>CM043703.1:21638226-23070726 GCA_023935145.1 Bretschneidera sinensis
ACGTGTTTTTTTTTTTCAAAAACACGACATTTAATTAAATTTAAAAGTTTTTGATAATTTATTTTAATACATTTTATTGAATAACACATACTCGATTTCATATTTCATAGAAAAATCAATATATATTTTTTTTAATTTCGATTTAAATTTATTGTTTAAATTAAATTTTACATAATATTTTTTAACATTAAAACTTTTAATTAAGATTTACAAAGTTTTGTAATTCAATAGCATAACATTTTAAAACTAAATCCAGTAGTTAATAATCACAAATTCAAAAAAAAAAAAAAAAGCTGCAAATTTTACAATCTTATTGTTGATATTTTTGGCTAGTTCTCGATGACTCATAATTTTTTTTTGAATAACATGACTCATAATTTTAAAACCTAACTCTTAAATACGTCTTGTTTTTTCTGCTAACGTGCCAATTACTAGTTTATGATCACAGTTTTTTATTATATAAATTCAAAATTCCACTGTGTTAAACTATGATTTCATTGTTCTTAACTTTCCTTTTGCATTATATTTAAGTAACAAAATGCTGCACTTTTTGTTTCAAATTTATTTTTTATCTTTTCCCTTTTAAATATTTTTGATTCATAATACAAAAAATTTATTTATGTTAAATTAAAATGAAGTATTATTTATTCTAAAAAAATGGAGTATTATCTTTTGATCATATTCTTCTTTATGCCATTTTCAATAACAAAATATTGTGACTTTTACAATTTTTTTGTTTATCTTTTTGATGAGTTCTACTTAATTAATTAAATGGTTTATAGATTAGAAACCAACCTTTCCAAACGAATTCTATGTTTTTTTATAATTTTGTTTTTTTTCTATTTGACGAGGTCTATTCCATTAAATCTTGGGCTTTTGTCTAAAATCTGGATACTCGAACAATGGACACGGGCTGAGTGAGGGGTGAGAGCTCCTCAACGAATGTACGAAGTGCAAAGTGCGCCTAAAGCACCAATGCGACACAATCAGGCCCGAGCTGGGCACGAGCACGTGGTGTGTTGCACTGTGAGCCTTTATCTTTATCCCTTCTTTTAACAGAAGTAGATAAGAATCCCAAATAAATGCTTATAAAGTATTTTATTTCTCATTTTCTTATCAATGTGGGACAAAAGCAATTTAGGTTTTCAAACAACCCTTTATTCTCATTTTAAACTAATACATTAAGATTCCTTTTGAATCAAAATAAATACCAATTAAATCTCCAACCTGAGTTTAATTTAATGTACCCAATTAAAGATTTTTTTAATGATCATTAATTAGCTCAAATTAAGACCTTAAAATGGTCTAAAATCAGCTCTTAGAGCTGATTTTTCCAACAATCCCCTACTTGTTTGAAAAACCAATTTTTTTAAAAATATATTACCACAATATCTCTGAGTCTTGTATGCAAAAAGAAGGTATCTTTTGATTTAAAAACTTATGTTAGTGTAATAACCTCAAACTCAAATCGAAATGAATGGTGTACTTTAGATTAAACCAACATTCTTATGTGATATGACCGGAGCCACCACACACATACAATTCTTTTAGTTCGGTGATAATTTATTTTCACTTAGCACTATTATAGCCATGTGCTACATCTTGGTTACATGGACCTTAAGAGAGCAAACCATAATTCTCTATAAGAAGCAACATGACTCCTTCATTCATATAGGTGAAGTTCCTCTTGCATTTATGTTACTAGAACGCATTTTATAACTCCATTAAGAGTTTAATTCATCCTCTAAAATGTAACGAACGATATTACTCATTAAAACCTAGGACTAGTGGTCTACTAGCATTAGGTTAGGTTGCCATCATTACTGACTTTTAAATGGTTTGAGCCTCATCTCTTTAGATGTCCTATTTACTAGGTCTCTTGCGAGTACTTAGTAAGTGGATCAACCAAGTTCTTACTTAACTTTACATAGACAAGTGTAATTATATCATTTTGTATCAATTGTCTCACATATTCATGTTTAATATTGATATGTGTAAACTTACCATTATAGGTACTACTATAATCTGTTGATAAATTAGCTTCACTATCATAGTAAAGTGAAACAAGAGGAATTGGACTAGGCCACAATTTGATGCCTAACAATAAATTCCTAATCCATTCGACTTCCTTCCCAGTTTCCCTTAGGGCAATAAATTCAGATTCAATAGTTGAGTGGGATATACAAGTTTGTTTCTTTCTTATCGAAGAAATTGCACCCCAACTAAGAGTGAATATCCACCCACTTGTGGATTTATTATCTCCCACACTTGTAATCCAACTCACATCAGTGTATCCTTCTAATACACTTTGGTAACTATTGTAAAACAGTCCCAAACTATTGGTCTTCTTGAGATATCTCATTATCCTACCAATGGCTTTCCAATATTCTATACTAGGATTACTTGTATATCTACTAAGTTTACACACATAATATGAAATATCTGGTCTAGTGCAGTGCATTGAATACATTAGACTACCAATAGCACTACTGTATTCAGGTTATGCCACTACTCTACTAGAATTATTCTGTAATTTAATACTTGGATCAAAATGAGTATTATACTCTTTGAAACCAATATGTTTAAACTTAGTTAACACTTTCTCAATATAGTGAGATTGACTTAAAGCATAACCCTCACTACGTTTCTTAATTTTAATTCCCAAGATTGTATCTATTTCACCCAAGTCTTTCATCTTAAAGACATAAGACAAATATTTCTTAGTTTCATTTACTCCTTCCATGTTGGTACCAATGATCAACATATCATCAACATATAAACAAACTATCACACCATAGTTTTTAGTAAATTTAGAGTAAATGCATCTATCAGCACTGTTATGTTTAAAACCGAAGGATAAAATAACAGTGTCAAATTTCTCATGCTATTGTTTTGGAGCTTGTTTTAGACCATAAAGAGATTTGACTAATTTACACACTTTATTTTCATTGCCTAGAAGAACAAACCCTTCGGGTTGTTCCATATATATTTCCTCATTTAAATCCCCATTTATGAAAGTAGTTTTTACGTCCATTTGATGAATATATAAATTATAAATGGATTCTAAAGCTATAAGGACTTTAATAGAAGTAATACGTGCAACTGGTGCATAAGTGTCAAAATAATCAATCTCTTCTTTTTATGTAAAACCTTTAGCTACTAGTCTTGCTTTGAAATTTTGAATAGTGCCATTAGTATTGTATTTCCTCTTAAACATCCATTTACACCCAATATGTTTTGATCATTTTGGTAAATCTACCAATACTCAAGTATTGTTACCCATCATAGAATCTGTCTCATTATTAATAGTTTCTTTCTAAAAAGAAGCACCTCTTGAAGCCATAGCTTCCTTAAAAATTGTAGGATCATCTTCTAGGTTAAACACAATAGGTATTTTATTGAATACAATATTATTTTGGTCACCTTCAACCAGAAATAGCAATGATTGAGAAGAAATGAAATCAAGATCTAAAGTCTTCTCTTTTCTTGCCCTAATACTTCGTCTAGGTTCAACAATACTTTCAGGAACATTAGTTTTTCTATTATTAATTTCTTGTCTTAATCCTCTATTGGACTTATCTTTTTGAGACTCTTCTCCTATAATCTCAAAATCAATAGAAAAATTATTTTCAAAGAATTCTACGTCTCGTGACTCAATAAGAACATCAGGTAGTCTATAGGCCTTGCTATTTTTCCTATATCCAACAAATACGCATTTAGTAGCTCTAGGTTCTAATTTTGTTCTTTTAGGATACGAAATTATACAATATGCTAAACACCCCTACACTTTAAAATAATTTAAGTTAGGTTTTCTACCTTTCCAGATTTCATAAGGACTTAATTTTGTTTTATTTCTTGAAATCCTATTATGAATATGGGAAGCAGTAAAAAGTTCTTTACCCCATAAGTTTAAAGGTAATTTAGCATTAACTAGCATGCAATTTACAATTTCAACTAAAGAATGATTTTTCCTTTCAGCCAAACCATTATGTTGTGGTGTGTAAGGTGCAGTGCATTGATGTATTATGTCATGCTCTTTATAGAATTGATCAAAATCATTTAAGAAATATTCCCCACCTCTATCAGAACGTAGAATTTTAATCTTTCTATCAAGTTTATTTTCTACTTTTGATTTATATTTCTTAAAAATGTCAAAAGTTTCATATTTGGATCTTAATAAGCAAACATATAAAAATCTACTTGCATCATCCACAAAAGTAATAAAATATATTTTTCCTCCTCGTGTTAACATACTGTTTAATTCACATAATTCAGATTGTATTAAACTTAAAATTTGTGAATCTCTTTGTACCTTAAGAAAAAGGTTTCTTTACCATTTTAGATTGAACAAATATTTCACATTTACCAAAGTCATCATTTCCAATATTTATTAATTCTAACTTATGCAAGCTCTTTAAATAACTAGAATTTCTATGAGCTAAACGACTATGCCATAAAAAAGATGACTCAACAATATAAGTAGAAACTGTGGCCTTATTATTATTATTAATTCTCAACTTTTACATGCCATTACAAGAATATCTTTTTCCGACAAGCATGCCATTCTTTGAAAGTTTGACCTTGTTAGATTCAACAGAAACTCGAAATCCTTTTTTATCTAAAAGATCTACATAAATTAAATTCTTTCAAATCTTTGGTACATGGATAACATGTAGAAGATTTAGGCGTTTTCTAGATGTGAAGTCAATCTCGACTATTTCTTTGCCATAAACTTTGATTCTGGCAGAGTTTCCCATTTGTACTTCTTGTCCATTTATCACTTCCTCGAATGTCTTGAACATTCCTTTGTCATTGCACACATGGACAGTAGCACCAGAATCTAACCACCATCTTGATACATCATTTTCCATATTAACCTCAGAGATCATAGTCACAAGACTCAGATCGGTGATCATTGCTACAAGGTTCTTTTCAACCATGTTTGCCTTACTGATATCTGTACTCTTGCGAAATTTGCATTAATGAGCATAATGTCCAGGTTTATCATACACATGGCATTTCCATTTCTTAAATTTTCCTCTAGTCTTCTTAATTTTTCCTCAAGTTTTCACTTGTAAAGCATGCTTTTTAGTTTTGTTTGCCTCCACATGATGCACTTTAGGAACATTTTGAACATTACTACTTTTGTCACGTAAATGTGACTCTTCTTCAATACGAAGATGTTTTTGAATTTGTTCTAAAGTGTAGCCCTCAGATTGTGCAACAATCTTTTTCCATAATCCTTCCAACAAGGGGGAAGTTTAGCTATAATAGCCCCTACTTGGAATGATCCAAGCAAAACAATTTTTAAAGCTCAGAGTTTATTGACAATAACTTGTAATTCATGCACTTATTTTAACACAGTTTTATTGTCAAACATTTTGAGTACTTGGAAACTAAATACTTATTTATACCTTCTTCCTCTGCTTTGTATTCAAGAGCATTCTAAATATCACGAGTTGATTTGATGTCTATGAACAGGTCATACAAGCAGTCGGATAATGTGTTCAGAATATACCCATGACACAGCAACTTGTCCTCCTCTCTTTTCTTTCTTTCTTTTTATAGTTGTTCGACCACTACTATTTGAGGCTGCTCTCCTTCCTTAGGTACTGGATCATCAAGAATGGGCTGCAAATTCGGATCAAATATATAGGAAATTTTTAACACAGTAAGCAAGAACATAATCTTGTCTTGCCACCGGCTGAAATTATATCAATCAAATTGATCTAGCTTGACAAAGTCTTGATTCATCACTTTAAATGATTCCGTCTCCATTTTGTTGGATAGAATTGAAGCCTTAAAATTTTTGTAATATTTTTTCTAACTGGAATAAAATATGAAAATCAAGACTTAGAGGCGTGAATTAATCACAGTCTTTAAGGCTTTATTCGTCCCCACTTGAATAAACAAGTTTGCTATGGGTAGAAACGAATAGTCCTCCAGGATAGAACTAAGTCTCTAGGTTGAAGTCTGCATACAGCAAAATATTAAGAACTTCATATTTTATTCAGCGTTGAAATAATTGAAATATCATGGCAGAGGATTTTGAGAGAAAAAGATAGATGAAAGAAAGGTGTAGAGACACCTCTTTAAATAATTCAGGACAATCATGTCTTTCCAATTTGGAAAGACATGATTTTCCATATTTAATCTTGTATTTAACTCATACATCTCTGACCTTTTGATTTAATTTGACACATTTCTTATTAAATTCAAGGCTTTTGTCTAAAATTTGGATACTCGAACCCAAACAAAATCTATAAAGACACATAGATCCCCATACATCTCGATCGGAAAAGAATCAATAGAAAAAGAAAAAATCGAAATTGATCGATCTATTTCTAGAAACAAACAAAAAGGAAACAAAAGGCGAAACATAAATCATGGATCAACTAAGACCTCTCGGGGACTCACTTAAGAATAAGAAAGAGGAATCTCATGTAAATACCATGGAATAAGGTTTGATCCTATTCATGGGGATTCCATAAATATTCCATTCCAAAAATAGAAAGTTCAAAAGCTTGCCAATCTATGAGTCTCTTCCTTTATACATATGGCATCACCACTCCCTTTGGGAGCATGCACTAATTCAGAACTTAATTTGAAAGCCATATTTCGACCCGAGGGGCACGGGCTCAGGGCGAGAGCCCTTCAGCAAGGATGCACATGTGCAAAGTGCATGTGCATGTGCATGTGCAAATTGTAAAGTGACCGGGCCCGAGCTCAGGCCGGCGCACGGGCGCGTGGTGCGTTCATTGAAACTTGATGAGGCGCACGGGCGCAAGGTTCCTATGAAATTTAAAAAAAAATGAAGAAAAAGAATCCACTGTTACTAATTTTGATTGAGAAAAATAGCTTTAACCTTTGCCTTTGCGCATGTTTCATGTTTGGTTTTCCTTTAACATCTTGAAAAGGGTTATTGAATCCTTTTTTTTTTTTGGATAGGATATGGAATCCTTTATTAGTATAGTCAAGAAAAAATGGACTACTTTCTTTTTTGGTAGTACAGGCCAAACAAAAGGATACTTTTCTATTTTTAGTCAAGGGAACAAAGAGGACTTGTTTTAAGGGGAACCTAAAAAACACTCATATGCCTCATCAAGGATTCAAGATTCTTGCGTGTTTACTACGTCTAAGAATTGGGTACAATGAACTGACAATTACATGTATTTCTTTTTTTTTATTACTTTTCTTATCTTTTCAACAAAGTCTAGTTAATTTCTTGTGTTCTTCCTCGTGGCTATACTAGTTCACATTAGTCGATCATCACCTTGAAGTCAAGTTTGTTTTATTTATTAAGGTGAATGTTGTGAAAGTAATGAACAAGATAAGGCCAAAATGAGATTGAAACAAATGATAATAATTTAATTTTAATGTAAAGAAACTACTTAGTGTGTTCCAATTGCAAACCGTATTTATTGGCAACATTTTCAAATTGTAGGTAGAAATTACCTCCCCTTGAATACTCTTTCATTAACATCGAGATTAGCAACCTTAATAGTTTTGTGGAACCCACATATCTCGATGTTGATTAAAAAGATCGGCATCTTTGAGTAGGGAGGGGAGGACTAGGGGAGCCTTGGCTCCCCCAAGATTTTCAAATGTCTTATAATATATGTAAGTGCAAGTATAAATGTCGCATGTACTTTTTCTTATGGCACTTCCAAAATGGTTTGAAATTTTGCGAAGTTATTAGGAGGTGATTGTCCCACTTTGATACAAGCCTACAAGTCTTATGATAAAATACCTAATTGATTTGGGTGTTACAGTAAAGGGTTATCAAAGACTATCTAGGTGTTTTAATGGTATCCGATTTTGTTTTGTAAGCCAATTATGAAAACAAGTGGTTCATGGCCTAGCTAGAAGCTTTAGAAATGGCTACACCTGGACAATGATGCTTTTTGGATGTGGGATTTTCATGAGCTTATTAAACCATCCCTCATCATTGATTTGGATGTGGATCGCACTGTGAAGTGCGCTCGATCGCACTTGTGGTAGAAAGTGCGTACTCAGTGGCCTCAGTACCACTGATCTCAATAGAGGTGCTTGAGCTACATGTTTATCAAATTCTAAACTACTCAAGCGTGCTCTATTGCAGCTGCAACTTTAGTCTTTTGGCAGGGAGTACTTAAAGCCCACTGCATGTGGCTCAAGTGCTCTTAGTGGTGCTACATAGTCATCAAGACTCAATTGGTCCAGCTTATTCAAATGCAACTTCTTCGTATCACTTGGTCTTGGATGCATAGGATAGACTTCAGGGAGGTGCACAGTTTCAAAGATGTCATCAATAATATTTTCAGATTCTTACTTAACATCCGAACTTGTGAAGCTATGGGTGAGGGTGACCTCCAATGGATCAGTGTGATGGACCTGAAAAACTTGCTCAACAACACTTTGCATCATACATTCATTAAAACATTCATCATCATTATCATCTTGGGGTAATTTCAGTGCATCCAATATCTTAAATTCTATTGTCTCACCATTTACCGTCACACTTACAATACCTTTTTTCACATTAATGATTGTATCAGCAGTTCTCATAAAGGGTCTTCCTAAGATGATGGGCAGAGGTAATGGCATAGAGCATTCTTCCATATCTAACACAATGAAGTCGGCAGACAAAATAAACTTACCTACTTTTACCGAGACATCCTCAAGTATACCTCTAGGTATTTTGATGCTTCTATCTGCCAATTGCAAAGTGATAGAGGTTGGTTGAAGCTCCCCTAAACCTAGCTTTTCAACTACTATGTATGGTAGCAAATTGACACTTGCTCCTAGATCCAATAGTGCACGCTCAAAAAAACTAGTTACCTATCAAGCAAGGAATAGTAAAACTACCCGGATCTTATAGCTTTGGTGGTAGTTTTCTTAATAATACCGCACTTACCTTTTCAGTTAGAGCCACTTTTTCATGCTCCTGAAACTTTCTTTTATTACTGCAACAATCTTTTAAAAATTTAATATAAGCAGGAATTTGTTTAATTGCATCTAATAAGGGAATGTTAATTTCTACTTTGCTCAAAGTTTCAAAAATATCAAACAATTTATCTTTCTTTGGCTTTACTAACCTTTGAGGGAAAGGATGTGCATTCCACTTCTCCATTTCACTTACCTTTGATGTAGACACTTTATCTGGAGATGCTTGTGTAGGCTCATCAGCTCCTATGGTCTTCCCATTTCTGAGAGTTGTCACGGCATTCAGTTGCTGATGTCCTCATGGGTTAGGTATTGGTTGGGCTGGAAGCTCACCTTGCTTTCTTCCACTCAGTTCCTTAGCCAGTTGCCCCATTTGTACCTCAAGTCTTTGAATTGCTTGCTCACGTGTTGTAGTGGTTTGTCTTTGCTGAGTCATGAACTGATCTTGTGATGTTATCAATTACCTTACCATACTCTCTAGGTCACTCTTCTTTGACTCTTGAATTGGTTGGGCTACTTGGTGGAAGTTCCTTTGTTGTCTCTAAAGGTTCAAGGCATTTTGATTGTTGCTCCATGATAGGTTGGGGTGATTCCGCCATCCAGAGTTATAGGTATTTGCATATGCACTATTTGGTCCCAAATAGTTCGCTTGCTCGGGATCTATAGATGAATATAAATGACAAGTCTCGGTAGTGTGATCAAATTGAGAACATAAAGCACATACCTCGCGTTGTGTGGCTTATGGACTTGGTGAGGTGTTCTGAGCAGTCATGGCTTTTACAAGCATATCTAGCTTCCTTTCCATAACAGCTATCTGAGTCAGAATTCCACCAATTAAGTTAACTTCATACATGCCCTTACTCTTTACTCCTTATCTCCCTCTGGATGAGAATTGTTAGGTGTGCTCACTCAATGCTTCAAACAGCTCCATGGCTTCCTCACTGCTCTTCTCCATCAGCACACCTCCACAACCTGAATCAGCAATACCTTTATTCATGTCATTTAGACCTTCATAAAAGACCAGTACCAACTCATCTTGAGGTAGGTTGTGATGTGGACATTTGTGAAGCAACTCATTAAAGTGTCCCCATGCTTCAAAGAAAAGGTCTCCATCTCTCTGTTGGAAGGACTGGATCTCTTTCCTCATTTGCCTTGTCTTCTGAGCTAGAAAAAACTTCTTTAGGAACTTGCTGGCCAACTCGTCCCAAGTGTGGATAGAAACTGCAGGCAATGAATTGTACCACAGTTTAGCATTATCTTTTAAGGAAAAAGGGAAAAGAATTAACGTCATTCCTTATTGGTCTAGGCCTTGGATATGCTGGAACTTGCAGAGATCGAAGAACTCCCGGAGGTGCAAGTGTGGATCCTCATTAGGTGTACCCCTAAAATGAGTCAGTGCATTGAGTATTTGCAGAGATATGTAGTAATTTCCTTCCGCCTCAAGTTGATACGCAATGCATGATGGCTGGTCTATGTTCTTTGGGATGAAGGATTGCTTCATCGGCCTTCGCTTAGGTGGTTGTTGATTTTTGATCTGTTCAGCCATTGGTACTTCATTCTCGAGTTCTTTTTCGTTCTCCTCAAAGTTGTTTCTAAGCCTTTGTCGGATGGTCCGCTCAAGCTCGGGATCGAGGGGAAAGAATACTGGATGTCAGGATCGAAGTTCATGCATGAATCAGGTAAAACAGCTTCAGTGTAGCAGTGTTACACTGCTGCTCGGGTAACTCCTTGCCCGAATTGCTCTCGATCGCACAGGAGGGTGCGCTCGATCGCAAGTGTCACAGAAAGTTCTGCTGGTGTGCCTGAAACAGAAAATAAAAAGAAATTGATTAGGTTTTGATGAAATAATAAAGAAAAGGTAAAAAAACATAAACTAAAAATTTTTAGCTTTTAGATAAGAATGAAGTAGAATAAAATAACAAATAACGATGATTAAACTAAACGAAAATAATTCTAAAAGGAAATTTAGCGCAATCCCCGACAATGGTGCAAAAAACTTGTTGTGACGATTATCTACCTAAATAAATACACAAATAATCGTACTAGTTTTACTTGCAAGTGCACAAGGTCAATGGTAGCATAGTGTGCAAGTGCGAGATCATTTCCACAGGGATTGGTGAATTTCAATTTAGAATTAGTTTCTTCAAAGTAAAAATAGAAATAGTTGTTGATTGTGAGTGAATAATAATGAGAACATAGGACTACAATATCCACCACTAATTATACTTTCCCACTAAGTAAGGTGTCAATGCTCTAGCCTTATCATGAATATTTAATGGTTTCCAACCTAAGGGCTTAGCCCACACCTTAGGCTATTGATCTCCCTATGCAACGAGTTAGGCATGGTGTATACTCTAACTCTTTTCTCTCTTAAGAGATTCAGCATGGGTGTATACTGAGTTGTTCCTTAAGAGAGCATGAGGTTTGTGGAGATCGACAACCACACGGGACTAGGGCTTGGTCCGCTCCCGGTTTTCCATGTTGATTAACCGAAGAATCTGGTATGGATATCTCTTGTTACTAATGTCGAACCCAGGACTCAGTCATCCAAATTGATTCGACTAACTTATCCATACCACATGCATATGTTGATCAGACACACACATATGAAGAATTTAAATACAAACAGGCATTAATGAAGTTAAACATTCTAACAAGGCTATAGCAAAGATAATCAATGAATAAACATGTGGAAAAGCATAACTAGGGCTTCAATCGAGCCCTATAAGAGTTTGGTTACACATGCTAGTTAAACTAAACATTCTAAACATAATGAAATAAAACCGAAGAAGACTCAGGAGACGAGTCGTCAATTCCTCTCCTAAGCCTGCTACTTCAACTCTCAAACAAAATGTCTGATTTATGTGTTTTACAGGGCTATTTATAGCATAGTGTCCCGAAACCCTAATTTCCTATTTGGAATCCCAAGACATCTTTCCATATCTGACTTTGTCGCCTCTGCAGTGATTGCGCTCGAGCGCAAGTGTGCGCTCGAGCCTTCTATAAGTGCGCTTGTGTGCTCAATCACAAGGGAGGTGTGCTCGAGTGCACCTTGCTGGATGGCAGAACTTGACTTTTGCTCCTAAAAGCTCCAAATTAGCATCTTTTTGTTCAAGTCCTGTGAAAAACACATAAAACACGAAAATGAAGTAGAATCTACTGAAATAGATAAATAAATAATCTAATAAGCGTAAATTAAGGGGCTTAAATATGACTATTTAAGCACTTACCAATAATATTTGAATAAATTATTAACTTACAATTTGGTGGTAGATGAAAAATTGGTTGATTGGTATGATATGAATAATTGATGTGTAGAAAATTATTATATGAAAAGTAATATTAAGAATAATGAGTCAATTTAATAATAAAGGTGATAAATGAAATTCTTGACGAGCTAGGGTTGATGATTTGATATAATTCATGAGGAGAAGAATTTAGTGGAATTTTTTCAAATAATAATTTGAGAATAATCATGATAGCTAATTTAGATGTTTGAATAGATGCTTGTGTCTATATGATTGTTCATATGCATATTTCATGTCATTATTCATATGCATACCTATGGAAATAAAAGAACCGGGAAGGCAACTGGTCTAAATGAAAACTGTGACAGCCGGTATATGTTCGAAATAAAAGAACCGGGAAGGCAGCAGGTCTAAATAAAATAAAAGAATTAAGAGGGCAGCCGGTCTAAGCTAAAACATGTCGACATATGGGAAGACGTTCCCAATTAATAACTCATGCATTGCATCTTTTTTAAATATTGATTTTATTATTGAGATGTTAAAGTGCTATTCATGATTGTAAATTTATTGATAGATGAATGAGTCTCACAGAGAAACAATTATGTCAAGAAGAAATATAGAAATATGAAATGATGAGAATTATCTGGGTGACTGATTATATGCTGTGAACCTCATAATGAGTTAATCATGAGATAGAATTGATAGTCTCAAGATGATGATTAATTATATGAGAAGACGAGATTTATAAAGGAAGGGGATATGATATGTGTAGTGATATTAGAATGGTATTATCAAAATATCTGAGATATAGATGAATGAATATTGGAAGACTAATTATACAAACTGAATACTTCTAGTAAGTTTAATTCACTGAGCTTGTGAAGCTCATCCCTCATTGTACAATGATTTTAGGTAGCAGGCAGGACATATAGTTTGGTGAACTGAAATTTAGACGAAGTTATTATCTGTAAGCCACGTGGTCCACATCCTCAGACTAATGGAAAAAAAAATATTTGTAAATATTCATGCATATTACATTGTATATACTGTTTAAGTCAAGATCTGAATGATGTATCTCTCCTGTTGAGGGTTGAGGATTTATGCAATAATTGTAGTTTGTATTATTTTTATTGTTGCATATATGTGTCGTGCTGAGATTTTCAAAATGTGACAACACCGTCTCGGAGGTGGCCAACCCGGGATGGGTCGTTTTAGCTACATATTCCGCTTCAGCGGTTGATAGCGCAACCGAATTTTGTTTCTTTGAAAACCAAGCGGTTAACATTGCACCTAAAAATTGGCATGTTCCACTAGAGCTTTTTCTATCTAGCCTACAACCCACAAAATCAACATCTGAATATCCTACAAGCTCAAAAGTTGATTTTCTAGAATATTATAACCCTAGGTTTTGAGTGCCTTGCAAATATCTTAGTAGCCTTTTTATAGCAATTACATGTGATTCCTTAGGATTAGCTTGAAATCTAGCACACATGCATACACTAAATATTATATCAGGTCTACTTGCAGTTAGATAAAGTAACACTCCTATCATGCTTCTATAAGTTTTAGTATTTATACAATTACCTTCCTCATCTAGGTCAAGTTTTGTAGAAGTGCTCATAGGAGTGCCCATTGACTTTGATCTTTCCATCCCAAACCTCTTTAATAGGTCCTTGGTGTACTTTGATTGGATAATGAAGATGCCTTCTTTCAATTGTTTGATTTGAAGTCCAAGAAATTAGGTAAGCTTTCTCATCATGCTCATTTCAAACTCATCTTGAATACACTTCGCAAACTCTTGACACATAGATTCATTAGTAGCACCAAATATAATATCATCAACGTATATTTGGACTAGTAGTGTGTCATTTTTGTGAGTTTTTATGAAGAGAGTTGTGTCTATTTTTCCTCTTGTAAAACATTTTCAAGCAAAAACTTAGTCTTTCATACCATGCTCTTGGAGCTTGCTTCAACCCATAAAGAGCTTTAGAAAGCTTATATACATGGTTTGGAAGACTAAGATTTTCAAATCCAAGAGGTTGCTCAACATACACTTCTTCTTCTATAAAGCCATTTAAAAAGGCACTTTTTACATCCATTTAAAATAACTTAAATTTATTAAAGCATGCAAAGGTCAATAACAAACGAATAACTTCTAATCTAGCTACGGGAGCATAGGTCTCATCAAAATCTATTCCTTCTTCTTGATTATATCCCTTAGCAACTAGTCTAGCTTTGTTCCTAATTACTATTCCATTTTCATCCATTTTATTTCTATATACCCATTTAGTTCCTATTATAGTGTGATTCTTTGGTCTAATAACTAGATTCTATACTTTGTTTCTTTCAAATTGATTTAATTCTTCTTGCATAGCATTTATCCACTCAACATCTTTTTCGGATTCTACAAAAGTCTTAGGTTCTACTTGAGATAAATAGGCTACACAATTGCAAATATTTCATAAAGAGGAACGAGTTCTTACCCCTTGTGAAGGAACACCAATCACTTGGTCGATTGAATGATAATTCACATACCTCCAATCTTTGGGAAAACTATCCTCTTATTGACTTGTAGATGGTTAATCAAGATTGAGAGCATCTACCTCTTGTCTTGTTTGAGGTTGACACTCCTTCGGGTCAACAATGGGAGTAGATGTTTCCATTCTTGGAATAAAATCTGCATCATCATTAAAAGAAACTACTCTGCTACTAATTGGGTTAGACTCATCAAAGGTAACATGTACGAATTCTTTAACCACTAGAGTTCTTTTGTTAAAGACTCTATAAGCTTTACTAGAGTTTGAATATCCTAAGAATATCCCTTCATTGGTCTTGGAGTCAAATTTACCTAAATTAGTTTTATTGTTATTTAGAATGAAGCACTTGCAACCAAAAGCACGAAAATAAGAGATATTAGGCTTTTTACCTTTCCATAGTTCATATGAGGTTTTGTCAAGCATAGGCCTAATTAAAACCCTATTTAAAACATAGCAAGAAGTGTTTACAGCTTTCGCTCAAAAATATTTTGGCAAGCTATTTTCACAAAGCATTGTTCTAGCAAATTCTTCTAGAACTCTATTTTTCCTCTTAATAACTCCATTTTGTTGAGGAGTTCTAGGTGCTGAAAATTGTGATCAATTCCATTTTAATCACAAAATTTCGAAAAGCTTTGATTTTCAAATTATTTTCCATGATCACTTCTAATGCTTGAAATAGAAATACCTTTTTCATTTTGAACCTTTTTACAAAAGTTCACAAATCCTTTGTTTGCTTTATCCTTGTAAGCAATAAAAATAATAAAGGTATATCTTGAATAATCATCAACAATTACAAGAGTTTATTGATGGCCACCCAGACTAATGGTACTTATTGGACCAAACAAGTCCATATGCAAAAGTTTCAATGGTCTAGAAGTTGAGATTATATTTTTTGATTTATAAGAAATTCTTGTTTGTTTTCCCATTTGACAAGCATCA
The DNA here is from genome assembly GCA_023935145.1 of Bretschneidera sinensis. Lineage (NCBI taxonomy): Eukaryota > Viridiplantae > Streptophyta > Magnoliopsida > Brassicales > Akaniaceae > Bretschneidera > Bretschneidera sinensis. The sequence continues at coordinate 21,653,876 of CM043703.1, forward strand.
CACACCTTATCTTTTTCAAATTTGATTTTTGGAAGTCCAATGACTAAATCTTTTCTTGAAATAATTTTAAGAAAATCCATGTTCACATAGCTAAGTCTTCTATACCATAGCCATGGGTTTTCACTAAAACCGGGAAAACCTTTTTCATTTTTTGAATACAAAGATTTTAAATCAAATATATAGAAATTTTCGTTTCTATGGCCAACAAACTTGATCTTGTTACTTTTAATGTCTATAACTAAACAATGAGAGGTTTCAAATATGACTTTGTTGCTTTTGCCACATAATTGACTAATACTAAGTAAGTTTGGCTTAAGGCCTTGCACATATAACAATGATCAATGGTTAAGAAATCATTACCAACTTTTCCATGCCCGATAATCTTTGTCTTTGTGTTATCTCCAATGGTGACATATCCGCCATCCCTTAGAGTTAGCCCTTTGAACATACTTTAATCACCGGTCATGTACCTTGAGCATCCACTATAAAGGTACCAATAGTTATCTTTTTTCTTGGTGTGGAGATATATCTACATTACACAAGGATCTATAATTGCACTTTTAGGTACCTAAAATTTCTTGGGTTCTTTAGGGTTAGTCCTATAAAATATGGTTCCTTCCGGGACTCATATTTTCTTAATATTATAAGGTGCTCTATAATTGTAGACATGTTGATGATGCATAATCCTACGATAATAGTTATTAAAGTTTCTAGGATTTCTTAAATGTACATGTCTATAGTTCCTTGGATAAGCAATCCTAGAATACATGTTTCTATTATGAAAATTATGAACACATATGTTATCTCTAAGAATGGTATGCCGGTAATTTCTAGGATATGCACTTGTAGCATTATGAACATACATACTATCTTTAGGATGCACATGATGGTAATTCCTAGGATGTCCACTTTTACCATGCAAGTTATGAGCATACATATTATCTTTAGGATATACATGATGATAGTTCCTAGGATGTGTATTTCTAGTATGTGCATTCCTTGAATGATTATTCCTAGCGTTTGCATTTCTTGAGTGAGCATACATATATGCATAAGTATTTCTAGGATGCTTATCTCTAGTACATTAATTAGAATTTAAATTTGCATTCTTAGACCTACTAGCACATATTGAAGAGTGCTTTTAATCTTGCTAGTGGCCTTGGAAGTGGAGGCTTCATTCATACATGTTGTTTTTTATGAACAAAGTCTCTTTTGACTTTTGCTTGCCTAATGGAGAATAACTCGAGCCAAATTTTCCTCTATTTAACCTTTGGCTAGATAACACTTCATCTAGCTTTTCTTTTCCAAACATATGTCTAGATATAGTGCTATTCGATTCTATTATTTTCTTCTTTAAAATTTCATTTTCATATTTGAGAAAATCTTGTGAAGAGTTATAAAGCATGGAAGATAGTTTTTCTTTTTTCTTCCTTTAAGCCTTCCATCTCTTTAGAAAGAGATGAAACTTCCTTTTTTAGGGTCATATTCCTAGAATCAATTTTTTTTTTAGTTCTTCATGCATTTCATTTATAACCTCAATTAATTCTTCACGACTACTAACAATGTTATTATTATTAGTGGGGAAGAAATTGATACCTCATTCTCATTATCAATTGCCATCAAGCATAGGTTGGAAATCTCGTTGTATCCAACTTCATTATTTGAAGTTTCTTCCTCTTCGTCACCACTCTATATGGTTGTAATCATGACTTTCTTTTTGAAGCTCTTATAAAGTTTGCTTGTTGTTGGGCAATCGGCCTTGATGTGACCAGGCTTCTTGCAACCGAAACACACAAGAGGTTTCCTTTATGGAGTGGATTCCCATGTGTAAGGTTTCTTGCTCTTTTTCAAGAACTTGTGAAACCTTTTGGTGATTAATTCCATCTCACCATTTTCTTCGCTACTCTCATCCTCTTCTTCCTTCTCTTTCTCTTTGTTGTTTATAGAAGCTTTGAGAATAATCAACTTTTTCTTCTTTTCATCATCAGTGACAATGGGATTCATTTCCTCCATCTTGTATATTAATAGTGATCCGAGGAGTGTTTCGACATCAAGTTTGTCAAGATTTTTGGCCTCCATTATGGCCATCTTCTTTTTTTTCCAAGTGGATGGCAAAGATCTTAAGATCTTCCTTGTTAAGATCTTAAGATCTTCCTTGTTAGTTCAAACTCCTCAATGTTCTTATCAAGAAGCTTTAAACCGTTAACAATAGTGGTAAAACATGAGTGCATTTGAGAAATGGTTTCATTGGGAGACATTTTGAATGATTTATATTCTGACACTAGCATATAATTTTTTTACTTTTTCACTTCGCTAGTGCCGTCATACGTAACTTGTAATTTATCCCAAATCTTCTTAGTGGAAACACATGCAAAAACTTTATTATACTCAAAAATAACTAAGGCATAATGTAACATACTAGTGGCTTTACTATTTAGAGACATCATTCTACAATCCTCTTCATTGAACTCAGTTTTGAGTTTAGAGGCATTGTATGATTGATTTCTCCAATAGTTATTTTTTTGTAGGAATTCTAAGGCCTTCCTCAATGACTCTACATAAATTAAAATCTAGTCCTTCAACAAAGATTTTCATTCTATTTTTCCAGTAGTTATAGTTTGAGCCATTGAAGAAAGGAGGTTTAGTATAGCAATAACCTTCGGTATAGCTATTAGACGCCATCGGATCAACTCAAGAATTTTAAGGCTAAAATTGAGTACGAAGCTCTGATACCAATTGTAAACTGAGGTTCAAACCGAAAAGGGGAGGTGAATTGGGTTTTAAAAACATTTTAGTAATTAACTTGCAAGTTTTTAAAACAGTTTGATAAGCAATGCACACAATTAAATAATATACATGTAAATAAAGGAGTTAAGGAAGATAAAATGCAAACTTTGTTTATAGTGGTTCAACAATATTGGAATCTCTTCAACCCTATGTCCACTCTCTTCAACGAACCTCCTTGAAGTAACTCACTAATCATTAGTTGAGCAACTTCATAGGTGTTGCACAAACCTTACAATAATCTCTTCCTCACGAAAGTTACAACTGAAGTGTTTAATCCCAAACACTCCAAGAGTTACACCAACTCTTTCCTTTTACAATAAATTGTATTAACTGTAAAGTAAATGGTAGAGAGATAGCAATGAATGCTTTTTACAAATGAGTATTATCTCTCTTTCGAGAACAAGCTTGAAGAATGGCTCGCAATGAATTATTAAAAGCTTTTGAGAATTAATGAGCTGAATGATGAATTAAATGTGCTATCTTCCTTGTTTAAATGCTCATTGAAGTGTGTTTATATAGCCTTGAGTTAATATGGTTGTTTAACACTGACTTGGTAGGTTTAGGGCATTAAATGCACAAGTCTCGTGTCTCAAACAGTCATATTTTTGAATTACCAGTCGACTGGTCCCTGTACTAGTCGACTGGATCAAGTGAAAAATCTTCACTTTTAAGCTTAGGGAGAGTACCAATCAACTGGGTCATAGGACCAGTCAACTGGGTGAAGTTACCAGTTGATTAAGTCCTTAGTACCAGTCAACTCGGAACTTACTGTTCCATATCCTAGTCAACTGGTATGTAGAGCCAATCGATTGGGTTGTCCTTCAACCCAGTTTTCATGTTTCAAAACAGATTTTGACTTAGAAACTTTTGGTATTATAGTTTTGTCAAAGTCTTTTATAAATTGAGTCATAGATCAAGCTAAGTAATTGAATTTAGAGATTTACAGACTGATTCAATTACCTTAGTGCCTATTCTACATCTTCTGTCTTCTTTTGGTGTCTGAACATGTTGGGATCTTGCATCTTGTTTCTGAACTGAGTGCTTTTACCTCTTAAATACTTAAATAAAACTATTGGTGCAATTTAAGTAGTTTTTTTTCATTATTAAAATTAAATACAGGTCAACAGATATGAATGTTGTTATACATCCAAATTGATTAGATGATTGTGAGAAATCAAAACCAATAGTTTTTTAGTGTCTCAATTTCAACTCCACATCCTAGCACTCAGTACTAGCAATGGCGTGTTTGATTGTACTAAGTTATTACTACTCTCATTTTACTTTTTTTTTTAAGTGAAGCTATATACAAATAGTAAAATGATTAACTTGATTACAATTTAATTAGCTCGTACTATCACATTACCCATACATAAATCCACAATACTACCATAATCCATATGAAGTGGGAGAAATAACCAATATATAAATCGAACAAATAATCGCACACCGTGAAAATTGAACTTGACACTTGTGATCCTAGTACCTCAGTCTTAATCATTTTTACAAGTGAACCAAAGTTTCATTGACGGGTTACTCTGACCAATAAGAGTTGTTTGAATCATTGATGTCTTTATTAATAAAACACCACATATTTGTAAGGGATAAAGGTGTAACGACTAAGGGGTAGTTCAGTGGAAGAATTTGGAATTTAACTATGTAAGGTCTCAAGTTCGACACTCTCATGCCCCCTTGTGGTCACCATAGGGCTATTTAATAAAATAGTTTGTTTCTCCGATGCGTGGAGTGTGGGGGGTCATACATCTTGAGGTTTAGGGTCTAGGACACTGGTTACAAAAAGAAAAAAAAAAAGAAAAAAAAGACAAAAGTGTAACCATTCTGCCCAAGCATCTTGAGTTTTTGAATCGTTTAATTTTTATATTTTTTTGTAAATTTTCTTTTAATTTGAAGTGTCCAAGTATCATACCATTATTTGAGTGCTAGGAGTCCGACACAGATATGATAGGGTAAAACGAAAAGTCCGTGTAACATAAGTCTTATGCGATCTAAACTTTCTAGCTTGTGTGATTTGTGGTACGATTGAATGAAAATAAAGTGCCAATAAATGATCAAATTTTTATTCATATATTTGGGACATTTAAGATGGGAGGAGAATCCAATTCACAAATTACAATAATAGTTTTTCATGTTACAAGTGAAAATTTTTGGCAAGTCTGCTTTTTATTGGCTTAATTGCATGAACACCAATTCTTTTGCCATTGAACTTGTTGATCTGATTCTTAGGCTAAATTAAATTTGATTATCTATCAAACCAACATGTAAATTTCTCTCACTTGGAGCCAGTTCATCCGATTTGTTGTGTACTCCTCCTGTCAAGTTCCTTGAGCCAGGACTCTGATGAAGGTGATAGATTTGGCTAGGGTAAACACTCAGATTACCATCTGTAACTGCACTTCCTTTTTCTATCTCATAGTCAAAAACAATTTCTCATCGTATAAGATGAAAAAAAGTGACTACATTTAATTGATGGAACTAATTTTAGTCTCACCGTTCAATTTTTTTGCCTCTCTATCAGTGAGTTTGGCTGCAAATCCGCTAATGACTATTTTGTAGCTATAAAGAAGAGATTCCTCAGGTGCCCTACGTACAAGTGTCATTAGAACAAAATTCATCATGGTCAGGAAGTCCGTTCAAAGACTTAGAAAAAAGAATATAAAATTACTTTTCTTTTACAATTTATAAATTTAAAAGAACCTTTTTGAGAATATTAAGATGAGCAATCCTTGTAGAATTTAGAGTAGTATTTATATATACCATATAAACCTGTAATAATTAATGTCACAAACTAACCATGATTAATCAAAAAATTGTTCACAGAAGATGAGGACACTGAAGAAAAAAAATGAAGAATTAATGATGAAGATAGTAAGAATTGTTGTGATAATTTTTGATGCCTGTCTTGGGGGCTGATCAATCTCTGCATAGCAATAGCTATTGACGAGAAATGTTAAAAAAATTGTGAACACTGGGAGTCGTCTGGAAGGGCTCGAGTGCCGGATCATGTTGCTGTGATGCTAATTAAATTGTGACTTTTGATCTTAAATGGAAGCTTAATTCTACAGGAGGAATTAGTGCAATTCGTTGTGAGAATGGGACTGGGAGTGGGAGTGGGAGTGGGAGTTGGAGTGAGAGTTAGGAGTTAGGAAATGGACGATATGTAACCTCCTCTGTTGGAAGTTTTATTTTATGGCTCTGTTTGGGAGTTACATTACATGGTTTTCTCAATGCTTAATTTCATAGAAAACGTTTGCATATAATGATAGGTACAATAACTTATCTATGTTTTTTGGATTGTGTGATTAAAATTAACTTACATACTCAATTTCTTCATTGGCTGACATATATTCCATCAAGATTCTTTGAATTGTTTTATGAAGTTGCATTCTTTAGTATACCACAAGTAATCTCTATTGTATTTCTATGAGGTTGCAAGTTTAAATCTCCAAATATCTTATATTATTGTAAATGATTAACAAAAAAATTAATCTCAGTAGAAATCTTTTTATTCTGATGACTCACATACCATATCAGTAATGTAAACGAGGAAAAATCATTTTATATATATTCTTGATCAAATGAACCTAAAACCTGTTAGGAAATTTTCTGGAGTAGGAATAAAAAACTGGAAATTAAAGAAGATAAGAAAAACGAATTGGAGACTTTGAATCACACTAATCAATATTTTATTTGCCAATAGCAAATCTGTAGAATCCCCTAAAAATTCTCTTTGAATGAATGAAAACTATGGCTGTATAATTTTTCAGAGTTTAAAAAGAAGAGAAAAAAATATTTAAAAATGGAGTTAGTTCTTTTCTGAAAGTTATTTGAAGTATTTATAGTGATTTTAAACTTCCAACAGTCAGAAATGTCAAGAGTTATGACTTAAAAGACAGCTCTTGAAGAAAAAAATATTTGCCCGCTTTTAAGTTTCAGTAAGGACATTTCATTTAGATGTGTGTTGGTTTAAGAAAAATAGTGTTAGACAAATGAGTATTGTTTGCTATAGTGAGAAAGTTCTTAACTTAAGGGATCATATCCTTACAGTTTGAATCCTGTCTAGTTATGTCGTTGACAATAAATTCGACTACCATGTTATTTAAAAATGCATCATGTTAAGTTATGTTGGTGATGCCTGATAGGAGCTTAAATATTCATATTTAAGCCCCTTAATTTACATTTGTTAAGCCCTAAATGTGCGTATTTTATGCTATTTTACTTCCCTTCTGTGTTTTATGGGTTTTTATAGGTTTTTGGAGAAAATGGAGCAATTTGGGAAGCTTTTTAGAGCTCAAAGAGAAAATATGGAAAAATTAAAGTCTGCCTAGTGCGATCGAGCGCAGGGGACCAGCACTCCAGCACCTAAGCTAGGATCGAGCGCAACCTGCGCTCGAGCGCAAGAAGAAGGAGATCGAGCGCACATACATCAGTAAAACATCAAAACAACAGTTTCTATTTTGGAAATAAGTTAGGGTTTCGTTTTATTACTTCTAGGGTTTCCAGGATTACTAAAGCCTTATAAATAGGCCTGTAAAACACTGAGATGGATATCTCCCTTTTTAGGAGCTTATCTCCTTTTAGTTTAGTTTTTGTTCGGGGAGATCGGAGAAGGAAATTATGGAGAAAAATTGACAACTCTTCTCTCGAGTTTCTTCTTTCCTTTATTTTTATTATGTATACTTAAACTTTTAGTAAGGGCTTGGTTGAAGCCCTAATTATGTTTACTAAATAAATTCGGTATTGGCGCCTTTGTGATATTTACGTTGTGTTGCTTAACTTGATTAATACCTGTTTTTATTTAAATTCCTTATATGTGTGTGTCTGATCAACGTATGCATGTGGTATGGATTAGTTAGTTGAATCAATTTGGATGACCGAGTCCTGGGTTTAACATTAGTAACAAAAGATATCCACGCCGGATTCTTGGGATAATCAACATGGGAAACTGAGAGTAGATACCATGCCCTAGGTCCCGTGTGGTTGTCAATTTCCACAGATCCTATGCTTTCTTAAGGAACAACTCAGTATACATCATGTTGAATCCCTTGAGAGAGAAAAGAGTTAGAGTAGATACCATGCCTAACTCGTTGCTTAGGGAGATCAATAACTTAAGGAGCAGATACCATGCCCTTAGGTTGATAAACATTAGGTGTTCATGATATGAGTAAAGCATTAGCATACTGTTTTGTTGTGGTAGTATGATTAGTGGTGGATATCCAGTCCCTACGTCTTTATCTTTATTATTTCAAACTCAATATTTATTTATCTTATTTTTATTTTATTATTGCGAAACTAATTCTAAATCAAAATTTACCAATCCCTGTGAAGATGATCTTGCATTCGCACACTATACTACTAAGTTGACCTTGTGCACTTGCAAGTAAAACAAGTTCGATTATTCGCCCATTTATTTAGGTAGGTAATCACACAATATGTTTTTGGCGCTGTTGCAGGGGATTGTGCTAAATTTCTTTTTGGAATTATTTTTGTTAGTTTTATTTTATTTTCTTCTATTATGTTTATATTTTATTTATCAAAAACCTAAATTTTTTTGTCTTTCTGTTTCTGTTTCAAGTCTGTAGCAGAGCATATTATGGCGTTGCAATCGAGCGTAGCGCGATCGAGCGTAGTGTGCACCTCACGTTGCGATCGAGCACTGTTCTTGGTGCGCTCGAGCGCAAAAGGTCCAGAGAGTACCCGAGCAGTAATACTGAAATTGCTGCACTGAAGCTTTTCAACTAATTCATTCGAGGGAGAAGCACCAATAGCGGATGCTAGATATGCTTATCTAGCTGCTATGGAGAGGAAGCTAGATATGCTTATAAAAGCCATGACTGCTCAAAACATCTCACCTAGTCCACGAGCTAAACAACTCCAGGTATGTTCTATATGTTCTCATTTTGGTCACACTACTGAAACTTGCCCTATGTATTCATCTGCAGATCATGAACAAGCGAACTATGTGGGACCAAACAACCATAACAATCCATGTGGAAATACTTACAATCCTGGATGGTGGAACTACCCCAACCTCTCATGGAGCAACAATCAAAATGCTTTAAACCTTCAAGGACAGCAAAGGAGCTCCCAACCAGCAGCCTAATTAGTTCCAGAATCAAAGGATATTGACCTAGAGAGCATTGTGAGGCAACTGGCAACTTAGCAACAAAAACTGATAACTTCACAAGAACAGTTCGTGGCAGAGGAAATACAATTTCAGACTGAGCAAAGACAAATCAATGCCAAGCATGAGCAAGTTATTCAAAGACTAGAGGTGCAAATGGTGCAATTGGCTAAGGAGCTAAGTGAAAGAAAACAGGGAGAATTTCCAGCCCATCACGTTGATCCATTAGAAATTGCTCCTACCTATAGTGTCACACGATCGGAAATCGAGCCCAAATTTAAGGATGTTACTGATGACATCATCAAAAATGTGCACCTCCTGAGGCATCTCCAAAGCATCCAAGAAAGTACACCGATCTATTTGAACCTCATGTGCCTACTAATACTATTTTTTTCCTTTTTATTGTCTAGGTACCATACTTGGAATTCAAGCAGTTTCCAGAGCACTTAACTTATGATTATATGGGAGAGAATAAGACACTACCTATGCTAGTTACTGCCAATTTTAGTTTTGGGGAAGAATAAGGCTTGGTCCGACTGAAGACGTTAAACTTAGCGCTCATGAGAGCCACCCCATAGCTTATCCTTTTATTTTTTTTCATATTTATTGCTATTTATTTATTTTTAGTACTTTTTGTTTTCCCGTATTACGTTAGTTTTTCTTTTTTAGGGACAATGTGTGCATCCGTTCAAGTTTGAGGGTGTGCTATGAGCCATGCCAGCCCAGCCAGTTCTCCATCTCCCAAGTCAGCTCTTTCCATGTTATTCACACATTGAGGACAATGTGTAATTTAAGTTTGGGGGTATGGGAGACACATTCACACACTTTGTCCCTGTTTTTTTTAGATAAATGCATGTTCATATTGTTTTGAAAATTTTGGTTGATTTAATCAAATATTATGATAAGATTTCATCAACATGCTTAAACTATAGAACACATAGTCTAATAAAAAAAAGTTTTAAGAGTTTAATTACCTACTTTTGGCATTTAAGAACTCACATGTCTGATCTAAATCTGACACGAGCACATTAGCCCATACTTGTGTGGGGTATGATGTGTAATTCCCTATGTATATGTTTCTATGACCTAGCTGTAATCGGATAACTTGTTAGAATAACACTTTGGCATAGAAAATTGAGAAAAAAAAATGGTTATTGTCCAAAAAGAGAAAATAAAATGCTCCTAATGATCATTAAATAAACTTTCCACTGAGTAACTGGACCTCTTGCCTTAGTAAGCAGTGAGTGTTCACGTCAAAAGGTGGGAATTAAGCATTTAATGATCATAAAAATTTCCACTGAGTAACTAGACCTCTTACCTCAGTAAGCAGTGAGTGTTCAAGTCAAAAGGTGGGAATTTCACTTAGCAAGCATTAAGACCTGTTAATTCTGTAGCCTTTTTTACTCGAGCTAGTAAGTCCTTAGGGGTGTCTTTACACCTAATGCCCTAAAACCATCTGGTTTGGGAGTCAATGGCTAAACACTCACTACATGGGTTAATTAGAAAGCTTAATGGAACTCAACGTGGCAAAAAAAAAAAAAACTCATGATAAAAGAAAAAAAAGAAAAGAAAGAAAACTATGCCACTATTGTTCATTCTGATAAGGAATTCGATGAATGTTAAGACACCAAAACACTATACATCGAAATTATTCGAAAGCTTCATCTTTTATGTGCTAATTCACTACACACTAAGTCAAACTTGTGATGCTTTAAACCAGCCTTGTGTAAGTAATTGGAATTTAAAACTCTTTTTCATTGTGAAGACGTGTTTATATTTTAAGCCTACTCATGAACAAATATCATGGTTTTGTGTGCAACTCAAATTTTTAGATATCATGAATGATGAGTTTATTTTTTATTTTTTTTTCATTTAGTTTTTAGTTTCGTATTGCTAAGGGACTAGCAATATTTAAGTTTGGGGGTGTGATAAGAGCTTAAATATTCATATTTAAGCTTCTTAATTTACATTTGTTAAGCCCTTAGTGTGTGTATTTTATGCTATTTTACTTCTTTTCTGTGTTTTATGGGTTTTTATAGGTTTTTGGAGAAAATGAAGCAATTTGGGAAGCTTTTTCGAGCTCAAAGAGAAAATCTGGAAAAAGTAAAGTCTGCCTAGTGCGATCGAGTGCAGGGGACCTGCGATTGAGCACACCAGCGCTCCAGTGCCCAAGCTAGGATCGAGCGCAACCTGCACTCGCGCACAAGAAGAAGGCAATCGAGCGCACACGCATCAGTAAAACATCAAAACAGCAGTTTCTATTTTGGAAATAAGTTAGGGTTTCGTTTTACTACTTCTAGGCTTTCCAGGATTACTAAAGCCTTATAAATAGGCCTGTAAAACACTGAGAAGGATATCTCCCTTTTTATGAGCTTATCTCCTTTTAGTTTCGTTTTTGTTCGGGGAGATTGGAGAAGGAAACTGTGGAGGAGAATTGATGACTCTTCTCTCGGGCTTCTTCTTTCCTTTATTTTTATTATGTGTACTTAAACTTTTAGTAAGGGCTTAGTTGAAGCCCTAATTATGTTTACTAAATAAATTCAGTATTGGCGCCTTTGTGATATTTACGTTGTGTTGCTTAACTTGATTAATACCTGATTTTATTTAAATTCCTCATATGTGTGTGTCTGATCAATGTATGCATGTGGTATGGATTAGTTAGTTGAATCAATTTGGATGACCGAGTCCTAGGTTTAACATTAGTAACAAAAGATATCCACGTCGGATTCTTGGGTTAATCAACATGGGAAACCGGGAGTAGATACCATGCCCTAGGTCCCGTGTGGTTGTCGATTTCCACAAATCCTATGCTTTCTTAAGGAACAACTCAGTATACACCATGTTGAATCCCTTGAGAGAGAAAAGAGTTAGAGTAGATACCATGCCTAACTCATTGCTTAGGAGATCAATAACTTAAGGAGTAGATACCATGCCCTTAGGTTGACAAATATTAGGTATTCATAACATGAGTAAAGTATTGACATACTGTTTTGTTGTGGTAGCATGATTAGTGGTGGATATCAAGTCCCTACGCCTTTATCTTTATTATTTCAAACTCAATATTTATTTCTCTTATTTTTATTTTATTATTGCGAAACTAATTCTAAATCAAAATTTACCAATCCTGGTGGAGATGATCTTGCATTCGCACACGATACTACTAAGTTGACCTTGTGCACTTGCAAGTAAAACAAGTTCGATTATTCGCCCATTTATTTAGGTAGATAATTGCACAACGATACTGCAATCAAATCTATCATCAACAACACAACTGGATGAATCCACTATCAATAATACAACTGGATAGCACAATTGGGCAAACCTGCACAACTGAACAGGATCCTAATTACACAACTGAACATAATCCCAACCGTAGAGATCTGGTCCCTTAACTTAGTGTAGGTCCAAAATATACTATGGCAATACCCAAGAGGGGGGTGAATTGGGTATTAAAAAAATTAAATATTTTTTGCAATCTCAAATAACAAAATATATGCGGAATTAAATCTTTCTAAATTACTAGCACAAAGATGAGAGAGTTTATTGCTTAATGTAGAAATGATAATTGAATTACAAAATAATTAAGCAATCAATCTCATTTACTTGAATAATAAATAATTATAAGCAAGTAATTATGAAAGTAATTAAAGAGATAGAGTTAGAGAGATGCAAACTCGATTTATAGTGGTTCGGCAATATCGGAATCCTTCCGACCCTACGTCCACTCTCTTCAAGGATCCTCCTTGAAGTCTTTCACTAAACCAAGCAACTTACGGGTGTTGCTCAAACCGAAACACAAGCAACTTACAGGTGTTGCTCAAACCGAACAATCCCCTTCCTCTCGGAAGTAATCCCCTTCCTCTCGGAAGTAATCCCTTTACAATAAAAGCTGTAAAGTAAATGGTAGAGAGACAACAAATGAAAGCTTATACAACTGAATAATGTCTCTCTTTCAAAGAAAAGCTTGAAGAATAGCTCAACATGAGTATTTCAAAGCTTTTTTGAGTTTCAAAGAATGAATGACTTGATTGTGTGTGTTCTTCTCTTTTTGAATGTCTTCTCCTCCTTGTTGAATGCTGAATTGAGTGGGTTTATATAGCAATCAATTAATATGGCCGTTTAGGACTTTAATTTGAAAAAGATTTACTTTAAAACGTTCAGATTTAGAGTCCAACGGTCATATTTTTGAACTACCAGTCGACTGGGTCGTGATACCAGTCGACTGGGTCCTCTTAAAAATTCACATTTTTGCTGCTATAGTGTTACCAGTCGACTGGTAAGTCATACCAGTCGACTGGGAACCTTCTGCCACTTTTACCAGTCGACTGTACTATTCACCCAGTCGACTGGGTCACTGTTGGAGCGCTGCTACAGTGATTTCTGGATGAACAGTGTTTTCAGCATAATTTTCTTCATATCTCTTTATTCTTTTTGGATTTTTGAGTTCCAAAAAATCTCCTAATTCAATCAAACTTTCTTGCACATTAAACACACAAGTTAAACACTTCAAAAGTGTTTTGTTATCATCAAAATTAATCTAATCAATTTCTTGATTGAGGCATTTTTGATGATGACAAAACATATTACAAATTCAAGCATAATGTGTGTGCTAGATATATGAAGAATGATATATTACAAATGCTCAAGTAATTTTCTATGCCAACATAAATTCTTCTTAAATTCAATTAGAGAATGTTAAGTATTGAGCCCAAAGAATTTATTTGCATTTAATAAAATCACTTGGAGATTTTATATCTTCAATTAATTAAGACTATATAATAAAATGCAATGCAAATATAATTAGCTCATAACAATTGAAATGCTTACAAAGTGTATCTTAGGATTCAAATCTATAATTTATCCCTATTGACTTTGAAGATGCATTTAAATTATTCTCCTTGAATTTGATTTTTCGGAGAACTTATTGATTTTTGAGATCATCAACATTGATTCACCAATTTCTACAATCTTGATCTCTTTTTATGTATAAGCACTATTAACAATCTATATTACTTAAGTAATACTCATTAGTGCTTAATTAAGATTTTTGTTACTATCAAAATCATTCAGGGTCAACAATCTCCCCCTTTTTGATGGTGACAAAAATCTTAAGAATAAGGTTTAACAAGATCTCTAATATTCTTATTTTTCTCCCCCTTTTTGTCATAATGAAAAAGGGTGGATTTCAAAGAAGAGCTCCCCCTCAAAATATGCTATTGAAAATATTTTGATGAAACATATTGAGAAAAGAATCATTTTACAAGATATCAAGAAATATAAAACAATAGGTTTGAACTCATTGCTTGATTTACCAATAGGTTTTCTCTTTTACCAATAAATCAGATTTTCTCCCCCTTTCAAAAGGTCTAAAGTAATTATTTTTAACTTTTAAGAGAAATAAAATTGGATAAAACTTAACAGGCCTTATTGGTAGTTGATTGATTGAATAATCAAGATAAAAAAGCTCATCAACTACTCAAAAAGATGTTCAAATTGGAAATATCTATAAGTATTTGAAAAAAAAATTACTTCCCCTGCATATATGCACCGAAATATAATTTTTAATTATCAATCAAATATCATTTTCAGGGTATGTTAGATTCAATAATTAGATGATTATCAATTCAATGCAAAGATAATCATTAATTTCAAACTCAAGCATATATATTAGAAAGTTTCATATTAAGCTCATCACTTGATTTATCCAATGCCAAATCAAAGAGAATTTATCAAAGAACAATTAATATTTGAGTATTAAATTGCTCCAAACAAGGATTTGATCTAATAGACAACTGGAGAAGACTTACCAGTCGTCTGGAGTTTTTGACAGAGAGTTACCAGTCGACTGGGTCAAAATTATCAGTCGACTGGAAGATCTGGCAGAGACTTACCAGTCGACTGGGTCACATGTACCAGTCGACTGGACCCTTAGTAAAATTTTTAGTCTTGAATTTTTAGCACGAATTTGTTTATTTATGACATTTTTTAGTGAGGAAAATATTTAAACATGGATTAATACTCTTTCACTCAATGTCAATCATGCAAATGATGAATTGTAGACGCAATCAAATATTCAGTTTATCAAAATCAAACAATTGGTATCAGAGCCAGGTTAAAGTGGTTGGATGTTGGCCTTACTTACCATGGCAGGGTCATTAGTGCAGCTAGCTGGCTCGCCCGGTCCAAGTCGTGAGTTGATTCATGTGGTCCAAGCGAAAGCATGAGCCATGTGGTTCCTGAAGTGGAGGGCAAAGCTCTGATACCAATCCCATCAACATTCTAATCTTACAAAAACTAACTTCACTTAGGGGTTTTGTAAGAATATCAGCTATTTGATCTTCTGAAGGTATAAATTCTAATCTTATATCACCTTTTTTAGCATGGTCTCTTAAGAAATGATGTCTAATCTCTATATGCTTGGTTCTAGAGTGCTGAATAGGATTTTTGGTTAGGTTGATGGCACTAGTATTATCACAAAATATAGGAATATTTTTGAGACTCATGCCATAGTCTTCTAGTTGTTGTTTCATCCATAGTACTTGGGCACAACAACTGCCAGCTGCTACATATTCCGCCTCAGCGGTTGATAGTGCAACTGAATTCTGTTTCTTGGAGAACCAAGAAGTTAACATAGCACCTAAGAATTGGCATGTTCCACTTGTGCTTTTTCTATCTAACCTACATCCAGCAAAATCAGCATCCGAATATCCTACTAGCTCAAAAGATGATTCTCTAGAATACCATAATCCTATGGTCTGGGTCCCTTGTAGATATCTAAGGATTCTTTTTACTGCAACTACATGTGATTCCTTAGGATTAGATTGAAATCTAGCACACATGCATACACTGAACATTATATCAGGTCTACTTGCAGTCAAGTACAGTAAAGCACCTATCATGCTTCTATAATATTTAGAATCTACAGTTTTACCTCCTTCATCAAGATCAAGTTTGGTGGTTGTGCTCATAGGCGTTCCATGTGGCTTTGAGCTTTTCATCCCAAACCTCTTTAGTAGGTCCTTAGTATACTTTGATTGATTGATGAAGATACCTCCTTTAAGTTGTTTGATTTGAAGACCAAGGAAGTAGGTAAGTTCTCCCATCATGCTCATTTCAAATTCACCTTGCATGCACTTTGCAAACTCTTGACACATAGATTCATTAGTAGCACCAAATATAATATCATCAACATATATTTGAACTATCAAAGTGTCATTTTTGTGAGTTTTTGTGAAGAGAGTTGTATCTATTCTTCCTCTTACAAATTCATTATCAATCAAAAATTTACTTAGTCTTTCATACCATGCCCTTGGAGCTTGCTTCAACCCATATAGAGCTTTAGAAAGTTTATAGACATGATTTGGAAGACTAGGATTTTCAAATCCAAGAGGTTGTTCAACATAAACTTCTTCTTCTATAAAGCCATTTAAAAAGGCACTTTTCACATCCATTTGAAATAGTTTGAATTTATTAAAGCATGCAAAGGCTAACAACATTCGAATAGCTTCTAATCTAGCTACGGGAGCATAGGTTTCATCAAAATCTATTCCTTCCTCTTGATTATATCCCTTAGCAACTAGCCTAGCCTTATTTCTAGTTACTATACCATTTTCATCCATTTTATTTCTATATACCCATTTAGTTCCAATAATTGAATGATCTTTAGGTCTTGGAACTAGTTCCCAAACATTGTTTCTCTCAAATTGATTTATCTCTTCCTGCATTGCAATTATCCAATCATTATCTTTTTCAGCTTCTATAAATGTCTTAGGTTCTACCTGAGACAGATAAGCTACATAATTGCAAATATTTTTAATAGAAGAGTGAGCTCTTACCCCTTGTGAAGGATCACCAATTACTTGATCAATTGGGTGATAGTTTACATACCTCCAATCTTTAGGAAGTCCATCCACTTGTTCGCTTGTAGATGGTTGGTCCAAATTATGAGCTTCCAGCTCTTCATTTGCTTGAGTTGGATTCTTCTTCGGGTCAACAATGAGAGTAGGTGTTTCCTTTCTTGGAATAAAATCTGCATCATTATTAATGGAAACTTCTCTACTACTAATAGGGTTAGACTCATCAAGAGTTACATGCACAGATTCCTCTACTACTAGAGTTCTCTTATTGAAAACTCTATAAGCCTTACTCGATGTAGAATATCCTAAAAATATCCCTTCATCAGTCTTAGAATCAAATTTACCCAAATTAGTTTTATTGTTATTCAAGATGAAGCATTTGCAACCAAATGTACGAAAATAGGAAATATTAGGCTTTCTACCTTTCCATAGTTCATATGGAGTTTTATCAAGTATAGGCCTAATTAAAATTCTATTTAAAATATAGCAAGAAGTGTTCATGGCTTCAGTCCAAAAATATTTTGGTAAACTATTTTCACAAAACATTGTTCTTGAAAATTCTTCTAGAACTCTGTTTTTCCTCTCAACAACTCCATTTTGTTGAGGAGTTCTAGGAGCTGAAAAATTGTGATTGATTCCATTCTCATCACAAAAATTTGAAAAGCTTTGGTTTCAAATTCTTTTCCATGATCACTTCTTATGCTTGAAATACAAATTCCTTTTTCATTTTGAACCTTTTCGCAAAACTTTTCAAAACCTTTGAAAGCTTCATCCTTGTAAGCAATAAAAATAACAAAGGTATATCTTGAAATAGTCATCAACAATAACAAGAGCATATTGGTGGCCACCTAGACTAATGGTACTAATTGGACCAAATAAGTCCATATGCAAAAGTTCCAAAGGTCTAGTAGTTGAGACAACATTTTTTGCTTTGAAAGATATCCTAGTTTGTTTTCCCATTTGACAAGCATTGCAAATTTTGTTTTTCTCAAAATTGATTTTAGGAAGACCAATAACTAAATCTTTTCTTGAAACAATTTTTAGCAAGTTCATGTTTACATGACCAAGCCTTCTATGCCATAGCCATTGATTTTCACTAAAAGCAGGAAAACATTTTTCATTATTGGAATGTAAGGATTTCAAATCAACTATATAGACATTTTCATGTCTATGGCCAATGAATTTGATCTTGTTGCTCTTGATGTCTATAACTAGACAATGAGAGGTCTCAAATGTGACTTTATATCCTTTGTCACATAATTGACTAATGCTAAGTAAATTTGGCTTTAAGCCTTGTACTAGCAATACATTATCTAAAGTTGAGAAATCATTACCGACTTTTCCATGCCCGATGATCTTTATTTTAGTATTGTCTCCAATGGTCACAAGTCCACCATCTCTTAGAGTTAGCTCCTTGAATACGCTTTTATCACCGGTCATATGCTTTGAGCAACCGCTATCAAGGTACCAACAGTTACCTTTCTCCTTGGTGTGAAGGCAAATCTACATCACACAAGGATATACGATAGCATTTTTAGGTACCCAAAATTTCTTGGGTCCTTTGGGGTTAGTCCTTGAAAATACGGTTCCTTTTGGGACCCATACTTTCTTAACAATATATGGTGCTCTATGAACATGTTGATGATGCACAATCCTAGCATTATAGTCATAGAAATTTCTAGGATATCTTACATGTGCATTCCTATAATCCTTAGGATAATAGTTCCTAGGATACATGTTTCTATGGTAAGGAATATTAAAATGCATGTCATTTCCAGAAAATGTATGATGATGCATTCTAGGATACATGCTAGCATTATTATGTGTATGCAAATTATTTCTAGGATAACCATGATGGTAATTCCTAGGATGAGCATGAGCAGAGTGCATTCTTTGATTATACGTATTGTTCCTAGAATGAGCATGATAATTATTTCTAGGATGTATATAAGCATTTCTAGAGTGTGCATACATATAAGCATGTGTATTTCTAGGATGCTTCAATTTAGTATGAACATTTAAATTTCTAGGCTTCCTAGCATTCATCAAGAGAGTGCTCTTAACCTTGCTAGGAGCTTTTGAAGTAGAGGCTTCATCTACACAAGAGACTTTCATGAATAAGCTCTCTTTTGATTTTTGCTTTCCCAATGGAGAGTATCCTAACCCAGATTTTCCTCCACTTAATCTTTGGGAAGCTAACACTTCATCTAGCTTTTCTTTTCCAAGCATAAGTCTAGATATAGTATCATTTAATTCTATTATCTTCTTCTTTAAGTTTTCATTTTCATCTTTAACTAGATCTTGAGAAGAATCATAAAGTAATGAAGATAGTTTATCTTTTTCTTCTCTTAAACCTACCATCTCTTTAGAAAGAGATGACACCTCTTTTTTAAGAATGGTGTTCCTAGAATCGAATTTCTTCAATTCTTCATACATTTCATTTATGACTTCTATCAATTCTTCACTACTGTTAACAATGTTATTTTTTGAAGAGGAAGAAGTTGATACCTCATTTTTGTCGTCGATTGCCATAAGACATAGGTTGGCAATTTCCTCGCATTCGATCTCTTTATTCGAGGAGTCTTCTTCTTCTTCATCACCATCACGATTAAGATCTTCAATTTCTATAAAAGGTAAGGATGTGGTGGAACCATCGATTTTGTAATCCAAGTAGCTTTCATGCTTCTTGAGGGATTCCATAAGCTCTTCTAAACTTTCACTTGTAGAATGCTTTGTCAAAATAATTTTCCATTGATTTGACAAAGACCTAAGAAATATTCTCACAAGTTCAAGGTTAGAATAAATTTTACCCATGAAAGATAAAGTTTTAACAAGTAGGGTAAAACGAGTTTGCGAATCAAAAATTGATTCATTTTCATTCATTTTAAAATGCTCTAAGTCATGAACAAAGTTTTTTAATTTGAAATTCTTTTCTTGCTCATTTCCTCCATGTATGACTTCCAATAAATCCCAAATTTCATTTGCAGTCTTACATGAGGAAATTTGATCAACTTCATTTTGATCAAGAGAACTATAAAACATGTTCATAACTTTAGCATTTAGTTGAATGAATTTGCTATCATTTACATCAAAGTCATTTTCATTTTCAAGAATGAAATACCAAGCATAATAATCATGTGCTTGAATAAAAATCTTCATTTGAGCTTTCCAATGGGTGAAATTTGTTCCATGGAGAAGAGGAGGACTAGAAGGATCTCTTCCTTCTAAAAATATAGTTGCCATATGATCAACTCAAGGATATTAAGCCTAAAATTGAGAACGAGGCTCTGATACCAATTGTAGGTCCAAAATATACTATGGCAATACCCAAGAGGGGGGTGAATTGGGTATTAAAAAAATTAAATATTTTTTGCAATCTCAAATAACAAAATATATGCGGAATTAAATCTTTCTAAATTACTAGCACAAAGATGAGAGAGTTTATTGCTTAATGTAGAAATGATAATTGAATTACAAAATAATTAAGCAATCAATCTCATTTACTTGAATAATAAATAATTATAAGCAAGTAATTATGAAAGTAATTAAAGAGATAGAGTTAGAGAGATGCAAACTCGATTTATAGTGGTTCGGCAATATCGGAATCCTTCCGACCCTACGTCCACTCTCTTCAAGGATCCTCCTTGAAGTCTTTCACTAAACCAAGCAACTTACGGGTGTTGCTCAAACCGAAACACAAGCAACTTACAGGTGTTGCTCAAACCGAACAATCCCCTTCCTCTCGGAAGTAATCCCCTTCCTCTCGGAAGTAATCCCCTTCCTCTCGGAAGTAATCCCTTTACAATAAAAGCTGTAAAGTAAATGGTAGAGAGACAACAAATGAAAGCTTATACAACTGAATAATGTCTCTCTTTCAAAGAAAAGCTTGAAGAATAGCTCAACATGAGTATTTCAAAGCTTTTTTGAGTTTCAAAGAATGAATGACTTGATTGTGTGTGTTCTTCTCTTTTTGAATGTCTTCTCCTCCTTGTTGAATGCTGAATTGAGTGGGTTTATATAGCAATCAATTAATATGGCCGTTTAGGACTTTAATTTGAAAAAGATTTACTTTAAAACGTTCAGATTTAGAGTCCAACGGTCATATTTTTGAACTACCAGTCGACTGGGTCGTGATACCAGTCGACTGGGTCCTCTTAAAAATTCACATTTTTGCTGCTATAGTGTTACCAGTCGACTGGTAAGTCATACCAGTCGACTGGGAACCTTCTGCCACTTTTACCAGTCGACTGTACTATTCACCCAGTCGACTGGGTCACTGTTGGAGCGCTGCTACAGTGATTTCTGGATGAACAGTGTTTTCAGCATAATTTTCTTCATATCTCTTTATTCTTTTTGGATTTTTGAGTTCCAAAAAATCTCCTAATTCAATCAAACTTTCTTGCACATTAAACACACAAGTTAAACACTTCAAAAGTGTTTTGTTATCATCAAAATTAATCTAATCAATTTCTTGATTGAGGCATTTTTGATGATGACAAAACATATTACAAATTCAAGCATAATGTGTGTGCTAGATATATGAAGAATGATATATTACAAATGCTCAAGTAATTTTCTATGCCAACATAAATTCTTCTTAAATTCAATTAGAGAATGTTAAGTATTGAGCCCAAAGAATTTATTTGCATTTAATAAAATCACTTGGAGATTTTATATCTTCAATTAATTAAGACTATATAATAAAATGCAATGCAAATATAATTAGCTCATAACAATTGAAATGCTTACAAAGTGTATCTTAGGATTCAAATCTATAATTTATCCCTATTGACTTTGAAGATGCATTTAAATTATTCTCCTTGAATTTGATTTTTCGGAGAACTTATTGATTTTTGAGATCATCAACATTGATTCACCAATTTCTACAATCTTGATCTCTTTTTATGTATAAGCACTATTAACAATCTATATTACTTAAGTAATACTCATTAGTGCTTAATTAAGATTTTTGTTACTATCAAAATCATTCAGGGTCAACACTTAGTATACCAATATGTAACCCTCATTGTTAGCTGATTATTATTATTATTATTATTATTATTATTATTATTATTAGAAAAAAGGTAGAAACAACATATTTTACCCAATAAAGGATGATTTATTCATATTAATGTTACATTTTAGTTCATCAATCACTCCACAAAGAAGTGAATATATGCAAACCTTTAGGCAAATATGACAATAGGACTCCTAACCTTGTGCTTTCCATCTGACCATTAAAGCGACGCAGAGATACTGCAATTAACTTCTAATGGTCCTCCAGAGACTGTCACATGAAACTGCAATTTCTCATTCAATTATTTGAATGATAAGATTTTGGGAGTAACACTGGATTTTTTGTAGTCACTGCAACGAAATTTTAGTTCAAGTCCTTCACCGCAACGAAATTTTATGTAGTCACTCTCTTTTGCATCATAAACTAGGCCTAGATTAAATGCTTGCACCGGATTTAACTTTCCTGCTCCATAGGAAAATTTGGCATCTGGATTTTTTTCAGCACTCATGGGGGATGATGAAAACAATAGAGAAGCAAATTAATCCACAATACAAAGTAAAATAATTTTAGTGACATTATGCAGCAAACTTTTTCCCCATTTCTTTTACTCAGATAAAAACTCTGAAATCATAGATCACTAGTCAAATAATCACTTGTCTGTCTTGTATGATCAAGGAACAACAGTTCCTATCTTCATTATTGATTTTACAACTTCTCTTAACAGTTTTTTCCCTTATCAATGTAATTTAAAACTTTTTCGGTTGCAACAGAACAAATAAATTTCATTTGAATGCACATCAAAGTTATTAAGGAAAAGGAAGGACCTAGGAAGTAATAATATGACAAATAATTAGTATTCTTTTTTTTTACATAGAAAAAATTGAAACTAGAAGATAAAAAGTCTTGTTAGAAAACATTACCCGTTGTCATCAGAGCAGATTTAATGGCGGATATAGACCATGAAGGATGAAATGACTTAACATAAAGAGCAGCTCCAATTGTATGAGTGCATGCCATAGAAGTTCCGGAGATTATATTAAATACTAATGAACATTTGTCAATTGGGAAAGGTGATGGACTACTTTTGGAGGAAAAGTTCTTGCCTAGCACAAGTCCGTGAAAGGTATATAGCATGAGGATCTATCTCACCATTAAATGGCATGAGAAAAGAAAAAAATATATTTTATTTTCATTCAAGAGTCAGATGGACCTTGTGCCATGTATCTTTTATGGATCCAGACTAGACAAGAATTTTTCCTTTTGGACAATGTAACCAATTTATCAACTCCAAGAGCAGTAATATCTGGCTGTAATATTCACTCAAGAAATCTCACTAAATCACATTGTTAATCCATATTAAAAACTAACAATGTTTGGAATAAATAAATTTTACAAATTTTATGGAATTCATTTGCAATTTGATAGTTTATTGTGTATGGAAAGCTAATAAACTTTGGAATTTATTTATAAATGAGTTCACTATGAAATTGAATAAGCTTGTAACAAATCTAATGAAAATCCTATCTCCAAATGAAATCAATTTCATACTTCATCTGTAACAAATCCCATCAAAATGTTTGCAAAACTGGTTTCCTAATTTCCTATATTTAGTGGAATTAACAAATATTTCAAATATATTACCTTAAGAATGTCAGGAGTAAGTGCAGTTGGCCCCCTTGCAGAGTCTATAGCTATAATTGGAGCTTCTGGGCCATGAATGCCTATGCTTTTATGTATTTTCCCTACTGGATTTCTATTCAAATATTCCAACTTCCAGAGATTACTAAAAATGCTTTTATTTGTTTTGAAATTAATAAATTCCATGATCTTAGCTTGTTTTGTTCACATAATTCTTTACTTTCTCACCTCTAATGTGGTCACACAAGTGCCAGGTAAAGGAATTGGGCATGATTTGTAGTTGAAAACTCAAAATCATCATTACTCCATATTACAACTTGAGCACCAGTTTCACTAGCTAGCTCTGCTGCCAGTGACGAGTGGCAGATAACATTCTTTTCTTTCGTTGTATTGCTGACCAATTTAGGATCACCTTTCCTATATAAAAAGGAAACATATAGATGTAAAATGAAGTGAAATGAACTTAGATATATAACATGTTGTATATATATTTGTAAATAATGTACTAGCATTATTATTTAGTCATTCGGCCCATAATGGGATGGGCCATACTAATAGACACATATGGAGGCCCTTACTCTCACCCACTTAAAATGGAACTAGCCCATTGAGTTCCATTTGTTCTGCTGGCTCTTTCTCTCTCTTAGGGCAAGAACAAAATCACAGATAAGGGGGAAGAGAGTAGTTCTCTCCATAGAAAGAAACTTTTCCTCTCTTTTTCAGGAACCCTAAAGCTACATGGAAAATCCATCACAAGTTACTGGAGGTATGAACTCTCAACATTGTGGAACACATTCTTTGATTATAAGAAGAGATTATCACATATTATGTATCTAATAATTGGTATCAGAGCATACCTTCTTATTTTTCATGGTTGTGTTCTTTCTTCTTTTTTTTTTGTTTCGCTGTTGCGATTTGCTGTTTGGAGGAGAGAGAGGCTTGAGTTTTCAGTCCATACTTGTCTCCATCATCGAAAGGCATCCGGTTTTTTCCTTCTGGATATTTGTCGGCATTTGGGTGGACTTTTTTTTCTTCATGGCATTTTGTGAAACCCAATAGCTTTTTATCCTTCTTCCTTTTCACATGAGGCATTTCTTTCTGGTTTACCCGTAGTCAATTTTGTCTTATTCCATTTTTTACTTGGCCCATATAATTGTTGTTTATTTGATTTAAATCTAAAGAGTAGTGATAACTCTGACAGCCATGTTTTCTTGTTACACATGCGTAAGACTACTTAATGGTTTCTTGGTCTTCAAATTGAATTTCTTAGTTTTGGACTTGCCTAATATTATATCACCTGTGGTTTAATTGCTTCTGGTCAAGCTTTTGGTTTAATGACTTTTAACAATTTATACCCATTTAACTATTTATTGTTTGATTGGGTAATTATTTAAACTTTGAGTATTGACCAGAGTTTATGGTCTTGATTAATGATTGGTTGTTTTGATACAATCTTGTATTGCAAAATTCCTCCTTTTATGTATTTATGAATTTTGTGATACTGCTCCATTTTTTTAATAGAGAAAAGAAATGAATAATTCCTTTTGAGAAAAATAAATATTTTGTTCATATGGGCCATGTCATTTTGTTGTAATACCGATGATTGGAGTGGCTATGTACCCACCTCTTGTGGGACTAGTCATGATAAATTATTAGAGTTGTTATTATTTATCATGCTTTCGCTTAATGATATTATACTAAGATCCATACGGATAGTGAATTTTTCCTGTCTGCAAACCATCATTTGGTAGGATACTTAGGACAATAAAGATAATAGTTAACTGCTTGGCACTTGGTGGCCTAGTCCTATCCTCTCAGTAGTGGGTCATTTTAAGTCCTTGTATTTAATTATATTGCTTTATCATGCATAAGAGCCTTTTATATATCTTGGGCTCTAGTATAGTGCGTAAGAGTCTATTTTGAATAAGATTCTAGCATGGATATAAGATTGCCTAATGGAGAGATTTATAGGTGCATGTTTCTTGTTCCACATGCATAATAAATTTTATTATATTCTCCTCAGCTTATGGCAATGCGGCTCTGTCTCTCTCTTTGTCAGCCATCACGAGTCTAACTGGAACCAATTATGAGGATTGGTATGAGTCTCTCACTATCAATTTGGCTATCATGAATTTTGACTTGGCTTTGAGGGTCGATGCACATGTTGAGCCCACTGGTGAAAGTTTTGCAGCTGAAAAGACTCGTTATGAGCAATGGGTGCATTCTAATAGGACTTGTCTCATGATTATGAATTATACTATTGATAAGTCTATCAGGTAAAGCATAACTGATACTGATAGTGCTAAAGAATAGTTTGATGCCATTGGGAAGAAATTTACTAAGTTTGATAAGGCAGAAAAGAGAACTCTGATGAAACTTCTTACTACCACAACCTATGACAAGCTCAAAGGAATGAAAGTTGAGTTGGCAGATAGCTTTCTTGTATAGCAAGTGCTTGAATCTTTGCCACCTTAGTTTGATGCACTCAAGACCACTTGTAATGCTCAGAAAGATGAATGGAGCTTGAGTGAAATGTCTGCTATTATAACTTAAGAAAACGAGATGATGAGAAAGGCCAAGTCTCATGCTGCTTTCATGGTAGCTGATGATAAAGGGATAAAGAAGAAGTTCTTCAAGGGCAATAGTAGCAACTCCCTCAAAATGAAAAAATCTGGGAGGCCTTTTCAACAAGCTAGTGTGAGTGTTCCAAATGGGCCTAAGAAGGAAAGTTTTAAGGGAATGTGCAACTTTTGTCATTTGGTTAGGCACAAGAGGGTTGATTGTAGGAAATTTAAAGCTTAGTTAGACAAGAAAGGTACATGTTCGTTACTAGTGTGTTTTGAGTCTAATCGAGTCGATGTGCCTTCTGATACTTGGTGGCTAGATACTGGTGCAACTATTCATACTACAAATTCTTTGCAGGAATTAAGGAACCGCAGAAGACCAGTTGATACAGAGTTAGTAGTAAATACGGGCAATGGGGTGAAGGTTAAAGTTGAACACATTGGTACAGTCAGACTTATTTTGGCTTTTAAACGTGTTTTAAACTTATCTGATACTACTTTTATACCTTCCATCAGAAGAAATCTTATCTACGTTTCTGTTTTGGACAAATGTGGATATATTTTTCATTTTGGAAATGGAAAGACTACAATCTTTTATGACTCTGTTGTGGTTGGTACTGCTACTTTATGATGGTTTTTATAAAATTGACTTACTTCCTGTTTTAGACCCTGCTTCTTCTAGTGTCTCTGTGTGAATGTTGTAGTTGGTTCTAAACGTACTAGATCCAATAAAAACTCTTCCATGTTGTGGCACAAAAGGTTGGTCCATATTTCTAGAGAAAGAATGGAGAGGTTGATTATAGATGGCTTTCTAGTTGACTTGGATTTTTTTGATTTTGAAACTTGTGTTGCTTGTATCAAAGGTAAACTTCCAGCAAAAACCAGAAAGCATAAGATTAGTAGAAGTTAGGATATTCTAGATTTAATCTATACTAATATTTGTGGTCTCATTTCACCTGCCACTTTGGGAAATTATAGATACTTTATTACCTTTATTAATGATTATTCTCGCTATGGTTGTATTGAGCTCATTCGAGAAAAATCAGACTCATTGGAAGCTTTTAAGGCTTTCAAGGCTGCTGTGGAACTCCAGAAAAATAAGAAAATCAAAGCAGTAAGATCGGATAGAGGATGTGACTTTCATGGGAGATATGATGAAACTGGTAGAAATCCTGGACCTTTTGCTAGATTTCCTGAGGCATGTGGTATCAAGGCTCAGTACACAATGCCTGGAACTCCTTAACAGAATGGTATTGTGGAAAGAAGAAATTGTACTCTTATGGATATGGTGCAGTGTGTGCTTAGTCAATCCACTTTGCCTGAATTTTTGTGGGGTGAGGGTTTGAAAACTACTACATATGTTTTGAATCAAGTACCAAGTAAGTCAGTTCCTAAAACTCCTTATGAGTTATGGTCAGGAAAGAGGCCTAGTTTGCATCATTTCCATGTTTGGGGCTGTAAAGTGATTACGCCCAAAGTATAGCACGGTTATTGTAGTATAGTTTTGGGGTGTCGATTCCACAGGGAAACAAGTTAATTACGAAAGAAGGTGTAAACTTTAACACTAACGATAATGATTAGATGAGAGAATATGAGTTTTGATAATGCAATATTGTGTAAAAGAATTGTGCGAATATAACGAAGAATATAAATAAGAAATAACAAGGTTCCGGGAATCCTCCTTAGGTTCGTTCCCTATTTCCACTCTTGATTCAAATTTTTATCTCGATTGCAAGTTTCACATCCTAAACAGGCAATCGGAAATTATTCAATCAAGCACATTTATATCTCTAATATAATTTCTACAAATTACTCTTTGATTTCAATTCAAGCACACATGATTTATCTTATAGATTAGCAAGAAACGACAATATATTGCAATAATGATATCACAGTAATGGCCGATCTATAAGATAAATATACCGAAATCAATTACATCCAAACAACTTGACATAAGAAAAGCTTGACTATACTTATGTGGAGTAGAAGGATGCAATCACCGGATTGAGAGAAACTAAAAGAAGAAGAATATAGAATACAGCTATCATATGAACTCAAATCCTTCTTAATTAATCAAAGAGTAAATCATAGACAATGTTTTAACAAAAAGTCCATACAAATGAATCAAGAACAGGAAATAAGGAACAATAAAACCCTAAGGATTCATCCTTTTCCCTTGTTTGATGATTAGTTAGCCATGAAACTCAAAGTGGAAAAACAATATAGATGTTCTCCCCTTGATTTCTTGGCCATGGAGCTCAAGGTGGAAGAACAATGTGGATGTTCTCTCCTTGATTTCCAACTTACGAAAACTTAAACAGAATGCTAAAAACTTCTCCAATTTTTATCTATCAAAAACTGTCTTTGTTTTTCTCCCCGAGCTCTCTCCCCCGGCTGCAACCTTAAGCATATATTTATAGCCCCCGAGGGAGAGCTGTCTTTGCACAGCCTTAATTTGAGTCTGAATTGGAGTCCATGTGCGCACTGCTGGAAAGTGAAGGCTGGAACGTGAAGGTGGTCCAGCAGCATGTGCGCGCTGCTGGCTTTGTCTGAGCGTGCGCCTGGGCGCTGGAAAGTGAAGGCTTAGGTGGGTCCAGCAGCGTGTGCGCATGTCCAAGTGTGCGCCTGGGCGCTGGAAAGTAAAGGTGCAGCGTTAGTTGGCGAGGGGCGCGGCGCTGATGGCTGAGGGGCGCAGCGCTGGTTCATGGGCGCCTAGGCGCTCACTCTTGTTTGCCTGGGCGCTGGGGCGCTGGTTCTTGTTTTCCTGGGCGCTGGGGCACTGGTTCATGGGCGCCTAGGCGCTGGTTCTTGTTTTCCTGGGCGCTGGGGCGCTGGACAGTGAGAGGTGAGGCGCTGGGCATTGTTCTGGAGGCCTGAACTGTTTCCACTAAAACTGCCATAACTTTCACTAGAAAAATCATTTTTCCGAGCCGTAAAATTCTCCAGAAAATAGACTTCCGGATCTTTCTAAGAATATATGGCTCATCTCCTGGTTCTTCCTACATCAATACAGTTTAATCTGAAAAGTTGATTGATCTGTACGGGAAATTCTGGCAATTTAGTGAAACTCCTTCAGCTTGTATGCAGAAGTGCACACACTAGTGTGCCTACCCTTAACTTGTTCCAAAGTGATGCACACACTTGTGTGCAGTCTTTCAACTCAATTTAATTTATTTCTCCAGCCTTGGTTTAGACTTTTAATCATCTTTAAATCATTTTTGGAAATGTCTAAACCTTGGACAAAAACGAGCACCGACACCCAAGATCTTTTGGTGCTTTAAACATGGATCGCTTTATCATCTCTTTTGTACTCAACGCACCTGAAAATGCATCGAATTAAGTCAATGATTTATGAATAACACTTTAGAGTTATCAACATTTAAAAGTGCGATTACAACCGAGATTAACCCTAAAGTGTTAACAATTAAGTATTGTTTAGATGCATTTTATGACTCTTATCATAAAGCGAAAATAAGGCTTTATAATCCTCAGCATAAGAAACTTGATCCTAAGACCATTACTGGTTATTTTGTTGGCTATTGTGTGGGATCCAGAGGCTTTAGATTCTATTGCCTATCTAATGTTACTAGAGTTATTGAATCTAATCAAGCCATCTTCTTTGAGGATGTTAGTGATAATGGGAGTTCAACGCCACGTAAAGTTATATTTAGGGAGGAGTGTGTTGTTATACCTGTTCAGGTTACTCTCTCATCAGTGGCTGCACCATCATTGACAGAGGGAACCAGTACTGTTGTCCAAGACCAGATTATTGACACTATAGTTGATATTGATATGGGAACTGATGATATTGTTTTGAGGAGATCACAGAGAAGTTGTAGACCAGCAATTTCTGATGATTATATTGTCTATTTGTAGGAGCAAGAGTTTAATATTGGTATGTCTCTTTATCAAGCCTCTTTTAAGGAGGCCATTGATAGTCCACAATCTTCATATTGGATGGATGCTATGCATGATGAGATGGCATCGATGTGTCGAAACAGTGTATGGGACTTAGTTGAACTACCATGTGGCTATAGGCCAATTGGTTACAAATGGGTTTTTAAGACCAAGTATAATTCTGAAGGTCAAGTAGAAAATTATAAAGCTAGGCTTATTGCTAAAGGCTTTAACCAAAGAAAATGCATTGATTATAAGGACATTTTCTTACGTGTTTCTACCAAGGATTCTTTTCGGGTTATTATGGCATTGGTGGCTCATTTTGATCTTGAGCTGCATTAAATGGATGTCAAGACAGCTTTCCTTAATGGACATCTATTTAAGGATGTGTACATGATGCAACCAGATGGTTTCCAAGTAGAAGGAAAGGAACATATGGTGTGTAAGCTTAACAAGTCCATTTATGGGCTTAAGTAGGCATCGAGACAATTGTACCTGAAGTTTGATAAGATTGTTACCTCTTGTGGTTTCAAGGAGAATCTTGTTGATCAATGCATATATTTAAGGGTCAGTGGGAGTAAGTATATCTTTCTTGTTCTTTATAGTGATGATATATTACTCACCACAAATGACATTAAGCTTCTATTTGAGACAAAACGCATGTTGTCATCTCATTTTGATATGAAGGATCTTGGTGAGGCCTCTTATGTTTTGGGCATCCAGATTTTTCGTGAGAGAACTTAAGGTGTTCTTGGATTGTCTTAAAAAACCTACATTGATCAAGTTCTAAGTAGGTTTAATATGCATTCTTGTTCTTCTAGGAAAGTATATATTGTAAAATATGATAAGTTTTCTAAGTTGCAATGCCCTCAGAATGATAGTGAGAGGACTCAAATGCAAACAGTTCCCTATTCATCAGTTGTGGGTAGTTTGATGTATGCTCAAGTATGTACATGGCTTGATATTGCTTATGTTGTTGGTGTACTTAGAAGATACTTGAGTGATCCTGGTTTGGCTTACTGGAAGGCTGCAAAGAAAGTACTTAGATATTTGCAAGGCACTAAAGATCTAGTGCTCATATATCGATTATCTGACATTCTTGATGTAGTTAGATATTCTGATGCTCATTTTGCGGGTTGTTCAGATCATAGGAGATCCACTTCTGGTTATGTTTTTATGATGGCGGGAGCAGCTGTTTCTTGGAAGAGTGTCAAACAGACAATTACAGCTTCCTCTACAATAGAGGTAGAATATGTAGCTTGTTATGAGGCTATATGGTTGCGAAACTTTATCTTGGGGCTAAGTGTTATGAACACCATTTTGGGACCACTGAAGATATTTTGTGACAGTTTTGCAACAGTTGTTTTCTTTCGAAGCATTAGGAGCTCTTCTCGCTCCAAGCATATTGACATTAAGTATTTGATTGTTTGAGAGAAAATAACCAAGTCTTGTATTTGTGTTGAGCATATTTCCATAGAGCAAATGTTAGCTGACCCACTAACTAAAGGTTTAGCTCCAAAACTGTTTCAGGAGCATGTGACTCATTTGGGATTGTTAGAATCTTCTGTTGTATTTAGTTAGTGAGAGTTCTGTGATCATTGACTATATTGTTTATGCTTATATTCTATTTTAAATATAACAATGTCAATGTATCCCTGAGTCACGCGCATTTTAGACAAGGCGTACTTTATGTATTGACATTTTGATTAGTCTCGTGCCTAGGTCACGCGCATTTTGGACAAGGAAATTGTTTATGTAATGAGACATTATGTTTGGTCTCATCCCTGAGTCACGTGCATTTTGGATAGGGCGTACTTTATGAATTGAGACATATTGATTAGTCTCGTGCTTGAGTCACACGCATTAGAGACAAGGCTTATTACCTACCAGAGATAATCTATTTTAGTCTATGCCTGAGTTAGGTGGTTGTGAGTATAAGTTTGGTGTCATATATCCTGTCGATATAGTGACTAGACTAGGTGTTGCAACTGCATTTTGGACAAGGTTTATTGCTTTAAATACATTCAGATTTGTCTCTAGGGCTTCTTGTGGAAACGAGTGTTCGTTACTCTTGATTATTTCCATACTGCACTTGAATCTCATCGACTTGAGTTACGTGATTGCAATTATTGGTCATCTGTCGTATGCCCTGTCGGTGTATCGTTCACCAGCTTGTAATTGAAGGCACATTTTGAACAAGGATTTTGGTTTTGGGATGCTTGTTTATGTTTATGTTGAGATTAAATGTAATGTCGTCCAAGTGGGAGATTGTTGTATAAATATTTGTATATAAATTAATAAATAATGGACAAGCATTATTATTTAGTCATTGGGCCCATAATGGGATGGGCCATACTAATAGACATATATTGAGGCCCCTACTCTCACCCACTTAAAATGGAACTACCCCAGTGAGTTCTATTTGTTCTGCTGGCTCTTTCTCTCCATAGAAGGAAACTTTTCCTCTCTTTTGCAGGAACCCTAAAGCTACATGGAAAATCTATCACAAAGTTATTGGAGGTATAAACTTTCAACATTGTGGAACACATGCTTTGATTATGAGAAGAGATTATCACATATTATGTATCTAACATAACATAATTACCAATGGATTATAAACTTACCAGGATAATTTTCCAATGGATTTTAGCTCACCCTTTACTCCATATACAAGTGGATAGAAAGACTCATGAGTGGGGAAGCCATTGATCGTACTTCCCTGGTTAAAGAATGACATTAATGTGAATTTTGGCACATTGATAAACTTCATTAGCAAAAACAAAAAGAAGGGAGGATTAATTCTTGGCAAAGATAAGAATTTACTTACAATAATGCTTTCTCCATTGCCTAGCTCCACCTCACCCGCAATCTTCCTATCGATGTTGCTTGATGCAACTGTCAAAATCCAGGGTACACCATTTGTGACAGTTGATGGTTTGGGGCTATAATTTCTGCTTGCTGCAGAGGTCAATATACACCTCTTCATTGCTCAAAAGGATCCTATAGTGAGGCCTTCAGTAATGTATTTTCTAGTCATGTTTGAAGCAATAGAAACCAATATCATGTCCACCTCATCACCGATAGTATCCTCAAAAACTGCCAGATGATCTTGTTCTTCGCAGATTTCTCCAGTAATAGTGTACCAACAGATCCTGTACACCATAATCCTAGCAGAAGGAATTCCATCTCTAGCAGTCCCTTACGCAAGTCCGAAGAAACTTGCATTTCTCACCTCCATGCCTGCTGCAATGGACGTTGTATGAGTACCAAGTCCATTAATGTCGATAACAAATATTTCCTCAGCAAGAGTTTCATCTCCCGTGTAGTATAGCTGGGCTCCTACAATTTTGCTACAATTTTTATCGAGAAGAATATTTTTTTTTTCAAAATGTGATTACATTATAGTACCTATAATGCCATTTGGACATAGGAATTAATACTTGGTAACCAAAATTGCTATTACATTTTTATATGAATCTGCACAAAATATGTTTTGAAGTACTCGTATCAAAACAAATACTACAAGAAAAATGGGTATCATTAATGGAAAGACGCCGTCGGTGATACCTACCTATCGTCGGTGATACTTATCTCCGACGGATGCCCGTCGGGCATAACCTCCTCGGTAATACAACTTTTCTCCAACGGCTTTAATATCCGTCGGAGACACTAGTATCACCAACGGGTAAAACAACTCTTCCCAAAAATTAAATTTTGGTCGTTTTTAATAAATAATAATAAAAAATAACTTATTACCGATGAATTATTCCGTCGGTGATACTACTATGAAAAATATGAATTTTGGTTCTTTAATTAAAAATAAATTATCAACAACGAATTATTCCGTCCCATCGGTGATAATAGTTTTCCAGAAAAAATCAAGATGTATCTCCAACTGATTATTCCGTCGGGGATAATAATTTTCCAGCAAAAATCAAGACGCATCATCGACGGATTATTCTGTCAGGGATACTATTTTTCAAAAAAAAAACCATTTTTCCTTTTTACTATCACCGACGAAATAATACTTGTGGTTGTCGGGGTTTCTACAAATCTACACCCGTTGAAGTATGCACCAACTCTAACATTCTCACACTTGGTAAATACTTCATAGACATGGCAAACTTCATAGAACTCCGTTTCTTCAATCCCATCTCTGTAGCACACCACTCAAACTTCACTAAACTAACTGCCTCAGTCAAGAAATCTGCGATGTTCACTGTTGTATCGGCTTTCTCCAAGAGTATCACATTTTCTTCAATCTTTTCCCAGATGAAGTGATATTGGATATCAATGTGCTTCATCCATGAATGAAATGCAGGATTCTTTGCTAAGAAGATAGCACCTTGATTGTCACATTTCACCTTCATTGCTCCTTGTTTAAACCCAAGTTCAACACACAACCTTTGAAGCCAAACCACTTCCTTTCCAGAATAAGTTATCGCCATATACTTTGCTTCTATGGATGAAAGAGCAATAACACTTTGCCTCTTACTCATTCAACTCACCGACCCACCAAACAGATTGAACACATATCCGCTTGTTGACTTCCTGCTATCAATGTCTCCTCCCCAGTTAGCATCAACCGATCCTACAATATCAAGATTCTTCTTACCTTCTATACCTCCATAACACAATGCAAACTCTAATGTGCCATGAAGATATCTAAGAACTCTCTTGATTGTAGTCAAATGTTATTTCCTAGGATTAGACATATAACTGCTCAATACTCCCACTGCTTAGGTAATATCGGGTCTCATACACACCATGACGTAGATCAAGCTTCCAACTGCACTAGCATAAGGTACGTGCGCCATCTCTTCAGCTTCTTCCACCATCTTTGGACATTGTTTCATAGATAACTTGGTTCCCAAAGGCATGGGAGTCCCTACCGGCTTACTATCAGACATGTGAAATTTCTTCAACACTTCTTCAATATACTTCTTCTAACTTAGCCACGGTTTTCGATTTTCATGATCCCTCTTTATCTGCCACCCTAGGTCTTTTATGTCAAACTGCCTTACCAACGATGCCTTAACAGTGCTAATCATCTTCTTGTTATTTCCATATGCATTTGTTTTCTTCTTGAAAACCCATTTGCACCTAATTTTCTTCAGATCTGTTGGTATTTGTCTAAGGTTTACACATAGTTAAGGTTTAAACATGGTTGGAAGAGGTTTGAAGAAGTTAAACATGGTTGGAAGAGGTTTAAAGAAGGTCAAGCATCAAGTCTTTCAAGCCTCAGCACACTAGGAGTGTGCCTCAA
This sequence comes from Bretschneidera sinensis, assembly GCA_023935145.1. NCBI lineage: Eukaryota > Viridiplantae > Streptophyta > Magnoliopsida > Brassicales > Akaniaceae > Bretschneidera > Bretschneidera sinensis. The sequence goes on from CM043703.1 coordinate 21,689,040, forward strand.
CATGCAAGCAACAAAAAGGGTCCAGAAAAATGAGTGTGCGCACTAGGTCAGGCCGCAGCCCTCCCTAGTCCAGGCCGCGGTGCCCAAAATAGGAGGAAGCTGGTGGAAGGCCAAGGCCACAGTGCCCATTACCCAAGGCCACGGTGCCCAGAGAATGATGAAGGTGTGCTCCGCCTTAGGCCGTGACGCCCCCTGTTCAAGGCCGTGGCGCTAGGCACACTGAAGCAAGGTTGTTCAGCCTCTTGTTAGGTGTGTGGATGCAATATCAAAATGCATCGGATCACTTAGACTTGATCAAAGGCTAAGGTTGATTAGTCCTCAAGATCTAAGGGTGGAGAATGACACTCAAGATTGGACAAGAAGTTGGTGCACTATATAAAAGGTCACCTAGCTTTACTGTGATAGGAGATTATGAATGTAATGTGATATAAACACAAGTGTGTGTGTGTGACAGAACATGTGAATGAGAGAATTGTATGAGAGTGCAAAGACACAGACATATAAGAGGAACTCATTGGAGAGGCTGCTTGTAAAGAGAGAGATTAGTATAGAAAGAGGATTCAAGGGACTTGTAAGTGGAATTTCCAAGGGGTAAAGTTCCAAGGTACCTCAAGACCTTATCACTTTCTTGTTCTCTTCTTTGTTTCTTCAAGAACTTAGGCTTCTTGGAGAGGGGTTGCTATGATTGTAAAAGAACCATTGATAAGATAGTGAAGAGAGTTCAGAGGAACTCACGGGGACGTAGGCTATTGCCGAACCTCGATAACAATTGCTTGTCTTCTTTCTTGCTTTGGTTGTTGTATCTTTTCTTTACAAGTCATTTTAGACTTGGGTGTTTAGAAGATCACCACTTAGACATCTTGTCAAGGTGATTTCCAACAGTGGTATCAGAGCTGGAGAAGCTTTGGTTAGAGGGTATCGGAGCAAGAACAAGAAGGTGATAGAGTCAAGACTCCAAGAATCAAAGATCAACTTCTTTGGTGATTCAAGAACGGAGTAAAGATCAAGATCTGATCGTGTTCTTGAGATTGATTCAAGAATGGTATTGAGATCAATCTTTGATCTGTGTTCTTGAGATTTAAAAGAAGTTGGAGAGCAATTGTAGGTGCTGCACAAATCTGGGATCATCTCCGCAAGATGGCTTCAAACTTCATGGTTGAGAAGTTTGATGGAAATGGAGAATTTTCCCTATGGAAGCAGAAGATCAAGGCTGCTCTTATACAACAGAAAGTGGACTTGGCGATTAGAGAAAATGATGCTTTTCCAGCAAGTACCACAGAGGACCAGTAGAATGAGATGAAGAAGATGGCATACAACACCATCTTCTTGCACATAACGGATAATGTCACAAGGGAGTGCGAAGACTCGAAAGATCCAGCTGTTATATGGAAGAAACTAGATGTTGGTAGTTGTCTAAGGTTTAAAATGTCTAAACATGGTTCAAAGATGATTAAAGTCTAAACTAAGGTTGGAAGATTAAAATACAGCATGTTAAAGGAGTGCACACATGTGTGTGCATCCATTTGGGTCAACAAGGCAAAGTAGTGTGCATTGCTGTGTGAAATGCACCATCAGTGTGCACCTCACCTCCCCTTCACCAGTGACTCACCACTCAGTAAGGAAGCTGCTTGGAGAAGGGCAGCGCCGCACCACCCAGAATGTGGTGCAAAAGAGCTTTGCCTAGCGCCTCACCGCCCCCTGTTCAACGTTTAAGCGCTAGGCAAACTAATGCACACATGGACAGCTTGTTTAAACCTCCTCTTAGTTGTGTGGTTGCAAGGTTAAAATGCACAGCACCATTTAGGATTGATGGAGGGCCATGGTTAAGTGGTCATCAAGATCTAAGGGTGAAGATTGACTCACAAGATCGGACAAGAAGTTGGTGCACTATATAAAGGGTCACCTAGCTTCATTCTCAACATAATAATAACATAAGTTTGTGATATACTTTGAGATCAGTTGTAAAGAGTGATATACAAGAGAGAATTGTGTAAGAGTGTAAAGACACAAACACAAGAGGGACTCATTGTAGAAAGGCTGGTTGTAAAGAGAGAAGAGTCTAGATTAGATAGAGAGCATTGTTAGTTCTTATCTTCTTCCTTTCTTCTCTTCTTGGTTTCTTCAAGAACTTGAGCTTCTTAAAGAGGGTTGTTGTAATTGTAAAGAACAATTGATTTAGTGCAGAGAGTTCAGAGGAACTCACGGGAACGTAGGCTATTGCCGAACCTCGATAACAAATCACTTGTCTTATTTTCTTTCTTGCTTTCGATTGCTGTATTTCTTTCTACAAGTCATTCTAGACTTGGGTGTTTGGAAGATCACCACCTGGGCATCTTGTCAAGGTGATTTCCAACACCAGATGAGTTGTTTCTTGCCAAGACTCTCCCTAATAAGAGGTATCTTCGTAAATGAATCTTTGCTTTTAAATTTGATCCTAATAAAGAGTTGCAAGATGATCTTGATGCCAAGATGAGGATTGCATCAAGTGGAGAAGGGTTGTTCATTAGAAGAAGATCAGCAATGCTACTACTGGGACAGAGGTAGAGGAGAGAGCCATAGGAGAGTGCACAGCAACATACATGGCTACTACTGGGTCAAAGGTTGAGGAGAGAGCCATAGGAGAGTGTACAGCAAAATACATGGCTACTACCATGATAGAAGTAGAGGAGAGAGCCATGGGAAAGCACACTCCAAACTAAAATTTGGAGGGAATAAATGTTACTACTGCCACAAGGAGGGTCATGTCAAGAAAGATTGCAAGGAGAAGATAAGGGATGAGGGAAGAAGCCATACCAAGAATGGAGAGGCTTCAGTTGCCAAAATAGAATATCAAGATGATGATGTTCTTGTTGTGTGCTCGGATGTGAGCAAGGGGCAAAAAGGCAGCGGAAAATAGATCTTGGATACTAGGTGCACTCATCACATGTGCCCTCACCGGGATTGGTTCAAGAATTTCAAGGAAACCAATGATGAAAGGGTTTTCTTGGGGAGTGATATTTCTTGCCAAGTGAGGGGAATAGGAGACATCCAGTTGAGGATGTTTGATGGAGTCACAAGGCTGCTAAGAAATGTGAGGTATCTTCCAGATGTGAAGAGGAATTTGATCTCATTGGAGCAGCTGGATTCTATGGGGTACACATATAAAGCAGAGTAAGGAAAGATCAAGGTAACCAAATGATCTTTGATAATGATCAAAGCAGCAATGAAGGATGGTCTCTATGAGATGATCGGAGACACGGACATCAAGGGTCAAGCAGCAAGCTTGATGGCTGAGATGGAGAATGCAGCCCTTTCGCACACTCGCTTAGGACATATAAGCAAAGAAGGCCTACAAGTTCTCAGTAAGAATGGATTACTTGATGGTGACAAGGTAGAAAGAATCGATTTCTGCAAGGGCTGTGTTCTTGGGCAGCAACATCGGGTCAGCTTCAACACCAGAGTGCACAAGTCTAAGGGCATTTGATGAGTCTTAAATATTGCATATTTAAGCCTTTAAAGTATATGTGTTAAGCTCTTAGTTTGTATTATTTCACTTTATTTTATGTCTTTTCTGTGTTTTATGTATTTTTATAGGTTTCTGGAGAAAATGAAGCATTTCGGGAGATCAAGCTTCAAGAGCAAAAGTTGATGATGCATAGTGCGATCGAGCGCATGAGACATACGATCGAGCGCACCTGCCTACGAACAAGTGCATGGTCAACATCCCACATCGAAAGCTTTGCAGTGCAGTGCACCTGCGATCGAGCGCACCTACGATTGAGCACACATGCGATTGTGCACACAAGATATGCGATCGAGTGCACATGCGATCAATCGCACCAATTTGCGATCGAGCGCACTTGGGCAGTATCCCACATCGAATCTGCAACCCATTGTGCTCCGAGACTCCCCCGATAAAAGAACCATCTCACTTCATCTTTCAGTGTGCAATTCCTGGTACCATTTGGTGTAATCCGGTAGACGTCTGCTAGCATTCTGGTGGATCCCGAAGGCTTTGCTACCACAAGGGGAAGCGCCGCCCAACAACGAGTGGAATTTCTCCCATGTATAGTAATTAATTTCTTTTTATTTAGTTTTAAAGTTTAATGTTTAGCACTTGTATTGAGAACTCTAGTTTTATAATTATGAGAGGCTAAAATCTTCAGCTAAGGTTGAAGATGAAGCTTTCCTTTGTTTAGCATTATATTTTTAGATTTGCACATAACAATTCTGATGTTTTTAGTATAAATGTTCTATTCAATTATCTGAGTAGATCTTATGATTGATTGCTTTTAGTTGTTAAATTGGATATTCCTTGTGTTTCATCTGATGGATACATCGAATCGTTTTCGATTAAATTGATTTCCTTTGTGATTTGTTAAAAGCGGATACTTTAGATGCTTTTGGTTTAATTGGGATATTCGTTGTTTTTTGTTTAAAGTTGGATTCATGGAATTTTTTGATTACTTTTATATAGAACATGAAAATATATGCTTTACTTTGGTGGGGTGGACTCAAAAACCTTAGTCTATTTATCATTTGCTTTAAAAACAATTTGGTTTAAGTTTATATTTCTTTGCGCAATATAATACAAAATTTGGAACTAAGTTAAAATAGGCTTAGTTTAGATAAAAAATATTTTCACAACGTAATTCCCTGTGGATTCGACCTCGCACTTGCACAACACTATATTGCAAAGGACTCGTGCGCTTGCGAGTAATTTTAAACTCACAACAAGTTTTTGGCGTTGTTGCCGGAGAGTTGTTTTGTTTGTGAAATTTTTGTCTGAATTAATTTTATTTTTCTACTAGTTAGTTAGCATTGTTTGTTTGATTTTTCTTTTTGGAAATTTTATTTTATTTTATTTTTATTTCTATTTGCATTCTTCATATAAAAAATATATATATTTTTGCAAATTTTTGTTGGCTCATTTTGTGAATAGTGTGTTTGCTGTTTGTGCATATATTATATTTTGTTCTGTAATTTCTGCTGGTTAGTTTATTTTTAGTGCTTTTAGTACAGTGTATGCTTGGTCGGAGATCCCTAAATTTAGATTTGACACATTTAGATCCCGACTTAGAAAGAACTCTTAGGAGACAGAAAAGAGCACTAGTTGAAAGAGAGACAGTTGAGATGGAAGAAAATTTTAGGAATGCAAATCATCCGGAACATGTAGAGCAACCTAGAGCTTGGAACGTGAACTCCACTACATCCCTTAGGGATTTGTTCGCACCCGTTGCGACAAATTCATCTTCTTGCATAGTGTTGCCACCTACCAATGCCACCCATTTTGACTTAAAGCCACATATCATCCAACTCCTACTCTCATTTCATAGCTTAGATCTTGAAAATCCTTATAGTCATGTAAAGAAGTTCAAAGACATTTGTGCCACATTCAAGTTTCAGAACTTCTCTGAAGAGTTAGTCCATCTTCGACTTTTCCTTTTTTCTCTTCACGATAGAGCTAAGGCATGGATGGATTCAAACACGCCCGGGTCTATTACATCTTGGGAAAATCTGCTTAGCAAATTTTATCATAAGTTTTTCCCAATGTCTAGAGTGAATGAGAGCCGAAAGGAGATTAGTTCTTTCACTCAGGATGAGGATGAAAAGTTTTCTGAGAGCTAGTAGCGCTTCAAAGAGTTACTGATCACATGCCCTCCATATGGATATGAAAAATGGAGACTCGTTCAGTTCTTCTACTAAAGGTTGACTCAACCCAACCGTAGTATGATCGAGTCTATGAATGGGGGGGCATTCTTGAGTCTGACGGGAGAGGAAGCATACAAGGCGTTAGACAAGTTGTCCGACAACTCGCAGTAGTGGGATTTTTCAAGTTGTCGAGTTAAGTCCATTCGTGCTCCTAAGAAAGGAGGCATCTATGAGGTCAGGTAAGACGCTGATTTGAGGATAAAGTTAGATGCTCTCACGAAAAAGATTAACGCTCTCACTGTGGGCCAATCCATCAATGCTACCAGCACATTCAATGTTGATAGCTGTTCCATATGTGCTAGTCCCATGCATCTAGCACAGAATTGTCCATCTATGCCAGTTTTTGCCGAGTATCCTATGGAACAAATGAATGCTCTCAATGACTATCGGAGGCAGTCAAATAGATCTTACTCCGAGACGTATAATCTAGAGTGGCGAAACCACCCTAATTTTTCATGGAAGTAGAGCTAACCAATGAATCAGGGAGGAACCCCGCATCATGCTCAAAATCAATACCCTTCCAGATACCATCACCTGTTTACCAAGCTCCAAGTCAAACGCCAGCGCCAGTTTCACAGTCACTAGAAGACACTCTTAAGGAGTTCATGAAGATGACTGGCCAATCCATGAGCAAAGTAAGAAGTGCAATAATGGTAAACACCCAAGCAATTGCCAAACTGGAGAGTCAAATAGGGCAAATTGCAAGTCACTTGGGTGAAAGAGAGAAGGGGAAGTTCCCCAGTCAGCCCGTGCCCAACCTGAAAGGACAGTTTATAGTTGGAAATTCATCAACTCTTACGCACGGGGAGGAACAAGTGTAGTCGATTGTCACATTGAGGTCTGGGAGACAATTTGACAATCGAGTGGAAGAGACTCCTGTTATACAGCAAGGGCAAGAATGTGGCAACAAGGAAAAGAGAGATGCTGAGCCATCTACAGCCACACCTGCTATTAAGGACCCTTCTAGGTCGCTTGTACCTAAAGCACCTTACCCTGAGAGATTACAGGCACCTAAGAAATTAGGGAAGTATGAGGAAATTCTGGAGGTATTCAAACAGGTCCAAATCAATATCCCATTGTTGGATGCCATCCATCAAGTGCCGTCATATGCCAAGTTTTTAAAGGACTTGGTCACTATCAAGGGGAAGACGAATGTCCCAAAGAAGGCATTTTTGACCAAGCAGGTTAGCTCAATCCTTCAGTGCAAGCTACCCATCAAGTATAAGGACCCGGGGTGTCCTACCATCTCTTGCATGATAGGAGTCATCCAGATTGAGAGGGCTCTCTTGGATTTAGGAGCAAGTGTGAACCTTCTACCTTACTCAGTCTATTTACAGTTAGGCTTAGGAGAACTGAAGCCCACAAGCACGACACTTTAATTGGCTGATAGGTCTGTGAAAATACCACAGGGAATAGTTGAGGACATCTTGATAAAAGTAGATAAATTATATTTCCCGGTGGATTTTATTGTGCTTGACACAGAGCCGGTTCAGAATGTAGGGATTCAGATACCGGTTATTCTAGGGCGACCGCCACGGCTAAAGCCCTGATCAATTATAGGATAGGAGTGATGAAGATTTCCTTCGGAAATATGGTAGTGGAGTTGAATATTTTTGATATAACTAAGCAACCACTAGAATTTGATGAAGTGAGAAATGTATGCTTGATAGAGGAGATTCTTGAGGAGACTGTGGATGAATCAAGCATTGAGGACCCCCTGGAGGCATGCTTTACTCAATTTGGAGAGGATTTGGATCTAGATAAGTTGTTCGAGCAAATGAGTGCCATTTTGGAGTCTCCTCCTCGGGAGAGCAATGAAACGAAGGAGACCGCAGCACCTGAACCCCCCAAGAAGGAACTTAAGCCTTTACCGGATAATCTTAAGTATAAGTTCCTAGGTCCAGCCGATTGTTTGCCTATGATTATAGCTTCAGATTTGGGTGAGGCTCAAGAGGAGAAATTATTAGATGCTTTAAGAGAGCACAAGGAAGCTATCGACTGGACTATAGAGGATATTAAGGGAATCAGGCCCTCGTTGGTAATGCACAAGATACATTTGGAGGAGAATACCAAGCCATCGAGGGAGCCACAAAGAAGGCTTAACCCAGCTATGTAAGAGGTTGTGAGGGCAGAAATAATTAAGCTATTAGATGCAGGGATCATTTATCCCATCTCTGATAGCAAGTGGGTAAGCCTGATTCATGTCGTGCCCAAGCGAGCTGGATTAATGGTAGTGAAGAATAAGGACGATGAGTTGGTGCCAACTCGTGTTCAGTCAGGGTGGAGAGTGTGTATAGACTACCGTAAACTGAACGCTGCCACAAGGAATGATCATTTTCCACTCCCATTTATTGATCAGATGGTGGAGCATTTGGTTAGGCACGAGTATTATTGCTTTTTGGATGGTTATTCTGGATATAACCAGGTCCCTGTGGACCCCGAAGATCAGGAGAAGATGACATTTTACCTGCCCTTTTGGGACATTCGCCTACCGTCGTATGCTCTTTGGGTTATGCAATGCACTCGCTACTTTGTAGCGGTGCATGGTCAGCATATTCTCTGACATGGTAGAGCGGTTCTTAGAGATTTTCATGGACGACTGCTCCGTCTTCGGTTCCATATTTGAGGAGTGCCTGCACCGTCTCACTTTGGTTTTAGTGCGGTGCAAGGAGAAGAACTTGGTGCTTAATTGGGAGAAGTGCCATTTTATGATTAAGCAAGGTATTGTACTGGGTATGTTGTATCTCATAAGGGGATTGAGGTCGACAAAGCGAAGGTGGACTTGATTTCTAATCTTCCACCCCCACGTACAGTGAAGGAGGTTCGATCTTTTCTGGGCCATACAGGCTTCTACAGGCGATTTATCTAGAATTTCGGCAAAATCGCCAGGCCCTTGTGCAAGTTATTACTGAAGGATGCCCCATTTGTATTTGATGAAGACTGTAAGAAAGCATTTGGGGATCTGAAGAAGATTATGACGTCCACACCCATTATTCAGCCACCTAACTAGGGTGTGCCTTTTGAGATTATGTGTGACGCATCAGACTATACTGTTGAAGTTGTTTTGGGGCAGTGTGTTGACAAACTTCCCCATGTTATCTATTATGCAAGTCGAACTCTAAACGATGCACAACTCAATTACTCTACCACTGAGAAGGAGTTGCTAGCAGTCGTTTTTGCATTAGACAAGTTCAGATCCTACTTGTTAGGATCTAAAGTCATTATCTATTCGAACTATGCAGCATTGAAGTATCTTTTCTCTAAAAAATATGCTAAATCTCGTCTTATCCGATGGATCTTGCTACTTCAAGAGTTCAACATAGAGATTCGGGATAAGAAAGGTTCCAAAAATATGGTGGAGGACCATTTGTCTAGATTGATTGTGGATTTCATTGAGGCCGTCACTCCCATTTCTAAGACCTTTCCTAATGAGCAGTTGATGCACATTGCTCACAATCCCACTCCATGGTTTGCTGATATAGTGAACTATCTTGTCACCGGTCAAATGCTTTTACATTGGGGGCGACAAGATAAATCAAAGTTTTTGGCCATAGTTAAACATTTTTTCTGGGATGATCCTTACCTGTTCAAGTATTGTCCCAATCAGATCATCAGAAGGTGTATTCCTTAGCATGACCAATCTAATATCATCGCCTTTTGTCATGATCATGATTGTAGAGGCTATTTCAGTGCTAAAAAGACCGCTGTAAAGATTTTGCAATGTGGATTCTATTGGCCTACCCTGTTCCGAGACTCTCACACCTACTATGTGTCTTGTGAGTGTTGCCAAAAGCTAGGGAGTCTTTCTAGGAGGAATATGATGCCCCTCAACCCTATCTTGATTGTTGAGATTTTTAACGTGTGGGGTATTGATTTTATGGGATCGTTCCCAAACTCTTTTGGCTACTTGTACATTCTGGTTGCTGTGGACTATCTGTCAAAATGGGTGGAGGTCGTTGCATGCAAGACCAATGACCACAGAGTTGTGGTCCAGTTTTTGAAGGACACTATCTTTGCTCATTTTGGTACGCCTCGAGCAATCATAAGTGATGGAGGTAAGCACTTTTGCAACCGGATTTTTGAGCAGTTGATGAAGAAGTATTTCATCACACACAAGGTTGCCACCCCGTATCACCCTCAGACGAGTGGCCAAGTGGAAATTTCCAATCGTGAGATCAAGCAAATTTTGGAGAAGACTGTGAATCCTAGTAGAAAGGATTGGTCTCTGCGATTGGCCGATGGACTATAGGCATATCGGACAACCTTCAAGACACCAATTGGCATGTCCCCCTATCATATTGTGTACGGAAAGGCATGTCACCTTCCGGTAGAATTGGAGCATCATGCGTATTGGGCTATTAAGCAGCTGAACTTCAATCTTTCTAAGGTCAGCTCATAAAGGAAACTCCAACTCAACGAATTAGAGGAGCTGCGGAATGATGCATATGAGTGTGCACGGTCATACAAGGCACAAATGAAGAAGACTCATGACCAAAACATTTTGAGACGAGCTTTTGAGCCGGGTCAAAAAGTTCTTCTTTACAACTCACGCCTGTACTTTTTCCAGGAAAGCTCAAATCTCGATGGACAGACCCATTTATTATTCAGTCAGCTTTTCCTCATGGGGCCATCGAGATTGAGGATCCAAAGAATGGTAACACTTTCAAGGTAAATTGACAGAGGCTAAAACCATTCTTGGAGTTGAGGAGTCCGGACATTGAGACGATATTGTTGGAGGATCCTATTTACTCATATTGAATATCGTCTACTAGGGAGAGTCTGGCTAAAGACTTTAAACTTAGCGCTCATGGGAGGCACCCCATAGCTTATTCTTTCTGTTTATTTGTTATTTTAACATATTTATAACTAATGTTTGTTTCCAGTTTTTTTTTTTTGTTTTCAAGTCTTTATTTTCAGGGACAACGCGTACTTCAGTTCAAGTTTGGGGGTATGTGATGAGTCTTAAATATTGCATATTTAAGCCCTTAAATTATATTTGTTAAGCTTTTAGTTTGTATTATTTCCCTTTATTTTATGTCTTTTCTGTGTTTTGTGTGTTTTTATAGGTTTGTGGAGAAAATAAAGCATTTCGGAAAATTAAGCTTCAAGAGCAAAAGCTGAGGATGCCTTGTACGATCGATCACACGAGACATACGATCGAGCGCACCTGCCTACGAATGAGCACATGGTCAACATCGCACATCAAAATATTTGCAGTTCAGTGCATCTGCGATCGATTGTAACAAACATGCGATCGAGCGCACAGGCGATCGTGCGCAAAAGAACTGCGATCGAGCGCAAATGCGATCGATCGCACTATTCTGCGATCGAGCGCACTCGGGGCAGTATCCCACACCGAATCTAAAACCTATAGTGCTTCGAGACTCCCCCTATATAAACATCATCTGACTTCATCATTCAGTGTGCAATTCCTTGTGCCATTTGGTGTAATCCGGTGAACGTCTGCTAGCATTCTGGTGGATCTCGAAGGCTTTGCTACCACGAGGGGAAGTGCCGCCCAACAGCAAGTGGAATTTCTCCCATGTATAGTAAATATTTCTTTTCATTTTGTTTTTTTTAGTTTAAATGTTTAGAACTTTTATTATGAACTATAGTTTCATAACTATGAGTGGCTAAAATCTTTAACTAAGGTTGAAGATGAAGCCTCACCGTTGTTTGGCATATTAGTTTTAGTTTTGTTTATACAATTCTGATGTTTTTTTAATATAAATGTTTTGTCAATTATTTGAGTATAATCTTATAATTGATTGTGTTTAAATTGTTCTGTTGGATATTCTTTGTGTTTCATCTGATGGATACATCAAATTGTTTTTGATTAAATTGGATTTCCTTTGTGATTTGTTAAAAGCGGATACATTGGATGCTTTTGGTTTAATTGGGATATTTGTTGTTTTTTTGTCTTAAGTTGGATTCATGGAATGTTTTGATAGGCTATTTTTACATGAAGATATTTGCTTAGCTTTGGTAGGGTGGATTCATAAACCTTATGATAGATGCTTAAATATTCATATTTAAGCCCCCTTATTTACATTTGTTAGGTCCTTAATTACGTTAATTTGGTCTCTTTTACTCCATTTGTGTGTTTTACATGTTTTTATAGGGTTTTGGAGAAAAAGAAGCAGTTTTGGCACTTAAAGGAAGAAATCTGGAATCCCTGGAGCACTTTCTGGACAAATTGTGATCGATCGCGCCATGCAATGCGATCGAGCGCACATTGTGATCGTGCGCACACATGAAGGATCGAGCGCACACTGCGATCGAGCGCAAGACATATGCGATCGAGCGCACATGTACGGGCGTGAACAGTAAACTGCAGAACCCTATTTTGTAAATATGAGAATTTTCGTTTTATGAAGGTTTAGGAACTCATGGGTCTCTTAGGACTTCTCAAAGACCTATAAATACACTTGTAACTCACACACAAAAACACACCTCAGACAGAAAACACTTTCTCTTTTCTTTTACTTGGAGTTGAGAGCTTGGGAGAGAATTGACGCCTCTTCTCTCGGGTTTATTCTTCTCCTTTAATGTTTAGTTTATTTATAATGTTTACTTCAGATAGTATGTGTAACTAACTTTCTTATAGGGCTCGATTGAAGCCCTAGTTATGCATTCCCATATTTATATTCATTGATAAAATATTTGTCAATAGCCTTTCTTATGTTGCTTAACTTGATTAATGTCTGTGCTTATTTAAATTCCTCATATGTATGTGTATGGCCAGTGTATGCATGTGGTATGGATTGGTTAGTTAGATCAATTTGGATTACCGAGTCCTGGGTCTAACATTAGTAGCAAGGGATATCTTATCCGGATACCCGAGTTAATTAACATGGGAAACCAGGAATAGATACCATGCCCTAGGTCTCATGTGGTTGTCGATTTCCATAGTACTTATGTTTTCTTAAGGAACAACTCAAGCAGATACCATGCTGAATCCCTTAAGGAAGAAAAGAGTTAGAGTAGATACCATGCCTAACTCGTTGCTTAGGGAAATCAATAGCTTAAGGAGTAGATACCATGCCCTTAGGTTGGCAACCAGTAGGTATACATAATAAGGCTAGTGCATTGACACCTTATACAAATTGGGAAAGTATGACTAGTGGTGGATATCAAAGCCCTATGTCTTTATTATTATGAAATCACCTTCCAACAGTTATTTATCTCTTTTTACTTTAGAGAAACTAATTCTAAAAGCAACTTTACCAATCCCTGTGGAGATGATCTTGCTTTTGCACACTAGACTACACTGATGACCTTGTGCACTTGCAAGTATAACTAGTACGATTATTCACCTATTTATTTAGGTATATAAACGCACAACAAGTTTTTGGCGCCGTTGCCGGGGATTGCACTAAAAGCCCTTTTAGAATTACTTTCATTATTATTACGCTATTTTTGTTTACTATCTTTATTTTTCAAACCTAATTAAATTGTTTTCTGTTTCAAACACTAACTCACACTTTCTGTGGTACTTGCGATCAATCGCAACCTCCTGTGCGATCGAGCGCATTTAGGGCAGAGAGTTACCCGAGCAGCAGAGTTGCACTGCTACACTGAAGCCGATTTTTCTGATTTATGCACAGACTTTGATCTCGACATCCAAAATTCTTTCCCCTCGATCCCGAGCTTGAACAGACTATTCGACAAAAGCTAAGGAACAACTTCGAGGAGAACGAAGAAGAATTCGAGAACGAAACACTAATGGCGGAACAGCTCGAGAACCAACAACCATCATGCATTGCATATCAACCTGAGGCGGCAGGAAATTATTGCATATCCCTGCAAATCTTGAGTGCTTTGACTCATTTTAGAGGCACTCCTAACGAAGATCCACACTTGCACCTCCGAGAATTTTTTGATCTTTGCAAGTTCCAGCACATACAAGGACTAGACCAAGAAGGAATAAGGTTAATTCTGTTCCTTTTTTCCTTGAAAGATAATGCTAAACTTTGGTATAATTCTTTGCCTGCAGTTTCCATCCACACTTGGGAGGAGTTGGCAAGCAAGTTCCTGAAGAAGTTCTTCCCAGCCCAAAAGATGAGACAAATGAGGAAGGAGATCTAGTCCTTCCAACAAAAGGATGGGGACCTCTTCTTCGAAGCATGGGGACACTTCAACGAGCTGCTACTAAAATGCCCACACGACAACCTGCCTCAAGATGAACTGGTACAAGCATTCTATGAAGGTTTAAATGATACTAACAAATGTATTGTTGATTCAGGTTGTGGAGGAGTCCTGATGGAGAAAAGTAGTGAAGAAGCAATGGAGCTCTTCGAAACCCTCAACGAGCACACCCAACAATTCTCCTCTCGAGGTAGACATGTGACCAAGGGGAAGGGTATGTATGAGGTAAATGTAAATGAAGGATCTTCTTCTTAAATGGCAGCAATGGAGAGAAAACTATATATGATTGTAAAAACCATGACTACTCAAAAAGCCTCATCCAGCCTACCATCCACTCCACTCCAGGTATGTGCAATTTGTTCTCAATACGACCATAATACTGATACGTGTCCTTTGTATTCATCTGCAGATCCAGAACAAGCCAACTACGTGGGGCCTAACAACTATCCACTGAAGAACAACCCATATGCTAACACGTACAACCCTGGATGGCAAAACCACCCAAATTTCTCATGGAGCAACAACCAGAACAATCAAGGACAGCAAGGAAACCCCCATCCCACTGCTCATGCTACTCCCGAACCAAAGAAAAACGACCTCAAAAGTCTAGTAAGACAACTGGTGACGTCACAAGAACAGTTCATGACTCAGCAAAAACAAACTAATGCGGCACATGAGCAAGCAATTCAAAGACTAGAGTTAAAAATGGGACAACTAGCTAAAGAGCTCAGTGGCAGAAAGAAAGGGGAGCTCCCAGCTCAAACATTACCCAACCCTGGGGGGCATCAACAACTAAAGGCTGTCACAACATTGAGAAATGGCAAAGTGATCGGATCCGAGGAATCTCCAGCAACATCCAAAGAGACACCATCAGCATCAAGGGTAAGTGAGACGGAGAAGGTGAATGCACCACCCTTCCCGCAAAGTTTAGTAAAACAAAAGAAAGACAATAAACTACTTGATATTGTTGAAACCTTGCGAAAAGTTGAAATTAATATTCCATTATTAGATGCAATTCACCAAATACCTGCCTATGCTAAATTCCTAAAAGATTGTTGCACTCATAAAGAAAATTTCAAGAGCATGAGACTATAGCATTAACTGAGAAGGTAAGTGTTGTACTGCTAAGAAAACTCCCACCAAAACTGAAAGATCCGAGTAGTTTAACTATTCCCTGTAGAATAGGTGATCAGCTATTTGACAAGGCATTACTGGACTTAGGAGCGGGGGTAAACTTTCTACCTTACATGGTATTCGAAACCCTAGGTTTGGGGGAGCTACAATCGACTTCTATTACCATACAATTTGCAGATAGGAGTATTAAAAGACCTAGGGGTGTTCTCGAGGACGTCTTAGTGAAAGTTGGTGAGTTCATTTTACCTGCTGATTTTATTGTATTAGATATGAAGGAATGCCCTATGCCATTACCTTTGCCTATTATATTAGGGAGACCATTTATGAGAACTGCCGACACTAAGATCTGTGTAAAAAAGGGTATAGTAAGTATGAAAATCAATGGTGAGAAAATAAAGTTTAAAATATTTGATGCAATGAAACTTCCTCAAGATGACTTGGAATGCTTTAATGTTTGTATGATACAAGACTTTGTTGAGCAAGCTTTTCAGGTCCAACACATTGATCCATTGGAGACTACTCTCACTCATAGCTTCACGGAGATGGATATTGAGTAAGAATATGAAGATGTTACTGATGACATCATCACAGCTGTGCACCTTCTTGCGACCTCTTCAAAATACTCCAGTATGTATCCTCCTCCATTTGAATCTCTCATACCCACTAATACTACTCTTCTTCCATCCATTGTGCAGGCACCAACATTGGAACTAAAGCAGCTACCCGAGCATTTAACATACGCCTACTTAGGAGAAAATGAGACTTTACCTGTGATTGTAGCTGCTAACTTGAGTATTGGGGAAGAAATGAAGCTGTTAAAAGTTCTTAGGGAGCATAAAACTGCCATTGGGTGGACCATTTCTGACATTAAGGGGATAAGTCCAGCAAAGTGCATGCATAATATTTACCTTGAAGAAGAAGCAAGGCCCACTCGAGATGCTCAAAGAAGACTTAACCCACACATGAAGAAGGTAGTAAAGGCCGAGATATTGAAGCTACTAGATGTTGGCATCATTTACCCTATATCGGATAGCAAACGGGTGAGTCCGGTCCAAGTCGATCCTAAAAAGAGTGGGATTACCATGGTAAAGAATGAAGATGAGGAGCTCATACCTACAAGAAAAACGATGGGTTGGAGAGTATGCATTGATTACCAGAGATTAAACAAAGTAACTAGAAAAGACCATTTTCCCCTGCCATTCATTGATCAAATGCTAGAGAGGTTAGCCTGTCACAGTTATTACTGCTTCTTGGATGGGTATAGTGGATACAATCAAATTGCCATAGCACCTGAGGATCAAGAAAAAACTGCATTCACATGTCTTTTCGGTACATTTGCTTATAGAAGAATGCCATTCGATTTATGCAACGTACCAGCCACTTTTCCAAGATGTATGATGAGCATTTTTTTCGATATGGTAAAGAAATATATTGAGGTGTTCATGGATGATTTTAGTGTCTTTGGATCTAATTTCGATGAGTGCCTGAATCATTTGGAAAATGTCCTAAGGAGATATAAAGAGAGTAATTTAGTACTGAATTGGGAGAAATGTCACTTCATGGTTCAACAAGGTATTGTGTTGGGTCACTCCATCTCAAATAAAGGTATTGAGGTAGACAAAGCTAAGATTTACATCATTTCAAAGCTACCTCCCCCTCTCACGGTCAAGGGCATTAGAAGTTTCCTTGGACATGCCGGTTTTTATAGAGGATTCATCAAGGACTTTGCCAAAATCTCAAGACCTCTCTGTGCATTATTAACTAAAGATACCAAGTTTGAATGGAATGATGATTGTATGCAAGCTTTCAACACCTTGAAGAATGTTCTCACCTCTGCCCCAATAATGATGGCACCAGATTGGAATCTCCCTTTCGAATTAATGTGTGATACCAGTGACTTCGCCTTGGGAGCTGTCTTAGGTCAAAGAATCAATAAGGTACCTCATGCTATTTACTATGCTTCTAGAACGTTAAATGATGCTCAGCTTAACTATTCTACTACTGAAAAATAATTGTTAGCTGTTATTTTTGCTTTATAGAAGTTTAGATCATATCTTATTGGTTCTAAAGTTATTGTATTCACTGACCATGCTGCTTTGAGATATTTGTTTTCTAAGAAAGATGCAAAGCCTAGGCTAATCAGATGGGTACTCCTCCCACAAGAGTTCGATTTAGAGATCAAAGACAAGAATGATAGTGAGAATGTAGTTGCGGATCATTTGTCAAGACTTCCTTATGAGAGTGATGATAAAGAGTTACCATTAAATGAGAACTTTCCCGATGAACAACTATTCGCACTAGAGGTAAAACTCCCATGGTACGCTGATATAGTATATTATCTAACTGCTAAAGTTTTTCCTCCAGGCAGGACTACTCAAGAAAAGAAACGGCTGATATTTCTGTCAAGACATTACTATTGGGATGATCCTTATCTTTTCAAAGCTTGCCCTGATCAAATCATCAGACGATGTATCCCAGATGAGGAACACTTTAGCTTATTGCAACACTGCCACCAGTTTGCTTATGGAGGACATTTTGAGGCAAAACAAACAGCTCTTAAGGTACTCCAATTTGGTTTTATTGGCCTAACCTATTTAAAGATGCTTTCTCCTTTTGTAGCTTATGTGATAGATGCCAGTGGACAGGTAACATCTCTTCCCGAAATCAAATGCCCTTACAAAATATTCATATAGTAGAAATTTTTGACGTATGGGGCATTGATTTCATGGGACTATTTCCTAACTCATTTGGTTATTTATATATTCTTGTAGGCGTGGATTATGTGTCTAAATGGGTCGAGGCTGTCCCCTAAAGGACTAATGATCACAAAGTAGTTATCAAGTTTTTGCAGGATAACATTGTTACTAGGTTTGGAACTCCAAGAGCAATCATCAGTGATGGGGGCAGTCACTTTCATCATCGTTCTTTTGCCGAACTACTCCAGAAGTATAGGACCACTCATAAAGTTGGCACTGCATATCATCCTCAAACCAGTGGCCAAGTGGAGATTAGTAATCGAGAGATCAAGGGAATATTAGAAAAGACTGTGAAGCCTAACCGGAAGGATTGGTCTCTACGCTTAAATGATGCTCTATGGGCATATAGGACAGTTTATAAGACTCCAATTGGCATGTCTCCCTACCACCTAGTCTTTGGAAAAGTATGCCATCTCCCGGTGGAATTAGAGCATCAAGCATATTGGGCCATTAAGCAGTTCAACTTCGACATGAAGCAAGCGAGTGAGAAAAGGAAACTGCATCTAAATGAGCTTGAAGAATTGAGATATGATGCCTATGAGAATGCAAAGTTGTACAAGGAACGGACAAAAGTTTATCATGACAAACAACTAGCCCGGAAGGAGTTCCATGTAGGACAAAAGGTGTTGTTATATGACTCACGATTGAGGCTGTTCCCAGGCAAGCTCAAATCTAGATGGTACGGTCCATACATGGTCACTAAGGTCTTCTCTCATGGTGCATTAGAAGTCTATGGCCCCAACAGAAATCAGCCCTTTACAATCAATGGACACAGAGCCAAGCCTTACCTCGACATTAACATTCCTCTAAGAGATGAAGATTTGGCACTTGAATCAGTACAGTATACAGCTGAAACACAAGCACTAGAGCTCCAAGAGGTTGACTCTAAATGCCTCCTTCCAAACAACTAGCACGGTAGCAAAAAAGTGCTTGAGCAAAGTAAAAATTTGATCTCCTATTAAGCTCAAGCACCTCTGGTAAGGTTAGTGGTACTGAGGCCACTAACAAATGGTAAGGTTGTATTATTTCAATAATTTATCATTTTTTCAGCTAGGGTAAGTTTTTCTTTTACCAATATGCTCTTCTTGCGATCGATCGCATCATCCAGTGCGATCGATCAAGCATGTCCTTCAAACGTGCTCGAGCGCAAGAGTGCGATTGAGCGCACCCCGTGTGCGATCGATCGCATTCATGGCAGAAGCATTTATATATCTGAAAACCTTCACTCACGCACTCACACCTCTTCACTGTGTTCACTCGCACCTTACACTCTCTTTCTCACTCGCTCTTCTCGTCTACCCGTATCTCTCACGCTCACACTTTGCCACCATCATTCACCACCACTTCCATCTCCACCATCCTCTGTCACCATCCATTGCCTCCATCACTGGCAATCATCATCACTTCCACTGTCAAAACCCCGTATTCCCATCCCCATTAATCCACAAGGTACTCTTCACACACACACACGAATTTTAATGTTTTATTTACAAAACTCTTTATTCTTATATGTTATCTTGAGTGTGATTGAGTGCTTGTTTGTTTGCAGGAGGTTTGGCACACATTCAACTCGTCAAGATCGTAGCTTGTTTTTTTTGGTACACATCAACTGTTCAAGGAAAAGCCTGACTGTGTGCGATCGAGCGCACGGTATTTTCGATCGAGTGCATAGCCAGTGTGTGATCGAGCACACGTAAGTCATGATCGATCATAAATTTGGCAAAAACTAGTATCAAGCATGTCCAGACCAACTGTTTCTACCTCTGGTGCCTCAAGCAGCCGTGCTTCCTCATCCCGGCCCAACATCGAGCAACAAGAGTTGTTGTTCGAGACCATATTCGCCATCGATGACATATTTCGGCACATGGACGCCATGCAATGGGCCGTCCAAGCATTCCGATATCGAGGGTTGAAGTGGCTATTTAAATCAGTGTGCTCCATTGCCTACTCCCAGCTCGTAGTCCAGTTTTATGAGCATCTATCTTTCGACTGCAGCAGACCGAGAGTCCTCACCTCTTCAGTCCGGGGCACGCCCATCGAGGTGACTACTGTCGATATCGCCGCTGCTCTTCATTGCACCGATGAGTCCCCTCTTGAGGACACTAATATGGAGGAGTAGCTGGAGTCCTTTGCCCTAGCCGAGATCGTCACGGACATGTGCACCGGCCAGTATATCGACAGGCATAACAATGCGGCCAACTGGTCCAAGCTGCCTCCCCGACTGTGGCTTGTTGATATGATCCTATAGCGTAACGTGTGTCCATTGGGGCATAAGACACAACAGTGAGACCAGTTTCTCCAGACTATATATGCTTTCCATAGAGGCCACTAGTACTCTATCCCGGCTATCATTTGGAGCCAGTTACACAAGTTTTGGGATCACATGCATAGCTGTCAGACCACCACGGCCAATGCTTGGGGCCTCCCTTTCCCGTTCCTACTCACCTCTATCCTCAAGAAAAAGGGGATTAAGGGGACCCACAGCGACGGGCCAATGCGAGAGCATCCCTTCTTCGGGAAGGCTCAGTGGACACACAGCATCTCGCATATGCCACGAGGACTCCCGGCACCCGCTCCAGCAGCTGAGCGAGTTGAGGAGGATTGCATGGAGACTGAGACCCCGGTCGTTAGCCCAGTACGTGAGGAGGACCATTCGGACATGGGACCCACTGAGTCCTAGCACTTTTTAGCTGAGCTGTCCTCTTTCTGAGGTGAGGTCTCTGTTGCTACCACACTCGTGCATCAGCGCATGGACAATTTGGAGGCACGGTTAGCACGACAGGAGGCTATGCTGCAGGCTATTCTTGGCCGTGGTGATCTGATAGCCATTCATGTGATCCCAAAACTTGTGCAACTGGCTCCAAATGACAGCCGAGATGGAGTACCAGTGGCCTCAATGGAAGAGATATATAGTCTGGAGAAACTGGTCTCGCCGCTGTGTCTTGTGCCCCAATGGACACACGTTACGCTGTAGGATCGTATCAACAAGCCACAGTCGGGGAGGCAGCTTGGACCGGCTGCCCGCATTGTTATGCTTGTCGGCATACTGGCCAGCACACATGTCCGTGATGATCTCGACCAAGGCAAAAGACTCCGATTGTTCCTCGATATCAGTGTCCTCGGGAGGAGACTCATCGGTGTAATGAAGAGCAACGACGATATCAACAGTAGTCACCTCGATGGGTGTGCCCCGGACTGAAGAGGTGAGGACTCCCGGTCTGCTGCAATCGAAAGAGAGATGCTCATAAAACTGAACTACGAGCTGGGAGTAGGCAGTGGAACACACCGGCTTAAACAGCCTCTTCAACCCTCGATGTCGGAATTCTTGGACGGCCCATTGAGTGGCGTCCATGTGCTGGAATACATATAGGCCATTCTTGATCAAGTAGATAAGTTCTATTTCCCTATGGATTTTATTGTGCTTAACATAGAACCAGTTCAGAATATAGGGATTCAGATACCAATTATTCTAGGGTGACCATTCTTAGCCATGGTTAACGCCCTGATCAATTATAGGACAAGGGTGATGAAGATTTCCTTTGAAAATATGACAATGGAGTTAAACATCTTTGATATCACTAGGCAACCACTGGAGTATGATGAAGTGAGAAATGTATGCTCGATAGAGGAGACTATGGACGAATCAAGCATTGAGGATCCCCTGGAGGCATACTTTGCTCACTTTGGAGAGGACTTGGGCTTAGATAAGTTACTCGAGCAAGTGAATGCCATTTTGGAGTCTGATCCTCAAGAAAGCAATGAGACAGAGGAGACTGCAGCACCTGAACCCCCTAAAAAGGAACTTAAGCTTTTATCAGATAATCTTAAGTATAAGTTCCTAGGTCCAGCTGATTGTTTGCCTGTGATTATAGCTTTCGATTTGGGTGAGGCTCGAGAGGAGAAATTATTAGATGTTTTAAGATAGCACAATGAAGCTATCGACTGGACCATTGAGGACATTAAGGGAATCAGCCCCTCGGTGGTGATGCACAAGATACATTTGGAGAAGAATGCCAAGCCATTGAGGGAGCCACAAAGAAGGCTCAACCCAACTATGCAAGAGGTTGTGAGGGCAAAAATAATTAAGCTGTTAGATGCAAGGATCATTTATCCCATCTCTGATAGCAAGTGGGTGAGCCCGATTCATGTCGTGCCCAAGCGAGTGGGTTTGACAGTAGTAAAGAATAAGGATGACAAGTTGGTGCCAACTCGTGTTCAGTCAGGGTGGAGAGTGTGTATAGAATACCGTAAGCTGAACATTACCACAAGAAATGATCACTTTCTACTTCCATTTATTGATCAGATGGTGGAGCGTTTGGCTGGGCATGAGTATTATTGCTTTTTGGATGGTTATTCTGGATATAACCAGGTCCCTGATAGACCGTTTATTTCGGTCATCAACAAACCCTGCAGAAGATTGTAGTAAAGTGATTAGTAGGGTATCGTTATTGGCCGGGGATTGCGGGTACTCTATACTAAAGAGTCATAAAAATAATAATAAATGATTTGATTGGTTTAATTAGCAGTTTATAAACAAATATAAATCTACATCTATTAACATTACATAAGATTAGGGGGTTTTCATGATCTGATTTTTCTTTTTACTAATTTTACTAAGGAAATTAAAGAACAATTATTTACAATTGATCATTTTCTCTCACAATTCAGAAAATCAAGTTTGTTAAATGACTAATCAAATTGTTTCAATGTAGACAACGAATTCGTGCCTCAATCACATATCAGAATTGAATCAAAGTGCAAGCCTAAAGAGATCATGCACTTTATAAATTCCTTCTTAGATAATCACTAAGCTTAGGAAAAGTCCATCAGCTAGTTATTTTGTTTAAGCAATCAAGTTAATACTCAGCGCATCCTTACAATTACTTAAACAAATCATTAAGATCAAAAGGAATTATGATTCAATAACATGTTCCTTATTCCTATGAAAAAGTCCATGGATAAAGAACATGCAATTTCCAGAACATTGGCTATTGTTCATAGCTTTTACCACTTTAAATCGTACTCCAGATCAATTAGGTGATCGAAAGTGCGATTATGGCTTCAATGATTTGCAATATCAAAGTTTTCAATATAACAGAACTGAAAATTCAACATATGTAATGAATTAATATGTCTACATATCATGAACAATTCAAAAACATTAAAGAATAAATCTGAAAATTAACCAACTCATTGAATTAATAATAATATCTAACATAAGAATCCAAGGCTGAAACAATTAAAAAGAATAGCCGTAAGGGGTACACTTCTTGAACACACTCAAGGAAGCTTGAGATGTTAATGGTGATGAACCTCACGGCTATGATGATAGATGAAGGAGAACACATTTTGGAAAAGTCCTAATGTGCTCACAATTGGAGAAGGAATGGTGGAGTGTTTCAGCCTTTTGCTTCTTGAATTTTGAGTAGAGATGGTTCCAAGAGAAAAGATGATCTCTTTCAGCTTACAAACACCCTATTTATAGAGCTTAGAACAACCCTCTAAGCTTAGGAAAAGCAAGAAAACAATGCTAAAAACAAGCCATGAAACATGCAAGGAAACAATCCCTAAAACATGCAAAGAATCAAGGAATGGCCAAAAGTAAGAAAAAGGAATACAATCCCGAAATTTCAGGAGGACCCAACTAGTAGAATTCAAACGGTCATATCTTCTTCCACACATCTCCAAATGAGCTGAAACTTGTTGGGCTGGAAAGAAGACGTCTTGAACTTCAATTTGGACCTAAGAAAGTCTCAAAAATGATATTGTTTGGGCCTGTTATGATGGGCCAAAATCCAGTAGGCTGTTGCATCTGAATGTTCCTCCACTTTGGGCTTGGACCTTGCACCTTGCTTAGTTGACAAGAGATTATGTGATTTTTTTGTTGGGCAAGCCCATGTTAGGTTGGAAATACCCATGTCACTAATGGACTCCAATATTCTCTTGTGTTTTGACACATCATCCAAATAATTCCAAGGTGGAACCCTACAAAGAAATCAGCAAATAATAGATAAGGAAAGTTTCCATAATTAGAAAAGTTTCTTAGAATGATAAGACTATTTTCTTAATCCACTTAGATTTCCTAAAGTAACTAGGAAAACTCATTTTAGCGCCTTATTTTACCATTCCCACGTTCACAAGCTTTCTAAATACTAAGAAAAGAAACTAAGCTCAAAATAACAAAGTTAAGAGAATTGCAAAGCCAAATAGGGTAGGAAAGGCATTAAAAACGTAACACAAAGTGTTCCTATCAAATTCCCCCACACTTAGCTTTGGCTAGTCCCTTAGCAAAACAACAGTATGTAACCTAGTAGAATCTCAAGAGAAACAACATAAACTAAATGACACCACAATGACATAACACAAATTAAATGACTCTAATTCTTCCAACTTACGTCTCAGAGATCCCTTAGGTAATATGGCATAATAAAGTACGGAGAGCACAAGTTTACCTCAAATAAACAAGCTATGGAGTTAATAAGATTATATAACATTCGTACTTTGAGTGTGTGTGTGTGTGAATAATCAGCCAAGAGTAAGTGTAATATGCCACCCTTGAGTTAATGCACAAATAGTATCAAATTTTACTTCTCACAATGCATCACTCTGGTTTTCACTCATTTAAATGTGGTGCTAGCTATACTAATTACTCAATCACTTGTGAAAACAGTTTAAACCATAGGCTTGCTTGTGCACCCACTCTCCACATCAAAAACAGAACATCAAAGGATCAGGAGGTCTTTGAAAGGGTTGTAATGGGGCTAAAGGGTCAAGGTTTCATAAGAAAGAAGAGAACGGATGTCACAAAATTTCCTTAGAACTAGAAAGCATTCAATAACGTCATAAATAGATCATCATTATTAAGTACCACGTTTCCATCACAACAGGGTGGATTTAATTACTTTGGCTTTCAACTTGCTTTAAAGACTCATAATTCTCCCAATTCTTCAGAACTTGTATTTTTTTGAAACACAACAATTTTTTTTTCCTATTACTCCTTTTATCTTCTTCTTTTTTTTTCTTTTTTTTTCTTTTTTTTTTTTTTTTCCGAAACCACCACCTTAGAACCATATGAAATTCCCCCACACTTATGCTTTTCCACCATCTCCACATTACAAATCAATTATACAAGATCCAAGCTCCCTAGTTCTAAGGAAAAAGGGTAGGTAAAGTGTTTAAGTTCGTAAGGGTAAATGAATGTGGGTTAATGAAGAAAATAAGCTAATTCAGGCTCAAAATGGTATCTAGGGGTCAAATCATGATAAGGTTAAAGGCTATTTAGTCATGGTGGTAAAATCCTAATTTGCCTCCGTCTTCTCCAAATCTGAACATGTACGATCGTCTCAAGTGGTTTAAAAGCAAGTTCTAGAAAACATTATATTCACAAGATGCACTCAGAAGAGAATTTGAATTGATATGCATAATGAATCAATTATAAGGCTCAAAAAAACTCACAAATATTGTGGGATTATGCAAGTATCATTCAATATGTCTCCATGCTTCACTCTAAGGCAACAGATTACTCAAATCAAGGCTAATGTGCATCAAAATTTCAATTTCCAAGTATGACTACAATATAAGCAAATTAACTCCATTTCTTGTTTTATCTTTAAAAGTATGCTCAAACTCTTTAAAAACCATTAAGAATCAGTTTCATCATCGAAGTTGGAAGAGGTCCTAAAACCTAAAAAGCAATGATATGACTCAAAAAGATGTAAATCCCTCTCCCACACTTAAATCGTACATTGTCCTCAATGTATATCAAAATAAGAATGTAATATAGAATATAAACATGGGTAAGGTATTTATGAAAATCACACAAAACAAATAACATATAAAGATCAACCAACGTAAATGGAAGAGAGAAAGAGAATGCAAATCTGTGTTAATGACTCCTCCACAGCTTCGGTTGAATTGGGTTGCCTCCCAAGCAGCGCTTCAATGTTTACAGTCTTTCAGCCTAGACTTTGTACCTCGTTTTTAGTCCTTTGTGAGTGGCACCTCTAGGAGGGGTACATCCTCCACAGTGTGCTCCTCAAAAGCCTCATAGTAAGGTTTCAAGCGATGACCATTCACCTTGAATTCATTTCCAGTTTTGTCACTTTTTATCTGCATAGCACCATGAGGAAAAATATTAGTGACAATGAATGGACCCACCCATCTAGAACGTAACTTACCAGGAAAAAGTTTAAGTCTAGAATGGAAGAGAAGAACTTTTTGGCCCACAACAAAGGCCTTGCCACGGATCATCTTATCATGAAAAGCTCTAGTTTTCTCCTTGTTGATCCATGCACTATCATATGCCTCGTTTCTGATTTCCTCAAGTTCATTCAGTTGGAGTTTTCTATGTAAACCAGCCTCATCAATGTCCATGTTGAAAGACTTAACAGCCCACCATGCCCTATGCTCAAGCTCAACTGGTAAGTGACACGCTTTACCATAGACAAGTCTGAATGGAGACATCCCAATTGGCGTCTTATAAGCTGTCCTATAAGCCCAAAGTGCATCATCAAGTCTTTTGCTCCAATCCTTTCGTGTAGGGCCCACAGTCTTCTCCAAAATTCCCTTAATCTCACGATTTGAGACCTCTGCTTGTCCACTCGTCTGAGGATGATAAGGTGTTGCCACCTTATGAGTCACTTTGTACTTCTTGAGCAGGGCCTCAATTGTACGGTTGCAGAAGTGTAATCCACCATCACTAATAATCACACGAGGCATTCCAAACCTAGCAAATATGTTAGATCTCAAGAAATCTACAACAACTTTAGAGTCATTAGTTCTGGTGGCTTTAGCCTCCACCCACTTAGACACATAATCAACAGCCAAAAGAATGTAAAGAAACCCGTTAGATGAAGGAAACGGCCCCATGAAATCAACGCCCCAAACATCGAAAATCTCAACAGTTATAATATGGGCCATGGGCATCTGATCCCTAGAGCCTAAATTACCTGTCCTCTGGCACCTGTCACAAGTCATGCAATACAAGTATGCATCCTTAAAAATAGAAGGCCAGAAAAAACCACAATCTAATACCTTACGGGCTGTCCTACGAGCACCAAAGTGTCCACCACAAGACTCAGAATGACAAAAGGCAAGTATCGATTTATGCTCAGATTCAGGGACACACCTCCTAATGATTTGATCACTACAATGTTTCCACAAATAAGGTTCATCCCATATGTAATGCCTAGCCATATGCTTAAGTTTTTCTTTATTAGAACGAGGTAAAGTGTCAGGAAATTGCCTAGTAACTAAATAATTCACAATATCAGCATACCAAGGCTCACTTACCTCAATCCCAAAGAGCTGCTCATCTGGGAATGATTCTTGCAGGGGTAGGACGTCCTCCTCATGAACAAGTCTGCTCAAATGGTCAGCTACCAAGTTTTCACTCCCCTTCTTGTCCTTGATCTCCAAATCAAATTCTTGAAGCAAAAGCACCCATCTAATCAGTCTCGGTTTGGCCTCCTTCTTTGTCATCAGATACTTCAAAGCTGCATGATCAGTATAAACAACAACTTTAGTTTGAAGTAAATAAGAGCGAAATTTATCTAAGGCAAAAACAACAGCAAGGAGCTCTTTTTCAGTTGTGGAATAGTTTAGTTGAGCATCATTGAGTGTCCTAGAGGCATAGTAGATGGCATAGGGCTTCTTGTCCATTCTTTGTCCCAAAACAGCCCCAACGGCGTAATCTGAGGCGTCACACATCAATTCAAAAGGTAAGGACCAATTAGGTGGAGACATGATGGGAGCAGTAGTCAATAACTCCTTCAGCTTCTCAAAAGCTTTCTTGCACTCCTCATCAAACTCAAAAAGAGTGTCCTTCTGAAGTAAACGGCACAAGGGCCTTGATACATTGGAGAAATCCTTGATAAACCTCCTGTAAAATCCTGCATAACCAAGAAATGAACGAACCTCTCTCACACAAGTGGGAGAGGGTAAGTAACGCACAAGATCTACCTTAGATTTATCAACCTCAATCCCCCTAGCAGATATGATATGTCCTAAAACAATCCCTTGAGTCACCATGAAGTGACATTTTTCCCAATTTAGAACCAAGTTTGTTTCAACACAACGTTTCAGAATAAGTTCCAAATTTCCTAAGCATGCATCAAAATCTCTACCAAAGACACTAAAATCATCCATAAAGACCTCAATGATATTCTCGATGTATTCAGAGAAAATGGAGAGCATACAACGTTGAAACGTACCTGGTGCATTGCACAATCCGAATGGCATACGTCTGTAGGCATAAGTGCCAAAAGGGCAAGTGAAGGCGGTCTTCTCTTGGTCCTCTTGCGCTATACAGATCTGGTTGTACCCACTATATCCATCCAAAAAACAATAAAAAGGATAACCAGCTAACCTCTCGAGCATCTGATCGATGAAGGGCAGAGGGAAATGGTCCTTTCTTGTTGAAGCATTGAGCTTCCTATAGTCTATGCAAACTCGATAACCAGTTACCACTCTTTGAGGTACAAGCTCATTCTCCTCATTCTTTACCACAGTAACTCCTGACTTCTTTGGCACAACTTGAACAGGAGACACCCACTTGCTATCTGAAATAGGGTAAATAACGCCACAATCAAGTAACTTAATTACCTCATCTTGCACAACCTTCATCATAGGTGGATGTAGTCGTCTCTGGGCATCTCTGGTGGGTTTGGCACCATCCTCCAACAGGATCCTATGGACGCACATGGTTGGGCTAATTCCCTGGATATCTGCCAAAGTCCAACCAATGGCGGTCTTGTACTTCTTCAGAACGTCCACAAGCTTCTTTTCTTGGTCCTCCTCCAACTTCGAGGATATAATAACAGGCAGCGTCTCCTTGTCCCCCAAAAAGACATACTTCAAGTGATCTGGCAAAACCTTAAGCTCAAGTGTAGGGGCCTGTATCACTGAAGGTAAAATTTTGTTAGTGGAAATAGGAAAGGACAAATGAGGAATAGACCTTGGTAATATGGGTCGGGCCTCAAGGGAGGCTACGGTTTTGATCACAATGGGCTCTTCAGCCTTTTCTAACTCAGCCCTAGAAATGGATTCTCCATTCTCAGTATAACCAACTCCTTGAGAGAGTGTTACTTTCAACTCATCCTCTTCCATTGCTTCCAAAAATCTCTGCGCAAGTGAGTTAATATCATCAATAGAAAAACAGGGTTTAATGTCAGTCAATGGATACCTCATGGCTTCAAAGATGTTAAAGCGTATAACTTCATTATCAAATTCCATGGTTAGAGTTCCCTCATAAACATCGATCTTTGTTCTTGCGGTCCTCATGAATGGGCGCCCTAAAAGCAACGGAGTAGAATTTAGGGGCGAATCTTCCATATCAATGATATAGAAGTCTGCAGGAAAAATGAGTTGATTTACTTGCACAAGAACATCTTCAACGTATCCTTTAGGATACTTATTAGATCGATCAGCCAATTGGATAACAACATTATCACTTTTAAGTGCACCTAGCTCTAAAGAAGCATAAAGACTATAAGGCATCACATTAATTGAAGCTCCTAAGTCTAGCATGACATTATCAAATTTGTTGGTACCAATCACACAAGGAACAGAAAAACTCCCTGGATCCTTAAGCTTTGGTGGCAATTTCCTTTGGATGACAGCAGAGACTGTCTCATTCAACTTCACCACCTCCTTCTCACGAGTCTGCCTCCTTGTAGTGCAAAGCTCCTTCAGAAACTTGGCATATCTTGGCACTTGCTTCAAGCACTCAATCAAAGGCATGTTGACTTGTACCTTCTTAAAAATCTCCAAGATGGCCTGATCAGATTCATCCTTCTTGGTTTTGGCAAACCTACTAGGAAAAGGTACACGAGCAAAAGGATTAGAATCAAAAGAGTGTTTAAGGTTTTGTTCATTACCTTGAGGTTTTAAAGCATTCTTAGATGATGGAGGACCAATCATTTCCGCCATTGTGGTGGTGGGATCTTTCTGTATTTCGTTCTTGGTGCTCACAACATCCTCTTCCTCATGGTGGGTCACTTTGGCTTTCTTCTGAGTTTTAAGAACATCCACAATGGTCTTGCCACTCCTTGTGGTAACAACTTTAGCTTGCTCGATAATTGGGTTGGGAACAGTGTTGCTAGGCAATTTTCCACTCTCCGTTATCTTCCCCATGAAGTCCACCACTTGTCCCAATTGCTTCTTCAGCTCTGCAATATCCTTAGTGTGAGCCTGTTGACCTGTAACAAGAGCTTGAGTAGCAGTAGTTAAATTCTGTTGCCCTTGAGCAAGGGACTTTAAAATTTCATCATAATTAGAAGCAACAGAATTTGTAGGTACAATAGGATTAGGGATAAAGTTTTGAGGTACCTGAGGCCTCATAAACAAACCTTGAGGGCGTGGAAACACTTGCCCTTGACCTTGAGGGTTCTGAACATTATCATTGTTGGCCCAACGAAAATTGGGGTGATCTCTAAGCCCAGGGTTATATGTGTTAGAGAAAGGGTTGTACCTTTGTCCACCTTGATTACCTTGAAACCCAACAGCGTTAAGAGACTCCCATCCTCCATTGTTGATCAGTTGGGGACATTGGTCAGTTGGATGCCCTTGAGTACAACACACACCACAAATTTGAGCAACTTGTTGTACTTGTGCTCCATTCACGTTCAGTACCTGAGAAAGAAGAGTAGACATTTTATTAACTTTTTCCTCAAGAGCAGAGTTAGAAGATACCTCATTCACCCCATGAGTAGAGTTTAACACTCCCTCGTATTGTTGATAATTAAGAGCACGTTGGGCGAGTAACTCCTTAGCAACATCAGGTGTCTTATCGACAAAAGAACCTCCGGCAGCAGCATCTAACAATTGACGTTCGAGGGGGAGAAGTCCCTCATAAAAGTAAGTGAGAAGATTCCCTTCTTTCATCCCATGTGAAGGACATGATGCAATTAAGCTCTTGAATCTCTCGTAGTAGGCATAGAACGCCTCATCCTTCCTTTGCTCAATTCCAGTTATCTGCTTCCTCAAGACAGTAATCCTTGAGGCAGGGAAGTACTTAGTCAGAAACTCAGTCATCAGCTTCTCCCATGTGTTGATGTAACCCGAGGGTAGATCAAACAACCAAGTCTTTGCCCTATCTTCAAGTGAAAAAGGGAATGACTTCAGCTTCAGAACGTTGAGATCCGCATTTTGTGGGCACATACTTGAACACACAAACTGGAACTCCTTGAGATGTTTGTGAGGATCTTCGTTAGTAAGCCCATGGAATTTGGGCAAATGGTGCAAGAACCCACTCTTCAGTTCGAACTCAGCTATCTTGCCAACTGCGGGTTCTGGATAAGTAATACAAGTTGGTGCAGCTCCCCCATCAGTTGAAGAAGACATTTGCCTAATAGTTTCAGCCATTGGTACTTCGTCTTCCTTACTTGCGTCTTCTAAGTCAGGTATGTATTCTTCCTCGTCTGACAAGTGATGTGAAAAATTATCTGACTCCTCCGACTCTAGCCTCCCTTCTTGGTAAGGTTGATTTGTAGAAAGTGCAACTTCTTTTAGTAAAGCCAAACGTTTTCTAAGTTCTTAAGTCTTTCTACTAACTGCTGACATTCATTGACCTAAATAACAAAAGCAAAGGAATCAATATATAAGTTAAAGTTTGAAATACAAATAATAATAGCTTCCCTTACAAATGTTACAAATGGTTTTAAGGAAGTCACATGCTAAAATTGCAATCAAGTAAAACACAAGTTATATTATATGCTAAGAAGAATATTAACAAGTTAAATGACACTAAAATATAGAGATTTTGCAATCCCCGGCAACGGCGCCATTTGATAGACCGTTTATTTCGGTCATCAACAAACCCTGCAGAAGATTGTAGTAAAGTGATTAGTAGGGTATCGTTATTGGCCGGGGATTGCGGGTACTCTATACTAAAGAGTCATAAAAATAATAATAAATGATTTGATTGGTTTAATTAGCAGTTTATAAACAAATATAAATCTACATCTATTAACATTACATAAGATTAGGGGGTTTTCATGATCTGATTTTTCTTTTTACTAATTTTACTAAGGAAATTAAAGAACAATTATTTACAATTGATCATTTTCTCTCACAATTCAGAAAATCAAGTTTGTTAAATGACTAATCAAATTGTTTCAATGTAGACAACGAATTCGTGCCTCAATCACATATCAGAATTGAATCAAAGTGCAAGCCTAAAGAGATCATGCACTTTATAAATTCCTTCTTAGATAATCACTAAGCTTAGGAAAAGTCCATCAGCTAGTTATTTTGTTTAAGCAATCAAGTTAATACTCAGCGCATCCTTACAATTACTTAAACAAATCATTAAGATCAAAAGGAATTATGATTCAATAACATGTTCCTTATTCCTATGAAAAAGTCCATGGATAAAGAACATGCAATTTCCAGAACATTGGCTATTGTTCATAGCTTTTACCACTTTAAATCGTACTCCAGATCAATTAGGTGATCGAAAGTGCGATTATGGCTTCAATGATTTGCAATATCAAAGTTTTCAATATAACAGAACTGAAAATTCAACATATGTAATGAATTAATATGTCTACATATCATGAACAATTCAAAAACATTAAAGAATAAATCTGAAAATTAACCAACTCATTGAATTAATAATAATATCTAACATAAGAATCCAAGGCTGAAACAATTAAAAAGAATAGCCGTAAGGGGTACACTTCTTGAACACACTCAAGGAAGCTTGAGATGTTAATGGTGATGAACCTCACGGCTATGATGATAGATGAAGGAGAACACATTTTGGAAAAGTCCTAATGTGCTCACAATTGGAGAAGGAATGGTGGAGTGTTTCAGCCTTTTGCTTCTTGAATTTTGAGTAGAGATGGTTCCAAGAGAAAAGATGATCTCTTTCAGCTTACAAACACCCTATTTATAGAGCTTAGAACAACCCTCTAAGCTTAGGAAAAGCAAGAAAACAATGCTAAAAACAAGCCATGAAACATGCAAGGAAACAATCCCTAAAACATGCAAGGAAACAATCCCTAAAACATGCAAAGAATCAAGGAATGGCCAAAAGTAAGAAAAAGGAATACAATCCCGAAATTTCAGGAGGACCCAACTAGTAGAATTCAAACGGTCATATCTTCTTCCACACATCTCCAAATGAGCTGAAACTTGTTGGGCTGGAAAGAAGACGTCTTGAACTTCAATTTGGACCTAAGAAAGTCTCAAAAATGATATTGTTTGGGCCTGTTATGATGGGCCAAAATCCAGTAGGCTGTTGCATCTGAATGTTCCTCCACTTTGGGCTTGGACCTTGCACCTTGCTTAGTTGACAAGAGATTATGTGATTTTTTTGTTGGGCAAGCCCATGTTAGGTTGGACATACCCATGTCACTAATGGACTCCAATATTCTCTTGTGTTTTGACACATCATCCAAATAATTCCAAGGTGGAACCCTACAAAGAAATCAGCAAATAATAGATAAGGAAAGTTTCCATAATTAGAAAAGTTTCTTAGAATGATAAGACTATTTTCTTAATCCACTTAGATTTCCTAAAGTAACTAGGAAAACTCATTTTAGCGCCTTATTTTACCATTCCCACGTTCACAAGCTTTCTAAATACTAAGAAAAGAAACAAAGCTCAAAATAACAAAGTTAAGAGAATTGCAAAGCCAAATAGGGTAGGAAAGGCATTAAAAACGTAACACAAAGTGTTCCCCGTGGACCCTGAAGATCAGGAGAATACGACGTTTACATGTCCTTTTGGGATATTCGCCTATCGTCGCATGCCCTTTGGGTTATGCAATGCACCCGCTACTTTTCAGTGGTGCATGGTTAGCATATTCTCTGACATGGTAGAGCGGTTCTTAGAGATTTGCATGGACGATTTCTCCGTCTTCGGTTCAACCTTTGAGGAGTGCCTGCACCGTCTCACTTTGGTTTTAGTGAGGTGCAAGGACAAGAACCTGGTGCTTAGTTGGGAGAAGTGCCATTTTATGGTCAAGCAAGGAATTGTACTGGGGTTTGTCATATCTCATCGAGGGATTGAGGTCGACAAAGTGAAGGTGGACTTGATTTCTAACCTTCCACCCCCATGTACAGTGAAGGAGGTTCGATCCTTTCTAGGCCATGCAGGCTTCTACAGGCGATTTATCCAGAATTTCAGCAAAATCGCCAGGCTTTTGTGCAAGTTATTGTTGAAGGATGCCCCATTTATATTTGATGAGGACTGCAAGAAAGCATTTGGGGATCTGAAGAAGATTTTGACGTCCATACCCATTATTCAGCCACCCAATTATGGTGTGCCTTTTGAGATTATATGTGACGCATCAGACTATGCTGTTGGAGTTGTTTTGGGGCAGCGTGTTGATAAACTTCCCCATGTTATCTATTATGCAAGTCGAACTCTAAACGACGCACAACTTAATTACTCTACCACTTAGAAGGAGTTGTTAGCAGTCGTTTTTGCATTAGACAAGTTCAGATCCTACTTGTTAGGATCTAAAGTCATTATCTACTCGGATCATGCAGCCTTGAAGTATCTTTTCTCTAAAAAAAGATGCTAAATCTCGTCTTATCCGATGGATCTTGCTACTTCAAGAGTTCGACATCGAGATTCGGGATAAGAAAGGTTCAGAAAATGTGGTGGCAGACAATTTGTCTAGATTGAATGTGGATTTCACTAAGGCCGCCACTCTCATTTCCGAGACCTTTCCTAATGAGCAATTGATGCACATTGCTCACAGTCCTGCACCATGGTTTGCTGATATAGTGAACTATCTTGTCACCGGACACATGCCTTTGCATTGGGGGCAGCAAGATAAATCAAAGTTTTTGGCCATGGTATGTCATTTTTCTGGGACGATCCTTACTTATTCAAGTATTGTCCCGATCAGATCATCAGAAGGTGTATTCCTGAGCATGACCAATCTAATGTCATCACCTTTTGTCATGATCATGCCTATGGAGGCCATTTCAGTGCTAAAAAGAACCCTGCAAAGATTTTACCGTGTGGATTTTATTGGCTTACCCTGTTCCGAGACTCTCATACCTACTGTTTATCTTGTGAGTGTTGTCAAAAGCTAGGGAGCCTTTCTAGGAGGAATATGATGCCCCTCAACCCTATTCTGATTGTTGAGATTTTTGACGTGTGGGGCATTGATTTTATGGGACCGTTCTCAAACTCCTTTAGCTACTTGTACATTCTAGTTGCTGTGGACTATCTGTCCAAATAGGTGGAGGCCGTTGCGTGCAAGACCAATGACCACAGAGTTGTGGTCCAGTTTTTTAAGGACACTATTTTTACTCGATTTGGTACGCCTCGAGCAATCATAAGTGATGGTGGTAAGCACTTTTGCAACCGAATTTTTGAGCAGTTGATGAAGAAGTATTTCATCACACACAAGGTTGCCACCCCATATCACCCGTAGACGAGTGGACAAGTGGAATTTCTAATCGCGAGATCAAACACATTTTAGAGAAAAATGTGAACCCTAGTAGAAAGGATTGGTCTCTGCGATTGACTGATGCACTGTGGGTATATCGGACAACCTTCAAGACGCCAATTGGCATGTTTGCCTATCGTATTGTGTACGGAAAGGCATGTCACCTTTCGATTGAATTAGAGCATCGTGCGTATTAGGCTATCAAGCAGCTGAACTTCAACCTTTCCAAGGCTAGCTCACAAAGGAAGCTCTAACTCAGTGAATTAGAGGAGCTGCGGAATGATGCATATGATTGTGCACGATCATACAAGGCACAAATGAAGAAGACTCATGACCAACACATTTTGAGATGAGCTTTTGAGCCGGGTGTTGTGCGTTTATATACCTAAATAAATAGGTGAATAATCGTACTAGTTATACTTGCAAGTGCACAAGGTCATCAGTGTAGTCTAGTGTGCAAAAGCAAGGTCATCTCCACAGGGATTGGTAAAGTTTAGTTTTTAGAATTAGTTTCTTTAAGTAAAAAAAAATAAAATAACTGTTGTGTGTGATTTGATAATAATAAAGAAATAGGGCTTTGATATCCACCACTAGTCATACTTTCTCATTTGTATAAAGTATCAGTGCACTAGCCTTATTATGTATACCTATTGATTGCCAACCTAAGGGCATGGTATCTACTCCTTAAGCTATTGATTTCCCTAAGCAACAAGTTAGGTATGGTATCTACTCTAACTCTTTTCTTCCTCAAGGGATTCAGCATGGTATCTGCTTGAGTTGTTCCTTAAGAAAACATAAGTACTATGGAAATCGACAACCACATGAGACCTAGGGCATGGTATCTACTCCCGGTTTCCTATGTTGATTAACCCAGGTATCCGGATAAGATATCCCTTGTTACTAATGTTAGACCCAGGACTCGGTCATCCAAATTGATCTAACTAATCAATCCATACCACATGCATACATTGGCCATACACATACATATGAGGAATTTAAATAAGCACAGACATTAATCAAGTTAAGCAACATAATAAAGGCTATTGGCAAAGATTTTATCAATGAATATAAATATGGGAATGCATAACTAGGGCTTCAATTGAGCCCTATAAGAAAGTTAGTTACACATACTATCTGAAGTAAACATTATAAATAAACTAAACATTAAAGGAGAAGAATAAACCCGAGAGAAGAGGCATCAATTCTCTCCCAAGCTCTCAACTCCAAGTAAAAGAAAAGAGAAAAGTGTTTTCTATCTGAGGTGTGTTTATGTGTGTGAGTTATAAGTGTATTTATAGGTCTTTGAGAAGTTCTAAGAGACCTATGAGTTACTAAACCTTCCTAAAATGAAAATTCTATTATTTCCAAAATAGGGTTCTGTAGTTTACTGTTCACGCCCGTATATGTGCGCTCGATCGCATTGAATTTTCATTTTATTGGCCTATATGTTCAAAGTGTTAAGCTCGCTGATGAAGTCGAATCATACAGTTTTGTTTTAGATCACAAAAAAAAAAGTTTATTGGACAGAATGAACATGCATTTATCTATCATTGAGATAGGCGATCAAGAATGGCCTACAGCATAGCATCCTGTCATGCTAACCGTGCCTCCAAACTATCCATGCGCTGATGCACGAGTGTGGTAGCAACAGAGACCTCACCTCGGAAGGAGGACAGCTCATCTAGAAAGTGCTGGGACTCAGTGGGTCCCATGTCCGAATGGTCCTCCTCACGTACTGGGCTAATGACCGGGGTCTCAGTCTCCATGCAATCCTCCTCAACTCGCTCAACTGCTGGAGTGGGTGCCGGGAGTCCTCGTGGCATATGCGAGATGCTGTGTGTCCACTGAGCCTTCCCGAAGAAGGGATGTTCTCGCACTGGCCCGTCACTATGGGTCCCCTTAATCCCCGTCTTCTTGAGGATGGAGGTGAGTAGGAACGGGAAAGGAAGGCCCCAAGCGTTGGCCGTGGTGGTCTGACAGCCATTCATGTGATCCCAAAACTTGTGCAACTGGCTCCAAATGACAGTCGGGATGGACTACCAGTGGCCTCTATGGAAGAGATATATAGTCTGGAGAAACTGGTCTCGTCGCTGTGTCTTGTGCCCCAATGGACACACGTTATGCTGTAGGATCGTATCAATAAGCCACAGTCGGGGAGGCAGCTTGGACCGACTGCCCGCATTGTTATGCTTGTCGGCATACTGGCCAGCACACATGTCCGTGATGATCTCGGCCAAGGCAAAGGACTCCGATTGCTCCTCGATATCAGTGTCCTCGGGAGGGGACTCATCGGTGCAATGAAAAGCAGCGACGATATCGACAGTAGTCACCTCGATGGGTGTGCCCCGGACTGAAGAGGTGAGGACTCCCGATCTGCTGCAATCGAAAGAGAGATGCTCATAAAACTGAACTACGAGCTGGGAGTAGGCAGTGGAACACACCGGCTTAAACAACCTCTTCAGCCCTCGATGTCGAAATTCTTGGACGGCCCATTGTGTGGCGTCCATGTGCTGGAATACATCATCGATGGCGAATGAGGTCTCAAATAAAAGCTCGCACTACTCGATGCTAGGTCGAGATGACGAAGCACGGCTGCTGGATGCACCGGAGGTGGAAACTAATGGTCTTGACATGCTGTGTTCTAGGTTATGCCTGATTTGTGACCGATCTCAATGATGTGCGCTCGATCGCACACTGGACTATGCGCTCGATCGCAGATACCGTGCGCTCGATCGCACACGGTCAGGCTTTTCGTCGAACAGCTTGTGTGCACCAAAAAGACAAGTTATGGTTTGCAAGTGTGAAACTTGTTCCTACCCCCTTGCAATCGAACAATCACACAATCATACACAAAATAACATATATGTATAATGCATTACACAGTTTCTATTATTAAAATTTGTGTGTGTGTGTAGAGCACCTTGTGGATTAATGGGGATGG
The DNA here is from genome assembly GCA_023935145.1 of Bretschneidera sinensis. Classification (NCBI taxonomy): domain Eukaryota; kingdom Viridiplantae; phylum Streptophyta; class Magnoliopsida; order Brassicales; family Akaniaceae; genus Bretschneidera; species Bretschneidera sinensis. The sequence goes on from CM043703.1 coordinate 21,727,120, forward strand.
GAATGGAGTAAATAGTGGTTGACGGTGATGGAGGCAATGGATGGTGACAGAGGATGGTGGAGATGGAAGTGGTGATGAATGATGCTGTGTGGTAATGACGAGAGGGAGTGGTGTGAGTGGAAACGAGAGTGTTTGAGGGCGAGTGCGCGCGCGATTAGTGACGAGGGAGTGAGTGAGTGTGAGTGTGAGTGTGAGTGTGAGTGAATTTTCAGACTTATAGCTAAACAATTGTTTGCCGCGAGTGTGCTCGATTGCACGCGGGTTGCACTCGATCGCATCTGTGTGCTCGAACAAGTTTGAAGGACATGCTCGATCACACACCTGCGCTCGATCGCACTAAGGAATGCGATCGATCGCAAGCAGGGCACATGGGCACAAATAAAAACTTACCTTAGCTGAAAAAATGATAAATTATTGAAACAATACAACTTTACCATTTGTTAGTGGCCTCAGTACCACTAACCTTACCAGAGGTGCTTGAGCTTAATAGGTGATCAAATTTTTACTTTGCTCAAGCACTCTCTTGCTACCGTGTTAGTTGTTTGGAATGAGGCACTTAGAGTCCACCCCTTGGAGCTCTAGTGCTTGTGTTTCAGCTATGTACTGTACTGATTCAAGTGCCAAATCTTCATCTCTTGGAGGAATGTTAATGTCGAGGTAAGGCTTGGCTTTGTGTCCATTGATTGTAAAGGGCTGATTTCCGTTGGGGCCACAGACTTCTAATGCACCATGAGGGAAGACCTTGGTGACCATGTACGGACCGTACCATCTGGATTTGAGCTTGCCTGGGAACAGCCTCAATCGTGAGTCATATAACAGAACCTTTTGTCCTACATGGAACTCCTTCTGGGCTAGTTGTTTGTCATGATAAACTTTTGTTCGTTCCTTGTACAACTTTGCATTCTCATAGGCATCATATCTCAATTCTTCAAGCTCATTTAGATGCAGTTTCCTTTTCTCACCCGCTTGCTTCATGTCGAAGTTGAACTACTTAATGGCCCAATATGCTCGATGCTCTAATTCCACTGGGAGATGGCATGCTTTTCCAAAGACTAGGCGGTAGGGAGACATGCCAATTGGAGTCTTATAAGCTGTCCTATATGCCCATAGAGCATCATTTAAGCGTAGAGACCAATCCTTCCGGTTAGGCTTCACAGTCTTTTCTAATATTCCCTCGATCTCTCGATTACTAATCTCCACTTGGCCACTGGTTTGAGGATGATATGATGTGCCAACTTTATGAGTGATCCCATACTTTCGGAGTAGTTCGGCAAAAGAACGATGATGAAAGTGACTGCCTCCATCACTGATGATTGTTCTTGGAGTTCCAAACCTAGTAAAAATGTTAGCCTGCAAAAACTTGATAACTACTTTGTGATCATTAGTCCTTGAGGGGACAGCCTCGACCCATTTAGACACATAATCCACGCCCACAAGAATATATAAATAACCAAATGAGTTAGGAAATGGTCCCATGAAATCAATGCCCCATACATCAAAAATTTCTACTATATGAATATTTTGTAAGGGCATTTGATTTCGGGAAGAGATGTTATATGTCCGCTGGCATCTATCACATAAGTTGCAAAAGGAGAAAGCATCTTTAAATAGATTAGGCCAATAAAAACCAGATTGGAGTACCTTAAGAGCTGTTCATTTTGCCCCAAAATGTCCTCCATAAGCAAACTGGTGGCAGTGTTGCAATAAGCTAAAGTGTTCCTCATCTGGGATACATCGTCTAATGATTTGATCGGGGCAAGCTTTGAAAAGATAAGGATCATCCCAATAGTAATGTCTTGACAGAGATATCAGCCGTTTCTTTTCTTGAGTAGTCATGCCTGGAGGAAAAACTTTAGCAGTTAGATAATTTACTATATCAGCGTACCATGGGAGTTTTACCTCTAGTGCGAATAGTTGTTCATCGGGGAAGTTCTCATTTAATGGTAACTCTTTATCATCACTCTCATAAGGAAGTCTTGACAAATGATCCGCAACTACATTCTCACTACCTTTCTTGTCTTTGATCTCTAAATCAAATTCTTGTAGGAGGAATACCCATCTGATTAGCTTAGGCTTTGCATCTTTCTTAGAAAACAAATATCTCAAAACAGCATGGTCAGTGAATACAATAACTTTAGAACCAATAAGATATGATCTAAACTTCTCTAAAGCAAAAATAACAGCTAACAATTCTTTTTCAGTAGTAGAATAGTTAAGTTGAGCATCATTTAACGTTCTAGAAGCATAGTAAATAGCATGAGGTACCTTATTGATTCTTTGACCTAAGACAGCTCCCAAGGCGAAGTCACTGGCATCACACATTAATTCGAAAGGGAGATTCCAATCCGGTGCCATCATTATTGGGGCAGAGGTGAGAACATTCTTCAAGGTGTTGAAAGCTTGCATACAATCATCATTCCATTCAAACTTGGTATCTTTAGTTAGTAATGCACAAAGAGGTCTTGAGATTTTGGAGAAGTCCTTAATGAATCTTCTATAAAAACTGGCATGTCTAAGGAAACTTCTAATGCCCTTGACCGTGAGAGGGGGAGGTAGCTTTGAAATGATGTCAATCTTAGCTTTGTCTACCTTAATACCTTTGTTTGAGATGGAGTGACCCAACACAATACCTTGTTGAACCATGAAGTGACATTTCTCCCAATTCAGTACTAAATTACTCTCTTCACATCTCCTTAGGAAATTTTCCAAATGATTCAGGCACTCATCGAAATTAGATCTAAAGACACTAAAATCATCCATGAACACCTCAATATATTTCTCTACCATATCGAAAAAAATGCTCATCATACATCTTTGAAAAGTGGCTGGTGCGTTGCATAAACCGAATGGCATTCTTCTATAAGCAAATGTACCGAAAAGACATGTGAATGTAGTTTTTTCTTGATCCTCAGGTTCTATTGCAATTTGGTTGTATCCACTATACCCATCCAAGAAGCAGTAATAACTGTGACCGGCTAACCTCTCTAGCATTTGATCAATGAATGGCAGGGGAAAATGGTCTTTTCTAGTTACTTTGTTTAATCTCCGGTAATCAATGCATACTCTCCAACCCGTTGTTTTTCTTGTAGGTATGAGCTTCTCATCTTCATTCTTTACCACGGTAATCCCACTTTTTTTAGGAACAACTTGGACCGGACTCACCCATTTGCTATCCGATATAGGGTAAATGATGCCAACATCTAGTAGCTTCAATATCTTGGCCTTTACTACCTCCTTCATGTGTGGGTTAAGTCTTCTTTGAGCATCTCGAGTGGGCCTTGATTCTTCTTCAAGGTAAATATTATGCATGCACTTTGCTGGACTTATCCCCTTAATGTCAGCAATAGTCCACCCAATGGCAGTTTTATGCTCCCTAAGAACTCTTAACAGCTTCTCGTCTTTCCCACTACTCAAGTTAGCAGTTACAATCATAGGTAAAGTCTCATTTTCTCCTAAGTAGGCGTATGTTAAATTCTCGGGTAGCTGCTTTAGTTCCAATGTTGGTGCCTGCACAATGGATGAAAGAAGAGTAGTATTAGTGGGTATGACAGATTCAAATGGAGGAGGATATATACTGGAGTATTTTGGAGAGGTCGCAAGAAGGCGCACAGCTGTGATGATGTCATCAGTAATATCTTCATATTCTTGCTCAATATCCATCTCTATGAAGCTATGAGTGAGAGTAGTCTCCAATGGATCAATGTGTTGGACCTGAAAAGCTTGCTCAACAAAGTCTTGTATCATACAAACATTAAAGCATTCCAAGTCATCTTGAGGAAGTTTCATTGCATCAAATATTTTAAACTCTATTTTCTCACCATTGATTTTCATACTTACTATACCATTTTTTACACAGATCTTAGTGTCGGTAGTTCTCATAAATGGTCTCCCTAATATGATAGGCAAAGGTAATGGCATTGGGCATTCCTCCATGTCTAATACAATGAAATCAGCAGGTAAAATGAACTCACCAACTTTCACTAAAACGTCCTCGAGAACACTCCTAGGTCTTTTAATACTCCAATCTACCAACTATAAGGTAATAGTAATCGGTTGTAGCTCCCCCAAATCTAGGGTTTCGAATACCGTGTAACGTAGCAAGTTTACCCCCGCTCCTAAGTCTAGCAATGCCTTGTCAAATAGCTGATCACTTATTCTACAGGGAATAGTGAAACTACCCGGATCTTTCAGTTTTAGTGGGAGTTTTCTTAGCAGTACATCACTTACCTCCTCAGTTAATGCTACAGTCTAATGCTCTTGAAATTTTCTTTTATGAGTGCAACAATCTTTTAGAAATTTAGCATAGGCAGGTATTTGGTGAATTACATCTAATAATGGAATATTAATTTCTACTTTCTGCAAGGTTTCAAAAATATCAAGTAGTTTATTGTCTTTCTTTTGTTTTACTAACCTTTGTGAGAAGGGTGGTGCATTCACCTTCTCCGTCTCACTTACCCTTGATACTGATGGTGTCTCTTTGGATGTTGCTGGAGATTCCTCGGATCCGATCACTTTTCCATTTCTCAATGTTGTGACAGCCTTTAGTTGTTGATGCCCCCCAAGGTTGGGTAATGTTTGAGCTAGGAGCTCCCCTTACTTTCTGCCACTGAGCTCTTTAGCTAGTTGTCCCATTTGTACCTCTAGTCTTTGAATTGCTTGCTCATATGCCGCATTAGTTTGTTTTTGCTGAGTCATGAACTGTTCTTGTGACGTCACCAGTTGTCTTACTAGACTTTCGAGGTCGTTCTTCTTTGGTTCGGGAGTAGCATGAGCAGTGGGATAGGGATTTCGTTGCTGTCCTTGATTGTTCTGGTTGTTGCTCCACGAGAAATTTGGGTGGTTTCGCCATCCAGGGTTGTACGTGTTGGCATATGGGTTAGTCTTCGGTGGATAGTTATTAAGCCCCATGTAGTTGGCTTGTTCCAGATTTGCAGATAAGTACAAAGAACACGTATCAGTATTATGGTCGTATTGAGAACAAATTGCATATACTTGGAGTGGGGTGGATGGTAGGCTGGATGAGGCATTTTGAGTAGTCATGGCTTTTATAATTATATCTAGTTTTCTCTCCATTACTGCCATTTGAGGGGAAGATCCTCCATTTACATTTACCTCATACATACCCTTCCCCTTGGTCACATGTCTACCTCGAGAGGAGAATTGTTGGGTGTGCTCGCTGAGGGTTTCGAAGAGCTCTATTGCTTCTTCACTACTTTTCTCCATCAGGACTCCTCCACAACCTGAATCAACAATACATTTGTTAGTATCATTTAAACCTTCATAGAATGCTTGTACCAGTTCATCTTGAGGCAGGTTGTCGTGTGGGCATTTTAGTAGCAGCTCGTTGAAGTGTCCCCATGCTTCGAAGAAGAGGTCCCCATCCTTTTGTTGGAAAGACTAGATCTCCTTCCTCATTTGTCTCGTCTTTTGGGCTGGGAAGAACTTCTTCAGGAACTTGCTTGCCAACTCCTCCCAAGTGTGGATGGAAACTGCAGGCAAAGAATTTTACTAAAGTTTAGCATTATCTTTCAAGGAAAAAGGGAACAGAATTAATCTTATTCCTTCTTGGTCTAGTCCTTGTATGTGCTGGAACTTGCAAAGATCAAAAAATTCTCGGAGGTGCAAATGTGGATCTTCGTTAGGAGTGCCTCTAAAATGAGTCAAAGCATTCAAGATTTACAGAGATATGTAATAATTTCCCACCGCCTCAGGTCGATATGCGATGCATAATGGTTGATCAATGTTCCGAGGGATGAAGGAGTGCTTCATCGGTACTCGTGCAGGTGGTTGCTGGTTCTCGAGCTGTTCTGCCATTAGTGTTTCGTCAACTTCTTCTTCGTTCTCCTCGAAATTGTTCTTTAGCTTTTGTCAGATAGTCCGTTCAAGCTCGGGATCGAGAGGAAAGAATTCTGGATGTCGGGATCGAAGTCCATGCATAAATCAGAAAAAACTGGCTTCAGTGTACCAGTGTAACTCTGCTGTTCGGGTAACTCTCTGCCCTAAATGCGCTCGATCGCATAGGAGGTTGCGATCGATCGCAAATACCACAGAAAGTGTGATTTATGTGCCTGAAACAGAAAATGAATTGATTAGGTTTTAATTAAACAAAGATGGTAAAAATAAAGTAATAATAATAATGATTTAAACGAAAGTAATCCTAAAAGGAACTTTTAGCGCAATCCCCAGCAACGGCGCCAAAAACTTGTTGTGCGTTTATATACCTAAATAAATAGGTGAATAATCGTACTAGTTATACTTGCAAGTGCACAAGGTCATCAGTGTAGTCTAGTGTGCAAAAGCAATGTCATCTCCACAGGGATTGGTAAAGTTCAGTTTTTAGAATTAGTTTCTTTAAGTAAAAAGAAATAAAATAACTATTGTGTGTGATTTGATAATAATAAAGACATGGGGCTTTGATATCCACCACTAGTCATACTTTCCTATTTGTATAAAGTATCAGTGCACTAGCCTTATTATGTATACCTATTGGTTGTCAACCTAAGGGCATGGTATCTAATCCTTAAGCTATTGATTTCCCTAAGCAACGAGTTAGGCATGGTATCTACTCTAACTCTTTTCTTTCTCAAGAGATTCAGCATGGTATCTGCTTGAGTTGTTCCTTAAGAAAACATAAGTAATATGAAAATCGATAACCACATGAGACCTAGGCCATGGTATCTACTCCCGGTTTCCTATGTTGATTAACCCAGGTATCCAGATAAGATATCCCTTGTTACTAATGTTAGACCCAGGACTCGGTCATCCAAATTGATCTAACTAACTGATCCATACCACATGCATACATTGGCCATACACATACATATGAGGAATTTAAATAAGCACAGGCATTAATCAAGTTAAGAAACATAATAAAGGCTATTGGCAAAGATTTTATCAATGAATATAAATATGGGAATGCATAACTAGGGCTTCAATCGAGCCTTATAAGAAAGTTAGTTACACATACTATCTGAAGTAAATATTATAAATAAACTAAACATTAAAGAAGGAGAATAAACTCGAGAGAAGAGGCGTCAATTCTCTCCCAAGCTCTCAACTCCAAGTAAAAGAAAAGAGAAAAGTGTTTTCTATTTGAGGTGTGTTTATGTGTGTGAGTTACAAGTGTATTTATAGGTCTTTGAGAAGTCCTAAGAGACCCACGAGTTCCTAAACCTTCCTAAAACGAAAATTCTATTATTTCCAAAATAGGGTTCTGCAGTTTACTGTTCACACCTGTACATGTGTGCTCGATTGCATATATCTTGCGCTCGATCGTAGTGTGCGCCTGATCCTTCATGTGTGCGCACGATCGCAATGTGCGCTCGATCGCATTGCATGGCGCGATCGATCGCAATTTGTCCAGAGAATGCTCCAGGGATTCCAAATTTCTTCCTTTAAGTGCCAAAACTGCTTCTTTTTCTCCAAAACGCTATAAAAACATGTAAAACACACAAATGGAGTAAAAGAGACCAAATTAACATAATTAATGATCTAACAAATGTAAATAAGGAGGCTTAAATATGAATATTTAAGCATCTATCATCGGGTCAAAAAGTTCTTCTTTACAACTCACGCATGCATCTGTTTCCAGGCAAACTCAAATCTCGATAGACAAGTCCATTTATTATTCGGTCAGTTTTTCCTCATGGGGCCATCGAGATTGAGGATCCCAAGAATGGTAACACTTTTAAGGTCAATGGACAAAGGCTAAAACCATTCTTGGAGTTGAGGAGTCCAGACATTGAGACGATATTATTGGAGGATCCTATTTACTCAGATTGAATATCGTCCACTAGGGAGAGTCTGGCTGAAGACTTTAAACTTAGCACTCATGGGAGGCACCCCACAGCTTATCCTTTCTGTTTGTTTATTATTTTACACATTTATGATTAATGTTTGTTTCCAGTATTTTTTGTTTTCCAGTATTTATTTTTCAGGGACAATGCGTACTCCAATTCAAGTTTGGGGGTATGCTACGAGCCATACCAGTCTAGATAGTTCTCCATATCCCAGGTCAGCTCTTTCCATAATTATTCACACATTGGGGTCAATGTGTTATTTAAGTTTGGGGGTATGGGAGACACGTTACACACACTTTGTCCTAATTTATTGTTGTTTTTTCTTCGTAAAGATAAATGCATGTTCATGTTCGTCTGAAAATTTTGGTTGATCTGAAAATTTGTGATGTGATTTCATTGGTGAGTTTAAAACTTTGAACATATAATCTGATGATAGAGTTTAAACTTTAGTTACTTACTTTAGGCATTTGAGAATTCATATGTTTGAGCCAATCTAACACGTGCACATTAGCACATATTTGTGTGAGGGTGACATGTGATGTTAATGTGTATGTTTCTTATCTTAACTGAAACGGGATGACTTGTGGGATTAACACTTGGGCATATAAAAAAATAAAAAAAAAATAATCATCATCAATAAACTTTCCATTGAGTAACTGGACCTTTTGCCTCAGTAAGCAATGAGTGTTCACGTCAAAAGGTGGGAATTTTATTCATAATGATCATTGTGAAACTTTTCGCTGAGTAACTGGACCTCTTGTCTCAGTAAGCAGGGAGTGTTCATGTCAAAAGGTGGAAATTTTACTTGGTAGCATTAAGGCCAATTTAGTTTCGTAGCCTTTTTGACTCGAGTTAGTAAGTCTTTAGGGGTGTCTTTACACCTAATGCCCTAAAACCATTTGGTTTGGGAGTCATTGACTCAACACTCGTTATATGGGTCAATTAGAAAGCTTAAGGGAACTAAACATAGTAGAGCCTTATAAAAAAGAAAAAAAAAAGAAAAAATATATATAAAATAAAACTATGCCATCATTGTTCATTCTATTGAGAAATTCTGTGAATCTTGAGATGTGGAAACATTGTACATTGATCTTATTTGGAAACCTCATCAGTATATGCTAATTTATTTTACATTGATTCGAGCTTGTGATGTCTTAGCATGCCTCTTGTAAGTAATTAGGTTTTAAATTCTTATTCATTGTGAAGATGGGTTAGATTTTTTAAGCTTGCTCATGAACGGATTTCACGATTTTGAGTGCTCCTTAAATTTTTGGATACCATGAGTGATGAACTTATCTTTATGTTCTTTGTTTTTCATTTAGTTTTTTATTTTGTTTTGCTAAGGGACTAGCAAAATGTAAGTTTGGGGGTATTTGATGAGTCTTAAATATATATTTAAGCCCTTAAATTATATTTGTTAAGCTCTTAGTTTGTATTATTTCCCTTTATTTTATGTCTTTTCTCTATTTTGTGTATTTTTATAGGTTTGTGGAGAAAATGAAGCATTTCGAGAAATCAAGCTTCAAGAGCAAAAGCTGAGGATGCCTTGTGCGATCGATCGCACAAGACATGCGATCGAGCACACCTGCACTCGAGCGCATGGTCAACATCCCACATCGAAATATTTGCAGTTCAGTAGATCTGCGATCGATTGTAACAGACATGCGATCGAGTGCACAGGCGATCGTGCGCACAAGACCTGCGATTGAGCGCAAATGAGATCGAGAGCACTCGGGGCAGTATCCCACATCGAATCTGAAACCTATAGTGCTTCGAGTCTCCCCCTATATAAACACCATCTGACTTCATCATTCAGTGTGCAATTCCTGGTGCCATTTGGTGTAATCCGGTGAACGTCTGCTAGCATTTTGGTGGATCCCGAAGGCTTTGCACCGCCCAACAGCAAGTGGAATTTCTCCCTTGTATAGTAAATATTTCTTTTCATTTTGTTTTGTTTAGTTTAAATGTTTAGCACTTTTATTATGAACTGTAGTTTCATAACTATGAGTGGCTAGAATCTTTAACTAAGGTTGAAGATGAAGCCTCGCCGTTGTTTGGCATATTAGTTTTAGTTTTGTTTATACAATTATGATGTTTTTTTAGTATAAATGTTCTGTCAATTATTTGAGTAGAATCTTATTATTGATTGCATTTAAATTCTTCTGTTGCATATTCCTTGTGTTTTATCTTACGGATACATCAAATTGTTTTTGATTAAATTGGATTTCCTTTGTGATTTGTTAAAAGCAGATACATTGGATGCTTTTGGTTTAATTGGGATATTTGTTGTTTTTTTGTCTTAAGTTGGATTCATGGAATGTTTTGATAGGCTATTTTTACATGAAGATATATGCTTAGCTTTGGTGGGGTGGATTCAAAAACCTTTGTGTTTTTATTATTAGTTTTTAAATCAATTTAATTTAAGTTTATATTTCTTTTGTAAAAATACAACTCAAAATTCAGATGATATTATATTTTCACAACGCAATTCCCTGTGGATTCGACCTCGCACTTGCACAACACTATATTGCAAACGACTCGTGCGCTTGCGAGTAATTTAAAACTCACAACAGTATGCTACAAGCCATACTAGTCCAGATAGTTCTCCATATCTTAGGTCAGCTCTTTCCATATTATTCATACATTGGGGTCAATGTGCAATTTAAGTTTGGGGGTATGGGAGACACATTTCACACACTTTGTCCTAATTTGTTGCTGATTTTTTTTTAGTGAAGATAAATGCATGTTCGTCTGAAAATTTTGGTTGATCTAAAAAAATTGTGATGTGATTTCATTGATGAGTTTAAAACTTTGAACACATGATCTGATGATAGAGTTTAAACTTTAGTTACTTACTTTAGGCATTTGAGAATTCATATGTTTGAGCCAATCTAACACGTGCACATTAGCACATATTTGTGTGAGGTATGACATGTGATGTTAATGTGTATGTTTCTTATCTTAACTGAACGGGATGACTTGTGGGATTAACACTTGGGCATAGAAAAAATAAAAAATAAAAAATATATATATAATAATGATCATCATCAATAAACTTTCCACTGAGTAACTGGACCTCTTGCCTCAGTAAGCAGTGAGTGTTCACGTCAAAAGGTGGGAATTTTATTCATAGTAATCATTGCAAAAATTTTCGCTGAGTAACTGGACCTCTTGCCTCAGTAAGCAGTGAGTGTTCACGTCAAAAGGTGAAAATTTTGTAGTATTAAGGTCAGTTTAGTTTCGTAGCCTTTTTTACTCAAGTTAGTAAGTCCTCAGGGGTGTCTTTACACCTAATACCCTAAAACCATCTGATTTGGGAGTCATTGACTTAATACTCATTACATGAGTCGATTAGAAAGCTTAAGGGAACTAAACATAGCAGAGCCTTATTAAAAAATAATAATAATAAAATAAAATAAAATAAAACTATGTCATCATTGTTCATTCCAATGAGAAATTCTGTGAATCTTGAGATGTGGAAACATTGTACATTGATCTTATTTGGAAACCTCATCAGTTTATGCTAATTCACTTTACACTGATTCAAGCTTGTGATGTCTTAGCATGCCTCTTGTAAGTAATTAGGTTTTAAGTTCTTATTCATTGTGAAAATGGGTTAGATTTTTTAAGCTTGCTCATGAACGAATTTTGTGATTTTGAGTGCTCTTTAAATTTTTGGATACCATGAGTATTGAACTTATCTTTATGTTCTTTGTTTTTCATTTAATTTTTTATTTTGTTTTGCTAAGGGACTAGTAAAATATAAGTTTGGGGGTATTTGATGAGTCTTAAATATTGCATATTTAAGCCCTTAAATTATGTGTTAAGCTCTTAGTTTGTATTATTTCACTTTATTTTATGTCTTTTCTGTTTTTTGTGCATTTTTATAGGTTTGTGGAGAAAATGAAGCATTTCGGGAGATCAAGCTTCAAGAGCAAAAGCTGAGGATGCCTAGTGCGATCGAGCGCACGAGACCTGCGATCGAGCGCACCTGCCTATGAACGAGCGCATGGTCAACATCCTACATTGAAATCTTTGCAGTGCAGTGCACCTGCGATCGAGCGCATCAGACATGCGATCAAGCGCACATGCGATCAATCGCACCAATCTGCGATCGAGCGCACTCGGGCAGTATCCCACATCGAATCTGCAACCCATTGTGCTCCAGGACTCCCCCTATAAAAGAACCATCTCACTACATCTTTTAGTGTGCAATTCCTGGTGCCATTTTGTGTAATCCGGTGGACGTCTGCTAGCATTTTGGTAGATCCTGAAGGCTTTGCTACCACAAGGAGAAGCGCCGCCCCAACAACGAGTGGAATTTCTCCCATGTATAGTAATTTATTTCTTTTTATTTAGTTTTAAAGTTTAATGTTTAGCACTTGTATTGTGAAATCTAGTTTCATAATTATGAGAGGCTAAAATTTTCAGCTAAGGTTGAAGATGAAGCATTTCCTTTGTTTAGCATTATATTTTCATATTTGCGCATAACAATTCTGATGTTTTTAGTATAAATGTTTTGTTCAATTATTTGAGTAGATCTTATGATTGATTGCTTTTAGTTATTAAATTGGATATTCCTTGTGTTTCATCTTATGGATACATCGAATCGTTTTCGGTTAAATTGGATTTCCTTTGTGATTTGTTAAAAGCGGATACATTGGATGCTTTTGGTTTAATTGGGATATTCGTTGTTTTTTGTTTAAAGTTGGATTCATGGAATTTTTTGATTACTTTTATATAGAACATGAAAATATGTGTTTTACTTTGGTGGGGTGGATTCAGAAACCTTTGTCTATTTATCATTTGCTTTAAAAACAATTTGGTTTAAGTTTATATTTCTTTGCACAATATAATACAAAATTTGGAACTAGGTTAAAATAGGCTTAGTTTAGATAAAAAAAATATTTTCACAACGCAATTCCCTGTGGATTCGACCTTGCACTTGCACAACACTATATTACAAATGACTCGTGCGCTTGCGAGTAATTTAAAACTCACAACAGCATTCTTGACTACATTCATGCGGACCTTTGGGGACCAGCAAGAACACTAACACAGGGAGGTAACTTTTACTTTCTATCTTTAATTGATGATTATTTAAGAAAGGTTTGGGTTTATTTGGTTAAAAATAAATCCGATGCTTTGAATAAATTAGTGGTGTGAAAAAAACTGGTGGAGACTCAAATGGGCGGGGTAGTTAAGGGGATAAGAACCGAAAATGGCTTAGAAATTTTTAACCAAGAACTTGATCAATTCAGTAGGTTAAATGGCATTCTAAGACATAGAACGGTTGTGAAAACCCCTCAGCAAAGTGGAGTTGCTGAGAGAATGAATAAGACCCTTATGGAAAATGTTAGGTGCATGTTAGATGGATCCGGATTACCCAAATGTTTTTGGGGGGAAACAATGTCTACAGCTGCATATTTGGTTAATAGATCACCCTCTAGGATTGTGTACCATAAGACTCCCAAGGAGATGTGGAGTGGAAAACCCCCTGAGTTGGACAACCTTAGGACTTTTGGGTGTGTTGTGTTTGCACATCAAAAGGATAATAAACTTAGCCCAGGATCTAGAAAATATGTGTTTCTAGGATACGGGAAAGGGGCTAAGTGGTATAGGTTGTGGTCCTTAGAGAAAGAAGGATTGAGACTCATAATAAATAGGGATGTCATTTTTAATGAATTGTTATTTCCCTATTTGGAGAAAACTAACCCTGCATAGGCTAGTGAGCAAACTAGTTCGGTATTTGTGGAGCATAGTATCAAGGAGAATTCGGTTCAGGTAGAGCAAGGAAGGCAAGAGAGTTCGGACCAGGTAGATCCCATTGAGGAATGCCAAGCTCAGGACACTCAAGAGGAGGCTGAACTGAAAGAGGATGATGCAGGGAGTCAGAAGGACTATCAGCTCACAAGAGACCGGGAAAGAAGGCTAGTCGGACCACCTTCAAGATATGGTTTTGTGGATGCTGTGGATGCAGCAGCTCCTTGGACAGAAGGAGAGATGAGTGAACAAGAGACTTACATTGATGCCATGGGATGTAAGGATTCGCCAAGATGGAAGCTAGCTATGGAGGAAGAAATGAATTCTTTGAGGAAGAACAACTTCTGGGAATTAGTGCACATTCTGGGAAAATAGAGAGTTGTGGATTGTAAGTGGACTTACAAGATCAAAGAAAGGTACCCTCCAGGAGATGAAGTCCAGAATAAGGCTAGGCTAGTGGTGAAGGGGTTCACACAAAGGAAAGGCATGGATTTCACAGAAACCTTCTCACCTGTACATAAGGTGGATGAAGTGGTGATTATCCTCATCTATGCCAACGATATGTTGTTGGTTCGGAACAGCAGGGAGAGGATGAAAAGGTTTACATCTCAACTCAATGAGGAGTTTGAGAGGAAGGATCTCAGCTTTACACAAAAGATCCTTGGTATGAGAAGAATTCAGGAAAGGGAGAGAAACGGGTTGAAGGTTTCTTGGTCTTCTATGGAAGATGCTAAACCAGTGAAGGTTCCCCTTGCTGGTCATTTCAAGTTCTCTAGCAAACGATGTCTTAGAATGGATGAGGAGAAGAAAAAAAATGGTATAGGTCCCTTACTCTAGTGCGGTTAGACCAGTCATGTCCATGATGGTGAGCACTAGACCCGACATTTCTCAAGCAATGGGTGTTCTCAGCAAATGTGTGAGTAATCCCGAAAAAGAGTTTTGGCTTGGGATGAAGTGGTTGCTGAGGTATTGGAAGGCTCCCTTACTAGTCATTACAACGGAGACAGAATATATCATGGCTTTGGAAGCCATAAAGGAGGCTATGTGGTGCAAAGGGTTGTTAGACGAGTGGGTGGTCCTAAAAGAGCAGGTGGTGGTGTTTTCGGATATCCAAAGTGCGTGGCACTTGTGGAGGAATTCGGTGTTCCATGAGAGGACAAAGCATATGGATGTTTAGTATCATTACATTCCAGAAAATGGTATGAAAGGATGCATTCATGTTGACAAGAAGGCCATGGAAGAAAGTCCTATAGATTTAGGTACCAAGGTCCTACCTCTAAGTAAGTTCAGTCATTGCCTTGGACTACTTAGGATTGGAGTTGGTTGATATGATGACTCAAGATGAGTTTGGATCCTAAATTCTCTACACAATGGGTTCGGGTTTAAACGCTTAGACAAAGGTAGAGATTGTTGGTATTTGTTTAAGGTTTAAACATTGTCTAAGGTTTAAACATGGTTAAGGTTTAAACATGGTTGGAAGAGGTTTGAAGAAGGTCAAACATCAAGTCTTTTAAGCCTCAGCACACTAGGAGTGTGCCTCAACATGCAAGCAATAAAAAGGGTCCAGCAAAATAAATGTGCATACCAGGTCAGGCCGCGGCCCTCCCTAGTCCAGGCCGTGGCACCCAGAAGAGGAGGAAGCTGGTGGAAGGCCAAGGCCGCGGCGCTCGGAGAAGAATGAAGGTGTGCTCTGCCTTAGGCCACGGCGCCCCTTGTTCAAAGCTGTGGTGCTAGGCACACTAAAGCAAGGTTGTTCAGCCTCTTGTTAGGTGCATGGATGCAAGATCAAAATGCACAGGATCACTTAGACTTTATCAGAGGCTAAGATTGATTAGTCCTCAAGATCTAGGGGTGGAGAATGACACTCAAGATTGGACAAGAAGTTGGTGCACTATATAAAGGGTCACCTAGCTTCATTGTGATTGGAGATTATGAATGTAATGTGATATAAACACAAGTGTGTGTGTGTGATAGAACATGTGAATGAGAGAATTGTATGAGAGTGCAAAGACACAGACATACAAGAGGGACTCATTGGAGAGGCTGCTTGTAAAGAGAGAGATTAGTATAGAAAGGGGATTCAAGGGACTTGTAAGTGGAATTTCCAAGGGGGAAAGTTCCAGGGTACCTCAAGACCTTATCACTTTCTTGTTCTCTTTTTTGTTTCTTCAAGAACTTAGGCTTCTTGGAGAGGGGTTGCTATGATTGTAAAAGAACCATTGATAAGATAGTGAAGAGAGTTCAAAGGAACTCACGGGGACGTAGGCTATTGCCGAACCTCGATAACAATTGCTTGTCTTCTTTCTTGCTTTGGTTGTTGTATCTTTTCTTTACAAGTCATTCTAGACTTGGGTGTTTGGAAGATCACCACCTGGGCATCTTGTCAAGGTGATTTCCAACAATATCTTTAGGAAATTTCACAAGGCTCCATGTTTCGTTCCTGTCTAATGCTTGCATCTCTTCTTTCATAGGTCCTTACCCCTTTCACTGTGCTAGGATCATCACCAATAATATTTAAAGCATATAATGCACTGCAAGCACTAGGAGAATACCTGATGGGTGGTCTCCTAACCCATGTGGATCGCCTTATGACAGGCGTGATCTCTACCCCCGAGCCAGCATCCTTATCCTAATCCTCTACATCAGAAACATGAATAACATGCCCAGACTCAACTGACTCAAAATCTAAAGTATATGATGCAGTCTATGAGATAGTCTCCCATTCTTTATCTCCCAAGCTAAGATCAATCTAAACCTACTTTGGCTGTTTTGGTACATCTTGGACAACTGCCACATCCCTTTGTGTTTCTCTGAATGCAATATCTCTGCTGAAAACTGTACTCTTGTTTTCTGGATTCCATCACTTGTATCCCTTAACCCCATCCTTATAACCAATGAAAATGCAATTCCCTTATCTGTTATCAAGTTTGTTCCTCTTTTCTTTTGGTACATGCATATAAACATCACACCCAAACACCCTAACATGAGCCAAACTCAATTTCTTCCCGAATAGTTCCTCAAACGATGTCTAATCCTGCAAAGCTGATGTAGGTGACTAGTTCTTCAGATAACATGTCATAGCCACAGCCTCTGCCCAGAACTCTGGCTCCAAGCCTGCACAACTTAGCATACCCATCGATTTCTCCATGAGTGACCGATTGAGTCTCTTGGCCACCCCATTCTGTTGAGGTATATATGGAGTTGTTTTCTGTCTTGCAATGCCACTCACCACACAGAATTGCTCAAACTTGTCTGAGCAAAATTTCCCTCCATTATCTATTATCAGCACCTTTATCTTTCTATCCATCTAATTTTCTACCAATGTTTTAAACTCATGGAACTTATTAAATGCTTCAGCTTTACTCTTAATGACGTAAATCCATGTATACCTTGAAAAATCGTCAGTGAAAGAGACGTAATACCTTGATTTTCCAAGAGATTGGACCAGAACTGGCCCAAACACATCACTGTGTATCAAATCCAGAATACTTTTTACCCTCGTGCCAGCGGACTTAAAACTCACACGGTTCTACTTACTATGTAGACAATGCTCACAGAAACCGAATCCCATGGAGCAATCTGGGACTCCCTTTACCATCTGCTTTGATGATAAAGTAGATAGTCCATTTTCATCGTACTCTTCAGCATTTCATCGACTATCACTGTCCAAAGATCCCTGTCCATGAGTAGATCCTCTATCTTCAATTTTCAAAACTTGAAGCTTTTCCCTTCGAACTTCTCAATTTCAATCTATGATCAAATCGATATCTCTGATCCTTGAACACGAAGCTTTGATACAAATTGAACGATTTGAGACCAGTCAATCACATAAATTATAAATAGAAAGAAACTAAGACACGATATACCCAGGTTCACCCCAGAATAGGGCTACGTCCTACCAGAAGTTTCACTATTATCAACCTCACAAATCTCTCGTTACAATGTGTGCTCAGTATATAGAGAGTATTTATAAGCAACTTAAGACGCCCTAATTAGGGTTTTCACCCTGCTGTAAAACCACGGTTATTCATGGGCCCAAGCTCAAACTGCCAAGCAAAAAACCAGACCCAACTCGTGTACAGGGCTTGAAAGTTTCGGGGGCGCTGCACCTAACCCTCGCCGGCCCTTCAGAGAGTGGGACGCCGCCGGCTCACCAGGGAGCAGGACCCCGTGGTCGTCAAGGGTTCTATAGATCTTGCCTCATTGAAGTATGCACCAACTCTAACAAATATACCCCTTTTCCTTGCTCGAAAGGATCCTATAGTGAGGCCTTCAGTAATGTATTTTCTAGTCATGTTAGAAGCAATAGAAACTAATATCATGTCCACCTTATCACTGATAGCATCCTCAAAAGCTGGCATAAGATCTTTTTCTTCGTAGATTTCTCCAATAATAGCGTACCGCAGACCTCTTACACCACAATCCTAGCAAAAGGAATTCCACCTCTAGCAGTCCCTTTTCGCAAATCCGAAGAAATTTTCATTTCTAGCCTCCATGCTTGTTGTAGTGGACGCTGTATGAGTACCAAGTCCATTAATGTGGATAAAAAATATTTCTTCGGTAAGAGTTTCATCTCCCATGTAGTATAGCCGGGCTCCTACAATTTTGCTACAATTTTTGTCGAGGACAATTTTTTTTTCAAAATGTGATTACATTGTATTACCTATAATTCCATTTGAACATAGGAATTAATACTTGGTAACCAAAATTGCTATTACATTTTTATATGAATCTTCACAAAATATGTTTTGAAGTACTTGTATCAAAATAAATAATACAAGAAAAATGGGTATCACCGACGGAAAGATGTCGTCGATGATACCTACCTACCGTCGGTGAAACTTATCTCCAATGGACGCCCGTCAGTGATAATCCGTCGGGCATAACCTCTTCGGTGATACAACTTTTCTTTGATGGCTTTAATATCTGTCGGAGACACTAATATCACCGACGAATATCAGCGGTGGATAGGCTGTCGATGATGTTTCTTCCCAAAAATTAAATTTTGGTCGTTTTTAATAAATAATAATTAAAAATAACTTATTACCGACGAAATAATCTGTCAGTGATACTACTATTAAAAATATGAATTTTGGTCTTTTTAATTAAAAATAAATTATCAGCGACGTATTATTCCGTCCTGTCGGTGATAATAGTTTTCCAGAAAAAATCAAGACGTATCTACGATGGATTATTCCATCGGGGATAATAATATTCCAGCAAAAATCAAGATGTATCACCGAAGGATTATTCCGCCGGGGATATTATTTTTCCAAAAAAAAAATAGTAATATCATCGATGGAATAATCCATCGGTGATACGATTTTTTATTAAATTTTATTTCTCATTAAATTTTTTTTTTTGGTTATTTCCTTGTGTATTACCTTTAGCAAAATGCATTTTTAATTACATAAGTGAAATCTTATTTCCACGGCCATAAGAACCAAAACCCCTTACATAATCTCCATCATCAAGTACAAATTAAATAGATAAAATACTATTTATCTCTCAAAAATACAATATTGATAAATAGAAAACAACAAATCACGAGTCTGCCAAGTTGGTGCCATCATCGTCTCAGGTCTCAACACCATCCTCCGAAGGTACAGGAACCTATAGAAGAAAACAAAAGGCATAAGATATATATATTCAATACATATATGTATAAATTAATGAATACAAAAATTAATAGCAGTTAAAAGTTTTACACCTCTACTCGACTATTTTACATTTCCACCCTAAAAACCACCAAGTATTGAACTTTAATAGACTAAAACACACACTTTTGGAAGCCTAAAGATCCTAAACCGATTTCGTTTGTTCCAACGAGTCACGTTCGACTCCCCGAAAGTGCCGGTACCCCCGGTTCGTCCATTACTCGACTATTTTACATTTCCACCATAAAAACCGGTAAGTGTTGAACTTTATTATACCAAAACACACACTTTTGGAAGGCAAGTAATCTGAAACAGGTTTTGTTTTTCGTACGAGTCATGTTTGACTCCACAGACGTGCCAGTATCCTCAATTCGTCCAGTACTCGACTATTTTACTTTTCCACCCTAAAAATCGCTAAGTATTGAAATTTATTAGACTAAAACACACAAATTTGGAGAGCTAATGATATGAAATATTGAACTTTCATTTAATTGAATTTAACTTACAATGGGTGGTTCATGTGGTGTCACAAAATGTTGTATCATCCGCTGCTGCTGCATAACCTGCTGTAGTTGCTGCTCAAATTCTTGTCGCATTTCTAATTTTTCCTGTTGAAATTGGTTCTCCATACTATCGATACATGTCTGCAGGATCTCCCTTATTTTACTTTCTTCTTCCAGTTCCTGCTGCACCATTTTGCCATCATTGCATGGTTTAAAGCATGATGCATTGGATTTATTTATGGAACTGCATCCTAGAGAATCATAACTAAGCATGCGACCACTAAGCATCCCACCAAACCTGTAAAATTATCCCTTCTTTATCCCTTTAGATGCCTCAACCCACTTACACTGAGTGATCTCAACTTGAGATGATGCGTCAAATTACTCACTGGTGCTCTCCTGTATGAGTTACCCATACGTTTCCTACTATACAAATTAATACATATAATCAATAATCCTTTTCTCCCAAACAATTTTAATAAGAAGAGTTATTTATTGAATGAGTAAAAAATATATTATATGCATACAATGGTCATACGTGACATCTGATCAACATATTCATTCGCCACTGGGCTGTTGTGGGTCTTATTACATACCTCAACAAGATTAATCGGTCTGCCCAATTCCTTGGACTGCACTTTGGAATTTGTCAACAAAAATTAATTGAACATAATACATATAAATATCTCTCTTTATACACACACACATACACACACACACACACACACACACACACACACACACACATATATATATATATATATATATATATATATATATATATATATAATTGCAGATAAATAAAGAAATCATATACCAATGACTCTGCATAAGCATCCATACTAATCGACCCCCCAATATGGTGGACATGTCAATCATCTCCTAACTGCCTGTTCTGAGACGCCTACTTGGAGCGTTTAGTCCAACCATCTAATTCCCACAACTTCACTAAACTGTCCCAATATTCTACTTGGATACCATGACCTAACTTCCCATCTTTTTCACCTGTCCATCCAATCTATACTTCTACGCCCTTATCTTTTGTACATTGATCTCGTAAGTCATTCATCCAGTCAGTATGGCAGATCCCATCAATTTTTGTCGTGGACCTCTCTAGCATATAGTAGCTCCTCTAGAGTTGCAAATGTATAACATCGCTGGGAACCAAGCAAAGGATAAATAAAAAAAATTATTAATATATAGCACATGCATATAATTAATATATAACAAATCGTGTGAACAGAAAGCAAAAAGATGATGGAAAAGGTAATACCAAAAATTGATCCCAATAGATTCTCGGACATTTGTACTGTAATCGAAATATTTGTTCCATGCGCCACGCATATACTTCTTAATTTGGACAGTAATATTGGAGGAGACATTTTTGTATCCTCTAATTTAATACATTCATATCAATAATTTTATTAATCAATCCATGCTATAACTACTATATTAATTTAATTGACTGAGATAATTTATTGTAATCAAATATACAACACCTATCATTTATAAGTATGAGCACTATCTTTTGTGCAGGAAAAAGGTTCTCGTTATTGATACCTCTCCCACGAGGTCTCACTGGAGGAGCCATAGAACACCCATCTACCCTTGTGTATGAGAATGTAAGTTGACATATTATATAACACACAATTTAACAAGTAAATTAGCAGAATGACAAATAAATTGTGAAGTTAACATTTTGTTACCAGTTGAAGAGTAACCTGCCTACTCGATGGAAATGGGAGGATTGATTTCGGGAACATCCCTCCCCACAGATGCTTCCCTCCACATGGATGCTATACGCCAACCCTTACCTCTCGGCATGTTGTTTCCCAAAAACATAAGAAATATGAATTGTTTAAAACTAGCAAGCAGAATCACAATAAAAAATTTATATAAAGTATAAAACAATTTAATCATACAACTCATATAATTCTCAACATTCATAAATAAAAGTGATCATACCATTCTTTAATTGACATCCATGTTAGTACTAGAGTTGCTATCTTTGTTTTCTTCTCCCTCTCCATTGGATTCGTCATCTCATCATCATCTAGATAAAATTGGAAAGATTTAAGCAATATAATAAGTATTTTCATTTACCTTAAGTGATCTTACTGATTTGGCATAATAATGACCATTAGATTTAATAGGATGGTTGAAATATATGTAAATTGTCCCTATGTTCCCGCACAAAATTGAGAGAACTAAGATCCATTGACATGGTGATCATAACTATTAATACCTAGAAAACATTAATTTTTGTAACCTTAGTTATTTATTATACAAAAGCAGCAGTAGTTCTCATCTCTCGAGGATTTTTCGACTCAGTGTGGAAGGTCGAGAAGATTATAACAAGCAGTGGAAGTAGGCTTGCCAATGTGAAGTTACAAATTAATTAGACAAAAAAGTAACTGGGGGTTTAATTTGCATGTTGCTAGACTAGGACTATAGAAACGGCGAGGCTGCGAGGGATGATAATATCAATGAACAGATACAATACATTTGTGCTCTGTTTTAAAATTCATGCAGTTATCTTGACTTACCAAATAGGAAGAATTATCTAAAACATTTCGACCTATGGATTTTTCATCAAATCGATTGAGAATCTTATCATCTCTTAGGAATGTTAATTATTGCCACGTTTTAAACGATTACATGGTAATGAGGTCGACTTTTTGAGATCGATCGGTCTTATAAGACCATTTAAAACTCATCCAAATCACATTATGTTTGTAAATTAAAAGATAAAGTAATATGTTGTGACATTTTAACAACCCATCCCGGGTTGGCCACCCCCGATACGGTGTCATCACATTTTAAAAATTCCAGCACGACACATATATGCAATAATAAAAATTTATCAACTGCAATTATTTACATCAATCCTCAACCCTTAACAAGGGAGATACATTATTCAAATCTCAACTTAAACATTGTATACAACATAATATGCATGAATATTTTAAAAAAAAAAAAATTTCTCATTAGTTTGAGGATATGGACCACGTGGCTTACAGATAATAAATTCGTCTGAATCTCAGCTCACCAACCATCTGTCTTGCCTGCTACCTGAAATTATTTAACATTGAGGGATGAGCTTCACAATCTCAATGAATTAAATTTACTAGAAGTATTCAATTCGTATAAATAGTCTTTTAATATTTAATCATTTATATCTCATATAACTTGATAATAGCATTCTACTATCACTACACATATCATAAGTCTCATTCTCTATCAATCTCTTCTTCTAATATATTAGTTCACCTTAAGATCATCAATTAACTCATAATTATCTTGTTATGAGGTTCACAGCATACAGTCTACCATTTAGATAGTTCTTATGATATTATACTTCAATATTTCTTTCTCACCATAACTGTCTCTCTGTGAGACTCATTAACCTATAAATCAATTTACAATAACAAAACAACACTTCAACATTTCAGCAATAAAATCAATATTTAAAACAGATGCAATGCATGAATTATTATTAGGGAACGTCTTCTCACATGTCGACATGTTTTTATCTTAGACCAGTTGCCTTCCTGGTTCTTTTATTTCATTTAGACCGGCCCCCTTCCTGTTCTTTTATTTTCAGCATATACCAGCTGTCACGGTTTTCATTTAGACCGGCCCCCTCCCGGTTCTTTTATTTCATGCATATGTATATGAACAATGATATGAAATATGCATATACACAATAATACAAAAACAAGCATGTATTCAAACATCAAATTTAGCTATCTTTTTTTTAGAATTGTTTTATAAAGATTAAATCTTTCACATATATGTATTATTTTAATTTTATGTCGTATTTATTAAATTACTTCTTTACCCTTTCTTTACGAATACGGGTATTACAAACATAAAATGATTAGGCGAATTTTGGGGTTTTACACAAGAATTCTTCCATGCTAAGATGTGTTTTTGGTAGTTACCATAACCTGATATTTGTCACCACTAACAGTCCAATTCTTCGTTTGGTATTGCAGTGAGGTAACAAAATTTCTTTTACATCGCAAAAATTTAAACTTTGCGTTTAGTAAAACTTGTTAGAAAAATCAGCATTAAGAACTGATTTTGGACCATTATTAGGTCTAAATTTAAGCTAATTAATGGCCATTAAAAGTTCTTTAATTATGTGCTTTCAATAAATTTCAAGTTGGAGATTTAATGGGTATTGATTTTGGTTCAAAAAAATCTTAGTAAATGAGCTTAAAATGAGAGTAAATGGTTGTTTGAAAACCCAAATTGGCATTGTCCCACATTGATAAGAAAAGGAAAAATAAAATGCCTTATAGGCATTTACTTGGGATTCCTATCAACTTGTATTGTAAAAGAGAGAGAATGAAGGCTCACGGTGCAACGCACTGCGCTCGTGGCCCAGCCCTGGCTCGAGCTCAGGTCCAGTCGCGTCACAAGGTTGCATTGGCTCTTTAAGCGCACTTTGCAAGTGTGCATCCTCGCAGAGGAGCCATTGCCCATCCTGCCCTGTCTCAAGCTCAGGTCTAATCGCTCACAAGGTGTTATTGGCCCTTTAAGCGCACTTTGCAAGTATATATCCTCACAAGAGGAGCCCTTGCCCATCCTAGTTCTCCCCAGATTTCATATCATAAAAATTTTGTTCTTTTTTTTCTTCTCTCTTTCAAAACTCTGTCAAAATATTCTCGTTATTTCAAAGTAGAATTAAATCATAATTTTTTTAGATTTTATAGTCTGCATACTTCAAATAAGAGACTTAGTTGTATCCTTGAAGATTATTTGTCTGCAACCCATAACAAACTTGTGTGTACAAGTGGGGATGAATAAAACCTTAAAGACAGTGCTTACAACACATCTCTAAGTCTTGATTCTTACATTTTGTTTTTGTTTATAAAATTTTATAACAAAACTTAATTACTAACTATGTTAGCAAAAATTGTGGTACAAAACATAGATTTCTCAAAGCTACATATAGGGTGCTGTGGGAAAACTAGGTTTTGAAACGCAGAAAAAATTGATAACTATTAAAGATATCCAAAAATACCATTTTACTTAGAAATTTTATTATATATAAAATATTTTTGGTTGCTCTTTCTAACTATAGAGACACTATTATTATTATGCATATTTTAAGATATTCGACATAACTACAACACTTTCACAGTTAATTTTAGACATGTAATTTACCAAACACTATATTGTGATTGTCCCATAACACTTTTGTCACTGTACTTTTAAAAACACTAGAGCAATCTCAAACTTACCCTAAGACTTTTTTCAAGTTCAAGGTGCATCCTAAGTCCAGAAATTACGGGATTATTTAAGCGAAATCCTTTAAAACTAAAAGGACTTATCTCGCAATTCTAAGTATATTTCTTTTATTTGTTTTATTTTTGGGTATACATTATGTTACTTCTTAACAAGACTTAGATGCAAAGTATGTGTGTGACTGTCAAACGCTTTCTTTTAGCTTTTCTTAGATTTAAAATGTTAGTCATGCTCGATTGTGTGTCATGTTTAATGGGGATACTGTTGAAGAGTCTATTTAACATAGGGTATAAATATATTTATAATTCATGTCACATTGAATATTAACTCTTGATTATATCCTCGAAAAACTCAAACGCTCCCTATTATAGATAAATCCAAGGAGCTGTGTCTTATATTCAAGAGGATAACAATCTATTTAATTTGTCTTTGGTATGGAAGTGGGGTAGTAGATGAAAGAAATAGGTAAACGATGTTTGATGGCTTATCACTTATTAAAGGGTCAGCAAAGTAATTAAGACGACATGAAATGCATCATGTAACGTGCACTCAATCAAAGATAATGGAAAAGAAAATAATGTTTTGGTTGTTAGAAATAAACTTAATTGATTGCTACAATTTGCTAGAGTTTGTGCATACTTCACGAGATTAGATCTGTAGAACCTCGGACGAACACGGGGTCCCACTCCCCGGGAGAGCTGGCGGGGGTTAGGGGGTAACACCCCTGAAACTCTTAGGCCATGTACATGAGTTGGGCCTGATTTTTTCCTTGGCGGTTTGAGCTTGGGCCCATGAATAGCTGTAATTCTGCAGCAAAACGAAAATCCTAATTATACCCTAATAAGGACGTCTTAAGTTGCTTATAAATACTCTTTATGTACTGAGCATACATTGTAACGAGAGATTTGTGATGTTTATAATAAGAAACTTCTGGTAGAACGTAGCTCTATTGTGAGGTGAGCCTAGATAAATCTCGTCTTCGTTTATTTCTGTTTAAAATTTGTGTGATTGATGGGTCTTGAATCCTTCAATTGGTATCAAAGCCTTGTGTTCGAGGATTAACGATCAGAGATATTGATTAGTCACGAATTGAAATCGAGAAGTTTGAAGGTAAAAGCTTCGAGTTATGAAAACTGAAGATGAAGGATCTACTCTTGGATAGGGATCTGTGAATGGTGATAGTCGATGAGATACCGAAGAGTACAGCTTCGACAACAATGGTGTCACCGGTGGTGGTTTTGACATCATCTTTAGCGACCATCACGGAGTAGGAGAAGCTCAATTAAAAGCCACGAAGTCTGCTTCAGTTGTGCTTGGGCGATTCTGTCCTGATAAACATTTCTGGGGAAAATACTGCAAAAGATCTCTGGAAAGGCTTTATCAGATTAAATCTCTGGTAAACAAATTGTTTCTGAGGAAGAATTTATACAACCTTCGGATGGCTGAGGGTGATTCTTTCTCTATTCATCTACATGGATTCAACGCTTTGATAGGTCAGTTATTATCTATCAGTGTTGATGTGACGGATAACGATAAGGCTATTGCGCTGCTCTGTTCATTGACTGATTCTTAGGATAACTCGATAGTTGGGATTGGTAGTGGTAAGACTGATTTGTCTTTTGAGAATGTCGTGGCAGCCTTATTGTCTGAGGAGATGAGGCGGCGAGGTACAGAGAACTCGTCAAAAGAGGCCTTATCTATGAAAAGATGAACCCATGATAAAGACTACAAGTGGTCTGGTGATAAACCCAAGTTTAGGGGAAGATCAAAAAGTAGGGATAAACCTGGGTTGAAGTGTTAGGAGTGTAAGAAGCTTAGCATCTAAAGAAAGATTCCAGAAGTAAGAGTGTGAACCATAAAAAGCGGACAGGTGAGAGATCAGCTTCAAGAAACAAGGACCAGTATGATGATGATGATGGTGACT
This sequence comes from Bretschneidera sinensis, assembly GCA_023935145.1. Taxonomy (NCBI): domain Eukaryota; kingdom Viridiplantae; phylum Streptophyta; class Magnoliopsida; order Brassicales; family Akaniaceae; genus Bretschneidera; species Bretschneidera sinensis. The sequence goes on from CM043703.1 coordinate 21,754,022, forward strand.
TAAATATGGCATCCTGTTTGGCTCAATAATATCAGAATGTTTGGATAATTAACACAGAAGCATCCTTTCACATGACATCTCACAGGGACTGCTTTCATAAGTATGAAACCTTTGATGGGGGAAATGTTTTATTGGGAGATAACTCTCCGGTGAAAATTATTGGTCGTGGGAAGGTAAAGTTGAGGATGAATGATAGGATAGTTAGAACACTTCTAAGCATGATGCATATTCCAAGTTTCAGCAGGAACCTGATGTTAGTCAGCAAGATGGCAGATGAGGGAGTGAATTTCAGCTGTGACAAAAATTCATGCAAGATTACTCATGGATCGTTAGTAATTGCACGAGTTGTTCTGTATGGTACGTTGTACAAGCTGCTAGGAAGTACAATACAAAGTCAGTGCAGTAGAGGTTTTATCTGTGAGAATGCAACTGATGATGATGAGACATCCTCTATGTTGTGGCATCAGAGGCTTAGGAATATTGGTGAAAATGAACTATCTAATTTATCGTCAAAGCAGATGGTGAAGGGAGTCCCAAATTGCTGTATGGGATTCGGTTTCTATGAGCATTGTCTACATGGCAAGCAGAACCATATGAGTTTTAAGTCTGCTGGCACGAGGGCAAAGGGTATTTTGGATTTAATACATAATGATGTGTTTAGGATAGTTTCAGTCCAATCTCTTAGAAAATCAAGGTATTATGTCTCTTTTATTGATGATTTTTTAAGGTATACATGGATTTACTTCATGAAGAGTAAAGCTGAAGCATTTGATAAGTTCTATGAGTTTAAAGCATTGGTAGAAAAACATATGGAAAGAAAGATAAAAGTACTAAGAACAGATAATGGAGGGGAATTTTGCTCAGACAAGTTTGAGCAATTTTGTATGGTAAGTGGCATTGCAAGACAGAAAATAACTCCATATACACCTCAACAGAATGGTGTGGCCGAGAGACTCAATCAATCATTTATGGAGAAATCGAGGAGTATGTTAAGTTGTGCAGGCTTAGAGTCGAAGTTCTGGGTAGAGGCGGCTGCTACAGCATGTTATCTGAAGAACAGATCACCTATATCAGTTTTGCAGGATCAGAAATCGTTTGAGGCACTATTCGGGAAGAAGCCGAGTTTGGCTCATGTTAGGGTGTTTGGGTGTAATGTTTATATGTATGTGCCAAAAAGAAAATAGGAACAAACTTGACAGCAAATCAATGAAGTGCATTTTCATTGGTTATAAGGATAGGGTCAAGGGATACAAGTTATGGAATCCAGAAAATAAGAGTACAGTTTTCAGCAGAGATGTTGTGTTCAAGGAAACACAAAGGGATGTGGCAGCTGTCCAAGATGTATTGGAATAGCCAAAGCAGGTTCAGATTGATCTTAGCTTAGGAGATAAAGAGCGGGAGACTACCCCACAGACTACATCGGATACTTCAGATTCTAAGGCAGTTGGGTCTGAGCACAATATCCATGTTTCTGATGTAGAGGATGATGATGCTGGCTCGGGGGTAGAGATCATGCCTATCATAAGTTGATCCACACGGGTTAGGAGACCACCTATCAGGTATTCCCCTAGTGATTATAGTGCATTATATGCTTTAATATTACTGGTGATGATCCTAGCACAGTTAAAGAGGCAAGAACCTCAAAGGATGCAAATCTGTGGGAGGATGCTATGAAAGAGGAGATGCAGGCACTAGACAAAAAATGGAACATGAAGCCTTTTGAAATTGCCTAGAGATAGGAAGGCGATTGGGTGCAAATGGATTTTCAAGAAGAAAACAAATGCAGATGGAATGGTAGAAAAGTACAAGGCACGTCTGGTTGTAAAAGGGTACTCGCAAATAGAGGAAATTGACTATAGTGAGATATTTTCCCCGGTAGCAAAGTTGACATCTATCAGATCTGTCTTATCAATGGCAGCTGCTTATGATCTAGAGGTTGAGCAACTGGATGTGAAGACAACTTTCCTTCATGGGGGCTCAAAGGAGGAAATTTACATGAAATAACCTAAAGGCTTTGTGAGCAAAGGCAAGGAAGAACTGGTTTGTAAATTGAAGAAGTCTTTGTACGGACTAAAGTAGTCACCACGGATGTAGTACCAAAAGTTTGATACATATGCCATTCAGCTTGGGTTCACTCGCAGCTATGCTGATCACTGAGTCTAGATGAAAAGGTTAAGGGTTGATTTTGTCATTTTAACCTTGTACGTGGATGATATGTTGTTGATTGGAAATAACAGGAAGATGATTAGAACTGTGAAGGAATTGTTTGCAATGTAGTTTAACATGAAAGACCTAGGGTCAGTAAACTTTATCTTGGGCATATAGATAAAGAGTGATCGTGAATATCGAAAATTGTTGCTAAGTCAGAAGAAGTATATTGAAGAAGTGTTGAAGAAATTCAACATGTCTGACAGCAAGCCAGTAAGGACTCCCATGCCTTTGGGAACCAAGTTATCTGTAGAATAATGTCCAAAGATAGAGGAAGAAGCTGAAGAGATGGTGCACGTACCTTATGCTAGTGCGGTTGGAAGCTTGATGTATGCCATGGTGTGTACAAGACCAAATATTGCAAGCAGTGGGAGTATTGAGTAGATATATGTCTAATCCTGGGAAATAGCATTTGACTGCAATCAAGCAATCAAGAGAGTTTTTAGATATCTTCGTGGCATGTCAGTGTTTGCATTGTGTTATGGAGGTATAGGAGGTAAGAAGAATCTTGATATTGTAGGATCAGTTGATGCTGACTGGAGAGGAGACATTCATAGTAAAAGGTCTACAAGTAGATATGTGTTCAATCTGTTTGGTGGGGCAGTGAGTTGGATGAGCAAAAGGAAAAGTATTGTTTCATTTTCATCTACAGAAGCAGATATATGGCAATAATTCGTACTTGAAAGGAAGTGGTTTGGCTTCAAAGGTTGTGTGCTAAGCTTGGGTTTAAACAACAAGCAGTGAAGGTGAAATGTGACAATCAGAGTGCTATCTTCTTAGCAAAGAATCCTGCATTTCATTCACGGAGAAAGCACATTGATATCCAATATCATTCCATATGGGAAAAGATTGAAGAAAATGTGATAATCTTGGAGAAAGTCAATACAGCAGTGAACAACGCAGATTTCTTGACTAAGGCAATTAATCTAGCAAAGTTTGAGTGGTGTACTACTGATATGGGCTTAAAGAAACAGAGTCCTGTGAAGTTTTCTATGTATGTGAAGTATTTACCAAATGGGAGATTGTTAGAGTTGGTTCATATTTCACGAGACCAGATCTGTAGAACCCCGGACGAACATGGGGGTCCCGCTCCCTAGAGAGCATGCAGGGATTAGGAGGCAGCCCCCCCGAAACTTTCAGGCCATGTACATGAGTTGGGCTTGGTTTTTTGCTTTGTGGTTTGGGTTTGGGCCCATGAATAGTCGTAGTTCTGCAGCAGAATGGAAATCCTAATTAGACGATAATTAGGACGTCTTAAGTTGCTTATAAATACTCTTTATGTATAGAGTATACATTGTAACAAGAGTTTGTGAGGCTGATAATAAGAAACTTCTGGCAGGACATAGTCCTATTCTGGAGTAAACCTAGGTAAATCTTGTCTTCTTTTTTTTCTATTTATAATTCTTGTGATTGACAAGTCTTGAATCCTTCACAATTCTATTGATCTAATAATGAGGTTTCGAGGCTCGATCCCGATTTATATATCGACTATTTTTTTTAGTTTAAGAAGATTGTAATAATATTATGTTTCGATATGAATAATAGTATAAATTTAAAATCAATCATTTTACTACCTATATATAGCATCGCGTAAATAAATAAAAAAATGTCTTGATTTTATCCCCGAAATACATTGGCAAATTACATTTAAGATTATAATTTAGCAATTTTTTTGGTTTGAACTTTGAAAATATACTTTTTTTATCTTCTTTTTTTTTATTTACAATGGTGATCTAACTTACCTTTAATCCCTAAACACCCACGCAACAACCCTCTTTATCTATGAGGAAGTTGTTGGTCTGACGAATCAAACTTAAGACCTCTAGACACCCAAGTATATTTAAAATGAAATAATAACCATTGAGTCAAAGCTCTAGGTTCTCTTTTATCCTTTTCCAAGTCTTCATTACATGTGTGCCAATCAAAGCGTACTTTATTTGAAACATAAAGAAATTAAGGGGGGGAAATCTAAAAAAGAGTTCCAAATATTGCAGAATAGAGTTCTATTACTTTCAGTCTGGTACAATGAAGACCATGCTCATTTATTCCTTAAATTTGAAGAAAAATGTGCTTAAGTTTTCAATCAATCAACAAAAGCAAATATCAAACCTAATCACTCTGAGGAACATATGAAACAACGGGACTCCTAACTTGATGCACACCATCATCCCAAAGCAAGAAACCAGTAATCATGTTAGAGGTTTTCATCTGTGCACTAACTGTCACAACAAAAGATTTCTTCTGCCCTGCAGAATTGAAAGAAAGGATACTTGGTCTGACTCGAACCTGAAGTGCAGGATCAGCCTTCACTACTGCCTTGTATGTGGAATTAGCTGACCCAACATTTGTTACAGTCCGATGAAATACGCGAGTGATCATAGATTTTGCATTTGTTGTAGATAGAGCAAAAGAAGGGTAGTTTAGATCCCAAACTGTTCCATTTGTTGATTCAGAACAGCTGCTATTATCTCCAGTAACAAGTTGTAGGTTTTTAGTGCTGTATCCTTGTCCACACAAGAATTTAACGTAATCAATCTCTCCAGCATCATATATCAAACCAGGGTTAGTGGCTCTAGTAGGAACTATATGGCCTGCTCCATATGCAAATTCAGCATCATTGTTGTCCTGAATACTCATGGGAAAAGCTGCAAAAGTAATGAGGGTCAGCAGCAGTATACATTAATCTAATTCAACTTAGCTCTAATAAAGGGGGATTTCTGGATTTTTATATGTGAGAAGTGCATATATGGTTCTGTTTGGCCTAGCTGCAGCTTTAGCTATTGGAGTCAAAAGTAATTTTGAAACGGTTTTTTGGTAAAACAGAAAAGCTGTTTAAGTTTTGGTAAAAATTGTGTTAATCCGTTTGAGAGAGGTTATGCAATAGTTTCTCGCCAAAGTGTCAAAAATCTCTTTAAACATGGTTTATGAAATGATTCTTGTTTTGACTATTGTTTTACGTACACTAAATAGTTTATAACTTCATTGTTGTTTTAGTATAAATGTTTCAATAACCATTTTATATATAAACCATAAACCGTTTCTACTATTTGGCCAAATGGTACCTTAGAAGGCTAAGAAAATTCTATATATTTTACTATTTATGTTCTTAAGCACTAGTATATTTCAGTTTACAAGCTCTGTAGAAAAACGGATGAAACCTTTACCTGTAGTCATAAGAGCAGACTTAATAGCAGCAGGAGACCATGTTGGGTAAAAAGACTTGATGTAGGCTGCAGCCCCAGTTGCATGTGGGCAAGACATTGATGTACCAGAGATTATATTGAATGGAACTACTCTATTGTCTCCTTCAGCGCCTGTCACAGTTGTAGCCTCTGACCATGCTGCTAAAATGTCCACCCCTGGAGCTGTTAAGTCAGGCTGCACACAAAACAACCACTAATTAGGAAATGAAAGAGGGTAAAAATGCATCAAGTAAAATAAAAAATAGAGAAAAATATTCAATTTTTACCTTGAGTATGTCCCTTGTTATAGGGTTAGGACCCCTTGATGAAAATGAAATTACATATGGTGCCAATTCATCTGTTTTCTCAATGCTCTTGAGTATTGCTGCCGCTGGGAGACTATTGAAAAAAAAATTACAATAATGCAACTGAAACCAATCCTAATTATGTAAACTTTAGCTTCCTCTCACCACAAAATGATCATACTGGAGAATACAAAAATAATACCCAGTTGAGTTGTAGTAGATTGAAACTTTCTTTCCATCGTCAAAAGTTAAGGAGGAGACAGGTATGGGGAAGTTGAAGGCTACATCTTTGTAAAAATCATCTTGCATTACAGCGCCAACGGCTCCTGCAATTACTGGCCCACTTCCACTATTCAAAGTATCACAAAGTACAATTTTTCCTTCTATCAAGGTCTTGTCCAATGACTCTACTTGGCAGTACCTGCATTTCATTAAAACAATTTTTGTACAATTATAAAAAAGCTGAAAACTAAATTTTATGAAGCTAAATTTCTCTCCGTTGCTAAATCTAGACAACAGTTTTTACCATATTTGTAGATTTTGTTTCATTTCGATGGAAACAGTGAAATTTTTCTATTTTAAAAGTAAAATGAAACGAAATATCTCTATATTTTGTTTTGCAGATTTGTTTTGATGTTTTTTAAAAAAAATTGACCGTTTCAACCATAATATTTCTTTTACATTTTCAAAATTTTGAAGGGGTAATTCGAGAAATTTTAACTTTTCTCTTTAATTGGATGATATGAGTAAAAAATTATCTTTATCATTTAATGTTTGAATGATGATTATTATTATTATTGTTATTATTATTATGCAATTTGATAGTAAGATAAAGTTTTAATTTGAATTTATACCAAAAAATGATTTATAATTGATTTTAAATCAAAATTTGGATAAGATTAATTTATATATTTGAATTGTTTTTTTGTGATTTATATTCGTAATTATATAATTTATATATATATATATATATATATATATATATATATTTGAAAATATTATCAAATCACCGAATCGAAACTAAAATGTTTCATTTAAATAGCTAAACCAAAATATTATTTGGCGCGAAATTTACAACATTGATTAACAAATGCCAAACAACTTTTAACTTCACAATAATTTTATCAAAAATTGTTTCGAAAATCCTTTTGACAGCCAGGCTAAAACCGTACTTTAAGAGAATTAAAAAGAAAAAAAACTGAGAAAATTTATCATATAATTAAACGTTTTAGTTTTTTTCTCATTACCTGGATTCGGATGCATCGTAACCTGCACTTGTGTTTGGGGCATCTCCACCATAGATGAGAGGGAACAATCTGTTCTTAGGGTCGAAAGTATTTAAAGAGATTCCCTACATGTAAAAGAAAAAAAAAATAAATAAAAATGTTTTATGAGTAATATATAAAGTTCATAGTACTAATTTATATCACTGTATAGAAAAAAAATTCATCTGCTTACCTCATAAACCTGACCATTACCCAATTTTACTTGAGTAACAAACTTTCTGTCAATGGTGCTAGCAGCAACGGAGAGAGACCAAGGCGAAAAATTACTGATTGATGCAGGATCAGGACCTGAGTTGCCTGCAGAATTGGAAGTAAGTATGCCATTCCTCATTGCATGGAAAGCTCCAATTGCAATCGTGTCGTGGAAATAATCCAGAGGGCTTCCCCCACCAACCGAAAGGGAAATTATATCGACACCGTCCGCAATTGCATCATCAAATGCTGCAAGAATGTCGGCGTCTGAGCAACCATCAGACCAACATATCTTGTAAACAGCAATCCGGGAAGAGGGTACCCCTCCGCGAGCTGTTCCTTCGCCAAGGCCTATTAGGCTTGCCTTGCACACTAAGTTTCCTGCTGCCGTGGAGGCGGTATGAGATCCATGACCTTCTGAATCTCTTGGTGACATGATATCTCCGGGACCAGCTGGTCTACCAGTCAGGTAGTATCGTGCTCCAACTATTTTACTACAACATTTGATCGAATTAAATAAAAATTTTGGGGTCTAATTAATTTGTTTAATTACGTGTGTTAAGCTATAATAATTGGTAAAAATTAAGATTTACTTGTTGCAAGTGAAATTGGAGGATTCTATGCAAGTGCCCTTCCATTTTTTCGGCGGTGGATCAAATCCTTCATCATTAAAACTTTCAGACTCTGGCCAAATCCCAGTGTCAAGCATTCCAACAATGATATCACTTTCAATAGTTGTTCTTTCAACATTTTGAGGGAAACCCATGAAGTCCCATGATCTTGTCGTGTGGAGTTGTTTCTTTTCACTAGGGAACACAGAGACTACTCCTTCCATGCCTGAAAACACACATTAGTAACAGTTTTAGTGCTATACCATATGATAAGATTTTTAATTTGACCCTTTTTTTATCTCAGATTTGTGTATAATAATCTCTAAAAGAACTAGTTTACCCACCAGCAAGTTTCTGAGCCTCCTCCTTTGTCAACTTTGCCACAAATCCATTGAAGCTCCTCTTGTAGCTGTAAAGCAAAGAGTCTGAGGCAGCACTGTTGAATAAAAAAAAAAGGAAGTTACAATTTTGCTAATTCTGAGACAAACTTGTCTTAATACCCATTTTTTATATTAATTCAAAGAAGAACCAATCAAATAATGTGCTAAACCTGTCAACAACTTGTTGTAGCATGTTAGAGTGAAAGGCTGAAGCAGAGAAGTCACCCTTTGGACGATCACCCATGTAAACAATATGGACCTGCTTCCACAAAAAAAAAATATATATATATATATATATATATATTCTCCAAATCAACCGCAAATCATTTATAAGAAGAATCATATTTTTTTGTTTTGTAAAAGCCAATGGCACAGTCCATGGCACAATCTAGGCCCATTATAAGAGCTAAAGGTCGTGTTCATAGTAGGCCCTTCAGTCATGCATTGTGTTAGTACAATGTTGGCCCATGAATGAAATGCAAACCTAGTTAATTTTAAAGAAAGACCAATTAATCAAATTTAATAAACTAAACAAAAAAAATAAGAAAGGAAAAGAGGTCAATAATTAAGAAAATAGGTAGTATGCCTTTCGCTCATCATCGGATGCTCCATGGCAGGTAATTAGCACACTACAGATGAGACTGATTAACATAAGCCATGTATAGAGAGTGATTTGGATTGCCATGGTTGAAGAAGAGGAGTATTTCTTATGCTGTTAATTATCTTGTTCATGCAAGAATTGGGCTTTATATACAGGTGCTTAAGCACAAAACGAGCTTAAGTTTGCCTCATTGGGTTCTCAAAATAGTTATTGTTAAGCTCGCCAACAAACAAAACTGTCCGAAGACGGCTTTCACGATGTTCTTGCTCTTCTCCCATAATTAGCATCAACCAAGTCATCTCTTCAAGACATTTTGTGTGTGTCTATATTTATACAGTAAAGATAACGGTACCATTAAAATGGATCATAAGTTCGAATATTCTCTCATGAATAACTTGTTATAGTAATTTTAATAAGAATAAAATGGGTAAAATATATAAATTATTAATGGGAACTTCTTATAAGTTAAAGACCATTTTCAGGTAATCCAAAATGGTGGTAGAACTAAGTGATTCATATAGCACCGTGCATATTTATACTATATCTCTATAGTACGTTTATGATCGTGTTTGGAAATTGGCTTAAACAGTTTAAATCAATAAATTTAAATAATTTTTATATTGAATCGTTTTAAGTTTATTGATTTAAACATGCTTCAATCAGTTCTAAAACATATGTGACAACTTCGATGATGTGAAATTTTGTGAAATTAACTAATTTTATAAGGGTTGTATTATAAAAGTACAATTTTAATAAAAGAATATCTAAAAAACAATTTTAATATAAAAAGGAAGGAATTGGCTTAAGTAAATTCCATATCTTTCTTTAAAAAAAGTAATTTCCGTAATTTAAGGAATAAATAAATTCTTAATGATTTTTTTATATAAATTCAACCAATTTAATCATTTAATATCAGCTTATGTGTCACAAATTTTAATATAAGAGAGTAATTGCAAAGAAATTATATGATTTAAGAAATCAAATTAATTTCTTTTTAGTAAATCATTTTTTAATATCTTATTGTGTAAAGTAAATCTATTTAATCATGATTACAAATTTCTCTAAATATTTAAATTTAAATCATAGTTAAAAAGCATATATATATATATATATATATATATATATATATATATATATATATAAGGTTTGCTAATTTACTCCACTATAGGAGTAGGTTAGCATTATGCCTCAATCTTTTTAGACTAAAATACCCCTTATATCACTAAAACATGGAGTTTTTTTGTAATTTTACGAAAAAGAATCAAAAAAGTAAAAAATTCAATATGCAGCGATGAAACCCACTTGCGAGTACCGGAGTTCGTCGGAGAGCGTGATCCATCCTGACTCTTTCCATAGGTGATTCCCCGCCAAATTTTGTTGGTAGATCAAAAATTTAATTTTGGACCTGGTGGTGGTATTACTTTCCGCTAAAAGCCACTAGAAAGTGTTAGATCTTAAAAAGCCCTCTCTGGGTAATCAATGATGTGTTAGGGCGGTTGGCTGGTCAAACGAAGGCGCTTCCATATCTCATTTTGTAGATCTCGGCGAGATCTTTCCAAAGTTACTAGGGGTGCGCTTTTTCAACCACCAATTGGTCAAATATCGCCAAAATACCATGGAGGTGAAAAAAAATTAAATAGGTGTATTCATTAAATTATCTTATTGCTCTTGTTTTTGTGTGATGTAAATTTGAATTATTGAGGGTCTTTTGGTCCATAAATGTTGTAGTACATAGCTAACTCACGCCTATAAAGGAGTAAATTAGGGACCTTATATATATATATATATATATATAGACACACACACCAAGCTATAAGTGTAAGTTAGAATTATGCCCAAATCTTTTTAGACTAAAATACCATTGATCGTCCCTTAAAACATAAAAGAGTAGGGACTTTTTGACAATTTTATTAAAAAAATGAAACATTAAAAGTTATATCCTAAGGACGAAGCCCACTTGCAATACAGTAATAGGGTAATTAAATGAAATCGTTGATTTCATTTTTTTTACTCATGAGCTTTTTTTGCGATATAAGGCCAACTAGAAGTCAGAAAAGCACGTACCAATACCATTAGAAAGCTCTTTTCAGGATCTACAGATAATGAGGCTCGGAAGTGCCACCCTTCATTGCTCCAACTGCGAATTGAGTGGGCATTTTTTTAGATGTAACACTTTTTGGTGACTTTTACTGAAAATTAACACCATCATCAAGCCACAAATTGAATTTCTGACCTACTTGCAAAATTTGATAGCGAACCACCGCCTAAAATTGTCGGAGTAGATTACATTCTTTGCAGAAATCCGACACTTATGCGTGGGTTTCCTCTCTACATTTTGAATTTTTTTATTTTTTTATTCTTTTTTGTAAATTGCAAAAAAAAAAAATTGTGTTTTAATGTTGGTTTACTGTATAGTATTTTAGTTCAAAAAAATTTGGATATAATACTGACTTATACATGCAGTGAGATAAGTTAGTGTTTCCCATATATATATATATACACACACATATGTGAGAGAGAGATCTACATCTTATAGTTTAATTTACATTTTAATATCATATATTTTAATGGATAAAACTTATACGAGGTTTTTTTTTATACCAAATTCTTAATATTATATTTAAAAAGGAAATATGATTAGTTTTTGAATTGATGAATAAATTAAAAAATTGTATTAAAAATTGTTTTGAATTTTCTTTTTAACAAAGAAATCTAAAAAAAAACATTGGGTGGCTCAAAGATAATTTTGTAATTTAAACTAAAAAAATTCTGGTGAAAATCAAACGCAGAAATCTAACTTTTTCACAATTTAGATATTATTTTTTCTCGAAAATCAAACACATAAATAGATTAAAATTCCCTATGTATCAAATTTCTTTATTTGTAGAAAATTACAATGCATTGTTATTTCTCTTGGCTGAATTGATCAAATAATCTATTTTATATCATAACTATTTTAAATTAGTCATATGGTAAAAACAAAATGAAATAAATATAAAGATTACATTCACAAGGTGAAGATAAATACTTGTTAAATTATAGCCCGTTCATTTGGTTGGCAGATAGAATTAAGGTGGGATTAAAGTGGGATTGATTGGGATATGATTGAAGGTGGGCTAAATGGTAATTAATACCTGTGTTTTTTGTTTGGTTTAAAATGTGATTAAGTTTATCATACTTGAATCTCATTTGTGATTGACATGATTAACACTGGTATTAAAGTAAGATGATAAGGGAAATGACAAATTTAATCTTAATCATGCAATTAAGTTTTTACATTACATTTTAATCATTGATCTGCAAATGAAAATTAGTACAGATTAGATATGCTTGGATAGATCTAAGTTGTTTTTTGAGATCAATGGTTCAAATCTATTAAGGCATATTTGGAATAATAATAAATAATAATAATTATTATTATTATTACTTAATATGTATTATTAACTATTATTATTATTATTAATTATCGTTATTGTTATTATTATTATTATTATTAATTATTGTTGTTATTATTATTATTATTATTATCATCATCGTCATTATAGAAAAAAGTGAGAGGATATAATTGCCTTAAAAAGTTTAATCTCATGTGATCCAAGTCTAATACCATTGACCAAACAGCCCCTCTGGATAAGGGGAATTGATGCAAACCAAAGCAAGAGAAGGTTACATATCTTTAACGACAAACTCAAGAATCCACCGGGTAAAATAAATCTGATATCCACCTAAACCAAAGATAAAACTATGTAAATATTATTAGTACTCTCAAAATTGCCTACAAACATATAATTTTAAAAACTTTATATAGATAGATCTAATTACAACTAAAAATTAAATAAATTGAAATAGTAAAAGTAAATATTATGCTCTAAAATCAATGGTTTTTGGCTGATCACAACTCAAAAAGAAAAAACTAAAGTGTCATTTGGTATTGTTGTCATTTTCCGTTTTGGATAAACTGAAAGCAGCAACAAAAAAACCTTATTTGATTGTTTGTTTATATTTTCAATTTTATAAAAATGAAAACGAAAATTTGACAAACACTTGAAACAAGAAAAAGTTGTTTCCACATGTTTTGAAAACAAAAGAAAAACATGCATAAAAACGGAACTTACGTTCATCTTTACGTATCTTAATGTACTTGGGTAGGGATTGTTTCGAGCGTTGCCCAATGCATTTCTCATCCAATTTTATTTTTTTTATCAATTTTTTGTTGTGTATGATTAACTCCCTTGCTGCAAATTTTTTGCTATTGAGACATCTATCTCCATGATTTAGCAACCATTTTTAATTTTGATTAGACATATCAGACCTCTCTCTTTTTCTTAAGCCTCTCTTTAACTTGATTTTTTAAAGAAATTTAAGGTGAGCTTTTTCTCTCTCTTTCTCTCTAAATTTCAAATGCCTCTATATAATCATTGATAATATTTTTGGGATTTATTAGTTAATTATAATTTAATTTGAGTAAGTGTTTGGGTTATGTTGATTTATTAGTTAGTTTTTGGGTTTGAATGTGGCTTTTTGAGGTAGAAGTCATTGATGGTTTTCTCCATTGTTATAATAGATTTTTTATGGGAACTGATGCATCGCAAATTGCATGTTCTCTCTTATATCAATCCTAAAATAAAAATGTAGTAGTATTTTGATTTTGAAATATTACATTATATAAAATTAAAACATTTATTTATTCTTTTAGCATTAGAAAATATGAAACAAATTTTGTTATCAAACGTAATTTTTGTTTTCAAATTCTTGGAAAAAGAAAACAGAAACAAAACGGAAATAAAAAAAATTAAAAATTAAAAATGTGAAACAAAAACAGAAAATTAACATTGATATCAAATGAACAGGTAGAAGCAAAAAATTTACCCCTGAAATCAGGGTTCGAATTGACCATTTGAAATTATGACATCTACAAATACATTAAAAATGAAGTGAAATGCCAAAGTAGGAATCAAAGTCAGTATTATTTACCCACAGTCAGCTAATATAAAACTAACCCCTACTAGAAACTGGACTTCCAATGGTTACGATGTTCATATCTCTCGTAGCTCCTGATGACACTGTCGGTTGGCGAACTCCCTCTTTCGTTTAATTTCTTTAAATTGTAGACGTCCCATCCGTGATCTCTCCCGTAGATTGAATAAACTTCCGAGATATGACTCACTTTTAAATAATCCTCCCCATGACTATCTGGGCGTAATGTCATAGTTAACTCGTCTGACATATCAAAAAATTCAAGAAGTTCTAGGTTTTGTAGGTACTCGATGCCTGATGGTACCCTCTTTAACAATTTACTGCGCTGGATTATTAGGTTTTCCAACTTAAACATTGCTCCATCCTCGATAGCTGTACAGTCCAGTTGCTCTAATTAATCCATGCCCAACAGTTTAAGCCTTGGAAAACTTCCAGCCTTGAAGCACAATGTCTTCCCAACATAAACCTGACTGTATTCAAGATGTACCAGATTGGGTAAATTCAAGGTGTACCAGATGTACCAGATTCAAGCGAAGGTGACCGAGCTTCTGAATCGTAGCAGGCAATTTTGTGACATCAGCATGTTTAAGATCTCGTGTCTTCAGGTTTTGAAGCTTCCCGATAGAGCTTGGAATCCTTTTTATTTGGGTATTCCTTAGGCTTAGATACTTTAAATGAAAAAAGTTAACAACTGCATCAGGAAAAAATTGTAAAGGTGCAGCTTGCGAATCCAACACATTAAGCAAACTAAAACAACCAGGAAACAGTTTTTGCATAAATGACTTGGGTAGTGACTCTACCACTCCAAACATGAACAAAGAACGTAATCGAGAGATGGTCTTTTCTTGTTATACATTTTGCAATGTATTTTGACTTGATAGGCGTCGAACTTTACCAGGCCATGTTGCATCTTGTTGTTTAGCAACTGCCACAAAGCGTTGATTTCTTGCCTTTGAAATGACAATCTCCCGTAGAAGGTCATGGATTCTGCACATTTTGATCCGTCCGTCACTTGTTTTTCCTGCTGGTTGCAATAAGTTTCTGTTCAAGAGCTCAAATATGTAGTCCTCTGCCATTTCTTCCAGTGTCATTCCATCTCTCTTTGTCACAATCCCTTCAGCTATCCACAGTCGAATCAGTCTCATACAATCAATTGGATAATCCTCAGGAAAGATGCTCAGGTACAAGAAACATGATATTAAATAGTAAGGCAAGTCATTGAAGCTAAGTGAAAGTACAAATCTCAGTCTCTCAAGTCTGTCATTGCTTTCGAAATTGGTGTCAAGGCTACGGAGAACAATCTCCCACTGGTTTATCTTGAACCTGTCTTTGGTAGCCAAAACACCACTTATTGCGGCAATTGCAAGGGGCAATCCACCACACCTCCTTAGATACTTCGACAAATATACTCCAGGTGGGGAGGACACATGCCCTCCGTAAATGTCTTCCTACAAAGAAGAGTCCAAGACATATCTGGAGATAATGGCTCCAAATTGTAGACCATTCCATTGGAATTTGAGCAAGAGACATAGGCTACGGCTACATCAGCTTTACGTGTCGAAAGAATTTTTTGGCTGCCGCTTCTATTATCCCTCAATGCATAACTGAGAGCATTACATCCATTCACGTCCCACAGATCGTCCAGAACAATCAGGTACCTTATTTCTCCAGCAACTCCCTGGTTATCATTATCAGTCCTTCGTTGCTCATGTTGTCCACTCCTTCAGAAACCGTTAAACAATTGTTGAACCATGTCCTTGAGGAGCTTTTCTATCTTGAAAGATTGAGAAACAGTTAGCCAAGCATGTACCACGAAAAGGTTCTTCACTTGAGCATCGTCATATACTTGCTTCACCAACGTGGTTTTCCCCAACCCTCCCATTCCAACCACTGAAACCACTTTGAGGTTGAAATTATCATCAGTCAGCCACCGGACCAGTCGCGCTTTAGCCTCCTCAATACCCACTAGATCAGTTTCATCTTTAAGATATGGGTCAGCTCGACGATATAACCATGCCTTTCCTTCCTCAGCTACATTGATTCTGCCACGAGAAAAATTCCTGTATCCATCAGAAATATTGGTGACTCTGGCCCTGATGGCCTGTATTCAGAAGCAATCTGCTTCGGCTTCCTGGCAAAGGAAGAGATGTTACGAAGAGCAGCACAAAATCCTAGGCCAGGATGATGAGGTGATAGGCTTATCATGAATTCATCGAGAATATCCTCAATGTCATATGAAACATCTCTCACCTGATTAACCCACACTTGGAGTTCAGCACCAGTACTCTCTTCTTCTCCTTCAGCAACCCTTAGGAAGGCCATCATGCGCTCTAGTTCATCTCTAATGTACCCAATATCTCCACGGACTCCCTTACGAGTTGTATTTCTCCTTGAATGAAGGTCGTAAGCTTTTTCAGTAGAAATGCTGCTGCAATTTATGCCATTGTTTCTGGTTTATTGGTATCTCTGGAATACAAAGGAGCCAATGCTGCTTAAGGCCTGAGTTTTCCATCATGCTTGAACTGTTTTTGATTTTCCATTAAGGTCAACTGATGCTGTTGTAGACTAGAGAAATGGTCAAGTATCCGTCACAGTCATTGTGACAGACAAGGGACGACGACTTCAAGTTTAACAAATTGCTCAAATAAAAATCATGTTCAGTTCTAATTAGAAGTCTATAACCGGTTTGATTAGAATAAGATGCGTAGCAATCAATTGATTTGTTAAATTGAAAATTGGGAGTTGAAAATTCCAATATTTGCTCGCAAGTCCCAACATGGTAACATCATCAGCAATTTCCAAAGAAATGGCCAGCTTAAACAATGACAACGCAAATAGCACGATCAAGCTTGATCTATGCTTTTCAACTATTGAACAAATTGTTAATGTATATGTTAGTCCCACAACGGTTAGAATGAGAAACATTCCTCTTAGATTAGGCTATAAATAAGATACCTCTCTTGTAAGCAAATTACACCATTCAATACAATTCTTTTCTTTTTGTATTGTCTCACTTCCTTTCTTAAATTCAACTTGGTATCAGAGCCTAGTTCTTAGTGGTTCTCCGTATATCAAGAATTGAGTATGCTCTATGATCCCCACTCCTAGGGGAATCATAACTAAAAGAAAAGAAGACAAGATTTACCCAGGTTCACCCAAGAATAGGGCTACGTCATGTCATAAGTTTCTTATTATCAACCTCACAAATCTCTCATTACAACGTATGCTCAATACATAAAGAGTATTTATATATAACTTAAGACGTCCTAATTAGGGTCTAATTAGGATTCCATTATGCTGCAGAACTACGGCTCTTCATGGGCCCAAGCCCAAACCGCCAAGCAAAAAACAAGGCCCAACTCATGTACATGGCTCACCGGGGAGCAAAACCTCATGTTTGTCTGGGGTTCTACAAATTTGGTCCCGTGAAGTATGCACCAACTCTAACAATCTCCTACTTGGTAAATACTTCACACACATGGAAAACTTCCTAAGAAACTTTGCTAGACTAACTGCTTTAGTCAAGAAATCTGCGTTGTTCACTGTTGTGTCGACTTTCTCTAAGATTATCACATTTTCTTCAATCTTTTCCCAGATGAAGTGATATTGGATATCAATGTGCTTTGTCCGTGAATGAAATGCAGGATTCTTTGTTAAGAAGATAGCACCTTGATTATCATATTTCACCTTCACTGCTTTTTGTCTAAACCCAAGCTCAACACACAACCTTTGAAGCCAAACCACTTCTTTTCCAGCATGAGTTATTGCCATATACTTTACTTCTATAGATGAAAAGGCAACAACACTTTTCCTTTTGCTAATCCAACTCACTGCCCCACCAAACAGATTGAACACGTACCCGCTTGTAGACCTTCTGCTATCAATGTCTCCTCCCCAGTCAACATCAACTGATCCTATAATATCAAGATTATTCTTACCTCCCATACCTCCATAACATAATGCAAACTCTGACGGGCCACAAAGATATCTAAGAACTCTCTTGATTGTAGTCCACTGCTCATTCCCAAGATTAGATATATATCTATTCAATACTCCTACTGCTTGGGCAATATCTGGTCTCGTACATACCATGGCGTACATCAAGCTTCCAACCGCACGAGCATAAGGTACGTGCACCATATCTTCAGCTTCTTTCTCAGTCTTCGGACATTGTTCCGTAGATAACTAGGTTCCCAAAGGCATGGGAGTCCCTACCGGCTTGCTGTCAGACATGTTGAATTTCTTCAATACTTCTTCAATATACTTCTTCTAACTTAGCCATAGTTTTTGATTTTCACGATCCTTCTTTATTTGCATGCCCAAGATAAAATTTGCTGGCCTTAGGTCTTTCATGTTAAACTGCCTTGCCAACAATGCCTTCACAGAGCTAATAATCTTCCTGTTATTTCCAGTCAACAGCATGTCATCCACATACAAGGTTAAACTGACAAAATCAACTCCTAACCTTTTCACGTAGACGCAGTGACCAGCATAGCTGCCAGTGAACCCAAGCTGAATGGCATATGTATCAAACTTCTAGTACCACATCCGTGGTAACTTCTTTAGTCCATACAGAGACTTCTTTAATTTACAAACCAGCTCTTCCTTACCTTTGCTCACAAAGCCTTCAAGTTGTTTCATATAAATTTCCTCCTATAAGTCCTCATAAAGAAAAGTTGTCTTCACATCCAGTTTCTCAACCTCTAGATCATAAGTAGCTGCCATGGATAAGACACATCTGATTGATCTCAACTTTGCTACCGGAGAAAATATCTCACCATAGTCAATTCCCTCTATTTGCAAGTACCTTTTCGAAACCAGATGTGACTTATATTTTTTACCATTCTATCTGCATTTGTTTTTTTCTTGAAAATCCATTTGCACCAATTACCTTCCTATCTTTAGGCAATTTCACAAAGCTCCATGTTTCATTCTTGTCCAGTGCCTGCATCTCTTTCATAGCATCCTCCCATAGATTTGCATCCTCTGAGGTCCTTGCCTCTTTAACTATGCTAGGATCATCACCGGTAAGATTAATCTGAACCTGTTTTGGCTGTTCTGGTACATCTTGGACAGCCATCACATCCCTTTGTGTTTCTTTGAACACAACATCTCTGCTGTAAACTTTACTCTTGTTTTCTGGATTCCATAACTTGTACCCCTTAACCCCATCCTTATAACCAATGAAGATGCACTTCATTGATTTGCTGTCAAGTTTGTTCCTCTTTTTTTGGCACATGCATATAAGCATCACACCCAAACACCCTAACATGAGCCAAACTCAGCTTCTTCCTGAATAATGCCTCAAATGATGTCTGATCCTATAAAGCTGATGTAGGTGACATGTTCTTCAGATAGCATGCCATAGCTACAGCCTCTGCCCAGAACTTCGGCTCCAAGCCTGCACAATTTAACATACTCTTCGATTCTTCATGAGTGACCCATTGAGTCTCTCAGCCACCCTATTCTGTTGAGGTGTATATGGAGTTGTTTTTTGTCTTGCAATGTCGTTTACCACACAGAATTGCTCAAACTTATCTGAGAAAAATTCCTCTCCATTATCTGTTCTCAATACCTTTATCTTTCTTTCCATATGATTTTCTACCAATGCCTCACGGAACTTATCAAATGCTTCAGCTTTACTCTTAATGAAATAAATCCATGCATACCTTGAAAAATCATCAATGAAAGAGACATAATACCTTGATTTTCCAAGAGATTGGACTGGAATTGGGCCAAACACATCACTATATATTAAATCCAGAACACCTTTTGCCCTCGTGCCAGCAGACTTAAAACTCACACAGTTCTACTTGCCATATAGACAATGCTCACAGAAATCGAATCCCATGGAGCAATCTGGGATTCTCTTCACAATCTGCTTTGACGATAAATTAGATAGTCCGTTTTCACCGATATACCCAAGCCTCTGATGCCACAACATAGAGGACGTCGCCTCATCATCAGTCGCCTTCTCAGAGATAAAACCTTCACTGCACTGACTTTGTATTATATTTCCTAGCAGCTTGTGTAACGTACCATATCGAACACCTCATGAAATTACTAATGATCCATGAGTCATCTTGCATGAATTTTTTTCACAATTGAAATTTACTCCCCCATCTGCCGTCTTGCTGACTGATATTAGGTTCCTACTGAGACCCGAAATATGCATCACGCCTGGAATGTTCTGATTGTCCCATCATTCATCCTTAACTTTACCTTCCCATGACCAATAATTTTCACCGAAGAGTTATCTCCTAATAAAATGTTTTCCCCATCAAAGGTTTCATACTCACGAAACCAGTCCGTGTGAGGTGTCATGTGAAAGGATGCTCATGTGTCAGTTATTTAAACACTCTGATCTAATTGAGCCAAATAGGATGCTATATTTAAGTCACTAGCATCATCATCATACTGGTTCCTATTACCTGAAGCTGATATCTCGCCTGTTCACTTTTCAGGGTTTATACTCTTTCTTCTGCACTCCTTCTTTATATGCCCAAGCTGCTTACACTTCCAACGCTTCAACCCAGATTTATCCATACTTTTCGATCTTCCCCTGAACTTGAGTTTATCACCAGACCACTTTGTAGGCTTTATCATGGGTTTGTCCTCTCAAAGATAAGGCCTCTTTTGACGAGTTTTCTATACCCTGCTGTGACATCTCCTCAGACAATAGGGCTACCACGACATTCTCAAAAAACAGATCAGTCGTACCACTACCAATCGCAACTATCAAGTTATCCCACGAATGGGACAGTGAACAGAGCAGCGTAATAACCTTATGGTAATCTGTCACATCAATACTAATAGATAAAAACTGACCTATCAAAGTGTTGAACTCATGTAGATGAACAAAGAAAGAATCGCCCTCAGCCATCTGAAGGTTGTACAACTTCTTTCGCAAAAAACAATTTATTTACCAGAGATTTACTCTAATAAAGGCTTTCCAGCTTCTTCAAGAGATCTTTCGTAGTCTTTTCTTCATAAATGTTTATCAGGACAGAATCGGCCAGGCACAGTCAAATCAGACTTTGTGCCTTCGGACTGAGCTTCTCCCACTCCGTGATGGTCATTGAATATGATATCGAAACCAATACCGACGATGCCTCTGCCATGGACGTCGTACTCTTCGGTATCTTATCGACTATCACCGTCCATATATCCCTATCCACGAGTAGATACTCCATCTTCAGTTTTCATAACTCGAAGCTCTTCCCTTCGAACTTCTTGATTTCAATCCGTGATCCAATCGACATCTATGATCGTTAATCCTCGAACACAAGGCTTTGATACCAATTAAACGATTCGAGACCTGTCAATCATATGAATTATAACTGAAAGAAAAGAAACAAGATTTACCCAGGTTCACCCAAGAATAGGGCTACGTCCTGCCAGAAGTTTTTTATTATCAACCTCACAAATCTCCTTGTTACAATGTATGCTCAATACATAAAGAGTAGTTATATGCAACTTAAGACATCCTAATTATGGTCTAATTAGGATTCTGTTCTGCTGTAAAACTACGGCTCTTCATGGGCCCAAGCTCAAACTGCTAAGTAAAAAACCAGGCCTAACTCATGTACATGACTCACCGGGGAACAGGATCCCTTGTTCGTCTGGAGTTCTACAGATCTAGTCCTGTGAAGTATGCACTAACTCTAACATTACATCCATTCACGTCCCACAGATAGTCCAGAACAATCAGGTACCTTCTCTTCTCTAGCAACTCCCTGGTTATCATTATCAATCCTTCGTTGCTCATGTTGTCCACTCCTTCAGGAACCGTTAAATAATTGTTGAACCATGTCCTTGAGGAGCTTTTCTATCTTGAAAGATTGAGAAACAGTTAGCCAAGCATGTACCGCGAAAAGGTTCTTCACTTAAGCATCGCCATATACTTGCTTTACCAACATGGTTTTCCCCAACCCTCCCATTCCAACCACTGAAACCACTTTGAGGTTGGAATTATCATCAGTCAGCCACCGGACCAGTCGTGCTTTAGCCTCCCCCATACCCACTAGATCAGTTTCATCTTTAAGATATGGGTCAGCTTGACGATATAACCAATGCCTTTCCTTCCTCAACTACATTGATTCTGCCACGAGAAAAATTCTTGTATCCATCAGAAATATTGGTGACTCTGGCCCTGATGGCCTATATTTTAAAAGTAATCTGCTACTGCACTTTCGGCTTCCTGGCAAAAGAAGAGATGTTACGAAGAGCAGCACAAAATCCAAGGCTAGGATGATGAGGTGCTAGGCTTATCATGAATTATCGAGAATATCCTCAATGTCATATGCAACATCTCTCACCTGATTAACCCACACTAAGAGTTCAGCATCAGTACTCTCTTCTTCTCCTTTAGCAACCCTTAGGAAGGCCATCATGCGCTCTAGTTCATCTCTAATGTACAGAATATCTCCTCGGACCCCCCCTTATGAGTTGTATTTCTCCTTGGATGAAGTTTGTAAGCTTTTTGAGTAGAAATACTGCTGCAATTTCTGCCATTATTTCTGGTTTATTAGTATCTTTGGAATACAAAGGAGCCAATGCTGCTTAAGGCTTGAGTTTTCCATCATGCTTGAATTGTTTTTTATTTTCTATTAAGGTCAATTGATGTTGTTGTAGATGTTGTGAGTTTTAATTTACTCGCAAGCGCACGAGTCGTTTGCAGTATAGCGTTGTGCAAGTGCAAGGTCGAATCCACAGGGAATTGCGTTGTGAAAATATAATTTTTAATCTAAACTAACTCTATTTTAACCTAGTTCGGAATTTCAGAATGATATTGCAAAATAAATTAAAACTAAATTAAATTGATTTAAAAACTAATAATAAAAATGCACTAAGGTTTCCGAATCCACCCCACCAAAGTTAAGCATACATGTTCTAAAAATATAGCCTATCAAAACATTCAATGAATCCAACTATAAGACAAAAAACAAAGAATATCCCAACTAAACCAAAAGCACCCGATGTATCTGCTCTTAACAAATCACAAAGGGAATCCAATTTAATCGAAAAACAGTCAATGTATCCATCAGATGAAACACAAAGAAAATCCAACAGACAATTTAAACTCAATCAATTATAAGATTAACTCAAATAATTGACAGAACATTTATACTTAAAATTGTCAGATTTGTACAAGCAAATCTGAACTACTACGCCAAACAACGGCGGGGCTTCATCTTCAACCTTAGCTGAAGAGTCTAGCCACTCATAATAATAAAACTATAATAAAAAGTGCTAAACATTTAAACTAAAACAACTGAATATAAAGAAATAAATAAACAACTTTACATGGGAGAAATTCCACTCGCTGACGGGCGGCGCTTCCCCTCGTGGTAGCAATGCCTTCGGGATCCACCAGAATGCTGACGGACGTCCACTGGTAAACACCAAAGTGGCTTAGGAATTGTACACTGAATTATGAAGCTAGATGGTGCTTATATAGGTGAAGACCCGGAGTAATGTGGCTTGCAGAAACGATGTGGGATACTGGCCCGAGTGCGCTCGATCGCAGAATGGTGCGGTCGATCGCATGTGCGCTCAATCGCATGTCTTGTGCGCTCGATCGCAGGGGCGCTCGATCGCGTGTCTGGTGCGCTCGATCGCACTGGTGCGATGCACTGCAAATATTTCGATATGGGATTGATGACCTTGCGCTCGATCATAGGCAGGTGCGCTCGATCGCATTTCTCGTGCGATCGATCGCAATGTCTCCAGAAGCTTCAAATCTCCTGAAATGCTTCATTTTCTCCACAAAGCTGTAAAAACACACAAAACACAAGAAAAACGTAAAATAAAGTAAAATACTACTAACTAAGAGCATAACAAATGTAAGTTAAGGGTCTAAAATATGCAATATTTAAGACTCATCAAATACCCCCAAACTTATATTTTGCTAGTCCCTTAGCAAAACAAAATAAAAGACTCAATGAAAAACAAAGAACATAAAGATAAAGTCATCACTCATGGTATCCAAAAATTTAAGGAGCACACATCACCATGATATTCATTCATAAGCAAGCTTAAAAAGGTAGACCCATCTTCGCAATGAATAGAAATGTTAAAATCTAATTACTTACAAAAGGCAGGATAAGGCATCACAAGCTTGAATCAGTGTAAGGTGAATTAGCATATAAAAATGAAGCTTCCAAGTAACTCTAATGTGTAAGGTCTCCATGTCTCAAGATTCACCGAATTTCCCATCAAAAATGAACGAAAAGGCATAGTTTTTATTTTATTCTTTTTTTTTTATTATTATTAAGGCACGGCTATGTTTAGTTCCCTTAAGCTTTCTAATTGACCCATGTAGCGAGTGTTGAGTCAATGACTCCCAAACCAGGTGGTTTTAGAGCATTAGGTGTAAAGACACCCCTAAGGACTTACTAACTCGAGTCAAAAAGGCTACGAAATTAAACCGACCTTAATATTACCAAGCAAAATTCCACCTTTTGACGTGAACACTCACTGCTTACTGAGGCAAGAGGTCCAGTTACTCAGCGAAAAGTTTATTGATAATAATTTTTTTTTATATTTTTCTATGCCCAAGAGTTCATCCAACAAGTCATCCAGTTTCAGTTAAGATAAGGAAAAATACACATTAAAATCACATGTCATACCTCACATAATTTGTGCTAATATGCTCGTGTTAGATTAGATCAAACATGTGAATTCTCAAAATGCCTAAAGTAAGTAACTAAATTTTAAAAATTTATCACCAGATCATGTGTTCAAAATGTTAAGCTCACCAATGACATCACATCACAGAAAATGTTTATATCAACTAAAATTTCACGATAACATGAGCATGCATTTATCTCTATGACGAAAAGACAACAAATTAGGACAAAGTGTGTGATGTGTCTCCCATACCCCTAAACTTAAATTACACATTGACCCCAATGTGTGACTAATATGGAAAGAGCTGACCTGAGATATGGAGAACTATCTGGACTGGTATGGCTCATAGCATACCCCCAAACTTGAACTGAAGTACGCTTTGTCCCTGAAAAATAAAAACTGGAAAACAAAAAAAATACTAGAAACAAACATTAATCATAAAAATGCGAAATAATAAATAAACAAAAGAAAAGATAAGCTGTGGGGTGCCTCCCATAAGTGCTAAGTTTTACGTCTTCAGCCAGACTCTCCCTAGAATACTACACTCAATCTGAGTAACTAGGATCCTCCAACAGTATCGTCTCAATGTCCGGAATCCTCAACTCTAAGAATGGTTTTAGCCTCTGTCCATTTACCTTGAAAGTATTACCATTCTTAGGATCTTCAATCTCGATGGCCCCATGAGGAAAAACCAATCGAATAATGAACGGGCCTGACCATCGGGATTTGAGCTTGCCTGGAAAAAGATGCAGGCGCGAATTATAAAGAAGAACTCTCTGACCCGGCTCAAAAGCTCGTCTCAAAATATTTTGGTCATGAGTCTTCTTCATTTGTGCTTTGTATGATCGGGCACACTCATATGCATCATTCCGCAGCTCCTCCAATTCATTGAGTTGGAGCTTTCGTTGTGAGCCAGCCTTGGAAAGATTAAAATTTAGTTGCTTGACAGCCCAATACGCACGATGCTCTAATTCAACCGGAAGGTGACATGCCTTTCCGTATACAATGCGATAGGGAGACATGCCAATTGGTGTCTTGAAGGCTGTCCGATATGCTCACAGTGCATCCGTCAATCGCAGAGACCAATCTTTTCTAGTAGGGTTCACAGTCTTTTCCAAAATATGTTTGATCTCGCGATTTGAAATTTTCACTTGACCACTTGTCTGTGGGTGATATGGGGTGGCAACTTTGTGCGTGATACAATATTTCTTCATTAACTGCTCAAAGATCTTATTGCAAAAGTGCTTACCTCCATCACTTATGATTGCTCTAGGCGTACCAAAACGAGCAAAAATAGTGTCTTTCAAGAACTGGACCACAACTCTGTGGTCATTGGTCTTGCACGCAACAGCCTCCACCCACTTGGACAGATAGTCCACAGCAACTAGAATGTATAGGTAGCCAAAGGAGTTTGGGAATGGTCCCATGAAATCAATGCCCCACACATCAAAAATCTCAACAATCAGAATAGGGTTTAGGGGCATCATATTTCTCCTAGAAAGACTCCCTAGCTTTTGGCAACGCTCATAAGATATACAGTAGGTGTGAGAGTCCCGGAACAGGGTAGGCCAATAAAATCCACACTGCAAAATCTTTGCAGCGGTCTTTTTAGCACTAAAATGGCCTCCACATGCATGATCATGACAAAAGGCGATGACATTAGATTGGTCATGCTCAGGAATACACCGTCTAATGATTTGATCAGAACAATACTTAAACAGGTAAGGATCATCCCAGAAAAAGTGTTTTACCATGGCCAAAAATTTAGATTTATCTTGCCTCCCCCAATGCAAGGGCATGTGTCCGGTGACAAGATAGTTCACTATGTCAGCAAACCATGGTGCGGGACTGTGAGCAATGTGCATCAATTACTCATCAGGAAAGGTCTCAGAAATGGGAGTGGCAGCCTCACTGAATTCCACAATCAATCTAGACAAATGGTCCGCCACCACATTTTTCGAACCTTTCTTATCCCGAATCTCAATGTCGAACTCTTGAAGTAGCAAGATCCATCGGATAAGACGAGATTTAGTATCTTTTTTAGAGAAAAGATACTTCAATGCAGCATGGTCCGAGTAGATAATGACTTTAGATCCTAACAAGTAGTATCTGAACTTGTCTAATGCAAAAACGACTGCAAGCAACTCCTTCTCAGTGGTAGAGTAATTGAGTTGTGCGTCATTTAGAGTTCGACTTGCATAATAGATAGCATGGGGAAGTTTATCAACACGCTGCCCCAAAACAGCTCCAACAGCATAGTCTGATGCGTCACACATGATCTCAAAGGGCACATCCAAGTTAGGTGGCTGAATAATGGGTGTGGACGTCAGAATTTTCTTCAGATCCCCAAATGCTTTCTTACAATCCTCATCAAATAGAAATGGGGCATCTTTTTGCAACAACTTGCACAAGGGCCTGGTGATCTTGCTGAAATTCTGGATAAATCGCCTATAGAAACCTGCATGGCCCATAAAAGATCGAACCTCTTTCACCGTACGTGGGGGTGGAAGGCTGGAAATCAAATCCACCTTCGCTTTATAGACCTCAATCCCTCGATGAGATACGATATGCCCCTGTACAATTCCTTGCTTGACCATAAAATGGCACTTCTCCCAATTAAGCACCAGGTTCTTCTCCTTGCACCATACCAAAACCAAAGAGAGACGGTGCAGGCACTCCTTAAATGTTGAACCGAAGATGGAGAAGTCGTCCATGAAAATCTCCAAGAACCGCTCTACCATGTCAGAGAATATACTGACCATGCAACGCTGAAAAGTGGCGGGTGCATTGCATAACCCAAAGGGCATGCGACGGTAGGCGAAGGTCCCAAAAGGACAGGTAAATGTCGTCTTCTCCTGATCTTCGGGGTCCACGAGGACCTGGTTATATCCAGAATAACCATCCAAAAAGCAATAATACTCGTGCCCAGCCAAACGTTCCACCATCTGATCAATAAATGGAAGTGGAAAGTAATCCTTCCTTGTGGCAATGTTCAGCTTACGGTAGTCTATACACACTCTCCACCCAGACTGAACATGAGTTGGCACCAACTCGTTGTCCTTATTCTTTACTACCATTAACCCAGCTCGCTTGGGCACGACATAAGTGGGGCTCACCCACTTGCTATCAGAGATGGGATAAATGATCACTGCATCTAACAGCTTAATAACCTCTGCTCTCACAACCTCTTACATAGCAGGGTTGAGCCTTCTTTGCGGCTCCCTCGATGGTTTAGTATCTTCCTCCAAATGTATCCTGTGCATCACCACCGAGGGGCTGATTCCCTTAATATCTTCAATGGTCCAGCCGATAGCTTCCTTGTGCTCTCTTAAAACCTCTAACAATTTTTCCTCTTGAGCTTCTCCCAAATCTGAAGCTATTATCACAGGCAAACAGTGTGCTGGACCTAGGAACTTATACTTAAGATTATCCGGTAAAGGCTTAAGTTCCTTCTTTTGAGGTTCTGGTGACATCTTATCCTCCTCCTCCTTGCTTTCTTGAGGATCAGACTCCAAAATGGAATTTACTTCCTCAAGTAACTTATCTAAACCCAAGTCCTCTCCAAAGTGAGCAAAGCATGCGTCCATGGGATCCTCAATGCTTAATTCATCCACAGTATCCTCAAGAATCTCCTCTATCAAGCACACATCTCTCATTTCATCATATTCCAGTGGTTGCCTAGTGATATCAAAAATGTTCAACTCCACTGTCATATTTCCGAAGGAGATCTTCATCACCCCTGTCCTACAATTAATTAGGGCGTTAGCCGTGGCTAAGAATGGTCGCCCTAGAATCACCGGTATTTGAATCACTACATTCTGAACCGGCTCTGTGTCAAGCACAATAAAATCCATAGGAAAATAGAACTTATCTACTTTTATCAAAACGTCCTCAACTATCCCCCGTGGTCTTTTCACTGACCTGTCAGCCAATTGAAGTGTCGTGGATGTGGGCTTCAATTCTCCTAACCCCAACTGCACATAGACTGAGTAGGGTAGAAGATTCACACTCGCCCCTAGATCCAAAAGAGCCCTCTCAATATGGCTGACTCCTATCGTGCAAGAGATGGTAGGACAACCCGGGTCCTTATACTTGATGGGTAGCTTGCACTGAAGAATTGAACTGACCTGCTCGGTCAAAAATGCCTTCTTTGGGACATTCATCCTCCTCTTGATAGTGACCAAGTCCTTTAAAAACTTGGCATATGATGGCACTTGATGGATGGCATCCAAAAATGGGATATTGATTTGGACTTGCTTGAATACCTCCAGAATTTCCTCATACTTCCCTCCTTTCTTGGGCGCTTGTAATCTCTCGGGGTAGGGCGCTCTAGGTACAAACGACCTAGGAGAGTCTTTCTCAGTAGGTGTGGCTGTAGATGGCTCAGCATCTCTCTTCTTTGTGTTGCCACTCCCTTGCCCTTGCTGCATAGTAGGGCTCTCTTCCACTTGATTGTCCACTTGTCTCCCAGACCTCAGTGTGACAATCGACTGTACTTGTTCCTCCCCGTGCGTAAGAGTTGATGAACTCTCAACCATAAATTGTCCTTTTGGGTTTTGCACGGGCTGACTGGGGAACTTTTCTTTCTCTCTCTCACCCAAGTGACTTGCAATTTGCCCTATTTGACTCTCCAGCTTGGCAATTGCTTGGGTGTTTACCATTGCTGCACTCCTCACATCGCTCATATTTTGGCTAGTCGCTTTCATGAATTCCTTAAGAGTGTCCTCTAACGACTGTGAAACTAGTGCTGGTGTTTGAGCGGGTGCATGGTAAGCAGGTGAAGGTGCTGGATGGGCAGAACGACCATGACTAGGAATTTGTGGGGCAAATCCGGGAGGATATTGATTTTGAGCATGATGAGAGGATCCTCCCTGATTCATTGGTTGGTTCTGTCTCCATGAAAAATTTGGGTGGTTCCGCCACCCTGGATTGTACGTCTCAGAGTACGATCTATTTAACTGCCTTCGAAAGTCATTGAAAGCATTTACTTGTTCCATAGGATACTCGGCACAAGCCGGCATTGATGGGAAATTCTGTGCTAGATGCATGGGACTAGCACAGATGGAACAGCTTTCAACATTGAATGTGTTGGCAGCATTGATGGATTGGCTCACAGTGAGAGCGTCAATCTTCTTGGTGAGGGCATCTAACTTTATCCTCAAATCAGCGTCCTCTCTGACCTCACAGATGCCTCCCTTCTTAGGAGCACGAATGGACTTATCTCGACAGCTTGAAAAATCCCACTGCTGTGAGTTGTCGGACAACTTGTCCAACGCCATATATGCTTCGTCTCCTGTCAGACTCAAGAATGCCCCCCATTCATAGACTCGATCATGCTACGGTTGGGTTGAGTCAACCCTTGGTAGAAGAATTGAACGAGTCTCCACTTCTCATATCCATGTGGAGGGCATCTGATCAGTAACTCTTTAAAGCGCTCCCAGCTTTCAGAGAACTTTTCATCCTCGTCCTGAGTGAAAGAGCTAATCTTCTTTCGACACTCATTCACTCTAGACATTGGGAAAAACTTATGATAAAATTTGCTAAGCAGGTTTTCCCAAGATGTAATAGACCCGGACGTGTTGGAGTCCAACCACGCCCTAGCTCTATCGTGAAGGGAGAAAGGGAAGAGTCGAAGATGGACTGACTCCTCAGAGAAGTTCTGGAATTTGAATGTAGCACAAATGTCTTTGAACTTCTTCACATGACTATAAGGATTTTCAAGATCTAAGCCATGGAATGAGGGTAGGAGTTGGATAACATGTGGCTTTAAATCAAAGTGTGTGGCATTTGTTGGTGGCAACACTATGCAGAAAGATGAGTTAGTCGCAACGGGTGCGAACAAATCCCTAAGGGATGTAGTGGAGTCCACGTTCCAAGCTCTAGGTTGCTCTACATGTTCAGGATGATTAAAATTTTCTCCCATCTCAGCAGTCTCTCTCTCAACTAGCGCTCTTTTCTGTCTCCTAAGAGTTCTTTCTAAGTCGGGATCTAAATGTATCAAATCTAAGTTCAAGGATCTCCGACCAAGCATACACCAACAGAAAAATAATGAGATACTAATCAGCAGAAGTAATAGAATAAAGCAAACTCAATTTTTTTTTAAATTAAATTAACTAGTAGAAAAATAAAATCAATTCAGACAAAAAATTTTCACAAACCAAACAACTCCCCGGCAACGGCGCCAAAAACTTGTTGTGAGTTTTAATTTACTCGCAAGCGCACGAGTCGTTTGCAGTATAGCGTTGTGCAAGTGCGAGGTCGAATCCACAGGGAATTGCGTTGTGAAAATATAATTTTTAATCTAAACTAACTCTATTTTAACCTAGTTCCGAATTTCAGAATGATATTGCAAAATAAATTAAAACTAAATTAAATTGATTTAAAAACTAATAATAAAAATGCACTAAGGTTTCCGAATCCACCCCACCAAAGTTAAGCATACATGTTCTAAAAATATAGCCTATCAAAGCATTCAATGAATCCAACTATAAGACAAAAAACAAAGAATATCCCAACTAAACCAAAAGCACCCGATGTATCCGCTCTTAACAAATCACAAAGGGAATCCAATTTAATCGAAAAGCATTCAATGTATCCATCAGATGAAACACAAAGAAAATCCAACAGACAATTTAAACTCAATCAATTATAAGATTAACTCAAATAATTGACAGAACATTTATACTTAAAATTGTCAGATTTGTACAAGCAAATCTGAACTACTACGCCAAACAACGGCGGGGCTTCATCTTCAACCTTAGCTGAAGAGTCTAGCCACTCATAACAATAAAACTATAATAAAAAGTGCTAAACATTTAAACTAAAACAACTGAATATAAAGAAATAAATAAACAACTTTACATGGGAGAAATTCCACTCGCTGACGGGCAGCGCTTCCCCTCGTGGTAGCAATGCCTTCGGGATCCACCAGAATGCTAACGGATGTCCACCGGTAAACACCAAAGTGGCTTAGGAATTGTACACTGAATTATGAAGCCAGATGGTGCTTATATAGGTGAAGACCCGGAGTAATGTGGCTTGCAGAAACGATGTGGGATACTGGCCCGAGTGCGCTCTATCGCAGAATGGTGCGATCGATCGCATGTGCGCTCGATCGCGTGTCTTGTGCGCTTGATCGCGCTGGTGCGATGCACTGCAAATATTTTGATGTGGGATTGATGACCTTGCGCTCGATCATAGGCAGGTGCGCTCGATCGCATATCTCGTGCGATCGATCGCAATGTCTCCAGAAGCTTCAAATCTCCTGAAATGCTTCATTTTCTCCACAAAGCTGTAAAAACACACAAAACACAAGAAAAACGTAAAATAAAGTAAAATACTACTAACTAAGAGCATAACAAATGTAAGTTAAGGGTCTAAAATATGCAATATTTAAGACTCATCAGTAGACTAGAGAAATGGTCAAGTATCCGTCACAATCATTGTGACAAACAAGGGACAACGGCTTCAAGTTTAAAAAATTGCTCAAATAAAAATCATGTTCAGTTCTAATTAGAAGTCAATAACCGGTTTGATTAGAATAAGATGCGTAGCAATCAATTGATTTGTTAAATTGAAAACTGGGAGTTGAAAATTCCAATATTTTCAGGCCAAGTCACAACATGGTAACATCATCAGCAATTTCTCTCTGCTTTTCAACTATTGAACAAATGGGGTGTGTGTGTGGGGGGGGGGGGGGGGGAACATTCCTTTTAGGTTAGGCTATAAATAGGATATATTCCTTGTAGGCAAATTATACCATTCAATACAATTCTCTTCTTTTTGTATTGTCTCACTTCCTCTCTTAAATTCAACTTGGTATGAGAGCTACGTTCATAGTGGTTCTCGGTATATGTCGAATTGAGTATGCTCTGTGATCCTCACTCCTAGGGGAATCTCAGGATCCTTAAAATTCTGCAATTACTGTAAGAAACTTAAGAACTTCTTTGGCTTCGCTGTTTACTTAAAAACATGGGTATCACTCATTCTACTGCCACTATCATCAGCTGTGATAATCAAAGTACTATTCAGATTGCTCACAATGATGTCTTCCATGAACGCACAAAGCACATTGAGATTGATTGTCACTTTGTGCGTCATCATCTCACCCATAGAACTATTCTCAGTTTCTTCCGTCAATCAAACTACTGATACCTTCACTAACCTGGACGCCTTTAGGATTAAGTCTCCAAACTCAAATTGGTCTCCATTTTACAACCTTGAGTTTGAGAGGACTGCTAATGTGTGTGTGTGTGTATATATATACACACACACACAATGTATATGTTAGTCCCACATCGGTTAAAATAGAAAACATTCCCCTTAGATTAGGCTATAAATAGGATACCTCCCTTCAATACAATTCTCTGTCTTTTGTATTGTCTCACTCCCTCTCTTAAATTCAACTCAAACAAAAAAATATGCAAGTGGGGGAATATGACATTAATTAACAGAAGAATAACTCTTGAAGCCAGACTGTAGTTTTATGGAATATATATATAAATTAATTGATGTGGTACATAAATCTGCTTCATGTCCAAACACCCATATTCGTTTTTTATTTTCACTATGTTTTATGTCAATGCTTTGCATGATGTCATTCTTTTGTACCTGCTAAAATTTTAACCTTGTGATACAACATATACAGTAATGGGGCTCCTCACTTTATATGCACCATCATCCCACAACAAAGATGCAGAGACTATTGATTTGTCTATACTTCCTTCAATTTTTACTGCAAATGATAGCTTCTGCCCAAGAGACGTGAATGATAATACGTTAGGGTTCACTTGGATTTTAAGTCCTAGTGGAGCTGTCACTGTTGCTTTATACGTAGACATTGATGATCCTACATTTGTCACAACCCTGTTGAAGACTCGGCCAATAGCTTTCGAAGATGATGAAGAAAGAGCAAATGAAGGGTAGTTTAGATCCCACACTTTTCCATTAATGGCTTGTGAACAGCTACTACTGTCACCAGTCACAAGTTGTAGAAGCCTGTTACCATATCCTTGTCCACACAAAAATTTGATATAGTCGATTTCCGCTGTGTCATATATTAAACCGGGATTTACAGCCTTAATAGGATCTATTTGGCCTGCACCATATGCAAATTCAGCGTCTGAATTCATTTTGGCATTCATTGGTAAGGCTGCAAACAATTCACAAATCGGAGAGAGTTAGGCATTATATACTATATAGTTGGTGATTATGTTAATTTACAATGATTTAAGAGTTGCTGCTGATACTACCAGTGGTCATAAGGGCAGATTTGAGAGCAGCAGGAGACCATGTAGGATGAAACGATTTGACATATGCAGCTGCCGCTGTAGCGTGCGGGCAAGCCATTGATGTCCCTGAGAGTATATTGTATGATACGAATCTCGTATCACCTTTAACCATAGTCACAGGAGAAACCAGAGACCATGCAGCTAGAATGTCGACTCCTGGAGCTGACAAGTCAGGCTGCAACCACATTAACACGTTCGTAGAAGGGATTAGTGCTATAAGAGGGCCAAAATATAAATTAATTAAGGTTAATCAATCATATATATATATATATATATATATATGAAGGTACCTTGAGAATGTCAAGTGTAACTGGATTTGGTCCTCTTGATGAAAAGGAAGCAACATAAGGTGCCAATGTATCATTACCCTCATTACTCTTCAAGATAGTTGCAGTTGGGTTACTGTGATTTTGTATAAAGAATATCTGGGTTAGTATGTTCCATAAGGAATGATATGTAGTTGACTTCCAAATCAAAGTGTTCTTAAATTGATACCTTGTTGAGTTTATGTAAAAGTGAATGTTGTCGCCATCCTTTGTGCCAAGGTAAGATGTTGGCAAGGGAAAGGAGTAAGCAACATCTTTGGGGCCTTGGTCTTGCATCAGTGCACCAGCAGCACCTGCCAGGAATGGCCCTTTCCCATTACCTATAGTATCACAAAGAATAATTTTACCCGTCACCAATTTCTCATCCAAGGAGCCTACAGAGCAGTACCTGTGCTTTACCAATTGTTTCCATAACAAAATAGCATGTTATATTACATCTGGAATCTGTATGTGTGTGTGTCTATATATATATATATTACCTGCTAATTGATTGTTACCTGGATGTATCTCTAGTAACACGACCAGTCGTATTTGGCACGTCTCCTCCATATATCAAAGGGTACATTAAATTTTTGGGGTCAACGGTATTTATTGAAACTCCCTGCATATATATAGGATAAAGAAACATCAAATATCAATATATAATATTTTTAATTTCTACATCATATATGACATTATAAGCCTTAAATATGTGACCAACTTGATTATGTTACATAACAATTGGCTATATGCATAAGCCTTGATACCTGATAAATCTTATTGCTATTACCAAGTTGGACCTTGGTAAAGAACTTCCTATCTATGGTGCTTGCCGCCACGGAGAGAGACCATGGTGAAAAATTTCTGATGGTTGCTAGTTGAGGACCATCGTTACCAGCAGAATTTGATGTCAATATCCCATTTTTCATGGCATGAAAAGCTCCAATTGCGATCGAGTCATTGAAATAATGCTTAGCAGTTGACCCTCCAACTGAAAGGGATATTATGTCAACCCCATCGGCAATTGCATCATCAAATGCTGCAAGAATGTCAGCATCATAACAACCATCTGACCAACATATTTTGTACACAGCAATTCTAGCTGATGGAACCCCTCCTCGAGCCGTCCCTAAGCCAAGGCCATTCAAGCTTGACATGCTAACCAATCCCCCAGCTGCTGTTGATGCAGTATGTGTCCCATGACCCTCTGTATCTCTTGGAGAAGCAATGTCATCCGGGCCAAATGATCCATTGCTGCGATAATATTGTGCTCCAATGATCTTGCTGCATAAGCACAGCAACATTTGTTAGACGTTAAAGTAGTACTCTTTTTTTACACTCTTTCTGATATCCATGAGGATAGACAAATTAATGTATACTTGTTGCATGTGAAATTGGTTAAGGCTTGGCATGTGCCCTTCCATTTACTAGGTGCTAAACCAAGTCCTTTGTCATTAAAGCTATCAGACTCCGGCCAAATTCCACTGTCAAGTACCCCGATAATGATGTCACTTTCGACTGTCACTCTCCTAACCTGTTGAGGAAAGCCAATGAAGTCCCATGATCTTGTTGTATGGAGCTTCCTCTTTTCGTTTGGGAACACAGATACTACTCCGCTCATTCCTAGATACCCAACAAAATTTTAATCTATTTGTTGAACAAAATCATTGCGGTTTATTCAATGAAAAAGTTCAAATGGAGAATATTCGGGAGATTCACCCACCTGCCATCTTCTGTGCTTGCTGATCAGTTAGCTTCACAACAAATCCATGGAAACTCTTCTTGTAGCTACAGAGTAGAGATTCCGGAGCAACATTGCTGAATCAATTCATAAAATTAGCATACTGCCAAGGTCTTGGTTCATCTTGATGCTTAACAATAAGCAGTAAACTTCTAGTTCAGCTATTGATTATATAATAGATATACACCAAAAAATTCCCATTTTGTTTTGGAATTCAGAATTTATATTTCTTCAGCTTCCACTTTATAACTATGTCCAGTAGCTGTAATACTTGAATTTCAGTTAATTTTATTCAACATCATGGATGGTTGATGAGCACCCACATAACTGCATCCATGCATTAGGTAGTATAAGTTTTGAAGTTCTAATTAATCTTAACAGTCTAGAGTTTCGTACTGCATTCTAATTAGCTGCTGCAAATAATTTACAGCAACAATATATTTTTAATAACCTGCCAACAACTGCTTGCAGCATGCTCATGTGAAGGGATTCTGTTGAGACTTCACCCGTAGGCTGTTCACCCATGTACACAATATAAACCTGCATGTTCGTTATCAAAAAACAAACTAATGGCTGTTAAAAGTAATCTGCCTAAAATAGTAAAAGAAAAAAATAAGATAAGAAAAAAAATCAAAAGCCTGTTCTGTCAATCATAGATAGGGATATCATATGAATATAAAGCTTAGCGAGATTGAACAATTAAACAAGTGACACTTTGATGATTAAAGGAAATATTTGCCTTTTGATTATCTTGAGAAGCTGCATGACTGATAAGCAGAGTACAGGTGAGGCTGTGCAAGAGAAACCATGAGAGGATAGAGATTTTGGTTTTCATTAGAAGGGTCAGCCAAAATCTAATCAAATGGGGTGGATACAATTCCATGCAAATATTTGAAAGGGTATTTATAGATCAAGTGCCATAGTTTCTTATATATATATATATATATATATTGCTTCTGTAAATTTCCAGTTTCTTACATAGTTGAAATGCTAGACTTTTCCATGCTTGTATTCTCTTAGATATATTGCTACGTGATGAATTCAAAATGATGCAGAGATCAAGCAAAGCCGCCCAAAGCCGGCATTTATAATTGTATCACTGCAAAACATGTCATCTTGGATATACAATTTTAATGTTCCTCAACTCCATACCAGTAGAAAAAAATATTGATCATTAGAAAATTAAACCCTTGAAAACTTATATCAATGCCTAACACAGCATTCAAACATCGTAGGCATGAAGTATTCAAAGGCACAGCACCCCTCAACACGGTCGAAATGGTGACGGAAATTCTAGAATATAAAACAATTTTGGAAAATGATAAGTATAATATAGATGATGACCATGATAATGGAAACTCATATGAAGACCAAATCAGTGTCAAGCTAATATAGAATATTCAGGCCAACAACTTAATTTGATATCGATGGGTATTTGATTAGTATATGTTTGCAATAATATGTCATATTTAATTGGCATTACAAAGTCAGAATAATCCATTAGTCTTATTTCTTCCCAGATTGAGATGCTAACAGCTGAACTTCTTACGATATTAATTAAAGACTTGCAATAATTTAAGATAAGGGTGTTAAAATATATACTCCTAATGTAAATACTATTAGGAATTTTTAGTCTATTGTAAATAGGAAACCTTAGTCCTATTAGAACACTCTGATATACCCTAGTCCTATTAGGATACTCTTATGTAAACATCCTATAAATATGAGTTTCTAATACTGCAATATTAAGCAGTCATAATATACAAACCCTAAATTTCTATTTCTATTTCTTCATGGTACCAGAGTTGTAAGATCCAAAACCCTAAACACTTGTTTCTCTCTCTCTAAATCCAAAATCATGGAAAACACTGCTCCAATTACCTCTCCCTTCACCTAAATCCCCTACCCTACTGTGATCCCCAGTAGCATCACGGCTGATGTCACCCATGTGCCTAGCGCTACACATGACTCTTCAATCCCCTCTGTTCCATCAGTTGGTCATGTCATAATCATACCTACACCTACAGTCAGTCCTTCGCTTGTTACTACATCTGATCCTTCACTTGGTTCTTCACTCTCCTTCACACCTGCTAACTGTCTTACTCTCCCTACAGCAACTAGTCCCATACCCATCACCTCCCATCAATACTCTCTCTCTCACCCGGTCGCTCTCCCTCTAGCACTCAGTTCCTCACGCTCCCTCTTACCCGCCACTTATTCTCCATAGACCTATCAATTTCCTACAGCACCCGATCCCACACACCTTCTTCCCTACGATGCCACACTATCACAAATACCACAATTTCCTATTTTTCCCACCCCACCGACCAACACAATGCCCAATACACAATTAATTCCTCCATCAAGGTCTGTACCCTCCTTCATTAATTCCCAACTCATCCACTTTTCCCTAATCTCCCTCTATTCTCTGCTCCTAGTATCACCCATCTAGTTAATATTAAACTCGATAATTCTAATTATAATCTTTGGCGCTCTCAATTTCTCCCAGTCCGTATAAGTTACGACCTGATCGAGTATGTTGATGGTACTTTCTTTATTCCCACCCAGTATTATTATTCCAGTGATGACACCACAATCCTTAACCCTGCTTTCTCACCCTAGCTCCGTACGGATCAATGCCTTCGCTATTGGATTAATGCAACATACTCCAAGACGTCACTGATCTTTATACTTCTTGGGATGTCTGGCTGGCCTTGGAATAGCATTACCTTGATCAGTCTAATGAAAATGAGTTTGACATTCGCCTGAAGCTTCATCAACATACTAAAACTGGCAAATCTATGGAACAATATCTTCGGGACCTCAAAGCCATTGTTGATGCTCTTGCTGCCATCAATTCACCTCTCTCTAGCAAAGACCTCATCTCCTATGCCTTAGCAGGTCTGCTTACCGAGTATGAAATCTTCATCACCACGGTCATCAACACCAATATTGGTTTTACCTTTGACAGTCTACGCACTAAGTTGCTCCTCTAGGAACAATGCTTGAAGCATCTTCAGGTCCCTTCTCAGCTTTTTGACCCTCATACAGCCTTTGCCACCACCACTACCACAATCTCTAGTGCTTCTCATGGCCGTGGCAGGGGTCGTTCTGGTTATCGAGATCGTGGCCAGAGACATGGCCGCAATACTGGTCATGGTGCCTTATCCCAACATGGTTCAGGTACTAATCAGTCCTCTCACTTCTTTCCTATATTTTATCGATCTGTTGGTATTTCTCTTTACAATTGTGAAGGTTTATTGGGACCGCATTCTGGCATATCCTCAACGTCATGTCAAATTTATCACACCACTGGTCACTTTGCCTTAACTTGTCCTCATCGGTTCAATCATGCTATTGTCTCTCATGACTTGCCAAAATCTTTTGCTACCATGTCACTTGGTGAATCTAATACCGCTCAGTGGTACCTTGATATGGCTGCCTCCGCTCACATGACTCCTCAGTTAGGTATACTTACTACCTTGCACCTTATTTTGGAAAAACCAAAATTTTGGTTGGTAATGGACAATTATTTGATATTAATAATGTTGGTTCTACTTTCTTACACACCTCAACCAAACCATTTCACCTTAAAAATATCATGCATGTCCCACAATTATCTCACAATTTACTTTCTGCTAAACATTTATGTTCTGATAAAAACTGTTCTGCTAACTTTGATGCATCTCATATTGTTATTAAGGACAAGAGTACGGGGAGAACTCTTCTCAAATCCTCTAGTAATGATGACCTTTACCCTTTTCCACCCGGCTCAGTCACTCTCTCTCCTCTGGCACTAGTCTCTTGTCAAGTCTCTGGTGATGTTTGGCATCGTCGACTTGGTCATTTAGGTACTCGTGTATTTTATCTTTTATAAACTCCCAAGAATATTTCATTGTCTTCTAAATATTCTGGTTTTGTTCGGAGTGTCAGTTAGGCAAGTCTAAATATTTACATTTTGATTCTATTCAACATTGTACTGACCAACCTTTGTCTTTAATACATTCTGATGTTTGGAAATCTCTTATTTTATCAAATTTGGGTTATCAATATTATGTTATTTTTGTGGATGATTTTTCTCGTTATTCTTGGATTTTTCTTATGCGTAAAAAATCTGAAGTCTTTCAACACTTTTGTACCTTTAAAGCTCTTGTTGAAAATCAATTTTCTACAAAAATAAAAACTTTTCAAAGTGATGGTGGTAATGAATTTGATCAAATTCCTTTCAAACAATTTTTTGCTCAACATGGTATTACTTTTTGCATGTCTTGCCCGGACATTCCTCAACAAAATGGTGTCATTGAACGTAAGCATAGACACATTAGTGAAATGGCACGCACCCTCTTAATTCACTCATCTTTTCCTAAGTCATTTTGGGTTGATGCTACATACATTGCACTTTACATCATCAATCGTCTCCCTATTTTTGTTTTGCAAAATCAAGTTCCTTATACAAATTTGTTGTCTAAAATTCCTGATTACTCCTCTTTTCGTGTCTTCGGGTGTGATTGCTATCCTAACCTTACTGCCAATGCACCCCATAAGCTTGCACCTTGATCCAAACAATGTGTCTTCTTAGGTTATACTCAAAATTACTGTAAACCGAGGTTCAAACCCAAGAGGGAGTGAATTAGGTTTTAAAAACTTTTGTAGATTAATTTGCAAGTTTTTAAAACAATTAAATACACAAAAACAGCCAATCAAATAATATGTTTGAAAGTAAAGAGTTTAAGGAAGAGAAAGTGCAAACTCCGTTCATAGTGGTTCGGCAATATCAAATTCCTTTCGACCCTATGTCCACTCTTTTCAAGGAAGCTCCTTGAAGTAATCCACTAATACTTTAGTCGTACAACTTCACTGGTGTTGCACAAACCTTACAACCGATCTCTTCCTCACGAAAGTTAATCTCTTCCTCACGGAAGTTACTCTCTTCCTCACAAAAGTTACAATGAAGTGTTTAATCCTAAACACTTTAAGAGTTATACTAACTCTTTCCCTTTACAATAAATGAAATTTGTTACAAAACAAATGGTAGAGAGATAGCAATAAGTGCTTTTATAAATGAACAATATCTCTCTTTCAAGAACAAGCTTGAAGAATGGCTCAACAATAAATTTTTCTAAGCTTTTGAGAATTAATGACTATCTTGTGAATTGAATGTGTTTTCTTTTTCTTTTTAAATGCTCATTAAAATAAGTTTATATAGCCTTGAAGCAATATAGCCGTTTGACACTAACTTGGTAAGTTTGGGGCATTAAATGCTCAAATACCGCGTCTCAAACGGTCATATTTTCGAATTACTAATCGACTGGGTCAAGTGAGAACCCTTTTAGGCCAAGGGAGAGTACAAGTCGACTGAGTCCTAAGTATCAGTCGATTGGAAACTTTCTGTCCCATATCCCAATTGACTAGTATATGGACACAGTCGACTAAGTTAACCTTCAACCCAGTTTTCCTTTTTCAAAAACAGTTTTTAACTTCGAAACTTTTTGTATTTTGGTTTTGTCAAAGTCTTTTGTAAATTAAGCCACAGATCAAGCTATATAATTGAATATAAGATATTTACAATTGTTTCAATTACCTTAATGCATATTCTAGATCTTCTAGC
Organism: Bretschneidera sinensis; assembly: GCA_023935145.1. Lineage (NCBI taxonomy): Eukaryota > Viridiplantae > Streptophyta > Magnoliopsida > Brassicales > Akaniaceae > Bretschneidera > Bretschneidera sinensis. The sequence continues at coordinate 21,795,340 of CM043703.1, forward strand.
TTGTTTTGGTGTCTTGAGTCGCATTAAATTCTTGCATCTTGTTTCTATACTGAATGTTTTTATCGTTTAAACACTTAGATAAAATTGTTAGTGCAATTAGAGTAATGTTTTGTCATTATTAAAATCAAATATGTTAGCAGTTTTAAAAACTAAGTGTTGGTTTTTAGAAAAATTTGGGCAGAGTCTCCTCTGTTTTTCTGATAAAAACTAATATGTTAAGCATTCAAATGCAGTTTAAATACAATTATATTAACCCAACCAAGCCATGCAAGTCTATAATACATTTTTCAACATTTTCAAAGCAATGCTCCCCTAAATTTATGCTCTATTCTAAGTTTACATATAGTTTTCTCTTATACATTGATTTTTCTCCTTTTTCTCTCCTGTTTTAACAACGGCAAAAAAGGGAATAAAAACTTTAAAAAAAAGTAAGTTGGACACCTTAGTCATGAATATTAGCCAAAGATAAACTTGTGTACATAAACTAGGCATGATTCGAAGCTAAGAAGACTTCCTGGGAAGAATCAGAAGTTTTTACACTAATATCAGTAGTTAAGGCATATAGTCGAGCATGAATATTATAAACCAAGCAGCCATATAGCATAAAAGTAAGACATATATATGAGTCACATTCAAAAAATTTAAATCAAAGAAACAATATAGATACATCCCTCTAATATGAGCTTATAGGAAGCTTGTTTAAGTACAAAATGTGAATGAAAAATGAATGTTCGTGCTACAACCATGTAAGAGCTATACAAAACGTAATCTAAACTGATAAACAAAAATCAACGAGCGGGGAAGTCGAAGTTGTCATGAAAAAGATCCCGAAGCTTAACCAAGGAACTCTATGTGTGTTCCCAGTGTACCTAGAAATCGTCTTGAAGTGTGCAAAAGTCACGATGCATGGAATCAACTGAAGAGCTCAAGCTCTGGAACGCGAACTGCATGGACAGCTGGATGCTCGAAATAGCCTGTAACAAGTCATTGTATCTAGTCTAACCAGCACTAGAGCCACCAAGCTGTGGACTAAGTGCTCTCTCATTAGTGTTCATAGCATTGGGAGGAGCTGCATCACCAAGAATCTCATCGTCCTCCTCGCTACTGTCACCTTCTCCAATTCTAATGTTCCTCTCGGCCTTTGAGTAGATCATCCCTTCGCGGATAGTGCACCCTATCTTCTTCAGAGAAGATACATTGATGATGTCCTTAAGGTCGATGTCCTAAGCCTCAGAGGCGGGTAGAGGAACTCGGAAATGCTGTAGGATCAAGGTAACGAGCATTATTGTGCGTTTATCTACCTAAATTAATAAGCAAATAATCGAACTCGTTTTACTTGCAAGTGCACAAGGTCAATAGTAGCATAGTGTGCAAGTGCGAGATCATCTCCACAGGGATTGGTGAATTTCGTTTTAGAATCAGTTTCACAAGGTAAAATGATAGATATAAATATTGAGTCTAGACTGATAATGATAAGAACATAGGGCTTTGATATTCACCACTAATAATACTTTCCCAATAAGTAATGTGTCAATGCTCTAGCTCTACCATGAATACCTAATAGTTGTCAACCTAAGGGCTTGGCCTGCTCCTTAAGCTATTAATCTCCCTAAGCAACGAGTTAGGTATGGTGTATACTCTAACTCTTTTATCTCTTAAGTGATTCAACATAGCATATACTGAGTTGTTCCTTAAGAGAGCATGAGGTTTGTGGAAATCAACAACCATACGAGACCTAGGGTATGTTGTATACTCCCGGTTTCCCATGTTGATTAACCCAAGAATCCGGTGTGGATTTTTTTTTTGTTTCTATTGTCAGACCCAGGACTCGGTCATCCAAATTAATCTAACTAACTGATCTATACCACATGCATACATTGATCAGACACACACATATGAGGAGTTTAATAAAACATGCATTAATCAATTAAAGCATCATAACATGACTATTTGCAAAGGCAATCAATGATTATATATATGAAAAGCCATAATTAGGGCTCCAATTGAGCCCTATTAAAGAGTTTGTTACACATGCTGTTTATGATAAGCATCATTATAACATAAACTAAATAGAAAAATAAAACCCGAAGAATACTATGGAGACGAGTCATCAATTCCTCTCCAAAGCTTACAACTTCAAAGCCAAAATCAAAAAGTGTGTTTTTTGTGTTTTACATGTCTATATATAGGGTTCTAAGGGTGCTTCGAAACCCTAATTTCCAATTTAAGATCCGGAGACTTCTTTTCAAAACTGGTTCTGCCGCCCCTCTATGCTTGTGCGCTCGATCGTGTGGTTCTGTGCTAGAGTGCATGGGTGCGCTCGAGCCTTCTAGGTATGCACACGAGTGCTTGTGCACTCGATCATAAGGGGGGTGCGCTCGAGCACACCTAACTGGTTTGCAGATCTTCACTTTTTCTTCCTTAGAGCTCCAAAATGTCATCTTTTCTTCAAAGACCTATGAAAAACACAAAAATGAAGCAGAATCTACTAAAATACATAAACAAAAAGCCTAAAAAATGTAAATTAAGGGGCTTAAATATGACTATTTAAGCACTTATCACACCCCCACACTTACATATTGCGAGTCCCTTAGCAATGCAAAACAAAAGACTATATAAAAACAAAATCAAAGATAAATTCAACATTCGTGATTTTTTAAATTTTAGGTTGTACATAAAACTATGATGTTGATTATGCCCAAAACATAACGCAGTAGTTGTAGCACAGCTTTGGGGTGTCTATTCCACATGGAAACAAACTAATTACAAAAGAAGGTGTAAACCTCAACACAAACGATAAAAGTTAAAGTGACAAAATCTGAATTGTTGATTATGTGAAAATTGTGTAAATAATTGATGGATAATATAATAAAGAAACAATAAGGTTCCAGAAATCCTCCCTAGGTTCGTTGCCCTCATACTAACTTGATTCAGTTTTTTTTATCTCGATTGCAAGTTTCACACCTCAAACAAGCAATCGACAAATATTCAATTAAAGTACATGTATAAACCCTAACGTAATTGATATGAATTATTTTTTACTTTCAAGCACACATGACCTAACTTATAAATTATCAAAAGATGACGATATATCTAAATGATAATACTGCAGGAATGGACAAATCTATAAAAGAGATCTACCGGATTCAATCACACCCAAACAAATACACATAAGAAGAGCATGACTAGACTTATATGGAAAAGAAGTATGCAATCACTAGACTAATAAAAAATCTACTAATTTAAATTAAAGAATAAAACATAACGATGTTTAATGAAAATAATACCAAACTACAACTGAATCAAATAAAGGAAAATAAGAACAACTACACCTAGGGATTCATCTCTTCGCCTTGCTTGGAGATTAGTCGGCCATGGGGCTCCTCCTTGAGTTTTCTATGCTTTATATCTATTTTTTTGAATGTCTAATTTCAAACCCTAAGTGGTCTATTTATAGTGTACAAGGCCTAAGGGTGTTTTAGGTTTTGAACAAATCATTAAAGACCTAATTAGGGTCTAACTCGGAGAACAGGGTCTATGCACGCGCTGCACCTTGGATTTAGTCACACCGCACCTTGGCTTTTGTCAGGCTTCTTGTTTGTGCGGTGAGGTGCACCTCAGCTTCATCCAGGGTGAGCCTCAGCTCTTCAAGGTGCGCCTCAGCTTGATCCAAGGTGCGCCTCAGCCCTTCAAGGTGCACCTCAGCTTGATCCAATATGCACCTTGACCTATTGGATCTTTGAGGCTTCTTTTGGGCTTCTTTCTGAAGGGTGCGCCCCAGCTCCATCCAGGGTGCACCTTGACCTGATTTGTAGAGATCTTCTTTGTTTTATCTTTCCGCAGCCATGGTTCCACTTTGGTATGCATCGAATCATCTTGCTTCAAGCACCGAATGCTTTTTCCATCTTTTTAACTCAAGATACCTGAAAATGCAAGAACTAAGTTAATGTTCCAAGAATACCACTTTAGAGTTGTTAATGAATAAAAATGCAATTAAAACCTAAATCAACCCTAAAGTGCTAACAAATAAGTACGATTAAGATGCATTTTATGACTCTCATCAGATGTTCATTCATGAGTAGGCTTAAAATATAAACACATCTTTGCAATGAATAAGGGGTTAAAATTCTAATTACTTACACAAGGCTGGTTTAAGGCATCACAAGTTCGTCTTAGTGTGTGTTAATTAGCATATAAAAGATGAAGCTTCCAAATAATTTTTAATATATAATGTTTTGATGTCTTAACATTCATCAAGTTTCCTATCAGAATGAATAATAATGGCATAGTTCTATTTCTTTTCTTTTTCTTTTTATCATGAGATTTTTGCAACGTTAAGTTCCATTAAGCTTTCTAATTGACCCGTGTAGCAAGTGTTTAGCCAATGACTCCCAAACGGCATTAGGTGTAAAGACACCCCTAAGGACTTACTAACTCGAGTAAAAAAGACTATGAAACTAACTGGTCTTAATGCTACCAAGTAAAAATCCCCACCTTTTGACGTGAACACTCACTGCTTACTGAGGCAAGAGATCCAGTTACTTAGTGGAAAGTTTATTTACTGATCATTATGAGCATTTTATTTTCTCTTTTTGCATGATAAACATTTTTCCTTATTTTTCTATGCCAAAGTGTTCTTCTAACAAGTTATCCGATTACAGTTAGGTCATGAATATATATACATAAAAATTATGTCATACCCCACACAATTGTGTGCTAATGTGCTCGGGTCAGATTTAGATCAAACTTGAGAATTCTTAATTGCCTTGAGGTATGTAATTAAACTTTTAAAACTCTTATTACTAGACTATGTGTTATAGATTTTAAGCTTACTGATGAAGTTTTATCATAATATTTATTTTAAATCAACCAAAATTTTCAAAACAAAATGAACATGCATTTATCTTTTTCAAAAAAAAAAAATGGGACATAATGTGTGAATGTGTCTCCCATACCCCCAAACTTAATGTACACATTATCCCCAATGTGTGAATGACATGGAATGATCTGACCTGGGAGATGGAGAACTAGATGGCTGGCATGGCTCGTAGCACGCCCCCAAACTTGAATTTGAAGCATACACTATGTTCCTGAAAAAGAAAAACAAAAGTTGTGCCAAAAAACAAGAAATATTAATAATAAACAGTTAAATAAAAATAAATACTAACGATAAATAAAAGAAAATACTAGAATGAAAGGATATGTTGTGGGGTGCCTCCCATGAGCGCTAAATTTTACGTCTTCAGCCAGACAGGGTATCCTCTCACTGCTTGTCTCCAGGTGGTACAGTCGAAGAGGTACCGGGTGCGGGAGGTAAGCGATCGAGGATGGCCTGGAGCATCGCCTTTTGTCATGCAAATTGTGCCTCCAAACCATCTATCCGCCGATGAATCAATAGGGTCACCGCCCTATCCTCTCGGTGGATGTCGGAGAGCTCACAGCGGAAGGAGGACAGCTCCTCTAGAAGGTGTTGGTACTCTATGAACCCCATGTCTGGCTAGTCCTCCTCCCAAGCAGGGCTCTTTGTAGGGTGCTCAGTGTCCATAGGATCATCCGCTACAGGCTCATCAGCAGGAATATGCTCCCGGGGTCCTCGGGGCATATAGGACTGGTTCAAGCTCCACTGGCTCCTCTCAAAGAAAGAGTGGTCGCTCACTAGTCCGTTGAGAGAGGAGCCCTTGATCCCCTTCTTCTTGAAGATGTGGCTGAGTAGGAAAGGCAAGGGGAACCCCCATACATTAGCCGTGGTGGTCTGACGGTCGTGCATATGGTCCCAAAACTTGTGTATCTGGCTCCATATGACTGATGGAATAGAGTACCAGTGTCCCTGATGAAATACGTATAGGGCCTATATGAACTAGTCCCTCCTCTGAGTCTTGTGCCCCAAGGGGCACACATTGCACTGGAGGATGGAGTCCACTAGCCATAGTCAGGGAGGCAACTTCGACTGGCTCTCTGCATTGTTGTGCCGATCAGCATACTAGCCCGCACACATATCATCGATGATGTGGGGCAGGGGAAACGGGTCTGGCTGCTCCTCCATATGGGTGTCCTCCGGAGGGGACTCGTCGCAGTAGTGGAGGGCAGTGGCCATGTCAGAGATGGTCAGCTCGATGAACTTTCCCTGGACTGAGGAGGATAGGATCTCTGGTTTGGTGCAGTCATAGGACAGGTTCTCATAAAAGCTGACTATAAATCGAGTGTAGGCCATCGAGCAAACAAGCTTGAACAGTAGTTTGAGTCCCCGGGCCTTGAATTCTTGGACCGCCCATCGACTGGTGTCCCAGCTCTTAAAGTCTGTATCAATATTGAATGTAGTCTTGAACAAGATTTCTTGTTGTTTGAAACTAGGTTGAGAAGATTGGGAACTACTGCTAAAGGCTCGGGAACTGGAAGCTCCTTGTTTAGGCATTGTGGTGTAGCTTCTGGTGTAAATGCACTCGATCACAAATTTAGATGCGCTCAATCGTACTGAGTGATGTGCACTCGATCACAGGAGCCTGACGCTCGATTGCAATGGTTCAGGCAATGTGTCGAACAGGTTATAGGTGACATAAGCTAGAAACTGTGGAAATCACACGAACTCGATCTCAACCTCCTCAATAGAGGCGCTTCAGCTAAATGATTATGAAAGTGGCAATTGCTCAAGCACTCTCTATAGTAGCTTCAGTACTACTCTATTTGAAGAGGGCACTTAGAGGCCACCTCATATGGTTCAAGTGCCCTTGGATCAACTGCATATTGAACAGTTTGAAGTGCCAAGTCCTCGTCTCTATGAGGCATGTTGAGATCAAGGTATGGTTTGACTCGGTGTCCATTGACTGTGAATGTCTGATTGCCATTGGAACCATGAATCTCCAAAGCACCATGAGGAAAGACCTTGATGACCACATACGGACCAGACCATCAGGACTTTAGTTTGCCTGGGAACAATCTTAATCTTGAGTTGTAGAGCAACAGCCTTTGTCCCATGTGAAACTCTTTCCTCATTAGTTGTTTGTCATGATAGGCTTTAGTCCTTTCTTTATAGAGCTTGGCATTCTCATACGCATTATACCTTAATTCTTCTAGCTCATTTAAGTGCAGCTTCCTCTTTTGACCCGATTGTTTCATATCAAAATTGACATGTTTAATGGCCCAATATGCTCGATGTTCTAACTCCACTAGCAAATGGTATGCTTTACAAAAAACTAAGGGGTATGGGGGCATCCCAATTGTTGTCTTGTAAGCTGTCCTATATGCCCATAAAGCATCATTTAGTCACAAAGACCAATCCTTCCGATTAGGATTCACGGTCCTTTCCAGGATGCTTTTGATTTCTCGGTTACTTATCTCCACTTAGCCACTAGTCTGAGGTTGATATGGAGTGCCAACCTTATGGGTGATCCCATATTTTCTGATGAGTGTAGCAAAAGAATGATGATGAAAGTGGCTGCCACCATCACTGATGATCACTCTTGGTGTCCCAAACCGGGTAAAAATGTTATTCTGTAGAAACTTCACAACCACTTTATGATCATTAGTCTTTAAGGGGACAACCTCGACCCATTTGGACATATAATCCACTCCCACAAGAATATAAATAACCAAAGGAATTGGGGAATGGACCCATGAAATCAATGCCCCATACATCAAAAAGTTCTACTGTATGAATATTTTGTAGGGGCATCTGATTTCGAGATGAGATGTTACCTGTCCACTGGCATCTATCACATAAGTTGCAGAATGAGAAGGCGTCTTTAAATAGATTAAGCTAATAAAAATCGGATTGTAGTACCTTAAGTGCTGTTTTCTTGGCCCCAAAATGTCCTCCACAAGCAAACTGATGGCAATATTGTAATAAGCTCAAGTACTCGTCTTTTGAGACACACTTTCTTATGATTTGATCAGGGCAGAATTTAAAGAGGTAGAGGTCATTCCAATGGTAGTGTCTAGACATAGATATTAGCCGCTTCTTTCCTTGACTGGTCATACTTAGAGGAAAAACCTTAGCAGTTAGATAATTGACAATATTAGTATACCATGGAAAACAATTGTTCATCTGGGAAGTTCTCATTCAAAAGCAGCTCATTTTTGTCATTCTCATAGGGTATCCTTGATAAATGATCTACAACCACATTCTCATTGCCTTTCTTGTCTTTGATCTCCAAATCAAATTCTTGCAATAGGAGTACCCATCTGATTAACCTAGGCTTTACATCTTTCTTTGAAAACAGATATCTCAAAATAGCATAATCAGTAAATACAATAACCTTAGAACCAATCAGATATGATCTAAACTTCTCTAAAGCAAAAATAACAGCTAACAATTCCTTTTCAGTGGTAGAATAGTTAAGCTGAGCATCATTTAAGGTTCGAGAAGCATAGTAAATATCATGAGGTACCTTATTGATTCTCTGACCTAAGACAGCTCAAGGCGAAGTCGCTGGCATCGCACATCAGCTCGAATGGAAGATTCCAATCCGGTGCCATCATTATTGGGGCGGAGGTGAGCACATCCTTCAATGTGTTGAAAGCTGTCATACAGTTATCAGTCCATTCAAACTTGGTATCTTTAGCTAACAATACACATAGAGGTCTAGAGATCTTGGAGAAATCCTTGATGAATCGTTTATAGAATCCAGCATATCCAAGGAAACTTCTGACTTCCTTGACTATTAAAGGAGGAGACAGCTTTGAAATGATATCTATTTTAGCCTTGTCTACCTCAATACCTTTGTTGGAGATGGAATGACCCAACACAATGCCTTGTTGGACCATAAAGTGACATTTCTCCTAATTAAGCACTAAGTTGCTCTATTCACATTTCTTTAGGACACTCTCTAGATTATTTAGGCATTCATCAAAATTGGAACCAAAAACATTGAAATCATCCATGAATACCTCAATGTATTTCTCCACCATATCGAAAAATATGCTCATCATACATCTTTGAAAGGTAGCTGGTGCGTTGCATAAACCGAATGACATCCTTCGATAAGCAAATGTACCGAAAGGACATGTGAAGGTAGTTTTTTCTTGATTCTTAGGTGCTATGGCAATCTGGCTGTACCCGTTGTACCAATCCAAGAAGCAGTAATAGCTATGGCCAGCTAATCTCTCTAACATCTGATCAATGAATAGTAAGGGGAAGTGATCTTTTCTGGTCACTTTGTTTAATCTTCGGTAATCAAGACATACCCTAAAACCAGTTTTTTTTCCTGTAGGTATGAGCTCCTCATCTTCATTCTTCACCATTGTGATCCCACTCTTTTTAGGAACAACTTGGACCAAACTTACCCATTTTTTGTCTGAGATGGGGTAGATCATGCCAACATCTAATAGTTTTAATACCTTGGCCTTTACTACCTCTTTCATGTGTGGGTTAAGTCTTCTTTGAGCATCTCGAGTGGGTTTTGCTTCATCCTCAAGGTAGATATAATGCATGCATTTAGCTGGACTTATCCCTTTTATATCAGTAATGGTCAATCCAATGGCAGATCTATGCTCCCTAAGAACTCTCAATAGTTTCTCCTCTTCTTCAATACTTAAATTGGTAGCCACAATCACAGGTAATGTCTTCTTTTCTCCCAAATAAGCATAAGTTAAATGTTCTGGCAGTTGTTTCAATTCCAAGGTAGGTGCCTGGACAATAGAAGGGAGAAGAGTAGTATTAGTAGGTATGACGATTCAAATGGAGGAGCATACTTACTTAGATGTTTTGGAGAGACCTTAAGGAAGTGCACAGCTTTGATGATGTCATCAGTAACATCTTCAGGTTCTTGCTCAATATCCACTTTTGTGAAGCTATGGGTAATAGTGGTCTCTAATGGATCAATGTGCTGGACCTGAAAAGCTTGTTCAACAAAAAATTGCATCATACATACATTAAAGCATTCCATGTCATCTTGAGGTAGTTTTAATGCATCAAATATTTTAAACTCTATTTTCTCACCATTTACCTCCATACTTACTATACATTTTTTCACGCAAATCTTTGTATCAACAATTCTCATGAAGGGTCTTCCTAATATGATGGACAGATTCCATATCTAACATAATAAAGTCAGCATGTAATATAAACTCACCTACCTTTACCAGGACATCCTCAAGAATACCTCTAGGTGTTTTGATGCTTCTATCTGTCAACTACAAAGTGATGGAGGTCGGTTGAAGCTCCCCCAAACCTAGGGTTTCGAATACTGTGTATGGTAGTAGATTGACACCTGCTCCTAAATCTAGTAGTGCCCGTTCAAACAGCTGGTCATCTATCCTGTAGGGAATAGTGAAACTACTCGGATCTTTCAGTTTTGGTGGTAGTTTTCTTAATAGCACAACACTTACCTCTTCAGTTAAGGCTACAGTTTCATTTTCCTGAAACTTCCTCTTATGAGTGCAACAATCTTTTAAAAACTTAGCATAAGCAGGTATTTGTTGAATTGCATCTAATAAAGGAATGTTTATTTCAACTTTCCGCAAGGTTTCAAAGATAACAAGCAGTTTATTTTCTTTCTTTTGTTTAACTAACCTTTGCGGGAAGGGTGGTGCATTCACCTTCTCAGTCTCACTTACCTTTGATGTCGATGGTTTCTCTATACATGTTGTTGCAGATTCAACCCAGGTTCGATCCCTGGCAACGGTGCCAAAAACTTTTTGTGCGTTTATCTACCTAAATTAATAAGCAAATAATCGAACTCGTTTTACTTGCAAGTGCACAAGGTCAATAGTAGCATAGTATGCAAGTACGAGATCATCTCCACAGAGATTGGTGAATTTTGTTTTAGAATCAGTTTCACAAGATAAAATGATAGAAATAAATATTGAGTCTAGATTGATAATGATAAGAACATAGGGCTTTGATATCCACCACTAATAATACTTTCCCAATAAGTAATGTGCCAATGCTCTAGCCCTACCATGAATACCTAATAGTTGTCAACCTAAGGGTTTGGTCCGCTCCTTAAGCTATTGATCTCCCTAAGCAAAAAGTTAGGCATGGTGTATACTCTAACTCTTTTCTCTCTTAAGAGATTCAGCATGGTGTATACTGAGTTGTTCCTTAAGAGAGCGTGAGATTTGTGGAAATCGACAACCACACGAGACCTAGGGTACATTGTATACTTCCGGTTTCCCATGTTGATTAACCCAAGAATCCGGTGTGGATTTCTTTTGTTATTATTGTCAGACCCAGGACTCGGTCATCCAAATTAATCTAACTAACTTATCCATACCACATGCATACGTTGATCAGACACACACATATGAGGAGTTCAATAAAAACAGGCATTAATCAATTAAAGCATCATAACATGGCTATTTGCAAAGGCAATCAATGATTATATATATGGAAAAGCATAATTAGAGCTTCAATTGAGCCCTATTCAAGAGTTAGTTACACATGCTGTTTATGATAAATATCATTATAATATAAACTAAATAGAAAAAAAAAACTCGAAGAATACTCTGGAGATGAGTCGTCAATTCCTCTCCAAAGCTTACAACTTCAAAGCCGAAATCAAAAAGTGTGTTTTCTATGTTTTATAAGTCTATATTTAGGGTTCTAAGGGTGCCTCGAAACCCTAATTTTCAATTTAAGATCCGGAGACTTCTTTCCAAAACTGGTTATGCCGCCTCTTTGTGCGTGTGCGCTCAATCACATGGGTGTGCTCAAACCTTCTAGGTGTGCGCACGAGTGCTTGTGCGCTAGATCATAAGGGAGGTGCGCTCAAGCGCACCTAGCTGGTTTGCAGATCGTTACTTTTTCTTCCTTAGAGCTCCAAAATGTCATATTTTCTTCAAAGACCTATGAAAAACACAGAAAACACAAAAATGAAGTAGAATCTACTAAAATACATAAACAAAAATCCTAACAAGTGTAAATTAAGGGGCTTAAACATGACTATTTAAGCACTTATCAAGCATCCCATAAAGAAGGCACTCGGAGTCATTCGCTTCATTGTTTATCATGTTGGCGAGCAGTAAAGGGTAGATATTGAAATGGTGTCCTGATTTGAGACACTAGATTAATACCACATCTATCTTTGAGAGATAGCCCCGACTCCCAAGTCGTGGGTGGATGATCCAACTCATGATGAGGTTGAACAACTTTGAGTCGAGGGTCATATCACTACATTGGTGAAATCTAGTGGGCCTAAAGATGTAGTTAGGGTCACCCCTAACAATCTGGCATGCCTCCTCATAGTCAAAGTTGTCTGGCCATCCATCTATACTCCATTGGACTCCTCCCACAGGGATCCTTAGGATATATACCAGAAAGTCAGTGTTTACCTCGAATTCTACACCCATCACACTGGTTCTGAATAGAAGAGCCAGTGGACTTAGTTTCACTAGGTTGGCGTAGAACTGGTGAATGAGGTGTGGGTAGTATTTTTGGTGTAACTTGACAAGTGGTGTCAAGTGAATGGCTTCAAAGGCAGGTAATATATCGAAATTTGCATGACGGATAGAATCAAAGTCAACGAATCTACTTGTCGTGATCATTTTGTGGCGTATGATGGAGTTATACCTGTTTTTGGCGGCTGGACTCCAGAAGAGTAAGTCGTTAAGCTAAATCCTCACCTTTTTGCTAGAGGAACTCGCCACTGTTTTATAAACTTGTGTTTAATTAGCAAAAGTTTTTAAAAACCCAATTCACACTCCCCTTTTGGATTGAAACCTCGGTCTACAATTCATACCAGAGCCTCGTTCTCAATTTTAAGCTTAATATCCTTGAGTTAATCTGATGGCAGCAAATAGCTATTATGAAGGGCACTCCTACACTAGGCCTCATTTGTTCAATGGCTCCAACTATAACTACTGGAAAAACATGATGAAAATCTTTGTTGAAGGACAAGATTATAATCTATGGAGAGTCATTGAAAAGGGACATAGAATTCCATCCAAGGAAATAACTATTGGAGAAATCAATCATACAATGTCTAAACTCAAAACTAAGTACAATGATGAGGATTGTAGAATGATATCTCTCAATAGTAGAGCCAAAAGTATTTTACATTGTGCTTTAGATATATCTGAATACAATAAAATCTCTGCATGTGTTTCGGCTAAGGAGATATAGAATAAATTGCAAGTTACATATGAAGGAACTAGTGAGGTTAAAAAATCAAATATCTATATGCTAGTATCTGAATATGAATCTTTTAGAATGTCTCCTAACAAAACAATTTCTCAAATGCACTCACATTTCACAACTATTGTTAATGGTTTGAAGCTTCTTGGTAGGAACATTGAGGAGTTTGAACTAACAAGAAAAATCTTAAGATCTTTGCCACCCACTTGGAAAGCAAAGAAGACGGCCATCACGGAGGCCAAAGATCTCGACAAACTTCATGTTGAGACACTTCTTGGGTCATTATTGACATATGAGATGGAAGAAATGAATTCCATTGTCAATGATGATGAGAAGAAGAAAAAGGTGATTGCTCTCAAAGCCTCTACATGCAACAGAGAAGAGGAATCGAAAGAAGAGGCGGAGAGCAGTGATGAGTCTTAAATATTGCATATTTAAGCCCTTAAATTATATGTGTTAAGCTCTTAGTTTGTATTATTTCACTTTGTTTTATGTCTTTTCTGTGTTTTGTGTATTTTTATAGGTTTGTGGAGAAAATGAAGCATTTCGGGAGATGTCAAGCTTCAAGAGCAAAAGTTGAGGATGCCTAGTGCGATCGAGCGCACGAGACATGCGATCGAGCACACCTGTGCTCGAGCACACCTGCTTACGAACGAGTGCATGGTCAACATCCCACATCGAAATCTTTGCAGTGCAGTGCAGTGCACCTATGATCGAGCTCATCAGACGATTGAGCGCACATGTGATCGTGCGCATAAGACATGCGATCGATCACACCAATCTGCGATTGAGCGCACTCGGGCAGTATCCTACATCGAATCTGCAACCTATTGTGCTCCGGGACTCCCCCTATAAAAGAACCATCTCACTTCATCATTCAGTATGCAATTCTTGGGCCATTTGGTGTAATCCAGTGGACGTCTGCTAGCATTCTGGTGGACCCTGAAGGCTTTGCTACCACGAGGGGAAGCGCCGGCCAACAACGAATTTCTCCCATGTATAGTAATTTATTTCTTTTTATCTAGTTTTAAAATTTAATGTTTAGCACTTGTATTGTGAACTTTAGTTTCATAATTATGAGAGGCTAAAATCTTCAGTTAAGATTGAAGATGAAGCCTTTCCATTGTTTAGCATTATATTTGCAGATTTGTGCATAATAATTCTAATTTTTTAGTATAAATGTTTTGTTCAATTATTTAAGTAAATCTTATGATTGATTGCTTTTAATTGTTAAATTGGATATTCCTTGTGTTTCATCTGATGGATACATCGAATAGTTTTCGATTAAATTGGATTTCCTTTGTGATTTGTTAAAAGCGGATATATTGGATGCTTTTGGTTTAATTGGGATATTCGTTGTTTTTTGTTTAAAGTTGGATTCATGGAATTTTTTGATTACTTTTATATAGAACATGAAAATATATGCTTTACTTTGGTGGGGTGGATTCAGAAACCTTAGTCTTTTTATCATTTGCTTTAAACCAATTTAGTTTAAGTTTATATTTCTTTGCACAATATAATACAAAATTCGGAACTAGGTTAAGATAAGGCTAGTTTAGATAAAATTATATTTTCATAACGCAATTCCCTGTGGATTCGACCTCGCACTTGCACAACACTATATTGCAAACGACTCATGCGCTTGCAAGTAATTTAAAACTCACAACAAGTTTTTGGCGCCATTGTCGGAGAGCTGTTTGGTTTGTGAAAATTAATTTTTTGTCTGAATTAATTTTATTTTTCTACTAGTTAGTTAGTATTGTTTGTTTGATTTTTCTTTTTGGCAATTTTATTTTATTTTATTTCTATTTGCATTCTTCATTTTAAAAAAACAAAAAATATATATTTTTGCAAATTTTTGTTGGCTCATTTTGTGAATAGTGTGTTTGTCGTTTGTGCATTTAATCTATTTTGTTCTGTAGTTTCTGCTGGTTAGTTTATTTTAGTGCTTTTAGTGCGGTGTATGCTTGGTCAGAGATCCCTGAATTTAGATTTGACACATTTAAATCCCGACTTAGAAAGAACTCTTAGGAGATAGAAAAGAGCACTAGTTGAAAGAGAGACAGTTGAGATGGGAGAAAATTTTAGGAATGCAAATCATCTGGAACATGTAGAGCAACCTAGAGCTTGGAACGTAGACTCCACTACATCCCTTAGGGATTTGTTCGCACCCATTGCAACTAATTCATCTTCTTGCATAGTGTTGCCACCTACCAATGCCACCCATTTTGACTTAAAGCCACATGTCATCCAACTCCTACCCTCATTTCATGGCTTAGATCTTGAAAATCCTTATAGTCATGTAAAGAAGTTCAAAGACATTTGTGCCACATTCAAGTTTCAGAACTTCTCTGAGGAGTCAGTCCATCTTCGAATTTTCCCTTTTTCTTTTCACAATAAAGCTAGAGCATGGTTGGATTCAAACACGCCCGGGTCTATTACATCTTGGGAAAATCTGCTTAGCAAATTTTATCATAAGTTTTTCCCAATGTCTAGAGTGAATGAGTGCTGAAAGGAGATTAGTTCTTTCACTCAGGATGAGGATGAAAAGTTTTCTGAGACCTAGGAGCGCTTCAAAGAGTTACTGATCAGATGCCCTCCACATTGATATGAAAAATGGAGACTCGTTCAGTTCTTCTACCAAGGGTTGACTTAACCCAACCGTAGCATGATCGAGTCTATAAATGGGGGGGGCATTCTTGAGTCTGTCGGGGGAGGAAGCATACAAGGCATTGGACAAGTTGTCCGACAACTCGCAGTAGTGGAATTTTTCAAGCTGTCGAGATAAGTCCATTCGTGCTCCCAAGAAAGGAGGCACCTATGAGGTCGGAGAAGACACTGATTTGAGGATAAAGTTAGATGCTCTCACTAAGAAGATTGACACTCTCGCTGTGGGCCAATCCATCAATGCTGCCAACACATTCAATGTTGATAGTTATTCCATCTGTGCTAGTCCCATGCATCTAGCACAGAATTGTCCATCTATTCCGGTTTTTACCGAGTATCCTATTGAACAAGTGAATGCTTTCAATGACTATCGGAGGCAGTCAAATGGATCTTACTCCGAGACGTACAATCCAGGATGGTGGAACCACCCTAATTTTTTATGGAAGCAGAGCTAACCAATGAATCAGGGAGGAGCCCTGCATCATGCTCAAAATCAATACCCTCCCGAATTTGCCCCCACAAATTCCTAGTCATGGTTGCTCTGCCCATCCAGCACCATCACCTGCTTACCAAGCTCCAACTCAAATGCCAGCCCCAGTTTCACAGTCACTAGAGGACACCCTTAAGTAGTTCATGAAGATGACTGGCCAATCCATGAGCGAAGTAAAGAATGCAACAATGGTAAACACCCAAGCAATTACTAAACTGGAGAGTCAAATAGGGCAAATTGCAAGTCACTTGGGTGAA
This sequence comes from Bretschneidera sinensis, assembly GCA_023935145.1. Classification (NCBI taxonomy): domain Eukaryota; kingdom Viridiplantae; phylum Streptophyta; class Magnoliopsida; order Brassicales; family Akaniaceae; genus Bretschneidera; species Bretschneidera sinensis. The sequence goes on from CM043703.1 coordinate 21,811,823, forward strand.
AGAAAGAATGGGAAGTTCCCCAGTCAGCCCGTGCCCAACCCGAAAGGACAGTTTATAGTTGGAAATTCATCAACTCCTACGCATGGAGAGGAAAAAATGCAGTCGATTGTCACATTAAGGTCTGGGAGATAAGTGGACAATTGAGTAGAAGAGAACCCTGCTATGCAGCAAGGGCAAGAAAGTGGCAACAAGGAAAAGAGAGATGCTGAGCAATCTACAGCCACACCTACTGTGAAGGACCCTCCTAGGTCACTTGTACCTAAAGCGCCTTACCCTGAGAGATTACAGGCGCCTAAGAAATGAGGGAAGTATGAGGAAATTCTGGAGGTATTCAAGCAGGTCCAAATCAATATCCCATTGTTGGATACCATCCATCAAGTGCCATCATATGCCAAGTTTTTAAAGGACTTGATCACTATCAAGAGAAAGACGAATGTCCTAAAGAAGGAATTTTTAACCGAGCAGGTTAGCTCAATCCTTCAGTGCAAGCTACCCATCAAGTATAAGGACCCGGGGTATCCTACCATCTCTTGCACGATAGGAGTTAGCCAGATTGAAAAGACTCTCTTGGATCTAAGAGCAAGTGTGAACCTTCTACCTTACTCAGTCTATTTGCAGTTAGGGTTAGGAGAACTGAAGCCCACAAACACGACGCTTCAATTGGCTGATAGGTCAGTGAAAATACCACGAGGAATAATTGAGGACGTCTTGATAAAAGTGGATAAATTCTATTTCCCAGTGGATTTTATTGTGCTTGACACAGAGCCGGTTAGAATGTAGGGATTCAGATACTGGTTATTCTAGGGCGACCATTCTTAGCCACGGCTAACGCCCTGATCAATTGTAGGACAGGGGTGATGAAGATTTCCTTCGAAAATATAACAGTGGAGTTGAATATCTTTGATATCACTAAGCAACCACTGGAATTTGATGCAGTGAGAAATGTATGCATGATAGAAGAGATTCTTGAGGAGATTGTGGATGAATCAAGAATTGATGACCCCCTGGAGGCATACTTCGCTCGATTTGGAGAGGATTTGGATCTAGATAAGTTCCTCGAGCAAGCGAGTGCTATTTTGGAGTCTCCTCCTCGGGAGAGCAATGAAATGAAGGAGATCACAACACCTGAACCCCCTAAGAAGGAACTTAAGCCTTTACTGGATAATCTTAAGTATAAGTTCCTAGGTCCAGCAGATTGTTTGCCTATCATTATAGCTTTAGATTTGGGTGAGGCTCAAGAGAATAAATTATTAGATGTTTTAAGAGAGCACAAGGAAGCTATCGGCTGCACTATAGAGGATATTAAGGGAATCAGCCCCTCGTTAGTAATACACAAGATACATTTGGAGGAGAATGCCAAGCCATCGAGGGAGCCACAAAGAAGGCTCAACCCAGCTATGCAAGAGGTTGTGAGGGTGGAAGTAATTAAGCTACTAGATGCAGGGATCATTTATCCCATCTCTGATAGCAAGTGGGTGAGCCCGATTCACGTCGTGCCTAAGCGAGCTAGATTAACGGTAGTGAAGAATAAGGACGACGAATTGGTGCCAACTCGTGCTCAGTCAGGATGGAGAGTGTGTATAGACTACCGTAAACTGAACACTGCCACAAGGAATGATCATTTTCCACTCCCATTTATTGATCAGATGGTGGAGCGTTTGGTTGGGCACGAGTATTATTGCTTTTTTATGGTTATTCTGGATATAACCAGGTCCCCGTGGACCCTGAAGATCAGGAGAAGATGACATTTACCTGTCTTTTTAGGACATTTGCCTACCGTCGCATGCCATTTGGGTTATGCAATGCACCTGCTACTTTTCAGCGGTGCATGGTCAGCATATTCTCTGACATGGTAGAGCGGTTCTTAGAGATTTTCATGGACGATTTCTTCATCTTTGGTTCAATATTTGAGGAGTGTCTGTACCGTCTCACTTTGGTTTTAGTGCGGTGCAAGGAGAAGAACCTAGTGCTTAATTAGGAGAAACGTCATTTTATGGTTAAGCAAGGTATTGTACTAGGGCATGTCATATCTCATCAGGGGATTGAGGTCGACAAAGCGAAGGTGGACCTGATTTCCAATCTTCCACCCCCACGTACAGTGAAGGAGGTTCGATCTTTTCTGGGCCATGCAGGCTTCTACAGGCGATTTGTCCAGAATTTCAGCAAAATCACCAGGCCCTTGTGCAAGTTATTACTGAAGGATGCCCCATTTGTATTTGATGAAGACTGTAAGAAAGAATTTGGGATCTGAAGAAGATTCTAACGTCCACACCCATTATTCAGCTACCCAACTGGGGTGTGCTTTTTGAGATTATGTGTGACGCATCAGACTATGCTGTTGGAGTTGTTTTGGGGCAGTGTGTTGATAAACTTCCCCATGTTATCTATTATGCAAGTCAAACTCTAAATGACGCACAACTCAATTACACTACTTGCTAGCAGTTGTTTTTGCATTAGATAAGTTCAAATCCTACTTGTTAGGATCTAAAGTCATTATCTACTCAGACCATGCAGCATTGAAGTATCTTTTCTCTAAAAAAGATGCTAAATCTCATCTTATCCAATGGATCTTGCTACTTCAAGAGTTCGACATAGAGATTTGGGATAAGAAAGGTTCCAAAAATATGGTGGCGAACCATTTGCCTAGATTGATTGTGGATTTCACTGAGGCCGCCACTCCCATTTCTGAGACCTTTCCTGATGAGCAGTTGATGCACATTGCTCACAATCCCACTCCATGGTTTGCTGATATAGTGAACTATCTTGTCACCGGTCAAATGCCTTTACATTGGGGGTGACAAGATAAATCAAAGTTTTTTGCCATGGTTAAACATTTTTTCTGTGATGATCCTTACCTGTTCAAGTATTGTCCCGATCAGATCATCAGAATGTGTATTCCTGAGCATGACCAATCTAATGTCATCGTTTTTTGTCATGATCATGCTTATGGAGGCCATTTTAGTGCTAAAAAGACTGCTGCAAAGATTTTGTAGTGTGGATTCTATTGGCATACCCTGTTCCGAGACTCTCACACCTACTGTGTATCTTGTGAGCGTTGCAAAAAGCTAGGGAGTCTTTCGAGGAGGAATATGATGCCCCTTAACCCTATCCTGATTGTTGAGATTTTTGACGTGTGGGTTATTGATTTTATGGGACTGTTCCCAAACTCCTTTGGGTACCTGTACATTCTGGTTGCTGTGGACTATCTGTCCAAATGGGTGGAGGCCGTTGCATGTAAGATCAATGACCACAGAGTTGTGGTCCAGTTTTTGAAGGACACTATCTTTGCTCGTTTTGGTACGCCTCGTGCAATCATAAGTGACGAAGGTAAGCACTTTTGCAACCGGATTTTTGAGCAATTGATGAAGAAATATTTCATCACATACAAGGTTGCCACCCTGTATCACCCTCAGACGAGTGGCCAAGTGGAAATTTCCAATCGCGAGATCAAGCAAATTTTGGAGAAGACTATGAACCCTAGTAGAAAGGATTGGACTCTATGATTGACTGATGCACTATGGGTATATCGAACAGCTTTTAAGACACCAATTGGCATGTCCCACTATCGTATTGTGTACGGAAAGGCATGTCACCTTCCGATAGAATTGGAGCATCGTGCATATTGGGCTATTAAGCAGCTGAACTTCAATCTTTCTAAGGTCGGCTCACAAATGAAGCTCCAACTCGATGAATTAGAGGAGCTGTGGAATGATGCATATGAGTGTGCACGGTCATACAAGGCACAAATGAAGAAGACTCATGACCAAAACATTTTGAGATGAGCTTTTGAGCCGGGTCTAAAAGTTCTTCTTTACAATTCACGCCTGCATCTTTTTCCAGGCAAGTTCAAATCTCGATGGACAGGCCCATTTATTATTCTGTCAGTTTTTCCTCATGGGGCCATCAAGATTGAGGATCCAAAAAATGGTAACACTTTCAAGGTAAATGGACAGAGGCTAAAACCATTCTTGGAGTTGAGGAGTCCGGACATTGAGACGATATTGTTGGAGGATCCTATTTATTCAGATTGAATATCGTCTACTATGGAGAGTCTGGCTAAAGACTTTAAACTTAGCGCTCATGGGAGGCACCCCACAGCTTATCCTTTCTGTTTATTTATTATTTTACATATTTATGATTAATGTTTGTTTCCAGTATTTTTTTGTTTTTCAGTCTTTATTTTTCAGGGACAACGCGTACTTCAGTTCAAGTTTGGGGGTATGCTACGAGCCATGCTAGTCCAGATAGTTCTCCATATCCCATGTCAGTTCTTTCCATATTATTCACACATTGGGGTCAATGTGTAATTTAAGTTTGGGGGTATGGGAGACACATTTCACACACTTTGTCCTAATTTGTTGTTTTTTTTTAGTGAAGATAAATGCATGTTCATGTTCGTCTGAAAATTTTGATTGATCTGAAAAAAATTGTGATGTGATTTCATTGGTGAGTTTAAAACTTTGAACACATGATCTGATGATAGAGTTTAAACTTTAGTTACTTACTTTAGGCATTCGAGAATTCACATGTTTGAGCCAATCTAACACGTGCACATTAGCACATATTTGTGTGAGGTATGACATGTAATGTTAATGTGTATGTTTCTTATCTTAACTGAAACGGGATAACTTGTGGGATTAACACTTGGGCATAGAAAAGCATAAAAAAAAAATAATGATCGTCATCAATAAACTTTCCACTGAGTAACTAGACCTCTTGCCTCAGTAAGCAGTGAGTGTTCACGTCAAAATGTGGGAATTTTATTCATAGTGATCATTGCGAAATTTTCTACTGAGTAACTGGACCTTTTGCCTCAGTAAGCAGTGAGTGTTCACATCAAAAGGTGGAAATTTTGTAGCATTAAGGTCAGTTTAGTTTCGTAGCTTTTTTTACTCGAGTTAGTGAGTCCTTAGGGGTGTCTTTACACCTAATGCCCTAAAACCATCTGGTTTGGGAGTCACTGACTCAACACTTGTTACATGGGTCAATTAGAAAGATTAAGGGAACTAAACATAGTAGGGCCTTATTATTAATAAATAATAAATAAAACTATGCCATCGTTGTTCATTCCGATGAGAAATTATGTGAATCTTGAGATGTCGAAACATTATACATTGATCTTATTTGGAAACCTCATCAGTATATGCTAATTCACTTTACACTGATTCAAGCTTATGATGTCTTAGCATGCCTCTTGCAAGTAATTAGGTTTTAAATTCTTATTCATTGTGAAGATGGGTTAGATTTTTTAAGCTTGCTCATGAACGAATTTCATGATTTTGAGTGCTCCTTAAATTTTTGGATACCATGAGTAATGAACTTATCTTTGTGTTCTTTGTTTTTCATTTAGTTTTTTTATTTTGTTTTGCTAAGGGACTAGAAAAATATAAGTTTGGGGGTATTTAATGAGTCTTAAATATTGCATATTTAAGCCCTTAAATTATATGTGTTAAGCTCTTAGTTTCTATTATTTCACTTTATTTTATGTTTTTTCTGTGTTTTGTGTATTTTTATAGGTTTGTGGAGAAAATGAAGCATTTCGGGAAATGTCAAGCTTCAAGAGCAAAAGCCACCTGCCTACGAATGAGCGCATGGTCAACATCCTACATTGAAATCTTTGCAGTGCAGTGCACCTGCGATCGATCACACCAATCTGTGATCGAGCGCACTCGGGCAGTATCCCACATCGAATCTGCAACTCATTGTGCTCCAGGACTCCCCCTATAAAAGAACCATCTCACTTCATCATTCAGTGTGCAATTCCTGGGCCACTTGGTGTAATCTGGTGGACGTCTGCTAGCATTCTGGTGGACCCTGAAGGCTTTGCTACCACGAGGGGAAGCGTCGCCCAACAACGAGTGGAATTTCTCCCATGCATAGTAATTTATTTCTTTTTATCTAGTTTTAAAGTTTAATGTTTAGCACTTGTATTGTGAACTTTAGTTTCATAATTATGAGAGGCTAAAATCTTCAGCTAAGATTGAAGATGAAGCCTTTCCATTGTTTAGTGTTGTGAGTTTTAAATTACTCGTAAGCGCACGAGTCGTTTGCAGTATAGTGTTGTGCAAGTGCGAGGTCGAATCCGCAGGGAATTGCGTTGTGAAAGTATATTTTCAATCTAAACTAACTCTATCTTAACCTAGTTCCGAATTTCATATGATAATTTGCAAAAGAAATTAAAATTAAACTAAATTGATTTTTAAAAACTAATAATTAAAACACTAAGGTTTCCAAATCCACCCCACCGAAGTTAAGCATACATGTTCTAAAAATATAGCCTATCAAAACATTCCATGAATCCAACTATAAGACAAAAAACAAATAATATCTCAACTAAACCAAAAGCATCCAATGTATCCGCTCTCAACAAATCACAAAGGAAATCCAATTTAATCGAAAAGCATTCAATGTATCCATCAAATGAAACACAAGGAATATCCAACAGACAATTTAAACTCAATCAATTATAAGATAAACTTAAATAATTGACAGAACATTTATTCTAAAAATTGTCAGATTTGTTCAAGCAAATCTGAACTACTACGCCAAACAACGGCGGGGCTTCATCTTCAACCTTAGCTGAAGAGTCTAGCCACTCATAACTATGAAACTACAATTCATAATAAAAGTGCTAAACATTTAAACTAAAACAACTAAATGTAAAGAAATAAATAAATAACTTTACATGGGAGAAATTCCACTCGCTGACGGGCGGCGCTTCCCCTTGTGGTGACAAAACCTTCGAGATCTACCAGAATGCTAGCGGGCGTCCACTGGTAAACACAAATGTGGCTCAGGAATTTTACATTAAAGATGAAATGAAGAAGGGCTTATATAGGGAAATATCACAAGTGTAATATGCTTCCAATCCGATGTGGGATACTGCAGATTTCAGTTTTTGCTCTTTGACCTTTGTCTACTAAAACTGCCATAACTTTCTCTATAAAAATCATTTTATTGATCTGTAAAATTCTCCAGAAAATAGACATCCGGATATTTCCAAGCATATATAGCTCATCTCATGGTTCGTCCTGAATCAATACAGTTAAATCCTCAAAAATGGTTGATCTGTCATGCTGAAATCATGCACAGCCTGACCTTTGTCTACTAAAACTGCCATAAATTTCTCTAGAAAAATCATTTTATTGATCCGTAAAATTCCCCAGAAAATAGAAATCTGGATCTTTCCAAATATATATGGATCATCTTCTGGTTCTTCCTAAATCAATACAGTTTAATCCTAAAAAATGGCTGATCTGCACGAGCAATTCTGGCAATTTAGTGAAACTTCTTTCCAAGCTTGTAAACCTGTAAAACAACGAAAACAACTCAAAGTAACAAATTCCTAAGCTAACAAATGTAAATTAAAGGGCCAAAATATGCAATATTTGGCACTCATAAAATACCCCCAAACTTACAATTTGCTAGTCCCTTAGCAAAACAAAATAATAAAAAAAAAACCTAAATGAAAAACAAAGAACATAAAGATAAGTTTATCACTCATGGTATCCAAAAATTTAAGGAGCACACATCACCATGATATTCATTCATGAGCAAGCTTAAAAAGATAAACCCATCTTCGCAATGAATAGAAAAGTTAAAATCTAATTACTTACAAAAGGCAGGTTAAGGCATCACAAGTTTGACACTGTGTAAATTGAATTAGCATATAGAAATGAAGCTTCCAAGTGACTCCAATGTGTAAGGTCTCCATGTCTCAAGATTCACCGAATTTTCCATCAAAATGAATGAAAGAGGCATAGTTTTTTTTGTTTTTTTTATAAGGCACGGCTATGTCTAGTTCCCTTAAGCTTTCTAATTGACCCATGTAGCGAGTGTTGAGTCAATGACTCCCAAACCAGATGGTTTTAGGGCATTAGGTGTAAAGACACCCCTAAGGACTTACTAACTTGAGTCAAAAAAGCTACGAAATTAAACCGGTCTTAATACTACCAAGTAAAATTCTACCTTTTGACGTGAACACTCACTGCTTACTGAGGCAAGAGGTCCAGTTACTCAGCGAAAAGTTTATTTATGATAGTAATTTTTTATTTTTTATTTTATTTTTTTATGCTTTTCTATGCCCAAGAGTTCATCCAACAAGTCATCCAGTTTCAGTTAAGATAAGGAAAAATACACATTAAAATCACATGTCATACCTCACATAATTTGTGCTAATGTGCTCGTGTTAGATTATGTCAAACATGTGAATTATCAAATGCCTAAGGTAAGTAACTAAATTTTAAAATTTATCACCAGATCATGTGTTCAAAATGTTAAGCTCACCAATGACATCACATCACAGAAATTGTTTAGATCAACCAAAATTTCACGATAACATGAGCATGCATTTATCTCTACGACGAAAAGACAACAAATTAGGACAAAGTGTGTGATGTGTCTCCCATACCCCCAAACTTAAATTACACATTGACCCCAATGTGTGACTAATATGGAACGAGCTGACCTGAGATATGGAGAACTAGCTGGATTGGTATGGCTCATAGCATACCCCCAAACTTGAACTGAAGTACGCATTGTCCCTGAAAAATAAAAAACTGGAAAACAAAAAATACTAAAAAACAAACATTAATCATAAAAATGCGAAATAATAAATAAACAGAAAAGATAAGCTGTGGGGTGCCTCCCATGAGCGCTAAGTTTAAAGTCTTCAGCCAGACTGTCCCTAGAATACTGCACTCAATCTGAGTAACTAGGATCCTCCAACAGTATCGTCTCAATGTCCGGACTCCTCAACTCTAAGAATGGTTTTAGCCTCTATCCATTTACCTTGAAAGTATTACCATTCTTAGGATCCTCAATCTCGATGGCCCCATGAGGAAAAACTGATCGAATAATGAATGGGCCTGACCATCGGGATTTGAGCTTACCTGAAAAAAAATGCAGGCGCGAATTGTAAAGAAGAACTTTCTGACCCGGCTCAAAAGCTCGTCTTAAAATATTTTGGTCATGAGTCTTCTTCATTTGTGCTTTGTATGATCGGGCACACTTATATGCATCATTCCGCAGCTCCTCCAATTCATTGAGTTGGAGCTTCCGTTGTGAGCCAGCCTTGGAAAGATTGAAATTCAGTTGCTTGATAGCCCAATACGCACGATGCTCTAATTCAACTGGAAGGTGACATGCCTTTCCGTACAGAATACGATAGGGAGACATGCCAATGGTCGTCTTGAAGGCTGTCCGATATGCCCACAGTGCATCAATCAATCGCAAAGACCAATCCTTTCTATTAGGGTTCACAGTCTTTTCCAAAATTTGTTTGATCTCGCGATTTGAAATTTCCGCTTGACCACTCGTCTGTGGGTGATACGGGGTGGCAACTTTGTGCGTGATGAATAACTTCTTCATCAACTGCTCAAAGATCTTTTTGGAAAGTGCTTACCTCCATCACTTATGATTGCTCGAGGCGTACCAAAACGAGCAAAAATAGTATCTTTCAAGAATTGGACCACAACTCTGTGGTCATTGGTCTTACACGCAACGGCCTCCACCCCACTTGGACAGATAGTCCACAGCAACTAGAATGTATAAGTAACCAAAGGAGTTTGGGAACGGTCCCATGAAATCAATGCCCCACACATCAAAAATTTCAACAATCAGAATAGGGTTGAGGGGCATCATATTTCTCCTAGAAAGACTCCCTAGCTTTTGGCAATGCTCATAAGATACATAGTAGGTGTGAGAGTCCCGGAACAAGGTAGGCCAATAAAATCCATACTGTAAAATCTTCGCAGCGGTCTTTTTAGCACTAAAATGGCCTCCACATGCATGATCATGAAAAAGGCGATGACATTAGATTGGTCATGCTCAAGAATACACCGTCTAATGATCTGATCAAGACATTACTTGAACAGGTAACGATCGTCCCAGAAAAAGTGTTTTACCATGGCTAAAAATTTTGATTTATCTTGCCTCCCTCAATGCAAGGGCATGTGTCCGGTGACAAGATAGTTCACTATGTCAGCAAACCATAGTGTGGGACTGTGAGCAATGTTCATCAATTACTCATCAGGAAAGGTCTCAGAAATTGGAGTGGTGACCTCAGTGAATTCCACAATCAATCTAGACAAATGGTCCGCCATCACATTTTCCGAACCTTTCTTATCCCGAATCTCAATGTCGAACTCTTGAAGTAGCAAGATCCATTGGATAAGACGAGATTTAGCATCTTTTTTAGAGAAAATATACTTCAATACAGCATGGTCCGAGTAGATAATGACTTTAGATCCTAACAAGTAGGATCTGAACTTGTCTAATGCAAAAAAGACTGCAAGTAACTCCGTCTCAGTGGTAGATTAATTGAGTTGTGCGTCGTTTAGAGTTCGACTTGCATAATAGATAGCATGGGGAAGTTTATCAACACGCTGCCCCAAAACAACTCCAACAGTATAGTCTGATGCGTCACACATAATCTCAAAAGACACACCCCAGTTGGGTGGCTGAATAATGGGTGTGGACGTCAGAATCTTCTTCAGATCCCCAAATGCTTTCTTACAATCCTTATCAAATAGAAATGGGGCATCTTTCAGCAACAACTTGCACAAGGGCCTAGCGATCTTGCTGAAATTCTGGATAAATCGCCTATAGAAACCTGCATGGCCCAGAAAAGATCGAACCTCTTTCACCATACGTGGGGGTGGAAGGTTGGAAATCAAATCCACCTTTGCTTTGTCGACCTCAATCCCTCGATTAGATACGACATGCCCCAGTACAATTCCTTGCTTGACCATAAAATGGCACTTCTCCCAATTAAGCACCAGGTTCTTCTCCTTAGACCGTACTAAAACCAAAGAGAGACGATGCAGGCATTCCTCAAATGTAGAACCGAAGATGGAGAGGTCGTCCATGAAAATCTCCAAGAACCGCTCAACCATGTCAGAGAATATACTGACCATGCACCGCTGAAAAGTGGCGGGTGCATTGCGTAACCCAAAGGGCATGCGACGGTAGGCGAAAGTCCCAAAAAAACAGGTAAATATCGTCTTCTCTTGATCTTCGGGGTCCACGGGGACCTGGTTATATCCAGAATAACCATCCAAAAAGCAATAATACGCGTGCCCAGCCAAACGCTCCACCATCTGATCGATAAATGGAAGTGGAAAGTGATCCTTCCTTGAGGCAACGTTCAGCTTACGGTAGTCTATACATACTTTCCACCCAGACTGCACACGAGTTGGTACCAACTCATCATCCTTATTCTTTACTACCATTAATCCAGCTCGCTTGGGCACGACACGAATAGGGCTCACCCACTTGCTATTAGAGATGAGATAAATGATCCCTGAATCTAACAGCTTAATAACCTCTGCCCTCGCAAACTCTTGCATAGCAGGGTTGAGCCTTCTTTGTGGCTCCCTCGATGGCTTAGCATCTTCCTCCAAATGTATCCTGTGCATCACCACCGAGGGGCTGATTCCCTTAATATCCTCAATGGTCCAGCCGATAGCTTCCTTGTGCTCTCTTAAAACATCTAATAATTTCTCCTCTTGAGCCTCACCCAAATCTGAAGCTATTATCACAGGCAAACAATCTGCTGGACCCAGGAACTTATACTTAAGATTATCTGGTAAAGGCTTAAGTTCCTTCTTTTGAGGTTCTGGTGCTACCGTCTCCTCCTCCTTATTGCTTTTTTGAGGATCAGACTCCAAAATGGTATTTACTTCCTCGAGTAACTTATCTAAGCCCAAGTCCTCTCCAAAGTGAGCAAAGTATGCCTCCATGGGATCCTCAATGCTTGATTCATTCACAGTATCCTCAAGAATCTCCTCTATCAAGCATACATCTCTCACTTCATCATATTCCAGTGGTTGCCTAGTGATATCAAAAATGTTCAACTCCACTGTCATATTTTCGAAGGAGATCTTCATCACCCCTGTCCTACAGTTGATTAAGGCGTTAGTCGTGGCTAAGAATGGTCACCCTAGAATCACTAGTATTTGAATCCCTACATTCTGAACCAACTCTGTGTCAAGCACAATAAAATCCACGGGGAAATAGAACTTATCCACTTTTATCAAAACGTCCTCAACGTGGTCTTTTCACTGACCTGTCAGCCAATTGAAGCGTCGTGGATGTGGGCTTCAATTCTCCTAACCCCAACTGCACATAGACTGAGTAGGGTAGAAGATTCACACTCGCCTCTAGATCCAAAAGGGCCCTCTCAATATGGCTGACTCCTATCGTGCAAGAAATGGTAGGACACTCCGGGTCCTTATACTTGATAGGTAGCTTGCACTGTAGGATTGAGCTGACCTGCTCGGTCAAAAATGCCTTTTTTAAGACATTCATCCTCCTCCTGATAGTGACCAAGTCATTTAAAAACTTAGCATATGATGGCACTTGATGGATGGCATCCAAAAATGGGATATTGATTTGGACTTGCTTGAATACCTCCAGGATTTCCTCATACTTCCCTCATTTCTTCGGCGCCTGTAGTCTCTCGGGGTAAGGTACTCTAGGTATAAATGACCTAGGAGGGTCCTTCTCAGTAGGTGTGGCTGTAGATGGCTCAGCATCTCTCTTCTCTGTGTTGCCACTCCATTGCCCTTACTGCATAGCAGGGCTCTCTTCCACTCGATTGTCCACTTATCTCCCAGACCTCAGTGTGACAATTGACTGTACTTGTTCCTCCCCGTGCGTAGGAGTTGATGAACTCTCAACCATAAATTGTCCTTTCGGGTTAGGCACGGGTTGACTGAGGAACTTTCCTTTCTCTCTCTCACCCAAGTGACTTGCAATTTGCCCTATTTAACTCTCCAGCTTGGCAAGTACTTGGGTGTTTACCACTGTTGCACTCCTCACATCACTCATATTTTGGCTAGTCGCCTTCATGAACTCCTTAAGGGTGTCCTCTAGCGACTGTGAAACTGGCGCTGGTGTTTGAGTGGGTGCTTGGTAAGCAGGTGAAAGTGCTGGATGGACAAAACGACCATGATTTGGAATTTGTGGGGCAAATCCGAGAGGATATTGATTTTGAGCATGATGAGGGCCTCCTTCCTGATTCATTGGTTGGTTCTGCCTCCATGAAAAATTTGGGTGGTTCCGCCACCCTGGATTGTCCGCCTCGGAGTACGGTCCATTTGACTGCCTTTGAAAGTCATTGAAAGCATTTACTTGTTCCATAAGATACTCGACACAAGTCGACATTGATGGGCAATTCTGTGCTAGATGCATGGGACTAGTACAGATGGAATAGCTTTTAACATTGAATGTGTTAGCAGCATTGATGGATTGGCTCACAGTGAGAGCATCAATCTTCTTGGTGAGGGCATCTAACTTTATCCTCAAGTCAGCGTCCTCCCTGACCTCATAGATGCCTCTCCTTTTAGGAGCACGAATGGACTTATCTCGACAGCTTGAAAAATCCCACTGCTGCGAGTTGTCAGACAACTTGTCCAATGCCATGTATACTCCGTCTCCTGTCAGACTCAAGAATGCCCCCCATTCATAGACTCGATTATGCTACAGTTGGGTTGAGTCAACCCTTGGTAGAAGAATTGAACGAGTCTCCACTTCTCATATCCATGTGGAGGGCATCTGATCAGTAACTCTTTAAAGCGCTCCCAGCTCTCAGAGAACTTCTCATCCTCATCCTGAGTGAAAGAGCTAATCTCCTTTCGGCACTCATTCACTCTAGACATTGGGAAAAACTTATGATAAAATTTGCTCAGCAGGTTTTCCCAAGATGTAATAGACCCAGACGTGTTGGAATCCAACCACGCCCTAGCTCTATCATGAAGAGAAAAAGGGAAGAGTCGAAGATGGACTGACTCCTCAGAGAAGTTATGGAATTTAAATGTGGCACAAATGTCTTTGAACTTCTTCACATGGCTATAAGGATTTTCAAGATCTAAGCCATGGAATGACGGTAAGAGTTGGATAATATGTGGCTTCAGGTCAAAGTGTGTGGCATTGGTTGGTGGCAATACTATGCAAGAGGATGAGTTAGTCGCAATGGGTGCGAACAAATCCCTAAGGGATGTAGTGGAGTCCACTTTCCAAGCTCTAGGTTGTTTTACATGTTCAGGATGATTAAAATTCTCTCCTATCTCAACAGTTTCTCTCTCAACTAGTGCTCTTTTCTGTCTCCTAAGAGTCTTTTCTAAGTCGGGATCTAAATGTGTCAAATCTAAGTTCAAGGATCCCCGACCAAGCATACACCAACAGAAAACAATGAGATACTAATCAGCAGAAACAACAGAATAAAGCAAACACACAACTCACAATTTTTTTATTTTTTTTTTAAATAAAAAATTGCTAACTAATTAATAGAAAAAAAAAATCAATTCAGACCAAAAATTTTCACAAACCAAACAAATCCCCGGCAACGGCGCCAAAAACTTCTTGTGAGTTTTAAATTACTCGCAAGCGAATGAGTCGTTTGCAGTATAGTGTTGTGCAAGTGCGAGGTCGAATCCACAGGGAATTGCGTTGTGAAAGTATATTTTCAATCTAAACTAACTCTATCTTAACCTAATTCCGAATTTCAGATGATAATTTGCAAAAGAAATTAAAATTAAACTAAATTGATTTTTAAAAACTAATAATTAAAACACTAAGGTTTCCAAATCCACCCCACCGAAGTTAAGCATATATGTTCTAAAAATATAGCCTATCAAAACATTCCATGAATCCAACTATAAGACAAAAAACAAATAATATCCCAACTAAACCAAAAGCATCCAATGTATCCGCTCTCAACAAATCACAAAGGAAATCCAATTTAATCGAAAAGCATTCAATGTATCCATCAGATGAAACACAAGGAATATCCAACAGACAATTTAAACTCAATCAATTATAAGATTAACTCAAATAATTGACAGAACATTTATACTAAAAATTGTCAGATTTGTACAAGCAAATCTGAACTACTACGCCAAACAACGGCGGGGCTTCATCTTCAACCTTAGCTGAAGAGTCTAGCTACTCATAACTATGAAACTACAATTCATAATAAAAGTGCTAAACATTTAAACTAAAACAACTAAATGTAAATAAATAAATAAATAACTTTACATGGGAGAAATTCTACTCGCTGACGGGCGGCGCTTCCCCTCGTGGTGACAAAGCCTTCGAGATCCACCAGAATGCTAGCGGACGTCCACCGGTAAACACCAAAGTGGCTTAGGAATTGTACATTAAAGATGAAGTGAAGAAGGGCTTATATAGGAAAATATCACAAGTGCAATATGCTTCCAATCCGATGTGGGATATTGCAGATTCCAGTTTTTGCTCTTTGACCTTTGTCTACTAAAACTGCCATAACTTTCTCTAGAAAAATAATTTTATTGATCCGTAAAATTCTCCAGAAAATAGAAATCCGGATATTTCCAAGCATATATGGCTCATCTCATGGTTCTTTCTGAATCAATACAGTTAAATCCTCAAAAATGGCTGATCTGTCACGCTGAAATCATGCACAGCCTGACCTTTGTCTACTAAAACTGCCATAACTTTCTCTAGAAAAATAATTTTATTGATCTGTAAAATTCTCCAGAAAATAGACATCCGGATCTTTTCAAACATATATGGCTCATCTTCTGATTCTTCCTAAATCAATACATTTTAATCCTCAAAGATTAATGATCTGCACGAGCAATTCTGGCAATTTAGTGAAACTTCTTTCCAAGCTTGTAAACCTGTAAAACAACAAAAACAACTCAAAGTAACAAATTCCTAAGCTAACAAATGTAAATTGAAGGGCCAAAATATGTAATATTTGGCACTCATCATTAAGCATTATATTTGCAGATTTGTGCATAATAATTCTAATGTTTTTAGTATAAATGTTCTGTTCAATTATTTGAGTAAATCTTATGATTGATTGCTTTTAATTGTTAAATTGGATATTCCTTGTGTTTCATCTGATGGATACATCGAATCTTTTTCGATTAAATTGAATTTCCTTTGTGATTTGTTAAAAATGGATACATTGGATGCTTTTAGTTTAATTGGGATATTCGTTGTTTTTTGTTTAAAGTTTGATTCATATAATTTTTTGATTACTTTTATATAGAACATGAAAATATATGCTTTACTTTGGTGGGGTGGATTCAGAAACCTTAGTCTTTTTATCATTTGCTTTAAACCAATTTAGTTTAAGTTTATATTTCTTTGCACAATATAATACAAAATTCGGAACTAGGTTAAGATAAGGTTAGTTTAGATAAAATTATATTTTCACAATGCAATTCTCTGTGGATTCGACCTCACACTTGCACAACACTCTATTGCAAACGACTCGTGTGCTTGCGAGTAATTTAAAACTCACAAGAAGCAGCGAAGAAGATGGTGAGATGGCTTTAATCATCAAATGGTTTCATAGGTTCTTGAAGAAAAGCAAGAAACCTTACACAAAGGATCCCACTTCAAAAAGGGAACCACTTGTGTGAAAAGCCCGGTTACATCAAGGCCGATTGTATGGTAACAAGCAAACCATATAGAAATTTCAAGAAGAAAGCTATGATAGCAACCACTTGGAGTGATGACGAATAAGAGGACTCCTTGGATAAAGAAATCGGATATGAGGAAATTGCTAACCTATGTCTTATGGCAATCGATGATGAAAATAAGATATTATCTTCTCCTTCTTCTAGTAGTGAAGAATTGTTATAAGTCATAAATGAAATGCATGATGAATTCGATTCTAGGAGCTCAACTCTTAAGAAGGAGGTGTCATCTCTTTCTAAAGAAATGATAAGTCTAAGAGAAGAAAAAAATAAACTATCATCATTACTTTATGATTCTTCTCAAGATTTCCTAAAAGATAAAAATGAAAACTTAAAGAATAAGATATTAGAATTGAATGGCACAATATCTAGACTCATGCTTGGAAAAGAAAAGCTTGATGAAGTGCTATCTTGCCAAAGATTAAGTGGAGAAAAATCTGGGTTAGGATATTCTCCATTAGGCAAGCAAAAATCAAAAGAGAGCTTATTCATGAAAGCATCATGTGTGAATGAAGCCTCTACTTCAAAGATTACTAGCAAGGTCAAAAACATACCCTCAATGAATACTAACAAGTTTAGAAATGCTAATTCTAATGCATATACAAGAATGAAACATATCCTAGGAATTACTATCATGGTTATTCTAGAAATAATATACATACTCATGAAAAAGCAAGCCTGTATCCTAGAAATCATCTTCATACATTTTCTGGAAATGACATGTATATTCATATTCCTCACAATAGAAACATGTATCCTAGGAACTCATATCCTAAGCATTATAGACATGCACAACTAAATCATCCTAGAAATTTCAATAACTATCATCCTAGGATTGTGCATCATCAACATGTTTATAGAACACCATATGCTGTTAAGAAAATATGGATCCCAAAAGGAACCATATTTTCAAGGACTAACCCAAAAGGACCCAAGAAATTTTGGGTACCTAAAAATGCCATTGTGTATCCTTGTGTGAGGTAGATATGTCTCCACACCAAGGAAAAAGATAATTGTTGGTACCTTGATAGTGGATGCTCAAAGCACATGACTGGTGATAAAAGTGTATTCAAAGAGCTAACTCTAAGAGATCATTGTCACCATTGGAGACAACACAAAAATAAAGATCATTGGGCATGGAAAATTTGGTAATGATTTCTCAACCATAGATAATGTATTGCTAATACAAGGTCTTAAGCCAAATTTACTAAGTATTAGTCAACTATGTGACAAAGGCAACAAAGTCACATTTGAAACCTCTCATTGTCTAGTTATAGACACCAAAAGTAACAAGATCAAATTTGTTGGCCATAGACATGAAAATGTCTATATAGTTGATTTAAAATCCTTGCATTTCGAAAATGAAAAATGTTTTCCCACATTTAGTGAAAATCCATGGCTATGGCATAGAAGGCTTGGTCATGTGAACATGAATTTGCTTAAAATTATTTCTAGAAAAGATTTAGTCATTGGACTTCCCAAAACCAATTTTGAAAAAGACAAAGTATGTGATGCTTGCCTAATGGGAAAACAAATTAGGATTTCTTTTAAATCAAAGAATGTAGTCTCAACTACTAGACCATTGGAACTTTTGCATATGGACTTATTTAGTCCAATAAGTACTATTAGTCTAGGTGGCCATCAATATGCTCTTGTCGTTATTGATGACTATTCAAGATATACCTTTGTTATTTTTATTGCTTATAAGGATGAAGCTTACAAAAGATTTGAAAACTTTTGCAAAAAGGTTCAAAATGAAAAAGGAATTTGTATTTCAAGCATTAGAAGTGATCATGGAAAAGAATTTGAAAACCAAAGTTTTTAAAAATTTTGTGATGAAAATGGAATTGATCACAACTTTTCAGCTCCTAGAACTCTTCAACAAAATGGAGTTG
The DNA here is from genome assembly GCA_023935145.1 of Bretschneidera sinensis. Taxonomy (NCBI): domain Eukaryota; kingdom Viridiplantae; phylum Streptophyta; class Magnoliopsida; order Brassicales; family Akaniaceae; genus Bretschneidera; species Bretschneidera sinensis. The sequence continues at coordinate 21,830,190 of CM043703.1, forward strand.
TTGAGAGGAAAAATAGAGCTCTAGAAGAATTTGCAAGAACAATGCTTTGTGAAAATAGTTTACTAAAATACTTTTGGGCTGAAGCAGTAAACACTTCTTGCTATATCTTGAATAGAATTTTAATTAAGCCTATGCTTAACAAAACTCCATATGAATTATGGAAAGGTAGAAAGCCTAATATCTCCTATTTTCGTATATTTGGTTGTAAATGCTTCATCCTAAATAACAATAAAACTAACTTGGGTAAATTTGACTCTAAGACCGATGAAGGGATATTTTTAGGATATTCAACCTCTAGCAAGGCTTATAGAGTCTTTAATAAGATAACTCTAGTGGTAAAAGAATCCGTACATGTAAATCTTGATGAGTCTAACCCAATTAGTAGTAGAGAAGTTTCTTTCAATGATGATGCAGATTTTATTCCAAGAACGGAAACACCTACTCCCATTGTTGACCCAAATGAGAGTCCACCTCAAACAAATAAAGAGATAGAAACTCTCAAATTGGACCAACCATCTACAAGCTGACAAGAGAATAGTCTTCCCAAAGATTAGAGGTATGTAAATTATTACCCCGATTGATCAAGTGATTGGTGATCCTTCACAAAGGGTAAGAACTCATTCCTCTATTAGAAATATTTGAAATTATGTAGCTTATTTGTCTCAAATAGAACCTAAGACATTTATTGAAGCCCAAAAGGATAATGATTGGATAATTATCATGCAAGAAGAAATAAATCAATTTGAAAGAAACAATGTTTGGAATCTAGTTCCTAGACCTAAGAATCATACAATAATAGGAACTAAATGGGTATTTAGAAATAAGATGGATGAAAATGGAATAGTAACTAGGAACAATGCTAGACTAGTTGCTAAGGGATAAAATCAAGAAGAAGGAATAGACTTTGATGAGACCTATGCTCCCGTAGCTAGATTAGAAGCTATTCGAATGTTATTAGCCGTTGCATGCTTTAATAAATTTAAATTATTTCAAATGGATGTAAAGAGTACCTTTTTAAATGGCTTTATAGAGGAAGAGGTTTATGTTGAGTAACCTCTTGGATTTGAGAATCCTAGTCTTCTAAATCATGTCTACAAGCTTTTTAAAGCTCTATATGGGTTGAAGCAAGCTCCAAGAGTATGGTATGAAAGACTAAGTAAATTTTTAACTGAAAATAATTTTATAAGAGGTAAAGTAGACACAACCCTCTTCATAAAAACTCATATAAATAACACTCTACTAGTCCAAATATATGTTGATGATATTATATGTGTCAAAAGTTTGCCAAATGCATGCAAGGTGAATTTGAAATGAGCATGATGGGAGAGCTTACGTACTTCCTTGGACTTCAAATCAAACAAATGAAAGGAGACATCTTCATCAATCAATCAAAATACACTAAGGACCTACTAAAGAGGTTTGGGATGGAAAGCTCAAAGCCACTTGGTACACCTATGAGCACATCTACAAAACTTGATCTTAATGAAGGAGGTAAGTGTGTAGATACTAAATACTATAGAAGCATGATAGGAGCTTTACTTTATTTGACTGCAAGTAGACCTGATATAATGTTCAGTGTATATATGTGTGCTAGATTTCAGGCTAATCCTAAGGAATCACATGTAATTGCGGTAAAAAGAATCCTTAGATATATACAAGGAACTCAAACCCTAGGATTATGGTACTCTAGAGATTCATCTTTTGAGCTTGTAGGATATTCAGATGCTGATTTTGCTGGATGTAAGTTAGATAGAAAAAGCACAAGTGGAACATGCCAATTCTTAGGAGCAATGTTAACCTCTTGGTTTTTCAAGAAACAAAACTCTGTTGCACTATCAACCGCCGAGGAGCAATATGTAGCAACTGGAAGTTGTTATGCCCAAGTGTTATGGATTAAACAACAACTAGAAGATTATGGCATGAACTTTAAAAGTATCCCAATACATTGTGATAATACTAGTGTTGTCAACCTAACCAAGAACCCTATTCGACAATCTAGAACTAAACACATAGAAATTAGACATCATTTCTTAAGAGACCCTGCTCAAAAAGGTGATATAAGTCTAGAATTCATACCTTCAGAAGATCGAATAGCTGACATTCTTACAAAACCTCTAAGTGAAGCAAGTTTTTGCAAAATAAGACTATCAATGGGATTGTTAGATTATGATAAACTCTATGTTTGATTGTTTCATTTTGCATATTTAACATCTAGTGAAAGTGTATTAAACCTTATTTAATTACTCCCTCACTTAAGATGGCATAGATACACAAATTTGGTGCTAAGACTAAATACTGAAAATTTTCTTACGGGTCCAGTCGACTGGTAAGTCTATCTTAGTCGACTGGTAAGTCTCTGCCCAATCTTCCAGTCGACTGGTAAGGCTATATCAATCTTCTGGTAATCAAAAACCTTGTTTGGAGCCATTTTTTGAAAATCTGTTAACTACCCAGTCAACTGGTATCCTTCTGCCAGTTTACCCAGTCGACTGGTATTACTACCCAATCGACTGGTATGTAAAATTTCTCAATTTACAAATGACCCCAGTCGACTGGTACCCTAACCCCAGTCAACTGGTATCGCAATTCTATATATAGTCTCTTCATTTTTTCTAGATTTTTATGCCATTTTCAAAACCCTAAGCTTTATCTCTCTAAAAAATTTCGTCTTTTTGATAAAAAAAAAAAAAAACCCTCAAAACACTTTCTAAACACCTCGATATACTCATCCAAACCATCCGTTTTAACTTTCTACAGTTGAAATCCCATTTTTTCATCAAAAATCCTTTTTCACCCAAAAAGCTGTTCTTCAAAAATGTCCGACTGAATCCACATTAAAACCACCGTTGAGGGACCTCATGTGCCTACTAGGCCAAGGTCCACCAAATCTATGGCTCTAGATTCCCGAGGGAAGGGTGTGGCGGGCTCATCAAGCAAAAAGCCCAAAATAGAGCTTGATGACTCCCTGTTCTCCAGCCTGGAGGCGAAAGATAGGTATACCTCCGTTATCCACCATAAGAAGATCATGATGGGTAGATTCATGGACTTCGAATCTATTCATCATGGTAATTTCGATATATTACCTGCTTTTGATGCCATACACTTGACCCCACTGGTCAAGATTCATGAAAAATATTACCCGAGACTGATTTACCAGTTCTATGCAAACTTGGTGAAACCCAGTCCACTGGCTCTAAGGTTCAGAACCAGTGTAATAGGTGTGGAGTTTGAGGTCAACACTGACCTCCTTATGAGTTTCCTGAGGATCCTTGTGGGAGGGATTCAATGGAGTCTGAACGGATGGCCAGACAATTTCAAGTATGAGGAGGCATGTCAGATAGTTAGGGGTAACCCTAAATATGTGTTTCGACCCACTACATTTCACACATGTAGTGACATGCCCCTTGACTCGAAATTGTTCAACCTCATTGTGAATTGGACCATCCACCCGAGACTCGAGAGTCAAGGCTATCTATCTAAGATAGATATTGTATTGAGTTGGTGCCTTAAAACTGGGCACTACTTCCATATCTACCCCCTGCTACTCGCCAACATGATAAATGGGGAAGCAAGCGACTCTAGATGCTTTCCCTACGGGATGCTCATCACACTCATCCTCTAGCACTTTCGAGTGCCTCTTTCTGCCTCCGAGGCTCAGGATATCGGCCTCAAAGACATCATCAATGTCTTCTCACTAAAAAACATGCGGTGCACAGTTTGAGATGGCTTCATCTACTCCAAGACCGGGAAGCACATTCAGATAGGAGAGGACGAGAGCAGTGATGATGAGGACAATGGTCCGGATGCTGCTACTACTACTGCTATGGATACAGATGACCGAGCACCTCCTATGGGTGACTTGAGTGCTAGTCAGGCTGGTTATAGGGATCTTCTTCAGGCTATCACGAGCCTCCAGCTGACCATGTAGTCCGACTTCCAGAGTTTGAGCTCCACAGTCGACGCTATACATCACAACCTCCGATCTCTCTAAGATAACTTTGAGCTGCACCGTGAGCATACCGAAGGCTCTCTAGCTGAGCTTCGAGATCTTACTCGTGGCCACTTCGACTCTCCCGTTCCTTGATTCATTTTTTCTATCTCCTTTTTTATGTACATATTGATGTAGTTTTTTATTGTTCTTAGCACGGACATATTTTCATATTTTACTGCATTTTGTACTTCTATTTCAGCTCTACGAAGCATGTACTGTATAGACTGATGATATATATGACTATGGTTTCTGCTTAAACTTGGTTAATATAATTTTTTTACACTTTCACGATATGGTTACATGCTTTATATCGCTTTATATTCGGATAAATGCTTTAAACTACTTCTGCATGTATAGAAACTTTTGGTTCTTCTCGGGAAGGCTTTTGAACACTGAATGATACCAAATTTTTTCATAAAAGTTTGTTTATGCATGCTCTTCATGACAATGGTAACTATATAGCTTATTTTTTGGTTAACTGCCCACTTTTATGTTGTTGTGAAAACAGGGGAGAAAAATGAGAAAATGAGAAAACTAACTGTAAACTCAAAATAGTGCATAGATTTAGGGGGAGCATTGCTCCAAAGAACTTGGTGTATGATTTTATATGTTGAGATGATTGGTTGGGTTGCATATAAACTATTTTTTATCTTTTTACAGGTTGGTTTTATTCAAAAAACAGAGGAGACTCTGCCCGATTTTTCAAAAAATCTAACACTTAGTTTTTAAAACTGTTTTCTCTCATCAGTTCTGTCATTATCAAAAAGGAGAAGATTGTTGACCTTCACCTATATTTTAATAATGACAAAACACAACTCTTATTCTGCTAACAAGGCTATCTAAGTGTATTACGCAATAAAAGCATTCAGCCAAGGATCAAGGTGTAAGAACTCAACCCGAATCAAACACAAAGTCAAGATAGAAGATCTAGTATCGGGACAAGGTATTTAAACAAGTTGTAAATCACACTTGTTCAGGTAAAAAGCTTGTCTTATGGCTCCTTTTGAAAAAGTGTTTTTACAGAACTTTCAATCAAACATTTTTAAGTTAAAAACATTTCAAAACATGAAAACTGAGTTGATAAATAACTCAGTCGACTGGGTACTTATACCAGAAGACTGGTAAATGGGATAGTGTGTCCCCAGTCAACTGGGTGCTTCATACCAGTCGACTGGTATATTGGACAGACTGTCCCCAGTCGACTGGTAAGAACCACTCAGTCGACTAATACCTTCAACAGCCTTAAAAATGGGATTTTTAACTTGACCCAGTCCACTGGTACTAAGACCCAGTCGACTGGTAGTTCAAAAAATACATCAAGGCTATAAAAACTCACTCTATTAGCATTCTAAAACGAGAAATTACACATTCAATCAAGTTTTTACTCAAGATACACAAAAGCTTTGAAATATTTATTGTCGAGCCATTATTCAAATTTTACCTTGAAAGAGAGATATTATTCAGTTGTATAAGCTTTCATTGTTGTCTCTCTACCATTTACTTTACAACATTTATTGTAAAGGGATTAGCTTCCGAAAGGAAGAGATTAGCTTCCGAGAGCAAGTGATTTTGCTTCCGAGAGGAAGGGATTGGCTTCCAAGAGGAAGAGATTGATTGTAAGGTTTGTGCAACACCCGTGAAGTTGCACGACTAAGTTTCTTAGTGGATTACTTCAAGGAGTTCCTTGAAGAGAGTGGATGTAGGGTCAGAACGAATCAAATATTGCCGAACCACTATAAACTGAGTTTGCATCCTCTATTCCTTAAACTCTTTTATTTACAGCACATTATTTTTTTACATGCTTGTGAGTTTATTTGTTTTTATAAACTTGTGTTTAATTAGCAAAAGTTTTTAAAAACCCAATTCACCCCCCTCTTGGATTGAAATCTCAGTCTACAGATAAGAATAATTGATATGTAGAAAATTATTATATGAGAAATAATATTATTGAAATAATGAGTCGATTTAATAATGAAGGTGATAAATGAAATTCTTGACGAGCTATGATTGATAAATTGATATGATATATGAGGAGAAGAAATTAGTGAAATTGATCAAATAATAATTTGAGATGAAGCAGGATAGCTAATTTAAATGTCTGAATACATGCTTCTTTTTTTTGTTCATATGCATATTTCATATCATTATTCATATGCATATACCTGAAATAAAAGAACCGGGAGGGGACAGTCTAAATGAAAACCTTGACAGCCGGTATATACTGGTAATAAATGAAAAACTGTGACAGTCGGTATATTCTGGTGAGAAATGAAAATCGTGACAGCCGATATATGCTTGTGATAAATGAAAACCATGACAACTTATATATGCTGATGATAAATGAAAACCGTGACAGTCGGTATATGCTGGTGATAAATGAAAATCGTGACAGGCGGTATATGCTAGTGATAAATGAAAAACGTGACAGTTGGTATATGCTGGAGATAAAAGAACCGAGAAGACAGCTGGTCTAAGAAAAAAACATGTTGACATGTGGGAAGACGTTCCCAAATAATAATTCATGCATTGCATTTGTTTTAAATATTGATTTTTGTTACTGAAATGCTAAAGTGTTGTTCTTGATTGTAAATTTATTGATAGATGAATTAGTCCCATAGAGAGACAAATATGGTGAAAAAGAAATATGAAAGTATGATATAATAAGAACTATCTGAGTGATAGATTATGTGTTTTGAACCTCATAACGAGGTAATTATGAGATATAATTGGTAGTCTCAAGGTGAATAAATATATGAGAAGAAGAGACTGAGAAAGAATGGGGATTATGATATGAGTAGTGATAATAGAATGCTATTATCAAATTATATGAGATATAGAGGAATGAATATTGGAAGACTATTTATACAAATTGAATACTTCTAGTAAATTTAATTCACTGAGCTTGTGAAGCTCACCCCTCATTGTTAAAAAAATTCAGGTAGCAGACAGGACAGATAGTTTGGTGAGCTGAGATTCATACAAAGTCATTATCTGTAAGCCACGTGGTCCACATCCTCAGACTAACGGAAATAGAAAAAAAATAATTATAAATATGCATGCATAATATATGGTATATAATGTTTAGTTGAGATCTAAATGATGTATCTCCCTTGTTGAAGGTTGAGGATTGATGTATGTAAATAATTGCAGTTGCTATATTTTTTATTGTTGCATATATGTATCGTGTTAGGATTTTCAAAATGTGACAACACCGTCTCGGGGGTGGTTGAGATTCATACGAAGTCATTATCTGTAAGCCACGTGGTCCACATCCTCAGACTAATTGAAAGAGAAAAAAAATTGTAAATATGCAAACATAATATATGGTATATAATGTTTAGTTGAGATCTAAATGATGTATATCCCATGTTGAGGGTTAAGGTTTGATGTATGTAAATAATTGCAGTTGCTATATTTTTTATTGTTGCATATATGTGTCATGCTAGGATTTTCAAAATGTGACAACACCGTCTCAGGGGTGACCAACCCGGGATGGGTCGTTACAATAAGTCTAGATATGGTGCTATTCAATTCCAATATTTCTTCTTTAAATTTTCATTTTTTATTTTTTAGATAATCTTGTGAAAAATCATAAAGCATGGAAGATAGTTTTTCTTTTTCTTCCTTTATGCCTTCCATCTCTTTAGAAAGAGATGAGACTTCTTTTTTTAGAGAGAAATTCCTAGAATCGAATTGCTTCAATTCTTCATGCATTTCATTTATAACCTTAATTAATTCTTCACTACTACTAATAATGTTATTATTAGAAGGAGAAAAAGTTGATACCTCATTCTCATTGTCAATTGCCATCAAGCGTAAGTTGGCAATCTCCTCGCATCCAACTTCATTATCCGAAATTTTTTCCTCTTCATCATCACTCCATGTGGTTGCAATCATGGCCTTCTTTTTTAAGCTCTTATATGGTTTGCTCGTTATTGGACAATCGGCCTTGGTATGGTAGGGCTTCTTGTAACCGTAACACATAAGAGGTTCCCTTTTTGAAGTGGATTCCCTTGTGTAAGGTTTATTGCTCTTTTTTAAGAGCTTGTGAAATCTTTTGGTGATTAAAGTCATCTCACCATCTTCTTCGCTGCTCTCTTCTTCTTCTTCTTTCTTTTCCTCTTTGTTGCTTGTAGAGGCCTTGAGAGCAATCATATTTTTTTCTTCTCATCATCATTGACAATGGGATTCATTTCCTCCATCTCATATGTCAATAGTGATCCGAGGAGTGTTTCGACATCAAGTTTTCAAGATCTTTGGCCTCCGTGATATTTGTCTTCTTTGTTTTTCAAGTGGATGGCAAAGACCTTAAGATCTTCCTCGTTAGTTCAAATTCCTCAATGTTACTGCCAAGAAGCTTTAGACCGTTAACAATGGTAGTAAAAAATGAGTGCATCTAAGAAACAGTTTCATTTGGAGACATTTTGAAAGTTTCATATTCGGACACTAGCATATAAATTTTTTATTTTTTAACTTCGCTAGTTCCTTCATATGTAACTTGCAAGTTTTCTCAAATTTCTTTAGCTGAAATACATGCAGAAATTTTATTGTATTCAGTAATATCTAGAGCACAATGTAACATGCTAGTTACTCTACTATTGAGATACATCATTCTGCAATCCTCTTCATTAAACTATGTTTTGAGTTTAGGCATTATATGATTGATTTCTCCAATGATTATTTCCTTTGTAGGAATTTTAGGTCCTTCTTCAATGACTCTCCATAGATTGTAATCTTGTCATTCGACAAAGATTTTCATTATATTTTTCCATTAGTTATAGTTGGAGCCATTGAATAAAGGATGCCTAGTATAGGAATGCCCTTCGGTATAGCTATTTGATGCTATCGGATCAACTCATGGATTTTAAGCCTGAAATTGAGTACGAAGCTCTGATACCAATTGTAAACCGAGGTTCAAACCCAAGAGGGGGGTGAATTGGGTTTTAAAAACTTTTGTAGATTAGTTTGCAAGTTTTTAAAACAGTTAAATACACAAAACACAAATCAAATAATATGCTTGAGAGTAAAGAGTTTAAGGAAAAGAAAGTGCAAACTTCGTTTATAGTGGTTCGGCAATATTGGATTCCTTCCGACCTACGTCCACTCTCTTCAAGGAACCTCCTTGAAGTAATCTACTAAAACTTTAATTGTACAACTTCACGAGTGTTGCACAAACCTTACAACCGATCTCTTCCTCACAAAAGTTAATCTCTTCCTCACAGAAGTTACTCTCTTCCTTACGGAAGTTACAATGAAGTGTTTAATCCTAAACACTCTAAGAGTTATACCAACTCTTTCCCTTTACAATAAATGAAATTTTTTGTAAATTAAATGGTATAGAGATAGCAATAAATGATTTTACAAATGAACAATATCTCTCTTTCAAGAACAAGCTTGAAGAATGACTCAACAATAAATTTTTCTAAGCTTTTGAGAATTAATGAGCTATCTTGTGAATTGAATGTGTTCTCTTTTTCTTCTTAAATGCTCATTAAAGTGGGTTTATATAGCCTTGAAGCAATATGGCCATTTGACACTGACTTGGTAGGTTTGGGGTATGAAATGCTAAAGTCCCGTATCTTAAACAGTCATATTTTTGAATTACCAGTCGACCGGGTCCTTGTACCAGTCGATTGGGTCGCGTGACAATTTTCACTTTTTAGGCCAAGGGAGAGTACCAGTCGACTGGAAACTTTCTATCCTAGTTACCAGTCGACTGGATGCTTAACACCAGTCAACTGGGAACTTTCTGTCCCGTATCCCAGTCGACTGGTATATGGACCCAGTCGACTGGGTTGACCTTCAACCCAGTTTTCTTTTTTCAAAAACAGTTTTTGACTTAGAAACTTTTTGTAATTTGGTTTTGTCAAAGTCTTTTGTAAATTGAGCCACAGATCAAGCTATGTAATTGAATTTAAAAGATTTATAATTGTTTTAATTACCTTAATGCCTATTCTAGATATTTTGGCTTGTTTTGGTGTCTTGAGTCACGTTGAGTTCTTGCATTTTGTTTCTGTACTGAATGTTTTTACCACTTAAACACTTAAATAAAACTATTAGTGCAATTAGAGTAGTATTTTGTCATTATTAAAATCAAATACGGGTCAACAATTATAAAGGATATAGGTGTTTAGATCCCATAACTAGTCATGTTTATACCATTTATCATGTTGTCTTCCATGAACTATGTTTTCCCTATTCTACTCTCACTGCACCTGTCCCCTCCCCTACACCTAACCACTCATCCATTCCTCCACTTGTTCTTATTACGGGCAAACCCTTGCATCAATCTTCTCCCCCCTATGTCTCCAGTAACTCCTGTTCCTAGTCTCGTTGCTCCTAATCTTCATTCTCCATCACCGGCTCCCATTACCTCGTTGCCTCTACCTTTGGTCTCTACCCCTGGACCCTAATTTCCTATCACATCACTCAAGCCACCCCACCAATGTCTCTCCCCTTACCATCTCCTTTATCCGTCTCCTCAACCCCAACCTCAGCTTCTTCCACTCCCATTGGCATTCCCTCTTCTGAACCAACCGCTCCTTCTACCTCCACTTTTCCACCACCATACCACCCTGCTCCTTATCACCCCATGATCCCTCTATCTAAGACTATAATTTGAAACCCAAAACAATTACTCTCTCTTTCCACTATTACCCAACAAACTGAACCATTTTTCTCAAGCAAATAAAGATCTCGAGTGGTAGTTAGCTATGTCTGACGAATTTAATGTACTTTTAACTAACCACACTTGGGATCTGGTTCCATATGATCCAATAAAAAATATAGTTGGGTGTAAGTAGATTTATAAAATTAAATATAGGGTTGATGGATCTGTAGAGCACTACAAAGCGAGATTGGCTGCTTAGGGATTCCATCAACAACTAGGTATTGACTATTATGAAACTTTAAATCTTGTTGTTAATACTACTATACGCACTATTTTATCCTTGGCAATTTCTTATTCATGGGTGATTCGACAACTTGATGTTAAGAATGAATTTCTTTATTGTTATCTTAATGAAGTGGTGTACATGAAACAACCTCCTGGTTTTGTTGATACCTTTCGTCCCACTCATGTCTATAAATTACGCAAAGCCATTCATGGTCTGAAATAGGCTCTTCGCGCTTGGTTTCACAGCTTCAGTTCTTTCCTTCTTACTCTTGGTTTTTCTTGTAATATAGCAAACACTTCAATGTTTGTTCTTGCGTCATCCCATGGTCTTCTTTTCTTACTGTTGTATGTTGATGACATTATTCTCACCGGTAATAATTTTAATCCTCTTTTTTATTGTATTCATGCTTTATCTAATCAATTTTCTATGAAGGATCTTGGTGATCTTCATTATTTCCTTGGCATTGAAGTTGTTCATCGTCCACTAGTTTGTTTCTCTCTCAAACTAAATACACCAACGAACTTCTAGTTAAATTTTCTATGTCTTCAGCCAAACCAGTTAAAACTCATCTACCTTCTCATACCGCACCTTCACTACATGAGGGTGACTTATTAATAGATTCATCAGAATTTAGGAGTATGGTTGGAGGTCTTTAGTACTTAACCATGACCCGACCTGATATTGTATATGTTGTTAATCTAGCTAGTCAGTTTTTGCATGCTCCCCACATGGCTCATTTTCAGCTTGTTAAACGCATTTTACGTTATTTATGTGGTACTACTAATCATAGGTTACTTCTTGCTTCTGTAAAGGATTTTTCTCTTTCATGTTATGCAGATACTGACTGGGCTGGTTGTCCTGACAGTCATCAGTCCACCAGAGGTTATGCTGTTTTCCTTTTACCATATATTATTTCTTGGAAAGAAAAGAAACAACCCACTGTGTCTCATTCCAACACTGAATCTGAATATCGATCCATTGTCTATGTTATAGTTGAGACCTACTGGATTCGCCAGCTTCTATATGACTTACACGTGTTCTTAACTTGTCCAGTTCGAGTGTATTGTGATAACATTGGTGCCACTTATCTTGCTAGTAATCCAGTGTTCCATGCTCGTACCAAGCATATTAAGATAGATTTTCACTTTGTTCGCAAAAAAAGTAGCCCAATGAGATGTCCAGATCCTGTATATTTCTACTAATGCCCAACTTGCTGATATCTTCATAAAAAGATTGTCATCAACTCGGTTTCTTCAACATAAAAGCAATCTCTCTATGGTTTCACCTCATTCGAATTGAGGGGGCGTATAAATGTATATACTCATAATGTAAATAATATTAGGAATTTTCAGTCTATTGTAAATAGAAAATCTTAGTCCTATTAGAACACTCTGATACATCATAATCCAATTAGGACACTCATCTATAAACACTCTATAAATATGAGTTTCTAATACTACAATATTAAGCAGTTGGAATATACAAATCATAAATTTCTATTTCTATCTCTTCGAAGGGTTTTATCAATTAGGACTGTTGTCTCAGTTTGCACCCTACAGTATTAATTGAAACAATTACCACCTTAAATTTTCTTGTTAAAAATAATGGAGACATACATATGCACACGTGATTTATTCAAGGAGAAAACTTGCACTAGGCAGTACTCGCATAGAAATGGATGAAGAATTGAAACAGAGGAATCGAGATGCAGAAACCCATATACTATTAATTGAAGAGAACATGAATTACAACAAAGATATTAATCAAGAAAAATAAAAACTATTTTTTCTTTTAACATGAATTTCTCACATCTAACACTTTTAAGAGCGCATCTAAAAAAACACCTTTTAGAGAACATGTATTTTGGATTATCAGATAAAACAAACATCTAACACTTTTAAGAGCACATTCTAAAAAACACTTTTTTAAAGAACATATATCTTTAATAAAACAAACAACATAATCATAAGGAAGATAAGTTTTTTTCCTAACACTGTATTATGAAATATACATGACACAAATATGTGTTCAACTATTGGATGATATGAAAAGAGAAAAATAAAGAGAGAAAAACTAAGAGATTTTGTTTTAATCTAATGATTGAAGAAGCCTTGTAAGGTTAGACAATAATTTTTCAACAAATAAAGGCTTTTTTACCCAAATAAGAAAACCCCTTATTCTTACAATCGTTTCAGATTTCAATCATATTTAATAAAAAAAATAAACTATTTAATTAAATAATCATGTGGTGGTTGCAAGTGAGCATGGAAAATATAGACTTCACACAGTGAGTTCTTAAGCTCAATCACTAGTCACCCCTTAGTGATTAATTCTTGCAATTTTGTTGGCAACCAAATATAGAAATCTCAAATAAAGATTTATAGCGTAATGGTTTCTCTGGTTTTCTTTTTCCTTTTACTTTTTATAATTTTCTTTTTCTAAATTAAAAGAATAAAAGTATTTCTTCAAAATTAACTTGACAGAGTTTTAGTAGTTAAATTCCACATGAAAGGCCGTTTAAATTGCCATTTTGTTCGTTATTCTGTTTTGCTCTCTCTTTGGCCTTGTGAAACAAAATTTGCCTCCTCCTTCTCCTCTCTCTTCTCTCTTCCCCTGCAAACAACAAAAACCAAATCAATCAATATACTCCACCTTTTTATGGTTAGTTTCTTCTCTTTCTCTCGTATCCTCCATTTTTTCTCAAGAACTGAGAAAGGAAAAAAAATAGAATGGAAATGACTATTGAAATCCGGGGTTTACTTGATTTGCCAATGGTGGGTTAGGGTTTCCCTCGTTATCCCAAAAAAAAAAGAATTAAACGAAACAGTCTTTTCCTTTTCTTTAATTTTCTTGACAAATTAAAAAAAAAAAAAGGTATTGTTAAGTGTTTTGGTTTTGTGATTGTTTTAATGTTTTTTCTTCTTTTGGTTTGTGAATTTTGTGGTTAGATCTTGTAGGTTTGGGGTGTTATTGTAAGAGAGGAGAAGAGTATATAAATGGCATACAAGGTGGATCATGAGTACGATTACCTATTCAAGATTGTATTGATTGGAGACTCGGGTGTTGGCAAATCCAACATTCTTTCGCGGTTTACACGAAATGAGTTCTGTTTGGAATCAAAGTCCACCATTGGTGTTGAGTTTGCAACAAGGACTCTTCAGGTTTGTTTTTGATGGTTGCAAATCCTGATTTGTTTCTTTTATTCATCTGAAAATAAATTAGTACTTTTTCTCCCTTTATAAACTGCAGCATTTTTATATTAGGAGATTGGCATTGTTATGTAATAGCCTTCGTGGTTATAATAATGTGAAACTATTGGATTTCTTTTATCATGATTTTTTCTATGAATACATAAGGAGAATGGATACAACTCTGACAAGATATATGGCCTTCTAAGGTCTACATTTTATTAACATTCTGAAGTTTTACGTATGCCTAAAAACATAGAAATCTGGATTGAATTGATGACTTTAATAGCATATTTTTTACATGGTAATTAATTGGTACTGCTCAAAGACCTCGTGCTCTACTCTTGCGGATTAAGATCCTGTGTATTTGGAGTTTTGTGCAGTTGGTGATGCTCTATTCTTTATCTTTATATGCTATGTTGCTCTCTGCTGGAAAGAATTGTTTATTATGTGAAAAAACACATTTGATTGTTGAATTGAATCTGGGTACTTCAATCATTCTCTGTTTGAATACACAAATGCACACACACGACTGCTTACTGCTTTGGTACCCAGTTAATGGCTTAATGCCATGACCAGTAAATGGAGATTATATAGGCTGTAGCAAGAAATGATGAAGTTTCAAATATATCTAGCTTATCTGATTTTTTTTATGGCATATATCTAGCTAGTAGCTAGATTACACAAATTGAACTATTTTATCATATATGATGCAGGTAGAAGGGAAGACAGTTAAGGCACAAATATGGGACACAGCTGGTCAAGAGAGGTACCGAGCCATCACCAGTGCTTACTACAGAGGTGCTGTTGGTGCGCTTCTGGTTTATGACATAACCAAGAGGCAAACCTTTGACAATGTCCAGAGGTGGCTGCGTGAACTTAGGGACCATGCGGACTCCAACATTGTCATCATGCTGGCCGGAAACAAGTCTGACCTCAATCATCTGAAAGCAGTCTCAGCCGAAGATGCTCAAGATTTGGCAGAGAAGGAAGGTCTCGCGTTTCTTGAGACATCAGCATTAGAAGCATTGAATGTCGAGAAGGCATTTCAGACCATTTTGTTGGATATTTACCACATAATAAGCAAGAAGGCACTGGCGGCACAGGAGGCTGCTTCCACTACTGGCCTTCCTCAAGGCACTACCATTAACATCTCCAATCTGTCTGATAATAACAAGAGAATCTGTTGTTCTACTTAACAAGATACTCCTCTGTATGACTGAAAAAGAAAAGCCAGCACACACGTTGGCAATTTTTTGCACAATTGGAACAGACATGAAAAATACTTTCCTTCTGCCATATATATTACTCTTAGAGGCCATGTGGGAAGCAGATTTTTGGTTCTTAACAAGCCATGGGTTTATGGAGAACATGATGGTGTAAGCACTCTCATCTTTTTGATTCAGCGTTCACTGAGATATAAGGATGGGAAACTGTTGTCTTTTCGCTTAGGCAGGGATAGATGAAAAGAGGCATTGTAAGTGTAGCTTCATTGTTACTACTTCCTTTTGACCTTGTTTACATTGGTTCATTTTCGACTTTCAATAAATCTAATTACATTGATTCTTTGACATTGTAATGCAACTACAATTAGATTGAGATTAAGACTCTTCGATCAGTTAAATTGAATACTGATTTTCAAGTTCTTAGAAGTTTTATGGTATGTATGCAAGAATCAGGTCTAATGCTTTGGTAAACAATGGTGAAATTTAAACATTTATTTTTGCTATGATCATGGTTGTCTTAATTTGTGGAACTCTATGACTTGTAACTACCCTGCAACTAGCAATAGCCTGGTTTATCTTTACCAGAAAGAGATGAAGATATTCTGATCTTTCCTTTCAAGAGAAAAAGTTAGTGAATCTTAATTGTGGGTATCTTCCAAGAGCAACAAGCGCACACAGTTTTGTCACAATCTTACAGTAAAGTTATGAAAAAGTGAAATTCTTGTTGAATTGTGGAGCTTTGCTTTATGTAAAAACATCGTTTGTGATTCACAGCTTCTATAAATGATAAAGTAAGGAATCAAAGTAGAGTTCTAATTAAGTTCTTTAGGCCTGAAATCTTTATTCTCTGAAAACCTGACCAATAACATTTGCAGAACTAAATTGATTCTGTTACTGATAGGCAGCATGTGCAATGTTTATAATTTCACACAGTTGCTTGACAGAATATATCTACCTACTAGGCTCTGTGAATTCATGAGCGTGATCAATCTTCCCCCAACTTTTTATGTGATAGAGTGAAGATATCATTATTTGAATCAAATGATTTTTTTTTAAAAAACTTCAGTAAAAGAAAATGAAAGTTTCCTTGTTTTGTTATGGCTGACATGGTTGGTGGAAATTAAACAAGGGTATATGAGTCATTTTACTTGGAACCAGTTTATTTGTAAAGGTTTAAACTTTTAAAGTAAATATCTTAATGAAATTTTGGATGGAATATGTATATCTAAGGAGACTATTTTTTTATATATTTTTTAAGCTTAAAGAATCTAGGAGAACTCTCCATGTTCACTATCCAACTTTAATCATTTGTGGCCCTTGCAACATTTGCTTTAATTTTGCAAATCACTTTGAATATATGCCATCAAAAAAAGAACTTTAAAAGTAAATGCTTTTTAGTTTTTTCTCTTTTTTGGGTGAGTTTCACAAGATAACATTTCGAATGTTATGGATCTATCAATGACTAATGAAAGGAACTTTGAATTTAACAAAAATGATATAATAAAGTCACTTATATCCTCCAATATTAAGTGATTTGACCACAAGACCAGATGGTAACCATAGCCATTGCTTCTGTTCACTCCACTTAATTATTTGAGAATCTCTCCTTTATATCAATAAGCATAATGGAAGAAGAATCTGACAAAAAAAGTGAAAATCATCTAATAAAAACATAGTTATATAGATCAATGTTAACAATGGATGATGGCATCAAGCATAATCTTCATTTTCATATTATTTAATTGATGTGTGGGAGTCAAATAATAAATGAGTTGGTCTCATCATATTTATTTTTTTTTAAATTATTCGATATTAATTAAAATGATAAAAATTGATAAAGTCATTTGTTATTTTACAAGAGACTATAAATAAAATCTCAGGGTATGTATCGTTGTGTAACTTATTTTTTTAATAAAAATAAGAAGTTTATTTTTTTTTAATCTTATTTGGATTATTTTAAATAAAATGATATTATATAAATACAATAATACAACAATTTTGATAACACAGGCGAAGCTAAGATTTTCCCTTGAGGGAACCAAAGCTTAGATAGTTGCGGTAAAGTAAAACATTTATTTTAGCTAATATAAGAAAAATTCTAACATATGAAATAAGATTAAATACAAAATTACGAATACAAAAAAGATAATATATATATATATATATATATATATATATATATATATAGTTTAGGGAGTAAAAAGCTTTAATATTTATAGTTGGCTAAATATATAATCTGATCCTAAACTTTGATTTAAGTTCAATTTGGTCATCAAACTTTTTCAATTTTACAATTAAGTTACTATTCTTCACTTAATATATCAATTCAATCACTACTCTAAATATGGTTAGGATTACTTAACGACGTTTGTTTACATGACATCATGTTAACTTGACTTAGCACGTACTAACGCGAGTGGGAAGTTCATTTCTCATACTCAAATGAGTTCTCACTCGTTACATGGAACCACTTGATGCTTCCATGATAATTCCACTCAATTTCATCGAATGATATTCAAGATAGGAAGAAACTTAGATTTTTATTGCACGGAATACGCAATGGTTTTTAGCTGCGTTCTATGTGAAAACTATTTCAAATACTCTGTGTGTTGAGTGTTAGCCTACTTATTTATTTTTCAGTACCAAAAAAATTTGTTGTTTAGCACTAATGGAATGTTTAAATTGTCCTGACCATTCAATTTATTGTCAAGGACGACCGTGATTGGAATAGAAGGAGAGGAATGGACTCTGACCGACATGTCGACCCGCCGGCACGGCAACTTCCGTCGAATTCTCCTGCGAAAGGAGAAAGCCGCATGCATCAGCCGCTCCCCGCTCTCTCTTCGTCGAGCTCTCCATCTGGTCGGCGCCTCAAAATTGAAGCTCTTTCTCGTTTTCTGAGTACTATGCGTCGTCATTGTCCTCTCTTCGAGGATCAGCTCTTCCATGGGCTGGAACCCTCACAACCCGTCTTCTGTCTATTCTCCTTCCAGGTACTTAATTTTCTTTTCTTCTTTGCTTCCCCTCTAATTTCGTTTTTCTGTTTTTGTTTAGTTACATGAAAACCAGTAACTTCAAATTATGTTTATTTTTCCGTTTATACTTGTAAATTAATACTTCTTTCAGCCTAAATTCAGTTAGAGCCTCCACGTTTGTCACCGCAAGTTTAGTAAAATGATAAATTTATGTTTATAAAATCAAGATAGCGAGTGGTTGTGCATTGAGTTGTTGAAATTGGTGGCTGCTGTGTCCCCTTAGCACCCTTCTTTTCCTCTCCGTTCAAAAAAAAAAAATGTTAGCCAATATTAATTGTTAGTGCCTTAAGGGTTTCAAATTCTCAAGTCTCAACCTTAAATTCATTTCCAAACTTCCAATATGCATATATGTATATAATTAATATTGTACAATCAATTATCCTTTCTCAATCATTAACCCTTTGGACCGACCAATGGTCCGATATATATAAGAGTAGCATACCTCACTTTTGTGTATGGACATGACAACTTTTTGACTCTGGTCCATTAGTAGTGAAAAAGGGGGGAAAAGCTATTTCATCTAGCCTGACAATGACATCTTAAATTCACAAAGTAATTACTAGCTTACATGAAACAATGGCCAAACAATTTTTTTCTTCTTTATTTAACATCTAACTTATCTTAATTTGGATACCAAGGAAAAGAATCCTCCAACTATAAAAGCAGTGCAAAACATACCCGCCACTTGCCCACAACCAAAAAACAAAAATCCTGTCTCTAAATATCATTCTCTTGACTCCTTCCATCTTCTAATTAGCTTGAGTTTGGATTTTATTAGTAACCTTTGATAATTGGTGATCATGGAGCAAGAAATAGTGAAGAGAAAGAAAGCTGAAGCAGGAGCAAGTGATGAAGAGAAATGGGTTCATGATTCTTCTGTGGATCATAAAGGAAGAGATCCTCTCCGTGCTTCCACTGGTGTATGGAAAGCCTCTCTCTTTATTATCAGTAAGTAACTTGATGCAGCTTAGTATATTGTTTTCTTATATATTTTCAGTTTCTGATTGATTATTTTAGTTCCAGTTGTTTGGTCATTTTACTTAAATATTTTTATTTTAACTCTCTCTCATGAACAAACCAAAACAGAGCTAGATAGCTCAATTAATTATAAATTGCAATAAGAAAAACTGTGAGGAATTGGGATCATATTGAGGCTGTCTTCATAAAGGTTTATTAGTTTTCTAATCATTTAGAGGCCAGTTTAGTTACTAGACAAGCTGCATGGTAAGAGGAAGATAAAATTATATGACTAAAATTAGCTTTATATGGATATGTGAGGTCAAAAGGAGGCCTTATGTCTTGTCTTTATGTATACCGGTTTATTTTTTTCAATAAACGAAGCTAGCATGTGACATCAAAAGGAAGCCTTATGTCTTGTCTTTATTTATGCTGGTTTATTTTTGTCAATGAACGAAGCTAACATGTGACATCAAACTTCCCTGAAACAAGGAATAAAAAAGTATATTTTGTATTTTCATCTACTTGAATTATTGAACTGACAAATGTTTTGGAATCCTGTAAGATATTAATCAATTCATATCCTCTCAATTCTCATAATCATTTTATGCATTCGTATCTGATCTTAAATGAATAAATATTTAAATTTACCAAAGTCTCAACTTGATCTTCCTCATTAACTGTCACCATTTATAATTATTGTGGGATATTTATTGCCTTAATTAGTTTCAAATAATTCTATTACCTTTGTATATATGAATGTCAATTTGGGGCAGCAATTGAGTTCAGTGAGAGGCTTGCCTACTTTGGAATAGCAACGAATCTCATCTCATACCTCACCAAAGTCCTTCATCAAGACCTCAAAACAGCAGCAAAGAATGTGAACTACTGGTCAGGGGTCACAACAATGATGCCTCTAATTGGAGGGTTCTTAGCAGATGCCTACACAGGCCGATTCACTATGGTCCTGCTTTCTTCTCTCATTTATCTCATGGTAAATATCTTAACTACTTTGTTAATTTGCGTTTTAAATGTGTACTTTCTTAGTTTTGTAAGCTTAAATTGAGGCAGATTTAACTTTCAAACCAATATACTCTGGCCTCTGATAATGTTGTATTTTCTCTGCTTTGAAAACCAGGGTTTAGTTCTCTTGACAATGTCCCAATTCTTGCCAAGTTTAAAGCCATGTAATATAGCTATATGTCACAAACAAAGGAAGATTCATGAAGTGGTATTTTTCTTTGCAATGTACTTCATCTCCCTTGGAACTGGAGGACACAAGCCCTGCCTAGAGAGCTTTGGAGCTGATCAGTTCGATGATGATCACCCGGAAGAGAGGAAGAAGAAGATGTCTTACTTCAATTGGTGGAACTTTGCGCTTTGTTGTGGCCTTATGCTTGGAGTAACGGTTATAGTTTACGTTCAAGACAACGTGAACTGGGGATATGGTGATCTTATTCTCACTATCACTATGGCTATTACAATTGTAACCTTTTATGTGGGGAAGCCTTATTACAGATATAGAATACCAGAAGGGAGCCCTTTAACACCAATGTTGCAGGTCTTGGTTGCAGCAGTAAGGAAGAGAAAATTATCTTATCCATCCAATCCTTCTCTTCTATATGAAGCTCCCAGGTCAAAGAAATCCCAAGTTAGACTTCTTGGTCATACAAGCAGACTCAGGTAAGCAAGCAAGCCTCAAGTTGTATTTGGTTAAGTTGATATTTTGATATTCTGATAAATTTTGATGCACAGGTTTCTTGACAAAGCTGCAATAATTGAAGACAAGGAAAACATATCAATTGAGAAGAGACTTAATCCTTGGAGACTATCAACGGTGACTAAAGTTGAGGAGATGAAGCTTGTTCTAAGTACAATCCCCATATGGCTTACTTCATTAACATTTGGAATATGTCTTGCTCAAGCCCCAACATTCTTTGTAAAACAAGCCACTACAATGAACCGAAAGATCAGCAGCCATTTTGATATCCCTGCAGCATCCATTTACTCTCTTGGTGCCATTGGGATGATAATTTCTGTGACCATCTATGAGAAAATTCTTGTTCCGTTTTTAAGAAGAGTTACCGGAGACGAAAGAGGCATTAAAATCCTTCGAAGGATTGGTATTGGCATGATATTTTCAGTTTTATCAATGTCTGTTGCAGCCTTAGTTGAAAGGAAGAGGCTTAGAATTGTTGAGGAGGAGATTATACAAGGAGGGGAAAAGGGACAATTATCTATGAGTGTATTTTGGCTAGCTCCCCAGTATATTATTCTTGGCCTAGGAGATGGGTTCACTCTGGTCGGTTTGCAAGAGTATTTTTATGAACAAGTACCCGATTCAATGAGAAGTTTAGGCATAGCCTTTTATCTTAGTGTGATTGGAGTTGGGAGCTTTCTAAGCAGTTTTCTAATCAGTATTGTGGATCATATCACAGGGAAGGGTGGCAAAGGCTGGATTGGTAAGGATTTGAACATGAGCCGATTGGACAATTTCTATTGGATGCTGGCAGCCTTGAATGCATTGAATTTATGTGTTTATGTGCTCTTGGCAAGAAGTTATACTTACAAAAATATAGAGAGAAGGGAGGTTGTGCCTGGTTGCCATGAGATTGATGAGGTGGAGTTGATGGCTTGAAATTCCTCTGTATTTAGCTGGGATAGGAAGTTGTGAACAGGGGAGTGACGTCTATATTTATTGCTTGGTCACTCAATATTAGCCTTGTGTTAAGTCTCTGAAAGAAGGTTTTTCTTTTCATTTAGTTTTCAAAACTTGCCATCTCTCGGGCATTCATATTAAATTAAAGATATATTTTATAGTGTATGCAAATATTAATAAAATTAAATTAAACAATAATACGATATTATACTTCGTGAATTGCCTCAATGCACAAACTTAACTTAAATTAAGGTATCAAATAAAACCATAATACAACTTTACATGTCCATACTTGCTTAGTTGCTTATATACTGCTATTATAAGATATAATTTTTTTAATTGATTCTCCCTTTATTATATGAAAATATCTAATAGAAACCCATACGGAGTATTCGATATTTTTTTATTAAAATAACTAGTGATTACGGCATAAATGGATGCTTCACTGATGTTTATAGATAGCACCTAAGCTAGTTCTATTCTACCCAATTGAAAGGCTAATAGTAACTCATAACTTTTAACAATGATTTTAAGTTTGTCGTTCAAAATATGTATTTTATCATTAAAAATATAAATTCATTAATATATATGTATATATAATAAAATAAATTATTTTATTTTATTTTTTATGAAAACACTTAATAATCATTAAAGATAATGATTCACCAACAAACATGCGGTTCAGTAGTAATAATTCGTTTATTTTGTTTGAAATGTTTAAGTATGAATTTTTTCAAAAGCATTTGATCATGTTAAAATGTTAAACTTAAACTTTCATCGTATGCACAATCATTCTTAACTTCGATCCACAATATTCAAATGATTCTATACTTTTTTAAGCATTTGAAATTTAAGAAAAGAAATGTTGTAGTATGTGGCTCATATTGAGTGGAACATATTTACAACATTTTGAGCTCGGAATTTATTGTCTTATTGGTATGGACGATTAATAGGTTGGGGGTGCGGGGGTATTTGAGAAATTTTCTAATACCTCTATAAGGCTAGGGTTAGTATAAATACATATGATGTAACCCTACTTTGATATAGTGAAATTTAGCCGCTGCTCGCTCCCGTGGACGTAGGCATACTGCCTAACCACGTTAAATCTGTGTGTTTAATTGTTTTCTCTATCTCTTTGTTTTTCGTATTATTCATCATAATTGTTTGCACGTTTCACAACAATTAGTATCAGAGCCCAGGTCACGATGTCTGGGATTTCTTCTGCGAAGTTCGACATGGTCAAGTTCGATGGATCTGGAAATTTCGGATTATGGCAGAGGAGGGTCAAGGATTTGTTAGTGCAGCAGGGTATGGTGAAGGTGTTATACGGAAAGAAGCCGGAAGGTATGGACGAAATAGATTGGAAAGAACTGGAAGCGAGGGCTATGGCAACTATCAGGCTTTGTTTGGCTGATAATGTGATGTATCACGTCATGGATGAGGAATCACCGGCGGTAGTTTGGTTGAAACTGGAAAGTCAGTATATGTCCAAGTCATTGACGAATAAGCTCTATCTTAAGCAGAAACTGTATGGTTTTAAGATGTTAGAGGGCTCAGATCTAAACCAGCATATCAACATGTTCAACCAGATTATTAGTGATTTGAAACGAGTTAATGTGAAGTTCGAAGATGAAGACAAGGCGCTGATGTTACTGAATTCCCTACCAGCTTCTCCTATGTACAAAAATTTGGTTACAACTCTGATGTGGGGGAAAAAAACTCTCAAATTGGAGGAGATCATAGGTTCTCTGTTAGGTTTTCATCAGAGGAAGAAATCCAGTGATGAGAATTTACAAGGTGAAGGACTTATGGTGAGAGTTAACCAGGAACGTGGGAGAAACAAGTCCTGGAGCGGATCGAGTAACAATAAATCTCGATCTAAATCCAGGAAGAGGAATGACATACAATGTTTTAAGTGCGGAAAAAAAAGGGCACATGAAACGAGATTGTCCAGATTTAAGGAAGGGAAATACAGAGAATAAAGAGGGTCCATTAAAGTCTGCGAATGTAGTGGAAGAAGAAGACTCAGAGAGCAGTGACGGGGATATGTTTTCTGTTTCATCCAGTTCAGATCGTCTCACAGATTCTTGGATTCTGGATTCAGCATGCTCATATCACATGACACCAAATAAAGATTGGTTTGATACCTACAGGTTAGTAAATTCTGGTTATGTTTTGATGGGTAATGATGCATCATGCAAAGTTGTTGGAATAGGGAATATCAGAATTAAAATGTTTGATGGTGTTGTTAGAACGTTATGTGATGTTAGACATATACTAGATTTAAGGAAGAATCTGATTTCATTGGTCACTTTAGATTGTAATGGGTTTAGTTACAAGTCTGCAAGTGGAGTAATAAAGGTGAGTATAGGTGTCTTAACAGTGATGAAAGGACAGAAACTAGTAAGAAATATTTATACACTACTAGGTACCACAGTTGTAGGTGGAGTTACAGCTGCAGAGTCTGAGTCAGATAGAACAATCTTGTGGCATATGAGGTTAGGGCATATGAGGTTAGGTCATATAAGTGAGCGTGGGATTCATAAGAGAAATCTATTGAAGAGTGTCAGAACATGCAAGCTTGATTTCTGCAGGTATTGTGTTCTTGGGAAACAGAATATGGTGCAGTTCAAGACAGCCACACACAAGACAAAGAGAATTCTTCACTATGTTCATACAGATGTTTGGGGGCCAGTAAGGGTAGCATCACAGGGAAGACATATGTATTTCATGAGTTTTATTGATGACTACTCACGAGAGGTTTGGGTGTACTTCATGCAGCACAAGTCAGAAACGTTTGCCAAGTTCAAATTGTGAAAAGCTGAAGTAGAAAACCAGACAAGGAGGAAGATCAAATGCCTCAGGTTCGACAATGGTACTGAGTACACAGATTCAAAGTTCATGGGGTTGTGTGAGCAGCATGGGATTAAGAGACACTTCACAGTACAAAAGACACCACAACAGAACGGTGTAGCGGAAAGGATTAACAGAACAATAGCTGAAAGAGCTTGGTGTCTCAGGTTGAATGCAGGGCTTGCAAAGAACTTCTGGGCAGAAGCAGTGAATATGGCATGTTTCTTGATTAACAGGTCACCTAGAGCAGCACTAGATGGGAAAGTGGCAGAGGAGGTGTGGACAGGCAGCGAGGTAGACTACTCTGGTTTGAGAGTGTTTGGATGTCCAGCCTACGTGCATGTTCCTAATGAGGAAAGATCAAATTTTGATGCAAAGTCTAGACGATGTATCTTTCTGGGGTATCAGAAATGGGTGAAAGGCTTCAAGCTCTGGGATCCAAAGGCAAACAAGGTGGTGATTAGTAGAGATGTGGTTTTTGATAAGAAAACCATGTTGCAGCGTACTCAGGAAGAAGAGAAACAGGTGCCAGAAAATTGCAGCAAAAATGAGCATGTGGTGCAGGTGGAGCTAGAGACACATGGTAAGGAAGACAATGCTCAAAATGCAGGGAGCTCTAGTTCAGAAGATCAACAGCATCACAGTATAGCTATAGACAGGCCCAGACGCACTATCAGGCCACCCACCAGGTATGGTTTTAAAGATCTGGTTTCTTATGCACTCATTACTAGTAGCGGGGATCCTACTACTTTTCAGGAGGCAGTACACAGCCAAGAGAAGAGTAGATGGATGGGTACTATGGTGGAGGAGATGGAGTCTCTATATAAGAACCAGACATGGGAGTTGGTGGAGCTTCCAGAGGGGAAGAAAGCGGTAGGATGCAAATGGGTGTATAAGAAAAAAGCAGCAGTATCAGAAAAAGTGGGAGAAAAGTTCAAGGCTCGTCTTGTAGCAAAGGGTTACTCACATAGGAAAGGGGTTGACTATGATGAGATCTTTTCCCCTGTGGTCAGACACACTTCCATCAGGGCAGTGTTGGGTTTGGTAGCGCATTTCGATATGCAGTTGGAGTAGATGGATGTAAAGACAGTTTTTTTTCATGGTGATTTGGAGGAGCTGATATACATGGCACAACCAGAAGGGTTCAGTCAGCCTGGACAAGAACACTTGGTCTGTAAATTAAGGAAATCACTTTATGGGTTAAAGCAGTCTCCGAGGCAGTGGTACAAGCGATTTGACTCCTACATGATCTGGATTGGCTACAAGAGATGTGAGTATGATTGTTGTGTTTATGTGAAGAGCCTTGATGATGGTTCATTTATTTTTCTGTTACTTTATGTGGATGATATGTTGATTGCTGTGAAGAGTATGAATGAGGTCAACATGTTGAAGACTTTGTTGAGCAAAGAATTTGACATGAAAGATTTGGGTGCTGCCAAGAAGATTCTTGGAATGGAGATTCATAGGGACAGAGCTTCCAAGAGATTATGGTTATCTCAGCGTAGCTATGTTGAGAGAGCGTTAGAGAGGTTCAGCATGGATAATGCAAAACTAGTGAGTACACCTTTGGCAAATCACTTTAGACTATCTACCACTCAGTGCCCGAAGACAAATGATGAAGTTTAAGACATGTCAAAGGTTCCATATGCTAGTGCAGTGGGGTGCTTGATGTATGCTATGGTTTGTACAAGACTGGATTTGGCACAAGCCGTCAATGTGGTGAGCAAGTTTCTATCAAATCCGGGACGATAGCATTGGGATGCAGTCAAGTGGATTTTTAGATACTTGAGGGGTACTACATATTATGGCATAATGTTTAGCAGACAACATTATGCAGTCAAGTTTCTTCTGGTGACTTATTGCTTGAAAAAGTTCACACTTATGAGAATGCAACAGACATGTTGACAAAACCTGTTACCACATATAAGTTCAAGCATTGCTTGGACTTGATTAATGTCTCTAGATGCTAGATGGGAAGCGTCCCAACCTATTGTCTCAGATGGAGTTCCAGGTTATGTTTTTTTTTTTCTTTTTCTCCTAAGGGGTGGATATTCGCCAAGGTGGATATTGTTGTAGTATGTAGCTCATATTGAGTGGAACATATTTACAGCCTTTTGAGCTTGGAATTTATTGTCTTATTGGCAAAGACGATTAATAGGTTTGGGGGTGCGGGGGTATTTGAGGAATTTTCTAATACTTCTATAAGGCTAGGGTTAGTATAATTTGAGGAATTTTCTAATACCTACTTTAACATAGTGAAATTTAGGTGCTACTCGCTCCCGTGGAGGTAGGTATACTGCCGAACCACGTTAAATTTGTGTGTTTAATTGCTTTCTCTATCTTTTTGTTTTTTATATTATTCATCATAATTGTTTGTACGTTTCTAATACCTCTATAAGGTTAGGGTTAGTATAAATACATGATGTAACCTTACTTTAACATAGTAAAATTTAACCGCTACTCGTTCTTGTAGACGTAGGCATATTACTGAACCACGTTAAATCTTTGTGACCTAAAAGTTAGTCTTGTTTGAGATTATTGAAATTCACTTGTCTCTTTGCTCTGAAATTTTTAAAACCAATAATTTACGCTGCCTAAAATTGTGATGAGAAGAACATTATCTTATTTACGGGCGAAGTTCGAATTCCATCTCAAATATTGTTAATGAAAAAAAATAAATTCAAAACCAATAAGTACAGTCCAAATTTCAGAAAATGATTCAACCCAAATTGAGTTGCAGTGAGTGCTGGACCCGTGGCTACAGTAATGATGCCGACCTCTATCTACCTTGCTCTCTTAAAAGCTGCAACACTATCTGCAAATACACGCACAAAAAAGAGTCGTGATCATAACCTCTTTCATTGGCTACTCTCTCCTTTCTCTCTCAAAAAATTCAAAAGCTTTCATCCATGGCACAGAACATTGAACCATTTCATGTCCCACAACAAAACAGAAGAAATAAGCTCAGAGTCACCACCAACCAAGAAACCCCATTAACACTCTCTTCTTCACAAACCCTCATGAACTCTTCTTCTTCTTCCGCTTCATTGCAATCCCCTCAAAACTTGAGAGACTTTAACTACCAGTCCATTAATGGTCAGGGTAACTTGTCTTTATCTCTCTCTGTTCATCACCATGGTCACTTCCAAAACTTTAGTGAACAACAAAACTATGCTGTTTCCGTTTTGGGAGATTATTTGAAGCATAATAGTAAAATGAGAAGTTCAGTTCCACTTGGTCCTTTTACAGGGTATGCCTCAATATTGAAGCATTCAAGGTTTTTGAAGCCTGCACAGCAGATCCTTGATGATCTTTGCGGTGTTGATTTTGGAGCTTCAGCTTCTCCAGTATTGGAGTGTTTAAGTGATATTTGCTTTGTTAAAGATCCAATTTACTCTAGTGATAGAGTTGAGCATCCATGGAAGAATTCAAAGCTAATATTGATGCTTGATGAGGTATACTCTGTTTCCATTCATGGTTTTCTGTGGAAAAAAAAAAGGGGTTTTCCTTTTTCTTCTTCTTCTTTAGCCTTTGCTTGTTTGGTTATGAGAAAAGAAAGAAAATGAATGCTAGGGTTTTAAGGGAAAAATCTCCGCGTCTCAGGCCAGAGATCTCCACAAGTATGAAATTAACATTGGTTTCGGGCATGATTGAAGCTAAATTCTGTTTCTCCCATGTACTTTACATGGGAGAAGATAAATGCAGGAGGATAAAGATGATGTGTTTCTCTCTCTTTCCATTGAATTGAATTCAATCACTCTTATGATTTGATTGTTTCTGTCAAGGAATCAGTATCTTGGGCTAAGATATTTTGTTTCTTTAGCAGAGGAGGTGGCGAAAAAGATGTCTTGTCTCGTCATATATTAAATTATTTTACTGTTCCTTTTTTGTTCTGTTTCGTATTTTTATTTCTCTTTCTAAAGTTTTTTATTTTTCACTTGATTTCTTCTCTCTTTGTCTTTGTTGCTTTAATATTTGAATAGACATAAATCCTTGTTTTTCCTTTTTTGAGACGGGAAAAAAAAAAAGAGAAATAGACCGGAAATCGCCCAGGATAATACAACCCAATAGACAAAATTCTTTTTTATAACCTATGCATGAATAGGCATAGAATTAGCACAACAGTATTGCATTGCTTTTCTATTTGTCTATATGTGTAGGGGCGTTGATAGCAGGGAAAGAATCTTTTTGCTATTTAGGGTGTGACCATATATTTCATAATTCTTGCTTTGAGTTTAACCATACTTTTGGTAGAGTTATTAAATGATTTTTATTTTCTATATATATATAAATTAGGTTTAAAATCCTAAAAAAAGTTTATAAAATAGTTTTTACTTTTAAAATTTTGAATTTATTTTACAAAAATTATTTTTATTATTATTTTATCAAATACTAAACCGATTATGTTGGGATTTTTGGTAAGTAATAAAAAATAAAAAAACAATAAAGGATGCAGAAAATAAAGCAATGGAAAATGAATAAATATAACACATGTTTTATTTCTCTTATAAAACTCCAGGTTAAAAGTTTTTGTTTTTTTTAACGGGTAATAAGGGGTTTACAAGTTTTTGGATGGATAAGAACTAAACTATCCCCCCTATGAACTCGCCTTAACTCAATATCCCAAATACACCCAAGATCTTATTCTATAATATTTGGAATAGAAAACCTGTATTTAGAATCCCATTTGGTTAAAATGGTTCATGGTTTACATCTTAAGCAACTCCCCATGTTTAAGGAATGAGATTCTCCACTGCAATCCTAAAAATCTTTATTGATTGGCAATCAGATAAGAAAATCTTCCTCTTTCCCATTTTCCATTTTCCTCTTCTTTGACCCCCCTATGTTTTCTCCTTGATTCGAGGCATTACACAACAGTTTATAGCTATATTGCTGTTTTCATAAACTGTTTCTACTGCTAGGCCAGCCGAACCTTAGCTGATTTCATCATTCAAATGCTGGCAGAAAATTGCATTCTGCAAGAAGCTACGCTTGAATTCTATATAATGTAGGTAATTAAAAATTTGAAATGCAATATGCTATAAAGTCAGTTCTGGTTTTTCCATTGACTAAATTCAATTGGGGTTTTTGGTGGTTCAAGAAACAAGTACAGATAATTTGACAAATGGAAGAAATTATGTAAATTTGAAGTCTATTAATTCGGGGGAGACTTATGAGAAGAGAATAGATTTAACATACATAACGCACAGTTTGTTGTAGTATTCTTACTATCATTTTTCTTCTCCAAGAAGAATCTATGCTTTTTATGTTCGCAGTAAAAAGCATATAGAGCACTGGTTCAAAGATCCATTCAATGTAAGAAGAAGAAACTGAACACTTGGAGACTGAAGGGTGGTTAAGATTCTATAGGCAAAGGTTTATCTCATTTTCTGGTTTACAAATAACATTGATTTGTGTTCTGAAATATGCATTGTCCTTAAATAGTTTAATCGAACATCAGTTTGAGGCATTGTGTTGCTTATGATATTTACATTTCAGCAAATTAAATAAGTTTATACTCCGTTGTCTATAAAGAGAATCTATGCTGGTAGTTGTTACATTATTTATAAAATGTCCTGGTATTTAATTTTTCACTTAATGTTTTTCAATTTTGATTCGATGATTCATGACTTAAACAGTACTTACAGAAATTTATAGATTTCATTGTAATCTTGTTCCCCTTCATCTCCAATAGGTATACAGCCGATACAAGCTATACTGCCAGCAGATGCAGTCAGTTGTTGCATCATTCGAAACTGTTTCTGGCCTCGGAAATGCTGCTCCTTACATATCTTTTGCTTTCAAAGCCATTGCAAAGCATTTTAGTTGGTTGAAGAATGCCATTTTAGACCAAATTCAGCTCACTGGCAGGACTTTAAATGATGAAAGCGAGGGAAAAAATAAAATTTCAAGGCCTTGGTCAGCTGAGCAAGGTCTCCATGGCAAAAAAACTACTCAGAACCCGATCTTTCTTCAAAATTCCCTCTGGCGATCCCAAAGAGGACTACCTGATCATGCTGTAGCTGTGCTGAGGACATGGATGTTTGAAAACTTCCTGCATCCGTGAGTGATTGTTCTTGAAGCCTTTTTCTGCAATGTTTTTATCTTAATTTTACCTAATTTTCTTGTTTGAAATATAATGGTATGACGGATTGATGTTGTTTGGTTGGTGTTTGTTCATGCCAGTTATCCCACAGACTCAGAAAAGCAAATGCTGTCCCTACAGACTGGTCTATCAAGGACTCAGGTGAACTCTGTTGGTTCTTGTCTTTATACTCTGTGATCAAATTTTCAGGGTTATTTCTAAACACTACATAACATCAACCTTTAAACGTATGCACTAAAATTATGGGATATGCCTTATCCATCAATGGAAGTAGATGGTTGCAAAAGAAGAACCATAAACCCAACAGTCCAACACTTTGACAACTAAATTTTCAATCTCTAGTGTGAGAGGGATTCGATCCCAGGTCTTTTAAAAGTATGTGTTACACAACAGGAGGTAACCTTCTCCTATCTCTTATCCCTCAATCTCTAGTGTGAGTGAGATTAATCCTAGGTCTCTTAACAAGTGACCTTACCAACAAAGCTAGCTGGCACCCACAATTTTTCAGTTCTAGTCCATCATTTAATGATGCACACAAGTCAATTCCTGGGCAGGTGTCGAATTGGTTTATCAATGCAAGAGTGAGATTGTGGAAGCCAATGGTGGAGGAGATACACATGCTTGAAGAACAGAAGGCTCGAGCAACAGCAGAAGCTGTAAGTCGATACACTAGCATGCCATCTAACAACCTTCATATAGCAGACGCACTTACTTCAGCCACGCCAAGCATGAAAGCTGAGGAAATCCAAGCTAAACGCCGTAGGAGCGAACTAGCCAACATATATGAGCAGAACACGGAACAAAAGTATGCACCTTATAGTAATTTGTCAAGCAATCATCACATAGGTGTTAGCGAAAGCAGCAGTGTCATTTTAGCATTAGGTCTCCACCAAAACAATGGAACTCAGTTCTCACAACCCTTCCCTATACACATATCTCAGCCTTTCAACATTGAAACAAATAGTGAACTGAACATGAAAGCTAATTTTGAAGGTGGATACCAGCATCTTGGGAAGGATTTATAAGGGAAGCTGCTGCATAAGT
The DNA here is from genome assembly GCA_023935145.1 of Bretschneidera sinensis. Classification (NCBI taxonomy): domain Eukaryota; kingdom Viridiplantae; phylum Streptophyta; class Magnoliopsida; order Brassicales; family Akaniaceae; genus Bretschneidera; species Bretschneidera sinensis. The sequence continues at coordinate 21,862,145 of CM043703.1, forward strand.
ATGTTGGCTGAAAACTTACTTTGCTTGCTTGTTCTTGGAAAAGATCTTGATTTATTTAAGATCTAATGATTTCAAAAGTAATTTGAGCTAGCATATTTGGGTGATGGGTTACTGTCGTTAAAGTGGATGGGCATGATGTTGTTGACAAGTCCATCTTGGTTATTAACTTGACATGATGTTCTATGTTATTCAATGTAAGAAGGAGAAAAGGAAATTATGAATCAAACTTGTGACTTCATTTGTGAAAAAAATGCGAGCTACCAATTGGATATCATTGGTTAGGTATCTTAATTTGGAATTGAATATTGGTATATGCTTTCTTCTCATTCAATTCATTGTATATGTTTTGCTGTACATTCCCAAATGCCATAATTCAAATAGAAAAACAGAGTGTCCTTTCTTGCCTTGCAGTGTCCCAAAATCAGATGCTTCTCACTGTCTTGTTAGGGATAAAAATTTCAGTCTAAAGTTATTCCTAACAAGCCACTTAAGGAGCTGAGATTTTCCCACTGGTATCACTAATCAATACAGATCAAATACATAATCAATGTTTGATTATAATCTCCATGTAAGTTTGTCTTTGTCACGATAAATCATATCCCAAACAATATTTCTATATTGTTGTAACTTGTAAGTGATTAATTAAGTAGTTTTTAATCATTATTAAATTAGATAACATGTATTATATATTTATGAAGTGTAATAATATCATAATAAGAACATTAGTTTAATGGTTAAGACCTATGACATTCATTAGGTCGTGGATTCGAATACTTAATGTGTATTTTTTTCTTTAAATTTTAAGCTTTTTAAAAAAACTTCACGGACTTGCGCTCCAAGGAAAAAGACAAGCGTCTAGCAGAAGTTTGTATTGGAGGTTGATGGATATCAGTTGAGTATGAAGGGTTGAATATGCTTTGATTTATTTGTGGCCACTATGGGCATTAAGTGGATGCTTTTAAGGGAAAACAGAAAGACTCAAACACGTGAATCAATAGAGGCGGTGATCCCGACACAGAAAGACTCAAACACGTGTGAATCAATGGAGGCAATGATCCCGACGCAGGAGGATGCATTTGGTCCATGGAACTTGGTTGAGAAAAAAGAGAGAACAGAAATCTGTGAAGGACAATAAAAGCAATCAAGGAACAGTGGATCAGAAGGGAGACAAGGTGCTTGGTTCAAATCAGGGTGGGGGAAAGGAAAGATACCGAAACCCGAGGTAAAGGACAATGAGAAGGATAAGTAAAATGTCAAAAGGGAAGAAATCAAATGGTAAGATCCATTAATTTTGATTAACTTAGAGAACATGACAAGTGTAGAGCGAGCTTCTAGATCACGGTTTGACTTGCTGCAAAAAATGGAATTGGAGTTTAACCAGGACGTTGAACATATAGAGGTAGAAACGGAAAAGATATCAGATTCTCCAGTGGTTATTGTAGAAAGTTCAAGGAACCAGTTGAAACGTAAGCTACATGATGCGGCAAAACTAAGCAGTACAATCGCAAGGACTAAGGGAGGGCGAATGAGGAAAAAAGAGGACTATTTTGGTGTTTTAAGCAAGTAGTCCTTTGCTGCGAAAACACAAAATGGATTAGTAATAAGGAAAAAGGTGGACTCGATGGGCTTTCTGAGTTGGGACTAGCAGGTGAGACAATTGATAAGCCTTTAGAGGTCAATCAAGTTAGACCTAAAGGAGGGGTAGCGGTTCGGGTTGCAAAACCTATAAAGCTTCTGCAAAGAAGCACTAGTGACGGATGGTAACCAGACCGATAATAGCATAAGTTCACCGTACCAACTGGATCATATACCTGATCCTAAGCTCATGGAGGGTGAAGTGAAAGAGATTGGATCTCTGAATGAGGGAGGTGAGTTAATAATGAAAGATAATGGTTCAGGTTTGGAAGAATCAGTGGAACTCATTATCGTAGAAAATGACCAAGTGTTTGACAATCAACCCAATTGAAGGGGTAGCACAGTTCTTCTAGCCTCTGTTTAGTAGTCATTTAATGTTATTACTCGTTAATATGAGAGGAGCAATGAGACCTATGGTAGCTCAAAGTTTGAGAAATTTAGCTAATTTGCATAAGATTAATATAGTGGTGTTTGTCGAGACTTGGACCAATGGTGGTAAGGCTGACAGAGTCATTAAACGGATTGGCTTATCGAGATCTGATCAAGTGGAAGCTTATGGGTTTGCGGGAGGTACTTGGTTGCTGTGGAAGAATGTGGTGATAATAGTTGAAGTCGTTGCCAAATCGTCCCAGTTAATTCATGCTTTGATCCAGCAAGAAGGGAAAGATGAGCTTCTTACAAGCGTTTATGGGGATCCAGAAGCGATGAAGCATGCTAAGCTTTGGAGACTTCTGCTGGAGCTCATGATATGGCATGGCTGGTTATCGGATATTTTAATCAAGTGTTGGATGCATTAGATAAATCTAGTATGGTCCTTATGAATAGAAGAAATTGTTTAGAATTTAAAAGTAGTATTGATCATTGCAGGCTAGTTAATTTGGGGGTTGTTGGTCCCAAGTTCACTTGGAGTAACAACACACAGAGAGTTGCTCATACTCTAGTGAGGCTGGATCGTGCTTTGGCGAATGTCAAATGGATGGAGTTGTTTCCTGAGGTTTATGTCCAGAATTTGCAAAAACATTTTCTAATCACTGTCGTGATCTTGTGAAATCGGTGAATGAGAATACATCTCCTCAGATTAGGCCATTTCGACTTGGATGCGGCATGAACAGTATGAGGAGTTTATAGGATCGAAATGGAAAGAATGCCATGATGAATTACCCCAAATACTTGCTCAGTTTTTTGAAGTAATAGTCAAATGAAACCATAAGGTCTTTTGGGAATATTTTTCAGCGAAAGCAAAGACTTTTAACTAGATTAGCAGGAATTCAAAAAAATTTAGAGAGGCATCAAAGAAAGTTTTTAGAACAGTTGGAGGTGCAATTAAAAAAAGAATACAATGACCTATTGGAGCTGGAAAAGTTATTTTGGTTTCAAAGGGCAAAGCCACGCTGGTTTCAAAATGGTGATCAAAATATTAGATATTTTCACTCTATGGCAGTAAGGATGGTGGTTGGTGTTTTGATGGGGTTCGGCTAAAGGAGAAAGTATGCCATTTTTTCAGAATCTGTACACCAAACAAGCTGAGCTTGTTAAGAATGCTGTTGAGAATGACTACCCTAGGATAGTGTTGAGTAGTATGGAGAATTTAACGAAACCAATATCAATAGAGGAATTGCACAGTGCGATGTTTAGTATGGTCCCTTCTAAAGCTCCTAGAGTAGATGGGTGCATTCTTCCAAGAAAACTAGAAGATCGTTTCCATTCAACTGTATCAATTAATGCATTAGGCTTTCGAGAGGAGAATTTTGCCTAATGAGATCAACAAGTCTTTGCTTGTTCTGATTCCTAAGGTGGAGTTTCCAGAGAGGATCAACCAAATTAGACCTATAAGTTTGTGCACGGTTTCGTTAAAGTTAATATCAAAAGTGTTTGTTGCTAGAATTCAGCCTTTATTGACCTTGATCATTGCTCCTACACAGAGTAGTTTTGTTCCAGGGAGACATAGTTCGGACAATATCATTGTTGTACAGGAAATGATCCATTCTTTTAATCGAATGAAAGGGAAGTGAGGGGGGCTATTACGTTGAAGGTTTATTTAGAGAAAGTGTATGATAGATTGGACTGCGATTTTTTAGGGATGGCTTGTTGAATATTGGGCTACCGAGTACATAGGTTCATATTATTATGAAGGTGGTTACTACTTCCCAAATTTTAGTTTTATGGAATGGTTAGCAAACAGATTATTTTTGCCCTACAAAGGGACTCTGTCTAGGAGATTTACTCTCTCCGTATTTGTTTGTTCTCTTTCTGGAGAGGCTGGCGCGAATTATATACTGTAGTGTGGTTGCAAAAAAAATGAAAGCCTATTATGGTCTCTAAAGAGGGTCCAATGATATCTCATGATTTTTTTGCTGATGATTTAGTTTTATTTGGGGAGGCTTTTGATTGTCAATTGAGGGTCATGTTGCGATGCCTGCATGAGTTCTATGATATCTCAGGTCATAAAGTTAGTCTTGAGAAATCTCATTTATTTATCTCTCCAAATGCTATAAGATGTATGGTTACCTCGTTGAGTGCAGCTAGTGACATTCCTATCACCAGCAATCTTGGTCGATATTTGGGGGTTTCGATCTTACATGGGTGTGTGTCTAAGAAAACTTATGAAAATATTCTAGTGATGATGAAAAGTAAGCTAGCTAGTTGGAAAGTGGATCACTTATCCTTTGCTGAATGGGTAACACTTGTTCAATCAAATATATCTATAATTCCAGTATATACAATGCAAACCACAAGGATTCCTGAGGGTATCTGTAAGGAGATAGATAAGTTGAATAGGGGGTTTGTGTGGGGCAGCACAAAAGAGCATAAACATATTCACATGGTAAAGTGGGATACGCTTTGCAAGCCTCGAAGAGAATGAGATTTAAACTTAAGGGAGGTTAGGAAAATTACTTTGGCAATGCTGGCCAAAGTGGGTTGGCAACTTCTAACTGGTAACACTAATTTATGGGCGCAGGTGTTGAGAGCTAACTATCTAAAGAAATCTTCTTTACGGGATTGCGGTATGAGGTTAGCAAGCTCGTATAATTGGAAATCTATTTTAGGTGCACGGGAGATCGTTATGGAAGCGGTGCGTTCAAATGTTAATAATGGGCATGAAACCAGATTTTGGATTGATTATTGGCTTGAGGATAAGCCACTTGGAGATGAGGCGATTGGTATTATCCTAGAAAGTGATCTTGGTAAATCAGCTGCTGACTACTACATTAGTGATGGGCAGTGAAGATGGGAAGATCTGTTTGAGATATTGCATGCAAATGTTTCATCGAAAATAGTTGCGGTTTGGGCTGATCCTATCTCAAATGTAACGGATTCTGTGTCTTGGAGTTTAACAAGTAATGGGAAGTTTAGTTGCAAGTCAGCCTATGAGGACAAATAAACCATGATCCCGATGACGACTTTAGCAAATTATGGAGTGTTATTTGAGAGTTAGAGAGTCCTATGCACTAGAGTTTTTTACCTAGCGAATTTTGCATTATGATATCATGATTAAGGTGGCCCGTCTGAAGTGTGGTCTGGAAGAGGATAGCAGTTGTCCTAGATGTAATGGGGTGTGGGAGGATGTCATGCATCTGTTTAGAGACTCTATCCATTCTAAATCCACTTGGTTGAGTTGGAGTATTCCTAATGATTTGACAGATTTTTTTGCTTATGATCTCCATGACTGGTTTTACCAAAATTGTAGAGAGCATGAAATATATAGTGAGATGGCAGTGACTTGATCAAGTATTTTCATATACACAATATGGTATATTTGGTGCTGGAGGAACAAAATTATTTTTTATTCAAGCTTTACTTGGCCTCTGAATCCTATGCATTTTATCAAAAGGATAGTGGGAAGTGATTATGAGGCTTCGAGATCGCAAATTTTGGCCCTAAAGGTTGAACGACTGATTGGTTGGCATACTCCTATAGGAGACTAAGTGAAGCTAAATGTTGATTGTAGTGCTTTGGGTAACCTGGGCTTGCAGGTGCTGGAGGTTTGGTTAGAGAAAGAGCAGGTGGCCGGTAGGATTTATGGCACAGGTTGGGTTTGCAACTAGTCTAACAACGGAACTTTGGGCAATGTTACATAGATTGAAGCTGTGTTGGAATCGAGGTTTTAGAAAGGTTGAAGTGGAGTCTGATTCATTGATGGCAGTGAGTAAGTTGCAATAGATACTAGAGGATTCTGATCCGCATAGGAGCCTCATTGTGGCTTGCAGAGAGTTTCTTTGTAGAGATTGGCGTTGTATGTTGAAGCAGGTTCACAGGGAGTTGAATTTCTGTGCAGATTGGCTAGCAAAAGAGCTAGTTCAGGCTGATCATGGTCTTTGGGTGCTTGAATCTCATCCTCTTGGTGTGTTACAGCATATGTAAAATAATGTCTTGGGTGTGAAATGGCCTAGAGCCTTTTAGGTAGTAACTTTGTCCTCTTCTCCTTCGTATAAAAAAATATAAGAAAAATGATTGTTTGCACCTTTCTCTCTAAACATAAATCTACAAATTCAATGTCCATCTCTCATTGAATCTCCACTCCTTCACTACATTCTCCTCCCTCTCTTCCCTCTTTTTGTTCTTTCTTTTCTCTTTTGATCCCACCAAAGCGATATTTACAATCACCTTTCTCATCTCTCTTTCCTTTTTCATCCTACCAAAACGACATTTACAACCAACTCTCTCTCTCATCTTTTGACCCACCAAAGCGACATTTACAACCACTTCTCTCTCTAATCATCTTTTGTTCATAGTGATCAAAATAATAGAAAATGATTTAATACCTTAATATATTAATTTTTTTTTATCTCGTTTTCATGTGGATTTTACATTAAAAAAAAAAATTATTGAGTGAGTGGATTGAAAAAGATCTTTGTAGCATTGAATATTTTTTTTTAAAATAACTATATTTTGGAAATTAATGTATGTTTAGATGTGAAAAATATTTTTTATTTTATATCTTTATCTTACTTAACATTTTACACAACTGTTTGCATATTTTTAACTTAACTTAAAAAATCACACTTTTTTATTTTTTTTCAACATAATAGATCTTTCAATTCTTGATTCTCATTAATGTTATTAACTTTCTTTTCATATATAGATCATCCATGTTTAAATTGGAAAAATACAGAATTAGGAAGATTCTTGGAAGAAAAAGAAATCAACAAGTATTTATTTTAATTTCAACATTTATTTCGTTAATGTTTAATTAGAAAGCAAATCAAATTTATACGGACGTTGCTTGCTTATTGTCACGAATGATGGACCATGATGGTCTACGAAGCAGCTAATATTATCCCTTCCCGAGGGAGACGTTGAAGTTGGTCGGTGGTCCCCTCGTAAAGAAAACGATCTTCCAAACATTGGAACACGTGGACCTCACACATTGGACTGTGAATTAACCGAACCTTCATCAAAATTCAACTTGCAAGAATATTCCAAACTTAACACTCGTAATATTCTGGTACTTAAATAGAATCAAGTACTTGCTATCCTACGAAAATAACGTTTGCCACCAAGGGAATCATCTAGCCTGTCTGTTTTTAAATCCGAACTGTCCACGCGGTCCAATAAGTGATCGGCCCAGTTTCACTAGCTATCTTAGACCTGACCGCAGAGAATCAGTACAGACCGTTTGGTGGGTTTGATGACGAGGTAAACCCTAATTAAAACTCTTATTTTACTTTTACACATAAAGTGAAACCACCACGAAACCACGACCGTATGCGTCCAGTTGCTCAACGAGGAGGAATACTTGGGGTAGACCGGGTGTAAAGCTAAAGAAAAGAAGAGGAAGAAGAAGAAGAAGAAAAAGAAAAATAAGCAAATTCTGGGGTTTTGTGCATTCAAATCTGTTAGCAAGCACATTTTAGAGAGAGAAAGAGAGGAGATTTTTGGAGATGCAAACAGAGGCAAGAGTGGGGGTGGTCGTAGAGGGAGGCCAGAGAGTACTGAGCTCAGGCCATGGAGGAGTCTCTGTGGACAACGCAGCACGTAAATTGGCACAGCGGCAACAAGCGCAGATCGGGACAGTATCGCAGCTTCTGGCAGGAGGGGTTGCTGGTGCTCTAAGCAAGACCTGCACTGCACCTCTGGCTCGACTTACTATACTCTTCCAGGTTTTCTGTTTAAGCCCATTATTTTTTCTTCTCCTTTTCGGGTTTGCTTCTTTTGTGGGTTTCCTTTTTTGGTACCTTTTTTTAGTTTTTTTTTTGTCGGGGGGGGGGGGGGGGGGGGGTGAGGGTTAGGTAGCGATTTGTGGGCTGAGTTGTTATGTTAATTGTGTGTGATATTGGTGGGTAAAAACCGAATTTCTGGGTTATAGTTGGTGATTGTGTTTTTTTCATGTGCTCAAGGAAGAAGCTGAGTGTTAATGGTGGTACCCGTTTTAAAGTTGGAGATGGTTGCTCTATCCTTGGTACTAGAGTTTGGGAAAAGCGATGGTTCTGGCATATTCTCTTGTAAATCATTCAAGTCAAACCTATTGAAAGTTATTGCTCTCTCTTACTTTTCCTTTAGACAAGGCTATATGGAAGGCACGTTTTCCCTATTAATATCAAAGGTTTCACCTGACTTTGATACTTAACAGGATTAATGCTAATGACTTGTTGCAGGTGCGGAGGCCTAATAAGGAACTCAAACTAAATATTTGTCTAATGTGCAAGTTCTCAAATAAGACAAATAGCCATTTCTTTCTCCACTGTGAAGTAGCCAAGCAGCTTTAGAATAATTTATTTGGCATTTTTGGTGAGATTTGGGTTTGTTTATCTGATGTAGAGTGTCTAATGAAGATCAAGGTTTGGGGTTTGGGAAGGAGCAAGTCACAAAAGATTTTATGGCAATGTGCTTGGTTTGTGATTTCTCTGGGTGATTTGGGAGGAAAGGAATCAACAAAGTTTTTAGAGATGGTTCCATGATGGTGCATCTGCTTTGGGATGGGGTTGTTTTTCTTTACTTTCTTTGGGCTTCAACTACAAGAGATTTTAGGGATATTTCTTTGAGTGTTATGCAAAGAGATTGGAGGGCTATTTTGATGTACTTGTGATGTAGAACACAAAGGAGATGAGAGATACTAGGAAGAACGCAAAGAACACTAGAGAGATGATATTGATAGTTAGGGCATAAAGATGCAGGAATCAACACAGTAAGTGTAATTCCTCAATATATGCCTCCGGCTTAACAAAACAAAGTGCTCATATATATAGGCACAAATATAAATGAAGTACCTAATTTCTTAACCTAAAAAATCACCATAATATATTACAAAATATACTACATAATTATAACCTCCATATTTCTTTTTCCATGCATACTCCATCATTCTACTTCACTTAGAAAGAACTCAATCTTGAGTTTTAAATGGTGAAGTATCAAGACCCGGGAGGCTAGGAGACACATGGCATAGTCATGGAACTGTTGTCTCCATGAGAGAAAAAGTGTGTTGAAAGTATCTACCTCAGAGGAACTTGAAACCAGATAGGCAGGACAAAATCAATAGTAGAAGCTTACATGCCTTCAATCTTGTCTTGACCTTTGTCTTGCATTGGCTCCATATACTCACCCTGCTCGTCATTATATTGGACCGGTGCAATTGAGACAACATCACATTTGACTTCAACTCTGGCAACATCACATAAGACTTTGACTGAGGCAACATCACATATGACCTGCTCAATCGGTGTTACCTCAGTTTGAATATCTTTATAGAGAATTAGTGCCGGTTGAAATATCTTCATCTTCTAGTTCTTCATGATGAGGTGGAGTTTCTTCATGCCTAGATTCTTCTTGTTGTTTCAAAACGTTCTCATACTCGTATTTATTCCGTGCTCTTAATTCTTTGAGCTTTCCTCTATTACGATGAAGCCAGTATTTGAGTTCGCTATATTCCCCGATAAGGAAGTGAGAAACATGGCTACCCTTTAAAGAATTCAACTCAGCTAATCACGTAGCATCAATTAAAAGTTGAGCTCTAACACATTCAAGATATGCCCAAGTACTAGAAGACGTGATAGTAACACACTTAAAAAGTAAAGTGATTCACACATTTTTTCTCTTTACTTTTCTCTCTTTTTGTTGTTCTTCTAATCTTGTTTTCTTTTTCTTTTTCTTTTTAAATACAGAAAATCAGAATTGGAAGAGATCATTAAAAAAAACCTGAAATTTTTTTCTGCCCAAAAAGCTGACAGTCAACGGTCAAAGGTCAAAGGGCAGGGACATATTAGTGTCTTCTTTTTCTGAGGGATGAGCAGAGAGGAAAATTAAGTTGCAAAGAGAATGTGAGAATAGGAATAGATGAGAGAGAAACTGAGATGGAGGAAGAAGATGAAACAAAAGAGGAATAGAGGAGAAATGGGGGACTGGTGGAGGAACAATGAAAAAGAAGAGAAAGTGGGCTGGCTGGAAAATACGGAAGGTTGGCCGGTGCAGAGAGCCAACGGCTGGTTGGGGTGCTGGGCTGACGACTGGTGTTTGTAGGTGGAGCAAAAATTTCCCAATGTGTAGCTCTGCTGGCACTTGATGTAAAACACAACGGAAACGAGAGATACTACGAAGAACACAAAGAACACTAGAGAGATGATATTGATAGTTAGGGCATAAAGATGGAGGAATCAATAAGTGTAATTCTTCAATCTATTCCTCCAACTTAACAGAGCAAAGTGGTTGGCGGCCGATTTCTATGCTTTTTTTTTTGGAATTTTCTTGTCTTCTTGCAACACTGTGGTTCATTATTTATGAATTTGAAGATGAAATCTCTCTCTGGTGATGGTTATATATAGGCACAAACATAAACATAAAAGGAAACCACCTAAAACCCCTAAACAAAGTACATAATTTCCTAACCTAAAATATCGCCATAATATACCGCAAAATGTTAAAACCATCTCCATATTACTTTTTCATGTATTCTCCATCACCCTGTCCCCCACTTTTGTACTATTTTCTGTCTCAATGAATTTATTAAACACGAATGGTTTGTGGATGAGGCTAAGAAGAGAAAAAGGAAAAGAGTTGGATGGCATTGCATGATGCACATTGGTATTCACAATTTTTCTCGGAGATCAATGGGCGTTGGGAGAGTCATGATGCAGATGGAAATTGCTAAAAGTTGGGTCATTTATCAAAAAGAAAAGTTGGGTCAGTTCACTATATGAAGCTTGGAGAAATGAAGATGGTGTATCAGAATGGATGTTTAGAATTGATTTATTACACTAGAAAATAGCCCTTTGAACCGTGGATCTGGTTGTAAATGAGTGAATTGGGGGTGCGAGGATTCTAGGAAAAGCGATGATCACCTTATGGAAATGTTTTTTAGATTTCAATGATGAAGATAGATATGCTCTGAATTGCGTGATAGCTAACTCTTGGTGTTATATACATAGTTGTCAAATCGAGAATCGAATCGTGAATTGAAATCTCGATTTTGTGAATCAAGAATCAAATTAAATCGTAAGATTCAGTATTAATTCTTAAAATCAATTTAAATTGACATGTGTAAATGTAAAACAAGCAGTATATATTAAAAGTGAAATATTTTAACATATATTGAATGATCATATGACCAATTGAAAAAAGGCTTATCTACCATGACCAACTCTAATTAACATATTATAGCCACATAATAGTAATTTGCTAACAACTAATAACTAATATAGCACAATATAATAAATTAATAAATAATGTAATAAAGTAATAAAATAAAATAATAGTATTACTATACTTAATACTATAATGGATTGAAATCAAATATATGAATGCTATATGGGCTTGTTTGTTTCATCACAAAAAGTTTTAGAATCCTGAATTTCTAGATTAACTTACGAAAGATAAAAACTAATGAACTATGTTTATTTTAGCTCTAAACATCTTGTCTTAAATCTTTTTTCTATACTTTTTTTTTATAAAAAAATTGTAAGTTTTATTGAATCGGGCAAATCGTACGAATCAAATCGAATCGTACTGAATGACTAATTCAGGATTAACTTAGATTCGACATACTGATTCGAATCGTTTATATCCTGAATTGAATCAAATCGTGAATCGTAAGATTATGATAACTATGGTTATATATAACCCAAAACTAAGTAATGTTATCCCACCATGTACTTTGGTGTGTACTTGTTCTGTACTTGTGCTGCTTATGGTTTTGTGGGTGATCATGCACAAATTATGGAAATATAAACTCATCAATTAGAAAAGTATAAATTTTGTGATACTTGTAAGGTTGTAAATTATTCGTTGAGGCAAACCAGTGGCCATCATATAATTTTGGTACAAGTCCTTGTTTACCATAAGCCAAGTTTTATCTCAATCTGTTTGTTGGATATGACAAAGGGTCCATTGCTTGGTGGAATGGTAAAAGTCTTGAGCTGCCAAGCGCAAAAGCAAAGGTTCAATTATTGAGAGCAGCCACTTAATTGATAAAAGTGCTGAAGGGTAGGACTGTATCCAAGTTGCCCTCCTAGGTTCCCACTTTAGTGCCAGCGTAACTGGGTTTTGTTTGCATGTTTGATTTTATTGGAATAGTGGTTAAGGTTGTGATCTTGTGCAAATTTGAATCGTTAATGTTATTTCATTAAATATGGTTCTTGTGAGTTCATATTTTGGTTTCATTTCTTTCCTTTGGTTTTTTCCAAATTCTTTTATTAGGTTGTTAGTTCATGACATTTCGGCTTACATTTCAAGCCAGTGACTTGAAATTTTATTAGTTGGTGATTGTTGATTCATGTGACTTTGGACATTGTCTCAATTTCCTTGTCGATGTCATCATATATTTTTGTAGGTGCAAGGTATGCACTCTGATGCTGCAACTTTGAGTAAGGCCAGCATATGGTGTGAGGCATCACGCATCGTTAATGAAGAAGGATTTAGAGCTTTCTGGAAAGGGAATCTGGTTACGATTGCTCATCGTCTACCATATTCTTCTGTGAACTTTTATGCGTATGAGCAATACAAAAAGGTTGTAAAACATTCTTGAATAAGTACCTTTTCTATAAATTAAAATTTGTCAGTGGCTCGTGTTTTTAGCTTTATTGTCCTTATAGCAATCCTTGATAAATTTTGTTTTACGTGTTTCAGTTAATGTATATGATTCCAGGATTGGAAAATCGTAGGAAAAATATGAGTGCGAACCTTTGTGTAGATTTTGTAGCTGGTGGTTTTGCTGGAATAACAGCTGCATCCAGTACATATCCATTGGATCTTGTAAGGACACGCCTTGCAGCTCAGGTAAGATCAATCTACGCTTGGAGAATATGGTTGCCATGGTTTGGGAACATAGCTACTGCCTCTTTTCAGTGTTATTTTATTTTTTTCTTTTTTAGCATTAGATTGATGTTTGCTATTTCCCTTAAACATGAGCATTCTAGTGAGGGTAAATACATGTGCAGAATTTCTTCCTTTTTCTCAATTTTCAATATTTATGAAAAAAAATGGTTATTTAGTAATGGAATTGCATCAATAATGGTGCATGCATGTATTGCAATATTATATTCTGCATTTTATTCCTTCCTTCTCACTAGAAAGGCTTGAGTGTGCTATAGGTCTTCATGTGATTGTTAGTAGTTCAATTCTGATTTGACAATTAAAGCTGTTAAGACATGTTTGTGATGTAGGACAAGTAGAGCTTGTCCTTAAATTGGTTGGAAACTAAGAATACAAAAGATATTAATAGAGAATAAAGATAGTACTAAGAGAATATTATTGATTAGAAGGCAAAAGGACCTTAGACCTAAGAACCAAACTTGATATCTTTAATCAAAATCAATTCTCAAATCAGGTGATATAGGCACCCAACATAATCCGAATAGGAAACATAATCTAAATAGGAAACTAACTCAAACTTTTGTTCCTAATCCTAGAATATCTAAGAAACTACTATTGAATATTTCGGAAGGCTCTCCAAACTTCTCTTGGAAAGCAATTTGGTGCCCTCGTACCCCGAAGAAAGTAAGTTTTTTTATTTGGGAGGCCTCTTGGGAGAAATTTTTTACCATTGACAATTTACATAAAAGGGGGAAGTGCTTGTTAGTAGGTGTTACATTTGCAAAAGTTGCACTGAGTCCATGTTTCATCTTTTGTTGGAGTGTTCGTTGGTTAGAAGCTATGGCTTATAGGATTTTGGCATAGTTACTTGAATGTTTTTATTTGTATGATTCGATTTAATTCAAGACATAAACGATTCAAGTTGGTATGCTGAATCTAAGTTAATCTTGATTAATGTTGAGTTTACGATTCGATTAGATTCGTATGACTCACCTTATTCAATAAAACTAACAAATTTTTTTAAATTTTTTTTTATGAAAATAAGGTTTAAGACAGATGTTTAGAGCTAAAATAAACATAATTCATTAGTTTTTTTTTTTCATAAGTTATTCTAGAAATTTAGGATTTTAGAACTTTTTGTGATGAAACAAACAAGCTCATATAGCATTCATATCTTTGATTTCAATCTATAATAGTATTAAGAATAGTAATTCTATTATTTTATTTTATTACTTTATTATCTTATTTATTATTTATTATATTGTGCTATGTTAGTTATTGTTTGTTAGCTGTTAGCAAATTACTATTATATGACTATAATATGTTAATTATAATAGATCATGGTGAGGATTCAGACTAACGTCACTTGCTTAGAGACAATCATCTTTCTAATTGATCACATGATCATTCAATATTTTTACTATGGTATGCTAATTAATGTATATTGTTTGTTTTATATGTATACGTGTCAATTTTAATTGATTTTAAGAATTTATACTGAATCTTACGATTCGATTCTTGAGTCAAAAAATCGAGATTTCGATTCACGATTTTGGAGGTTTGTCGGCGCAATGTGGGCTTGGAGCGGATTACAGGCCTATAAAGAGGTTAAGAAGGCTTAGTCGGTGATCCCCATCAATTTTTTGGATTGTGTGGAATAAGAAGAACCTTTGAGCATTTGATGGTCTAGAAAGGCCTATAGAAGTGATTAGTGATAGATGGTTAATACCCTTAATTTTTTGTTTAAAAATAATTGTTTTTGTAAATGAGGAGGATGTTTTAGATTTTGTGGAGCTTCTTTCTTGTAATTAGCCTTTGGCTTTGAGTTGCACCCTCTTGGTGCCTTTTAATAACAAAATTATTTAAGAAACTACTAATATGATATGAATTACCTATATATCCTTACATATTTTTCCTTAATTACAAAATACCCCATCACCTTAAGACCCAAATATTTATCCTTCCTTGTGTTCTCCATCAGTTTGACTAGCTTCTAATTCCAAACTTGCTGCTAGAGCTAGTGACCTGATAGTTTTGTTTGTTTATTTTTCTTCTGTTCTAACTCATCTAGTTCCATACATTGTAGACAAATACAATATACTATCGAGGTATTTGGCATGCTTTACATACTATTAGCAGAGAGGAGGGTCTTTTGGGCCTATACAAGGGACTTGGAGCAACACTTTTGGTATGATTCCCTTTTTAATTGTATGTTTGTTGTGCCATATAAACCCCTAAACCCCTTTTTGATATGTACATGACTAAGCTTTTGACATTAACGCAGGGTGTTGGGCCCAGTATTGCAATTTGCTTTTCAGTATATGAGACATTGAGATCTTTTTGGCAGTCACAGAGGTGATCACTCTCACAGTATGACTGCAATTTTATGGCTTCAGTTATACCGTCGTAAAGCCATATGCATCCTAATTTTAAGCCTAACATTTAATATCCATTATCTTTGCATCAGGCCTCATGATTCTACTGTCATGGTCAGCCTGGCTTGTGGCAGTCTTTCAGGCATAGCATCATCAACAGGTGAGTGATCTTAAAACTTGCTGCATCAGAAGCTTCTCCCAAATTCCTTACTTATATGAAGAGAATATTTTGTTGACTATGCAAGTGAAATTCAGTGTTATTGTTGGTATCAACTCTAATACATTGTTGTAGTGTTTTGTTTTACCAGCGAATTGGAATTTTTCTTGAATTATTTTCTTCCTAGTATAATTTTTCATCTATTCTACTCGGCTAGAAAACAGCATCATCAACAGGTGAGGGGTCTTAAAATTTGCTGCATCAGAAGCTTCTCGCAAATTCCTTATATGAAGAGAATATTTTGTTGACTATGCAAGTGAAATTCAATGTTATTGTCGGTATCAACTCTAATACATTGTTGTAGTGTTTTGTTTTACTAGTGAATTGGAATTTTTCTTGAATTAGTTTCTTACTAGTATAATTTTGCATCTATTCTACTCTGCTAGAAAACAGAAAAACATTTGTTTGATTAGCATTTCAGTGTATAAGCCATTGGTTAATAATGATTCTTACTGGGGAATCCTGGATTTTAACTACCGCATTGATTGATTAGCAAGTATTTTGGTTGGAATACTTGCATTTGTTTGATTAGCCAACACCACCATCTAACATTAAAGTTAATACATATAGCTGTTTACTATGCTTTTGATGCAGAGAAGCAGGGTGTGGTGCAGGCTCTGCATTAAGTATCTAACCAGACTGACCCTTAGAGCCAAAGACCCAGACTGGAGTTGTTTTAATGGGCATTTGAGAATTTTAGTAAGGAAGTCAACAAAAGAAAAAAAAATCCTTATTTTTCATATACACACCTTCATTTATAATTACTTAATGTGATCCCTCCAACATTTCTTCAGTAATGTCTCTCCAAGCATTGCAGTTGGTTTCATCATAGGGTGGCAGTACTCTCAGGTGAACCAACATTATACTCTCAGTTATCAAATGTGAGAGGTGTCCTCACTGAGGTATGCTTCTCACTTAGGCTTCCTTGCCATTTGCCTTATGGATTGGAGACCTGCAAGCCTTGCTGCTGCATTTGTCAGCAAAATGTCTGTTCACTTGTATGAGATATGGATTTGATCACATCATTTTCTTCTTTTCCATTTATTGACAATGAGTTAAGCAAATATTAGAAAATAGAAATGGTGATAAAAATGCATGCATATGAAAGTCAAACTACAAACTTTCTTTAAAGCTAAAACCAATTTCTCCTGGCTGAATAGATCTCTCGCACGTGTCAAAACTATTCAACAAACCCATCTATAGGTCTTAAAGTAACCTGATTTGTATCCTTTTCAATAGTGAGTGCAATATAATCCAATTCATCATGTTACTGGGATATTTTAAGAATTTAGGCTGTTAAATGTTGTTTCTTCATCATATATTGTGCATCATTGTTACATACAGGAATAATCCTAGAAGCTGCTCCTGACTTCGTTCTCTTGCTGAGTAAGAACTCAATATGTTGCATTTGTAGGTTTGCGAATCGAGATTACTGTTTTTTCAACCATAATTGTCTATGGTAGTATTGATACCACTTGCTAGCGTATGCTATATTGTATGGCACCTTAAGGTCATTTATAAGAAGTATCATTAAAGGGCACCAAGGGGTGTCACTATACATCTCTCGTCTTGAGGACAAAAAAATCTATGAACTCAAGAAGTTCGTGTTCATTTATGAAAAATGCTCGTTAAAGCAAAAGTTCCAAGTGTTAACCCATCTACACTTGAGTTATTCAATAGGCCCCTCCATCCCTTAATGTCATTTCTGATGTTATTCATGTCATATTATGTGTTTTGTAAACAGGAATGTTAGGCAGAATATGTTGGTTGTTAGGCTATAACTCGTTGATAAGAAACTAGGCTTTTTGAGCAGAATTTTCTATCATGAATTACTTTTGAGTTGGAAAGACTAGCTCGATAATCTTCGTTCTGTTCACTGAGTTTAGCAAATCTTTTAGTGGTTCCAACAGAAGTTTGTTTCATAACCTTAATAGTTCAGATGACAGATTTCAATTTTAGAAACTGCCTTGTTAGTTGTTACCCAAGAACAATGCACAGGTGTTTTCATTTTTTCTGTGTATAACATGCAGCAACATTTCCTCTGGATCTGGTGAGGAGACGGAAGCAATTGGAAGGGGCAGGTGGCAGAGCCCGTGTTTACACAACAGGTCTTTTCGGTACATTTAGGCACATAATCCAGACTGAAGGTTTACATGGCTTGTACAGGGGGATTATGCCTGAATACTACAAAGTGGTGCCTGGTGTTGGTATATGCTTCATGACTTATGAGACGCTGAAGATTCTTTTGGCAGATTTTACTGCCAGATTATAGTTGTTGCCAGTACCTACAGCGTTCGTCTGCAACCGAAAGATGAGATATTTGATTTGTAACAGAGTAGCATACTAGCACGGTAAGTTCCATAGTTTTCTCATGGTGGTTACTTTCATGATGCTGCTGTGAGTATTAAATTTTTCAATGTATAGATAGATGATAAAAAAAATTATCATTTCAAGTGTACTCGACGGAGTGTCGGCAGAATTAACAAAGGCCTTTATTTCATTGGTGGTCATTTTTGAGCTCATCTCATGTGCAGCTTTTTTCAACTTATTTCTTTATTTCACTGAACTCTTACCTGAACTTGAAATTTGTGTCGTTTCTCGATATCAAAACTATTCTGCTTATGATTTCTTTTTTCAGAGGCGTCTAGCAGAGTGAAAAGCCTCTATATTTTTACCATCAGAATGTATTGTTGCACGCTATCTTCATATCATGCTTTATCTTTTGGAACTTTGTTGTTTTCGGTTGGATTGAGTTGAGTTGTCTTCTTTAAATGGCATTCCCGATGAAGTTGTTCATTGTTACTGATCACTGAACTTGTGAATCATGTTGGTTTGATGTATCCTAGGTTTTGATTTCACAACAATTGTGCTATAAAGAATTTGGTTCGCTTGTCATCTTCTTGCTTCTGTCTTTCAGTTTGTTCTCGAAGTTTTTAGAGAGGATAAACATTATCATTCGTAACTTCCACATTATGATAATTTATGGGCATGAAGCATGAAACTTGGGGCTGGAAAAAGAATCAAACATCATTCTAATGCAGGGGCAGAGGCATGTTTATAGTTTGGGGGGTCGGTCCCCCCGAAAGTTTGAAAATTTTCCGTCAGATATGTATAAAACTGAGACTTGAAATAGCGTACAAGAGTTACCCCAGCCCAGCCCACCCCCCAAATCTCAATGAAGAAATATTAAGTTTTAACAAAAACGTATGCCAAACATGTCCTTAAATTCCCTCAAAAGTATTATTTTTGTTTTCACTTTTCCCATAATCACAAGTAATGTAATATTTTATTTATCTGGTCTGCCAAAATACCATGTACTCTCACGCTAAGACATTCCCCTTATTCTTCATTTCTTTGTGAGTCGGGAAGAAAAAATCACACTTTTGGTGCTTTCTTTCTTTTTCTTCTATTTTTTGATATACCTAATGAAAAATCAGAAACAATTTTGAAGATCAATATTAGACAATAATGATTATATATTGGATATGTTAATGTTTGGGTTTTTCTTTATCTTCTTCAAATTTTATTGAATTAATCTGAAATCTGAATGTGATTGTGGGTATTTTTATTTTTTATTCTTTTCTCTTATTTTTTTAATTAATGATAATTATATTACTTAAATATGTTTTATAAGTAAATGTTTAGTTGTTTTTATTGGATTTGTATATTTTAATTTATTTAATTACTTGTTTAATTACTAATTAGTCTTTGACTTTATATTCAAACCCTATCACTTTCCGATTGGACTTTGGACATTATTACTTAATTTTTTTTTAATAACTAAAACCATTTTCCTATCAAGATAGCCATTATGGATATAAGCTTCGGTGTTCAGCAAGTAACAATTATTAATTTGCTCCAGCCAAACATCCGGTTTTATATTCATTTTTTCATAAACTATATATTCTCTCCCCAAGGTTAACGTCGCCCCTGTTCTAATGAGACGCAATAATAAAATAAGAAAAATCATATACCAGGAAGAGTCATTTTCAACAAGTATTCTCATAGAAACCCATGAAAATTTTAGGGGAGAAGCTGTCCCAGCTTTTGTGATGCGTTCAATGGAGCCGAAAAATATTTCCAATTGGCATGAAGGGAATTAATAGACGTCAGACAGAATGGTAGTATTACACTGGGAAATTTCCAGTCAGGAAAATGTGATCCAGGGTACGACGTAAACCGTACTTATTGACAGCAGCATTGGCAGCCCTGAATCCTCCACCGTATGCTGGGGAAGCATCATGTGCTATTTGATGCATGAAAAACTCACCCAGTTTTTTCTCTGCCTCAGATTTCCTCCCTTTCTTATAAGATGAAGATGATGATGATGATGAAGCTGCTGATGTAGACGCCATACTTCTGGAACTGGGCAATACTTCTGATTCAAGCCACATGTATGAAAGCACTTGACAGATGCCTTCCTCTACCTCAGGATTAAGATTACGGTAGCCTGCGTTATTAAAAAAATTGAGGAAACTAAAAATGTTTATCAGAAATACGATTTCCATGTACGGATTTGATGAGCATCTTAATACCTTTAAGGCGTAACCAGCCATGCATCAGTTCGTGGGCAAGAATTGCTCCTGTTAGTAATCTGCAATTCAGCTCAAAACAGTGAGAATTAGTACAAGTAAATGCCTAGAAATGGGATTTTCAGCCACGACAAATAAGTGGAGTAATGTTTAGTGTACCATAAATTCATTAGTTAGGTGGCCGTATGACCCACCTATAATTACTGCCAATATGGATTATTTATCCATCCACGTGTGCTTCAATTCACGGGAATAATGAATGTAATGAATTATTGATTGGTCATAACACTACCTAATAATTTTTCTATAGAGAATCATTAATACCACTAATATCACCATATAAAGGGGTTGGATCTGTATTCTTTAAACACGACACAATTGGTGTCCTTTGCTTCTTTTCATAGGTGGAACTCATATCATTAATATTACAATTCTAATATATGTGTGTCATGCGAGTATTTCATTTTCATACCATATAATAGCATGTTCTACCATTGTCAACTGAGCACCAAATATGTACTCAATACCAAAAGACTTATGTACTAACAAAATCATCATACCAGAGGCACACACTTGAGGTAATTGATTGCTTCCCGTGTGTCTTTCCAAAACAAGAAAGTACGAAGCCACAAAAGACAAGGAGACTTGAACAAAAAGTGAAGATGAATTTACACCCTGTTCCCCCTGCACTCCAAGTAAAAATTTGAGATTGAACTTTACCTTGGAAGGCCATAAAGAACAAGAATGGCTGTAACTTCACACTTCCGAGTAAGCTTTTGAGGTTGGGTTCTCATTCCTACAAGTTGGTGGCCACCAATTCTTGGCCTCTTCGATATCTGGATGCAGTCAGATCAAAAACACAGATAGCAGTTAGTAAACTTTTGGTACCTTGGTCATAAACTTATTCCAACATTTGCAGGGCCAAATTAAAGGTACAGTTATCTCATATCATACACTGGTGACAGTCTGCTCTTCAGAAAGACATAAGCCCCTTGTCTCAGGCATGTGATGGTGGCCCTGGAAACAACTCACTGAATCAGAGCAATTTCATAAGGCTAAAGCCTAAAACACAGCAAGAAATCATATATTACATTCTTCTCCCCGACAATAGCTTCATTAAGTGCTTGTCTTTCAACAAGAAGCATAGGAATCTGTTGAGCAAGTTTCATATTCATTCCTTCATAATAGTCTCTGATTGCATGGTAAAGGGGTTGGCAATCACCCGTGTCCATAATAGCAGATTCCATGCACTCTAAGCACAAACTTCGCCCATCTTCCAACGTGTAGTATCTTGTATTCCATGACTTCATGAGGGACATTTGAGAAATAAAAAAGAAAACACCAATAACATCTATGAGTAGAAGAATTTGATTTTAATACTCATTTTGTTTTTCTATGATGTTACAGAGATAACACTACTGTCATAAAATAAAATATAAAAAAAATTATTGCACATGCTCAAATCAATACCTCCAAGCGTTCACAACTACAGCAGCGAGCTGTGTTATCAAGCTCATGTGATGGACAATATTTTTGGGACCAAAATGGATGGCACCTATACTCAATCAGACCATCTTCATTTGTAGGGATCTAAAAAGTCATGAAAGGAAAATTTATTCATATCACAAGTCACTAATGATTTGTAAAAACAGCAACAAAAGTTCAAGAGATACGGAATGTCAACCAAACAGCAGATGATGACTATCATTGGATCCTGCCTACCATTGTTTTCTCTTATACGAAAGGTAAATGTACAATACTTTTCCTAATCTATACTATACTAACATAGCCAGTCTCAATAAGTCGTCCTGCTTTCTTCCAGTATACTAGATGCTATAATTTGATATTTTTGTCATAAGTATGATTATGACTCCGCACAATGCATTCTTACTGCAAGGCCATTACCATGCAAAGAATCAAATCCCAGACATCTCAAAATTTTATTCTTGATATAGCGTTATGTCAATAGTTTCAATTATTTTCAATCTTATCAGATGCAAGGATCCATAATATTAATGAAATGTTGAAGAGATCTTGCAAATTGAAAATTTTATTTTTACTTTTTGAGCATGTTCAAAATTAATCCCTGGAACAAATGTATAAATACACATTGACATGCCCAATCACATAGACAAGCCAACCTTTTAGAATAGTTTTTTTTTTCTTGCTAAGAATTTTTTTAAAAATTAGAATACTTAGTTAGGGGGTACTTTTCCATTGTTTAAACCTACTACTGGGGTACAAAGTTAATATAAAGCATGAGCAACATGAACTGAAATATTAAAGTACTGGCTAACAGAAAAAGGCTACAGAAATTAATACGGTCAAACTAAATTAATGTACTCTGTCTTACAAATTGGTGGCAAACTTCACATTTGGGATGAGTCAACTCTTTAAAACAAGACTTGTGATATGGGTCCTTCCCTGACAAAGAAAACTTGAATCAACAGAAAAAAGAAACCAGTTAAGAGCTAGATGAAACATAAGTCTATTACACTTACTTTTACATGTATATTTGACAACATAAACTCAACCGGTGTAGCAAAAGAATAGGGAACAAGTGCATATTAAAATTAGTTTGGAACGGTAATGAGGAGGTAAAAATTTTACTCTGGAGCCAATGTAAAAGACTACCTCATGCTCAGTGATTGGGTAACCACAAGAACGACAGCGGAAACACTCTGGATGAAAAAATGTTCCCAAGCATCCCAAATAATTGCCATATCCAATGTCTTGGTGACAACCACCACATAATCTGTGAGTTCCAGGCATAAGCATATATGATCGATCAAATATAACTTAGGAAAAGTAATGACTTTCAGACTGGCATTTGATTTGTTTTTTTTTTGGACCGGGACTGTTCGACAAGCAATTCTTTTTTATTGCTGTTAGATGTGTAAGATGGCAAAAGAAAAATCCCATATCAAGTGCCAAAAAAGTAACATCAAAAGGACTTCAATAAGACACAGACAACCTAGACCACCCTGATCAAAATTTTGGGAATGTAAAACAAATTGCATCACAGGATTGTCATTCTGTCAGCAAATTCATTATTGATGCAGAAACTTGTTCATGGTAAGCTTATACTTATGTGTAAATATAGATATATCGAGAAGAAAGTGTTGATCAGGTCAACTAACACAAACTATTGATTAATCATTTAAGAATCACTCAACCCATCATGCATCTTATCTGATAGACAGCGAAAAGTAAAAGTCATTCATGCTGTCAAACTCATTTGACCTCTGAAATCAGCATTGCAGCCAAAAGTAGCTTTAACATAAAACTATGATTGTTAACAAATTTTACCTGTATCCTCTTGGATAATAATGTGTAGGGGCATAAGGAGGACATGAAGTTGAATTCAGCTTATCCTGAAGCTCCCTTGCTAGATCTTCATCACTATCTCTTCGCCATTTATGCCCTGAAAATCAAGCACTCAATTCAACTCAGTGATAGAGAGAAAGATGAGAGTGGTGGTAGATTAACCTAGATATTAAGCATTAGAAACTTACCATTTGGTCTCTTTGAATCTTCAGCCAAAGAAATAGCAACCGCACGATCCAATTCCTCTTTCTCCCTCTCAGCTCTAGAGCGATCATCCTGATGACATTCAAACAAGTTGAGAAGAAATGTCTCCAATTTGCTAACTAACTCAAATGTAGAAAATTCAGGCATGTGATTTCATGACATGATTAAGATAGAGATCTTTTGTCCCCCCACCCCATTCCTTGAAAGAAAAGAAAAGGTTTTGTATTACCAGTGTAATTGCTAGTGCATATCTTATACTTCCAAATTTCCAACCAACTAAGACAGATGCAGTCAATAATCATCTTCAGACAAAAAAATTAGCATCACTGGAATAATAAAATAGGTAGTAAATACCGCACCTTGAAAAACTTTCCAAAGGTGCCAACTACCTTAGCTAGTAAAGTATTTTGGTGGTTGACTGGTTGTACCAAGGATCGCTGATCAAATCCTGCCTTTACCAAGGACTAGCAGGTCATGGAATAGCAGCGTACTACCACCCCTTGTGTAGCCCCACCATTGGACCCCCCCCCCCCCAAATTAAAAAAGAAACAATCCATGCTAGAGAATATACTTGTCATGCACAAGTTGCAAAATTATAAAGACTGCATTCTACAAAGTCAAATTAACGAGTAATTCTATAAGAAAAAGATGATACTAATTAGTATAGTAATTATTTTCATGCATTACTTGTCAAAAAAAGTAATTATTTTCATGCATTAACTACTCACATTTAATACCACCAATTAACAGCCACGAATTTTATTTTTTTTAACAAAAGAGGGGCAAAAAGTATTGTTACCACGGATCTAGAAGGTGCGCGCCAAACCATGTTTTCCTCCCCTAAAAACTGTGGACGATGACCACCACCTTCGCGACTAGACCCACTCTTGAAAAGCTTACTCAGCCATTTCATAAACCGTGATTTCCTCTCTGCGTACGAAGAAACAAAGTCCCCTGCTTATGATAAAACTTTCAATATACCCTAACCATGGAAAAAAAATGATTCAAAAGAAAAGGTTGAAATGATAGAAAATTAACAATCCAACACTATTTCACAAATTTTTTAGAAGCAAAAACAATATCAACAGTCAGAAATTATTTATCCAAAATAACACAAACTGTTAAGATTTTGGCTCAATTCCTCACAAGGAGTACTTCTAATTGGTTTGGGAAAAATGATTTCCTATCTTATAGTTGTTTATTCTACTAGGAATAGTAGTAGTAGTTTATTATGTTGTTATTATTTTCCTAATAGTATTAGGAAAATATTATTTATATAAAGGGGTCTTAGAGAAAGTTTGAGACATACTCATAATTCTAATATTATAACTAGAGCTAAGTGGAGAGTTTTGGGTGTATTGAAGATTTTGGGTTGTGAGGTTGTGAGGGCAATAATTTTGTTTTTCCTAAAGTTGTTAATGATTAATATAATTTTGAGTTTGTTGGTGGCATAGGCAAGTAGGTTGCCGAACCACATTAAATAATTTTGTGTTTGATATTTGTTTGTTTATTGCCTGAAATTTGAGTAAGTAGATTTCAGGGGTAAAATACCAACAGGTTGTATCAAAGCCTAGTCACCTATTTGAAGAAGTTGTTTGCTGCTATTTGTTGCGTCAGCACTGCGCTACCATGTCGAGGGATATACATAAATTTGAGATTCCTTTATTTAGTGGAAGCAATAATTTTACTATGTGACAGAGTATAGTTCAAAATCTTCTAATGCAACAAGATCTTGATCAGGCTTTAGGGGAAGAAAAGCCAAAAGAGGTTACGGATAGAAAGTGGCAATTGATCAAATAAAGGTTGTAAGTACAATCAAGTTGGCTCTTGCTCCCGATATCAAATATATTGTGTTGAAGGAAACTACACTCAAGGGTTTGTGGGATAAACTCGAGAGCATCTATGCGTCAAAGTCTTTGACCAATAGATTGTGTCTCAAGATGGACCTCAATTCTTTAAAGATGAAAGAAGGTACAAGTTTTCATGATCACTTGAATGAATTTAACAAGTTAATATCTCAGTTGTTGAATACAGAAGAAATATTGAAGGATGATGAGAAATCATTGCTTTTGTTATCATCTTTACCAAAATCTTACAAACCACTAGTGCAAACATTGTTGGTGGGCAAGTCGACGTTGAGCTTAGATGATGTGACTGCGCTAGTGCGTGAGAATGAAAAATTGCTGGAGAACGAGAGCTTGTCTAGTGGTAGTCAAGCACTTGCTGTGGAGAGTTCTAATCGAGAAAGGAGCCAATGAAGAGTGAGAAGTGGACATCCAAATCTAGGCCTAGAGATGACAGTGAGAATAGGTGTTTCTATTGTGGAGAAATATAACACATACAATATTATTGTAAGGTCGTAAAGAATGATTTAAAAGAGTTGAGAAGGATGAATGGGAAAAATAGTAATAGTGGAAATAGTAGTGAAAGTGCTAATATCGCTAAGGGAAGTGATGAAGATGTGCTAGCTATTGAGCACATTGAAGAAAAAGTTGATGAGAGTAATATGGTGCTACTTGATTCGGCATCTTCCATTCACATATTCAATAAGAATAAGTACTTTGATTGTATGAAGTAGTCTACCTATATCAAAGTTGTTACCACATGTGGAGAACACAAAGCAATTGATGATGAATGAAGCCTAAAGTTGAAGCTCCATGATGAAAGTGTGAAGACACTTGAGAAAGTAAAGTTTGTTTTCACTTTCACTACAAATATCATCTCTTAAGGGAGTTCGATAAGATGGGATACACATGGACTGCAAGTAATGGAGAGCTGTAAGTTCTTAATGGATCAAATGTAATGTTGAAAGCTACTATGAATAAGAAAGGTTTGTATGTGCTGGGAATGTTTTGCTTGGAAAATTAGGCGGAGAAAATATAGAATGACCAAAAGGAAGGATCGCACCAACCAAGAAGAAATTTAGATTTGTTGATGAGGTGTAAAGAATTTGAGGCCAAGGTAAATATTTGTTAGGATTTTGACTCAATTAACCAAAAAGGAGGACTTCTAATTGTATTAAGAAAAGTGGTTTACTATTTTATAGTTGATTATTCTAGTAGGAATAGTAATAGTTTATTATGTTGTTGTTATTCTTTTCCTAATAGTATTAAGAATATATCAATCCGTGTAAAGGGATTTAGAGAATTTTTTATACATACCCATAATTCCAATATTATTACTAATGCTAAGCCGAGAGCTTTGGGTGTTGTATTGAGGATTTTGGATTATGAGGATAATAATTTTGTTTTTCCTAAATTGTTGTTAATGATTAATAAATCTGTAAGTTTGCTGATGGTATAAATTCTCTAATCAGTGCTTATGTTTCTTTGTTTATTGCCCAAGTGTATTCAAGAGTAAAATCCCAACACAAACAATAATAAAAATGAATCAATATGTCGAAATATACCAAAAATAAAACATTTTATCGAACAACTTGAAAGCGAGGAAAAAAGGTACGCCCTATGCTTCAGGTACCTTATATATAGTGATTATAAAACTAGTTCAAAACAGAGGTTACGTTTTCCTTTCTTAATTAAAAAGAAGAGAGAAAAATAATAATAACAGAGCATACCGTAAATACAAGGATTGGAGATATGGTTGACACCTGAAGGAGGAGCCATGGAGATCGACACCTACGTATAGCTTTCGCCGGAATATAAACCAACTGCTTCCCAAAGAAATGAAAACGACAGCAGAGAGAGGAGTGAGGAATAGAGAGAAATGCGCGTGGGGAGAGAGAGAGGGGCGGAGGGAGGAAAGAGAAGGACGAGGCAATATGCATCGTTAAAAGAGGTGGAGAAAAAGATTGAGGAATCTGGAGGAGGGAAAGGAAATGAAGGGAAAGAGATTCTTCGCTTGAGAAAGGAAGGAAGAAAAAGTAGAAATTGAAATCGATCGTGTCTTTGTGGGGAAGAGAATCTGCTGAGGCGGAGAATATTAAAGTAACGGTGTGGACAAACTCAAAATCGAAAGACAATAAAGCGTTTTTTATTTTTTTTTAATTTTAATATTTTATGACACCTACAAGTTTTAGAGAGAGAGCACGAATGGATTGGATGATGAAGCTGGCGAGGAATTTCACTTTCTTTGCTTTCTGTGCTTTGCTTTCTGGTTTTAAATTTTTTAAGGGAATTTTTGCCGGGTAAAGGAAGAATCTTAAATAAAAATGCCCAAGGTGTTATCTTTAATTACGGGACTGCCATGAGTTGTTTCACAATTGTTAGTATATTTTAAAGAAAAATAATAAATTGTAGATGGAGTTCTAGAATGTCAAACCCCATATCAAAATATTAACTAATATTACGAAGTGTAAAATTGTTGTATTTAAATTTTATCTTTTAAATTCAAACAAACATTTTTATTTAAGTTATAAAAAGAGGTTAAAAAAATTCGCTTTCAATTTTGTAAATTAAATCTTAATTTTTTTTTTCTCTTTGACATCGCTTTAAATAATTTTAAATCAAAATAAATTTTCGAATCGAATCGAATTACAAGATACCTCGACATAAAATAATCTCATTATCCATTGAATTACCATATTAAACTGACAACATTTATAATATATATTAATGTGTATATATATATATATACATATCATATTTATTATCAATAAAAAAACAAAACTCATATACACTTTTACTGCAAGAAAGCATAGATGACATATATATTTTATTTAAATCAAATGTAACTATTGATATTTATACTATTAATAAAATTAAAGAATATTTTTAATGTCAATCTTTCTAAAAAAACGAAAAAATCATAATATAATTATTTATAATTTAAACCATCATGCTCAAAATTGTAATTCTTACCTTCCAAAAAGACGAAAATGCTGTTATCCGGCTTTAATTTTTGATGTCATAAGGTATAAAGTCGTAAATTCTCAAAATTTACCCCACTCTCACTCACGTCTCACGTCTCACGTCTCACGTCTCACGTCTCACGTCTCCCACGTTCCCAGTCTCCGACGTTCTCTCAACCCCGTCCTCTGAACAACTCTCCCTATTCACCATATCCTACACAAACTAAGCAGTTAGTCAGTTACTTCCTCTATTAAGTCAATAATTGTGGTCCTACTTCGTCCTGAAGTGAATTTGTTTGGATGGGGTCGCTGGGTTGAATTTGGTGTTACTGTTTCTCTCTTTTTTATTTTATTTTTTTGTTAGAAAAATAGATTCCTTCAGATTTGATTTAGATTATTATAAGTTTTTTTCTTTTTTTTTTTTGCTCTTATTTTGTCTGAATTGGAAGAGTTGAAGTATTGGGATTGTTGAAAGAGTTCAAGGTATTTGCCCAATTTGCTTTCTCTCTCTGCCAGCCCCGATTTCCCCAAGTGATTTCCATCTTCTCTCATTTTCCATCTTCTCTATTTTTCTATGAATTGGAAGAGTTGCATTGTTAAGAATTGTGTCTTAACAATTTCCTGTTGGAGCATAATACATGTACCAGGATCATACAACAGTTTTTCTCTATTTTTCTATCCATCAACTTCCCCTCAATATTTTCGTACCCATCTCAAAATATGGAGACTTATGGGATCCCATCGACTAGAGATATTTTCTTGAGGTAAGGTCCTCTTTTTCCTTCTTTTTGTAAGATTTATTTATTCACATTTTCTTCATTGTTCTTTGTGAATGCATCATGGATTCATTCCAATTATTTGATTTTTGTTGAAATAATTAACTTGAGTATATTTTTACTTTAATTTTGATTTCAATCATTAACATATTCTTCAATTATCCTTTTTGAGGGTTATATATATTAAATTGCTGGTTATTATGAGATGTTAGTTAATATTTTTTGTAAATTAAATTTGAATTTAAATTGTTAAATTATGTTTAGATGGCTATATAGAGATATATATCTGATAAATGATGTTTAATTTTTCTATCTAATTTTATTGGTGTCTAATTCAGGATTTTAATTCTTGGTCTGTAACTCATATTCGTGCTGTATGGACCCTTACAGTGAGTTCATCTGGTTCATCTGTTAATTCTCTCACTCATTTCTCTCTATTAGCTATTGCTTTGGCTTTCTTTCTATATTTTTTTAAGTGTTGGCTTTTGGGTTCTCTTATACTTCAGATGGGTATATAGAGATATATATCTGATAAATGATGTTTAATTTTTCCATCTAATTTTATTGGTGTCTAATTCAGGATTTTAATTCTTGGTTTGTAACTCATATTCATGCTGTATGGACCCTTACAGTGAGTTCATCTGGTTCATCTGTTAATTCTCTCACTCATTTCTCTCTATTAGCTATTGCTTTGGCTTTCTTTCTATATTTTTATGAGTAAGTGTTCGCTTTTGGGTTCTCTTATACTTCAGAGAAAATATCCCTGTAATTCATCTATCAATTGCACGTTATTGGGTTTGATTGTTATTTTGCTTTGCATTTGTTACATTGAACATTAGGAATTTGTTTTATTGTAGCCAACATGGTTGCATTGTGTTGGGTTCTCTTATGCTTCAGAGCAAATATACACGTAATTCGTCTCTCAATTGCACATTATCGGGTTTGATTGTTATTTTGCTTTGCATTTGTTGCATTGAACATTAGGAATTTGTTTTATTGTAGCCAGCATGGTTGCATTGTGTTCCATATCTTCGTTTTGCTAACAATCATTCTAACAATCACTTTCATCCAATGAAGTATTAAATCAAATGCCATCTAGTGTAAGTGATTTGCTAAATTTGATAACCTTTTAATCATGTTGCTTGCTAATATTATTTGTTAATTACACTATTTTGGTTCTACTCTGCAGATATGTGACAATGTTGTAGTAATGAGATTCTTAGATATCACTCTAATTGTCCCTGAATTGGATAATACCTCTTTTTGGAAGGATCACAAGTAACTTAGTTCATGTATAGCTCATTATTTATAGCCCACTTACTGAAAAATTCATCTTTTGAATTTTGTTAAAATAGAGTACATGATATCTTTGTCTTCTTAACAGAATTACAATTTTTTTTAATTGCGAAAGGAACCGGCGAATTTTGGAGTTTTCTATGTCACTTACATCCTTGAATGTAAAGTTCTGCATATCTCTGTATTATCTGGCACAATGTAAAACTTATGAAGTTGTGCTTGGACTCAAATGACAATAATTTGCATTTGAACTGATTTGGTGGTTGGTTTATTGGGTTTTTGAGCTTAAAGAGATTTAGGTTGCAAATGGCTACTGGGCTTCAAAACCAAGATAAAGTGCCAGAGAGCCGAAAGAAACAGCTCCTGCTGTAAGGAGCATCCAATGAAGCTATGCAATCTTCCAATCTATTACAGGTAGACAATCTTGGTACTAATAGTTTCATCTCAAAATGCTCTATTTTTAGTGTTTATATTTGTTCTCTTTTTCTTTTATTTTTTAATACTAAATACATGTTGAATATTTTCTCAATATCTATCTATTCTAATCTTATCAGTCATCTATAATTGGGTTTGCATAAGATTCTAAAAATTTGATGTCAAATGAAAACTACTTAGTTTTGAATTAAAGCACATATTTCGATAATAACACTTATTTTGGGGCAGTTTTTTTGTTTCTCTTCATAGCTCTCTTCTGCTTAGCTTTAGAGGTCATATACCTTTGTATTATCTAGCACAGAGTGGGTTATGCTTTGTTAGTATATGGAAATTTCAAAGATATTGACTAAAGAAATGAGTTTAGAAATCACTTTTTACCCTTGCATTACATATATTTATGTACTGAAGGGTGTTCGCTGTCTGTGTTACAAGGGTTTGGGAGGTTTTATCAATCATTGAACCACTTAAGCAGTCATGAAAAGCTTCTATTTTGTATTATGAAAAT
Source organism: Bretschneidera sinensis (assembly GCA_023935145.1). Classification (NCBI taxonomy): domain Eukaryota; kingdom Viridiplantae; phylum Streptophyta; class Magnoliopsida; order Brassicales; family Akaniaceae; genus Bretschneidera; species Bretschneidera sinensis. The sequence goes on from CM043703.1 coordinate 21,893,498, forward strand.
GTCATCTCCCTGACACAGGTAGGCTCTTTTCTTTCTTCTTCGAAAATTATGGTCTGTCTTTGTTAAATTTTTTGCTTCTGCATTTGGGAACCACAAATTTTATTTGACTTGGGTATTTAGTCTCGAATTTCAAGATTTTGTTGGCTTATCTAATCATGTTGCTTGATTGAAGCATTTAAATATACTAAATGGATCAGTTTGATCAAAACATTATGTAATCAAGCAATTTGGTATTTGGCAGGTTGCAAATCCAATTGTTCCTCAAAATGAATTACATTTTCTTTTGGGGCTAATTCCTCTGAAGATATTGATGTCACAAAGTTATTCAGTGGAATTTCTTCTATTAAAGGTTGCAACAATATCTTTTTAACTTTTGTTTCCTTTTCTAAAGTATGCCAATTAGACTATTATTGTCATCCTAATGTTCTTCCAAAAGAATTTAGCTCTGCTCTATTGTTTGGATGGAACACGTTTATATGTCAAGTTAATAGAATTTTTCAAAATCATATATTTTTTATCGTTTGTCTTAGGTTTTTAATTTCCCTTCTTTTAGTTTAAAAATAAATTTGGATTGTTTGCTATATATTTACTATCTAATAATGAATCTTGCTCTTATCATTATATAAATGCCTTTTCCTTGATCAAAGTTCTGGAGAATCATGCCTTTGAGTGTGTTATCTATATTGCTATTGCTTAAAGGTATTGTTTTAGTTTACTTGCATAAAGTGTAATTGAAATTTGTCTTTGACTTGCAAAAGATGAAATCGACTGCACACATGTAGCAGATTGATATTGAGTTAATGGAAAAAAAGACATGAATCTTTTATTATTATTATTTTAAAGGTTATTTTCGATAACAAATTTTAATAGTTAATTATATTTGACATGTTCATCCAAATGATGGATATTTATCTAGCAATTGAAAAAATGTGTCACGATATGACAAATATAGCTTGAAAAAAGAAATTATTGAGAGAAACCTGTTTGTATTCTGTCTATTGTTCTCTCCACATTCTCTAAACAACTTAGCTTCATACAACAAAACATTTCTTTTAATGTCAAATTCAAATAATTTAATTTAAAAAAATATTCACTAATCTATTACTATTACTTACTATGATTTATGTTTTTATCTTGCAGTTTGCTTTCATTGTTAAAAATTCGGATACATTTTTGTCAAACAAAAACCAAAAAAACTCATCTCTTTATATAATTTGTTGATTCTGTTTGGTGTAAAATTATGTTTTATCTCAAGCCTGAACTTTCATGTATCTGCTCATTGACTTGTTGAGATAATTAGTCTCTATCATATGTTAAAAAAATATTTTCAATAATTTGATACGTAACATCTCAACACGCGCGTATGCTCTTCTATCAGATTAAAGAAATTAGCATCTTAATACACGACTATTGATTTAATCTTCTATGAGATTGAACGTTCAATTAATTGCACGAAATAATGAGATTAACAAAATAAAAATAATAAAATACTTTTAATCTTATGATCATATGTGCGCTATCGGAGTAAATGAAAAACTAGCATTACGCGTGTGTTGATTTGCTATTCAATTGGATGAAACGAAATAATGAGATTAACAGAATAATGAATAATAAAAAGTAATTTTAATCTTATAAGCATACATGTGCACCGAAGAAATTGCACTCCTAGCATTTTAAGTTTGTTTAATCCGATAGAAGAATAGATCAATATCAGCGTTAGCGCTTGTTGAGACGCTAGTATATATAAAGTGAATGATTTATCTTATTTGGTATATGATTAGGACATTAAATTGAATATATTCTGTTGCATAATCTTATCAGTTGTTCCTTTAAGAGAAAAAAGGGGTTTTGTTATATTCTTAGTACTAATGTTATGAGAAATAAAGCTCACTTCCTTCCTTTGGTACAATATAAATTTCTCGTATTTTGAATTTATTTTTCGGGTCTTCACATCTTTCACTCGTTATGATTATAAGTGTTATCACAATGAAGTAAAACACTCGAATTTTCACAATCCGAAAGCTCATTCTTTTTATCTTAAGAAAATAGAGAAGATTTACTCTCTCTAAGATGTGTACTGTGACCTCTCATTATTTATGTCTGGATTCTTATATTTCCAGTAGTTTAATCGGTTACCAACAACCAATAAAATATATATGCAGAAATAAAAAAGCTATCTTTTGGTTACCAGTGGGTTGGCCGCCCATCGTAACCGCCCAACCCGACTTAGAAATCCAACAGGTTCAAAATAATATTTTTCGATCATGACACTGTTTCACAGCACAATTTTAGATTTCATACTGCTGTTAATTAACTGATATTAGTCTACATGTTCAATTTGAGAAAGTTGGGGTTTAAATACAAAATTTATACTCATTAAATTCGTTTAGATTAATTATTAGATATATGAAAGGATATTTTGACAGTGGCATGGCAGCATATCGCAGGTCAGCTATATATGGGGCATAAGCTTCCACTCATGAACTAGATTACCAAGAAAGCAAGGAAAGAGGAACAAAAAAATAGAAAAAGAAAAGGATATCTCTACGAATAAAACAACAAATTCGTACTGAATTTCTAATGAATTTTTTCCATCCACATCTGGTAATATCTTAGTATATATTGAGACTTCATAAATATAAAAGCAATTTGAGTTAGTATTTTTAATGATGAATTTGTGATGTTACAAATGATAATAAATGCGACTTATGTCCACTATTATGTGTATGTGTGCTATTTGAGAAGCCTTGTTAACACAAAAAAACCAATTTAAGCTAACATTTTTAGAGATGATGAGCCTCTTATGTGAAGCTTTAATTCAATTTTTGAAACTACTAGATATAAAAACTATACTGGGATGTGTGTTGCACTTTATACATGTCATGTGTGATTAGGTTTTATTAGTGTTTTAGATGTAATTGAAAAATAATATAGTAAATAATATATTTTAATTTCGATTAGAATGAAACAAATGCAATTATCAAAAATTATAACATTAAAAAATCTTTAATATTGTTTTAATGTGAACAAAATCTTATTTTGATGAATTTATTATTATGATATAAATTTGATCAAATATAAGTATATAAAAATATTCTAATCTTATTTTTTTTTGTTAAGTTAGTATATCTATTACATAGAAACAAATTTTTTTTTTAAAAAAATTGTTTATTAGTAATGATTTTTTTTTTCCTTTTTTTTTGTATAATTTGTTTGTATATAGTCAGTAGGCTTTATATATTAAGAACTATTGATGTTATTGAAGTTTATACAAAGTCCAATATATTGATAAATTTATTAATGCAGTCAAAATCTAATAAAATTAAAAATAAGTATTTTAATTTAATAATTATTAATACCTTTTTCAAATGAATGGATTTTACTTGCAAAGTAATAAAAAAATTTACGAAAAACTTGTTCGTATTGAGTAATTTTTTTTAGTTTTTGCAAATGATTATTTTTTTAGTATTTTTTTTTTTGCAAATGCCTTGCTTATATAGAGTTAAACTAAAACATGATTATTTCATGGATTTAATTATATGATAATTTATTATTTATGAAATTCTTGTTATATAAAGTAATTTAAAATTATTTATAAAATATTCTCTTATATAGAAAATCCTAATTCAATGAAAAAATACCTTAATAAAAAAATAATTATTATGTGGAGATATTTTTGTTCATCTAGTATTTTACAAAAACATTTGTATTTTTATATAGGATTGACACGAATTTAGTTGGATTTTGATAGGATTTTGATAGGATTTTTAAAAACTGGCAGATAATTTCTTGAGAAATAATTGACAATGCAATATAGCTTTTTGATTAAAGAAAAATACAATATAGCTTACAAGTAAACCCAATCACAAAATAATAAATCATGAAGTTAAGATAATTCATGACAAAGTTTCAATAATTTTTTTTAATTAAATAGATATATTTTTCTTTACAATGCTCATCTCTCGAGAGATAAAACGTAAAATTGACTAAAAAATATGAGACAATTTTTAAAAGAAAAAAACGATGGATAAAATATAAAAAATTACAATTATCAAATTGTTACATGACACTCAATTAACTTATTGATTAATATAATTTTTTTAAACACAAATATAAACAAAACAAAATTTCTCGCTAATAAAAAAAAATTCAATTACATTACGATTATCAATTATTAAGATACTATTTAAGTTGAGTTAAGTTGGATTGAGTAGTCCTCATCTTGGCTTCTATTTCTCAATTTCAAAGGCAAACATTTTCGATCCAATCTCTTGACCTAATATTTATTTTCAAGTTCTCTTTAAAATAGATTCAAATTTGATTCGTCTCATCGCCCGTATATAAAAAAGGCCAACATTACAAATGAACCATGTCATGACAACCTTCAGATAACCCAAACCAAACTTTAACTTGCTCAAATTTTTTGGGTTGGACCCGTGTTGGGCCGGATTGCTTTGCTTAGGTTGCACACCTATATGCAAGTTCTTAGAAGTCCAACAAAAGGAAAAAGAATAAAAAAATAAAAGGAAAAAAAACAAATGATATAGCGAGATGATATTGGCAAGAGATGCAAAAGAAAAATTATTTCTCCCATTAACAAAATGAAAAATAAAATTAATGATAAAATTATAAAAATAGCATTGAATTTAAAATCCATTTTAATTCGGAGAAAATCCAAATCAACAAACTTGAATTCTCCTTATCTCATTCGAGTCAATAAAATCCGTTTGAATCCACTTTGATTTTCAAAATTAGAAAGCCCTACCAAGACAGGGCAGGTTCAAAATCTGCAGACTGCAGGACTGGTTAATTTTGCTATCCTTAGGTCTATGGAAAGAGATCTTAGTGTGAAATGACCGCGCCAAATCCAGTCCACTCTCACCCTCAAACGGCGACGTAATACCGAAGGTTCTTGTTCTTGCAGACTGTAAAACGACGGCGGTTTGAAGACCCCAAGTCTATATAAAAAAAAAAAAAGATTTTTTATTGGGACCTCCGCTACATAGGGGTTGCAGCCGTCTCCTACTGTCCTTCAAATTTTTTGACACTTTCTTTCATTACTTGCCCCTCTCAAAAAGAAAATCTTTATATATTATTTTTTCGCCCTTTTCCACTCCGCTTTTTCCCGAGAAAATAGTTATTTTTTCTTTTAATAATACCCACTAAGAAAACGGCCCCCAAACAAACCCAGAAACCAAAATCAAAAGCCTCCCAGAAAAAGACACTATAAAAAATAAAGAGCAATAAGGACACAAAGAAAAGGAAAACTCTTTTAAAGACTCTCTCACTCATTCTTGATTGCTAGGGTTTTGTTCTTTTTTGCTTTGAACAAATCACAGCCGTTGAAGAGAGGATCATGGCGACACAAGGGCAGAGTGGGATGGACCCAGCCGTACTGGATGATATTATCAGACGGCTCACAGAGGTCCGATCAGCGAGACCGGGGAAGCAGGTGCAGCTCTCTGAGGCTGAGATCAAGCAGCTATGTGTTGCCTCGAGAGACATCTTTCTTCAACAGCCAAATTTGCTCGAGCTCGAGGCACCTATCAAGATTTGTGGTACGTTGTATATACATAATGTGTGTATATGTATATGTTGATTTTTTAATTATAATTTTTTTTGTAAATTGGATTGGGTGGTCTATTTTTGGTGAGTCAAGTTTTGTGCTTTTTATATGGTTTTATGCGATTTTCTCAGGAGGGTTTGTTGGGAAAATTTATGTAAATAGAGTCTTGAGGAACTTTTAGTTGATAACTTGATATTGTAGAAACCCTTGTCTATGTTCATTTTTCTTTTTGAAGTTATTGGTTTTTGAAACTAATATAGGCTTGCTTACAAGTTATATAGTAGAGTTGTGGTATGGGAGAGACTACATTTTTTCTAGAATGTACTATGTTGTTTACGGAATAAATTTTTTTTTTATTGAATTTGTTGATGCTGCAAGTCTTCCAAATGAGGATGAATGTATGGAAACCCATGTGTATTCGCATTTTTCTTTTCAAAGTTATTGGTTGCTTACAAGTTGAATAGTACAGAGTTATGATATGGAAGATGGTGCATTTTTTGTAGAATGTAATATGTTTGGTGAATAAAATTCTTTTTGTTGAAATATAAAGCCTTGGATGGAGTTAAAATTTCTGATGTTGCTAGGTCTTCCAAATGAGGATGAATGTAGAACCCATGTGTATGTTCATTTTTCTTTTCAAAGTTATTGGCTTTTGAAACTCATAAGCTTGCTTACAAGTTATTTGGTATGGGAGATGCTGCATTTGGTAGAATGTGGTATTTGTTTAGTGAATAAAATTCTATTTGTTGAAATATGAAGCTTTGAAGGAGTTAAAATTCTTGATGATGCAAGGTCTTCCTAATGAGAGTGAATGTTACATTTGTTATTGGGCACCTTGCTTTTGCGACAAGGGTTAGAAACCCCAGTCTATGTACTGTTGATTCGTGAACTGTGGGAATATGTGTGAAAACCAACAAATGTTATGAGCTTAGTCATAAAGAAGTCTTCATGCCTTATTTAAATAAAGGATGTCTTCTTGCCTTGGTAGATAAACACACACTGAAATAGGATTGGACCTGCAACCTCACTTTCCACCCACTGTTATTGCCAAAGCAACTCCATTTGGAGTAAGGGCCATTGGTCATGGAAGTTGGCCTTTGGTGTCTACATTTTTGTCGGAAAGTGAAATGCTACTTCAATACAACTTCTTTCACATGGCACTTGCAAACTGTTTTACTATATTCAGTCAAAACAAACAGGAAAAAATGTAAGAGATTCATGTTTTAACAGAATCTTTTGACAAAAAGTAACCCTCATGCATTTAGCAATGGCATGAGACAAAACTTGCACATAGTGACTTCACTGTATCTACACAACAATGATATTATAATAACAGAATAAAAACATGAAAGGATTTGCATTTTTAATTGAAGCGTGTAGGCCACATGCTTTCTACAAAAAGCGTGATTGTCACCCATGGCTCTGTAAATTGTTGTGTGAAAGTGATCTATGTGAATGCAGCACTAGTTTTTATGGAAATAAGGTCTATGAAAAAGTAGCAGTAGTTTTTTTTATTTATTATGGAAGTAAGGTATTTTATTGGTAAGCTGAAGAGCTTCTTCTTCTTTTTCTTTTCTTTTTTGTTTTTAATGCGACTTCTCGAGAGCATGTAAAAACTCGGAGGAAGAGGGGATGAAAGGCTTTATGATATTTGACCAATTCTGAGGGTAATTGATAAAATATTCTACGAGAAAGCAAGTAACTGGTGCCAGAGTTATTTTCTACGTCTTATTTTGATGTTGTGACAAGAATTGACTGCAAGACAATTTATTATTTCAGTTTCAAGCGTATTAAGTTATAACTACGTCATTTCAAGACTTTTAGCTATGATTGACATTCTACATATTCTGACACAATTTTAAGGAGTTGATTTCCAGGCATATTACTTTAGAATAAGTGACTAATGTGCTATTTGCAGTATATGTTAGAGTGCTGACCATGATTATTTAATCGATTAAATTCATGGCCATCTTTTATCTTTGATATGCTTTTTCTGACTAATTTTTTTTTTCTTTGTGGTTTAGGTGACATACATGGGCAATACAGTGATTTATTGAGGCTTTTTGAATATGGTGGTTTTCCACCTAATGCTAATTATCTGTTTTTAGGGGACTATGTGGATCGAGGCAAGCAGAGTTTGGAAACAATATGTCTTTTGCTTGCCTATAAAATTAAATATCCAGAGAACTTTTTCCTTCTAAGAGGAAACCATGAATGTGCTTCTATTAATCGAATATATGGATTTTATGATGAATGCAAGCGGCGGTTTAATGTGAGAGTATGGAAGGTCTTCACTGATTGTTTTAACTGCCTTCCTGTAGCAGCTCTTGTAGATGACAAAATATTGTGCATGCATGGTGGTCTTTCCCCTGATCTGACAAATTTGGATCAAATTAGAAACCTAACTCGTCCAACTGCCGTTCCTGACACCGGCTTGCTTTGTGATCTTCTTTGGTCTGATCCTGGTAGAGATGTCAAGGGATGGGGAATGAATGACAGAGGAGTTTCATACACCTTTGGCCCAGATAAGGTGTCAGAATTCTTATCAAAGCATGATTTAGACCTTGTCTGCCGTGCCCATCAGGTTATTAAATTTGCTTTTCTGTGTTGTTCTGCTAACTCGTATCCACTTATTTCAGATGCTAAATTGATTATTTGGTCTAGGTTGTGGAGGATGGCTATGAATTCTTTGCCGATAGGCAGCTTGTCACAATATTTTCAGCTCCCAACTACTGTGGTGAATTTGATAATGCTGGTGCAATGATGAGTGTTGATGAAAACTTGATGTGCTCTTTCCAGATTCTTAAGCCTGCTGAGAAGAAGACTAAGTTCATGATGTCTACAAAAATTTGACAGTCACAGTACATTGCTCCCTAATCTTAACCAAGGTCAGCTGAATGCATTTGCTTTTGCTCTTTTGTCTCAATAGTTAATATTTGGATCATCTGGTGGTGGTGGCTGTGTTCATGCCCATGGGTGGACATGCATGGGTGAGAGTTTTTTTAGCTCCCTTATACTGATTCTTTTGACTCTCCTCCCCCCACCCCATCCTCTCTCTACCACTTTTCTTGGGAAGGGGATTGTATGAAGTCCAGAATTTTGTTAATTTTCTTATTCAATATCTTCTAATTGAATTTCATCTTTTTTGTTAAATTCCTTGTTCAAAGTGGTTAAATTGAATTTCATCTATCTAATATGATACCAGCGCCTCTATATAAGGCTTGAACTACAGTAGGTGATGTAACAAATCAATAGCTTTGCTATTAACTTTGAAATTCCTTTCTATTGTCTGATCAGCTTCAAAGAACTATTTGTATAGCATTAAGAAAATAAGTGCTTTCCATCAGAATGAATTGATATTTATACCAAAGAAAGAAATGGATATTCTCCAACAATTGTTTCACTTTGTAACTTCTCGTCAACTATATGTCCCTTTGATTTGCTACATGCATGTGCTATAACAAAGAGGTGCCGCAACTGCGCTGGTATTCACAAAACACATCTAATACATCTTGTGTCAAACACAGTAGGTTTTTAAAATGACTATTAGCGTCATATATGGTATGAGTTTTAAATGCTATTCTTTTTGCCCATAAATATTTTGCATTCGTAGGAGTTCTTGAAAATCTTTCATCTTGACATTTTCAAGTGTTTAGTACAATCTGAACGATTGGCAGAATTTGGTAAGTTAATTCTCTTGGTGAAAACAATATGGGATGGGTTGTGTAGATCACTTGCTAACGGAGAAAAACCAATATTGTATATGGTGAAGTGAGTTCAAGTATGATAGTATCTTTTTTGCTCATGGAGGGTTCTGGTTTGATTGAAGCAATAGGATTTTCTTAATGAAAGTTGAATTCTGAGTTTCTTGCTTGTAAAAGTCTGAAAGAGATGCTTTCTAATACATGGGCAAAACTCAGACAAAAGAAGTTCCCATCTGCTTGGACAATGCATGCATGAAACCGATGCTTTATAAAATATTCTGTTGTGGTGCTACTTGTTTATCTGATATGTTCAGTTAGGATGTTTTAAATTCAATGGCCTCTGGTGTCTTATTTACTATTTTCCAGTTTTCATCTCCCTGCATCCCATTTCTCACTTTTCTCTCATGCAGATATCTCTCCCATTTGCTTGAGAAAATCACTGAAAGTGAAGATTGCCTCTGTCAAAGTGTTTATGCTACAATTCTTTCTGTTGGTAGGGGAGAAGCTTACGAGTCAGATCCATGTAGGGTGGCAATTGCCACAAATTTTTTCTTCTCCTGTTTCCCCATCTCTCTCCCCTTTTTGCCTTTTATTTGTACTGTTGGATCTGCTGTGCATGTGTATGTGTACATATATGTGGTCTTGTAACCCATGCTGTTGGGTTGCAGGCACCAAAAGATGGCCACATGCACTTTCTACAAGAAGTCAATGGTTTCCACATACAATGTTCATTGATTGAGCTGTTTTGATTGATGAATTTGAGTGCATTAAGATGTTAAGAGATTAGTTAATTTCAATTGCCAAGTCTTATCTATTTTCTATCAAGTGATGATTAAATATACCATGCTGCAATTTTTATGTTTTTTTTTGGTTGCCTCAAATGTATTTCATTCAAAGCATGCTTAAGGTGATATGGCGGCCTTGCCATTAATCGATCCTAGATGGTTGGCCCAAGCCAGGCCGGATTCTAGTTGGTCAGCCAATGACACGTGAATATGTTTATATATGTTTTGAAAAAAATTAATTGTTCATGATAAAAATAAAAATTATTTTCTGTTTGATAAAATAGGCCGGATACATATTCAATCGCTCTTATAAAATCTTTTGGTTTTTTTAAAGAGTTTTATAGAGCCTTTGGTCTAGTTATTACTTTTTAGAAACATGAATTGTTTTATAATCTCTACCAAATGGCACAACAAAATAGAGGTGCATTCAGTAATAAATTAATAATTGAATGAGAGTTTATAATTTAACAAATGTTTTTTACATGAAAATGAACCTTTCAATTCATGTAAGCAGGTTTAGCTAGTAGTGAAAATGAACTCCCTGATAAAAAAAACTAACTCCAAACTATCACTCTAGTAACGAGTTCTTAAAAAAAAAAAAAAAAAAAGAAAACTCAGATAAGGGTAAGACGATTTTTGGGAAGTTACGCAAACTAAATTTAAATTTGATTAAATCTTTTTCAAATGCCGTTTAATTAATGAGATATAGTGCTTTAAGGTATTTCATATGTTTTTTCAAATTTTAGGGAAAATATTTACTTTTATAATTTTTCACATTTACCAATATTACAATGTTAATAAATTTTTTTAATAGTAGTTAATAAAATTTTCTTTTAAAGTTACAGAAAGTGAGTAAATATATTGACGTCGTTTGGATACTTAATTAAATCAAGTTTAAATTATCAAAACTTAAAAGTTTTAGAGTTCAATATCTTCATAAACGAAAATGTTGAATAAGACGTGTTTCGAAATTTTAATAAAATAATAATAAGTAACTAATCAATATAATATAAATGATATAAAAATAAAAAATAAGAATAATTAAAATTTAAACAAATTAATTTTCAATAAATTTTTATACTTTTATTAACTCTAAAGTGTATAAATTATAATCATAATTTTATAAATATTAATATATATATATTATATTTTTTTATTTTTATATCATTATAACTTATAAGTGATTAATTAAATAGTTTGTAATTATTATTAAACCAAATAACATGTAAAAATATTTATAATGCATAATAATATTACAACAGAAACAACTAATTCAATGTTTTTAATGTTTGTATTTTTATTCATTAAGACGTTTTGTTTACGTCCAAACAAATAAAAAGAAAACACATTTAAAAACACTATTAAAGTTAAAAAAGTTTAAATTTTATTGATTTAAATTAAATTTAATCAAATCTAAGCCATACTCATAATTATTTTAAAGGGTAAGATTTATGCTCGTTTTTTTTTCAATTACGTCGACGGAATAAAAAGTAAGTAGGAGTAAACAAAAAACTCCCAAGTTATCTGGTTAAACATGCTTAAAATCTATTTTAAAAAGGTTTAATAAAATAAACCATTTTCAAAAAGGGAAAATTGTGCCTCTAATGATAGCACAGACAATGATTATGAAGGCGCTCCACGTTACTTCAACATTCGATTCAAAATTTTGCAATTTGTCCCCTTCTCTCTCTCAGGTAGGGTTTATTGCTTTATTTACAAACACATTTTTTTTTTTAATAAAAAAAAAACATGTTCTTCTCCATTTCCCATTTCTTCAAAACTCCTCTTTGAAAACTCCTCTTTCCTGTCCCTTGGTTTTCCGGGAAAATTCGAATTTTCTCGAGAAAATCTGCTAGAGTGACCTAGAAAATGATGAACATGGCGGATCCATCAATGGCGTTGCTTGCAGCGAGTGGAGGGGACACGGTCAAGCTCTTCGATGTTTCGGTGGAGCCTGGGGATCCGTGCACCTTAGGCTATACCCCGTCTCCGGGTTGTCTAGTCAACTCAGTCAAGTGGAGCCACACTAGTGAGTCTCTTACTTCCTCTTTTTTTCTTTCCTTTTTCTCTGTATGAATGTGATTAGTTTCTTCGATTTTTTTTTAAAATTTTACTCACTTCTGTTTTTTGGGTGGGTGGGGAATTGATTTGAAATCACTTTTTTTTTCTTCTCTTTTATGTATATTTAGGGTTTGTTTGGTTGATGAGTAAGTGGAGGAAAAGGGCAGGAAGCGAAGATTTTGAGTGTTAGATCTTCATTTGTTTCAAGTGAAATAGTTAAAACCCAGTTAAACTAGATAGGTGCCATAGACTTCTTTGAGTTTAGTATTTAAATTTAAATTTTGGATTGATTGATTACTTCTGCATCTTCTCTATAACCATGCAGAGAGTTCATATGCTTTGATGCACGTTCTTCTCATTTTTGTAGAGTTGGGGTTTGTTCTCTTGACGAGGAAATGGAGTAAAAGGAAAGAAAGTAAATTTTTAGTATAGATAGTTGTGTTAGATTTAGTTCAGTTAAGTTCTAAATTTTCTTCTCAAAAAAAGTTCTAAATTTTGATTTTAAGATTTGTTTTATTTATACTTTTTATTTTGTTGAGTTGACTTTAATTGGGATGTGACTGTTACAGATTTAGTTGTGGCTAGTGCTGGAGAAGATAAGAAGATCTCACTGTGGAGGAAAAATGGGCAGAGCATGGGAACCATTCCAGTTGCCGGGACTGATAGTGGGGATAACATTGAGGTAATCTTCTTGTAGGTGCAATTAATTATAGATTTTATTGATTTCATATGTCTGGAGCTTTTATGTTTACTAATTGTTGCATTTGGTGATGTACATTTCTCAACTGGGATCCAATAGAGTCTTGGTATCCACAAATTTGGTTGATTGTATGAGTAGATGAATATGTGGGATTTTAAATTGGGAAAGCAAACATCCTTTCTTGAGATTCCTTCTTTCTTGTTCTTCCCTCTTTTGTAATACTAGTACGAGTTAGATACAGAGAAAACTGTATCGCAGGAAATACTATCTCCAAGTGACACAACATTTGGTGCATCTTATCCCAAGAAACCCAGAGAACATACTTTTAGAAACTTTGATTAGCCCAAGTATTAACATAACAAGATTTATGTGAGATACCTTTGTTTCGCCTGTTCTGAAGCACTAGTAGAGGCAGAGGAACCCGTCTGCATTGAAAACTACTACTGCTACTTCTGGTATTAATGATTCAGTCTTATGGTCAAAACTAGGCATGACTAAAATGAACCCAAGACCTAAGGGTACCTCAAAACCCTTACAAATTTGAATTTGAATAGAAGATGATCTATCACTCCACTTCCTATGTTGTAAGTTAAATTGTTTAGAGCTAAAATCTTCCTTTTTATTTGCTCTCCACTTTTTGTCCAGTTAACTTTTACTCGTTTTTTTCCAGGATAGTGATATTTTATCATGGTTTCACTCAGTTGTTTATGCAGTAACTTAACATATATATATATATATATATATATATATATATATATATATATATATATATATCGTGATTTGTGTAATTTGTCAAGCTAATGCTGTATTATCTCCACTTCGCTAATTTTCAGGAATCTATATTGGCTATTAACTTTAGCAACAAGGGATCTAGATACATATGTTCTGGGGGAACTGGTCAAGTTGTAAGAATATGGGATTTGCAGAGGAAGCGTTGCATTAAATGGTTGAGGGGTCATGTGAATTTCATAACAGGTGCTATGTACAATTTGAAAGATGAGCACTTGGCTTCCATCAGTCTAAGTGGGGATCTTATCGTTCATAACCTTGCATCTGGAGCAAGGGCTGCTGAACTCAAAGATCCCAATGAGCAGGTTCTTTAGTTTGTTGCATTTGTGCTCTGCCTTTCTGTTTGAAATTTAGATTCTCTTGTTTCCAGGCTAATTGTTTGTCTGATGGATTTTAAGACCAGGTACTGAGGGTGCTTGATTATTCACGGATTAGTCGACACCTTTTGGTGACTGCAGGTGATGATGGAACTGTGCATTTGTGGGATACAACTGGTCGTAGCCCAAAGGTTTGCCACTTTCTTCTCTTGGGATAAATGCAGTATGAAATATTCTCTCTCCCCCTCTTTTAATAAATATAGAAATAAGTATACTTATAAAAAAATATGGAAACAAGTATAGATTTTATGAAATCTGGTATGGCTGAATAAGTTGTGTGCTGCACTGAGATTTTCATTTTTAAATTTATAGGACATTGGGGATGCTTTGGTCCTTGTACATGTATCCCATCATCTTTAATAATCTACTGCAAAGTTCTAATTCGTTTGTGCTTCTGTTTTTTTTCTTCTTCTTATATAATTGAAATTGTATTAACAAGGCACCAAGAGGGTGCAACTCTAAGCCAAAGGCTAATTACAAGTAAAGAAATTCACAAAATCCAAAAGATCAAAATTGTTTACAAAAAAATTCCCTTTAACAACTATCTCTAATAACATCAATAGATCTTTCAACTCCCTCAAACGCTCTACGATTCCTCTCATTCCACACTAATAAAAAAATAGAGTGTTGGATCAAGAGATAAGTTTTCTTAACCTCCTTCGGCGCCCTCAACCCACTCCAAGCCCAAACCTCATCTTTCACGTAGCCCGCAACCACCCAAGAAATCCCCAAAATCCTATAGGCCATCTCCCACAAACTTTTAGCCAACGAGCACTCTACCAAAAGATGAAATACGGACTCGGCCCAACCCTTGCAAATATAACATCTGTTGATCGAAACTTTCCCTCTTATTTGTAAGTTATCTAATGTAAGAATTTTCCCCAAGAAGCCTCCCATAGAAAAAAAAAAAAAAAAAAAAAAAAAAAAAAAAAAAAAACACTCTTGGGGGCACGAGGACCCTAAATTATCAAGAAGAAACTCATAAAAAGATTTCACCGCAAAACCTTTCTTTGTGCTAGCCCCTCAACTAACCGAGTTGATGTAGAATAGGATAGAGGAGAAGAAATAGAATAAAAACTAGGCTAGCCTGAAGGTTAAGGAGAAAATTGATATCCAATATCAATCATATTTTTATTCATTCAAAGCTATTCGAAAAGTAATATAGGGATCCCTTATATAGAGATTTTTAGGAATTATAACCCTAAGCTAACACTGTAAATAAAGAAATTAAAAAATGATCAAATACTATATTCTAATCCTATTCTAAGAAATTAATAAAATATAATTCTTTCAAGATTACAAAATTACAACCTTGTTCCCATACCCTTGTGTACCCCATCATTCTTTGTGCTAGGCCCCCAACTAACCAAGTCCTCCCTACTCACCTCCACATTAATGCTATATAAGGTCCTCAACTTCCCAATCATGGATATTTCGAATAAAAGACACGTCTCAGAAAGTCCCATCATTAGTGAAAGAAACACGAGCTAATAAGTGTTTCTTTATTTCTCACAATATTAAAGATGTTCAGAAATTGGTTTTCTAAGGAGTGTTCCTAATCCACGTATCAAGCCAAAGTTGAGTTCTTTCCCCATTTCCTGTCCTCATTGAAACAAAAGGAGCAAATGCCCTCCACCCACCCCTACACCATAAGCCCCTCTAGCATCTTTAGATATCCACTTGTTAGAATCCATCCCAAAATTAGCTACAATCACTTTCCTCCAAAGATGGTCCTTCTCCACAAGAAACCTCCATAATCGTTTGCCAAGAAGAGTTTTATTAAAAACAGAGAGAGATTTAAGACCAAAGCTTAGCTTGGTGGGAATCCAGTGGGTGACTGCTCGCTCGGTTCAAGATGAGGTGTGGGTTTGGTGTGGGGTGCGAGTCTCAAAGCTTAGGAAGAGAGCTTACTCCTTGATTCCCCTTTCCATTTTTTGGGTTATTTGGCTTGAACGGAATAGGAGAGCTTTTGATGGCAAGGAAAAACCACTAGCCGTTATTAAGGATGGGTGGTTGCATATTTTTGGGTTTTGGTTTAATGAGATTTTTTTTTTTGTAAATGATGAAGATATTGTGGATCTCTTTGAGATTCTATCTTGTATATAGATATTTTTGTACTTGGGTGGCACCCCCTTGGTGCCTTTTTATTTAAAATCTTTTGTTATAAAAAAAGATTTGAGACCAAGCCCCCCTTTTTCCATCAGTTGCTTAACCACCCCTCACCTCACCAAGTGATACTTGTATCCTCTCCCATGTTACCCTAAAGAATCTTCTTTGAATGCTCTCCATACGATTAGTCACCGAACTCGGAATAGGAAAAAGAGACATAAAGTAAATTGGAAGGCTAGAAAGAATGCTCTTAACAAGAGTAAGCCTTCCTCCTTTAGATAAGTAATGATTCTTCCACCTGGCCAACCGTTTCTCAAATTTTTCCACAATCGGATTCCTAACACTTTTATCTTTGAATTTAGCTCCAAGAGGGTGGCCAAGATAAGTAATTAGAAGCGACCCCACCTTGCATCCCAACAAATTTGCAAGCAACTGGCGGTTAATATTCTCACCGAGAGGAATGAGATCGTGCTTATCAAGATTAACCTTGAGCCTCGAAATTGTCTCAAAATGAAGGAGAACACAACGAAGGTGTAATGTTTGGATAGCTTTCGCTCCACAAAAAAACTAGAGTGTCATTGGCAAAAAGAAGATGTGACACATTCACACTGTCGTCATTACTTCCAATCTTGAAATCACTCAGAAGCCCCCTCCCCCCCCCCCCAAAAAAAAAAAAAAAAAAACCTCTTTCATTAACATCTTACTAAAAGCCTCCTTCACCAATGTGAACAAAAAAGGTGACAATGGATCCCCTTGTTTGAGGTCCCTTGAAGCTCTAAAGAAACTGGAAGGGCAACCATTAACAAGGATGGAGAAGGATACTGAAGAAATACACTCGAAAATCCACTTATACCCTTTCTCCCTGAAGCCCATTCTTTTCAATAAGTAAATGACGAAACCCCAACTAACATGGTAATAAGCCTTGTTCATATCAAGCTTACAAATCACCCCTTTTCCTCCTCCATGCCCTACTTCATTAGCAATCAAAACGGCATCTAGGATTTGCCTTCCTTCAATAAAGGCATTTTGAGGGCTCACCACTTTCTTTAACACTGTCTTTAATCCAAAGAAGGTTGTAACGCCTAGACTTCAATAATGAGGGCTCACCACTTTCTGCAACACTGTCTTCAATCTAGACGTTACAACCTTCAACAAGAGCTTATAAATGCACCCTATAAGACTAATAGGCCAAAAGTCTTTAACATTGGACGCTCCCATCTTCTTTGGATTAAGGACAATGAAAGTGGCATTTAGACTCCGCACAAACTCCCTAGAAGAATGGAACTCCTCAAAAAAGTGAAGAACTAGAAAAGCCATTGTTAAACCATCGGAACCCGGAGCTTTATCACCATTACAAACCCGAAGAGCAGCAAAAATCTCCTTTTCCTCATATGCGCGCTCAAGCCATATTGCTTCTGTTGTTGTTGCTACAATGGTAATGCATAGTTTTATATGAGTTGAGATATGTGCACATAACCATCCTAAATTGACTAAGTACAACCAGATACCTTCCTTATTTTCCTAATTATTTTTAGTTAGTTGGATAATTCATTAACCAGTTCTTGTTTGCCAAACATGGTTAGACTCAATGTAGGAATATTATCCATTATAATATTATTTTTCTTGTCGTTTCTCATTTCATCACTTGCATTGAAGAGTTTAATTTAATTCTCAGTCTTGTTTCATGTAATCCTGTGTTTGACTTTTAGCTTGTAAATGAAGTTTTGGGCGCATGATGATTTCATTTCATTTTTATAGGTTTCTTGGTTGAAGCAGCATTCTGCACCTACTGCTGGTATTAGCTTCTCGCCATCAAATGATAAGGTCTTGACCTTTTTTCTATTAAGCTTCTGTCTGCCCCCTCCCCCACTTTTTTTTTTCTCATATAAAGAAGACTAAATATTTTGCATCACTCTTCTTGAGTAGGAGTGTATGGGATAATTAGTTAAACATTCTGCCATGCTTATTATTATTTTTATTATTTTTGTTCTAGGTAATTGCTAGTGTTGGGCTGGATAAAAAGTTGTACACTTATGACTCAGGCTCTAGAAGACCCTCATCTTGCGTTGCATATGAGGCACCTTTCTCTTCATTGGCATTTAGGGATGATGGTTGGGTACTGGCAGCTGGAACCAGTACTGGTCGAGTGGTGTTCTATGATGTTCGTGGAAAACCACAGCCTTTTACTGTCCTGCGTGCTTATAGCAGTTCAGAGGTAAATTCCTTTTTCCTCTCTATATGTTTTTAATATGCAAACCCCAGATATTGGATATTCTGTCTCCTCTTCGTTGCTTATATTTTGTACTTTGAAAATTTTTCCATGTAAGCACATCAAATTTAGAGAAATTTTGCTTTGAGGTCATAAATATGTGTTAGACTATGTCATCTTGACGCTGATTAAATAAGCTCAACACCACTCTTATTGAATGGTGTATGACAGGAAATTAAATGGAATGCCTGAGTTTGAATATTGTAAACATTATTTTGCATTTTATGGTAATACTAAGTATTACAGTATTGATCAGGCTGTTACAAGTTTATGCTGGCAAAGATCGAAACCAGTTATTGTTAATGAGAGTACTTGCACAGCCGAGATGGCTCTTCTTGGAGGTGCTGTTGAAGATTCAATTCTTATGCCTGACCCTCTTCCCTCCATGCCATCATCAAGTGTTTCGCAAACAGCAGTACTGAATTTATCTTCAGCAGAGGAAACACCACAACGTAGCCATATGTGGCCAGGTGGACCGTTGACGAGATTACATGCACCTCGTTTTAGTTATAATTTCAAGGATGATATGGAGGTGTTTTCCCCTCTTGTGGATGTTCAACCAATTACACCCTCACTTGACAAGATGTGGGATGATAATAATGGGGCAAAGAAAGATCATGTACCTGTTGATAAGAAGCCATCATCCTTCATGTTTCCTTCATCTAGTAGGAGATTCCCTTTTGCAGATGATGGAGCCAGTGATCATCCGATATTAGACTGGAAATCAAATTCAACTTCCAGACAGGTTTGTCACTCTATCTTTTGTTTCAGATGGTGAGTGCACTTTATGAGTTTGTTTATTCCTTTTTACTGACGTCCATTTGGTTCAATTCCTCGAATTGGAGCGGAATCGGATCTGACTCGGAATAGCCACTCACAACAGCTAGTTAATATAATAAAACATAACATAATATATATTATACTATAGCTAGTTACATTTTGAGTTTTTATTATTTATTTAATAATTTTAAGGTTACGGATATTTTGGTAATTTGAGACATTCTACTCTGATTCTGTTATGTTAATTTATCCAACTAAACATTGAAGTCGGAATCAAATTGGCCATTCAATTCTGACCCAATTCTATTCCAAATCATAAAAACTCTCATATTTTTTTATTATATTAATTAGCTATTTTTGTACATGCGTTGCACGTGAATAAGTAATACACGTGACTAATTTTTTTATTACTTATTTCTATGTAATGGAAATAACAGAAGTAAACAAGGCTATGTTTGATTATAATAAAGAAATAAAATGTAATATCCAAAATTTGGTTAAAGGTTATTTTTGGACTTCTATGATAAAGATGTGGACATATTTGTCCCATCACATGTCAAAACCAATTTTTTTATTCGGAATTGGCAAATTTTATGGGGGAGGAGGGAGGACTCCATACTTCCTCTTAAAATAAAGAAAAAGATTCGAGAATAAACTCTTATATTATTGATTGAATAAAAAGAATATAATTGACCCAATATAAAGACTTATGAATACTAAGTCTAATAGGACTAGGACACAACAATTAGATAAGATAAATATGATCAAAGCATACTAAGACACTCATTAAGAATTCTATTAGGATTCTCAACACACCCCTCAAGTTGGAGCATAGATATCATATGCAATCAACTTGTTACAAATAAATCGAACTCGAGAACTATCCAATGGTTTAGTAAATAAATCTGCTAATTCACATATATGGTACTAATCACATTTTGTAGAAGTTTTTCTCGATCAACATGACAATCAACTTCAATATGTTTCCAAGCCTACCAAGACACTCATTAAGAATCTTATTAGGATTCTCAACACTCCCCATCAAGTTGGAGCATAGATATCATATGCACCTAACTTGTTACAAATAAATCAAACTCGTGAACCATACAATAGTTTAATAAATAAATCTGCTAACTAATATGTCGACTTCACATGTCTGGTACTGCTTTAGCCAAACCATCTCACAGGTAGTATGCGCCATTGCTCTATATTCAGATTCAACACTCGACATAGCAACCGTAGTTTGCTTCTTAAAACCATGATCCTAAATTACTTCCAACAAATACACAATATCCAATAGTAGACTTTCTATCAGATGGAGAGCTAGCCCAATCTGCATCAGTATAACCTTTAATTTGAGCATGATCATGATTTTGATAAAGTAAACTACGGCCAAATGAAGTGCTAATATGAGGACTTGGATGCGGAGACGTACCGGAGATAGTCTTGGATTCTATTGTAAATTCCTAAAAACAAGGAGAACACAAAAAAAAATTCTTTCACACGGAAGATAGAGTTATGAGGAAAGAGAGGGGAACATACTGCTTTTTTCCCTACCCGGGAATACTACCTGTGAACAGTGACTGACCACAGATTTTTAGAAGGAAGAAGAAAAATTTATTCAGGATCCTGAGAGAGATTTTGCTCTGATATCTTGTTAAAATAAAGAAAATATTGGGGAATAAACTTTTATATTATTGATTAAATGAAAAAAATATAATTTACTCAATATATAGACTTATGAATGCTGAGTCTAATAAGACTAGAACACAACAATTAGATAAGACAAATATGATCCAAGCTTATTAGTACACTCCTTACGAATCCTATTAGGATTCTCAACACTTCTACATTTTAAGAATTGGCTGTTCCATGGAATTGGAAATTTTGATCCAAAAAACCAACTAAACACTAGAATTGGAATACACCCAAAATTGACATGGAATGGAGTTGAAAATTCCGTTGAATCAAACATGCTGTGAGTAGGGACAAATACAACCCCAAAGATTTAAAAAAAAATCTTTTATATATAGATTTTTATGACAAAGGAAAAAAATTCTTATGGATTTAATGGGCATATCCTTGCCTGACTGCCACTCAAAAGGTTTTGTCAAGTTTTTGTTTATTATTGTTGAAAAACAATAATTGAAAAGAATTCTGTCTTATTGATTGAATTGAAAGAATACAATTGACCCAATATATAGACTTATGAATACTAAGTCTAATAGGAATAGGGCACAATAATTAGATAAGATAAATATGATCCAAGCCTATTAAGACACTCATTAAAAATCATATTAGGACTCTCAGCACTCCCCCCCAAGTTGGAGTATAGATATTATATGCACCCAATTTGTTACAAATAAATCGAACTCGAGAACCATCCAATGATTTAGTAAATAAATCTGCTAACTGATTCGTCGACTTCATATGTTTGGTACTAATCACATTTTGTAGAATTTTTTCTCGAACAACATGACAATCAACTTCAATATGTTTAGTTTTCTCATGAAACACTTGATTATTTGCAATATAAATAGCTGCTTGATTTTCACACACCAAGTTCATAGGACTTAACTGGTTAACTCCAAGTTCTGTTAGCTGTTTTTGCCAAGTCATGTCATAGGCAGTATGTGCCATTGCTCTATACTTGGATTCAGCACTCGACCTAGCAACCAATGTTTGCTTCTTACTTTTCCATGATACTAAATTACCTCCAACAAATACACAATATCTAGTAGTGGACCTTCTATCAGATGGAGAGCCGACACAATCTGCATCATATAACCCTCAACTTAAGCATGACCACGATTTTGATAAAGTAAATCATGACCGGGAGCACTCTTAAGATATCTTAATTCGCGGAGCATCGAGAAATTGACTAACCACACTTGTTGCAAATGAAATATTAGGCCTAGTAATAGTCAAATAATTAATTTTTTCAACCAAACACCTATATTGCTATGGATCAAATAATAAATCACATTGATCAACTGCAAGTTTTGTGTTGGGATGCATAGGACTATCTATAGGCTTACACCTTAACATTCCAATATCAGTAAACAAATCATGAACATATTTACGTTGAGATAAAGAAGCACCATTACGAGATCTAGCAATCTTGATACCCAAAAAAGTATCTCAATTGTCCTAAATTCTTTGTCTGAAATTTAATACTCAAGAATTGTTTCAATGCTAGAATGTCTTCTTTGTCATCTCCTGAATATCATCCATATATACAATTAATAATATCCTACCTCTCACTGTGTTTATAAAATACAAAATGGATCTACACATCTGTTGAGGCCAAAATTAATCACTACTTCACTGAACCGACCAAACCACACTTGAGTAGATTGTTTCAAGCCTTATAGAGATTTCTTTAATTGATATGCTAACCTAAACTCCTCCTAAGCAACAAATTCGGGTGGTTGCTCCATGTATACTTCTTCTTGCAAATCATCATTTTGAAACGCATTTTTCACATCCAACCGGCGTAGGGGTCAATTAAAAGTAGTCGCGAGAGAGATAAACACACGAATAGACTTAATCTTCGCCATCGGAGAGAATGTCTCATCATAGTCAATATCATATACCTGTGTATGCCCTTTTGCTACTGGGTGAGCTTTTAATCTATCAATAGTACCATCAGGATGATTCTTTATAGTATAGACCTAGCGACAACCAAAAACATATTTCCCAGATGGAAAAGGAACCAAGTCTCATGTATTATTAGTATTCAAGGCATGTATCTTTTCATCCATAGTGGCTTTCCACCCAAAATGAGACAAAACTTCTGTAACAAACTTAGGAATAGAGATAAAAGAGATCGAAGCAACAAACGAAGCATATGAAGGGGATAAATAATCGTAAGACATAAAGTTAGCAATTAGATGAGCAGTACATAAACGTTTACCTTTACGAAGAGCAATAAGACGATCATTCTCAGATGAGGAAGGAGGATCGGGATCTGTCAACGAGGGAGCAATTGGTGGAGCAGCAGAGGCGGAAGGTCGTGGATGACGAGAGTATACTAGCAACGAAGTAGCAGACGACGACGAGACTAATAAAGGAGGATCTGACTGTGTAAGAGGCATAGGAACAGGTGATGGACAAGGAAATGAATCGGTCATATCTAAGATAGAATGAGACTCGGAGTAATACGGAATAGACTCAAAGAATGTAACATCGGCATAAACAAAGCGCCTTTGTAGTGAGGGACTATAACACCGGAGAATATTAACAAATGAGTCTTTGTAATGAGGCACAAACAAAGCACCTTTGTAGTGAGGGACTATAACCTTTCTGTGTACGTGAATAGCCTTAAAAAGGTACACTTTATATAGTGGGGATCAAGTTTGTCAACCCTTGAACAAAGCTGATAAACAAAGCAAACAGATCCGAAGACACGAGGAGGTAAGTGGAAGGTAACATTTTCAGGAAAGAGCGTGGAGTGGGAGGTTTGACCATCAAGAATGGAGGATGGCATACAGTTGATTAAGTAACATGCAGTCATAAAGGTTTCACTCCAAAACAATTTGGGGACATGCATATGAAATAAAAGAGTACGAGCAGTATCAATAAGATGACAATTTTTTCGCTCTGCAACCCCATTTTGTTGGGATGTATTAGAGCAAGAAGACTGATGAATAATGCCAGACTTAGTTATAAAAGTTTTAAAAGGCTCAGAAAAATATTCCCGAGCATTGTCGCTACAGAGAATCTTAACAGATGAGTCAAATTGGGTTTTTATCTTAGCACAAAAGGCACAAAAAATGGAAAACAACTCAAAACGGTATTTCATTAAATAAAGCCAAGTATATCTGGAATAATCATCCACAAAGGTAGCGAAATATCGAAATCCAAGTCTGGAAGTCATACGACTTGGACCCCAAATATCATAATGTACTAACATAAAAGGACTAGACACACTATTAATTCAAGAAGGAAACAATATATGATGATGCTTACCCAATTGACACAACTCACATTCTAAAGACGAAACCTGACTCAAATTAGGAACTAACTTTTTCATCTTCTCTAAGGATGGATGACCAAAACGACAATGTTCCTGAAGTGGAGACACGTTAATCGAGCAAGCATTGGGTGATGGGATAGGATCAAAGTAATACAGGTTGTCCGATTCATGCCCTCCACCAATTGTTTTTCTTGTTGTTAGATCCTAGATAAGAACATAATCAAGAAAAAAGGTAACATAACAGTTAAGAGATTTTGTAAGCTGACTAACAGATATCAAATTATATTGAGAAAAAAGAGCATAAAGGATAGATGATAAAGACATAGAATAACTAGTGTGCACAATGTCAATGTTACTAGCAGTGGTTTTAGATCCATCTGCAAGAGTAACATTAGTCAAAGACGAAGAGTGATAAAAGCTAGAGAAAACATCAGTGGTACCTGACAAATGATTAGTAGCTGCAGAGTCAAGGACTCAAGGTCTAGATGAAGAGTTACCAGATGATAGACAAGCTTTTGGTGTACCTTTCTAGATGGAAAGGGCAATCAAGGAATATATCTGGCCGGTTGGCTTATACTGTAAGAACTCATCATTCTCATCTTTGGAAACAATCAGAGAAGTTGAAGGCACGGATTTTGAGGTAAGTCCACACTTAATAGATTCAGAAGTCATATCATTAGCAACCATGTGATGACCAATTAACTTCTAACACGTCTCCCGGGTATGCTCAGAACGATGACAGTACGTACATTGACGAAGTGAATTTCGACCACGACCAACTAACTTCTAGCACATCTCTCGAGTATGCTCGAAACGATGGTAGTACATATTGACGAACAAAATTACCCTTATGACTAAATGAAGTTCTAATATAAGAACTTGGTTGGGTAGACACCCCGAAGACAATCTTGGACTCCATAGTGATTTCCTAAAAAAAAGGATAACAGAAAACAAAATTCCTTCACACGGAAGACAAAGGTAAGAGGAAAGATATATAAACATTTTTTTATTATTTTTTTAACTAAGTTTTTTTTCTCTTTTTTTTACTGCTTTTTTTTTTCTTTTTTTCTCCGTACAAATCTATTTACCAAATTTTCTTTGCTACCTGTGAATAGTATCTGAAAATAGTCCTGATGAACAGTGTCGTATGAACAGTTCGATGATTTTTTTGGGGAAGAAATAAAAAAATTATTCAGGATCTCAAGAGAGATCTTGCTCTGATACCATGTTGAAAAGCAATAATTGAAAAGAATTATCCGTCTTATTGATTGAATTAAAAGAATACAATTAACCCGATATATAGACTTATGAATACTAAGTCTAATAGGAATAGGACACAATAATTAGATAAGATAAATATGATCCAAGCCTACTAGGGTACTCATTAAGAATCCTACTAGGACTCTCAACTATTATTTTAGATTCTTATGCGGATATAGAGACTTTTAGAGTTCGAAAAAGAACTTCTTCACTGTTTGGGCATTCTTGACACCAATCTTTGAGCCACAAGGCTATTGTTTAATTTTTTTTAATAGCAGAATGTTAAGAAGATTTTTGCTTATGTTTTTCTCTAATCACTTATGTATTTTTGTTAAAGATGATTCGTTAACTATTGTTATTGTTTAATTGCTCTTATTTCTTGGGTAAATAATGTTTGAAATTATTTATTATTGTTGGTGTTGGTTAGTTTGATTTAGGATAATTTGTATTAGTGATCTTTTATAACTTTTTGATATAATTATATCATATTTAGGAATAATATAATTTTTTATGGAAAAAATGTTACACGATTTTTATCCAGGTTCTTGGCACTTGGAAATACTAGGAATTAAAATATATATAAAAAATAAAGTAAACTAATTGATTAGATAAAAAGGCTTTGAACTAGTGATTGGATTCAAGTTGGTCTGTGGTCATAGATTCTCACATTCTGTGATTTTTTGGTTATATATTTGCTTTGCAATTTTTTTTTTTAAAATATAGATTGATGAATTTTTATCTCATGGTGTAAAATCTTGACTGGACATCTTGGGCCCCCCCTAAGGCATTGGTCCTAGATCCGTCCGTTGTTGTCAGTGTCTACCTTGATATTTTTTTTTTTATTTTTTTCTTATAAGTATCTAAACCTTGATATCTTGTGCGGCTAATGCAGTTTTAATTTGGTGTGATATATTGCATTTGTTATATGAGGCTGTACAATTGGAATATTGAATCAACATAAAATATTTTAACTCTTCTTAAACATGTGATGTGAAATTATTTCACTATTTCTGAGACATACAGGAATCTATCTTTGTAAATATATTTTTCACTTTCAAGTTAAGTTTTTCCCCTTCTGATGGTATGCATTTCTTTTTTTTGTTTGTTTATTTTCATTTGATAATCAAAATAACTATGGTGATCGTATCTGGACTATAATTTTGTATGTTTTGTTTGTCATTTCTGAGATTTCTTTTGACAGTAAGTTCAATTTAATTGCCTGGGTGAACTTGATGTTCGGTATCTGGTATCTTAATTCCAAAGCTTTTATTTTTCCTCATCATATTTGCAGGATGACGACAGTTCTTCTTTTACACTTTTAGGATCTACTCCTACTCCATCTTCCAAGAGTGAAGACTCTGCCATAACACCTCCAGAAGCTTGGGGTGGTGAGAAATTATCTGATAAATTTACTAACTTACATTTGCCATCTCGTTTTGGGATGTTGACCTCGGGTGGCATGACATCAGGGTCCGTGTTTTCTGGATTGCATGATCTTTCCTCATCACTTGGTCAGACAAGTATGAACTTACTGACAAATGCTAAAAACATGCACACCAGAGATGTCTCATCGAATCTTGAGACTTCATCAGGATTTTCAAATCACTTATCCTCTAGTTCCATATCATTGTCTCTGGACACAACGGGCATCACGGGACCAGCTAACCTTGGCTCCAAACTAGCATCTTTGGCTCTGCCTCGAAGGTTTTCAACTTATGCTGAGAGAATTAGCACTACTTCTTTACTCAGTGATGGTACATCGCTTTCAGTTGGTTCACCAAAAATAAAGAAAACAGGAGCTGAAACCAGGGAGGAACTTTTGAATAGCATATCGTCAAGGTCCGACACATCAGCTGCAATGGGACCAGGAAATCTTCCAGCTATGAATGTATGGAATCTACTTGGGGTTCAATAATTGTTTGTGTTCACACCTTAGTAGGTTGTTTGCTTTTACAGAAGAGTGGTAGCATGGCTGATTATGCATTGTCATCACAGATGCTTCCACTGTTTTGCGTTGGAGGAAAACACTGGCCAAACATGGGGACATAGAATTGCTGTGTTCTCTGCTGTCATTCCAACTGCAAAATGGTGGTGAAATCCATGATGACAATTATAGCAGATGTCTGGACTCTGTATTGCTATATCTCTTCTGTTTTTTTGTTAAGAGTACAATTTTCATTGATTTGAAATATTGTAACAGGGAGGAACCTCACAACCCTTAAAGGCTCCTCAGTCAGATCCACAGCAGGGAAGTAATTTTACACTTCAGCTATTTCAACGTACTCTTGAAGAAACTCTTGATTCTTTTCAGAAATCCATACACGAGGATATGAGAAACCTTCATATTGAAATTCTAAGACAATTTCATATGCAGGAGGTATGTGCCCATCCTACCCTTTGAATTTTTTTTTTTTTTGTGTAATTTTTATATGTTTATTTATTTAATGGGATTTTTGAACAGATGGAAATGTCAAATGTGACGAGTTCAATTCTGGAAAACCAAGCTGAGCTGATGAAAGAAATTATATCTCTCCGGAAAGAAAACCAGCAGCTCCGGCAAATGCTTTGAGGAGTGGTGAATACCTTACAATTGTGATTGTCTTTTGCTTTTTATTTTCCCCCAACTCTGATTGTATTTCCATATTGTGCTTAGTCAGTGGCCTTTTGTTTTATATAGGTAACTAGAATTGCTTCTCAGCAATTGTAGTCGAGGCTGAAAATTGGAAAGGATGTATTAAAATAGGGTGGGTAAAAAGGGTTAGAGAAAAAAAAATGAACAAATTGCAATTGTGTCATTTAGATGTAGGGTGTGTGAACATGTATAGAAATGTTCTCAAATTAAATGAAGCTTTTGATTGGGCCGCATGCAAGAATTTAATTTTGAGTAAATCTTTGGTTTAGTTATCTGTCAAATGGCAAAATATTGAAGGTTGTGTAAAAAATAATTATTACTCAAGTTTCCGTGTTGGGGGAGTGTTGATTATTATTCATTAGAGTCGTTCAGACTAAAGACAATCATAGAAGAAAACAATAAGATAGAACAGTACACGAAATTATACAGCAATTGTAGACGAAGCACTGGCGACGCTGAATTTACAAAGAAGAAACCTGGAGAATGACGCATGGTTGCTGGTTCCCCAAGAAGAAAAGTTATAAACGTCGATACTGCATGATCAGGTCATTAGTTATCTAACGTTTTTCTCGACTAAGATAAAACGAGAACAGAAGGTATATGCTGTATTTTGTAGAAATCTTCTCCTTCTATTCCTTTTGTACCTCAAATTCTCTCTTGAAACGATCACGTCATTGCTATCAGTTTCAGTTCCTGGAGACTAGTGAGAAACCTCAACCCTTCTGGAAGCTCCCTCGATTCAGGAAGACCGTGCATCTATAAGCTCTTGAGATTTGACATTGCACCTTCCTCTATTTTTCACTCTTCCAGGTTCGCCATGTGATCAAGTGTAAGAAACTCGAGCTGAGGAAACCCAAGAGCAGAGCAAACCATTTCAGTCTCTCTATGAATACCACTCCAGAGAGAGGAACTTCAAATTGGGCAGCTTCTCTAGCATTGCCATTGGATCCTGACCAAGATTGGAATTTCCCAAAGTTAACTTGGCAATGTTTGCAGGCAGGTATTCCAAATTATGACGCAGTGATTCTGGTATCTCTCCCTCCAGCCCTAGTTTAGAGAGTTATTCACAATGAGAAAGTGATTCCAACCCTGGATATGGAGAGTTTTGGATACACATGCAAAGAACAAAGGCGGCCTAATCTCACAATTGCAGATCTTAGGAAAATTTCAGCTACTTCTGAGCTGTTTAACTCAGATTCCTAAGTTGTGAAGATTGGTCAGTTTGTGCATTGCATCATTTCCGATCAGATTCTCAGCACTTGTGAACTTCAGAATTTCGAGGTTTCTTAAAGTTTTGACTCGATAGGACTGGTTTCTAGCAGTAAAAGATATCAATACAAGATGTCTCAAGCTAAGTTCCAAAACTAAGACTATGGTTGGTAGGAAGAAAAAGTGAAGAAAGAAAAAGAGGGGGGAAAATTAGTAGAAAAGAAAAGTTTCCTAGCTGGTACAATACGGTTGCACACTTCCCTGAAAAGAAGCTAAAGCCATTATCAAACTTCACTAATGAACTTTAATCAATTAACAGTGAATATCTCAAACTAATTGTGACACTGAATTGCCAGCGTCTTAAACAATACAGCATGCGTCAGCAGTGTATCATCAGCAGTGTATCAGCAAGCAATGAAGTACCACAGAGAAGTAAACTCACTTGGAAATGAAGATTACCCAACTAATTGTCCACCTCATATAGAATAGGGAAACATACTACTGACTGAAAAGGGTCTTCAACTTCTTCTCCCACGTTACTTCTTGACTAATCTCATGACATCACCCACAAGATGTAATGAACCGGTTACAAGGACCTGATGAATCAAACAAAGGAAATGACTTAGGAGAAAATTCCCCGATCAATGACATAATAACACATGGCATCTTGCAAAGGCAAAAGCGTAAGTTCATAGGCAAGACAAATTTACCAAGTGTCGACACATGGCAAAGAGGGGCAAGACAATAATTTTACACCAAAAACCTTAATTCTATCATAACAGTATCTAGGGATTCTCTTCATCAAAAATACACATTCACCATATACTCATATTTTTTTAAGTCCTATAATAATTTAAGTATCGGAGAGTCACTTGTGTCCGGTCGTCTTTGCATGTGCAGTGCATGCCTGGTAGTATGAAAGATCATCAAAGGAAAGTAAGAGTTAAGAAAAGATAGTAAATATTAATCTAATCTTCAATGATTGTCGAGTTCAAAGATGATATGCTTTAGCAACAACCATTTTCAAAACTTCTGTGACAATAAAATGGTTAGGACTCCATCTTTACCATATAAGTAAAAAGGGAAATGCATTATTGATCAAGCACCTATAATTAATTTCAAGTAAATAAAATTCTCCAAGTAAGAGAATTACCTGAAAACGGATAGATCTACTCTGCTGGACACTGTCCCTGAGCCATTTAATAGCCAATGGAAGAGAAGAGAACACGACACTATTTTCATAACTTCTAACGCTCATTCTTGCATCATCTTTAACTTCTTCACGAACAGAGTATGTATTCTTGGCCTCTCCTCCTTGTAAGTCAAAAATCAGTTCATATACAAATTAAACTGACAGAAAAACTTGCTAAAATGCGGTCTTGTTTTCTACTATGTGTGTATCTATCAAAGACAAAGAAATTTTAATAGTGATACAGCCAATAAAGTCACCCTCCAGTAATCTGACGACACGTGGAGCGATACTCCTCTTGTGACCGAACGACACGTGGCCACCCCATGATCACCTCCCAGTAGCTTGTAAGACAACTCCCCTCCACTAACCGGACGACATGTGGAACGAGCAGTTGACGTATCCATCGTGAGTGTCCCCATGCATAAGTGTAAGCTGATTACGGGGACTAAGCCACATTTAAACACCCGACAGAGGCCCTCCGCCAGAGAAGTGAGATCTTAGGGATCACGCCATTCCGAGCACGTGACTGACTTGCCTAAAGAACGCTATAAAAAGCCCAAGGTATGTGAATTCAGGATCATCTCCAATCTCAAGCTCATCACTGAAACATTTGTATCCAAACTCCATCTTCGTAGTATCTTGTTCTAACAAAGGCATCGGAGAGTCTTCGGATGCACCACTCCCCTCTCTTCTGGTGACTCTTTAGTTTACCTCTCGTTATTCCTACAGGACGTTGGACGTGGAACCTCCAGCTCAGCAACAGGTTTTCGGCATCAACAAACATGTACCTTTATGACCCTGCATTAGATTTTCCCATACTTTTTGAAGAGAAAACTGCCAGGACAATTCAACTTGAGAATCACTTGGAAGTAAAGCATGGGATCCAACCTTGTAATATACCGATACATTTGGTATGAATAGAGCCTTCTTGAAATGGACACCTACAATATCAGTTGAATTCCTGTAAGTTCCATAAATAGCATAATAGATTTATTTATATGGGCAAGCTTCTTTAAGGTTAAAAAAATGTATTTAGCCCATGTAAATCCTATGTGGAGGTTTATAACTTTCAGAAAGAAAAAAAATTGCACAAATTTTATGTTGAGAAAATTATTAATTGCTTTTAAGATCAACTCAACTAACACTTCCCAATTTCTATTTACTTCAGTGTGTTTGGAATGCTTACAAATCAGAATTTATTTGTAAGCATTCCAAAATTCTATCCAAAATTCTTTTTTATGGTTATGCTTTGCCTTGAGAATTTTGGATCATGAAGCAATGCAATTGGATTTCTGGCTTGAGCAATTAAGAAAGACAAAGAAGGTTCAAAGAAAATAAATCAACTTCTAAAAACATTTCTTTGACACTATACCTGAGCATTAACATGTTATAACATGCTTAGCTAAGTATCAAAATACAAATATTCACATTGTACCGTTATTAGAATATATTAGGTTACTTGTCTAATTAGGTTTTGATTACTTGCCTAATTTATACTTGTCATATATGGTTTTCTGTAACACTCTATATACTGCAGTATATTTGTAAATCAAGACATACTCAATACAATTATTCTCTTCCAAAACCCTATTGTTGATACTTCTGCTGAACTTCTCCGGTTTCGTTGGTTACTTCATGGTATGGGTGCTACACATTCTACTGCAACTGTTATTTATTGCGATAATCGGAGTGTAACAACCCATCCCGGGTTGACCACCCCCGAGACGATGTCATCACATTTTAAAAATCCCAGCACGACACATATATGCAACAATGAAAATAAATAACACCAAAAGAAATTTTTACATAAATCTTCAACCCTCAATAGGGGAGTTACATCAATTTGATATTTAAACATTATATACAACGTAAAATGTATGAATATTTACAAATAAATTTTTATTTTATTTTCTCATTAGTCTGAGGATGTTGACAAGTACGTGGTTTACAGAAAATGATTTCGTTTGACTATCAACCTACCAGACTATTTGTCATGTCTACTACCTGAAATCATTGTACAATGAGGTGTGAGCTTCACAAGCTCAGTGAATTAGATTTACTAGAAGTACTCAATCTATATAAATAGCCTGTCAATATTTTATCATTTATTTTTCATACAACTTGATACTAGCATTCCACTATCACTACACATATCATAAGTCTCATTCTCTATCAATCTTTTCTTCTTATTTATTGGTTCACGTTAAGCCCATCAATTATTTCAAAATTACCTCGTAATGAGGTTCACATCATAAAATCTACCATTTAGGTGGTTCTTATCACCATAACTGTCTTTCTGTGAGACTCATCCATCTATAAATAAATTCACAATAACACACCACACATCAGCATTTTAATAATGCAAACAATAATTAAAACAGATGCAATGCACGAATTATTATTATGGGAACGTCTTCCCACATGTCAACGTGTTTTTATTATCTTAGACCGGCTGTCTTCCCGGTTCTTTTCTTTCTCCTTTAGACCGACTGACTTCTCAGTTTTTTCATTTTCATTAGATTGGCTGCCTTCCCAGTTCTTTCATTTTCATTAGTTTCTTTTATTTTATTTAATGCATATGCATATGAGCAATGATATGAAATATGTATATAAATAATAAAATAAAAACAAGCATGTAATGAGACTAGCTATTCTGATTTTTTCTCAAATTATATAAAAAAATTCACTCTATTCTGATTTTTTCTCAAATTATATAAAAAAATTCACTAAATTCCTTTCATCTCAAATCACATCAAATCATCCATTAAAACTTGTCAAGATCTACTAAATTTCATCTCAAATCACATCAAATTATCCATCAAAGCTTGTCAAGATCCACTAAATTTCATCTCCTCATAATTTATATCAAAACATCAACAATAGCTCATCAATAATTTATTTATCACCATCATTATTAAATCAACTCATTTAATAATATTTATTCTCACATAATAATTTTTCTACGTGTCCAATATTCATATCATATCTATTAACCAAATCTTTATCTATCACCAAAACATAAACCAATAATTTATTTTAATATTGTCACTAAAATTTTCATTTTTATTTAGATTACTTAAAGTAAATCCAATTCACCACGTAGCACTTAAAGCTACATGTGGATCACCTCCTTGCCTTTCCCGTTCCTCTAAGAAATTTCTCTCGGTTGCAGATCGTCAATACTTGATATAATATTTGTATTAAATTTTAATTATTTCTTCAATTCTTCATAAACCACACCATTTGAAAATTCCCACTTTGAATTTCAGGAAATTTCATAAACCCTAAAAATTCAAAAATAAACATTTAGTTATTACCTTATATTTTTCTGATAGCTTATTGTGATTCTCTATGAAATTCTGTAGTAAATCCTCTCAAAATTTTACTTTTTTGACTTTTCTTTCGGTCCTCGAGTATTTAGAGAAATAAAGTATTTTAAATTTTCAAAGGAAGAAACCAAAAAGATTTAAAAAAAAAACAAATTCAATATATAGGAAAATTGAAACGGTGACCAACTTTTTTTTACTGTACAACAATCACGGCTGCAAGGCATACAGCTTTAAATTCCTTAGGGTGCAACACCTGGACTTCCAGGTTTTGCACGTTTTTTTTAAACAAATATATATTTAATTTTTTATTTATTTTTTCCTTCTTGCCTACCGGGTGTCTAATTTTTTTTCTTCGTCTTTTTTTTTCAAAAAAATCATTTTATTTAATACTAAATTCTTTATCTAAATATATTATTTAAATTTTATGTCATATTTATTAAATTACTTTTTTACCTTTACTTTTCGAATACATGTATTATACGGAGTGTCATGGCTATTGCTCATAATGATGTTTTTCATGAACGGACCAAACATATTGACAATGATTGTCATTTTGTTCGTCAACATATCAATCGTGGTACCATTCACTTTGTTTTTATTCGCTTTGTTGTTCAAATTACTGATATTTTTACTAACGCTCAATTACCTTACCGTTTTCATTAGTTAATTGGCAAGCTCAAGTTGGCCTATAATTTAACGCCTTTAGATTGAGGGGATGTTAGAATATATTAGGTTATTTGTTTAATTAGGTTTTGATTACTTGCCATATATGACTTTCTGTAACACTATAAATACTGCAGCATATTTGTAAATCAAGACATACTCAATACAAATATTATCTTCCAAAATCCTATTTCTCTTAGTTTTCTATCAATCTTAACTGTTGGGATTTTATCTCTAAAATCTACCTATTAAAATTTTAAGCAAAAAACACAACCACAACAATTAAATAGGCAAAATAAACAAAGAGCAAAAACACAACAATTTAACATGGTTCGACAATCTCTTTGCTTACGTCTACCAACTGCTTTATTAATCTTCAATTACAACTTTAAGAGTAGCAAAGTTGTTAAACTCTCACAACTCGAAAGCTCTAGTACACCCAAAACTCTCAACCTAACTTTAATTGTAAGTGATCTCTCTACTTAACAACCCAAAACCTCAATACATTCAAAGTTCACATCCTAACTCTAGTAGCAAACCTCTCTTATTTACCATGTATATTGGAATTATGTGTGTGCCTCAAACTTTTTTTAAGACCCTTTTATATAGAGAAGATTTTCCTAATACTACTAGGAAAAAAACGATAACATAATAAACCATTACTATTACTCTGACTAGAATAAACAACTATAGAATAAGAAATTATTTTTTTTCCAAACCAATTATAAGTGTTCTTACGAGGAATTGAGTCAAAATCTCAACATTCACGATAAAAAAAGGTTTTTAGGTAACTAACTTTAGAACATAAAGTAATCAAAACAAGCCAATCTTAAAAATTTGGAGCCAAATTCTTTGTCACCATTCTCTTCACAGTTTAAAGGCTGCTGAAAGAAATATAAAACTTACATCCAACTTAGAAGCCTTCTTGGAGAAAGGAGGGATGAATTTCAGAAAAAGTAAATCAAGAGATTAAAATTGTTTTAGACAAAAGAAGCATATTCTATTATCAAGATTTAATGCTTTAACGAAACATAATTCTTATATTAAGTTAAAAACACCTTAAAGATACCAGCCTTCTCCCCAGCAATTTGCCCAAGAGTATTTCCAGTTATAGCATCTAGCAAAGAGACCAAAGCAATTATGTGTAGTAGATCTAATTAATATTGAAGCAGCACGATATTTACCATGAATCTATGTCTCCATGTGGTCATACCCGAGGGAAGAAATACCGCATACAATAGATGTCTGAACCTGAAACATGATGTCGTATATACCTCAGGTTAGAAGCATGTTCCCATTAATATTGGGTTCTAGCATAACAAAATTCATATCTGATATTAGGTTTACAAAAAGTATCAATGAAAAACTATTTTCATGGTGTTATGAATCAACAAATTTCTCTCTCAAAACAACAACTAAACATGCCACATTTGTTGCATAGAACTTCCCACCTAATCCAACTTCCAAAATAACAACATCTACCTGCATACAAGATTAAAGGTAATGCTTCTACTTAATCAATAGAAATGGCATTCACGAATAAGTAGAATTTATAGTGGTGAGAAAGGTACATGTAAGACTTATATGATACACATTAGACCTGCTCTGCTGCAAATATCTTGAAAGCAAGTAAGGCAAGAAAGCGAAAGTAAGTAGGCATTGGTACATCCTCATTAGTTTTTTTCCTGCAAACCAATTAACCAAAAATTCCAAAATAAATTACTGAAAACTTGCAATGTTTTAAGATTTAAGATGTAACAATGACATAGATTACAATCCCCAACCCCAACCCCCACCCACATACACACACACACAAAGGGGGGGAGCTGTGATATAGAAGCTTAGCAGGTGAGGTAGCATTTGATTCAGCCCCTTTAGCCCTGATTTTTTGCAAAATTAATATAAGTGCATGTCTATACGCCACTATCTTATAAAAAATGATGGGCAATCTCATTTCAAGTTTATTAGATTAGATAGCCAAAGTGAACGAAAATGGCCGACCAAAAACCCCCAATTCATTGTAAGTTATGTTCTAGATGCTATTAAACTTAATTCAACAAAGCCTATATACCATCTACTTGAGGCAGCCATTTGCTGCTTTCTTATATTTGGTTTAACAGCAAAAGAACTACCAGAACCATTTATTGTCTGCTGTGTGGTATCTTTAGTTCAGGTTTTCCCATCCACGACAAAATGATAAGCCGAATCAACTTCATGAAAAATCCATGTAAGAAGCTACAGTTGCGAGAGAGACGTTTGCTAAATTACATTTGTGTGTAACATAGGCACAAACATACCTTTAGCCTATCATAGCACCTCAAGAAATAGGCCAAAAACTTCTCCTCACATATGTCCACACTGCAACAACGAACCAGAAATAAGGAAGATTAATCATGCAAAGGGTTCCATAAATTGCAAATGGGTTGAAAGAACACTATACCTTGTGCTTCTTTTTTTTTCTTTTGGTGTGTGTGCACGCGTATGTGGAAGGGTGGAGAAGGTACTCAACATTTTACTAGGCCAAAACTATTGCTAAAAGCAATAAATTACAACATTTGAAAACATAATAATTTAAGAACCGGAATGAACCAGTTTGTGTCAAAACCAAAACAGACAATGAGACTAGTCCAGTTTATCAATAAATTAAATCATATATTTCATTGATATGAAATGAACCCACAGTCCAAAATCAAGAAAGACAAGATATCCAATTTTACTTCTTTATGTATAGCCAAACAAAATGCATCTACTGATGGAAAACTTACCCATCCAAACGAAATCTTTCTTGGACATCAATGAGGTGAGGAGACGTGAAAAGTCCAGTACGGAAGCCACAATTACGTAACATAGATTCTGTAAAGGGTCATGTGGATCCCTTTCAATCCCAAGATAAAAGTTCGGTTGGTCACATAAGAAAAATAGCAAAAATAGATGAAAAGTTACAAAGAGATACTTGGCATAAATATTTATTT
Organism: Bretschneidera sinensis; assembly: GCA_023935145.1. Classification (NCBI taxonomy): domain Eukaryota; kingdom Viridiplantae; phylum Streptophyta; class Magnoliopsida; order Brassicales; family Akaniaceae; genus Bretschneidera; species Bretschneidera sinensis. The sequence continues at coordinate 21,930,873 of CM043703.1, forward strand.
TCTAATAAAAATATACTAAATTTGATAGCGATCTTTTTTCCAATACAACTACTTTTGTTATCTTGAATTGATCGTGGGGGAATAAATTAAAGAGAAGAAGGGAATACCTCTGCCTAAGCAGCTCATATAGAGCAAGTATGTTTAACCAGTTAACCGATGGAAGACCAAAGCCATTATTGAGAATGCAGTAAAACTCTATCAAATCCAACAGGGATACGACCTATTGTGGCACATTTCGGTAAACACCGCAGGTAGGATGCAAGATGCACAAGACATAAGAACATTTTACTTAATCAAGGTGGTGACTATAAAATTTCTTCCCAAACTGCAAAAGCAAGACTACCTTTCGAAAAAACAAACTTTAAGTTGGAAAATTTTCCTCTAAAATTGTGGTGTTGTGAAATGGGGATTCCCAATAAAAAAAATGCAGTAAGAAATTTATAGGATGGCTATCAACCTGCCATGCTTTATTTAACATCAGACACCCATGAAACTAACCAAATAACCATAGATAAGGGGGGCATTGAAAATTTTGGGTTACATGAACAACAGAGCAGTAATAGATTTGCCAATCAAAATGGTTATTCTTTCAATGAACCAAATAGAAATTCAACTTCAAGGGATCTGCAAGAAATAGGTAAAGCCCAAATACTAGTAACAATACATCTCAATAATGTATCTATTCTTGGAAAACTAAGTAGTAATACTAGTAAAGCATCATTGAGTAAACCAGGTAAGCTTTGTGAGCATTTAATTCCTTTCCATCTTCACTATCATTATTTTTTGTTAGGTCCCCATCAATCTAAATTTCGTTGTACACCCAAAATGTATGTCTACTTGCTATTAAACACTATAAATTGCAAAAAGTGACTGATGGGTGTTATAATTGACTGAAAAAAGTAGCCTTTGCATATGTGTATAATATGTTAGGAATTGCTGATCACCTTAAATAGTACTTTGTACCCATTTTCATGTTAATTGATTTTTTAAGTAATTTTAACCCTAAAATTTTAGAAATATCTTATTGATTTAATATTATAAATTTTTTTGAATATCTGTGAATTTAATAAAACTATATTTGTAAAATTTTAATTGTTTTTATTATTTAAAATTTTAAAATATTAATAATTTAATTTAATAAATAGTACACCATGGATATATAAATTGAAATGAAAGCAATATGATACCAAATATTAATAAATTAAAAAAAATTTAAAAAAAAATAACAGACTTAATTATGTGAAAATTATCACGAAACCAAAAAAATTCACTAATCATCACGAAAAAAATTAAATAATAATTATGTCAAAATAAAATAATTTTTTTACTAATCAATTTCTTTATATTACTGACCTGTAATAACTCTCATAAAGCCGTATCAACGGTCCTTTACCGAATGACCCTAGTCCCAAACGATATCTAAAATCTTATTTATTCTCTTTATACATTACAGTTACAATACTCCATAATAAAGCCAAAGGTCACTAAATAATTATAGTGTACGTATCAAAACTACAGCTTATATGATCTTCACCGTCCAAATACTGGATGGTACTAACAATCAACGATAGTAAAAAAACATTAAACACCATTATCCCTTAGGCCCATTCTCTTTGTACATATCTGATCGTATGCCGTTTAAGCCACAGCTGATACATCACCATAAGGAACGAATCGTGCGGCTTTGGCGTCTCGTTCCACTCAAAATGCTCACTAGCAGTCATACACAATCCCCTCATCTCCTCGTACGAACGACCTTCAATCGTGCGACTCAAAGCGCTCTTCACCTCCTGGACCCCGCCTTTGGACCTCACAAACACCGCGATCTCTTGCCACGTCAGCACTCCCATGAGAGGCAAGTCCTGGATCGGACGGTCGGTAATCACCACCGGCACGCACCCGAAACTCATCGCCTCACCTATCCCCGAAACATCGCCCGCTCCGTACTCGAACAAACAGAACTTACTCCCCGCGAGTCTGTCTTCGTAAGTCAACTGATCGGACGGATTAGATTCCATCAAGAACTCATCATCGCTCACCAAACTCTTGACCAAATTCACATCTTTGACCCAACCATGTCTAACATAACCCAAGTAAGTCCCAGCCTTGATACTTCCCGGCGCGTGGACATTCGCGAGTGGAGGGAAAGTTAAATCTTTGTGCGGGATAAAGTTACCGGGCGGTGTAGGGAAGCAGGAAATGAGAATCGAGTTCTTCTTCAGCTCGACGATGTTCCGGTTGCTGTAGAGGCCGAGACCGGTGCACGAAACGAGGAAATGGTCGGCCCCGAGGGTGCGATTCCAGTAGGGGAAGAGAGCCCGTGGCTCGGCGACGGCACGCTCCGTGGAGCGCATGGAGAGGGAGGAGAAGGGGAGGGGGATGAAGAAGAGGTGGGCTTCCTCTGGGTCTTGGGTGATGAAGGAGGAATTGAGGAGGAGAGAGAAGAAGAGTGTCTCGGTTGAGGAGGTGAAAGTGAATGTGGTTTTGGTAGGTAGGGTGTAAATGAAAATTTTGAAAGACTTGAGCATCTTTTGGTAATTAGGGAAAAGTGTGGTCGGTGAGAGATATGGTGAGGAGAGAGTGGTGGAAAGAATAGGAAGAGAGAAGCAGAGACAGAGGAGGAGAGAGAAGTGACTGGGAGACATTTTGAGGTTCTCCTCTTCTTCGTTTTTTTTTTTTGAAGAGAGAAGCAGAGACGGAGGAGGAGAGAATGAGCTAACAGAAAAGAGAGATGGGGTTTGAGCTTTGAAGACGAAGACGTTGAGAGACGGTTGCAGTGGTAGTTTCTATTTTTGGGGTTTAAAAGAAGAGCTAACAGAGAGGATTATTAAATGCTAAAAAAAGGAGCTTTATTTCGCATTTTTTTTTTGTCATTTTTTGTTGAGAGGAATGTTAAACGACCACGCGAAAGTCGTGCTCGCACGCGCCTATGCCTGCCCACTTCCCGTTCCGGTATAGAATTTTTTCTTTTCATTTTTATATAAGAGTTTTTAAGGTAAGTATCACCACCGTTGACTTCTACAGTTTGGTGTTTTTTTTTGTTAAATTAGTTTTCAGATTTCCAATCTAATTAAATAAATCTCTCTTTAAACTATTAAAACTTTAAAGGTACCCATTCAACCGAGTTTTGTAAGCCGACCATGCGTTTTCCTCGGTCAAAAAAATCCTTAACGCTTCATCAAATCCTAGCTTTCATACTAAGAGAAGTATATACTTTGAACCTACATTACCTCGGTTATCCAGAGGAACCGAGCTTTCAAAGTCGAGGGTGCACTTTTCTCAGCACGTCAAAATTGTGCATTTCTAGGAAAATCAAAGACTTATAATTGAAAAGGGTGAACTAAGGACTGAGCTTCGTAAGTTGATGAGCCTTTCTGCTCAAACAAAAAAATGCTCAATCCCTTGAGCATAAACTCTTCAAAAGTTGTCTACTTCTTTAGACTCAAATGAGTTTAAGGAAGTAAGAAAAATATGATGTGGATCAAATTTTATTCACTAATAAAATAAAAACAAATGACCATGATAGGAGAGTAATTTCACACCTAAAGGTCAAAAATCAAATAAATGAACTACACATAACAATTAAAGAGAATGGTAAATAGTAAAATCTAGTGATAATAATGTAATTTCATCGCCAAACCACACTAAAATACTACACAATTTTCTTAATTGGACTCAACCCTATGTAAGGACTTCTATCACTCTCTCCATTCCTAAAATTCAATATTTGAGTTCTAGTTTGAGTATTTCATAGATTTTAAATTTGAATGATCTTTTAGTTTACGTGTAAACGTACTTGTTTGTGCATTCAAAGCACCCTCCCTCTTTCCTTTTTTTCTTCCTAACTCTCTTCCCCTCTTTTGCCTTTTTCTCAATCATTTTTTAAATTATTTAGTTATTTTAAATATAAAAATTTAATTAAATTTTATAAATTAATATAAAAAACCTAACATAAAAATTTATTTTAAAATAAATTTTATTTTTTTAACTCAATTTGGCTACATACTGAATGTAAACAAAGAACGTACCCTGGGCTTGTTACTCATGTCTAGTTGTTACTCATATGGTCCCCAAATCTGAAACTCATTAAAGGCCCGTGTGGCTTACGTCTTGAGTCTTGCCGCACGGGAATCAAACCCGTGGCCCAGGTCCAGCCCAACCACGTGTATCTGGTTGTAAAACAACTAACACGTGTACTTAAATGCTTGAAAGGCGCGTGGGCAGAGTGTGCTCTCTTTGTTACTATAGAGTGTGTTACCGGTCACTCGGTCCGCTCTCTCTCGTCCCGTGTTGCTTCCAATCTACGGAAAGAGCAATCTTGGGGCACTAATTTTGAAGCCAGTTTTCACTCTCACAAGAAGAATCTCAAATCTTTTCATCTTGATTTCTTTTTATTATAATTATAGTGTCTCTTTAATTAACATCAAAGTTTCTCTCTGTCTCTCTCTGCTTGATCTCTCTCCCTTTCTCTCTCCTCACATGGACGAGTCTTACACTAATCTCCCTTCCAGCCATTTGCTTGGTTCAGTACCTGTAAGCCCTGATTTATTCCGTTAATCATATTTATATACATAGTCATACATATGTGCATATCATTTGCAAAAATGTTAGGATGTTGACATTGTTAATGATAGAGTTTTCTTCAATTGATTTTTTTTTTTTTTTTTTGGGGGGGGGGGGAGATTAGTCACTTTGATTTTTCTTTTTTTATTTTGGTTGATGTCTCACTATTTAATTGTGAAAGAAATGAACTCTAATTGCATTTAAGTTAATTATTTGTGCAAGTTATGATGGAGCTGACTATTGGAGAAATTTGGAACTTGGAGACGATTAAACGTTGACTTGTTATATGCTTGCTTTTGGATTACTGGTAGTTGAAGTGCAACTGCAGAATTTTGAAATCTTTTTCCTTTCTTTTTCCCTTTTCTAGCTGAAACACATTATAAAGTTTATATAGATAGTAGTTTAATACATTTTTAAGAGGTATTGATTGCGTGCTGTTAAAAATTTGGCTCTAAATATGGTACTACTGTGAATTCCATTTGTATCAACCACAATAGCATCTTTTTTGGCATAGCTGCTTATTGCTAGAATTATATTGTTTGTGTTGAAATGCTAAAATGAAATTTTATGTTATATAATTACTAGAGTTCCTTATTTGACTGCACTTCACTTAGGCATGCCACAAAATCTTATATGCATATATATTCTCTCATCTGTGTTCTTATTATAGTTGTTTTTGGATTTTGTAGGCTGTCATCAAGGAAGAAAAGAAAACTACAAACTATAAGGGTATGGGGTTTTGTTTTCAAATTTTCATGTAGCAAACGAAATGTTTTCTTGTTTATAGTTACAGTTAAACTAAATCTCTCTCAAACTTCAAAGAAGAAAAGGTAACAATTGTTTTTGAACTCGTTTGCAGCCTCTGAAGCTAATATGCAAATATTCCCACCAAATAATGGTGCAGGCAATGGGCGGGCCTATCAAACTCTTGGAAGCCCAAGTGGTATGCTTTTAATTATTTGATATATGTATATGGATAAAAGGTGAATATTATTTATACAAAAATATTGAATACAAAAGCAGATAAAACTGCTATAAGAAATCAAAGAAAATAACAGAAACAATTAGATAGCAGAAGCTAATCCCCAGACTTGAGCTAGCCTATTATCAATATCATTCTAGTTTACTTTGGATGCACTTACCAGCCTATCCCTCACATCCTTAACAATAGTTTGTAAAACTTGATCACTGCTTTGAAAGATTGAAGTGTAAATCCTGGAATTCCTTTCCTTCTGTATGTGGTAGACATAGGCATTCCATGCAATCTTTAAGAGAAGGATCTGAGGAGATTTTCCCTTTAAATACTTGATTTCACTGTTAAATTCTTCCTGCCAGCTCCCTACCGTAGTCTTGACAGTGTTAGCCTTGTGCAGAATTTGTTTCCAAATAACCTTAGAAAAGGTACAACCAAAGAAAACATGGCCCCATAATTTCCTGGGTTGCAGAGAATGCAGCTGGTTTACTTGCAGCCCCCAGCTTTGTAGTATAGAGTTTGTAGAGAGTCTATCAAAAATAGCAAGCCAGCTTATGAAACTATGTCTAGGCATTAGTGAACCAGATTACTCGGTGCCAAGAAAATTTAGCTTTCCTTGGTCTTAAAAAATCCCAAGTTGCCTTGATTTGGGATTTGCCAGTCTTTTAAGGAAGCCATATCACTTCATCCTGAGTAGAACGAAGGATTACATCACACAAAGCATCTTGGATTTCCAGAAATGCTTCTGATCTGGCTGGAGGTCATATCCATACCCTATTTCTGATAACATAAGCAACTTTTCCTTGCTCTGATAAGGCAGAATTGTAGAGAATTTTTTGCTGTAATGATCAGGTAATGGCCCCATAGGATGCCGATTGTCATGCCAGAGAGATATACTCTCACCATTACATAAATGATACTTCATCATAGGCTTAGCAATGTATCTGAGCTTCAATAGCTTCCTCCATGTACAACTACAATTTGAGGGAGGCTTCGCAGACCAGAAGCTTCTCCCTTTAAGAACATTGGCATTTATCCAAGCTACCCAAAGCGAACAAGGTCTGATAAAGAGAAGCCAGATGTTTCTCAGAGCAGAAATGTTATTCCAGTCCCCTAATTTTCTGAAACCTAAACTGCTCTCAGATTTCGGGAAGCAGAGATCAGACCATCCGACTTTAGCTCCCTTAACATTATCAGCATTACCCCTCTGGAGGAATGAATTAAACAATCCGTCAACTTTGTTAATAATCTTCTTTTGAAGAACAAGCATTGAATACCAATAGTTAGCTATGCTATCAATAACAGAAGTGATTAGTTGTAATCTACCAGCAAAGGATAGATACTTGGCAGTCCATGAGTGTATTCTGGTAAGAATTTTGTCCATTAAAGGCTGGCAGTCCCTTTCTGAAAGTTTACCAGAGATTAAGGAGACTCCTAAATAACAAAATTTGAAACCAGAAAAAGGCTAATAGATGAGCCAATTCCTTTTTAGTTACTTCACTGCAAAAAAATTCACTTTTGGAAGGGTTGACTTTTAGTCCTGACATCATGTAAAAATCCTTAAAGACTTCATTAACTCCCACCAAAGAAGTGGAACTTACATCAGTGAAAAGCATTAAGTCATCAGCAAAACATAAATGAGTGAGACCAATGGCCTGGCATTTAGGATGATTATAAATTTTCCAATCTGCTACTGCTTTATTAAGGAGCTTGGACCCTACTTCCATAGCATTCACAAAAGGTAAGGGGAGAGGGGATCCCCTTGCCTTACACCCTTCTTACCAAGAAATAACCCACTAGAGTGCCATTGAAAGCAATGGAGAACTTAGGTGTTGGGATACAGCCTTTGATCCACTTTAAGAATATTGATGAGGATGGTCCGATGGACTGAGTGAAAAGCTTTCACGATGTCAATTTTTCATGGTGCATTTGGGGAGGAGTTTCTTTTGTGATAGTTCTTGACAAGGTCTTCAGCAAGAGTAACATTTTCTACAATTCTTCTACCTTGAATCAAAGCACTCTGATAAGGACTAATGAAGAGGGGAAGGCGTTTCTTAAGCCTATTTGCAATAATCTTTGTGATGCACATGTAGAGGACATTGCAACAAGAAATTGGTCTGAAATCTTTAATCTTTGAGGTTTGAAATTATTTGATTTATATATTCTAAAAGAGGGTAAGTGTGGTAAGCTTATTGACTTGATCAATCAGAAGTTTTCTCGGTCCTTTTATTTTTTGAAAATTCATGTTTTTAACCACTAATTTAAGATAACAAGGTGATATAACCTAAAATCTTTTATATTGCCTCTTGAAGTGGTTGACTAAGGAGGTTCTGTTTTGCGTGAAACCTCAGTGGCGGTTGAGGAAGAAAAGTACAACATCTATTTAACTACATAGGATGTTCATTTACATGTCGGGCTTTGTTTTTTTATAACCAAGTTGTTCCTTTTATAGAAATTTATTACGATAACAAGTTTTTACTGTAATACTTCTAGTTGGCTCTGAGGTTGAACAAAGCACAATATAATTTCTCCTAGAATTGCTTCTTGAGCTGTGAGACTTCCATGTCAATTGGAAGAGTTGCTGGAAAGTTACATGAATTTCAGCTGTTTTACATTGCGATATATGAGAGCTGTTTGATTACTAAAGTTTTCAGTAACATGAGCCATACTTTTATAGTATTGATTGATGAATTGAGATGAATGCCTCCCTTTCTTAATATGGCCATTTTTAAGGGGATCTGTTATTGCTTTTCCCAATAGTGTTAGAGGGTAGAGTTGCATTTATATGTAAGGCCTTGGATTCTTTTCCTTTTCTTGGGATTCTAAGTATGAATTCTTTCAAGGTGAGGGATGGTTGCTTAGAGCAACTCTTTCAATCAAGAATAGGTTTACCTGTAGAAATTAAAGTGCTGTTGTTATCTTGTTTTGTCCTAGCTTTCTCTAGGTTTCAAAGAAAGTAATTCTGTTGGTGAAGGAAATCCAAAAGACGTTATCCATAAGGGAGATCCAGCAGATCTGTTCTGTTGCTATTACAAGGGACTTTTATCTTAGTGAAGTTATGAACATCAGAATCATGCATTTTTCTTTGAGCTCCTGTATTTAAGCATTTATCGTATAATGAGAGAAGTTTTCCCTAAATATATTTTGAGTGGAAGAGGTAAGAGGAGGATCAAGAGCTTTTTGCCGGCATTATAAGCTTTGCCATCTTTTCGTCGCTTGGTTGTTAAGTCTCTTAATTCCTAAGGTAGATAGTTTCTAGTCAATTTAATGAACTGAGTTGGTTGCCAGCAACTTAGGTCAGTTTGGTTCAAGCCTGTTTATTAAGCAAATGAGCCGGATTACTGGAATTGCCTACCTCATAAAGCTATTTATCCTGCTCAAAAGGACTTGTGAACTTGATGTTTCTTTTTTTATTCAGATGAACACTCAAATAATTTAAAAATGTAGAGAGGTGTCACGTTGAGCATTGGGTAATATGATGGTATGGATCGTAAAGAGTAAAATGAAATAATTTTTCCCTACTTATTTCTGGAAGGTCCGGGAAATGTATATATTTTGACTGAGCCCATAAGCTTGGGCCAACTTGTTGAATGAGGTCATGGAAGCTTAGAGCCACTGAGTTTCTGTTTATATTTAATACAGATGTACTGTTAGTACAATTAGATGCATGGCAGTGATAATACACATTTGCAGTGCTTTCATTTACAATGACTTTTGTTATAATTTAATTATATGGTTTCTTGTCCATCCATGCAGAAGGATTTGAAGAAAAGCTGGCAAACAACTGGAAGGGAGTATTTAGTATCTCATCATACACACAATATTTCAATGTCGATACAGACATTGTCTTAAACAGATTGATTAGTTCCTTGTATCCCGTTGGTGGAGATTTTTTCAACAAGATCGATGCTAACCCTGATCTGTGAGTTCTAAAAAGTTTTTGCCTTTCTTTGCTACAACTATATAGAAATATAGATGATTTTTTGGTGAAAATTTTCTTTGGAGAGAAGGTTCTTAACCAATCTAATCTTTCATGAGAATTTATAAACTGTTTTAAGGAGAGATTATATGTTCATCCTTGAATAAAAAGGGTTTTGTTGGGGATGTGTAGTGGCATATAGAGCTGGGACATTGCAATCAGGATGAAAAGTTGGATTGATGATGTTAAAGAACGGGTGTTTTATGTTAGATATATGTGAAACACATTTGCTTGTTTGAAATCAGAATCAGTGATCAGATTCATGACTTATGATTTGAGGCAAGTAGAAATTGCTGTAAGGAAGAATGAGCAATGCAGAAGACAGAATCATTTCCCACATCTGTAATCTCTGTCTTTTTTTTTGTTCTAAGTCCAGCACGTTACTTCTTTTGTTTTTCTATAAGTGCAAGCATATTACTTATGTTTTTCACCTTGAAAAATAGTTGTTGTCAGGAAAAAAGGAAGGGCTGGGTGAAAGGAAAGCTAAGAAAGTACTATTTCTTATCAGATCATTGCATGGATTCTTTTCCTAACCTTTCATTTGTGTATGCGCATGCACATGGCTGTGGCATTGAGGAAGTCAGACTTCTGACTTGCTGAGGTTATAAACAGAGCAAAACAGAAAGTCAGTAGTCAGAGTAGAATCTTCTTGTTTAGAATGTTTTACAGAGGCAAACATTGATACTTGGGGAAAATGAATTTGAATATAGTAATTTTTGTATTATTTCTTATTTTTACCTTTTTATTTCTCTTATAAAAGAGGAAATGTAGCTTCCTATGAAATGTTTATGGAGGAGTTAATTTAGTCAGCATTCAGCAATCGTGTATGAAGAAAATATCCTATTTTCGTTGCCGTATGGGATCTATAGTTTGAAGTTGACTGTCCATTTTATGTTGTCCATGAACTATTGTTGTCAAATTTCTTGTTTCCTGTTTTCTGGGGATTTGTTTCCTATTAAGTTATTTTTAAATAAAAGGATAAGGAAGATTGTTTCCTATTATTTCTCTAGTTTTAATTCTGTGCTTTATTCTTTAAATTAAGGAATTGTTAGTTTCTATAATTGTGGAGAATCAGTGACAGATTTGTGATCAAGTTTCTTTATATAAGGCCTTTGCCTTTCACGTAATAAGTATTAGAGGAGAATTTTTCTATTCCATATTTCTTCATGGTATCAGAGCTAGGTTACGATGCTTTCTGTTAACCGCGCCCTCATCTCTCTCCTCTCTCTCTAATATTTTTTTTCCTCTCCATCTACACTCTTCGTGATTCAGAGCTGCAGCGTCGCTGCACCCTTCCGCGTATAATCTCAGTGCCGTCTTTCTCCAGTTTTTATGGCAGGTAGACTTGCAACGTTTCCCAGGGAACGGCCATGATTGGCACCAAAGGTAATGATGGCTTGAAGACCTTGGTCCCCTTGCAGTCGACCCCAATAGCAGTTGCCATAGTTCATGTCCCTTGCTCAGATAATTCCTCTCTCCAAATCACCTCTCATAAACTCAATGGAAAAAATTATCTGCCATGGTCGCGATCTGTGGAGATGGTTATTCGAGGGAAAGGCAGGTATGACTATCTTGATGGGTATGCCAAGAAACCTAAAGAGTCAGATTCATCTTTCCTGACTTGGGATGCTCAGAATTTAATGGTAATGGCTTGGTTAATCAACTTCATGGATGAGAAGATTAGTGAAAGCTTTATGTGCTACACAACTATCGAACACATGTAGGAGGCAGCCAAGAGACAATATTCTGATATTGAAAACTCATCTCAACTATTTGAACTACGAAACAAGGCTCGGAATCTAACTCAAGCCGAGATGGATATTACGACCTATTTCAATGCTCTTACAAAATTATGGCAGGAAGTAGACATATTTAATAATGGTCATTGGTTGTGTTCAGGATGCATTGAGAATCATCAAAAGATGGTGAGCAAGGAAAGGATCTATGATTTCCTTTCGGGTCTTAACAAGGACCTGGATGAAGTACGTGGGCGTCTACTTGGCTCTAAGCCACTGCCAAATCTTGAGGACATTTTTGTTGAAATTCGAAGAGAAAAAACTCGCAAATGCGTAATGCTTGGTACTATAAAAACGACAACTGAAAACTCAGCCTTCTCAGCTCGCGAACCTGAAAATTCTCGCGAGGAATCCCAGAGTCAAAAGAAGAGTGGTAATTTTTTGTGTGATCACTGCCAGAGATCAAACCACAGCTGTGATAAGTGCTGGAAATTGCATGGTAAACCTGATAATTGGAGGGATACTCGCAATAATAAAAGGGATTCCAGAAGTCTTCAAGTTACTACGGATACAGCATCAAGGACTAGTGACAACAACTTCAATTTCTCTCTGAGCAAGGAGCAAATGGAGCAGCTGTATCAGATCCTAAATACCCAATCATCCAACCAGAGTTAATCCACTGCCCAAGGTTAGCAGTCACAGCCAGCCTCGGGTACCTCACTTTTGGCCCAAAAAGGTACTTTCATGACTGCTCTAAGTGGTATATCTGAAATGACCGAACCCTGGGTGATAGACTTATGGGGCTACGGATCATATGACAGGTTATGCGAGTCTCTTCTATTCTTATAAACTTAGTCCAGGGAATTTGAAAATTAAGGTTGCAGATGGTTCTCTTGCAACGATTGCTGGTACTGGTACCATTAATATTAGTCCTCAAATATCTCTCAAATATGCATGTTCCAAAGTTATCATGCAATTTACTATCTGTTACTAAAATTACCAAAGATCTAAATTGTACTGCCCAGTTCTCACATTCCATTTGTAAATTTCATGATATGACTTCGGCCATGAGGATTGGCAGTGCTAAGGAAGACAATGGTCTCTCTTCCTCACGGAAGCTAATCCCTTCCTCACGGAAGCTAATCCCTTCTTCACGGAAGCTAATCCCTTCCTCACCGAAGCTAATCCCTTCCTCACCGAAGTTACAAATAAGTTTTTAATCCTAAACATTCAAAGAGTTATTGCAACTCTTTTTCCTTTACAATAAATGAGATTTGCTGTAAAGTAAATGGTAGAGAGATAGCAATAAATGCTTTTACAAATGAATAATATCTCTCTTTCAAGAACAAACTTGCTCAACAATAAGTATTTCAAAGCTTTTGAGAATTAATTAACTTTCTTATGAATTGAATGTGTTATATTTTTCATTTAAATGCTCAATGAAATGGGTTTATATAGTCTTGAATCAATATGGTCGTTTGACACTGACTTGGTAAGGTTGGGGTATTAAATACTCAAGTCTCACGTCTCAAACGGTCATATTTTTTTAATTAACAGTCGACTGAGTCAAGTGAGAAACTTCACTTTTTAGGCTATGGGAGAGTACCAGTCGACTGGGTCTAAGCACAACTCAACTAAGAACTTTTTGTCCCAGCTATTAATCGACTGGCTCCTTAACACCAGTCGACTGAGAACCCTTTGTCCCATATCTTAGTCGACTGGTATATGGAGCCAGTCGAATGGGTTGTCTTTCAACCTAGTTTTTCATGTTTTAAAACTGTTTTTGACTTAGAAGCATTTGAATGAATAGTTTTGTCAAAGTCTTCTGTAAAATGAGCCACAAATCAAGTTAAATATTTGAACATGAGAGATTTACAATTGTTTTAATTACCTTAATGCCTATTCTAGATCTTCTGTCTTGTCTTGGTGTCTGAATCGAGTTAAATTCTTGCATTTTTGTTTCTATGCTGAATGCTTATGCCGCTTAAACACTTAAATAAAACTATTAGTGCAATTAGAATAGTGTTTTATCATTATTAGAATCAAATACGGGTCAACTATTTCAAAGTTGGACATGGTTCTACTGTGGAATTTGCTAACTATAACCAAATTTAATTTGTATCCTCTGATTTTAAGGAAGATGATAGAAGCAGCTAAAACAACTAAGGGTGGTTTGTCGTTTGATATGTTGATTACTAATATCTTGGCTTATTTAAGATCCCACTTTATGAGGAACAATCTTAAGATTTGGATCCATTTGTTACTTTTGATTATCATAACATGAAGAAGATGAAGTTTGTGGTTTGTGAGGGTAGGATTGAAGCAAAACCTAGTGTTAATATTCCTGTAGCTGAGGACAAGGATAATGAAGAGGCTAGTGATGATGAGATTGGTGTTGAGGAAGCTAGTGATAGAGGTCATGAGAGTGGTGCAGGTGGATTGGATGCTAATGCTGATATTTTTAAAGCTTTAGAATACCTTCAACTATATGTAAATGGGTTGAGGAATGAGATTGGAATGGGTTTTCATACGATGAGGACTGACTTTGATTCCTTCCGGATAAGCATAGAAGCTTCGGTTCAAGCCCTTTGCTTAGATTTTGAGAATTTTAAGACTCGGATCGAGGAATCTCTTGATAACCTCTAGGGGCTCTTAACTCATTATTATGATTCAAATTCTTAAATCATGCAACCTTCCTTTTTGCTTTATCTTTTGAGAACTTTCAACTCTAAAAGTCTTGCAAGAACTTTTTATTTTCTTAGCATGCATTTTAGTTTCTTGTTTTGGCTTGGGGGAGCATTTCTATGATTGCTAGTTAAAACTTATGGATGCTTTTATGAATGTTTATGAATGTCTTTTCTTGTCTCTATTGTTGGTTGTAGATGTTTTGGATATATATTTGCTTCTTTTGCAGGGGTTATATGAAAAATCAAGAGAAAATCTGCTCATTTTTTCGTAAAATTCTCATACTTAAATTTTTTTTATTGATGGTTACTCTTAGGGTGAGCTTGTTTATTAGTCTACCTTTTATGATGGTGTCAAAGAAGGAGAGAAAGAAGTTAGTTTTTAGATAAACAAGTTAGGCTAATCATTATCTAGAAAGGGGGAGAAAAATTTAGTTAGTTTTTAGATAAACAAGTTAGGCTAATCATTATCTAGAAAGGGGGAGAAAAATTTACTTATACTATGCTTTTTGGTTAATTCATTTACTCTTTGAAATTGTTATTGTTTGGCTGGTATCTTCAATTTGCAGGAGGTTCTTTTAAAACTTTAAAGGAAACTCTATCAAAAAAAAATTTCAAAAACTAAACAGTTAGTCTTTATAATTAGCTTTTTAAGAAATTGTTTTATAATCATAAAAGAGAGGGAGATTGTTGACCCCATATAGCTTTTTAAAAAAACTATATTAAAATACTCTAACTACCTTTTGTCTAAGCTTTATATTATTTGAGGTACTTTGTATGAACCTTAGAAGGTGCGCTCGCACTCTACAAGCTGTTCACGCATGCTCGTTGCCTTGCACACTCCATGTTTTAACCCTTTGAGGCAATTTCAAAGACAAAGATGTTCAAGCTTAGAAGTTTTAAGGTAGTAGAATTTTATGTAATCTCCTTCCCAATTTCTTAGCTTTTAAATGACTTAATTTATTTCTCAAAATATCTTGCTTAAAACCCAAATATCTCTTCCCAAAAGTTGGTGCAAATTTTGTTTAAGAAAAATTTATAAGGGATTTTTGAAGAGATAATGGCTTAATTTGGAAGCTTTGAGGCCGTTGGTGAAGACCATAACCGCCACCTTTTGGTCCATCTCCCTTACTTGAACCATAGCTAAGGTGAATCATGAAATGTAGTCATGGAGGCTTTTCTCGACATATTGAGTTATACTTAGCAGACTTTCAAGGGTTCTTTTAGGGCCTCTTCTGCTGAAGAAGTGTGTTGCAAACATTTCACCGAGTTCATCAAATGATTCTATCGACCTTGCAAACAATATGGATAACCATGTTCTTGCTGTCTCTTAAAGAGTTATTGGGAGTGCACGACACATCGCTGTTATTACTTTGAGGAAGAGATCTCCAACAATAAACAAGCTTTGACTGTTGGTTGTGAGTTTATTTCTTTATCTAGAAAACAACAAATAATGTTATGGCACTCTAGGTTAGGCCATCCTAGCTTTCAATATTTGAAACAATTGTTTCCCTCTCTTTTTCGGAATAAAGATGTTTTTCAGTGTGATGTTTGTCAAATTGCTAAACACCAAAGGTCAGTTTTCCCTATTCATCCATATAAATCATCCAAACCATTTGCATTAATTCATAGTGATATATGGGGTCCTTCACTGGTACCAAATGTAACTGGAAAAAAATGGTTTATCACATTCATTGATGATCACACACAGACTACCTTGGTTTATCTTTTAAAAGAAAAAGGTGAGGCTGAACAAACTTTCAAACACTTTCATTTGATGGTGAACAACCAGTACAATGCAAAAATACAAATTTTACGTACTGATAATGGGAAAGAGTACTTTAATTCCATTCTGGGGGGTATTTTTTGGAAAATGACATCATTCACCAAAGCTCATGTGTTGATACTTCTCAACAAAATGGGGTAGCCGAAAGAAAAAACAGGCATCTCTTAGAAGTAGCTCGCTCTATTATGTTCGCTAATAATATCCCTAAATCCTTTTGGGGTGATTCCATACTTACAGACTGCTATCTTATAAACCGTCTTCCTACCCGAGTTCTCAACTACAAAATACTTTCCCAGTTCTTCCTTCAATACTACCCATAAACAAGGTCAGTAAGTTCGTTACCCTTCAAAGTGTTTGGTTGTAAGTCTTTTGTTCATGTTCATGATCATAACCGAAGCAAACTAGATCCCCGAGCTCTACTTTGTATTTACCTTAGGTATTCAGCCACTCAAAAAGGGTACCGTTGCTACTCCCCAAAAAAACGCAAATACTTTGTCACTATGGATGTCACTTTTTTTGAAAACCAGCCCTTTTACCACAAAAATTCGCTTCAAGGGGAGATTGGGAATGAAGCCGCTTTTTGGGAACCCACACCAAGCCTTATCCTACCTCTTCTAACCGATCCACCCACACCAGCCAAACAAACACAAGAACCCACACCTGCCACAAATGACCTGGAGTCTGCTATTAACATTGACAACTCTAGGAAAGGGGGAGATTCACAACAGCAACCTGAGTTACGTATTTATTCTTGAAAAAACACCTCACGAAGAATAGAGAACGTTGTCGACCTACAGCCTTGCCATGAATCAAAACCAAATTCATCACCTGAAGTTAGTGATCTTGACTGTCCTGTTGCTTTGAGAAATGGAGTTCGTTCTTGTACTCTGTATCCCATTTCCAATTATGTTTCGTACAGTCATTTTTCACCTTCTCCAAGCTTTTATTACTAAACTGTCAGAAGAGAAGATTCCTAAAGATATACAGTAGGCTTTGAGGATCCCTGAATGGAGAAAGGCAGTTACAGAGGAAACACAAGCTCTTGAAAAAATCGAACTTGGAATCTCGTAGAGAAACCTGAAGGGAAAGCTTCGGTTGGGTGTAAAGGGGTGTTTACTGTGAAGTATCGACCTGATGGGACGATTGAGAGATACAAAGCAAGACTGGTTGCAAAGGGCTTCACTCAAACGTATGGTATTGATTACAACAAGACTTTTGCCCCAGTTGCCAAGCTCAATACAGTCACAGTACTTCTATCTCTCGCAGCAAACCTAGATTGGGATCTACAATAACTTGACGTGAAAAATACCTTCCTCAACGGTGATTTGGAAGAGGAAGTCTACATGGATCTTCCACCGAGATTTGACAAAGACAGGAAGAATGGGACAGACTGCAGATTGAAAAAAATACTCTATGGTTTGAAGCAGTCCCCAAGGGCCTGGTTTGGCAGATTCACAAAGGTGGTCTTACAACAAGGGTATAGGCAAGCTCATACCGACCATACCCTCTTTTATCGACACAAAAATGGTAAGAGTACAATTCTTATTGTCTATGTGGATGACATAATTTTGACAGGAAATGATACAATGGAGATGACAAGACTAAAAACTAGACTGGCAGCTGAATTCGAGATAAAATATCTTAGACCCTTACGCTACTTTCTTGGTATGGAGGTTGCTAGAAACAAGAAAGGAATATCAGTCACTTAAAGAAAATATGTCTTGGATCTGTTAAAGGAAATAGGGATGCTAGGCTGTAAACCGTTAGACACACCGATGGATTCCACAACAAAGATAGGAGACAAGAAGGATGAAACTCCGATTGATATTGGGAGATACCAGTGACTAGTTGGAAAGCTCATTTATATTTCCCACACCAGACCAGATATTGCATTTGCTGTGAGTGTTGTTAATCAGTACATGCATGCTCCCTGCGAAGAACACATGGAGGCTATACTCCGAATCCTAAAGTACCTCAAAGGATCACCTGGTAAAGGTTTATTTTTTTAGCAGAAATGAGTCTAGGAGTATCAAGGGATTCACAGATGCAGATTGGGCAGGTTCTATTGAAGACAAGAGGTCTATTTCAGGGTATTGTGCATTTGTATGGGGCAATCTGGTCACTTGGCGAAGCAAGAAACAAACAATTGTGGCCCGGAGTAGTGCTGAGGCTGAATTTCGAGCCGTGGCTCATGGTATTTGTGAAATGCTAAGGCTGAAACTATTGCTTGAAGAATTGGAGATGAAAATAAATCTTCCTCTAAAGATTTACTGTGATAATAAGGCATCCATAAGTATTTCCCACAATCTAGTCCATCATGATCAGACAAAACATGTGGAAGTGGATACACTTTATCAAAGAAAAAATTGAGGATGGTATACTGTACATAACCTATGTGTCTACAGGTGATCAAGTCGCAGATGTACTAACAAAAGCTCTAGCTAGGAAGATGTTCGAAAGACAGATTGACAAGCTGGGCATGTTCAATCTTGGAAACCCAGCTTGAGGGGGAGTGTTGTCAAATTTCCCGTTTCTCTTTTCCTGTTTTCTAGGGATTTGTTTCCTATTAGGTTATTTTTAAATAAAGGGATAAGGAAGATTGTTTCCTATTATCTCTCTAGTTTTAATTCTGTGATTTATTCCTTAAATTAAGGGATTGTTAGTTTTTATAATTGTGGAGAATCATTGACAGATTTTTGGTCAAGTTTCTCTATATAAGGCCTTTGCCTTTCACGTAATAAAGTATCATAAGAGAATTATAGATGTAACTGAATGCAAAGGTGAAGGTTGTAACTGAATGCAAACTATTTTTCTTCCTAATGCGATCTTCTTCTGATGTAAATTTTATGTCGTGGGTTACCAATAGTGATGAATACATATTATCTTTCTTCTTTTTTTGTTCTCTTATTGTGTGTGAAATGTCATGCAGTGAAATCAGTGGAATGTTATTTTGTTCGTTCCCATGTATAAATATACAAATACAGTTCTGTGCAGCTTTTGTAAATGAACGGAAAATTTCAAAATAAGCCCTGCATGTTCTATAAATGAATGGAAGTTGGCACTTAGAGAGGATTATATAGATTACAAATTATGGGGAATCTCTGCATTTAATTAACCAAGCATGTTAAGAATCTAGTGATTATATGGCGATGACAAAAACGTCACAGCAGTGATATTGCATGGATATCTAATACTTTAAGAGTTTTTTTAATTTTGTGACATGTTAGGTATGGACTTATCTGGATCTCCACTACATTAGTGTTTGTGCTTGCTTCACTTGGAAATTGTGCCACGTACTTCATGCAAAAATGCACTGACAGCAGTACGTCTTGGACCTTTGATGTCAGCTATGTAAATTTGGCAGCATGCTCTATATACGGTTATGCAATTCTGGTGCCACTGGCATTTTACTTCTTGCTTCAGTATATGGGTTCAAATGCTAATCTTGTAAGATTTTGGTGCATGTGGGGATATTCTCTCGTCATCTTCGTTCTGAGCTCTGTAAGTATCTGCCCCCTCTTTTTTTCCAATTGAAAAACTTTTTCCCATCTTTCTTTCTCTCCAATTCTGATTGTAGTAAATCATTCAAGCATATGTACCTATAAAAACAATTTTGTTGTTCATTGTTTTCTCTTTTGAAGGTATATTATTGGATTTATATGGATAGCTTCTGGGTTGTGCTCAAAGGAATTCTAGATCAGAGTGGAATAGTTATTGCTAGCAATGCTCTTAATCTTCTGTGTCCATAACATTAATTCTGGGCATTTAACATTGAATAAGCATGTTAACAGATGTTAAACTGCTTTGAACTTCCTAGATCTTTGTGGTTGCTAAGCACCTAGAGATAATAACCTTTAGAAAATTTGATGAAAATTGAGGAGCCCTTTTCTTCTTCCTGCTGAAATTTTACTAGTCCATTAATATCTTGTTATCTAGTATTCCTATGCTCATTAACCCGTAGTCCTTGAAAATTTTCAGTTTCTGCTGCTTATTCTAATTGAGTTCCTGCGGTGGATCATCACACTCCTTGCTGGTACTGCCTCATCATGTTTTGTTGCCCTGAACCTCAGATCTTATTTAGAGGGGAAAGATTTAACAATTATGGTGGCTGCTGCATTCTGCTTGCAAATGGCTCTTGCCATCTTCATCAAGGTCTGGTTCTTTCCATAGGCCTCAGTCTGCATGGTCCATCTGAGAGGTCAAAAATTTAGAGTTGCTGCGTTTACTCCGTCTCTGGAAAACACTTGATGAGATGTTATTTGGAGTTAAACGCATATGCAAAAAAGGACAGGTTTTTCAGTATGTTTTGGGATTACTCACTTGGTTGCATTTTGGTTTAGTGAAGAGATAGAGACATGGAATGGGAGCGAGAAATTGAGGAAGAAATGTCTTTGATGAATTCTAGTAGAGTTGCTAATGTTGCATATGGAGTCAGTTTATCGGAATGGCTTAGGTGTTGATGGTCTACCACTTTTAGGGGCCAAAATTCAGCCAAGAGGAGGAGAATCAATGTTACTAAAACATTTTAAATCTGGAACTTACCTCATTAGGATGTGCTTGTGTAAATGTACTAAGTTTTCATCATGATGTTTTGCAATCTTTTTTATGTCGATTTTAAATGTAGTAATTGCTTTCAGCAGCAAAAGCAAATTATCTTCTCTCTCTGCGCCTTTTAGGTGTTCACTGACGCTTCTTGAGGTATTTCATTCATTAAGAAATAAGTAGTTCACTTTGAGGTTTATGTATAGAAAAACATAACATTCATGGCAATGATAAAACGCTCATGAGATTAGCAGGTGCTTTGTGAATCTGTGGTTGCAGTGCAAGCTAAAGGTGAAGGATAGCAAGGAAAATCTTTATAAACTCACTTTTGTCTTTTCAAAGTTTTAACAGATTGCCCAAGTATCATAGATTCATAGTAGATATCATATACTGTTGCACCAGTTTATGTTTAACTTGTTGAGTCTCTCAAGGTCTCTTGGTAAAGGGTAAGTTTTTCGTAGAACTTTGAAGTTCATTGTGATCCTTAAATTCACTTAACTCTCAGGATAGTGTTTCGGTGTTCTAAAGCTTTGTTTAGATCAGATTTAAGTAAATTTAAATAAATTTATTTAAATTTGATCAAGACAATTCTTTTGATGTTTAAATCTATCACAAACATGGTTTAAGTATTCGTTTATCAACAAATTAAGAATTTCTATTGTCACATTATGTAAAGACCTCAAATATTGATTTATTTTTCGGGTCAATAAGAGAAGAAAAAAAAAGAGCTATTAACAATCATAACAAAGAAACACAAAAGGAAAGGTAACCCAGAAAATAAAAGAAAAAAAGTTTTAAAGGTCACTCTTTCCGTTATTAAATCCCCAGCATAATAATGTCAAATTATAGTAAAAACATATCTGATGTATACATTTTTTTATTAAAAAAATTGATTTTTTTATCTGAAAATTTTATTAATAATTATTTTAGAACTCATTAATAATACGTGAAAACTACATGTAAAAAATTAATAATTATGTGACATGTTTATTAATTCGTACTAAAAACTGTTCCCAAATTTTTATCCTGTAACTTATAGTCGTAAAAGCATCAGAAATCTAAGAGCCTCTGACCACATGCACATGACACATGACATTACACGCATCCTGCGCCGCATATTGGATACACTAAATCCCCAAAAAAAAACCCTCCATTCATTACGTGGCTTCGTGTTATTGGATGGTCAGAAGCTGAACGTTTTGCTGTGATATACTTTTCTATTACCACGGGTGATAGATAATATATCAACTATTGAAGCCTTTTTTTAAGAACTCGAAAAAGCTTAAACCCTTACATAATAACATCTCTTATTTCTCTTACTTCGCATAGAACTGGTTCGCCTCGTATCTGTGGTGCTGAGTTGGACCAGATTAACTCAGCTTCGATTCTAAAATGGACGACCTGGATCATTCTCGAGTATTCGTGAAGGACGTTAAGCGTCTCATTGTCAAGGTTCGTTGCATTTTCTCCACACAAAAAATTACGTTTTTTGCTTTTCCTTTAAAATTTAATTTCAATGCAATTAACTTGATTTCCTGGATTTTCAGTTTATTTTAGGTTGTTGTTGAACTTTATGAACAGATTTTTCGCTCACTAACTTTTTATTTTATTTTATTCCTATTATTTGGTATTTGGCTGCTAGGAAAAATCCGTAGAAATCTAAAAGAAAGCGAAAATTCTAGCGTGATGTTCTTTTACTTTCAAGTACCTTAAAATAGTTTGAATTAGTCAAAATGATTAGTTTAAGCTCAATTGAATTTGGCCTTCTGTTTTCTTGGGTTGTGAATATGTTAGAATTTGACAATTTGGAAGTGGAGATGAATGATCTTTCCTTTTGTGCATTTGGAAGTCAGAAAGTTGTTTGGTGGGGTGTTTTATTAAAGTTTTTTTTTTCTTTGGAAAACCACTCGAAATGGGCCCTTTTAAAAATAAAAATAAAAATCTGGACTCCTTGATCACCAGAAGCAGCCTGGAAATGAGTTCTCATAGTTGAAAATTTCTTTCTTTTATAAAGTTAAGTTTTCCGATGTACATTCTGTCGTAATTACTATTGCCATGTGGCAGCGTAATTTCTTTTCTTCTCAATTTCTTCATTTGATTACCAATTATATAAAACATTTTGTTTAGAGAGAAATTCTTCTTTATCATTTTATTTATTTTAAAAAATATTGAATGGGGATTTAGATATGCTGTTATCTTGCTCAATTTCGGTCTATTTATCCTCCAATGAATCGATTTATGACTAATGTTGTGTGTTGATGATTATTAAAGGTTGGGACTGCTGTTGTTACTCGAGCAGATGGAAGATTGGCACTTGGAAGACTAGGAGCACTTTGTGAGCAGGTAGCTTATTTACTTAATCCACTAGTATCTATGTATATGGGGAGCTTGTGTTTATTACCCTGTTTGCATAATTTGGTGAGAATGTTTTGGCTGACATTGTTAAATTTCAAATGTAATGCAGATTAAAGAGTTAAACTCTCAAGCATATGAGGTTATTTTGGTGACATCTGGTGCTGTTGGCCTTGGTCGCCAAAGGCTTCGATACCGGCAATTAGTCAACAGCAGGTTTTTAATGAAACCTCCTTTCTTGCCCATTTTACTTCAATTGTCATAGAGAAATGAGTTTAAATGTTACTTATCTCTAGAGTGAAAAAAAAAAGGAAGAAAGAAATAATGAAGCAAAAATATTAGTTTGGAAGTTTTTGGCATCGCAGCCCATGTTGACTAAACTTACAAGTAGCAGTTAGATTGACAGTCAATGAGCTGAGAGACTGATTTTTTGCTGATTATTATTGTTGCATGCATGGTGGTTGTTCATGTCAGTTTTGCTGATCTTCAAAAACCACAACTGGAACTTGATGGGAAGGCATGTGCAGCTGTTGGACAGAATAATCTTATGGCTCTCTATGATACACTGTTTAGTCAGGTGATCAAGATGCTTCACTGTGTGTTTGTTTTGCAACTCCGTCAATGCCTGATTCACTTTCTGATTTTTAGATATTTTTTAGTTCACTATACCCAGCAAGAAGTGTTTGTTGCTATTTTCAAAATGCATGTATGTTTCTCCAGTTCGTATCAGGACTTATTCTGAAATTAATGCTTCGTCTTTATTTTATTTTTTCAGCTGGATGTGACATCAGCTCAGCTTCTTGTGACAGATAGTGATTTTAGGGATAAGGATTTCAGAATGCAACTTAATGAAACCGTGGAATCATTGCTTGCACTAAAGGTTATTCCAATATTAAATGAAAATGATGCAGTTAGCACGCGGAAAGCCCCATATGAGGTATGTTACTCTTCTTTGTTTTCTCTGAATTGAGGGCCTGCTATTTCTTTTTAATAAACCAGAGCAGTCTAATTGAGTTTACCTATCTTTTAAGCTGTAAACTATACCCTGGCAAAGATTTAAGGCCTGTTTATTTGTGGAAAACGTTTTCCATTTTCAACACTTTTGTCAATGATTTGCATTGAGTGTAATTGGTTAAAAATAAATGTGAGGGACAACAAGTGACATTGAAAATAAATTATGTTTATTTCTTGGCAATGATCAAGACTTGAGTTGACAATTATTGCAAACAGATTTTCTTTCATACTTGGGTTTTGTTTCCTTTTTTTTCAATTATTTCAACTTTGATGTTAAATATGAGGATGTCTTTTTAAAGTTCATTGATTTAATTCATAAAAGACAGCTAGTCTTTCCAAAATTATGTCGTTCCATGGACTTTCATTTGTTTCCTAATAAGGGCACACTGGTCCTGTTTTGGTTTTATTGGATTCACTGTATAATGCCTTCCAATGGAATCAGTGTTTTCAGTCATTTATCTTTTTTCCTTTTCTTTAGCACCATGGACACATCTGGCAAATGTTTTTTGGGCGGGCCAAATTGAATATTTTGAAATACGTCAAATTTTGAGGACGCCAACTATAATTTTCTATAAGGGTTAAGATCTAACTTTCAAAAGTTTTCTATGTATTCCTGTAAATTGTGTGGCACTTGGGTGGGCCAGACCCGCCCTGTTTAGCACATGGATGCTATTTTGGTCATCATTTAATCTCATTTCTCGCATAAATCTTTTTTGTTTCATTATACTATAACCTTATGTTGTTCATAGTTTTTGACTGGTAATGTGCGATACAGAATTGGTAACAATTAATTGTTGGATTGCTTTCACACCTTAACTTGGGAAGTAATTGCTAAGTCATTATACTTTTTGGGCATGCACCCTACCATGGGACACTATCAGGATTACTTCTTCTTCCTTCCCTTGCATTTACAATTTTTTTGTCATCTTGATATATATGCTGTGTCCGTACTTTGTTATGTAGACTGCCTGTTTTACATCTTCTGATTCCAAAATATTTCATTATTAATTGGCTTTGACTAATTCTACAGTTCTGATTCTGGTCAATCTTTCCAGGATTCTTCTGGTATATTTTGGGATAATGACAGCTTAGCAGCTCTACTGGCATTGGAGCTAAAAGCTGATCTTCTTGTTCTATTGAGTGATGTAGAGGGACTTTATAGTGGCCCTCCAAGTGACCCACGCTCAAAGCTAATCCATACATATATCAAGGAAAAGCATCAGGGTGAAATTACCTTTGGAGACAAGTCTAGGGTGGGAAGAGGAGGTATGACTGCCAAAGTAAAGGCTGCCGTGAATGCAGCTTATGCTGGCATTCCTGTTATTATTATCAGGTATGGTGTTATGTCATATTGTTATTCTTGGTTCAGCACACAGATATGTTAGAATTTAAAATTTTGAACATTCGGTATGCATGCATATATTCTATCTAGTGACCGTTTTGTTATATTAAAGATAAAGGACTATCCTTTATGTGGATTCACAAAAAATAATAAGATACCACTTTTACTAGGATTTCAAGAAATTAAAATGTCAGTTTGCATATCCTCTTGTGTATTATTAGCTGGTTCCCTCAAGTAAGAATTTATTAAGGGATAGATGAGATATGACCCTCTGCTTCCCAGTATCCTTCTTTAGTACTTCATTATCTTGTTCTACTAGAACGATTTTGCATTTCAAAGAACCACAATGAACTTTTTATTGGAGGAGGGTTTTTCTTTCTTCTTTTTTCTTTTGGATCTAAAAACTGTTAGTTTTAGCTGTGTGAATCTACTTATAAAAAAATTATAGCTATGTGAATCTGATTCTTAAGCTGTGTTAAATTTGACTCTGGTTTTGTTGGATTGTGCAATAATTTTTTAGTTGCTTTTAAAGTGGGTATGCAGCTGAAAACATAATTAAAGTTCTTCAAGGACAGCGCCTTGGTACCCTCTTCCATAAAGATGCACATTTATGGGTCCCAACTAAAGAAATTGGTGCGCGTGAGATGGCAGTTGCGGCTAGGGAAAGTTCCAGACGGCTTCAGGTAACATCACTGTTGCTTCATCCTTGCAAAATGTTGTATGTTAAGTTTCTACTGTGATATAATTTTTGTGCTGGTTATCAAAAAAAATTGTGCTGATTTTGTGCATTGAGGTACTTTTTACTTCTAAAATTTTGCAGTCTTTATATAATACATTCTCGATCAGCATTATAAGTAACTTGGTGATAATATATTCTACAGGCTTTGTCTTCACAAGATAGGAAAGCAATTTTACTCAACATAGCTGATGCCCTTGAAGCAAATGAGAAATTGATCAGTATTGAGAATGAAGCTGATGTTGCTGTTGCACGAGAGGCGGGATATGAAAAGTCCTTGATATCCCGACTGGCTCTAAAGCCTGGAAAGGCAAGACAGTGACAAGTCGCTAATTTGAATCTGCTGATTTTCTTCTCCCCTGCTCCCCTGTTTTTTTTCCTGAATTCTTATTATTGTTTGCTACCATTTGGTTTTTGTTTAGCTCTATATTCATCCAAAGATATTGTCTTCATTTGGTTTTGCTTATTATCAACTTAATTTTATAATCTGGTGCATTAATTGATGATGCTTTAAGTTGATTTAGTGTTTGGCTAAATGAGTGTTTAAAGTGCTGATTAAAGTGTTGCTTATTGTGAAATAAGCTGAGAGAAACAAAGACATTAGCCCCTTGTGTATATATCTGGCTGAGCTGTGTCTCTTTGTATTTCTAATTGGTCTTTCACTACAGGTTTTGCTCTTATATGAAATCTAATTTTACTTTGAGCGCCATAAAGCTCGACTTGTCGCTAAAGGTTTTCATCAACAACATGGTGTTGATTTTACCGAGACTTTTTAGTCCTGTTGTTACGACACCTCATTTTCTTGTTATTCTCTCTCTTGTTTTTTAGTAAAATATCTCAAATTTGTGTAATTGTCGTATTTGTTAACAGATTACAAGCCTTGCAAAATCAATTCGAGTGCTTGCAAACATGGAGGACCCTATTGGTCGTGTTTTGAAGAGAACCCAGGTAAGTAAAGCCAGCTTTAAGGATATTAATTGCAGGTACTTGGTATTCTGTCAAGCCTATAAATCAGTTCGTTCAGTTATTAATTTTATATCAGTAAATGTGATGCAAGCAGGGTCATTTGTATGGAAATGTAACAAAACGGTTATCACTTATTGTGCATTCAATACAGGAATATGTGGGAATACCATAATATTTCTTTATGTTGGTCATTGGCCTATGCTGTTTCTGATGACTTCTCTTGCATTCAGCTTGCAGATGGGCTCCTCTTAGAGAAAACCTCTTGTCCCTTGGGCGTTCTCCTGATTGTTTTTGAGTCTAGACCTGATGCACTAGTACAGGTAAACAGGACCTCATTCTATCAAAGAGGGATGTCTGAACTCATCTAAACTGTTTTCTTTAGACTAATTAAAACTCAGTCTGAGCTGATCTATTTCTGTTGTTTATATTTATTATTTTATTGCTCACTATATGCCAAATGATTTCTGGATGGTTTTAAATAGATAGCTTCATTGGCAATTCGAAGTGGGAATGGGCTTCTCCTGAAAGGGGGAAAGGAGGCCAAGCGATCGAATGCCATATTGCACAAGGTTTGGTTTCTTAAATTTATTTTGAAATGAACTGAATTGTAATATTTTCTTTTTCGTCTCTTTTTCCCCCCTTTGTTTCTCAACTGTTTTGTTACCAATGATCAATGGAATCCTTTCTAAGTTTTTTGTCACCCATTTTAAATTTATAGGTGATCACTGAAGCTATTCCAGACAGTGTCGGGGAAAAACTTATTGGACTTGTGACTACAAGAGAGGAGATTCCTGATCTGCTTAAGGTGGGTAGATATGCGAATGGCAGTTTTTTCTTAACCTTTTAACTTTAGCAAGAACTGTTTAGTAATTTAAACTCAATTGACACTCAGTACATCTATGTAACAGCATGATGACATAATTGATCTTGTGATCCCAAGAGGCAGCAATAAACTTGTTTCTCAAATCAAGAATTCAACTAAAATTCCTGTTCTGGGTCATGCTGGTGAGATGGTTAAACTTATGTTCTAATTTTTTTATTACATTTTTGGTCTGGTATGGTGATTTTGGTAATCTGAGAAAAAGATGCTGCTGGCTGGCTGTTGTACTTTAACTTTATTCTTTGCTGCCCAGATGGAATTTGCCATGTATATGTTGATAAGTCTGCCGATATGGACATGGCAAAGCGCATTGTTGCAGATGCAAAAATAGATTACCCTGCAGCATGTAATGCAATGGTAATGTTTAAATTCATTTATCTGTTGCAGATAATCTTCTTTCTGATGACACTCATAATAGTAATGGTTTTTGCTCATTATGACTTGGCTTTAGTTTCATTCTTTTTGCTTTTTGTGGCTTTATCAGGAAACACTTCTTGTACATCAGGATTTGGTGCAGACTAGTGGGCTCAATGGGCTTATTGTTGATCTTCGATTTGAAGGTAAGGCTTCCCATTTTAGATTGTTATCCAGATTGGTCCTTTTTTTCACGCCATTTTTCTTTAATTTCCATCCTTTGGCATTAAGTATTTAAACTTGTACCTTGTTATCAAGAACTAGGATGCAATTTTAATTTTGAGTTTCTTTTAGCAGTTACAATTATAAGGATTAAAATAGCTAACTTTCATATATCTACTGCAGGTGTCACTTTATATGGTGGACCAAGGGCAAGCTCTGTACTGAATATTCCAGAAGCACATTCATTTCATCATGAATACAATACAATGGCTTGCACTGTTGAAATTGTGGATGATGTATATGCAGCCATTGATCATATACATGAACATGGAAGGTATGTTAATGTTTGGATTTTATAAGAAGCTTGTTGACTCTCTATCTATCTCCCCACCCCCAACAAGAAAAACATGTTAATGCACGTTTGCGCATGTGGAGATGGGTGACACTTTTGTCTCTTTTTCTTTTCTGTTAGTTCGCATACTGATTGCATCATCACAGAAGACCATGATGTTGCGGAAGTGTTTTTAAGTCAAGTTGACAGGTAAGAATGCTTAAATTATCTTACTTTTAACAACTTTGTCTCGTCCTAGTTCCTTTCGAGTTTATGGAAGGTGGTGTACAAAATGACGTTATAGTACTTGTTTGATTATCTACATGAATCATTTATTTTGTCTTTCAATTTCCTAGATGTTTTCTTGTTAGATGTGGGTAACTATGAAATCTGTCTCCTGTTTACTCTGCAGTGCTGCTGTTTTTCATAATGCAAGCACAAGATTTTGTGATGGTGCTCGGTTTGGACTAGGTGCAGAGGTATGATATCATGTAGAAGTTAACTTTGAGCATAGTTGATACAGTTTAGGTCCCTTATTCTTCCTGCTCATACTTATTAATGTCCAAATAGGTTGGGATAAGTACAAGCAGGATTCATGCTCGGGGTCCAGTTGGAGTTGAAGGGTTGTTAACAACACGATGGTATGGGTCTGCTTATGCTGTTCTTTTTTGTTTACTTTATGATGTAAAGTCTGTCACTTTTGCACTTAATTTTCAGGAGTATCAAATAATTTTCCTCCACAACATTTTCTAACACATACTCGTGTGCACACACTAGACATAGAACATACTTCTTACACCTTATCCTATGTATTTTTTTCTAATAAATCTGTTCTGTAACTGTGAAACAGTTTTATTATCGTTGAATTTGTGGTTACTTAAAGTCATTTAGCATCAAGAAATTCGTTGCAAGTTAATTCACAAAGTAGCTCTAACGACTTCTCTGTACAAATATTTTTCTTCCATCATGTGCATGCCCTCTTACTGATTTTCATGTCTTACTTTTATAATTCCAGAATGATACTAAGTCACTTCCCAATAAATGCCTTTGCAAAGAAAGATTTATGTGATGTTTACATCAGCTATTGATATGCCCTGTTTCATATGCAGGATTCTCAGAGGAAGTGGACAAGTGGTGGATGGTGACAAAGGGCTCAGTTACGTCCACAAGGATATGCCCATTGAGTCTCAAGTCTGTTTGAACAGTTAAAAAGATAAAATGATGAGAGAGAGACAAAATGCTGGAGGCTTTTGGTTATTTTGTAGGAGTATTAATGTAGTGTTTAGTCAGGCAGTTTTGAAATCCTGTACAAGCTAAACGAGATCTTTATTATCGTTTCTTACTGGAAGTGTAACAATTTATTTATTGGAGGTTGTTAGCTTGCTGGAGGGAAACTGGGGATTTGCTTTTGGATAGAAAAACTCTATAAGGTGGCTATAATTAGAGGCATTTCTAAATCGATTTCCGAAATCATGCTTAATCATCAGGTTGTAAAAGTTGACACTAAGTTACTATTTGGGCAAATTCTAGGGCTCATTTTAAATTTAAAGTAACTATACTTTTCACTTCAAAATGATAATCAATTATCGTGAATTGATGCTGTGTTACTATAAAATGCAACACAATTACTATAAATGTAGCAAATTTCTTTTACTGATGTTGATTTTCATGAAATGATATCAGTTTACTGTTTAATGTAGTAAATTATTATCAAGGTACATTTCTTTTTCTAGTTGGATTATACGATTTGGTAGGATAAAAACAGAAAAAAAAAATAGTAAAAAAGTGAGATGAAAGAAAAATGAGAAAAAAATTAGAACCATTGATTTTTTATTATTTGTTGTTAGAGGATGAAAAAATAGAATTGTTTATTTTAATTGTCACCTCTCTTTTTAATCAAGATAAAAATTTATACAGGCGAGAAAAATATATTAACCTTGTCCATTTTTCTCAGTTTTTGTTTTACTAAACAATTAAAAAATTAGCAAAGAGACGGCCTAATGCTTGCAGGGCTGAGATATAACATAACACATGATTATACCCATCTACTCTTTGGCCGCGCTATAATTCTGCGGAAATGGATATGTCCGGTGATCATATACTATGGTTGTGGGGTTCAGTCATATGCCCACTAAAACCTGTAGGTTAAAAACCTTTTTGTCAACATGTAAGATGCATAAAGATTAGCAGGAATTCAGTCATGCAAGACATTTGTTCCATGTAAGAAAAAAACTACTCATCAACCTGACAATTATAAAGATAAGAAGAAATTGAACTAGCTGTTAATAGTGAAAGCAAAATGAAAATCTAAATATAACTCCCGGTAAAAATCGGACATTGATCAACTTTTGGGACTTATTCAACAAACCAATAATAAATTGCCCAGTCAATTAGCAATGTTCTTCCTTTACGATGGCTAATGGTATATATCAGTGTAGAAGGAAAAACTGAAACAGAAACCAATGTTATCTCTTCCACAAAAATAGTTGTAAGCTAAAGTTTATGCTTCAATAAACTTCTTAAGGTTCTTCAACCACAGCAAGAATTCTCGGCTGTCTTTGTTGATCATGTACTCATGCAAGAAATTGGTTGTGCTTGGTTTTATCCCTCTAATCTCTAAATACTTATGGAAAGCCTTTTGCAGATTCTCGTCCAAATCACTGTGAAAAATGAAACGAGACAGTCAACATATAATAAAAAAAAAATTTGTATCGTGCTACCAATTCAATAGGCATGGAAACATAAAGGCTTACTGGAAGTCAGGCCCTTCATAGGCAATTTGCTCCTCTTGAGAATTTTCTGGATATCTAACTGCCAAGCTATCGATTGCAATCTCATCGGGGAAAGCAGTGCAGCTAAACTCCAGACTGGGTACACCCTTCTTTGAGACCGTAACAACCAGTGGGAGGCTGGATTGATTGGCCTTCTCATTGAGATCATCATCATCATCCACATCATCATCTTTTTCACCAGTAACAATATCAGGCATGTGTACTTCAACTTTTACATGCTCTCCCTCATACTCTCTCGCCAATGTTACAGTTTGATGTCCGGGGTTATCTTCGATATTGAAAGAGAAGCCACTTGGAGTCTCTTCAACCTGTTAAGCACCCTAATAAAAATATATTAATAGTATTTCCCACCTATTATGGCAATGCAACAAGGTGTAAAAAGATCTTTAATCAGTACTTCATTCTTTTTTTGAAAAGTAAACAAGTACATCATTCTGAATAATCATATGTACAAGCATACCAGACTAACAGCACTAAAAGGCTTGCATATCAAAATAGAACTGTGCTACTTGCTTGATTAGTAAGATAGCATGACCAAAATTCGAGTACACTTTAAGCACGTGCTCCTTCATCAACCCATAATAAGTTACTTCATTTCTATCAGATCTGAAATAGTAATCGCTTCACTGCTTTCTTATGAAATATATGTGATTATAGGGTCAAGGAGCAAATCTTAAGCTTCTTGCTGTTAACCTATAAACCATCTAGGTTTCACACTCTTGAAGCATAAAAATCAATCATCATGCAGTTCTTTGGTCAGCAAAAGAATGACCAAGAAGCACACCTAGACGCCAACATTAAAGCTTTATTTGCAAACTATGAGATCTAAAAACACTGTAGTCATTGCCATTAGCACAAACAATCTATAAGAACAAAGAGATCAACCTTATAGTATACTCATGCAAACTATGAGATCTAAAAACACTGTAGTCATTGCCATTAGCACAAACAATCTATAAGAACAAAGAGATCAACCTTATAGTATACTCCATTCATATACTCAGAATTTACAGTGACTCAAGAGTGCTTAATCTTGCAGATAACTTCTAAATCGTGAATCTTCATCCAAGAAACAAAATCACCAGTCAAGTGCCTAAGAACAATTTTTTTTATTTAATAAACCTTGAGTCCTCCATTTTCTAAACTCAAATAAAACATAACCACCAAAGCTTCATTTACCCACTAGCCAAACAGCACGTATACCAGGAAACTTGAAATACCCTTTTCACTGCAATCATACAGAGAATGACATCCCTTTTAGATTGCTCCAGATAAAAGAAAACCAAAGCAGAACAAAACCTACCTATCAAAACCCTCATATTTTCTCCCGGATTCTTCCATTTCATTAGCAACCAAACAGCTCATAAACCCCTAGAAAAATCATTTTTGAATTTAACCACCCAGCAGTTTCACTTAATCAAAGATGAATCGTCCTTTCCTACGACCCCAAATCAAGAGAAACTAGTTTTGCTGAAGCTTCATTTTATCTCCTTCCAGCAATGCCCATACACAAACAAATACAAATACCTTTTTTCACAGCAAACAAACAGAGCACCGATCCCATTCAAGGTGCTCCAAAGAAAGAAAATAAAAATCAACCATGGAAACCACACTTCTCTTCCATATTATTCAATTTTTTAGCAAACAAGAAGACCATAACCCACCAAAAAATAGAATAAAAAAAATACTATCACTTACACGATCGTAATCATCAGTCTCCAACGTACACTTGATCTCCGAGTCAATCACTCGAAGAAGCAACTCATCAGAACTCGGCTTCTTAAGAGCGGTAGAGTAGTGAAGGGTAGGGGTAAATGGACCTGGAGATGGTTTGTGAGCAAGAGAAGAGTGATGTAGAGCAGTAAAGAGAGCACAATTGTAATTTCTCTCGACTCGTGCCAGTCGATTCGCTAGTGGGGCCAACGAGGAGGCCGATTTGCGGAGAATGGAAGCGAATACCATTTTCTTTTTCCTTTGGAGTTGCAGAGAAAGGGTTTGGGAGGACAAGAACACGAGGATTTAGAGAGGGTTTAGGGTTTTAAAGCGGAGGATTTCATGGACAGAACTTGTCTAAAATCAATGTTTTATATCATATTAAAGTTTTATTAATAATTTTAAATTTTTTTATTAATAACATTATTTTTTATACCATAATTATATTATTTTATTAATAAAGTTTCACATAATTATTAATAAAGTTTTATAATAATTTAAAATCCATTTAATCAAATATTTTTTTGTTTAAAGCGGCGACATCTTGGGCTATACCGTGGGGAAGTGTTGTCTACACTTTGATCTTCTTCTATATTTTAATGACCACTCTTATACTGACATGCCAGCACTCATAAAAATGATTCACTTAAAATATAGAAAAATAAGGATGAGTTGCGTCAATGGTCCTTTAACTATTGTGCTCTAACATTTAAGTCTATATACTTTGATTTTTAAACTATGAAATTACACCAAAGGTTTATGAATTTTTTTTTAGTTGCAATGTTATCATTTTTCTTAGTATAATGTTTATTTTATCAATTTTGAAATGATTAAATATACTAAAAAAATAGAATGCAACTCTTTTGTTATAAAAAATTATAAAGTAAAATATGTAATACATATAAATTTTTATTATAAAGTGGTCCATATTAAATCCCAAAATTTAAAGAGTTCAAATCCATGTGCAAAATCATTATATGTTTTAATTCATAATTTTTATAACAGATGAGTCACACCTAAAAAAATGTTTTAATAAATTCTATAAATCATTTAGAGATCATCCAACAATTTTTAAAAAATTTTCACTTACATATATTTTTTTGTAATATATCAATATTTAATAGTGGCAAGAAATAAAAAATAATTTCAGTATTAACAAAATTATATATATATATATTTTACAATAGATCACATTTATCTTTGCATATGTAAAAAAATATAATCAAATTTTTTGTATTGTTAAGTTTTTAAGACAATTTCATTAATGAATAATGTACAAAAAGTTACATTGCAAGTAATAGAAAATTTGAGGATATTTTTTTATGTCAAATTTATAGTTTAGGGATCTAAATACTATAAGCCAATTGTTCAAAACTTTGATTGACTCAAAAATTAACATAAAAGATTACCTAGATACCCCCATCTCTGCTTTTTTTTTTTTTTTTTAATTTCGTTTTGCAGGTTAATAATTTATAGTTTATATTTATCAACCACTTTATTATCTTTCTATTATAATTTTAAAAAAGTAAAATAGTTAAACTTTCTACCTCACATCCTAAAAGCTTCAATATAAAA
Source organism: Bretschneidera sinensis (assembly GCA_023935145.1). NCBI lineage: Eukaryota > Viridiplantae > Streptophyta > Magnoliopsida > Brassicales > Akaniaceae > Bretschneidera > Bretschneidera sinensis. The sequence continues at coordinate 21,965,413 of CM043703.1, forward strand.
TTATTCTATAGTTTTGGGGCATTACTTTTTTTTTCTACTCACATTCATGTTATAAAAAAAATTAATGAATGGATCTCACATGAATGTGAGAGAAAAAAATAATACTCAAAAAGTATTAAATAAATTTTTTTTTCAATACCCTCAAAACTCTTAATTAGCTTTAGTTGTAATCTCTCTTATTTATAAGGTATAATAGATTATGCTTGTAATCCAAACTTTTTCCACGTTTTTTGTTTGTTTGTTTGTGGATATGGAGGAAGAATAAACCATCAACTGTAGGCGCTAGGCCATTTAACCCCCATAAGGTCATTCTTTATATACGGCAAAAACTCATCACGAGGGTCCTCGAAAATCTTCACCCCAAACTCGCACTGGTCTGCTTCCCTTGCCATCCAATCCGCCTAGAAGTTGGCCTAGACATGCTTCACCGTGCAGTCCAGCTCCTCCCAATGATCATTCTGCAGGCTTCAATAAGATTTCTGTTCGGATCACACAGTTCTGGCGGCTGCTGCAACTTCCCAACTGCTACCATTGAGTCCGACTCCACTTCAATCTCTCGGACAGCTGTCCCAACACAGCCGGACTCCATGAAAAAAATAGCCCACAACTCCGCCGTTACCACAGTTGTATACCCCACGTTTGCCATGAATCCAAACATCCAGTCTCCCATTAAGTTACGAACTACGCTTCGCGCTCCTGCATTCCCCGGCTTTCCCTTCGAACTTCCATCAATATTAAGTGTCATAAATCCAGTTCTTGGATGCCCCTCCACCCAATGAGCTTCTCAAATCCTATTGGAAAAAATAAAATAGGATGTCGAAATAATTAACATGACAACCAAAATTTTTCCAAGACACGGAAATTAACCCATTATTTTTTAGAAGCAATTTCGTCACATTTCAGTGCAAATTGCTCTGACGAATGGATTTATTTATGATGGTTGCTCTCCAAAATACAATAATAACCTAGTTTACATGTCCTCGTAAGTCAAACTTCGAACCCGTAGAGAATACAGGCCAAAGCAAGATTAAAAATTAACAAGTAGAAGGAACAAACATAATTTTTCTATGTTATTTTTCAAAATACAAAATCTGATGGCATTTATAGGTGAACAAGAAAAGATTTATGTTAGATGATAAATGCTAAAATTAGTGTTTTATCATTTAAAAGAGAAATCAACATTTATTCTCCAAATCAATGCAAATTATTAAAAGACACTTACTGGCCAACGGACATATACTTTAAATTTGTCAACCATCGTTTACAAAAGAATTAAGAGATTTTCTTTGACTTTAATGCTATTTGATTTCAAATAAATGTTGTTTTATTCAAAATATAATTGTCAACAAAGATTCTAAAGAACAAAGAGGGTAATGGCTTTTAATGGTGGAGATTAAATGGGATTTTTCCATAAAATTTTTGAAGCAACTTTCCATCAGATCCTCCCTCACTTGAAGAGCTTCATAATCAATCAGAGCCATGTCCAAGATGAACTTAGCCTTATGCATGCCTAGGTGGGTTCTAGCAGCAGTCAAGAGTAGCACACACCACTTAATTAAGTACCTATCAACTTTCATTAGAAAAAGTCCATTAACAATAAAGGACAAAAAATGAAATTAAAAAGGAAAACTAGCAAATACATTGCTGGGGCCTTGAAGATCATTATTACAGAAGGTCAAGATCAAATCGCAACGACAGTTCATATTAAAAAAGGCTTTACATTAAAAGAAAAGAATTCGTTGATAATAAAATTACAGACACAAACCAACTGATAATTTATTTCTAAATATACACTAAAGTTACGCATCTCACACCAATGATATTTATGCATTTCACAACAGAAAATGATCCTTGGACACTCTTTTTTAACTCACATCACCCAGGACTTGCAGAAAAGGACTACTACAATGTGTGTACGAGAATTGGAAAGCAAAGAAACAAACACATTTTCAAACACAATAACTGACTACTCCTTTAAAGAGTTTCTACTTGCCTAAGCACTAATCCCTCACATGACTATCTCTGGCTTCAAAATGCTAGATTTTATTTCTTTGTGGGGCAAAACCACACCTCCATTACTGTAAATTTCATCGCATACATGAACATCTTCGCCGAGAATCGTCATGTTCTCTACACGTGCCCATTGCCCAATGGTGGAGTGCCATCCAATGATACTGCTGGATATACACGCATGCTTCTTGATGCGAACTCCACGCATCACTGTGCACCGAGAGAGTCTAACCCCCGACTCAACAACACAACCAGGGCCAATAGCAACATCAGGTCCAATTAAACATCCCTCCCCAATCTTGGCAGTCTCATCCACCAAAACATTTCCCACAATGTTGGAGCCAGTGGCCAACTTAGATGAAGATTTCTTTCTCAGAGAATCTAGGTAGAGTCTCAGGCCTGTAATGTAATCCCTAGGCTGTCCAATGTCCATCCAAAACCCTGGTAGGACCATAGCATAGAGCTTTTGCTCTGCTGCAATCTTTGGGAAGACTTCCTTCTCAATTGAGGTAGGCCTCAGCTCAATTCGATCAAGAACTGAAGGGTTCAACAGATAAATTCCAGCATTGATTTTGTTACCAACAAATAATTTTGGTTTTTCTACGAATTTTTCTACTTGCCCGGTAGATTCTTCCATAACCACCACACCGTATTTAGATGGCTCATCCACCTAAAGGATAAAGTCACATGACTTTTCATCATTTGTCATTGACTTTTAGTTTTACAATGCCTCTAAGAAAGATAAATGAAAATAACTTCAACTAAAAGATAATTAAGTTCAAATTTACCTTTGTTACCATTATGGAGGCCTCTCCTCCATGGGCTTTGTGAAATTCAACCATTTCTTTGAGTGGGTACTCATTGATAACATCACTATTGAGGACAAAAAAAGGGTCCCCAGAACCATCAATCAGCTTGTCCCTGGCCAAAGCCAGAGGACCAGCAGTGCCAAGTGGCTCAGTCTCTTGTGAGCATGTGATCTTGATCCCAAGCTTTGCCTCAAAATCTTTCAAGAAGTTCAACATCACCTAAAGAAACAGGGAGAAAGCACATGAGCAGCAGTCCAAACTCCAAACTTCAGCTACATCAATCTCTAAGAGTTGTGGCTTGGGTATAGTCCAATCTTTAACCACACCTCTCCTCTTAAGAGGAGGTCTCGCGCTCGAATCCCCCACTCCCAACCAATAAATAAATAAAATAACTCTAAGAGCTAAAATGCACAGTATCAGATTAACCACAAAAAAAAAAAGTTAAAGGGGTAGGGGATCATTCCATTACCTCTGGTTGATAGTTAATAGCCAAAACCACTTCATCCACTCCAATTGCCTTAAGAGCCTCTATCTGCAAAGAATATATCAACCCATGGTTAGAACATATAAGAGAGAGACAGAGAGAGAGAGGATGAACTATGCTGAGTGCTGGAGCAATTATTCATGTAAAAGATTTTACTCTTTTTTTTTGAAAAGGAATTCAGAACTTATCCCTCACAAAATTGAAACTACAAAATATGATCTCCCCCCTCCCCACCCCCAAAATTTAAAAAAAAAAAAAAAACCTCAAAATTTCTAGAAATTGGAACTGAGAAAACCTCTGGTGAAACTAATTCAACCCATTATACTCAATAAAGTTCTCAAAATTTGATCAGCACCAAGGCTTTAACAAGTTTATTAGCTATGAGCTGCTTCTTAATCAAGGATCTAAAACATTGAAATCAAAGAAACATATTTTGCTACTCATGAAAATAAACATGACAGAAATCTGCATCAACAAGATCAGAGTGAGCAAATTAGAAGCAAAGACCCTTATACCTGATGAAGGATCATGGGTTTGTTAGCAAACTCAACAAGTGGTTTAGGGAAACTGAGGGTCAATGGCCTCAAACGTGTTCCAAAACCTCCAACAAGAATAAGTGCCTTCATGGTGATATGCAACCTCCTGCTCCTGTAGATACTGCAGTCAGAATCCTAATCAGCAGGTTAACACACTGCACAATCTAAGATATAGCTAGCAAATGGATCCTCATCCTGTCCTATATATATCCATTCCAAGAAAGAAATATGCATTTCTATGGAACTCTGTATGTACATATTTATATCTAGAACAATCATAAGGAGCTTGTGCTCACCTCTAAGGGCAAGCTGTCAATCCTGAACTAAAAGTTATGCTTGACACGAATTCAGCACATGCAAGGAAGAGGAAAGCCTAAAATTTAAAGCAAAGTACAATGGAAACAACCAAATGCCTCAAACACGTGTCATAATATAAATCATAACACTAAAAGTGTAGCGAAAATCTGTCCAAATGATTTAGCTGGTATTTGGACATAAATTCCAGCTATACCACAGGTAGGGAAATTTAATGAGAACAAGAAGTCGGTTTTATTTCATGATCGGTCACTCTATATAGGACATGGAACCTAAAATAGAATCGAGTCGGGAAAAGAGTTACTTTAAGTAAATGACATACGTTTAAGCTACTTCATTTTTCTTTTCATGGACCAAATTAGCTAACCAGTTTGAAATGTTAAAAGATCCTTCTTTTCCTGATTCTCTCATTAAAAGGACCTAACATTTTCCATCAATGCCAGACTCATAAAAACTAAAAGGCAGCAATACCTGGCTAAAAACATCTAAATGCATATATTCTATGAAAAGCAAAACTTCAAAAACAATATCTTGAACAGCAAAGTAAATCTTGTTTTGTGATTTTCCAAATCTAGAAAGAACATATATAGCAGTAACCACTATTTTCAATTAATTGGCAACTGCTATAGAGAAGATTGAGATTTTGATTAAAGATATGGGAAAAGGAAGCAACTAATCTAGAGAAGTACATCTTGATGGGTGCATTGAACAAAAGTCATGGTCCCTAGAGCTGTCGGTATGAACAACGTTTTTGTGGGCTCTTAGCCCTTGGTTCCTTCCTCTTTTCACAATATATATATATATATATATATATATATATATATATATATCCAAGATAATGTTTAAATTTTTTCGGTACTTCAACTTAACAAAGTCGTATCTTTACAAATGGGGTCAAATAAGCAAATCATGTTTCCATTATTTTGCATATTATATGAAAGAACAATGAGATTCATAATCGCTACAATCAATTGTTCAATCAGGTGACCCATAAAACGAATTAAAGAGTTTTGATTGTGTCATAAAAACAAGTATTGAACAATATTTGTTTCTTTTTCATTGTGATCTTTATCAGTGGAAGTTAGCAGAATACCCTGTCAAGCCAATAAAGGGAACTTATATCATGAAAACTATACTAAAATAAACAGAAGAGTTGTATTTTTACCAGATCCAACATGAGTACTATAATGATTGAAACAACTAATTCCACAATTGAGATAAAACCCCAAAATTCTTAAATGGTCTGTTCGCAATAAATGAATTCCACAAATTTTAAGGAATTCTTTGCAATTTCATAGTTTATCATGTTTTGAAGCTAATAAACTTTGGAAATCAGTTGTAAATGAGTTAGTGGGGAATTGACTAAGCTTGTAACAAATGCTATCAAAATAAATAGAATTTCCAAATCGTACTTCATTTGATTCCAAATGGAGGGTAAACGTCATTAAAAATAATCAATATCACAGAAACAAGTAAAACATGTCCAAAAAAAAACATAAAAAGGAAAGCATCAAAGTTTAAAAGCCGAATTACTATAACCTTATCCACAATGCCAAACTCACCTCAAGATCTACAACACAACACTCAAAACCGAGTTAAACGGCAACGTGAAATGAACAAAAGCCCATAATTAGAATCATGTACACCATAAACCATAATTCAAACCACAGATCCAACATAATTACATAGAGCACGCGATCAATCTCATTAACCAACAAATCAACACGTAATTACCTTAAGCCTCACCAGATCCGAACACCGCGAACCCAAACCCGACTCCTGCGAGTCACTGAGGAGAATGAATCTGAGTCGACACGGCGAGTTGAGCTCGCGCTTTTTTCTTCTGTTTTTTTTCCTGCGAGGCAACGGACGTTGGTTAAGAACAAAGCCAATTGGTACTACTATTTATATACTACGCAAAAATTAAGGATAATGTAGCTTTTAGCGGATTTGAAATAACAATAAATTGAATTTAGGTGTGGTTTAATTTGGGGTGAGCGAGAGAACGAATTGGTTTCGTGTCCGCTTAAGCAAGGTATGGCATTATTTGTGTGGGGGTGGTTTCGGGGTTGTTTCGGGTTTCGGCATCTTCATGTTGTGGATAAATTAGTACTTTACGTTTTCGCAATTTCCTTTTCGTCATGTACGTGAAAAAGGTGAGCGATGTGATAGCGATGGCGCTCACTAATTATATTGAATCCTTTTCTTCCACCATTTAAATTTTTAGATTCGAATCCCTCGTCCTCTTCTTAATTAAGAGGTCGTTTTATTCAGTTCCTTTGATAAACAGGAAGTGAGATTTTTACTTGATATCTGTTTTTTTATTTATTATTTATTCATTAAAATATTAATATAATCATAAAAAATAAGATTTATTAAAAATTGAGTATTTTTAAATCGTATCTGTTGATCTATTATTTATAAGACTCGACTTGTATTCAGTTTGTATTATCATTTTTTCACATAAATTGAAATTTTTTTGTTAGTATCCGTTATCTGTCTGTTAAAATACGATTATAGACATAAAAAATAAAATCCGTTGAAAAATAAATATTTTTAACCCATACGTATTGATCTTACAATCCGACACGTACCCAATTCATCTGGTTCTAAATAAGCCTAATAAGGTCATAGATAAAAAGCACTTAACCATATCTAATTATATTTATTAATTTTTTTCTAAAAATAATAATTATTATTAAAATTAGTAAGACGAGACAAAAGTTAAAGAAAACAAGAGATAGAGATTGATGAAAGAAAAATAAAAAGAAAGAAAATGTTGATTTAAATAAGACTATGTTATAAATGTTAATAGGCTGTAGGACAAAAATGGACAAAGGCTGCGTTTGGAGTGTTGTGCTATAAGCTGTGTTGGTGTCAAAAATATTATGAGAGGGTTGATACTAAAAGAGTTATGAGAAGTACTGTTGCTATAAGTTCGGTATAGCATTTGATAAACTGTTTTGCAAAAATACATATTCTTAATAGTACTATAAAATTATTAAAATAGATATGGTTTAAAGATATACAGTTTTAATGCATTATTTTTTTAATAAAAAATATATTTTTTATTAACAACAAAAAAAATATTCATTATCTAATAATAAACAGTAATTTTATATTAATAAAATCATTTATTACTTAATAATAAAATAAAAAATATTTATAATCTTTATTTTTTTATCGCTTCTTTCAACTAATATTTGTTAAATGATAATTAAGGATTTACATAATTTGAATATATAATGAGTCAAATGAAAATTAGTGAAATATAGTAAGTGTGGTTTCGGTTTTACATAAAATTTATTAAAATTTAACAAAATTTCTGATTAAACACATTTCAAAAGCTCTTTCACTATTATTTTTAAAAAATAAATTTTTAATTTTTATTTGTAATTATTTAAAAAAAATTATATAAATAAAAATTTTCCAAGCAATAATTTAGAAAAAAAAAACACAATCAAATCCACTCTTTTGGACAGAATCTTTCCTAATCGTACCGAAATACAGCCAAGTTGTGACCGACAATTGGGTATATAGCATATTCCATCGTGTAGATCCATTCCATATGCTGTAAAATAAAATAATAATAATAAAAAGGTCATCAGCAAATGAACGCCAGCCTGGTTTGATTTGATTCCCAAGTTACGTTAATAAACTATTTGGCTAATGGCCCATAGAAAAGTTAAAATTTCAAAAAGGAAGGAAATAGAGAGACTCGCCACATTCCAGATAGTTTTTCATCCTAAAAATTGTCAAAGAAAGGTCATAGTCTAATAATTAACTACTACACCGTTTTAATGCAGCCAACACGAGAAGAATTGCTTCCTACAATAAAAATAAAAAATAAAAAAACATAGCAACAAGAATTGTTCAAGTCTATGATGGGGTGTCTTAAGCCCAATCAAATAAAGACTAAATATCCATTTTGGTCATATAATTATAGACTGTGTTTTATTTTAATTGTACCAATCAAATCATTAAATTTTTGTTTGTTTTTCAATTTGATCATTATGGTAAATTTGAATTTTTAATTTCGTTAAAAGTACACATCAACATCAATGGAGTTGATGTAACTAATGGACAAGGTAAATACACTAATTATTCATGTATTAAGCAAGACATTGGGTATGAGGCTCAAATTGAATAAGTTTTTGCTTAACACAGTGTCATGAAAGATGTATGACACAATGATCTATCTTACCGTTAAATGGTATGAGAAGAGAAGAAAAAAAAAGATATTTTATTTTCATTTAAGGGTGAGATGAACTTTTGTGTCATGTATCTCTCATGGTACTGTGCTAGGCAAAATTTTTTCCTCAAATTGACATAGATTTTTAGTTTGTATTTGATGATAATCTAGATGATGGGTATATTGATTCGAATGATTTGGAATTAACTGCAAGATTTGATAATGATGGCACTCATGTGAACTGGTCATAATAGAATCTTGAGACTGATTTAATCGACTTTCAATAAAGTTTTAAGTTCAAATGCATCGGAAATATTGAATTGAGAAATGAAAAAAAGTTCAAGAATTTTTTGATACAATTAAAAATTATATTATCAAAATAAAATGACGTTCGTAATAATATGATCCAAATAAATATTTGGCCTTAAATAAATTATAATCATTCGCAGCCTTAATTGATGTCAAAACTGATTTCAATTGACACCCTTTGCAAAATCTAATCAACAAGTTAGAGGCATGACCGCCTCGTGAATTTAGCCGTGATTCCCTCGGGCAATTTGCAAGAGACTCGTGAATTACATCAAAATGTCATGCAAATTAATTTAACAATATGCGTTGACATTTTAGTGCCCCCCTTTACAATGTAGCAAGACATCGTACATACACTTAATTTGGTAGTTTCAAGTTTGGTTATGCTCCTCTTCTAAGAAATTGGGCAGCCTAAGATTATAAATTTACTTTGTTCTAAAGAAACAAATTAGACCCCTCACCCATACGTCTCCTTCATTTTTGTGACTGCGATGTATGAATCTTGAAGACCAATGTCCATGAACTCAATTGATAACCTCTTGGTTGAGACAAGCCCATGAGGCTTCTTCTTTAGATGCAAAAAGTGTTATCTGCAGCAAATCTTGAGGTGTAAAAAGCAACATTGCTACTAGTGCTCTCTATCTCTGTATTTGTGGTTGTGGGGTTTGCAGCTCAATCACCTCATAGGACCTAAACCAAGCGGATGAAATGGACACAATCAGAGACCAATATAGAAGAGTGAACTTTAATCCTCAACGAAGGTTAAGAATAGAATCTAGCGTGACCCATTTGACTACTATAGATTGTTTACAGAATTTTTGTTGTCTATGTCAATATTTTACAATCTAAATATTGTGTATCCGTGTTAGGCATCATGATTCAAATTGTGGATAAATTGGATTGGAGAATTAAGGGTATTTATTAATTAGTTAAAACTGATTAATGAAATGTTTCGAATCGTTTAAATAAAACAATTTGGATAATGGATACTAAATTAATTAATCGATCCGTTGGCGGTTAAAAATTAACTGTTTCAACTAGGGGTGAGTATGAAACCCGATTGACCCATGAACTCGACCCAAACCGATATAATGGGTTGGATTAGGTTGTGTATTTTTAGAGATTGGGTTGGGTTGGGTTGAAAATATTTTGAACCCGGTGGATTGGGTTGGGTCATGGGTTCAAAATTTTCAACCCGACTCAAACTAGTAATCCGGTCAAATATATAATTATATATTTTATATTTATTGAATATAAAATAATGTATAAATAATTATAGTATAATTGTAAAATATATAATCATAAAATGTCCATTCTAATTACTACTAGTGTGTAAAATTATATGTAGTAGATACTCCAATGTCCAAATAAATCTCATATTTTTCAATTACCCATATTTAGTTTCAAATATTTACACTAGAAACAAATATTGATTTCGAGTTATGAAATAGTTTTCATTATTATTCTTAAGCATAACTTCAATCAGAATAAATTGATGCGCAATTAACTTATGCTAAAAAAAATTTGATTTCTTGTACTGTTGTAACTATAAAACAAACATAGAAATTAACACTCTAACCTACAAGATTCCAGTCGAGATCAATGTATGCAGATAAACTTATATTCCAAAAAGATGTACCATAATGTTAATGGAAGAAATATTGAATGTATTATAAAGATTAGTAATACCAACTTGTTGGAAGTCTTTCATGCAAACATTATTGAACATTCAATTTGCCCCTTTGTGACCTTTTAAGAGCCCCCATATCGATTCCAAGTGCATTAAAGCATAGTCCAAAAATTAGATTGATTAGTGAGAAAGCCCTAGCACAACCAACAAATGCTGAGTTACTAAAATATATTATTAACAACTGTCCATAAATCCAGATTTCTTTCGTAATTGAACAGTCTTCTAAAGTAAGTTAAATTCATGTCAACTAAAGCAGTTCCTAGCGCAACATTCAGATGAAGATTGTATTTTTAAATATAATGATGAATCCATATTCTAAGATCAAGGGCTCTAGGTTGTGAGCATGCAGATAAGCAATTGACCATGGTCACTTCACGGGGCTCTATATTACTCGTTTGCTTTTCATGAAACAATGCCAAAGCATTCTTACCATGTTTGGCTTCAACATAGCCTCCAATTATGGCATTCCATGGCACAATATCCTTATCTTGTATGTCATCAAAAAACTTCTTAGCAGTATTTAAAAAACCAAATTTAGTATAGTCGACAACCATTATAGTCCTTGAGACAATTGTTCTCTTTTCCATGTTATCAAATATTCTTTGTGCTGTCAGACACACATATTTTACTTGTAATATGAATGGATTTAGTTTTGAATTTAATAGAATATTTTTTTTGTTATGTAATATGTATGGTTTAATTATTTAGTAAAAAAAATATATCAACCTGGTGACCCAAACCGATTAAAATGGGTTGAGTTGAGTTGAGGTTGGATGGGTTCATGGGTTGTGTTGGGTTGAGATTTTTCCAACCCGGTATGAATGGGTTGGGTTGAAATTTTAGGATAACCTAACCCAAACCGACCTATGCTCACCCCTAGTTTCAACCATTTAATTAATTAAGAATAAATAATATATAATATAATTAATTAAAAAAACTCTAAGTATAAACTAAATATTTAATAAACTAAAAAAACTCTAAATATATAAACATGATGGGTTAACCGAAGAAAATCAATTTGATTGGCCAATGTCAAAAAACTTAAGTTAATTTGGTGACCGTTTTCACAACCCTACATAGAATCCATCAAGTAAAGGTGATCGGTGTAAAACTGCAAGTGCACAATATCGTAGTTTTATAGTAAAGCGATAAGAAGAGTATCGTCCTCAGGGATTGGTAACTTTACTTCTGACAAGTACCGAAATTATACTAATCTCGATTTTATTTAGAAAAATCTTTTTTTGTTGTTTGTAATTGCAATATGAAATAAAATCAATTTAAAGAAAATAATCAAAGGAAAAGAAAGTTGTTTTTCGAATATCAAATTAATAAGAGAAAGAACTTCTAGGAAATTGATTTCACTTAATTCCTTATTATGCTTAACTCATCTAACTAATTAAAATTAATCCTCTCTGTTTGTTAGCGAAATCTCCAACTTATCTATAAGCTTCTTTCCATAGTCAATTGGAAATATTCTTGTAAATCATTCTACACAAGAGTATGCAAATTAATAAAATAAGAAAGCATTAAGACCATCTATTTTTTTAGACTACACAAGTTCATATAAGTCTTTCGATTCCTATATTTACCTATGCTGAAATATCCAAGTTCTATCCTGTAATTCTTTCTTTCGATAGCAAATCACAAGATCAAGATCATTTAATTAATGGCTAGTCAATTAGAAGCAATATGTTCAAAGTAAATCAGCAAAACATAGAATATAATTACTGCAAATTAGCATAGAAAAGAAAGCATAGTTTGAAATTAATGTACATAGTTTTCCTAGAATAAAGAAAGTTTAGTTCATTCTGAAAATTAAATTTAACAACAACGAATTTACCATAATTCCGTAAACCAGTGTGTGTTAAGCTATTGCTGCTGCTGTGGAGGACTATTGTGCGATCAGCGCTGGTGTGGAGGGCTGCTGTGCGATCAACGCTGGTGTGTAGGGCTGCTATGCGATCAGCGCTGGATACCGAGCAGGGGGCGAGGTAGGTGCCGGCTATGAGGAAGCAGTTGCTGGTGCTAGATTAAGACAACTAATGCTGCTGGATGAGGAGGACTGGTGGTTGCGGACTGTTGCTGCTGGATGAGGAGGGGAGGGCTGCCGGCTATCTCTCTAGAGTTGTGTCTCTAGGGCTGCATGTGGTCTCCTTTAATTAGGGTTTCTCCCTTTCCTTTATATAGGCTCCCAAGTCTTCAATTACCTTTTTCATAGGCTCCAAAGTCTTCAATTAAAATTTCATTTTTTATAGGCTCCAAAGTCTTCAATTAAAATTTATTTTTTTAAACAAGAGAAAAAGTCCCTTGACGATAGGACACTAAAATTTGGATATTTCCCTTCTTCTAAACCTGGAATAAATTAAATGACAATAATGAAGCCTAAAACCAACAAAAATTAATAAAATTATGTTAAAGTTAAAAGTTAAGATGTGATAAAAATAGGAAATTTATGCACAACATCAAACACCCCCAACTTAAAACTTTATTTGTCCTCAAATAAAAATAAAACGAACCCATAGAAAAATCTCATCACTCACCAAACCATGATCTGAATTTAGACTTCATTGCTAGTATCTTACTCTTTTAATATCAAGGATAGCAGGAAAATCAATAAAAAATTTAGCAATTTGTCAAGCAAGAGTTAAGAGACTACTTCAACCTAAAGCTAAGTCCCTTAGTGTGTGTGTGTGTGATATAGTCAATTTAACTCCAAACCACCTACAAACTCAGATAAAAGTAGAACAACTAAAACTAGAGGAATTCTCTAAAAACTTAACTCCATAAGTCCAATTTTCAGAAACCCTCTCCACTAATGTAGTCAACACCAAAATCAGAGATCAAAAGGTCTTTAATCAGGTTGTAATGACAGGCCACGAGGTGAGGGCTAAGAAAGAAATGGATAAGGAAAATTAAAGCAAACTGGGAAAATACTTAGTGGAAAGAACAATAAAAGAGATATCCATAGGTTTCAAACCATAACTCTTTCTCGATTGCATGCTCATATTGGTGACATTATTGTTGTTGTGCTTAATAAAGCAATACCAAGTACACTTTTAACAAAATTTGAAGTGATCTGCACTCCATTCATTGAGTTTTCTCTATTTTATGCTTCATTCCGTAATGGATAAATCACCTCTGGGCAAAAAAAAAAAAAAAAAAAACAAACCCAGCAAAACTATTTCTTTTCTTTCTTTTATTTTTATTTTATTTTATTTTTTTTACACTTGGATCAAACAGAGCATAATTTCCTTTAAACTAACTTTCTCTTTAAATGTAGATTCCCACCAAAATATTTTCTCAAACTGTAAAAGGTAAATTCATGGTTTTTCAGGCTAAGAACGAGAATGGTTAATGTGGTTAAAAGAATAAATAAAAGGTTAAATAAAGTAAGGCTTAAGGGGGGTTGACTATGGAAGTACACCATGCAATGATGGTATGATAATTAGGATAGCTGGGAAAGCTTTTTGGTTATGATAAAAAATGCCTAGATCATTTCTCAAATATTTGGTATCAACTAGGATTTCGCCTCAAGGATTCATTAATGGATTCTAGAGTAAAGCAAGATTGAACTCCCCCGACGCAGTTGATTCTACCCATTCTCTTTGTCAGTAAAATGGAAATAAAGAAAAAAAACAACTATGTGCTCAATTATGTTCAAGGACAAAGATTTAAATCAAAGTATCCACAAAACTCAACCTGACATAAAAGAAATTTTCAAAAAATTTCTCAGTCCTATCCTCAATCACAAATTTCAGATTCATAGAGAATTCAGTCATACTTAAATGCATGCTTGGTAAGAAAATTAAAAAACTCAAGACTTATAAAATCACAAGTAAAATATCCAGCAATCAAGAGGACAAAAATGACTGCAGGAGTTTACACCTCTACACTTAAACTAAATAATGTCCTCATTGTGATTCAAATAAGAGAGAGATTGAAGAAATGATAGGAACTTCCCTGGTTTCATGGTGAATCCGTCGTAGTTTGCAATTTTCAGCTCTTTATTCTTGCTAATAAACCTCCATCAAAATCCAAATTATTCAAAATAAAAATAAAATAGTAAAAGAAAGTTTTATAGGTTGCCTCCCAGAAACGCTTGTTTTTAAGTTTACAGCCAGACTTTTCAATTTTCCTCAATTAGGGTCTCCAAGAGGAATAAGTGCACAGTTCCTCAACTTGTTCCCCATAATAGTGCTTCAATCTCTGACCGTTAACTCTGAATATATTCCCTGTCTTGTCCTTCAAATCTATTGCTCCAAAAGAAGAAACACTGTCAATTGTATAAGAACATGTCCATCTTGATTTTAACTTACTCGGGAAGAGTTTGAGTCGTGAATTGAAGAGTAAAACTTGTTGTCCTGGGGCAAACTCACACCTAAGAATCTGTTTGTCATGCCACTTTTTCGTCTATTCTTGGTAGATCTTTGCATTTTCATAAGCATCATTCCGGAACTCGTCCATCTCATTCAATTGTAGGAGTCGCTTTTCACCTGCTACTTTTAAATCAAAATTAAACTTTTTTACAACCCAATAAGCTCTATGCTCCAACTCAAGAGGAAGATGACACGCTTTTCCAAACACTAATCAGAAAGGAGACATCCCGATAGGTGTTTTGAAAGCTGTACAGTATGCCCACAAAGCATCATTAAGCTTCTTTTCCCAATCCTTCCTATTGGTGCTGACCGTCTTCTCGAGGATGTTCTTGATTTCTCGATTTGAAATTTTAGCTTAGCCATTAGTTTGAGGATGGTAGCCAAGTGTTATATTATGCTTCGCACCATATTTAGAAAGAAGGTTGACAAACAATTTGTTGCAAAAGTGGGTCCCCTCGTCACTAATATAGCTCGTGGAGTGCCAAATCTTGTGAATATATTCTTATGTAGAAATTTAAGCACAACCTTTGCATCGTTTGTTGTTGTAGCAAATTGCTTCCACCCATTTTAACACATAATCAACTGCTAACAAGATATAGACAAAGCCAAAAGAATGAGGAAAAAGATCCATAAAATCGATTCCCCAAATATCAAATAACTCAACCTCTAAGATATTTTTCAATGGTAGCTCCTAGCACCTTGAAATATTTCTCATACGATGGCACCGATCACAAGTCTTCACCAAAGTATAACTATCACGAAAGATAGAAGGCCAAAAGCAACCATTTTGAAATACCTTAGCTGTTGTTCGTGTTGCTCCAAAATGTCTTCCATATGATGATGAATGGCAATGATAGAGAATGGCTTGTATCTCTTATTCTGGTACACATCTTCGGATGATTTGATCAGGGTATCTTTTGAACAGCAAAGGCTCATCCCAAAAATAATATTTCACATCATGTAAAAACTTCTTGCGTTGGTGGTAAGTGAAATATGGTGGCAGTACTTTACAGGCTAGGTAGTTTGCAAGATCAGCATACCAAAGAAGCTTGATCTCACATGCAAACAACAGTTCATCAGGGAATGCCTCTTAGATCTCTGAATTTGGTCTCACTTCCTCTTTGCTCCAGCCGAGAGAGATGATCAGTAACTGAATTTTCACTTCCCTTCTTATCTCAAACCTCCAAATCAAATTCTTGAAAAAGTAGGATCCAACAAATCAGCCTAGGCTTAGTATCATTCTTGCCAACCAAATAACGAATTGCTGCATGATCAGTGAACACTATCACTTTTGTACCAATGAGGTAAGACATAAATTTATCACAAGCAAACACAACAGCAAGCATATTCTTCTCAGTTTTTACATAATTTAGTTGAGCATCATTCAAGGTCCGACTTGCGTAATAGATGGCCCTGAATAGTTTGTCTCGCTTTTTTCCTAATACTGCTCCAATTGCAAAGTCACTTGCATCACACATAACTTCAAAAGGTTGATTCCAATCAGGTACAGTCATATTTGGTGCTGAAACTAGTTTCTCCTTGATTGCATCAAAGGCCTACAAATAAGCATTATCAAAGTTAAATGCAGAATTTTTTCAAGAAGATTACATAAAGGTTTAGAGAGTTTAGAAAAATCCTTGATAAATCTTCTATAAAATCTTGCATGTCCCAGAAAGCTTCTAATTCCCTTCACATTCTTTGGAGGTGGTAGTTTTTCTATGATTGCAATTTTAGCTCGATTAACTTCAATTCCTTTAGATAACACTCGATGGGCCAAGCACGATCCCTTATTGAACCATGAAATGGTACTTCTCCTAATTTAGGACTAGATTTTTGTCTTCACATCTCTGCAAAATAAGAGCTAAATTATGCAAACAATGATCAAAAGATGTATCAAAAACTGAAAAATCATCCATAAAAATTTCCGTTATCTCTTCTGCCATGTCAGAAAAAATAACCACCATGCAACGTTGAAATGTCGTTGGGGCGTTGCACAATCTGAATGGTATCCTCCCAAAAGTAAATGTGTCATAGGGGCATGTGAATGTAGTTTTCTCTTTATCTTCGGGGGTTATGGCAATTTGGTTATACCCCGAATAACCATCTAAGATGCAATAGTTGGAACACCCAACCAATCAATCCAGCATTTGATAAATAAAAGGTAGTGGAAAATGATCATTCCTTGTTGCTTTGTTCAACTTATGGTAATCCATTTATACAAGCCAACCCAAGACTATTCTTGTAGGAATAAACTCATTGTTGTCGTTTCTCACCACTGTCATTCCACTCTTTTTTGGTACAACTTGCACTGGACTTACCCATGAGCTGTCTGAAATAGCATAGATAATTCCAGCATTGATGCGCTTCAAAATTTTAGCTCTCACGACCTCCTTCATTGTTGGATTTAATCTTCTTTGGTGATCGATCGATGGTTTGTAAAGTTCCTCCATTAAAATCTTATGCATGCAAATGGAGGGGCTTATACCTTTTATGTCAGAAATATTCCATCTTAAGGCTGTTCTATGCTCCCTTAACACACGTAACAACTTTTCTTCTTCTTCGGGTGTGAGTGATGCAGCAACAATCACTAGAAATGTGTAACTATCACCTAAGAATGCAGCGAAGATGCTCAGATAATGTAATACCTGCATTCATAAAGTAAGAGTAAAGAAATAATTTAATAAATATAACATGTAATTAAAATAATTTATATATGTGAAAGAATTATTATTGAACAAAATAATTCTCTTGAAAAAAAAGCTGGACGCACGGTGGTGCAGTTACAAAGAAAAAAAAAAGCTAGACGCGCGGTGTTGCTCAAAAGAGAAAGTGTGATGTGTTGTGTATCATGCATGATACATAGCATAAAAATGAACAGTTAAGGGAGGGGGAAAAATTTGCATATACATACACACACACACAAACTTTGTTTCTTTATTTTTTTTTTATACTTACCAAATCCTGATTAGTTTTCTTTATTTTACAATTCAAACTACTGTATTTCTCTAAACACTTAGGGACCGAAAAAAATATTGAAAGAGTAAAATTTTGAAGGGGTTTACAGAAGAATTTTATAGAGAATCACAGAAAGCTCTAAGAAAAACAGAAGGTAATAACGTGAGTTTTATTTTTGAGATCTAGCATACATGAAATTTCCCGGAATTCAATGTGGGAATTTTCAAAGGGTGTGAATTATGAAAGAATTGAAGAATAAATTATAAATTTTAATATAAATATTATGTCAGGTGTTGACGATCAGCAACCGGGGGAAAATTGCTGAGAGGAGCAGGAAAGGCAAGGAGGTGATCCACGGGTAGCTCTAAGTGCTACGTGGTGAGTTAGATTTACTTTAAGTAATCAAGATAAATATGAAATATATAGTGATAGTATTTGAATAAATCTTTAACTTATGATTTGGTGATAGATGAAAGTTGGTTGATAGGTATGATAAGAATAGTGGATGTATAAAGAATTATTTTATGAGAAATAATATTATTAGAATAATGAGTCGATTTAATAATAAAGGCGATAAGTGAAATTCTTGATGAGCTATGGTTGATGATTTGATATGATTTATGAGGAAAGGAATTTAGTTGATCTTGATGAGCTATAGTTGATGATTTGATATGATTTATGAGGGAAAGAATTTAGTGGAATTTTTCAAATAATAATTTGAGAATAATCAGGTTAGCTAGTTTAAATGTCTGAATACATGCTTGTTTTTATTTTATTATTCATATGCGTATTCATACCATTATTCATATGCATATGCATAAAATAAAAGAACTAGGAGGGCAGCCGGTCTAAATGAAAATAAAAGAACCGGGAAGGCAACCGGTCTAAGATAAAAACATGTCGACATGTGAGAAGACGTTCCTAATAATAATAACATTTAACTTCACGCATTGCATTTGCTTTAAATATTGATTGTTATTGCTTGAGATGTTAAAGTACTATTCATGATTGTAAATTTATTGATAGAGGAACGAGTCTCACAGAGAGACAAATATACTAAGGAAGAAATATAGAAATATGATATGATGAGAATTGTTTGAGCGAGTTATTATATCTTGTGAACCTCATAATGAGGTAAATGATAATGTTGAATTGATGATTTAGATATGATTAAATATATGATTGAAAGATTGATATGTCTTATGAGTAACTTAAGAAGAGATTATGTAATAGAGGAATTATGAAATTGAATAGTGATTACAGAATATTGTTATTGAATTATTTGAGGAAAAAGATGAATGAATATCGAAAGATTTTTTAGAAGTAATTGAATTATAAGATGTATGTGGGAGTATAAAATCGAATACTTCTAGTAAATTTAATTCACTAAGCTTGTGAAGCTCCCTCCTCATTATACAATGATTTCAGGTAGCAGGCAGAACAAATAGTTTGGGGAGTTGAGATTCAAACGAAGTCATTATCTATAAGCCACGTGCGTGTCCACATCCTCATACTAATGAGAAAATAAAATTAAAAATTTATTTGTAAATATTCATGCATATTACGTTGTATATAATGTTTAAGTCAATATTATAATGATGTATCTCCCCTGTTAAAGGTTGATGATTGATGTAAAAGGTTCAGTTGGTATTATTTTTATTGTTGCATATATGTGTCGTGCTGGGATTTTCAAAATGTGATAACACCGTCTCGGGGGTGGCCAACCCGGGATGTATTGTTATAATTTTGGTATCAGAGCCTTAGGTTTTATGATTCTGTAGACTGCATAAAAAGTAAGAAAGTTGAAGATTAAAACAAATTATATCCTAATGAATAGTCCGAGGATGACACGTGGATGTGCTAGAGTTAGAGTTAGAGTTGTTGATTTGAGATGGCGTAGTAGGCCCCCAATATTTAACAAGTTGAGGTTGAGTCTGAATCTGTGGTTTCTAGAAGGGAACCTGTTGACAGTATAATTGATAGTAGTAGAGGTGCGGGGGAATTTGAAGTTGAAAGAGATGAGCTGGTGTGGAGGGCTGTTGTGCAATCAGCGTTGGATATCAAGCAGGGGGACGAGGTAGGTGCCGGCTGTGAGGAAGCAACTGCTGGAGGCGGCAGCTGCTAGAGCTGGATTAGGATAACTACTACTGCCGGATGAGGAGGACCGGTGGTTGCGAGCTGTTGCTGCTACCGGATGAGGAGGAGAGGGCTGTCGGCTATCTCTCTAGGGTTGTGTCTCTAGGGCTGCGTCATGAGTGCATAGATCTGTTTTTTTATGTAATAAAACAATATACTAACAATTATTTTCTTATTTATAAACATACCAAGCATAATGGGGAAAAAAAAAAGTGAGAGAAAGATGTGGATTATTTGAGTCACATATATAACTTTATTTAAATATTTAATTTATGTATTTAAATAAAAATTTATGAGATATTTTAAAAAGTTGATACCAAACAAAGTTCTAACTTAATTAATAATTACAAGTTTGAATTCTGAAGCTGATCACTGGATCATAATAATTCATACCTGTGCGCTGCTGCACAGTTTTGATAGATAAATAAAATATCCTTCATACATTGTGCAAAGCTGTCCACCATCAATGTAATGCTTACTAAAATGGGTAAAGGACAACTCAGGCCAATTCACCCCATTTTTGGCTTTATATCCTAAATCTCTCTCTATCTTATGTTTAGTTGTTTTACGCGCATGTACTTGAAGCTTATAATACGTGCGAGAAACACAAGCCAAAGTGGAGCATAAGACCATAAAGCCCTAATTTGTTTTTCTTTTTCTTTGTGAATATTAGTGTACTAATTTGCAATGCATTTGATTTTATTGTGTAAATAAATCTCTCTCTCTCTCTCTCAATAGTTTTAATCAATAATTGTATAGAAAAAAGTATATCAATTTATTCTTTTATTTTTCTTGCAGGCAAATAGAGTTTTTAATCTATCCGTGAATCATCATTCTAATTCGATGGAGAGAAGAAAAACACGTGCGTACGAGCGTGTTGATATGCTAATTTTATTAAGGATAGGGTTTCCATGGCCTCTAGGGTTGGAATCAAACCAAAGTTTTATCGAACTATTCAAGCTCGAGCTCGATCAAAATTCGGTTCGAACCTGAAAAATTAGGCTAGAATAGCTTATTTATCGAGCCGAGTTCTAATACCTTAAAGTTTGGCTCGAGAGGCTTTCGAATAGTTCGATAATGTATTATCGAGCTTGAGTCGAGCCGAACTCGACCTTGAACTAATTTTATTTATTAAAATTATATTCAAGTTCGAATGAGCAATTCAAAGCTCAGACTCGAGTTCGAATATACTCGTTTGTTATCGAGTTAACATCGAAACATAATAAAATTTATCGAGCTCAAACTTGAACCCAATTTTCGAATTCAATTCAAACTTGAGCTCAAGCTTGAGTCTATTTATTTAAAATCGAGCCAAACTTAAATATGTTAATATTCAGACTCGATTCGACATGAGTCTACTTTTAAGAGCCTCCCTTGCAAAGTGTTGTAGTATTGAATGTGAGCAAAAAAACTTGATTGATGGGTTAAAAATTTAATAATGTTTTAGGCCCATAAATTGTTTTTTGGTGAAAAGCCCATTAAATTGATAATTAAAAACCTGACGACAAAGAGTCAACTATCAAGGGCATGCCTGGCTACATGCATAAAGCCCAAGAGATTCAGGAATCAGTTTCATTTTATTTGCAAGTTGCAACCATAGAATGAGTAACGTGCAGATTATTTCACAGGAAATAAACCTCACATTACTGTTACAATCCGACCGCGGCACCGTTAAAATGAATCGACGTCGTACCGCACTTTATCTATAAAATCCAATCTCCACTAACCCTAAACCCACTACGAAAACTTCGCAAACAGTAAAGCCTATCTATCTCAAATCAGAAACCCACCGATGAAGATCGAAAAGACCGTACCGGGCACGCAAAAACCCAGCAAGCTCCGGTGGGGCGAGCTGGAGGAAGAAGACGAGGAGGATCTGGACTTCCTTCTTCCGCCCCGGCAGGTGTTTGGGCCGGACGAGAACGGGATCAAGAAGGTGATCGAGCACAAATTCAATGACGACGGCAACAAGGTCAAGGTCACCACCACCACCCGGGTCCGGAAGCTCGCCAAGGCCCGTTTGAACAAACGGGCAGTGGAGCGGAGGGACTGGTCCAAGTTCGGCGATGCGGTTCATGAGGACGTTGGTAGTCGCCTCACCATGGTGTCCACTGAAGAGATCCTTATAGAACGACCTAGAGCCCCTGGTATATCTCTCTGCTTCTCTCTCTCTCTCTCTCTCTCACACACACACACACACTATATGTGTGCGTTATTATTGAATTTTATTCTTATAAACTCTGGTTTATTGTTTGGTTGTGGGGGGAGGAAATAAGATTCCGGTTTCAATTTTAGGAAGAGTTTTGAGGTTTAGCCTTATTCTTATTTATTAATTGAGATGAAAAGAGGCAGGATATGCTAGATATGATTTTTTTTAGAAGAATTTTAAATTGTTTTGTATTTTTTATTCTTTTTTAGATTTTAATATGATATAGATTTATGAAACTTTGGAGTCCTGAGCGTAAAATTGATGAAACGAGGCATTTTGCCATATTCATACATGTGATTGCTAGGGTGCATTGTTAAAAAATGATCATTTTGCCTTATTCATTCAACACATACTTTGATGCATTTAGACACCACCTTTAAAGATTTGTATACAGGTTCATGTTGTTTTATGTGCATAATCTGCTGTGTACTCTGTACATTGCAGAAGACTATGATTGGAAACTCATATACTTTTTGGTATCACTTGTCTGGATGCTGCCCATGCTTTAGTTTGTCTCATGTTGTTTAATTTTGTATGTTCCGTGAGGACTTAAACCTTCGTTCTTGTTAAGGTGGTTATTTAGCCAATCACATATTAGCCATATGACTGTTTTGTGTGAATGGTTAGTAAGCTAACCGATAGCAGCAGCGTTGGTGGCCTTTCAATATTGAAACTGAAATCTGGTTTTAATTTTAGGTCATTAACTACATTCATAATATGTAATAATACTTTTAACTCAGTGTACTTTGATTTTTTTTTATGTTTTATGTTTTCTTATTTCATTAGGACCTAATAATGGTTCATTTGGTAATGGTGGCCAATTAGCCAATCACATATTAGCCACCTGGCTTCTGTTTTATGCGAATGGTCAGTAAGCTCACCAATAGCAGCATTTTGTTGGTGGCCTTTAATAGTGAAAGCAGAATTGAGCTTTCACTTTTTGGCTGTTAACTACACATTTATATAATGTTTAATGTTTCAGCCCATTATTATGCTTATATTCTCTCATTTCATTAGGACTCAGGATTTTGTAATGGTGGCCAATTAGCCAGTCACATATGGGCAGCAAGGCTCTTCTTTTATGTGAATGGTCAGTAAGCTCACCAACAGCAACTCTTTGTTGCTGGCCTTTAACAGTAAAGCAGAACTCTTTCTCTGCTTTACTTCTTGGCTTGTAACTACATTTATTGATTATGCAACAGTTTTTGAACTTTTCGGCCATTATTATGCCTATGTTTTCTCATTTCAAAAGGATATACAGGTACATTTGGCACCAATGCCAAATGTACCTGTTAGCCAATCACATGTTACCTGAAAAGTTGCTGATTTGAATGGTCAGTAAGGTCACCAAGAGTAGCATTTTGTTGTTGGCCTTCTGCTTCACTTCTTGGCTGTTAACTGCATACAATTAATAAATCATGAAACATTGCTAGAATAGGTTATTATTAGGTTTATGCTTACTTATTCCAAAAAGACGTGCTGCACGTTACGTGCAGTACCGGTGGGCATGTTAGCCAATAGCATGTTAGCTGAATTGTTATTACTTTATGTGAATGATAAGCTCACCAACATTGGTACTATGTTGGTGGCCTTCAATCGTGAAGAACTCTGCTTTTACTTTTTGCTGTCAACTACATGCATAAAAGGCCTAATACTTTTAGGCCATTATTATGTTAAGTCTTTTCATTTCATCAGGATTTGCAAGTTCAGTTTTGTTAATGGTGACCGGTTAGCGAAACACATATTTGCCACATCACATGACTGTTATATTAACAGCAAGGGTTTGTTGGTGACCCTTACTAGTGATTTGTGAAGCAGAACTCTGCATTCAAGGTTATCAACTGCATTGGTAATATCATGAAGTGCATGATCAGAGTGTGTCAGAGTATGCCTGAATGTGATTTTGAACTTCTAATTGAAGAGAAATGTAATGCATCTAGCAATTTTGTTTAGTTTACTTCTAAGTTTTTGTTAGAGAGATGGCATCTCTAACATCACTTTGTTAAGATTTTGGGTATTTTAACAATTCCTAAACTTGGAGATGCTACAGGTACTAAATCAGAAGAAACAAAGGTAGGAGATAACTTGGCTCAGCTTGGTAAAGGAGGTGCTGTTCTCATGGTGTGCAGAACATGTGGTAAGAAAGGTGATCACTGGACATCTAGATGCCCTTACAAGGATCTGGCCGCACCATCCGAAGCCTTTGTTGATAATCCTGTTGCGAAGGAGATATCCCTTGCTGCTTCTGGAGCTAGCAGTGGAGCTTATGTTCCACCAAGTATGAGAGTAGGAGCAGAGAGAACTGCTGGATCAGATATGAGGCGCAGAAATGAAGAGAACTCAGTTCGGGTCACCAATTTATCAGAAGACACACGGGAGCCTGACTTGCTTGAGCTGTGCCACACATTTGGCCCAGTTACTCGTGTTTATGTTGCTATTGATCAGAAGACTGGTGTGAGCAGAGGTTTTGGTTTTGTCAACTTTGTAAACAGAGAAGATGCTCAGAGGGCTATCGACAAACTCAATGGGTATGGTTATGACAATCTCATCCTTCGACTTGAATGGGCTACTCCAAGAGCAAACTAGAATACTAATTTTTCCATTCTGGAAGAGTACCAATTGAATATTTTTTGAGGCTTTTTATTCTTGAGAGTTAAAAATAGCTACCTGATTTGCTTTTTATTACATAGTGGGTCCTTGAACCATTGATGTGTAGCATTTGAACCCCTTGAATATCAATTCTATTGAACGCTAGTAATCACTATTTCCTCACACTTAACGTTAAACAAAAATGAAATGATCAGATACCCATAACCCCAAATGTCCTGACATCATGTGTTATACTAACGCCAAAAATTCTTATTGTGCGATCATTTAAGGCAAAAATAGTTTCTGTTATTCTTGAACGTTGGAAATTATTTGCAAAGTTCTAGGATTATGCCATGAACTAAAACACCCCCAACGTTAGTGGGCCTCAAAAACTCAAAATCATTGTTAAATTGCTTCTATAGCTTCCATATAGCGTTCAATTTTATTGCTGACTTTTACTGCTATAGACTCCTGCACAGTACTTGCCCAACTTTCTTACAAGTTCTGTCTTGTTCTTAGTTCCAGTCATATTCCGATCCTGATTTTGTTCTTATTTCAGTCACATGTTTCAGATTTTCAACTAACTACTCACTTTGGTAGTTTAAGGATCTAAAATACTATGGATCAATTGTTTAAGGACATGTGATGCAATAATCCCTTTTCAAAATGTAGGCATATATTTGGAATTTCAACACGGGGATGCATTTCCTTTGTGAATTACTCTTAAAGCAGTATTGTTATGGCTTAACCTTAATACGGAGTAATATATTATTAACCCCATGTGGTACAAATTATTTCACATACTTTATCTCCAAACAAAACAAAAGATTATTCATGTGGCAAGGCCCACTGTAATTCCAGACCTGGTTGGGGCCACTGGTCTACTGGCAAGCTCGGGTCTAAATTGACAAAACTGGTGTAGGCCCTACACCCTGACTCACGAACCCGTATCATATAAGCCGTTGTTGACCCACCCGTCCTAAAATTGCAACATATGGACTCGTCCTTACATGAAGCCGCACCTGTAGTCGTCCCATCGATGTACGTGTGGCACAAACTGTTTGATGAACAATTCAACGGTGATCTAAGCAACGCGTCCGTACAGTTCAAGTAGATGACGTTGTTGCTACTGGTGATGTTGAAGGGGAGGCTGCTGTTGAGCTGGATTCCCTCGTGGACCAGATCTGATGCAACGCAGGTGTTGGGTAAGAGGCTGGCCGGTTCGATCACGAGCCGTTGGTTTGTTTGGTCGATGGACGTGATTGGGTAGGAATTGTTGAGTGTATCGAAGATAAGTTTGTCTGCGTCGCAGCGGATTTTGTAAGATTGATCACCACAATTGGGTCCAGTGCTCAGTGGGTAGGGCACTGGACTGGTGCCACAAGGGGGGCACCCTCCAGTGCATAATGCGGACCCTGCGCATGATAGTTGCAGCACTAATGTGAAGAGAAGAGTAAGCCGCATTTCTTTGTGAGGGAATATGATCAAGAAAGGCTATAGTGAATTTTGTGTATGCTTTGCAATTTGTGGGTTGTTAATTTATTTAGATTAATGTTTTGAAATTTTTTAAAATTCAAAAAAATATCTTTCGGGATGTCAAACTTTAATGACATTCCTTATTCTTGTGCATGCATTGCACCTAATGATATAATATTTTGATTTCCCATATGAAATATGAATTAGTAAATAATAATAGCATGGCACTTCGAATTCAATATGAATTTTTTTCTTCAAAAAATTAGATTATGTATGGAAAGAGTAGTATGAGATAAGGGGTACTCAAAATTTGATCTTACCTATTATGAGCCCATTTCAGTGTCACTTTTTTTCACACCGAAAAGCTATTAACAATATTTATGTTATGGAAATGTACAGCATGCCCAAAAGTAAACCAACTCCTTGGATTGCTGCGAAAAACACCATCGGATTTCAAAGTAGCACGATCCAATTAAAAAATTTCACCTAATTGAGCCCATTTAGCATATTTTTTCACAGTCACGGGATCACTATAACTCACTCCATTGAGATTGCCACTGTAAAACTCAACAGTTACACCTACTTGTTCGACATTATATTTAGATTGAGACCGTATGCAGATAATGAAGAACCATAAGACCGAATTACTTAGGATGCTTGTGCTCATAAGAAATCGCGGAGCCACCCATTAATAGTAATGAAACTCTGCGCAAAGTTTCCTCCCGTGATATGAGGTACCATCCTATAAAAAAATGTAAAGATAATCTTTGAATTTAATTATATATATATAAAAAATTACTATTGTTATTTTAATGTAAGAGTAAATTTCATTTTTAGCCATTTTAGTTTGTCTTGTGTTTTTATTGGGTTCTTGAAGTTTAAAACATCCATATTGGGTCATTTTAAGTTTAGTACCCATTCCAATCAAGTTATTCACCCAAATGACCTAGTAATCTCATTCACAACAGGTTTATTCACAACAGATTCATTCACGTCAAGTTCAATAACATAGTCAAAAACGGTTTCATCAAATTCAAATAGTTCAATCATATCATTTGTTATCCCTACATCTTTCTCAACCTCGAACTAGTCTTTCATTACATCAACCACAACTCTATGTTCCAAATAAAGTTCAATAAGGGAACTTTTATACACATAGTATACGTATTTGAATCACTAGTTAATGAAACAAGATCATTTGGATGAAGGACCTAATTGGAACGGGTACTAATGCAACCAATAGACGCACCCACCAATGGCATGACGACACATGGACAAACCCTTCGTCCAACAGCGCAGTGACACGTGGGTGATCCTCAACCAATAGCATATCAACATGTAGGTGGTTCTTACCCAATAACACAGCGACACGTGGATGATCTTTATTCAATAGCCTAGTGACACGTATGCGATTTTTACCCAATAGCACAATGACACGTGGATGATCCTCATCCAACGGTATAGTGACACATGGGCGAAGCCGTGGGTAGTCGCTACCACTCCCGAATTCCCCATGCAGAAATGAAAGCTTGATTATAGGGATTACAACCGTCCCTAGACATGTGACTAGACTTTCTGGCGGAGGACGGGATCTCTGGGATCACACTATCCCTACCACGTGGAGGACCTTGTCTCCAGAACGCTATAAAAAGTCCCAGGTATGCAAACCCAAATCATCTTCTGTTTTTACGAGCTCATTATGAGAGCACTGATCACATCTCCCCCCATTTCCTCAAAACCTTGTGTTATCAAGAACGTTGGAGGAACCACTTTTTCCCCTCTAGTGATCCCTTGGTTCACCCATATTTCTTTGTGCAGGCATTGAAACATCGACCTCTAGTTCAGCAATATATTTTGGGCATAAAAAAATTGGTGCAGTCTGTGGGAAACTACCATATCTCGCTAACAGTAAAAGCGAAGAAGTCTAAAGAACTCATCTGTTGCCATGCCACCCAGAAATACCACGAAGAATGCTGGCAAATGAGTCACTCGGGCCAGTGCCGCACCCACACAAAACAATGTGCATAGCCAACGGTCTGGGTCAAGACTCTTTACTATGTTAGAGCGAATGTCCTCTGACGGCGACCTAAAGACCCTTCTCGGGACCCAATGCCCTCACCGCACGGAGAATTATCCACCAAAAAATCTCCAAGGAGCTGCTGCAATGCATCCCACTATTCCTATGCTCCAAGCACAGTTCGTGGAGCTCTCATGTCTGGTAATAAACCTACCGAGGTCCGCAGAGGGGTTCGCTAGCCCTTCCCCATGCTTTCTAGACAAAATCCTGGACGCACGAGCCCTGCTAGCATTGGGCTCCCCATCGACAATTATTCCATGGCGGAGTCATCACCACCTCACATCGTCAAACCCAAAGAAAGCCCTTCCTCCTGGAACAACCTCAACCTTGACAGATGGATCGAGGAAATAAAGGATCGAATCGACAAAGCACTCAAGTGCTGAAACCACAATGTCCTGGATGAGCTCAACGTTAAGAATCCGCCTTTCACCTAAGAGGTCCTTGAAGCTCCGCTTTCGCCAAACTTCTGAATGCCCCAAATCAAACTCTATGACAGTTCAACAGACCCCTTGGATCATTTCCAACACTATAAGACTACCATGACGCTGCATCGACATTTCGATCCTGTAATGTGTCTAGCATTCCCCCTGACTCTCGAGAAGGCAGCTGAAACTTGGTACTCTTCGATTTAGACTGAGGTTTCAACTATTGTGCGATTATCTACCTAAATAAATAAGCGAATAATCAGACTTGTTTTACTTGTAAGTGCACAAGGTCAACTTAGTAGTATAATATGCGAATGCAAGATCATCTCCACAGGGATTGATAAATTTTGATTTAGAATTAGTTTCGTAATAATAAAATAAAAATAAGAGAAATAAATATCGAGTTGGAATTTAATAAAGATAAAGGCGTAGGGACTTGATATCCACTACTAATCATGCTACCACAACAAAACAGTATGCCAATGCTTTACTTATGTCATGAATACCTAATGGTTGTCAACCTAAGGGTATGGTATCTACTCCTTAAGCTATTGATTTTTCTAAGCTACGAGTTAGGTATGGTATCTACTCTAACTATTTTCTTTCTTAAGGGATTCAGTATGGTGTATACTGAGTTGTTCCTTAAGAGAGCATAAGATCTTGGAAATCGACAAGCACACGAGACCTAAGGCATGGTATCTACTCCTGGTTTCCCATGTTGATTAACCCAAGAATCCGGTATGGATATCTTTTATTACTATTGTTGAACCCAGGACTCGGTCATCCAAATTGATTCAACTAACTAATCCATACCATATGCATACGTTGATCAGATACACATATATGAGGAATTTAAATAAAAATAGATGTTAATCAAGTTAAGCAACACAACATGAATATCACAAATGTACCAATATTGAATTATTGGTTAAACATAATTAAGGCTTCAACCAAGCCCTTACTAGGGTTTAGTTACACATAGTTGTGATGTTAAACATATTCATAAAATAAAAATAAAGGGGAAAGAATAAACCTGAGAGAAGAGTTGTCAATTCCTCTCCAAAGCTTATAATTCCAAAGAAAATTCCAAGGTCCCCCTCAATCTGTGTTTTTACAAGTGTATTTATAGGGGTTGAATAACCCTAGAAGACTCTGAAAACCCTAAACTTCCTAAAACACAAAACCTCCTCTATTTCTAAAACTGGTTCTGCCGTTTTACTGTTCACACTCGTAAATGTGCGCTTGATCGCATTCGTTGTGTGCGCATGAGCGCTAGTGCGCTCAATCATACTAGGGCCTGTGCTCGATCGCACTCTAACCAGTAGCTGCTCTAGGATTTCCAGATTTCTTCCTTTAAGTGCCAAAAATGCTTTTTTTTTCCTCCAAGACCCTATAAAAACATGTGAAACACAGAAATAAAGTTAAATGGACTAAATTAACATAAACTAGGACTTAACAAATGTAAATTAAGGGGCTTAAATATGAATATTTAAGCACCTATAACACCCCCAAACTTATATATTGCTAGTCCCTTAGCAATACAAAACTAAAAACTAAAATGAAAAGAATAAAGACACACAGATAAATCCAATATTCATGGTGTCCACGAAGGTTTAGGTATCACACAAAACTATGATGTGCATTCATGTGTAAGCTTAATAAATACAATCACATCTTTGCAATGAATAAGAGTTTTGAACGTTAATCATTTTCATGAGGCTGGTTAAGACATCACAAGTTTGATTTTAGTGTGTGGTGATCTAGCACATAAAAGATTAGGTTTCCAAATAACTCTAACGTGTAATATTTCGATGTCTCAAGTTTCACCACATTTCTTATCAGAACGAACAACAATGGCATAATTTTTCTTCTTTTCTTTTATTGTGAGATTTTTTTTGCCAAGTTGAGTTCCATTAAGCTTTCTAATTGACCTATGTAGTGAGTGTTTAGCCAATGATTCCCAAACCGGATGGTTTTATGGCATTAGGTGTAAAGACACCCCTAAGAACTTACTAACTCGAGTCAAAAAGGCTACGAAACTAACTGGTCTTAATGCTACCAATCAGAATTCTCACCTTTTGTCGTGACACTCACTGCTTACTGAGGCAAGAGAGCCAGTTACTCGGTGGAAAGTTCTTTTTAATGATTATTGTGAGCAAAATTCCCACCTTTGGACGTGATACTTACTACTTACTGAGGCAAGATGGCCAGTTATTCAGGGGAAAGTTTGTTTAATGATCATTAGGAACACTTTTTTCTTTTTGAGCAATAATAGTATTTTTCTATTTTCCTATGCCAAAGTGTTTATCTAACAAGTCATCTGGTTCACAGTCAAGCCAAAGAAACATACATATTAAAATTACATGTCATACCCCACACAATTATGTACTAATGTGCTCGTGTTAGTTTAGGCCAAACTTGTGAATCATTAAATGCCTAAAAGTAAGTGATTAAGGTTTAAAACTTAATTATTAGCCCAAATGTTCAAGGTTTTAAGCTCACTTATGAAGTTAAATCATATTGTTTTGTTTAAATCACTCAAAAAATTTAGAACAGTATGAACATGTATTTAAATTTTCAAGAATACTAAAAAAACTGGGACAAAGTGTGTGAATGTGTCTCCCATACCCCCAAACTTAAATTACACATTGTACCCAATATGTGAATAACATGGAAAGATCTGACCTGGGAGATGGAAAACTAGCTGGGCCGACATGGCTAATAGCACACCCCCAAACTTGAACGGATGCACACATTGTCCCTAAAAAAAGAAAAACTAACGTAATACGGGAAAAAAAAGTACTAAAAGTAAATAAATAACAGTAAATATGAAAGAAAATAAAAATAAAAGGATAAGCTGTGGGGTGCCTCCCATGAGTGCTAAGTTTTACGTCTTCAGCCAGACAGGATACTCTCTCACTGCTGGTCTCCAGGTGGTGCAGTTGATGAGGTACCGACTGTGGGAGGTGTGATAGGTGGAGGTTGACTGTTTAGGCATCATGGCAAGTTGCTGTCCAATGTGCGCTTGATCGCACTGTGAATTGCGCTTGATCGCACTTGTGGCAGAGAGTGCATACTCAGGGGCCTCAGTGCCACTGACCTCAATAGAGGCGCTTGAGCTACACGTTTATCAAAGTCTGAATGGCTCAAGCACTCTCTATAGTAGCTTCAACGTTTAGTCTTTTGGTAGGGAGTACTTAAAGTCCACTGCACGTGGCTCAGGTGCTCTTGTTGCTGCTACATACTGGACAGTCTTGGGCGCTAAATCTTCATCTCTTGGTTACATTGTAATATCTGAGTGTGGTGTGACTTTGTGTCCATGTACCATGAATGTCTGATTTCTTGTAGGCAACTATAGCAATTCTAAGTTTGGTGCCTAGACAATAGATGAGAGAAAAGTAGTATTAGTATGCTCAAAAGTTTCAAACGGAGGAGTGAACTTACTTGGATGCTGATAGGTGCTTAAATATTCATATTTAAGCCCCCTTATTTGCATTTATTAGGTCCTTAGTTATGTTATTTTAGTCCGTTTTACTTCATTTGTGTGTTTTACATGTGTTTATAGGGTCTTGGAAGAAAAGAAGCAGTTTTGGCACTTGAAGGAAGAAACCTGGAATTCCTGGAGCAGCTTCTGGACAAAATGTGATCGATCGCACCATGCAATGCAATCAAGCGCACAGTGCGATCGTGCGCACACAAGAAGGATCGAGCACACACTGCGATCGAGTGCAAGACATGTGCGATCGAGCGCACATGTACGGGCGTGAACAGTAAACTGCATAACCCTATTTTGGAAATAAGAGAGTTTTTACGGTTTAGGAAGTTTAGGGTTTCCTGCACCTTCTAGGACTACTCAAGCCCTATAAATACACTTGTAAAGCACACACAAATCATCACAACTTAGAGAACACTTCTCTTAGCTTTTACTTGGAGTTGTAAGCTTTGGGAGAGAATTGACGCCTCTTCTCTCGGGTTTATTCTTCCCTTTATGTTTGGTTTATATATGATGTTTATTTTAGACAACATGTGTAACTAACTTTCTTATAGGGCTCGATTGAAGCCCTAGTTATGCTTTCTCATATATTTATTCATTGATAAATCTTTGCCAATAGCCTTTATTATGTTGCTTAACTTGATTAATGCCTGTGCTTATTTAAATTCCTCATATGTATGTGTATGGCCAGCGTATGCATATGGTATGGATTGGTTAGTTAGATCAATTTGGATGATCGAGTCCTGGGTCTAACATTAGTGACAAAAGATATCCACACCGGATTCTTGGATTAATCAACATGGGAAACCGGGAGTAGATACCATGCCCTTGGTCTCATGTGGTTGTCGATTTCCATAGTACTTATGCTTTCTTAAGGAACAACTCAAGCAGAAACCATGCTGAATCCCTTAAGGAAGAAAAGAGTTAGAGTAGATACCATACCTAACTCGTTGCTTAGGGAGATCAATAGCTTAAGGAGTAGATACCATGCTCTTAGGTTGGCGACCAGTAGGTATACATGATAAGGCTAGTGCACTGATACATTATACAATTGGAAAAGTATGACTAGTGGTGGATATCAAGGCCCTATGTCTTTATTATTATCAAATCATATACAACAGTTATTTTATTTCTCTTTTAAACTTAAAGAAACTAATTCTAGATAGAAATTCACCAATTCCTGTGGAAATGATCTCGCACTTGCACACTATGCTATCACAGACCTTGTGCACTTGCAAGTAAAACAAGTACGATTATTTGCTTATTAATTTAGGTAAATAAATGTGCAACAAGTTTTTGGCGCCGTTGCCGAGGATTGCGCTAAATTTTATTTTAGGATTACTTTTGTCATCGTTATTATTTTATTTACCATCTTTATTTTTACTTTTCATCAAACCCTAATCAATTTCTTTTTGTTTCAGGTACATCAAACCCTAATCAGTGGTTCTGTAATACTTGCAATCGATTGCAATCTTCTGTGCGATCGAGCACAAATAGGAAGAGAGTTACCCGAGCGGCTAAGTTGAACTGCTGCACTGAAGCTGTTTTACCTGATTTATGCATGGACTTCGATCCCGACATCCAACAATATTTCCCCTTGATCCTGAGCTTGAGTGGACCATCCAAAAAAATCTTAGAGAAAACTTTGAGGAGGAAAAAGAGGAATTCACGGAAGAAGTACCAATGGTGGAACAACTAGAAATCCAGCAACCACCTGCACGAAGACCGATGAAGCAATCCTTCATCCCACAGAGCCTTAACCATCCTTCATGCATTGCATATCAACCTGAAGCAGAGGGCAACTATTACATATCCCCGCAGATACTCAATGCTTTGACTCACTTTAGGGGTACACCGGCAGAAGATCCACACTTGCACCTTCGGGAATTCTTTGATCTCTGCAAATTCCAGCACATCCAGGGCCTAGACCAAGAAGGAATAAGGTTAATTATATTTCCCTTTTCCTTAAAAGATAATGCTAAGCTATGGTACAATTCTTCGCCTGCAGTGTCAATCCACACTTGGGAGGAGTTGGCTGGCAAATTCCTAAGGAAGTTCTTCCCAGCCCAAAAGACGAGGCAAATGAGGAAAGAGATCTAATCCTTCCAACAAAGGGATGAAGATCTGTTTTTTGAGGTATGGGGACACTTCAACGAGCTACTACTCAAATGCCCACACCACAACCTACCTTAAGATGAGCTGGTACTAGCCTTTTATGAAGGTCTAAATGACATGAATAAAGGTATTGCTGATTCTGGTTGTGGAGGTGTGCTGATGGAGAAGAGCAGTGAAGAAGCCATGGAGCTGTTTGAGGCACTAAGTGAGCATACCCAACAATTCTCCTCTAGAGGTAGACAAGGAGTCAAGAGCAAAGGTATATATAAGGTTACTCTGAATGGTGGACCCTCTGCCCAAATAGCTGTTTTGGAATGGAAGCTAGATATGAGGCTAGATATGATTGTAAAAGCCATGTCTACTCAAACCATCTCTCCTCAACCACAAGCTACACAAATCCAGGTATGTGCTTTATGTTCTCAATTTGATCACACTACTAAGACCTGCCATTTGTATTCATCTACAGATCTTGAGCAAGCAAACTGTGTGGGATCGAATAGTGCATATACAAATACATACAACCCTGGATGGCAAGACCACCCCAACCTCTCATGGAGCAATAATCAAAACACCTTGAACCTTCAAGGGCAATAAAGGAACTTCCATAAAGCAACCCAACCAGTTCTAGAACCCAAGAAGGATGATCTAGAAAGTCTTGTAAAGCAATTAGCCACTCAACAACAGCAACTAATGACAACATTGATGACTTCATTAGATCACCAAAAACAAACCACTCAAAGGCTAGAAGAACAAATGGGAAAATTAGCTAAGGAGCTAAGTGAAATAAAGCAAGGTGAACTTCCTGCACAAACACTACCAAATCCAAGAGGACATCAGCAACTGAAAGCCGTTACAACTCTTCGAAATGGTAAAATCATAGGAGTTAATGAGCCAGCTCAAGCATCTCAAGCTAAGCCATCCACATCCAAGGTAAATGAAGTAGAGAAGTGGAATGCACCACCCTTCCCTCAAAGGTTAGTAACACCAAAGAAAGATAAATTGCTTGATATTTTTGAAACTTTGAGAAAAGTAGAAATTAACATCCCCTTATTAGATGCAATTAAACAAATTCCTGCTTACGCTAAATTTTTAAAAGATTGTTGCACTAATAAAAGAAAGTTTCAAGAACATGAAATAGTGGCTCTAACTGAAGAGGTAAGTGCGGTATTGTTAAGAAAACTACCACCAAAACTAAAAGATCTGGGTAGTTTTACTATTCTCTGTAGGATAGGTGATAAGTTGTTTGAGCGAGCATTACTAGATTTAGGAGAAAGTGTCAATTTGCTACCTTACATAGTAGTTGAAAAGCTAGGTTTGGGGGAGCTTTAACCAACCTCCATCACTTTGCAATTGGCAGATAGAAGCATCAAAAGACCTCAAGGTATACTTGAAGATATCCTGGTCAAGGTAGGTGAGTTTATTTTGCCTGCTGACTTCATTGTATTAGATATGGAAGAATGCCCAATGCCATTACCTCTGCCCATTATCTTAGGAAGACCCTTTATGAGAACTGCTGATACAATAATTAATGTGAAAAAAGGGTATTGTAAGTATGACGGTAAATGGAGAGATAATAGAATTTAAGATATTTGATGCAATGAAATTACTTCAAGATGATAATGATGATGAATGTTTTAATAAATGTATGATGCAAAGTGTTGTCAAGCAAGTTTTTCAGGTCCATCACACCAATCCATTGGAGGCCACCCTCACCTATAGCTTCAAAAGATCAGATATTGAGCCTGCATCAGAAACTGTCCCTGATAACATCTTGGAAGCTACGCACCTCCCTAAAGTCTATCCTATGCATCCAAGACCGGGTGATAAGAAGAAATCACATTTGAATACACTGAAAGGATTGAGTCATGATGAATGTGCAACACCACCAAGAGCACTTGAGCCACATGAAGTGAACTTTAAGTACTCCCTGCCAAAAGACTAAAGTTGAGAGAATACCCCGTCTGGCTAAAAACGTTAAACTTAGCGCTCATGGGAGGCACTCCAAAGCATATCCTTTTTCTTAGTTTATTTCATTTTATTAGTCGTATTTCCTTGTTTATTTTTCTATCTGTTTATTATTACTTGTTGTCCCATTTTATGTTTGTTTCTCTTTCTTTTTCAAGAACAGCGTGAGTGCATCCAATTGAAGTTTAGGGCGTGCTACAAGCCATGCCAGCCATCAGTTCTCTATCTCCTAGGTTAGCTCATTCCATGCTATTCACACATTGGGGACAATGTGTAATTTAAGTTTGGGGGTATGGGGACACATTCACACACTCACTATGTCCCACATTTTCTGTTTTGTTGCTATTTTCATAGATAAATGCATGTTCATTCTGTCCAATAAACTTTTTTTTTTGTGATCTAAACAAAACTTTATGATTCGACTTCATCAACGAGCTTAACACTTTGAAAATATAGGCCAATAATCAAGTTTTGAACCTAGATCACTGCCTTTTAGACATTTAAGGATTCACAAGTTTGACCTAAGCTATCACAAGCAAACCAGCACATAACTGTGTGGGGTATGACATGTTATTTAGATGTGTATGTTTCTTTTGCTTAACTGTGAACTAGATGACTTATTAGATTGACATTTTGGCATATAAAAATAGAAAAGATTGATTAGTGCTCAAAAGAAAAAATAAATGCTCCTAATGATCAATAAAACTTGTTTTCTGCTGAGTAACTGGCCCTCTTGCCTCAGTAAGCATTAAGTGTCACGTCAAAAGGTGGAAAATCTTAAATGATCATTAAAAATAACTTTCCGCTGAGTAACTGGTCCTTTTGCCTCAGTAAGCATTGAGTGTCACGTCAAAAGGTGGAAAATTCTTATTGGTAGCATTAAGACCAGTTAGTTTCGTAGCCTTTTTGACTCGAGCTAGTAAGTCCTTAGAGGTGTTTTTACACCTAATGCCCTAAAACCATCTGGTTTGGGAGTTATTGGCTAAACGCTCGTTACACGAGTCAAAAAGAAAGCTTAAGGGAACTAACTTGACAAAAAAAATCGCAAACAGAAGAAAAGGAGAATTATGCCATCCTTGTTGATTCTAATAGAAAATTTGGTGAATCTTGAGACATCGAAACATACACGTTAAAATTACTTGGAAACGTAATCTTTTATGTGCTAGTTCACCACACACCATAGTCGAACTCGTGTTGTCTTAAATTGCCTCATGAAAGTGATTTGCGTTCAAAGCTCTTATTCATTGCAAAAATATGTTTGTATCTGTTAAGCTTGCTCATGAATGTGCATCATAGTTTTGTAAGATCTAAACTTTTGTTAGACACCATGAACATTTGATTTATCTGTTTTTTTCGTTTTAGTTCTTAATTTTGTATTGCTAAGGGACTAGCAATATATAAGTTTGGGGGTGTGATAGTTGCTTAAATATTCATATTTAAGCCCCATTATTTGCATTTATTAGGTCCTTAGTTATGTTATTTTAGTTCATTTGTGTGTTTTACATATGTTTATAGGGTCTTGGAAGAAAAGAAGCAGTTTTGTCACTTAAAGGAAGAAACCTGGAATTCCTGGAGTTGCCTCTGGACAAAATGCGATCGATTGCACCATGCAATGTGATCGAGCGCATAGTGTGATCATGCGCACACAAGAAGGATCGAGCGCACACTGCGATCGAGCGCAAGACGTGTGCGATCAAGCGCACATATACGGGCGTGAACAGTAAACTGCAGAATCCTATTTTGAAAATAAGAGAGTTTTTACGGTTTAGGAAGTTTAGGGTTTCCTGCACCTTCTAGGACTACTCAAGCCCTATAAATACACCTGTAAAGCACACAAATCATCACAACTTAGAGAACACTTCTTTTAGCTTTTACTTGGAGTTGTAAGCTTTGGGAGAGAATTGACGCCTCTTCTCTCGAGTTTATTTTTCCCTTTATGTTTGGTTTATATATGATATTTATTTTAGACAATATGTGTAACTAACTTTCTTATAGGGCTCGATTGAGGCCCTAGTTATGCTTTCTTATATATTTATTCATTGATAAATCTTTGCCAATAGCCTTTATTATGTTGCTTAACTTGATTAATGTCTGTGCTTATTTAAATTCCTCATATGTATGTGTATGGCCAGCGTATGCATGTGGTATGGATTGGTTAGTTAGATCAATTTGGATGACCGAGTCCTGGGTCTAACATTAGTAACAAAAGATGTCCACACCGGATTCTTAGATTAATCAACATGGGAAACTAGGAGTAGATACCACGCCCTTGGTCTCATATGGTTGTCGATTTCCACAGTACTTATGCTTTCTTAAGGAACAACTCAAGCAGATACCATGCTGAATCCCTTAAGGAAGAAAAGAGTTATAGTAGATACCATGCCTAACTCGTTTCTTAGGGAGATCAATAGCTTAAGGAGTAGATACCCTGCCCTTAGGTTGGCAACCAGTAGGTATACATGATAAGGCTAGTGCACTGATACATTATACAATTGGGAAAATATGACTAGTGGTGGATATCAAGGATCTATGTCTTTATTATTATCAAATCACATACAACAGTTATTTTATTTCACTTTTAAACTTAAAAAAACTAATTCTAGATAGAAATTCACCAATCCCTGTGGAAATGATCTCGCACTTGCACGCTATGCTACCACAGACCTTGTGCACTTGCAAGTAAAACAAGTACGATTATTTGCTTATTAATTTAGGTAAATAAACGTGCAACAGATTCTTTGGAGAGGCTTCAAAGAGGTGCACAGCTTCAATGATGTCATCTGTAATATCTTCAGATTCTGGCTTAGGAACTACATCCGAACTTGTGAAGCTGTGGGTGAGGGTGGCCTCCAACGGATCAGTGTGATGGACCTGAAAAACTTGCTCGATAACACTTTGCATCATACATTCATTAAAACATTCATCATCATTATCATCTTGGGGTAATTTCAACGCAACAAATATTTTAAATTCTATTGTCTCACCATTTACCGTCATACTTACAATACCCTTTTTCACATTAATTATTGTATCAGCAGTTCTTATAAAGGGTCTTCCTAAGATGATGGGCAGAGGTAATGGCATAGGGCATTCTTCCATATCTAACACAATGAAGTCAGCAGGCAAAATAAACTCACCTACCTTTACCAAGACATCCTCAAGTATACCTCTACGTCTTTTGATGCTTCTATCTGCCAATTGCAAAGTGATGGAGGTTGGTTGAAGCTCCCCCAAACCTAGATTTTCAACTACTGTGTATGGTAGCAAATTGACACTTTCTCCTAAATCTAGTAATGCTCGCTCAAACAACTTATCACCTATCCTACAGAGAATAGTAAAACTACCCAGATCTTTTAGTCTTGGTGGTAGTTTTCTTAATAGTACCGCACTTACCTCTTTAGTTAGAGCCACTGTTTCATGCTCTTGAAACTTTATTTTATTAGTGCAACAATCTTTTAAAAATTTAGCATAAGCAGGAATTTGTTTAATTGCATCTAATAAGGGAATGTTAATTTCTACTTTTCTCAAAGTTTCAAAAATATCAAAAAATTTATCTTTCTTTGGCTTTACTAACCTTTGAGAGAAGGGTGGTGCATTCCACTTCTCAATTTCACTTACCTTGGATGTGGATGGCTTAGTAGGAGATGCTTGTGCTGGCTCATTAACTCTTATGGCCTTACCATTTCTGAGAGTTGTCATGACATTTAGTTGCTGATGTCTTCTCGGATTAGGTATTAGTTAGGCAGGAAGCTTACCTTGCTTCCTTGCACTTAACTCTTTAGCCATTTG
This sequence comes from Bretschneidera sinensis, assembly GCA_023935145.1. NCBI lineage: Eukaryota > Viridiplantae > Streptophyta > Magnoliopsida > Brassicales > Akaniaceae > Bretschneidera > Bretschneidera sinensis. Next base: position 22,005,363 of record CM043703.1, read on the forward strand.
CCCCATTTGAACTTTTAGTCTTTGGATTGTTTGCTCGTGCTTTGCAATTTTTTGTCTTTGCTTGGATTGAATTTACCTTCCATCTGCCATAAACTGTTCTTGTGACATTATCAGTTGCCTTACCATACTCTCTATGACACTTGTCTTTGACTCTTGAACTGGTTGGGCTGCTTGGTGGAAGTTCTTTTGTTGCCCTTGAAGGTTCATGGCATTTTGATTGTTGCTCCATGAGAGGTTTGGGTGGTTTCGCCATCCAGGATTATAGGTATTTGCATATGAACTGTTTGGTCCCAGATAGTTCACTTGCTCGGGATCTGTCAATGAATATAAATGGTAAGTCTCAGTAGTTTGATCAAATTGAGAACATAAAGCACATACCTGGCGTTGTGTGGCTTGTGGGCTCGATGAGGCATTCTGAGCAGTCATGGCTTTTACAAGCATATCTAGCTTCCTCTCCATAGCAGCTATGTTGGAATTCCACCAATTAAGTTAACTTCATACATGCCCTTGCTCTTTACTCCTTGTCTCCCTCTGGATGAGAATTGTTGGGTGTGCTCACTCAATGCCTCAAATAGCTCCATGGCTTCTTCACTGCTTTTCTCCATCAGCACACCTCCACAACCTGAATTAGCAATACCTTTATTCATGTCATTTAGACCTTCGTAAAAGGCTAGTACTAGCTCATCTTGAGGTAGGTTATGATGTGGACATTTGTGAAGCAGCTCATTAAAGTGTCTCTATGCCTCAAAGAAAAGGTCTTCATCCCTCTGTTGGAAAGATTGAATCTGCTTCCTCATTTGTCTCGTCTTTTGAGCTGGGAAGAATTTTCTTTGGAACTTGCTGGCCAACTCTTCCCAAGTGTGGATAGAAACTGCAGGCAATGAATTGTACCACAGTTTAGCATTATATTTTAAGGAAAAAGGGAAAAAAATTAACCTGATTCCTTCTTGGTCTAGGCCCTGGATATGCTGGAATTTGCAAAGATCAAAGAACTCTCAAAGGTGCAAATGTGGATCCTCATTAGGTGTACCCCTAAAGTGAGTAAGTGCACTGAGTATCTGTGGAGATATGTAATAATTTTCTTCCGCCTCAGGTTATATGCAATACACGATGGCTGGTCGATGTTCCTTGGGATGAAGAATTGCTTCATCGGTCTTCGCTCAGGTGGTTGCTGGTTTTCTGGCTGATCTGCCATTGATATTTCTTCTTCAAATCCTTCTTCTACCTCTTTAGAGTTGTCTTTAAGCCTTTGTCGAATGGTCCGCTCAAGCTCTGTATCGAGGGGAAAGAAAGTTGGATGCCTAGAACGAAGCCCTTGCATGAATTAGTAAAAACAGCTTCAGTTCAGCACTGCTGCTCGGGTAGCTTCTGCCTCAAATGCCCTCGATCGCACAAAGGAGTGCACTCAATCGCAGCAATGCACTTGATCGCACTTGAGGAGGGCACTCAGTCGCAGTGCACAGATCACTCTACTGTTGTACCTGAAACAAAACAGAACAGAAAAGAAGAAATAAATTAAGGTTTTGATGAAATAAAATAAAACTGAACGAAAAACAGAAACTTAGAATTTTTTTTAGATTTTTGATAAAAATAAAACAGAATAAAAAAAATAAAATGAAACTAATGAAAATAATTCTAAAAAGAAATTTAGTGCAATCCCCGGCAACAGCACCAAAAACTTGTTATGCGATTATCTACCTAAATAAATAAGCGAATAATCAGACTTGTTTTACTTGCAAGTGCATAAGGTCAACTTAGTAGTATAGTGTGCGAATGCAAGATCATCTCCACAGGGATTGGTAAATTTTGATCTAGAATTTGTTTTGCAATAATAAAATAAAAATAAGAGAAATAAATATTGAGTTGGAATTTAATAAAGATAAAGGCGTAGGGACTTGATATCCACCACTAATCATGCTACCACAACAAAACAGTATGCCAATGTTTTGCTCATGTCATGAATACCTAATGGTTGTCAAACTAAGGGCATGGTATCTACTCCTTAAGTTATTGATTTCCCTAAGCAACGAGTTAGGCATGGTATCTACTCTAACTTTTTTCTTTTTGAAGGGATTCAACATAGTGTATACTGAGTTGTTCCTTAAGAGAGCATAAGATCTGTGGAAATGGACAAGCACACGAGACCTAGGGCATTGTATCTACTCTCGGTTTCCCATGTTGATTAACCCAAGAATCCGGTGTGGATATATTTTGTTACTATTTTTGAACCCAGGAATCGGTCATCCAAATTGATTCAACTAACTAATATATACCACATGCATACGTTGATCAGACACACACATATGAGGAATTTAAATAAAAACAGGTATTAATCAAGTTAAGCAACACAACATGAATATCTCAAAGGCGCCAATACTAAATTATTGGTTAAACATAATTAAGACTTCAATCAAGCCCTTACTAGGGTTTAGTTACACATGGTTGTGATGCAAAACATATTCATAAAATAAAAATAATGGGGAAAGAATAAACCTGAGAGAAGAGTCGTCAATTCCTCTCCAAAGCTTACAATTCCAAAGAAAATTCCAAGGTCCCCCCCAAACTGTGTTTTTACAAGTGTATTTGTAGGGGTTGAATAACCCTAGAAGACTTTGGAAACCCTAAACTTCCTAAAACACAAAACCTTCTCTATTTCCAAAACTGGTTCTGCAGTTTTACTGTTCACTCTCGTACATGTGCGCTCGATTGCATTCGTTGTGTGTGCATGAGCGCTGGTGTGCTCGATCGTACCGGGGCCTACGTTCGATCGCACTCTAGCCAGCAGCTGCTCTAGGATTTCCATATTTCTTCCTTTAAGAGTAAAAAATGCTTTTTTTTTTCTCCAAGACCCTATAAAAACATGTGAAACACAAAAATGAAGTAAAATGGACTAAATTAACATAAACTAGGACTTAACAAATGTAAAGTAAGGGGCTTAAATATGAATATTTAAGCACCTATCATTAACCTAAGAGGGGGGGTGAATTGGGTTTTAAAACTTTCACGAATTAAACACAAGTTTATAAAACAGATAACATCACAAGCATATAAATAAGTAATATGTGCTGTGAATGAAGAGTTTAAGGAGTAGAGGATGCAAAATTAGTTTATAGTGGTTTAGTAATATCTGATTCATTCCGACCCTACGTCCACTCTCTTCAAGGGTGTTGCACAAACTTTACAATCACTTTGATGAGTGCTAAATATTGCATATTTTGGCCACTTAATTTACATTTTTTAGCTTAGGAATTTGTTACTTTGAGTTGTTTTTCGTTTTTTTACAGGTTTACAAGCTTGGAAAGGAGTTTCACTAAATTGTCAGAATTGCTCGTACAGATCAGCCATTTTTTAGGATTAAACTGTATTGATTCAGGAAGAACCAAGAGATGAGCCATATATGCTTAGAAAGATCCAAATGTCTATTTTCTAGGGAATTTTATGGATCAATAAAATAATTTTTCTAGAGAAAGTTATGGCAGTTTTAGTAGACAAAGGTCAGGCTGTGCATGATTTCAGCGTGACAGATCAGCCATTTTTTAGGATTTAACTGTACTTATTTAGGAAGAACCAGGAGATGAACCATATATTCTTAGAAAGATCCGGATGTCTATTTTCTGGGGAATATTATGGATCAATAAAATAATTTTTCTAGAGAAAGTTATGGCTGTTTTAGTAGACAAAGGTCAAAGAGCAAAAGTTAGAATCTGCAGTATCCCACATCGGATTGGAAACATATTGCACTTGTGATGTTCCTCTTCACTTGATATTTAGTGTGCAACTCCTGGTGCCATTTGGTGTAATTTGGTGGACGTCTACTAGTATTCTAGTGGATCCCGAAGGCTTTGCTACCACGAGGGGAAGCGCTGCCCAACAGTGAGTGAAATTTATCCCATGTATAGTCAGTTTTAATTTACTGCTTTTTTTTAGTTTAATATTTAGTACTTTTATTATGAACTCTAGTTTCATGATTATGAGTGGCTAAAATCTTCAACTAAGGTTGAAGATGAAACCTCGCTGTTGTTTGGCATAATAGTTTCAGATTTATTTATACAATTCTGATTTTTTTTTAGTATAAATGTTCTGTCAATTATTTGAGTAAAATCTTATGATTGATTGCATTTAAATTGTTCTGTTGGATATTCCGTGTGTTTCATCTAATGGATATATCAAATTGTTTTTGATTAAATTGGATTTCCTTTGTGATTTGTTAAAAGCAGATACATTGGATGCTTTTGGTTTAATTGGGATATTTGTTGTTTTTTTGTTTTAAGTTGGATTCATTGAATGTTTTGATAGGCTATTTTTAGAACATGAAGATATATTCTTAACTTTGGTGGGGTGGATTCAGAAACCTTAGTGTTTTTATCATTAGTTTTTAAATCAATTTAGTTTAGTTTATATTTGTTTTGCAAAAGACAATTCAAAACTTGGAACTAGGTTAAAATAGGCTTAGTTTAGATAAAAATATTTTCACAACGCAATTCCCTGTAAATTTGACCCCGCATTTGCACAACACTATATTGCAAACAACTCATGCGCTTGCGAGTAATTTAAAACTCACAACAAGTTTTTGGTGCCGTTGCCGGGGAGTTGTTTGGTTTGTGAAAATTAAATTTTTTTCTGAATTAATTTTATTTTTATACTAGTTAGTTAGCATTTTTTTTGTTTGATTTTTCTTATTACAATTTTATTTTAGTTTATTTGTTTCTGTTGGCAATTGCCCATAAAAAAATAATATTAAAAAATTAGAAATTAAAAAGAAAATGTGGATGAATGCAGCGCCGGTTTCACAGTCTTTAGAGGACGCCCTCAAAGATTTCATAAAAATGACCGGCCAGCCCATCAATACAGCCAATACATTCAATGTTGATAGCTGTTCCATCTGTGCTAGTCCTATGCATTTAGCACAGAATTGTCCATCTACGCCGGCTTTTGTCGAGTATCCCATGGAACAAATGAACGCTTTCAATGACTATTGGTGGCAATCAAATGGATCTTACTCCGAGACATACAATCCAGGGTGGCGGAACCACCCTGATTTTTCATGGACGCAGAACCAACTAATGAATCAGGGAGGAGCCCCTTATCATGCTCACAATCAATACCCTCCCGAATTTCCTCCACCAGTTCCAAGTTATGGTCACTCAGCCTATCCAGCACCATCACCCGCTTACCAAATTCCCATTCAAGCGCCAGCATCTGTCTCACAATCATTGGAGGATGGCCTCAATGATTTCAAAAAGATAACCGGCCAATCCATAAGCGAAGTGAGGAGTGCAACAATAGTAAACACCCAAGCGATTGCCAAGCTAAAGAGTTAAATGGGTCAAATCACAAGTTACTTGGGTGAAGGAGAGAAGAGAAGGTTCCCCAGTCAACCTGAGCCTAACCCGAAGGAACAGTTTACGGCGGGAAATTCATCAACTCCTATGCATAGGCAGGAACAAGTGCAATTGATTGTCCCATTGAGGTCTGGGAGACAAGTGGACAATCAAGTGGAAGAGAACCCAGCTATGTAACAAGGGCAAGAAAGTGGCAACAAAGAAAAGAGAGATGCTGAGTCATCTACAGCCACACCTATTATTAAGGATCTCCCTAGGTTGTTTGTACCAAAAGTGCCTTACCCTGAGAGATTACAAGCGCCCGAGAAAGGAGGGGAGTCTGAGGACATTCTGGAGGCATGCTTTGCTCAGTTTGGAGAGGATTTGGATTTAGATAAGTTACTTGAGCAAGCAAATGCCATTTTGGAGTCTGCTCCTCAGAAGAGCAGTGAGACGAAGGAGACTGTAGATGAATCCCGCATTGAGGACCCCCTGGAGGCATGCTTTGTTCAGTTTGAAGAAGATTTGGATATGGATAAGTTGTTTGAGCAAGTAAATGCTACTTTTGAGTCTGCTCCTCAGAAGAGCAGTGAGACGGAGGAGACCACAACACCTGAACCCCTCAAGAAGGAATTTAAGCCTTTACCGGACAATCTTAAGTATAAGTTCCTAGGTCCAACAGATTCTTTGCCTCTGACTATAGCTTCAGATTTGGTTGATACTCAAGTGGATAAATTATCGGACATTTTAAGAAAGCACAATGAAGCTATCGGTTGGACTATTGAGGATATCAAGGGAATCAACCCCTCGGTGGTGATGCACAAGATACATTTAGAGGAGAATGCCAAGCCATCGAGGGAGCCACAAAGAAGGCTCAACCAGCTATGCAAGAGGTTGTGAGGACTGAAGTGATTAAGCTATTGGATGTAGGGATCATTTATCCAATCTTTGATGGCGAGTGGGTGAACCCATTTCATGTCATACCAAAATGGGCTGGATTGGCGGTAATGATGAATAAAGACGACGAGTTGGTTCCAATTAGTGTGCAGTCAGGATGGAGAGTGAGTATAGACTACCGTAAATTGATTGCTGCCACAAGGAATGATCATTTTCCACTCCCATTTATTGATCAGATGGTGGAGCGCTTAGCTGGGCACGATTACTAATGTTGGGTCTGGCTGAAGACGTTAAATTTAGCGCTCGTGGGAGGCACCCCACAATATATCTTTTTCGTTTGTTTATTATTTTACATATTTATTGTTACTGCTTATTTCTAGTGTTTCTTTTGTTCTTCGATCTTTATTTTTCAGGAACAACGCGTACTTCAGTTCAAGTTTGGGGGTATTTTATGAGCCATACCAAGTCCAGATAGTTCTCTATATCCCAGGTCAGCTCTTTCATTCACACATTGTGGTCAATGTGTATGTTAAGTTTAGGGGTATGGGAGACATATTACACACACTTTTCCTAATTTGTTGTTTCTTCTTTATTTAAAAAAAAGAAGGTAAATGCATGCTCATATTATTTTGAAATTTTAGTTGATCTAAACAAATACTATGATGTGATGTCATTGGTGAGCTTAAAATTGTGAACACATGATTTGATGATAGAGTTTTAAAACTTTGTTACTTACTTTAGGCATTTGAGAATTCACATGTTTGATCTAATCTGACACGAGCACATTAGCACATAATTGTGTGAGGTATGACATATGATTTTAATGTGCATGTTTCCATGACTTAATTGAAACTGGATGACTTGTGGGATTAACACTTGGGCATAGAAAAGCAAAACTAATATTTATAATGATCATCATCAATAAACTTTCCACTGAGTAACTAGACCTCTTGCCTCAGTAAACAGTGAGTGTTCACGTTAAAAGGTGGGAATTTTATTCATAATGATCATTGCGAAACTTTCTGCTGAGTAACTGGACCTCTTGTCTCAGTAAGCAGTGAGTGTTCACGTCAAAATGTGGAAATTTTGCTTGGTAGCATTAAGGCCAGTTTAGTTTTGTAGCCTTTTTGACTCAAGGTAGTAAGTTCTTAGGGGTGTCTTTACACCTAATGTCCTAAAACCATCTGGTTTGGGAGTCATTGACTCAACACTCGATACATGGGTCAATTAGAAAGCTTAAGGGAACTAAACATAGCAGAGCCTTATAATAAAAATAAATAAAATAAAACTATGTCATCGTTGTTCATTCTGATGAGAAATTATGTGAATATTGAGACATGGAGACATTGTACATTGAAGTTATTTGGAAACCTCATCTGTTTATGCTAATTCACTTTACACTGATTCAAGCTTGTGATGTCTTAGCCTGCCTCTTGTAAGTAATTAAGTTTTAAAATTCTTATTCATTGCGAAGATGGGTTATATTTTTTTAAGCTTGCTCATAAATGAATATCATGGTTTTGAGTGCTCCTTAAATTTTTGGATACCATGAGTGATGAACTTATCTTGATGTTCTTTGTTTTTCATTTAGTTTTTTTATTTTATTTTGCTAAGGGACTAGCAAAATGTAAGTTTGGGAGTATTTGATGAGTGCTAAATATTGCATATTTTGGCCACTTAATTTACATTTGTTAGCTTAGGAATTTGTTAATTTGAGTTGTTTTTCGTTGTTTTACAGGTTTACAAGCTTGGAAAGGAGTTTCACTAAATTGTCAGAATTGCTCGTACATATCAGCCATGTTTGAGGATTAATCTGTATTGATTCAGGAAGAAATAGATATGAGCCATATACGCTTGGAAAGATACGGATGTCTATTTTCTGGGGAATTTTACGGATCAATAAAATTATATTTCTAGAGAAAGTTATGGCAGTTTTAGTAGACAAAGGTCAGGCTGTGCATGATTTCAGCGTGACAGATCAACCATTTTTAAGGATTAAACTGTATTTATTCAGGAAGAACCAGGAGATAAGCCATATATATTTAGAAAGATCCGGATGTCTATTTTTTGGAAAATTTTACGGATCAATAAAATGATTTTTCTAGAGAAAGTTATGGCCGTTTTAGTAGACAAAGGTCAAAGAGCAAATGTTGGAATCTGCAGTATCCCACATCGGATTGGAAACACATTGCACTTGTAATGTTTCCCTATATAAGCCCCTCTTCACTTCATCTTTAGTGTGTAATTCCTGGTGCCATTTGGTGTAATCCGGTGGACGTCTGCTAGCATTCTGGTGGATCCCGAAGGCTTTGCTACCACGAGGGGAAGCGCCACCCAACAGTGAGTGGAATTTCTCCCATGTATAGTCAGTTTTAATTTACTGTTTTTTTTTTAGTTTAATGTTTAGAAATTTTATTATGAACTCTAGTTTCATGATTATGAATGACTAAAATCTTCTGTCAATTATTTGAGTAAAATCTTATGATTGATTGCGTTTAAATTGTTCTGTTGGATATTTCGTGTGTTTCATCTGATGGATACATCAAATTGTTTTTAGTATAAATGTTATTTCCTTTGTGATTTGTTAAAAGCAGATACATTGGATGCTTTTGGTTTAATCGGGATATTTGTTGTTTTTTGTTTTAAGTTGGATCCATAGAATGTTTTGATAGGCTATTTTTAGAACATGAAGATATATGCTTATACAACTGAATAATATATCTCTTTCAAGGTAAAACTTGAAGAATGGCTCAACATTCAATATTTCAAAGCTTTTTTTGTTTCAATTAGTAAAAACTTGATTGAATGTATATTCCTCTATATTGAAATGCTCAATATAGTGGGTTTAAATAGCTTTGATGTTATATGCCCGTTCTGCACTGATTTGGTACATTTTGGTACAATTTGTGCTGAAATCTCGCGTCTCAACGGTCATATTTTTTTGAACTACCAGTCGACTGGGTCCACTTTAAAAATCACATCTTTAAGGCCGTTGAAGGTACTAGTCGACTGGGTATGACTTACCAGTCGATTGGGAACCATCTGCCCAAAGTACTAGTCTACTGGGTTGTTCTTACAAGTCAACTGGGGACTTTCTGTTTAAAACACCAGTCGGCTTGTATGAAGCATCCAGTCGACTGTCAACACACTGTCCAGAACACCAGTCTTCTGGTGTAAGTACCCAGTCGATTGGGTTGCCTTTCAACCCAATTTTTCGTTCTTTTAAAAGGTTATGATTTTAAAACATTAGTTTTTACAATACTTTTTCAAAGGGAGCCATTGGAAAAACTAGTTACCCGAACAAGTGAGATTTACAACTTGTTTAAATACCTTGTCCCTATACTAGAACTTCTATCTTGACTTGGTGATTGATTCGGGTTGAGTTCTTGTACCTTGATCCTTGGTTGAATGCTCTTATTGTTTAATACACTTAGATAGCATCGTTAGTATAATAAGAGTTGTGTTTTATCATCATTAAAATATAGGTGAGGGTTAACAATCTCCCCCTTTTTGATGATGACAAAACTCATATGAAAAAAACAATTTTTAAAGAACTAAGTGTTTGGTTTTTTGAAAAATTGGGCAGAATATCCTTTGTTTTTTAATAAAACTAACCTGTAAAAGGTAAAGAACAGTTTATATACATCCCAACCAATCAACTCAACATATATAAGCACATATCAAGATCTTTGGAGCAATGCTCCCCTAAATCTATGCATTAGCTTGAGTTTACACTTAGTTTTCACATTTTCTCATTTTTCTCCCCCATTTTGACAACAGCAGAAAAAGGGAGTAGAAAACCAAAAAATAAGCTATATAGCTACTATAGTCATCAAGAGCATGCATAAAAAAAACTTGTACATGAAAATTTGGCATCATTCGAAGTTTAGAAGCCTTCCCGAGAAGAATCAGAAGTTTTCATAAAAGCAGAAACAGTTTTAAAATCATATATCTGAATTTAAAGAGATATAAAGCATGCAGACATATGTAAAACAAGTATATAAAATGGATCAAAGCAAAAACAGAAGTCATAGTCATACATAACAAAAGTCTATATAATGTAGGCTTCGTAGAGCCGAAATAGAAGTACAAATAAATAAACTACATCAATATGAAGATATGTCAGTGCTAAGAACAATGAAAAGTCTACATCAAAATGTACATCTAGAAAGGAAGATAGTAAAACGACTCATGGAGCGGGAGAGTCCGAGCTGTCATGAATAAGATCCCCAATCTCAGCCAAGGAACTTTCGGTGCGCTCTCGGTGTAGCTCAAAGTCATCCCGGAAAGTCTCAATGGAAGAGCTCAAAGTATGGAATCCGGACTGCATGGTCAGCTGAAGGCTCGTGATTGCCTGAAGTAGATCGTCGTACCTAGCCTGACCAGCACTCGAGTCACCCATGGGAGGTGCTCGGGTATCCGTATCCATATTAGCAACAGCAGCACCCTCGTCCTCATCATCACTGTTGTCATCCTCTCTAATCCGAATGTACTTCCCGGCCTTGGAGTAGATAAAGTCGTCACGGACCGTGCTTCCCATCTTCTTCAGTGATGAGATGTTGATGATGTCCTTGAGGCCAATATCCAGAGCCTCGGAGGTTGGGAGAGGCACCTGAAAGTGCTGGAGTATGTACGTGATGAGCATCCCGTAGGGAAGGCATCCAGAGTCGCTCGCTTCACCATTAATCATATTGGCGAGCAGCAGGGGGTATATATTGAAGTGGTGCCTAGTTTTAAGGCATCAAATTAATACTGCATCTATCTTAGATAGATAACCCTGACTCCCTAGTCTCGGGTGGATGGTCCAACTCATAATGAGGTTGAAAAATTTCGAGTCTATGAGCATGTCACTATATGTGTGAAATGTAGTGGGTCGAAACACATAGTTAGGGTCACCCCTAACTATCTGGCATGCCTCCTCAACCTCGAAATTGTCTGGCCATCCATCCAAACTCCATTGGATCCCTCCCACAAGGATCCTCAAAATGCTTATCAAGAGGTCAGTATTGACCTCAAACTCCACAACCATGACACTGGTTCTGAATCTCAGAGCCAGTGGACTGGGTTTCACCAAGTTCGCATAAAATTGGTGAATCAGTCTAGGGTAGTACTTCTCATGTATCTTGACTAGTGGGGTCAAGTTTATTGCCTCGAAGGTAGGTAGTATATCAAAATTACCATGACGAATAGAGTCGAAGTCTACAACTCTACCCATCATGATTTTCTTTTTCCAAATAATAGAGATATACCTGTCCTTCGCTGCCGGGCTGGTGATTAGAGAATTATCAAGCTCTGTTCTGGGCTTCTTGCTGGATGAGCCCGCCACACCCTTACCTTTTGAATCCGATACCGTGGATTTTATGGACCTTGGCCTTGTAGGCACATTTGGTCCCCCAGTGGTGTATTTTACTCGGATTTTATCGGATATTTTTGGGAAAATAGAGTTTTTGGGTAAAAATGGGTTTTAGGTGGAAATGGTGGATTTCAACCATAGAAAGTTAAAATAGATGTTTGGGGATGAGTAGATCGATGTGTTTTGGAAGTGATTTGATGGTTTTTGGATCAAAATGGCGAGATTTTGTAGAGAGAGAAAGCTAGGGTTTTTGAAAATGGCATGTAAATCTGAAAAAAAAAATGAACAACCTATTTATAGAATCGCGATACCAGTCGACTGGGGTAAGGATACTAGTCGACTGGGTCCTTTGCAGAGATGAGGCATTTTGCATACTAGTCGATTGGGTTAGGGTACCGGTCGACTGGATGAATTGGCAGAAAGATACCAGTCGACTGTGTAGTTCTTACCAGTCGACTGGGGTGATAACTGAATTTCAAAAATTTGGCTCCAAACGAGGTCTAGTTGAACCAGTCGACTGGTATTGGCTTACCAGTTGACTAAGAAATTAGGCAGAGACTTACCAATCGATTGGGACAGACTTTCTAGTCGACTGGACCCTTAAAAAAAAATTCAGTCTTGAGTTTTAGCACGAAATTTGTTTATCTATACCATCTTGAGTGGAGAGATATTAAATAAGGATTAACACTCTTTCACTCTATGGCAAGTGAATGATAAAGCAATTAGACATTCAATTTATCATAATCTAACAATCCAATTAACATTCTAATCTTGCAAAAACTAGCTTCACTTAGAGGTTTTGTAAGAATGTCAGCTATTTGATCTTCTGAAGGTATGAATTCTAGTCTTATATCACATTTTTTAGCATGGTATCTTAAGAAATGATGTCTAATTTCTATGTGTTTAGTTCTAGAGTGCTGAATAGGGTTCTTGGTTAGGTTGATAGCACTAGTATTATCATAATGTATTGGTATACTTTTAAGGTTCATGCCATAGTCTTCTAGTTGTTGTTTCATCCATAACACTTGGGCACAACAACTTTCAGCTGCTACATATTCCACCTTGGTGGTTGATAGTGCAACGGAGTTTTATTTTTTGGAAGACCAAGAGGTTAACATAGCACGTAAGAATTGGCATGTTCCACTTATTCTTTTTCTATCTAACCTACACCTAGCAAAATCAGCATATGAATATCCTACAAGCTCAAAAGATGAATCTCTAGAGTACCATAATCCTAAGTTTTGAGTTCCTTGTAGATATTGAAGGATTCTTTTTACTGCAACTACAAGTGATTCCTTAGGATTAGCTTGAAATCTAGCACACAGATATACACTGAACATTATATCAGGTCTACTTGCAGTTAAGTAAAGTAATGCACCTATCATGCTTCTATAATATTTAGTGTAGACACACTTACCTCCTTCATCAAGATCAAGTTTTGTAGATATGCACATAGCTGTACCAAGTGGCTTTGAGCTTTACATCTCGAACCTCTTTAGTAGGTCCTTAGTATATTTTGATTGATTGATGAAGATGCCTCCTTTCAATTATTTGATTTGAAGTCCAAGGAAGTAGGTAAGCTCTCCCATCATGCTCATTTCAAATTCACCTTGCACGCACTTGGCAAACTCTTGACACATAGATTCATTAGTAGTACCAAATATAATATCATCAACATATATTTGGACTAGTAAAGTGTCATTTTTGTGAGTTTTTGTGAAGAGGGTTGTGTCTATCTTACAAGGTAAAGCTTATACAACTGAATAATATCTCTCTTTCAAGGTAAAACTTGAAGAATGGTTCAACAATCAATATTTCAAAGCTTCTTTTTGTTTCAATGAGTAAAAACTTGATTGAATATGTATTCCCCTATATTGAAATACCCAATAGAGTGGGTTTAAATAGCCTTGATGTTATATGCCCATTCTGTGCTGATTTGGTACGTTTTGGTACAATTTGTGCTGAAATCTCTCGTCTCAACGGTTATATTTTTTTGAACTACCAGTCGACTGGGTCTTAGTACCAGTCGACTGGGTCCACTTTAAAAATCACATATTTAAGGCTGTTGAAGGTACCAATCGACTAGGTATGACTTACCAGTCAACTGGGAACCATCTGCCCAAAGTATTAGTCGACTGGGTTGTTCTTACCGGTCGACTGGGTACTTTCTGTCCAAAACACTAGTCGACTGGTATGAAGCATCCAGTCGACTGTGGACACACTGTCTAGAGCACCAGTCTTCTGGTGTAAGTACCCAGTCGACTGGGTTGCCTTTCAACCCAGTTTTTCATTCTTTTAAAAGCTTATGATTTTAAAACGTTAGTTTTTACAATGCTTTTTCAAAGGGAGCCATTGGACAAGCTAATTACCTGAACAAGTGAGATTTACAACTTGTTTAAATATCTTGTCCCTATACTAGAACTTCTATCTTGACTTGATGATTGATTCGGGTTGAGTTCTTGCACCTTGATCCTTGGTTGAATGCTCTTATTGCTTAATACACTTAGATAGCATCGTTAGTATAATAAGAGTTGTGTTTTGTCATCATTAAAATATAAGTGAGGGTTAACATTCGAAACCAAGGAGCATTGGCACTTTCAAGGAGCTGAGCTACGCCTTTGCGTCCCACTTCCTTAACAGCAAGGAACCTAAGAAGACTTCGGAGTCCCTGTTCAACATCATCCAATTATGGGGATAAAGACTTCGGGTTTACATTTTGAGGTTCAATGCCGCCGTTTGAGAGATCCCCAACCTCGATCCCAACATCCAGATGCTAGTATTAAAAAATGGACTAAGGTCCAGAATCTTTAGCTCCAAGCTCACTAGGCGACCGCCCAACAACATGAACTAGTTTTTGGCCCAAACCGAGAAATACATACTGGTGGAAGATGATCAAGCCTTCTGGTTGGAACGAAAAGGGGATACAAAGAATAAGAGGAAGGACATTGTCAGTCTTTACCGCGAACCAACCAAGTGACCTTTCCGCGCAAATAGGCACAAATCCTTCGGCCAATTCGAGCGCTTTACTCCTCTCAACGCATTCATAACCAACATCCTGATGCAACTCCAAGACAGGTCAATCCTCCAATGGCCTCCGAGGCCACTACACCTCAGTGAGGATCAAAGCAAGTGGTGTCGGTTCCACAAAAACCATAGGCACGATACTGAAGAGTGTATGTCCCTAAAACATTAAATTGAGGCTCTTATCAGTAGGGGGCAGTTTAAAGAATTCACCAGACTATGGCAAGAAGGAATGCCTGGATGATCCCGAAGAAGTCCTGAGCATCTGCCTTGTCGAAACCTGATAAGTGCTTAAATAGTCATATTTAAGCCCCTTAATTTATGCTTGTTAGGCTATTTTTTTTATCTATTTTAGTAGATTCTACTTCATTTTCATGTTTTATGTGTTTTTCATAGGGTTTTGACAAAAAGAAGACATTTTGGAGCTCTAAGGAATAAAAAGTAAAGTCTACAACCAGCAAGGTGCGCTCGAGCGCACCTCTCTTATGATCGAGAACGTAGGCACTCAAGCGCACACTTAGAAAGCTCGAGCGCAGACCCATACGATCGAGCGCACACGCACCAGAAGCGTTAAAGCCAGAATTGGAAAGAAGTCTGCAGACCTTAAATTGGAAATCAGGATTTTGGGGCACCCTTAGTGCCCTATATTTAGTCTTGTAAAACACAAAAAAACATATATTTTTTTTTATTTGAGCTTGAAGTTGTAAGCTGTGGAGAGGAATTGACGACTCGTTTCCTCAGCATTCTTTGGGTTTTATTTTTCTGTTTTAGTTTAATTATGGTTATGATGTTTAGTTCACTTAGCATGTGTAACTAACTTCCTAATAGGGCTCGATTGAAGCCTTAATTATGCTTTCCTATATATATATAATCATTGATTGCCTTTGCAAATAGCCATGTTATGATGCTTCAATTGATTAATGCATGTGTTTATTTAAATTCCTCATATGTGTGTGTCTGATCAACGTATGCATATCGTATGGATCAGCTAGTTAGATTAATTTGGATGACCTAGTCCTGGGTCTGATGATAGTAACAAAAAAAATCCACACCGGATTCTTGGATTAATCAACATGGGAAACCGGGAGCGGACCAAGCCCTAGGTCCCATGTGGTTGTCGATTTCAACAGCCCTTATACTCTCTTAAGGAACAACTCAGTATACACCATACTGAATCCTTTAAGAGAGAAAAAAGTTAGAGTATACACCATGCCTAACTCGTTGCTTAGGGAGATCAATAGCCTAAGGAGTGGACCAAACCCTTAGGTTGACAACCATTTGGCATTCATGATAGGGCTATAGCATTGGCATTTTACTTATTAGGAAAGTATGATTAGTGGTGGATATCAAAGCCCTACGTTCTTATTTTATTAATTCACACTCAACATCTATTTCTATCATTTTATATTGAGAAACTAATTCTAAATCAAAATTCACAATCCCTGTGGAGATGATCTCGCATTTGCACATTATGCTACTATTGACCTTGTGCACTTGCAAGTAAAACTGTACAATTATTTGCTTATTTATTTAGGTAGATAAATGCACAACAAAACCAAACAGACCAAGCCTCTTGGGGAAGTCCGGGACCAAACAAGGAAAGGCTCAGCCAGAGAGGCCCAGATGACGATCTCTTTCACAGACGACGATCTAGAAGGAGTACAGACCCCACATGACGATGCCGTGGTGGTCTCCCCTCTTGTGGCTAACCATGATGTTAGACGCATCCTGGTCGACAACGGGAGCTCGACAACATCTTGTTTTACTACGTTTTTCAATAGATGCAGTTGGAAGACGCTCAATTGGAATCGGTGTCCACTCCGCTTTACAGTTTCTCGGAGGGCCTGGTGTTCACCGAAGGCAGCATAGTCCTCCCAGTCACCATATGGACGGCCCCAAAAACGACCACCGTATAGACTATTTTCTTAGTGGTCAAGCAATCGTCGTCCTACAACATAATCCTCGGCAGGCCCACCCTTAACAAGCTTAAAGTGGTCGTCTATATCTACCACTTAAAGATGAAGTTTCCCACTGACGATGGAGTAAGTGAAGTTAGAGGAAACCATCAAGTCTTTAGGTCCTGCTACCTAAACACCGTGAGATGGGGAAAGAGAATGGAAGCCCTCCCTCTCGAGGTAGAAGACTTTAGGGACGAAGTAAGAGTTCCCAAAGGCCAACTTATAGAAGAACTGGCCAAAGTCTCATTCGGTGGGATGCCTCCCGAATGGTTTAGATCGGCTCCAACCTTTTGAAAGGCCCTAAAAGATCCATACTCCCCGTCCTCTGAAAGAATCAGGATCTCTTTGCCTGGTCAGCTTCGGACATGCCTGGGATTAGCCCAGAGGTGATCGTGCATCGGTTAAACGTGGATCCAACCCATAGGTCGGACGTTCAGAAGAAGCGATCGTTCGTGCCCGAACAGCAGGCCGCCATCAAAGCTGAAATGGATAAGCTACTTACAGCAAGTTTTGTTCGAGAAACTGATTATCCCGACTGGGTGTCCAATGTGGTGATGGTAAAAAACCCCAATGGCAAGTGGCAAATCTACATCGATTTCACGGACCTGAACAAAGCCTACCCAAAGGATAGCTTCTCGTTGCCACTGATTGATCAACTAGTTAACGCAACGTCGGGGCACGAGCTCCTAACCTCCATGGACACCTATCCGACTACAACTAGATCCTCATGCATGAATCTGATCAGGAGAAAACAACATTCGTCACTGGTCAAAGATTGTACTACTACAAGGTTATGCCCTTCGACCTTAAAAACATTAGGGAAACGTATCAAAGATTGGTAAACAAGATCTTCCACGAGCAGATCAGGAGGAATATGGAAGTCTATGTGGATGATATGTTGATCAAGAGTGTCAAAGAAAAAGACCATGAAGCTGATCTGGAGGAAGCATTTGAGGTGCTTCGACGTCATCAAATGAAACTGAACCCTGCAAAGTGTGCTTTTGGAGTCACTGGGGGAACTTATTCTGCTTCATGGTAACCTAAAGAGCTATAGAGGCCAATCTGAAAAAAATTGAGGCCATCCTCGGCATTACCCCCCTTGGATAGTAAGAGAAGTGAAACGGTTGATAGGATGGGTAGCTGAACTTAGCCAGTTCATGTCACAATCCTTGGAGAAATGCCTCATCTTCTTCAAAGCCATCAGAAAAATGAAGGACTTCACCTGGACTGAAGACTGTCATAAGATGTTCAAAGAGCTAAAATAATATTTAAGCTTACCCCCACTTCTAACCAAACCCATCACCGATAAAGAACTCTTTTTGTACCTATCGACCGGACAAGAAGTAGGGGCCTCTGTCCTGATCAGAGAGGAAGAGGGCGTCCAAAAACCAGTGTACTATGTAAGCAAGATCCTCCACGATGTAGAAACATGGTATCTCCTGATAGAAAAGATGGTGTACGTCCTCCTGATCACAGCACAGAAACTCCGACCATACTTTCAAGCACACACCATCATCCTCTTAACGGACCAGCCATTGAGACAAGTGCTCCATAAGTCAGATGTCTCCGGAAGGATGGTCAAGTGGTCCTTAGAGCTCGATGAGTTCGACATCTGGTACCATCCTCGTAAAACCATCAAGACTTAGGCTGTCACAAACTTTATCGTAGAGATAACTCTCCAAGGTAAACCAAACCCAACCTTGGACCTCGTAACAGCCGAGAAAGTTCTACAGGGGACCTTCCATGTTGACGGATCCTCAAACAGCACCGGAAGTGACGCCAGGCTCTTCCTGTGTAGCCCAGATAGTTTGACTATTGAGTACACTTTAAGGTTCGGATTCAGTGCCTTTAATAATGAAACAGAGTACGAGGTAATACTTGTCGGAATGAAGTTGGCTAAGGCGATGGCCATCGAAGCCCTAGACACATACAACGACTCACAGTTGGTAGTGAACCAGATTAATGGAGAATTCGAAACCCTTGGAGAGAGGATTACCCACTACCTAAAGAAAGCCAGAGAACTCGCTACTAAGTTCAAAGTATTTTGGATAACCAAGGTCCCCCAGATAGAAACTCGAAAGCTGATTCCCTAGCTCGACTCGCCCATTCCCGGCAGCTCGATCCCATGCAGGTAGTCTACCTCAAAACACTCACCGCTCCAAGAATTGAAGAGATCCCCATGTTACCAGTAACCAAAGGAGAAACTTAGGTAGATTCAATTCTCTGGTATTTACAGGATGGTCAGCTCCCCGAGCAAAGAGATGAAGCAAGGAAGATCGTCTCCCAAACATCACGGTATACAGTCATAGATGACCAATTATACAAGAGAGGCCTCACAAACACCTTACCTAAGGTGTTTGGGGCCCACCGAAGCTAACTACATCCTCCAAGATGTTCACGAAGGAATCTACGAAAACAACCAAGGAGGTCAAGCCCTAGCCTTCAAAATACTCCGACAAGGCTACTACTGGCCTAGGATGTAAAAAGAGGCCATGAAATTAGTCAAGAAGTGCAAAAGCTGTCAGCAATACTCTCCGATACCCCATCGACCGGCTAACCCTCTTCACTCGATCGTGAGCCCACTTCTCTTCGTCATGTAGGGGATGGATCTTATAAGCCCCTTCACTGAAGCATCCGATCAATGGAAGCACCTCATCATGGTGATAGATTACTTCACTAAGTGGGTAGAAGCAGAACCACTGACTAGCATAACCTACCACTAGGCTCGAAGCTTCGTTTGGAAGTCTATATTGATATGTTTTGGCTTTCCCCACATATTGGTGACCGACAATGGCAAACAATTTGACAATGCCCAATTCAAAGTGTTATGTGAAGAACTTCACATTGAACACTGATTCTTCTTCGTCGGGTTCCCACAGGGTAACGGACAAGCCGAAGTAACCAACAGGATGCTTCTATAAGGCATCAAGAGGAGACTAGATGAGGTAAAAAAACAGTGGGCCAACCACTTGCCAAACGTACTCTAGGCTTTCCGGACCACTGCCCAAACACCCCCAGGAGAAACCCCGTTCTTCATGGCGTATGGCTCTGAAGCGGTCATCCCTTTAAAAATTGGGGTATCCTCACTATAAGTACAAAATTTTGAAAATGGCAACAACAAAGAGGCTCTATGGATGAATGTCAATCTTATTGAAGAAGCTCGAGATAAGGCCCAAATTCGATTAGCCGTTTATCAACAGAAGGCCTCCAAGTATTATAACTCTCGGGTCTAAAGCAGAAACTTTGAGTTGCATGACCTCATCCTACAAAAGAGTGAAGCATCTCGTCCATAAGAAACGAGCAAGCTCATCCCAAACTGGGAATGCCTGTACCGTATTAAAAGGGTATGTTGATCCGGAACCTTCGAGCTCAAGGAACTAAGTGGCAAACCCGTTCCCTGCACTTGGAATGTCGAGAACCTTCAAAAGTTCTACCAATAACATGTGCCTCGAGTGTGGCTCGCAAAACTAAGGTTGTAAGGTCAAATGTACGATTATAGTAAGGGACAACCAATTGATTAAAAAACCCGCAATTTCATTGTGTTACATAACAAGGTTACACACAAAGGCATTATTGGCATTGAATTACTAAAAAAAAATGAAAAAAGACAAGTTGATAACTCTGAATAAATCATATTATTATACTGCTTTTAGGCACGTTTTTTTTTATGTTGATCTTAAGCATTAGAATTATGTTACATGTGTTTTTAGCAATTTGAGTTTAGTTTTTCTTATTCTACTAATAAGTTGTTTTAGTTGATTTATCAATGCTAAGTCATGGAAATTTATTGTGCAGACACTTGCTAGAGCGCTGGAGAGCACTAGAAGGCCAAAATGCACAAAGAAGATAGAAACTCAAGGCTGCAGTGCCGGGATGTTGGCGCTGCAGCGCTGGTAGCTGGCAAAAAGAGACCAATTTGGACAGAAAGTTGGCGCTGCAGTGCCAGAAAGTTAGAACTACAGCGCCAGAATAGGGTTTTAAATACGTCTTGAAGCTGCAGCACCGGGATGTTGGCGCTGCAGTGCCAACCCGTGGATTTTGAATGTTATAAATAGAAACCCTAGCTGAACAAGAAGGGGGGTGGTAGAGAGAAGGAAGAAAACAGAATTTGGAGGAGAGAAGAAGAAAGAGGAGAGTTGGAGACACTCCAGAAGGCTACGCATCAAGCTCTTAAATCATTCTTCTCCGGTTTTGTATTATTCTTATCTAGCTATGTTGATGTTTTATAATATGAACATGGATTGTTTGAATATTATTATGGAGTAGATATTTTTGTGTTAAGGATAGATGGATCTTAAACCTTTATCTTGAGTGTTGTTTGGACAAGTGGAATTTAATGTGTTTTTCAAAGAGTGTGTTTTATTGCTCTTAATGCTTTTTATTATTTTGATTCCTTCTTTAGGCATGGTGATGTGTCGAATAGAGAAGCCATGCTTTTATAAATGGTTGAACTAATGAACATGATATTGGATTGTTATCTATGCAAAAGCCAGGGTAAAACATGCCATGAATGGAATAGGAGTAACCGAATAGGGATTCTAGGAAGTTCATGTGGTCCGCTTAAATCGTAACCGAATAGGGAGATTTAACTGAAAGGAATCCAAAAACACTTAATGCTTCTTAATTTGAATTAATCTAGAATAGACCTGAAATACGGATATTTAAAGTTAATGATTCTTGAGATTGTGGTTAGACCTGGAATATGGATAACCAATTTATTGGGGATTCTACCATCTTGAAAAACGTATTAAAGGAAACTTGTCCATTCGAAACTCTTGTCAATTACGGTTTAGGTGAAGTCGAGTCCTTAGCATGTTAGTTCATAAGAGTCTTCGTTCCAAAGTTTGCAAATCATCCGTTATTTACTATTGCATTTTGTTTTCCCCTTTTGTTGATCGTTAGAAAACTTTTCTCCTACAATTATTCGTTTGCTCAAATAACAGTAAGAGTTGAGTCATAATTTCTATAGTATTTGTTCAGTCCTCGTTGGGAATAATATTTACTCATCATTTTATTACTTGAACAATTAGTGCACTTGCTAGTGTCAATTTCATCGCATCAAGTGTTTGACGCCGTTGCCGGGGACTGAAATAAAATATTAAATTTATTGTGATTCTACTAGATAATTTGAGAGTTTATTAATTTGGTTTTTAAGTCTATTTTGAAAGGTTTTCGTATCTAGTGCATGACGCGTACTAGTGGGAGAATACTTGCAAAACTTAATCCAGAGATTGAGTGCACTTTTCACACTTTGAGAAGAGCAATACCAGTAACAGTTAATACAATGGCAGAAGGAAACAATGCAGAGGTGCAACGTGCACTGTGGGATTATTCTATGCCAAAGATGGATGGTGTTGAATCTAGCATTTGACGACCACCTATACAAGCGAACAATTTTGAAATTAAGCCCGCCATCATTCAGATGATTCAACATTCAGTACAATTTGGGGGCCTATCGCAAGAAGATCCAAATGTTCACTTGACGAATTTCCTTGAAATTTGTGACACATTCAAGCATAACGGAGTATCGGAGGATGCAATTCGCTTAAGTCTTTTTTTTCCATTTTCATTCAGGGATAACGCAAAAAGCTGGTTAACTTCTTTGCCAGCTGGATCCATAACGACATAGGCAGAATTGGCACAAATTTTTTTAGGGAAATACTTCCCTCCTGCAAAAACTGCAAAGTTACGTAATGAAATTACTATGTTTTTGCAGGTCGATCGGGAATCACTATATGAGGCATGGGAACATTTTAAAGACCTTTTGAGAAGATGTCCTCATCATGAGTTGCCAACTTGGATACAGGTACAAATCTTTTATAACGGTTTAACCAGTACAACCCGAAATATGATTAATGCAGCTACAGGTGGCACGATCATGAGAAAAACTCCAGAAGAGGCTCTTGATTTGCTAGAAGAGATGGCCACCAATTCTTATCAATGGCCAGTTGAGAGGTTACCTGTTAACAGAGCCTCAGGATTGCACAATATAGATGCCGTTACAGCTTTAACAGCATAAATGGAGGTTCTCACCAAGAAGATAGATGGACTTTATCCTACTACACATTTTATATGTGAATTGTGTGGTGGTATTGGCCACCATAGCAGTAACTGTCAAGAAGGTAATCAATTTGCATATAATTCATCTGCTGAACAAGCTAATTTTGTTTCAAATTTTCACAGGCAGAACAATCCATACAACAACACATATAATCCGGGATAGAGAAATCATCCAAACTTCTCGTGGAATCAAAGCAATGCGAAGCAATCTCATCCTGAATATACCCCTCAAGAAAAAAAGTCCAACTTGGAGGATATGATGGCCAAATTCTTGAGTATAACAGAAACTAGATTCTAAAATCAGGAAGCATCTATCAAAAATCTGGAAGTTCAGGTCGGTCAACTAGCAACCATAATTTCTGGACGTGCACAAGGTTCCCTCCCGAGCAACACTGAAAAGAATCCTAAGGAAGATGTCAAGGCCATAACACTGAGGAGCGGCACACAATTGGAAGAGTCACAGCCAAAGGAAATTACTCAGCAAGTTAGCGAGAAAGAAGAAACTGAGCAAGAGGAAAAACGAATTTCAGTAAAGAAGTTTACTGGTAAAGGTTTGATTGATTCTAACTCTGAAACTAAATATATGCCACCTCTTCTCTATCCTCATAAATTTATGAAAGAAAAATTAGATAAGCAATTTTCAAAATTTTTAGAGATCTTCAAGAAATTGCATATTAACATTCCATTTGCAGAGGCTTTATCACAGATGCCTAGTTACACTAAATTTTTGAAGAAAATCTTGTCGAATAAACGAAAGCTTGAGGAATATGGAACGGTGATGTTTACTGAAGAGTGCAGCGCCATACTGCAAAACAAACTACCTCCAAAATTGAAAGATCCAGGGAGTTTTACTATACCCTGCACTTTGGGAAGTTCATTCTTTGATAAAGCTTTATGTGACCTTGGTGCAAGTATCAATCTTATACCTCTTTCAATTTTCAAGAAACTTGGACTAGAAGAAATCAAAGCAACAACAGTGTTATTGTAATTAGCTGATCGATCTATTAAGAGACCACGGGGAATTATAGAAGATGTACTGGTAAAGGTTGATAAATTTATATTCCTTGTAGACTTCATTGTTCTCGACATGGAAGAGGATCGTGAGGTACCTCTTATACTTGGACGTCCATTCCTTGCTACAGGGAGAGCCTTAATTGATGTACAACAAGGGAAATTGACTTTAAGAGTCAATGATGAGCAAGTAGTTTTTGATATGTATAAAATTATGAAATACCCTTATGGCTTTTCTACTTCTTCTTGTTTTCAAGTGGATATTGTTGATAACATCACTAAGAAGTTTCAGGAGAAAACATTAAATGAAAATACTTTGGAGAGATGCATCATGGAATCAGGAACTAATACCAATGAAAAACTCGTCATCGAAGAAGAAGCAAGGAACTTGAAGTCTGAAATGGGAAAAGAAGAGCCAGAGGAACAAATAATAATAACTGAATTGAACACTTTACTTGCTCATTTGAAATATGCTTATTTAGAGAAAAATATTTTCCCTGTTATAATATCTTCTTCGTTGACAGGTAAAATGGAAGAACGGTTGCTGGAAGTCCTAAGAAGGCACATATTTTCGGGAAAGCTGAAAAATCGGTGGACTGGACCATACACCGTGATGTCTCACCTTTTGGTGCCGTTGAAGTACGACACGAGAAAAACAAGGAGACATCCAAGGTTAACAGGCACAAATTGAAGCACTACATTATGGGGACGTTTGACCCTCAATCGTCCACAACCATTCTCCAAGAGCCATAAATCCGAAAGTCAAGCTAAAGACTATAAATTAGAACTACCAATTTGGTTCTTAATTTTTATTTTTCTTGCCTTTAGAAGTTATTTTGTGTGTTTCAATTTTTTTTTTTTGTTTAATTTATCTGTTACTTCAATTTTTATGGCCTTACAGTGTGTATTCTTAGTTTACTTTCAGGCTTACTTGGAGTCAGGACAGCAATCCAGCGTTGCAACCTCACATTTCTGGCGTTGCAGCACCAGGTCTTTCATTTATATACTATCCAGGTCAGAGATTCAACGCTGCAGCCTCACAATGTTGGCGCTGCAGCGCCAGGACCTACACACACAAGCTGTTTCTGCACTCACGCATGTTAAATCTGCCCAGAAATCCAGCGCTGGAAAATGGAAGCTGCAGCGCCAGGCCGCAAGCTGACATTTAAATGCACAACCCTTCCACAATTAGGGCACTCCAAAATTTAATTTCCAGCTGCTCTCCCTCTCCACTACCACCATATCCCGATCATAGCAGTGATCATGAGGATGAGAACATTGACAAAGATGATTGATTCGGCCTCCGACTAATCAGAGGAGTTCCCTTCTCTTACTTTATAATTCAAATTCTATACATTGCGGACAATGTATCATTTAAGTTTGGGGGTGGGAACTTTATCTGAGTGTTGTGCACTGCTCATGTTTCTAGTATTTTTCTATTTGTTTTATCTGAGTGCTTTCTGTTGTTTGTGTTTGATTTTGATTTTGCCGATGATGAGAAATATATTGACTTTATTATAGCCATTGAAAATTTGAAAAATTTTGTGTTTGTCTGTGTGCTTGAATTTGTTGTTGGATTTATTTTACATCGAACTCTTTGAACTCAATGAGCACGTACACCTAAGTACTTTGTTGTCTTGCTGTTTCGGAGAGCGTTTATGTGAGCAGTGTAGTCTTGTAATCTCTTGGACTCTAGAACTTGTTTGAAGACCACTCGAGGCGAAATCCTAGGTAGTACTATACCAAAGAAAGGATCTAGGCCATGTTTGGAAAGTCTGAGCCTTTCTAGCCAACCCTTGATATATGAGTATCCTTAGTTTTCCTCTTTTGAGCTTGGAAACATGTTGTTTTGTCACCCAATCATCTAACCTATTTCCCTTTCAAAAAAAAAAAAAAAATCTCTACCTTTCACCTGTAAGCACATTGATTAATAAAGGGACTATTCTCTTTAGTGGTGACAGAGGATTGAGCAAGAGAAAGTAGTCTTCACTTGGCTATGATAAGTATCACATACTTCCCATCAAGAGTGACCAAGGGAAAGATCGAAGTTACAAAGTTTTACCACACGAACTATTTGATCAAGTTGTATTCTGCTTATCACAAGTAGCTGGCAAAGCTGTGTTTGATCGTCGTGTACATGTTATGTTATAGTTTCAGTAATGCACACAGAAACAAAGACTAGTGCTACTATAGTACAAGCGTATGAAAAAAAAAAGAAAAAGAAAAGAAGAAGAAGAAGAAGATGTGACAAAAGCAAAAGTATTGGAAGTATTCCATGATAACTGAGGGGAAGTTTGAAATAAAATTTTTTATTGGTTGATGTGCTTAAGGTGATATGAACCTCAAATCAATCTTTTACCATACCTTAACCTTAGCCAAAGTTATAAGCTGAATAAAGTCCTAGTGATCTCGGGTATTGTCATGGCCTACATTAGTGGAGAGTGGTGTGAAAAGCAAGCTTATGGACTTTGAAAGATTGGCATTATCGTACTTACTTGCATAAACCGATCAGAGTGGCAAGACGATTAAGTTTATAAAGGTGTTGCACACACACACGTTTGAAGAATTTGATGTAAAGATAAAGCTAGCAATAAATTTGAAATTCTAGAAATTGGTAGCATTTGGAAAGTTTTTCGTGCGTTATAATTTATATGAAATCTTTGAGGCATGTTATATCAAATCTAATCAAACCATATCGCACTCTTAGGATGTGTGTGCACAGAATTTTGTTCTAGTTTGCTCGAGGACTAGCAAAAACGTAAGTTTGGGGGTGTGATAACTCTGAATAAATCATGTTATTATACTGCTTTTAGGCACATTTTTGGTGTTGATCTTAAGCATTAGAATTATGTTGCATGTGTTTTTAGCAATTTGAGTTTAGTTTTTCTTATTCCACTAATAAGTTGTTTTAGTTGATTTATCAATGCTAAGTCATGGAAATTTATTGTGCAGACACTTGCTAGAGCACTAGAGAGCACTGGAAGGCCAAAATGCACAAAGAAGACAGAAACTCAAGGATGCAGCGCCGGGATGTTGGCGCTGCAGCGCTGGTAGCTGGCAAAAAGAGACCAATTTGGACAGAAAGTTGGCGCTGCAGCGCCAGAAAGTTAGAGCTGCAGCACCAGAATGGGGTTTTAAATACGTCTTGAAGCTGCAGCGCTGGGATGTTGGCGCTGCAGCGCCAACCCGCGGATTTTGAATGTTATAAATAGAAACCCTAGCTGAACAAAAGGGAGGCGGTAGAGAGAAGGAAGAAAACAGAATTTGGAGGAGAGAAGACGAAAGATGAGAGTTGGAGACACTCCAGAAGGCTACGCATCAAGCTCTTAAATCATTCTTCTCCGGTTTTGTATTATTCTTATCTAACTATGTTGATGTTTTATAATATGAACATGGATTGTTTGAATATTATTATGGAGTAGATATTTTTGTGTTAAGGATAGATGGATCCTAAACCTTTATCTTGAGTGTTGTTTGGACAAGTGGAATTTAATGTGTTTTTCAAAGAATGTGTTTTATTGCTCTTAATGCTTTTTATTATTTTGATTCCTTCTTTAGGCATGGTGATGTGTCGAATAGAGAAGCCATGCTTTTATGAATGGTTGAACTAATGAACATGATATTGGATTGTTATCTATGCAAAGGCCAGGGTAAAACATGCCATGAATGGAATAGGAGTAACCGAATAGGGATTCTAGGAAGTTCATGTGGTCCGCTTAAATCGTAACCGAATAGGGAGATTTAACTAAAAAGAATCCAAAAACACTTAATGCTTCTTAATTTGAATTAATCTAGAATAGACCTGGAATACAAATATTTGAAGTTAATGATTCTTGAGATTTGTGGTTAGACATGGAATATGGATAACCAATTTATTAGGGATTCTACCATCTTGAAAAACGTATTAAACAAAACTTGTCCATTCGAAACTCTTGTCAATTAGGGTTTAGGTGAAGTCGAGTCCTTAGCATGTTAGTTCATAAGAGTCTTCGTTCCAAAGTTTGCAAATCATCCGTTATTTACTATTGCGTTTTGTTTTCCCCTTTTGTTAATTGTTAGAAAACTTTTCTTCTACAATTATTCGTTTGCTCAAATAATAGTAAGAGTTGAGTCATAATTTCTATAGTATTTGTTCAGTCCTCGTTGGGAATGATATTTACTCATCATTTTATTACTTGAACAATTAGTGCACTTGCTAGTGTCAATTTCATCGCATCACAAGTCCTCAAGGGGCGACCGCCTCTGGAGGCATGCCATTTGGTAGGGTGGCTGCCTCTTCCTCGACCTCAACCCTATCCTCTGTTTGGGCAGCCACTTTCTCATCGCTGTCTTCATCAATCGCGGTCGACTCCTCCTCCAAAGGGTCAACCAGGTCCAAAGTCGATAAGTCGACCTCGGGGTAGAGGGCTTCAACTTTCCTCTTGGTCTCCAAGAAGCCCTCAAGGTACTGTAGACCCCCCTCCTCTTCGACAGCCCCTCGATAGGAAGCCAAGTCCTTGAAAGTAGCCAGGGCATCCTCTGCAGCCCTCTGAGTATGAGCCTCGACCTCCTCAGTAAACCATTATTCCAAGGCCACAACAGCATCCATCTCCTGAGTGGCCTCAACCCTGGCCTGGTCGGCCGCATCCAAAGACGTATATAGCTGGCGGATGAGCTCGACACTTTTGTCCACCTTCTACTGAACCTTACCCAGCTTTTCAGCAGTGTCCATGCACCGACGTGACAACACCACCAGCAACACATCTGACTGAAATAAGACAAGGATCGTTAGCTGCCAAGATAAAGGGAAAATCTAAGGAAATGAAAGGAATAGCTTTTTACCTGAGAAGTTAAGGCCTCAGCAGCGGAACAGAGCGCCTCAATTGGCCTCCATGAAAGCTCCAGCATATCCCAAGGCAGGACCCCTAAGATTAAGTGTTCCTAGGCCACCCAGGGATGAGATAAGATGGAATCGTCAATCTTTAAGCCCTAGTTAGACGTGAAGACCGTCGCACTCGAAAGGGCACCGTGGGATGAAAACAGAGACTAGAGCACAGCCAGAGTCACCCTCGGTTCAAGGGAGAGCTTGGAAGGGCTCTCTAGGTCTATAGGAGTGGGGGAAGGAGCCCGTGGCCTCTTCCTCACAATCGAGGTAGAAATGGGCTACTTCTTCGCTTGGGCTGCCTTCTTCTCTCCAAGGAAAGCTTCCTGGCCTTGGCCATCGCTTCTATCTCTGCCTAAAATAGAAGAAAAAATGTATAAGTACAGAATGAACGGACAAGAGTGCAAAGTAAAATATAAAAAGAATGATAAACAAAAGGAAAAAAAGGCACAAGTATAAAGTAATGGGTGCATGGGTTACCACTTTCTATGGACTCTTCAGGGCATTGAGGCCAGAGGCCACCCCTCATCAATTCATCATTGTCGTATAAAACCTCCATGTCCAAGGGCGCGACCACCATGGCGTTTAACGTCTCTTGCTTGTGGAATATAAGGCTTAGCTTGGACAAAAACTCCTCTCACTTTGGATGAAAAAGAATGACTTCTTCCACCTTTTAATTGAATAGGGCATCTTCCTAAACAACCTTCTCTTCACCCTCGAACTGATCACGACCCACTCAGTTTGGTCGTGTTTGCTTATCTGGAAGTGGGCCTTGAAGATGTTGATATTCATCAGTCCCTCCACCTCCGTACAAACGCAGATAAAGGCTATGATCAGCCGCACCGAGTTTGGTACCAGCTAGCACAATACTATGTCAAAGTACCTTAGTATTGCACAAAAAAAAAGATGGAGGGGAAATCGGAGCCCGACCCTCATGTATTGCTCATACACACTTATTTTGTAGGACGCGTGGCTCAAAAGAACATCACATACCCTCTCCCCAACCCTGGTTGGCCTAAGGACACACTCGATTGGAATATGGTATGTCCTTTGGATCACCTCGAGATCCTCCTCCTCCATTTGGCTAGGTACAGTGTTCACCTCGAACGTCCATTGCACCCTCTCCTCTATAGCCATATCCCTCTTCAGCTCGATTAAGGTAGTATCTACCTCTTTTTCATCCCTAGAGGTGGATTCCACTTCTTACTCCCCCTCTTCCACTGCCACGTAAGGCATCATGGCCAGTGGCCCCTCCCTGGCCTCTGCACCATCCGAGAACTCACTCCCAGTGGAGGATGAGCTCGACCCCGTCTCCCCGGATGTACTACCATCACTACCACTACTTAGCCTATCGCGAAATCTATCTACTAAAGACATGAAAAAGTAGACAGAAGAAACTCACCAAAATATGATGGCCCGAACAGTTCCTTCTCAGCCAAAGCCACGTGCACCCTCGAACCTCAAGCACCGTCGAACCTCAGTCACCCTTAAACCTCAAGACAACTTCGAGCACCCTCCCACTAAAATCAACTCCGAGCACTCTCAAATTTTTGGGACGAATCTGTGGGCTTTCAAATTTCTTCTCTGTTTACAAGTGAAGTGCAAACTGTAACGACCCATAGCAAGTTGGCCACCCCCGAGATGGTGTCATCATTTATTGAAATCTCAGCACAACACATATACGCAACAATAAAAATAATATCAACTGCAATTATTACATCATTCCTCAACCCTCAACAGAGGAGATACATCATTCAGATCTCAACTTAAACATTTTATACAACGTAATATGCATGAATATTTATAATTTTTTTTATTAGTCTGCGGATATGGACCATGTGGCTTGAACATAATGTCTTCGTTTGAATCTCAGCTCACTAAACTATCTGTCTTGCCTGCTGCGTTAAATCATTGTACAATAAGGATTGAGCTTCACAAGCTCAGTGAATTAAATTTACTAGATGTATTCAATTATATACTCCCAGTTATATCTTATAATTCAATTACTTCTAATAATCTTCTGATATTCATTCATCTCTTTCCTCAAATAATTCAATAACAATATTATGTAATCACTACTCAATTTCATAATTCCCTAATTACACAATCTCTTCTTAAGTTACTCATCAGACATATCAATCTTTCAATCATATATTTAATCATCTCTAAATTCTCAATTCAACATCATAATTTACCTCATTATGAGGTTCACAGAATATAATCAATCACTCAGACAATTCTCATCATATCATACTTCCATATTTCCTTCTCATCATATTTGTCTCTCTGTGAGACTCATTCATCTATCAATAAATTTACACTCAAGAATAACACTTTAGCATCTCAAGCAATAACAATCAATATTTAAAGTAAATGCAATGCGTGAATTTAAATGTTATTATTATTTGGGAACATCTTCCCACATATGGACATGTTTTAGCTTTGACCGGCTGCCTTCCCGGTTCTTTCATTCTCATTTAGACCGACTGCCTTCTCGGTTCTTTTATTCTCATTTAAACCGACTGCCCTTCTGGTTCTTTTATTTTCATTTAGACCGGCTGCCTTCCTAGTTCTTTTATTTTCATTTAGACAGACTACCTTCCCGGTTCTTCTATTTCATGCATATGCATATGAATAATAATATAAAAACAAGTAGTATTCTAACACTCAAATTAGCTATCATGCTTCTTCTCAAATTATTATTTGATCAATTTCACTAAATTCTTCTCCTCATATATCATATCAAATCATCAACCATAGCTCATCAAGAATTTCGTTTATCACCTTCATTATTAATATGAGTCATTATTCTAATAATATTACTTCTCATATAATAATTCTCTACATACCAATTTTTCTTGTCATACCCATCAACCAACTTTCATCTATCCTCAAATCATAAGTTAATAATTTATTCAAATATTTTCACTATATATTTCATATTTATCTTGATTACTTAAAGTAAATCTAACTCACCACGTAGCATTTAGAGCTACCCGTGGATCACCTCGTTGCATTTCTTGCTCCTTTTAGCAATTTCCTCCGATTGCTGATCGTCAACACCTGACATAATATTTATATTAAAATTTTCAATTAATTCTTCCATAATTCACCCCCTTTGAAAATTCCTACATTGAATTTCAGAAATTTTCATATATGCTAAATTTCAAAAATAAAATTCACAATATTACCTTTTGTTTTTCTTAAAGCTTTTCATGATTCTCTGTAAAATTCTCCCGTAAACCTCTTCGAAATTTTACTCTTTCAACTTTTCTTTCAGTCTCCAAGTGTTTAAAGAAATAGAGTAGTTTGTATTAAAGAAGAGAGAAAACCAAACAGGATTTGGTAAGATTTAATAAAATAACAAAAACTATATATATATAAACTTCACTGTCCCACCGTTTTTCACTTTCTCTCTGTCAAACATGCAATTTGCATGTTGTCTTTGACAACACTTGGACTCCAGGGGTTGTCCATTCATTTTTTTTTCTTTTTTATCTTTTTTTTAAAAAAAAAACTATAACATTTTTTTCCTTTTCTTTTTATCCACGCCAGGATAATTGCGTTTTTTTTCTTGTTTTCTTTTTCTTTGTAACTACACCCAATGTGCTTAGTTTTTTTTAAAGAATTATATTATTCAAATAATAAACCTTTCATGTATATATTATTTTATTTTAATTTCATGTCATATTTATCAAATTACCCATACTTTAAGAACATGGTTATTACAATTCTACCCACCTTACAAAAATTTCGTCCCCGAAATTTCCTTACCTAACTCAAGAAACAATTGTGAAAAATATTTTTTCATAGTTGTCTCATGCTCTCATATAATCTCTTCAACATATTTATTTCGTCATAGAATTTGAATTAATGGAATTACTTTATTACACAAAACTTTTTCTTTCTGTCTAGAATTCTGACGGGTACTTGTATAATGGTCAAATCTTCCTGAAGTTCTACAGCTTGGCTTGAAATATTATGAGATCCATCATGTAAACACTTTCTCAAAATTGAAACATGAAATATATTATATAAGTGTTTTAATTCTGGAGGCAAATCCAGGCTATTCACAACTAGCCCAACTTTCTCAATAACCTCATAGAGTCCCCCATACCTGGGACTCAACTTTCCTTTCCTTTCGACCCTCAACACACATTTCCATGGAGATATTTTTAAATACACCAAATAACCTACTTGAAACTCAAGAGGTCTTCTTCTATTATCAGCATAACTATTCAGTCTACTCTATGTTGCTTTAAGGTTTTCTCTAACTAGTTTGATCCCCTCAATTGTTAACTTAATAATTTATGGACGAAATATATTTCTCTCTCCCATTTCTTCCCAACATATAGGAGTTCTACACCTTCTACTATACAATGCCTCAAACGATGCCATTCCAATACTAGATTGATGTTAATTATTATAAACAAATTCAATCAATGACAAGTAAGCATCCCAACTTACTGAGAACTCACCACATTTGCCCTCAACATATCTTCTAATACATTAATAATCCTTTTTACCTGCTCATTTGTTTGAGGATGAAGAGTTGTACTAAATTGAAATTGTGTACCTGTGGTTTTCTGAAAGCCTTTCCAAAACCAAGATGTAACTCTAGTATCTCTATTTGACAATATATTCAATAATACTCCATACAACCTCACAATCTTAGCTACTTATAGTTCAGCCAACTTTTTAGGACTCCAATTTGTTTTAATTGGAAGAAATTGAGATGACTTAGAAAGTCTATCTATTATCACTTACACTGTATCATGACCTCTTTGTGTACGAAAAAATCCAGAAATAAAATCCATGCTTATATTTTTCTATGGTCATTCAAGCACAAGAAAAGACTGTAGTACAAACCAAACATTTAGAAATATATTAAGCTACATCCCTTGTTGGAAATCACCTTGACAAGATGCCCAGATGGTGATCTTCCAAACACCCAAGTCTAGAATGACTTGTAGAAAGAAATACAGTAATCGAAAGCAAGAAAGAAAAGAAGACAAGCGATTTGTTATCGAGGTTTGGCAATAGCCTACGTTCCTGTGAGTTCCTCTGAACTTTCTGCACTAAATCAATAGTTCTTTACAATTACAGCAACCCTCTTCAAGAAACCTCAAGTTCTTGAAGAAACCAAGAAGAGAAGAAAGAAGATGATAAGAACTATTACAATGCTCTCTATCTATACTACTCTCTCTTCTTTATAACCAGCCTCTCTACAATGAGTTCCTCTTGTGTTTTATGTCTTTATACTCTCACATAATTCTCTCTTGTATTGTGTCTTGTCACTCTTTACAATTGATCTCAAAGTATGTCACAAACTTATCAAGTTGAGAATGAAGCTAGGTAACCCCTTATATAGTGCACCTACTTTTTGTCCAATCTTGAGAGTCAATCTCCACCCTTAGATTTTGATGACCATTTAACCATGGCCCTCCATCAATCCTAAGTGGTGCTGTGCATTTTAACCTTGCATTCACGCACCTAAAAGGAGTTTTAAACAAGCTGTCCATGTGTGCATCAGTTTGCCTAGCACCTAGGCACTGAACAGGGAGCGGTGAGGCGCTAGGCAAAGCTCCTTTGCACCACATTCCGGGCGATGCGGTGCTGGTCGAGGGGCGGTGCAGCGCTGCCCTTCTCCAAGCAGCTTCCTTGCTAGGCAGTGAGGTGTTGGTGAAGGGGCGATGAGGCGCACACTGATGCTGCCCTTCACACAGCAGTGCGCACTACTTTGCTTTGTTGATTAGGGGTGTGCACACACACCCAAATAGATGCACACACATGTGTGCACTCCTTTAACATGATGTATTTTAATCTTCTAACCTTGGTTTAGACTTTAACCATCTTTGAACCATGTTTAGACATGTTTAAACCTTAGACAAATACCAACAATTTCTACCTTTGTCTAAGTGTTTAAACTCGAACCATTGTGCAGAGAACTTCAGGATCCAAACTCATCTTGAGTCATTAATTAACCAACTCCAATCCTAAGTAGTCCAAGAAAATGATTGAACTTACTTAGAAGTAGGACTTTAGTACCTAAATCCGTAGGATTTTCTTCCGTGGCTACCTTATCCACATGGATGCATCATTTCATAACATTTTCCCGAATGAAATGATACCGAACATCCATGTGCTTTGTCCTCTCATGGAACACAAGATTCTTACACAAGTGCAATGCACTTTAACTATCCGAAAACACCACAACCTACTCCTCCAGTACCTTCAACTCTTCCAGCAACCCTTTGCGCCACATAGCCTCCTTAATGGCTTCCGTAGCCGCTATATACTCAGCCTCGGTTGTTGAGAGTGCTACCACTGGCTGCAACTGAGCCTTCCAACTTACACAACATCCATTTAAATTGAAGAAGTAAGAGGTAATCGATCTCATTTTATCCCGGTCTGCTCCATAGTTCGAATCCGCAAAACCCTCAAGGCAGATGGACTTACCTCTCTTCTCATAAACCAGCCCTACTTCTAGGCTTCCCTTCAAGTACCTCAGCAACCACTTCATCCCAAGCCAATGCTCATTTTCAAGATTACTCATAAACCTGCTGAGAACACTCATTACATGAGCAATGTCAGGTCTAGTGCTAACCATGGTGAACATAACAAAACCAACCGCACTAGAGTAGGGGACTTTTTCCATTTCCTTCTTCTCCACTTTTGATCTCGGACATTGATCGCTAGAGAGCTTGAAATGACCAGCAAGGGGAACCTTCACTCGTTTACTATCTTCCATAGAGAATTTAGATATTATCTTCTCTATGTAGGAAGTTTGAGAGATCTTCAATCTGTTTCTCTCCCTTTCCCGGATGATACACATCCCAAGGATCTTCTGTGCATGGCCAAGATCCTTCATCTCAAACTCCTCACGAAGTTGAGCTTTCAATTTCCTTATCCTCTCCATGCAGCTCCCAACCAGCAACATGTTATCAACATAGATGAGGATGATCACCACTTCCTCAACCTTCTGCCCCTTATAGTACAAGCATAAATCATAGTAGCTTCTCATAAAACCTAGGCTGATTACAAAGGAATCAAACCTCATATTCCATTGCCGAGGTGATTGCTTCAGGCCATAGAGAGATTTCTTCAATTTGCACACCAACTCTCCATGCCTTCCTTCCTCATAGCCTTCGGGTTACCTCATGAAAATGGTCTCATCGAGCTCTCCATGTAAGAACGCTGTCTTCACATCCATTTCCTCAATTTCCCAATCGAATTAGACCATCAATGCTAACACTATCCGTATCGTCTTGTACTTCACAACCGGTGAAAAGATTTCGGTGAAATCTATGCTTTCTTTTTGTGTGAACCCATTCGTCACCAGCCTAGCTTTATACCGGACTTCATTCCCTAGAGTATTCCCTTCTTGGATCTTATAGATCCATCTACAATCCATAACTCTCTGTTTTTCAGGTTTGGACACTAACTTCCAAGAGTTGTTCTTCATCAAAGAGTCCATTTCTTCCTCCATAGCCAGCTGCCACTTTGACGAATCCTTACACTCAATGGCATCCGTGTAAGTTTCTGGTTCAACCTCTCCTTCTGTCCAAGGAACTGCTACATTAGCATCCACAAACCCATATCTCAAAGATGGTCTAACCACCCTCCTTTCTCGGTCTCTTGTGAGCTGGTAGTCATTATGACTTACTGCATCAACCTCTTTTTGTTCAACCCCTTCTTGAGTTTCTTGAGTATGGCCTTCATTCAAGGGCTCTACCTAGTTCGAACCCTCTTACCTTCCTTGCTCTACCTAAACCGAACTCTCCTTGATGCGATGCTCCACAACTTTCGGACTAGTTTGCTCACTAGCCCCTGCAGGGTTAGTTTTTTTCCAAGTAAGGAAATAACAATTTATTAAAAATAACATCCCTACTTATAATGAGTTTCATGCCTTTCTTTTCTAAGGACCACAACCTATATCCCTTAACCCCATCGCCATATCCTAGAAATATGCATTTTCTAGATCTTGGGCTAAGTTTATCCTCCTTTTGATGTGCATATGCAGCACACCCAAAAGTCCTAAGGTTGCTTAATTCAGAGGGTTTCCCACTCCACATCTCCATGGGAGTCTTGAGCTCTAAAGCTATAGAGGGTGATCTATTTACCAAGTATGCAGCTATAGCCACAACTTCTCCCCAAAAATATTTTAGTAAACCGGATCCTATTAACATGCACCTAACCTTTTCCATAAGGGTTCTATTCATCCTCTCAGCAACTCCATTTTGCTGAGGTGTTGTTACAACCGTTCTATGTCTTAGAATGCCTTTTAATTCACAAAATTTATCAAAATCCTTATTACAAAATTCTAAGCCATTATTGGTTCGTAAAGCCTTAACTACCCTACCTGTTTGAGTTTCCAGCAACTTCTTCCACACAACAAATTTGTCCAAGGCATCTGATTTATTTCTAAGTGAATAAAACCACACTCTTCTTGAATAATCATCAATTAAAGACAGAAAGTAAAAGTTACCTCCCTGTGTTGGTGTTCTTGCTGGTCCCCAAAGGTCCAAATGAATGTAGTCAAGAATCCCCTTAGACTTGTGCACTCCGGTGTTGAAGCTGATCCGGTGTTGCTTCCCAAGAATGCAACTCTCACAGAAATCTAGTTTCTCTACTTTGTCTCCTCCAAGTAGACCATCCTTGCTAAGAAATTGCAGGCCCTTTTCACTCATGTGTCCCAAGCGAGTGTGCCAAATGGCTGCCCTATCCATCTCAGCTATCAAGCTTGCTGCTTGATCATTGATTTATGTCTGTCCGATCATCTTATAGAGTCCATCGTTTCTTGCTGCCTTGATCACTACCGAAGATGCCTTGGCCACCTTGTGTTTTTCTCCCTCTACTTTGCATGTATACCCCATGGAATCCAGCAGCCCTAATGAGATCAAATTTCTCTTCAAATCTGGAAGATACTTCACATTTTGTAGCATCTTTGTGACTCCATCAAACATCCTTAATTGGATGTCTCCAATCCCCCTCACTTGGCAAGAATTGTCATTCCCCAAGAAGACCCTTCCATCATTGATCTCCTTGAAAATCTTGAACCATTCATTGTGAGGGCACATGTGATAAGTACACCCGGAATCTAGAATCCACTTTTCGCTGCCTTACCTCCTGCTCACATTTGAGCACACAATAAGAACATCATCTTACTGTTCTCCTCTGGCAACCGAAATTTCTCCATTGTTGGTGTGACTTCTTCTCTCATC
Organism: Bretschneidera sinensis; assembly: GCA_023935145.1. Classification (NCBI taxonomy): domain Eukaryota; kingdom Viridiplantae; phylum Streptophyta; class Magnoliopsida; order Brassicales; family Akaniaceae; genus Bretschneidera; species Bretschneidera sinensis. Next base: position 22,043,069 of record CM043703.1, read on the forward strand.
CCACATCTTCTTCTTGTAATCTTTTCTAAAATGGCCCTCCTTGTTGCAGTAGAAGCACCTCTTTCTAAATCTTGATTTGGAATGTGCTCTCCCATGGCTTTGCCCTCTACCTCTTGATTTCTCCCGGGTAGTTGCCATGGTTGCTACTGCCATTCCGAGTTGCCGGCCTTCCTCTTATGAACAGCCCATCTCCACTTGATGTCTCTTTCATCTTGGCTTTGAAGTCATGTGCCCTTATGGCATTGATCACAATCTCTTTTGTTAAAGTATCCCTTCCATACTCAATAGCATTAATCAAATTATCAAAGCAGTCAGGAAGAGAATTTAACAAGATAACAGCCAATTGTTCATCCAGAAATATAATGCTACAACTATTCAAATCTTGAACTAGCTTATTAAAGACATCAAGATTATCTTGCAACTCTTTACTGTGATCCATTTTAAAAGTAAAGATTCTTTTAAGAAGATAAATTTTGTTAGGGAGAGTTTTGGTAAGAAACAACTCATCTAGTTTCTTCTATTTGACAGTCGGATCTTCCGAGTCTCCGCACTCCCTTATGACGCTATCCGACATGTGCAAGAAAATGGTGCTGTAAGCCATCTTCTTCATCTCAATCCGCTGGTCCTCCGTGACACTTGCTGAAAAAGCATCATCTTCTCTAATAGCCAAGTCCACTTTTTGTTGCACTAGAACCGCCTTGATCTTCCGCTTCCACAGGGAAAAATCTCCCTTTCCATCAAACTTCTCAACCATGAAATTTGAAGCCATTTTTGAGGACAAGAAAATGGTGCTTTCTTCAACCTCAAGAACACGATCGAAGATGGATCTTAACACCGTTCTTGAATCACCCTCAAGAACACAATCTGATCTTGATCTTTACTCCGTTCTTGAATCACCCAAGAAGTTGATCTTTGATTCTTGGAGTCTTGGCTCCGTCACTTTCTTGTTCTTGCTCTGATACCCAGCTGTGCAAGCTCTGATACCACTGTTGTAAATCACCTTGACAAGATGCCAAGGTGGTGATCTTCCAAACACCCAAGTCTAGAATGACTTGTAGAAAGAAATACAGCAATCAAAAGTAAGAAAGAAAAGAAGACAAGCGATTTGTTATCGAGGTTCGGCAATAGCCTACATCCCCGTGAGTTCCTCTGAACTCTCTGCACTAAATCAATAGTTATTTACAATTATATCAACCATCTTCAAGAAACCTCAAGTTCTTAAAGAAACCAAGAAGAGAAGAAAGAAGATGATAAGAACTATTACAATGCTCTCTATCTATACTACTCTTTATTCTTTACAACCAGCCTCTCTGCAATGAGTCCTTATGTTTTGTGTCTTTGCACTCTCACACAATTATCTCTTGCATTGTGTCTTGTCACTCTTTACAATTGATCTCAAAGTATGTCACAAACTTATCATGTTGAGAATAAAGCTAGGTAACCCCTTATATAGTGCACCTACTTCTTGTCCAATCCTGAGAGTCAATCTCCACCCTTAGATCTTGATGACCACTTAACCATGGCCCTCCATCAATCCTAAGTGGTGATGTGCATTTTAACCTTGTATCCACGCACCTAAAAGGAGGTTTAAACAAGCTGTCTATGTGTGCATCAGTTTGCCTAGCGCCTAGGCACTGAACAGGGGGCAGTGAGGCATTAAGCAAAGCTCCTTTGCACCATATTCTGGGCGGTACGGTGCTGGTGGAGGAGCGGTGCGGTGCTGCCCTTCTCCAAGCAGCTTTCTTGCTGGGCGGTGAGGCACTGGTGAAGAGGCGGTGAGGCGCACACTGATGCTGCCCTTCACACAGCAGTGCGCAGTACTTTGCTTTATTTATTAGGGGTGTGCACACACACCCAAATGGATGCACACACATGTGTGCACTTCTCTAGCATGTTGTATTTTAATCTTCCAACCTTAGTTTAGACTTTAACCATCTTTGAACCATGTTTAGACATGTTTAAACCTTAGACAAATACCATCATCCCTCTTCAATTCTGACTTCCTAATCTCTTTGCTAGAATCCACCACATATGCCAAATACCCCCATAACCCTTCTTCAATCATTTACTAGCAGTCATGGCAGAAATAAGACAGTTGGCAAGTATCTTACGTTCTCCTTGAAAATTAAACTCCTTTTGTCCTGGTATCTTGAACACCACATTCTTCCTAAATAAATCTACCAAAGCATGGTATGTTGATAACCAATTCATTCCTAAAATTAAATCGAAATCTATCATATATAAAGGCAACAAATCAACTTCAAATTCTCTACCAGCCATACTAATCATACAACCCTGATAAATTATCCTGATAATAACCATATCCCCAGTAAGAACCTAAAAAACAATAGCATGCATCAAAGGACTAACACTAGCATCATTAGATTTCATATAAACATTGGATGCAAAAGAATGGGTTGCACCAGGATCAATCAATAATCTAGCAGGTCTATTAAGAATAGATACCATACTTATAACAATATCAAGAGTGGCATGTGCATCCTGTTGGGTCAACGTACAGACTCTGCTGTCTCTATACTGTAACTGGCTACCACGTCCTCTCTCAACTACTGATCTTCTGCCTCTGCCCTACATACTCCCTTTTCCACCACCTCTTTCTACATGTTTTCTCCTAACACCTCTAGCATCTATCTCAACAGATTTCCCCATTGGACAATATACACCAACATGTCCTCCCTCACTGCATATAAAGCACATTAAAGTAGGACAATTTCGAGACAGATGCCCTACCTGATTACATCTAAAACAAACTCTTGCCTTTCTATCATATATTAGATTATCACTTCCCCTTGGTGGCATACTTACTCTTCTACCATAACTCCCAGTTCCCATAAATTGTCTCCCAAATCTAGGGGTCCCACCGATATTACTCTGAGCTATAAAAGAAACAGATTCTGCTTGCCTCTGACTCTATACAACAGTTCCCTGTGACAAGGAATGCCCCCTCTGGGGTGATCTCCCACCCTGCACACTCATACTGCTACCACCTCTAGGTCCCTCAAATCTAGACCTCTTCAGTCAATCTCTCATACTTCTAAACTCAATCAAATCTTTATCAATCTGTAATGCTTTATCCACTAGTATAGCATAATTCCTTATACCCATGTAAGAGAGTTTAGATCGAATGTCATAGTGTAACCCGTTTAAAAATCGTTTACATTTCCTCTCTTCCGTATTCACTAACTCAAGTAAAAACCTCAACAGAGCTATAAATCTACTATCATACTCTGTCATAGATAAGGTACTCTACCTCAAGTGAATAAAATCTCTCTCATGTTGTATTTGAAATATATCTGAAAAATATTTTGCAAAGAATTCATCCTTAAACTTATGCCAAGTTAAGGGTTGTTCTACCTATTTACTCACCCTAGGCTGAATATCCTCCCACCATTAAGAAGCCTCACCTTCCAGCATAAACGAAGCGAAAGCAACCTTCTGTCTATCTGTCACTGGTAAGACTTCAAAATATTTCTCAATATGTCTAATCCACTGCTTTGCTTCCACAGGATTTATAGATTCTCTAACAGACTGGGGTTTAAACTTAAGAAATCTCACAAAACAATCCTCTTGCATTTCACGTGCAAACACACATTCTCCCTCATAAACATCTTGTCTCACCATATCATGTTCTATTCTACCTTTTTCCTCTAATCTTCTTTGCAAATTATCAGCCCTTTCTTCTGCTGCATTCATTCTCTTTATCGCACGATTAAGAATTTCTCTCAACTCATCCCTCCTAATCTCATATTTTCTCCCACCACTACTAGTACCAGCTGCACTAGCAACCTGTTCCCTTGCAGGAACCACAGACTCAACCTCCCACTCTGCTTCAGTTCTTCTAAATATTGGAGGTCTACCACGTCCCCTCTGATTCAAAACTCTACCTCTACCTCTAGCACCTCCACATGTCATCCTCAAATTCTGCATTAAAATATAGTTTATTTAAATCTTCTACTTCTTTAAATTCTTATGCGGTCTATAGAATCATAAAACTTAATGCTTTGATACCTAAATTCTAACGACCCATCCCGGGTTGGCCACCCCTGAGACGGTGTCGTCACTTTTTGAAATCGCAGCACGACACATATATACAACAATAAAAATAATACCAACTACAATTATTACATCATTCCTCAACCCTCAACAGGGGAGACACATCATTTAGATCTCAACTTAAACATTTTATACAACGTAATATGCATGAATATTTACAATTTTTTTTTTCATTAGTCTGAAGATGTGGACCACGTAGCTTACAGATAATAACTTCCTCTGAATCTCAGCTCACCAAACTATTTGTCCTGTCTGCTACCTGAAATCATTATACAATGAGGAATGAGCTTCATAAGCTCAGTGAATTAAATTTACTAGAAGTATTCGATTATATACTCTCAGTTACATCTTATAATTCAATTACTTCTAATAATCTTCCTATGTTCATTCATCTATTTCCTCAAATAATTCAATAACAATATTATATAATCACTACTCAATTTCATAATTCCCCCATTACACAATCTCTTCTTAAGTTACTCATCAGATATATCAATTTTTCAATCACATATTTAATCATCTCTAAATTCTCAATTCAACATCATAATTTACCTCGTTATAAGGTTCACAACATATAATCAATCACTCAGACAATTCTTATCATATCATACTTCTATATTTCATTTTCATCACATTTGTCTCTCTGTGATTCTCATTCATCTATCAATAAATTTACACTCAAGAATAATACTTTAGCATCTCAAGCAATAACAATCAATATTTAAAGCAAATGCAATGCGTGAATTTAAATGTTATTATTATTTGGGAACTTCTTCCCACATGTTGACATGTTTTAGCTTAGACCAGTTGCCTTCCTGGTTCTTTCATTCTCATTTAGACCGGCTGCTTTTCTGATTCTTTTATTCTCATTTAGACCGGTTGCCCTCTCGGTTCTTTTATTTTCATTTAGACCAGCCGCCTTCGTGGTTTTTTTATTTCATACATATGCATATGAATAATGATATGAATATGCATATGAATAATAATATAAAAACAAGCATGTATGCAGATATTCAAATTAGCTATCATGCTTCTTCTCAAATTATTATTTGATCAATTTCAATAGATTCTTCTCCTCATATATCATATCAAATCATCAATCATAGCTCGTTAAGAGTTTCATTTATCACATTCATTATTAATTCAACTCATTATTCTAAAAATATTACTCCTCATATAATAATTCTCTACATATCAATTATTTATGTCATACCCATCAACTAACTTTCATTTATCCTCAAATCATAAGTTAATAATTTATTCAAATATTTTCACAATATATTTCATATTTATCCTGATTACTTAAAGTAAATCTAACTCACCATGTAGCATTAGAGCTACCTGTGGATCACTTCATTGCCTTTCTTGATCCTTTCAGCAATTTCACCTGACATAATATTTATATTAAAATTTCTAATTAATTCTTCAATTCTTCCATAATTCACCTCCTTTGAAAATTCTCACATTGAATTCTGAAAAATTTCGTGTATGTTAAATTTCAAAAATAAAATTCACATTATTATCTTTTGTTTTTCTTATACCTTTTCATGATTCTCTGTAAAATTCTCTCGTAAACTCCTTCAAAATTTTACTCTTTCAACTTTTCTTTCAGTCCCCAAGTGTTTAAAGAAATAAAGTAGTTTGTATTGAAGAATAAATAAAACCAAACAGGATTTGATAAGATTTAAATAAAATAACAAAAACTAATTTTATATATATATATAAAACTTCACTGCCCTGCCGTTTTTCACTTTCTCTCTATCAAACATGTGTTGTCCACTCCTTTTTTTTTCTTTTTTTTAAAAAAAAAAACCAAAACCTTTTTTTCCCTTTCTTTTTATCCACACCTAGAAAATTGCGTTTTTTTCTTATTTTCTTTTTCTTTATAACTACACCCCACACGTCCAGTTTTTTTATTTTTTAAGAATTATTTTATTCAAATAATAAATCTTTCATGTATATATTATTTTATTTTAATTCCATGTCATATTTATCAAATTACTTCTTTACCCATACTTTATCCATAATTATTTCTTTAAACACTTGGAGACCGAAAGAAAAGTTAAAAGAGCAAATTTTTGAAGAGGTTTATGGGAGAATTTTATAGAGAGTCACGGGAAGCTCTAAGAAAAACATAAGGTAATAATGTGAAGTTTATTTTTGAATTTTTAGCACACATGAAATTTCTCGAAATTCAAAGTGGGAATTTTCCAAGGGCGTAAATTATGAAGAATTAAAGAATGAATTAAAATTTTAATATAAATATTATGTCAGGTGTTGACGATCAGCAACCGGGGGAAATTACTGAGAGGAGCAGGAAAGGCAAGGAGGTGATCCACAGGTAGCTCTAAGTGCTACGTGGTGAGTTAGATTTACTTTAAGTAATCTAGATAAAAATAAAATATCTAGTGATAATATTAAAATAAATTATTAGCTTATGTTTTGGTGGTAGATGAAAAATTGATTGATAGGTATGATATGAATATTGGATATGTAGAAAAATTATTATGTGAGAAGTAATATTATTAGAATAATGAGTCGATTTAACAATGATGGTGATAAATAAAATTCTTGACAAGTTGAGGTTGATAAATTGATGTGATATATGAGGAGAAGAAATTAGTGAAATTGATCAAATAGAAATTTGAGGAAAGATAGGATATCTAAATTAAACAATTGAATTCATGTTTATTTTTATATTATTGTTCATATGCATATTTCATATCATTCTTCATATGCATGTGTATAAAATAAAAGAATCGGGAGGGGGCCGGTCTAATTGAAAAACTGTGACAGCCGGTATATGCTGGAAATAAATGAAAACCGTGATAGCCGGTATATGCTGGAAATAAATGAAAACCATGACAGCCGGTATATACTGGAAAATGAAAGAACTGGAGGGGGCCGATCTAAGATAAAAACATGTTGACATGTGGGAAGACATTCCCTAATAATAATTCATGCATTACATCTGTTTTAAATATTGATTGTATTACTGAAGTGTTGTTGTTATTAGATGAATGAGTTTCACAGAGAAACAGTTATGGTGAGAAAGAAACATAGAAGTATGATATGATAAGAACTATCTAAATGTTAGACTATATGCTATTATCAAGTTATATGAGATATAAATGATTAAATATTAAAAAACTATTCATAAAAATTGAATACTTATAGTAAATTTAATTCACTGAGCTTGTGAAGCTCATCCCTCATTATACAATGATTTTAAGTAACAGGTAAGACAAATAGTCTGGTAGATTGAGAGTCAAACGAAATCTTTTTTTGTAAGCCACGTACGTGTCCACATCCTCAGACTGATGAGAAAATAAAATAAAAATTTATTTGTAAATATTCATGCATTTTATGTTGTATATAATATTTATTTCAATATCAGAATGTTGTATCTCTCCTATTGAGGGTTAAGGATTGAAGTAAAAATTTCTGTTAGTATTATTTTTTGTTGCATATATATGTCGTGTTGGGATTTTCAAAATATGATGACACCGTCTCGGGGGTGGCTAACCCAGGATGGGTTGTTACAGCCGCTCACATGCTCGGACCAACGTCTCAAAGGCCGAGCATATTGATTGCCGCTCACATGCTCGAACCAACGTCTCCAAGGCCGAGTATATTGACTGCCGCTCACACGCTCGAACCAATGTCTCCAAGGCCGAGTATATTGACTGCCGCTCACATGCTCGGACCAACGTCTCCAAGGTCGAGCATATTGATTGCTTCTCATATGCTCGGACCAATGTGTCCAAGGCTGAGCATATTGACTGCTACTCACATGCTCGGACCAATGTCCCCAAGGCCAAGTATATTGATTGCTGCTCATATGCTCGGACCAATGTCCCAAAGACCGAGCCTTATCATACTTCCTTAGAGCACACAAATGTACTTAAGGAAGTAAGGGGCCTCTGATGCAGCCAATAGACGCACCCACAAATGGCATGACGATACATGGACAAACCCTCCATTCAATAGCGCAGCGACACGTGGGCGATCCTTAACCAATAGCCTAGCGACACGTAGGTAGTTTTTACCCAATAGCACAACGACACGTGGATGATCCTCATCCAATAGCCTAACGACACGTAGGCAGGTCTTACCCAATAGTACAGCGATATGTGGGCAATCCTCATCCAACGGTATAGTGACACATGGGCAAAGTCGTGGGTAGTCGCCACCACTCCATGACTCCCCGCGCAGACACGAAAAATTGATTAGAGGGATTATAGCCGTCCCTAGAAATGTGACTAAATCTTTCGGGGAAGGATGGGATCTCCGAGATTGCACCATCCCTACCACGTGGGGGACCTCGCCTCCGGAACTCTATAAAAAGTCTCAGGTATGCAAACCTAAATCATCTTCAGTTTTTACGAGCTCATTACGAGAGCACTGATCACATCTCCCCCCATTTCCTCAAAACCTTGTGCTAACAAGAACGTCGGAGTGTCCCCGAATGAATCACCTACCTTTTTCCCTCTGGTGATCCCCTAGTTCACCCATATTTCCTTGTGCAGGCATTGAAACATCGACCTCCAGTTCAACAACATATTTTGGGCATCAACAGGTACCAAACTTAAAGGACTTGTTGTTATTTGTCTAAGTTTCAAACATATCCAAACATGGTCTAAAGTTGGTTAATGTCCAAACCAATTGTGGGATATCAAATTTCAGCAAGTTATAAGGTTGCACACATGTGTGTGCTTCAATTTTGAGCATGGGAAGGTCAGACGCATTGCTATGGAAGTTTCTGCCCACAGGCAGGAGGTGTGCGCATAGCATCAGGAGGCTGCAACATCAGGTCACGCCGCAGCACACAGCACATGGCTACACATATGATCCAGCATGCATAAGACCTCTCCAATCATGTGTGCACAACACCAAAATGCACAGCATCACTTGGAGAGTGATGAAGGGCTGAGATTAAAGGAAGAACATGATCAAAGGGTCAAGAATGATTCACAAGATTGTCCAAGAATTAAGAGGCTATAAAAGGGGTTCTCAAGCCTCATTTTCAAACACTACAACAAGGTTTATTCAACACACATACAAGAGAGATTTGTGACATTGTGAGATCATTATAAACACTAAGAGAGAATTGTGTAGAGAGACATAAACACAAGAGGGACTCTTGTAGTGAGGCTGGTTGTAATAAGATAGAGAGAGTCTAGATTAGATTAGAGAACATTGTTGAGTTCTCATCTTCTTCCTTCTCTTCTTGTTTCTTTAAGAACTTGGATTCTTGAAAAGGATTTCTGTAACTTTGTAAGAACCATTGAGATAGTGCAGAGAGTTCGGAGGAACTCACGGGGACGTAGGCACATTGCCGAACCTCGACAATAAATTACTTGTCTTCTTTCTTTCTTTGATTTTCTGTTCTTGTGTTCGATTGCTGAAATTATTTCTACAAGTCTTTCAAGACTTGGGTGTTTGGAAGATCACCACCTGGGCATCTTGTCAAGGTGATTTCCAACAATGGTATCAGAGCTTTGGTCAGTGGTATCAGAGCACAGCAGCTGGTTATCGGAACAAGAAGTAGAAGGTACGGAGCCAAAACTCCAAGAATCAAAGATCAACTTTTTGGGTGATTCAAGAACGGAGTTAAGATCTATATCTGATCGTGTTCTTGAGGTAAATCAAGAACAGTGTTAAGATCAATATCTGATCGTGTTCTTGAGGGTGATTCAAGAACGGTGAAAAGATCAAGATCTGGTCGTGTTCTTGAGAGTGATTCAAGAACGGTTAAGATCCATCTTCGATCTGTGTTCTTGAGGTTGAAGAAAGCAGTTGTGGTTAGTGCACAAATCTGGGATCTTGTCCGCAAAGATGGCTTCAAATTTCTGTGTGGAGAAGTTTGATGGAAAGGGGGACTTTGCCCTATGGAAGCAGAAGATCAAGGCGGTTCTCATGCAGCAGAAAGTGGACTTGGCTATTGGAGAAGATGATGCTTTTCCAGCTAGTGCCACGGAGGACCAGCGGACCGAGATGAAGAAGATGGCTTATAGCACCATTTTCTTGCACATGTCGGATAATGTCACAAGGGAGTGCGGAGACTCGGAGGATCCGGCTGTCATATGGAAGAAACTAGATGAGTTGTTTCTTACCAAGACTCTCCCAGATAAGAGGTATATTCGGAAACGAATCTTTGCTTTTAAATTTGATCCTAAGAAAAAGTTGCAAGATAATCTTGATGCCAAGAAAAGGAGTGCATCAAGTGGTAAAGGGTTGTTCTTTAAAAGAATGCCAGCAACTTGGTATGGCAGCAACCATGGCTACTACCGAGATAGAGGTAGAGGAGAGAGCCATGGGAGAGTGCACAGCAGCATGTATGGCTATTACCAGGACAGAGGTAGAGGAGAGAGCCATAGGAGAGTGCAGAACAGCATGCATGGCTACTACTAAGACAGAGGTAGAGGAGAAAGCCATGGGAGAATGCATTCCAAACTGAGATTTGGAGGGAAGTGTTGCTACTACTGCCATAAGGAGGCTCATGTCAAGAAAGATTGCGAGAAGATGACAAGGGATAGATGAGGAAGCCATACCAAGAATGGAGAGGCTTCGGTTGCCAAAACAGAACAGCAAGATGATGATGTTCTTATTGTGTGCTCAAGTGTGAGCAAGGGGCAAGAAGGCAGCGAGAAATGGATCTTGGATACTGGGTGCACTCATCATATGAGCCCTCACAAAGAATGGTTCAAGAATTTCAAAGAGATCAATGAGGGAAGAGTCTTCTTGTGGAATGATAATTCTTGCCAAGTGAGAGGGATTGGAGACATCCAATTGAGGATGTTTGATGGAGTCACAAGGCTGCTGGAAAATGTGAGGTACGTTCCAGATTTGAAGAGGAACTTGATCTCATTGGGGCAACTGGATTCCATGGGCTATACATGCAAGATAGAGGGAGGAAAGATCAAGGTGGCCAAGGGATCTTTGGTAGTGATCAAGGCAGCAAGAAATGATGGACTCTATAAGATGATCGGAGAAACAGAAACCAATGATCAAGCAGCAAGCTTGATGACTGAGCTGGACAAGGCAGCCCTTTGGCACACTCACTTGGTACACATGAGCGAAAAGGGCCTGCAAGTGCTTAGCAAGAAAGGTCTACTTAGTGGTGACAAAGTAGAAAAAATGGATTCCTGTAAGAGTTGTGTTCTTGGGCAGCAACATCGGGTCAGCTTCAACACCGGAGTGCACAAGTCTAAGGGCATTCTTGACTACATTCATGCGGACCTTTGGGGACCAGCAAGGACACCAACACAGGGAGGTAACATTTACTTTCTGTCTTTAATTGATGATTATTCAAGAAAAGTGTGGGTTTATTTGGTGAAAAATAAATTAGATGCCTTGAATAAGTTAGTGGTGTGGAAAGGGCTGGTTGAGACTCAAATGGGTAGAGTAGTTAAGGGGATAAGAATCGATAATGGCTTAGAAATTTTTAACCAAGAACTTGATCAATTCTGTAGGTTAAATGGCATTCTAAGACATAGGACGGTTGTGGAAACTCCTCAGCAAAGTGGAGTTGCTGAGTTGATGAATAAAACCCTTATGGAAAAGGTTAGGTGCATGTTAAATAAATTCGGATTACCCAAATGTTTTTGGGGGGAAGTGGTGTCTATAGCTGCATATTTGATTAATAGATCACCCTCTAGGATTGTATACCATAAGACTCCCGAAGAGTTGTGGAGTAGAAAAACCCCCTGAATTAAGCAACCTTAGGACTTTTGGATGTGCATCATATGCACACCAAAAGGAGGATAAACTTGACCCTAGGTCTAGAAAATGTATATTTCTAGGATATGGTAATGGGGTTAAGGGATATAGGTTGTGGTCCTTAGAAAAGAAGGGCATGAAACTGATTATAAGTAGGGATGTTGTCTTTAATGAATTATTATTTCCCTACTTGGAGAAAACTAACCCTGCAGGGGCTAGTGAGCAAACCAATTCAGAAATTGTTGAGCATCACATCAAAGAGCACTCGGTTCAGGTAGAGCAGAGGAGGCAAGAGGGTTCGGACTAGGTAGAGCCCTTGGAAGAAGGCCAAGAAGCTCAAGAAACTCAAGAAGAGGCTGAACAAGAAGTGGTTGATGCAGTAAATAACTACCAACTCATAAGAGACCGGGAAAGAAGGCTGGTCGGACCACCTGCAAGATGTGGGTTTACGGATGCTGCGGATGCAGCAGCTCCTTGGACAGAATGAGAGATGAGTGAACAAGAAACTTACACGGTGGCCATGGAGTGTAAGGATTCGTCAAAGTGGTAGTTAGTTATAGAGGAAGAAATGGATTCTTTAAGGAAGAACAACTTCTGGGAATTGGTGAAAATTTCAGGAAATCAGAGCGTTGTGGAATGTAAGTGCACTTACAAGATCAAAGAAGGGTGCCCTCCAAGAGATGAAGTCTGGAACAAGGCTAAGCTGGTGGCGAATGGGTTCACAAGAAGAGAAGACATAGGTTTCACAGAAACTTTCTCACCTGGACACAAGGTGGAGAAGATGGTGAGTATCCTCACCTATGTCATTGATGGGCTGTTAGTTTGGAATAGCAGGAAGATGATGGAAAGGTTTACATCTCAACTCAGTGAGGAGTTCGAGAGGAAGGATCTCAGCCTTATACAAAAGATCCTTGGGATGAGGAGAATCATCCGGGAAAGGAAGAGAAACAGGTCAAGTGTTTCTTGGGCAATGGATGTTTTCAGAAAATGTGTGAGTAATCCCGGAAAAGAGCATTGGCTTGGGATGAAGTGGTTGCTGAGGTACATGGAGGTTTAGTGGCAGCCAGTGGTAGCACTCATAACAACCAGGGCAGAATGCATAGCGGCTACGGAAGCCATAAAGGAGGCTATGGGGTGCAAAGGGTTGTTGGACGAGTGGGAGGTCCTAAAAGAGCAGGTGGCGGTAACTTTGGATAACCAAAGTGCGGGGCACTTTTGGAGGAATCCGATTTTCCATGAGGGGACAAAGCATATGGATGTTTGGTATCATTACATTCTGGAAAATGGTACGAAATGATGCATTCATGTTGACAAGAAGACCACGGAGAAAAGTCCTGCAGATTTAGGCACCAAGGTTCTACCTCTAAGAAGGTCCAATCATTACCTTGGACTTCTTAGGATTGGAGTTGGTTAATTGGTAACTCCATATGAGTTTGGATCCCGAAGCTTTCTGCACAATGGTTCAGGTTTTTGAACTCTTAGACAAAGGTAGAGATTGTTGTTATTTGTCTAAGTTTCAAACATATCCAAACATGGTCTAAAGTTGGTTAATGTCCAAACCAATTGTGGGATATCAAATTTCAGCAAGTTATAAGGTTGCACACATGTGTGTGCTTCAATTTTGAGCATGGGAAGGTCAGGCACACTGCTGTGGAAGTTTCTGCCCACAGGCAGGAGGTGTGCGCACAGCATCAGGAGGCTGCAGCATCAGGAGGCTGCAGCATCAGGTCACGCCGCAGCACACAGCACATGGCTGCACACATGATCCAGCATGCATAAGACCTCTCCAATCATGTGTGCACAACACCAAAATGCACAGCATCACTTGGAGAGTGATGAAGGGCTGAGATTAAAGGAAGAGCATGATCAAAGGGTCAAGAATGATTCACAAGATTGTCCAAGAATTAAGAGGCTATAAAAGGGGTTCTCAAGCCTCATTTTCAAACACTACAACAAGGTAAATTCAACACACATACAAGAGAGATTTGTGACATTGTGAGATCATTGTAAACACTAAGAGAGAATTGTATAGAGAGACATAAACACAATAGGGATTCTTGTAGTGAGGCTGGTTGTAATAAGATAGAGAGAGTCTAGATTAGATTAGAGAACATTGTTGAGTTCTCATCTTCTTTCTTCTCTTCTTGTTTCTTCAAGAACTTGGATTCTTGAAGGGGATTGCTATAACTTTGTAAGAACCATTGAGATAGTGCAGAGAGTTCGGAGGAACTCACGGGGACGTAGGCACATTGCCGAACCTCGACAACATCTTTCTTTGATTTTCTGTTCTTGTGTTCGATTGCTGAAATTATTTCTACAAGTCATTCAAGACTTGGGTGTTTGGAAGATCACCACCTGGGCATCTTGTCAAGGTGATTTCCAATCAGAACTTGTAAGGACTATGGACACCACATATCTCCACATTGGTATAATATTGTCCACTTTGGGCCTAAGCCCTCATGGATTTGCTCTTGAGTTTTTACCCAAAAAGCCTCATACCAATGGAGATATTTGTCCATCCTTATATACCCATGATCCTCCCCACTTCTAGCCAATGTGGGACTTTGGTTGTATACCCAACAGGACTCATAGGAACATTTTAAACTCCAAATATCTAATAAAGACACAAGACAAATTAAAAGGACTAAAAATAGAATTTATTCTTAATGTGAACAAAATTCGATACGCATTGAACATAATGCAACTATTCATATTTGCATTGAATTTGATTATGTGATTATTGTATATGCTTTTCAGAAGATGCAAGTTCCTTCTCCTTTGCTCCAAGGCTGATCCTTAAGCTATGTTAAAAGTTCACAACAGTACTCTGGAATCTGGATATCTTTTTATCAGGTAGCAAAATTATTAGCAGATATACTGCTGCTACTCCGTTCCAAACTAATCCTACCAATCTGTCTAATTTTTTGTTTTTTTTTCTAAGCGAAAATAGCTGTCTAGTTTTTTGTTGAACTATGTAATGTGGCCATGGTGAATATATATCTGTTGCTGCCAAAAAGATGATGAAAGTAGCCGTGTTCTTTTGATCTTCAATGGGCTGGAAATGGTGCTTGATGGCAGGGTTTGAACAAGATGAGAACTTTGAGGCAATTTGGCTCTTGTAATGACGTTCGTCTCGTACTTGTACGCCTCCTAGAGAAGCCATCTATAGAATGGTGCTTCGAAGAGAGCTCTCCGATAATTAAGTCAGTAAATACACTAAAGTGATGTAAGGGTGTTTCGCTTTTTTTTAGGACTTATGCATTGGAGATCCTATGTCTGGAGTTCCAAAGTGAATTCCAAGTGAGATGTGACTTTTCGAATCTCCAGCCTTGTGAGAAGCGACCTCTACTTATGAGAAGCAACCTCTGCCTATGAGTTCTTCCATGAAAGACGGAATCTTCAAACTTTAGTGTGACAAATCCATCTTCACGGTCAGCGTAAGCCTAATCCTTATGTTGCCCGGGGTAACTAGTCATTATGACACTCTATGTGTCTAATTCTTACTAGATCGGATAATTTTGATCACATCAATTTCTACCCTCTCTTAAGTGAAAAAATAAAATATAATAAATAAATTTCAGCTACAGCTTATTACTAATTTCCAGTTGTTTATAAATACTTATATTTACAGAGTTTAGAGGAGATGAGCAAATATTTACTGCCACCTCAATTCAAATTATCAGGAAAAGAGAAATATTTGACAAAATCTTGTTTTTTACCCTTTTTTCCTTCCCCAGTTGAACAAAGAAAAAACTGGATCATGATCACTCAACCAGCAGTTAACTTCTTCTGGGAAGCCTTAGCAATGCAGGGTGATTCATTTCTACAGAGACAGGAATTTTGCAGCAGATAGCTTGTCATCTTCGAACACAAACATCAAAGGAGCTAACTGTTCTGTATAGTCCTCTACTTATAGTTTATTGAACATTGCAAGCAGATTTTGAAACTATCGCATCCAATTAGCCCCCTTTCTAACAGCAACAACAATACAACAATGGCAATAAATAAATAAGAAATAAGCAAAGCTTTGAGATGATCTGCATCAAGTGAAAAATCTTGGAGCTGGAAAATGCTTCTGTGGGCAGAACAACAAACACCACTAAGAAACATTTCTTTTACTGTGGTCATGTGCTTTCAACTTTATTTCCAGAGAAGTAGAGGCCCGTGTTTCTCCTAATAAGTTGTTGCATTGAAAAGACATGGCTTCAAAAGTTGGCCCCTACCCAGGGAGAAAGAACAAGAAACTTGGAACTATAAGTTGGAATGCATTAGATCATGAAAACCCCCCAAAACGAAGAAATGAAAACACCTCAATACATAACAATAAGTTAAGTATTATTCAAGTCATCTGATTACACTGGATAGTTCCAATTCTAACAGCGAAATATACAGAGCTGGGGCAAGTCATGTTGTCCATATGAATCTCATAACGGTGATAAACAAAGGCCTAATCACGGTAAACTTTAGCTGTGAAAGAATGGAACGTGCGAATATGTATATGTATACAAGCTGTTGTATGTAAATATACAGCTGACTTACTGCTATATCAATCGAAGCAACTACTACCCTAACAAAATTGTGCCAAGGCCTGGAGAAAGCCAGGCACTCAGGTGGGCGATTCAGCCAGAAGAAGGGTATGCCACCAGCCACAGGCCACACTTTTAGGGACACAACCCTCAATAGTTACTAGAGAAGGAATGTTGCGATCAATCACATCTCCCAAACCAAGCTGTTTCAAGCACCCAGAAATTATTATTTGAGTTATAAGAGACATGGTGAGGTGTTCGGACTCCACAACATTAAAACAGAATGATATAAAATTATATTTTCTATCAAATGAAGCTCAAATATAAAACATGGAAATGAAACACTTCAGATGCCATGATGCAAGTATGATACCTGGCCGTACTTGTTCCATCCCCAGCAGAACACTTTCTTATCATCTTCAAGCAACAGAAGCACGGCGTAAGTTATAGCAAAATCAGTACGAATCTATTTCTTAACATATTAAGAGACCAAATACTTAAATAAAAAATTTTATACATCAAACTCATATAAAATCAAGTTCTAGCATATATGCAGACAATTGGATAAAAAATATATGGCCTCTCAAACTAAAGCATTAAATATGAGCACAATCTCAAGATAAAACATCACCAGTTCCATTATTTCAAGGGACAGTGTGTCTTCCACTAAAAAAAGAAGTCTAATAATCATTCCCCCCCAACCAAAAAAAACTACTATAGATCTTTCTATTATTTGACACGCGTATTCTCTGGGTGAGGACTGTTATTTTATAAATATCTCACATTTATTAAACTTATAGTCTAATGGATTGGATCACCTCTTTGCTCAAGGACAGTACAACATGTCAGATGAAGGCAGGATCTATCGCAATACTGTCCTCTTCCCCAAATTGACGCCCAAATCACTCATCTAAATTCCACTTTGTGTCTCTCTATATTCGACTTTTTCTCACAAAGAAAGCCTATCACTTGCATACTGATTGCAGAGCTATGAAAGTAGGCAGTCACGTGTTCAAATAAGCCTTTCCAAAACCAATATCTAAAACTGAGGTCAACCATAAAGGAAACACTCGAATTCTTTCTTCATCTTTTTGGGTGACAGTTACAGTTGTTGGATCGTTGCCTCACTGCTTAGAAGTAGAGGCATGGTTAGCAGAATCAACATTATCCAGATTATAAAATAACAGAGGAGGTTAAAACGCCTAGTTTTGGGGTCTTAAGGTAGAGAGAGGCGGGGCATTACGCATCTAGAGTGGCTGACCCCACCTTACCCATTCATTTGCTCAAAAGTTAGGTGCCATGCCCTAATTGAGCAAAGTTGAAATGGGAATTGAAAAGAAGCCTGATTCTACATTTTACAAGCATCCACTGGGCGCTGGCTAGTATAGTACTCTAGAGTTAGTTGTGGATTCTTCATAATCGACAAGTTTGACAAGTAGTCCTTTTGATAGTAATCCAGAAACTGAAAGTCCTCCCTCTAGACAAGACTCATCTAAAAATAAAAGAAACCCACCGAATCATGAACCCAGGAAAGACAAACCCATTCAAAGTCTCATTTCATCCGAATAAAAACCATAGGAATACTAAATAGATAGATTAACTCAAAACAAGAAGCTATGTATCACTGAAGCTGTCAAACAAGATGGGAAATGAATTCTTAACAGAGACAAACACACTTCAATACTCAGAGAGGGAAATAAGGAGGCCTGATAAATGCATCAAGTACATACCTGTGATTACAGCACTGTGACGAGCCCCACAAGAGATTTTTTTCGCATGCACGTTTTCCAAGCTTGGAGCATCCAAGAGCCTAGGAAGAGTCTGATTTAGAAATTCAATAAATACTGAAGTTAATTAGAAACTTCCTTTCAATAAAACCATTTTGAAACAAAAAAAAATTATAATAGAGCCTAAAGTAACAATTTGAAGATAGTGCAGACACAGCAAAGAATATGCTTGGATCTTCCAACCATTGTAATTTTAATTTTTAACTATCAACTACCAATATTTGGATCTAAACTAGAGTTTATTTTTAAAAAAAATTGCCCAAAACTTAGTCAAATTAAATCAAATCTTATTAAATTCCTTTAAATAACAATTAAAACATTAATTAATAGGTGGTTTGGTTTGATTTGATTAAGCTTTTGGCAAATTTTAAAAAATAAGCTCAAGTTTAAAGTTAGCTTTAAACTGACCCAAACATCACCATTATCGGCCTAATCCTTGAACTAGTATACATGCTACCACAAGCAAAAACATGACTTAAAATACAACAACATTCTTGTTCTTGTTGACTGTTATATTTGAAGGAACAAGGGGATTTATGGAATACATATAAATTTAAAGTATACCTCCGCTTGATCGCCACCAGTTCCCAACTGCCCAAACTGATTTCCACCAAATGCATACACATCACCATCAGCAGAAATGCAAACTGTGTGCCAGAGTCCTGCAGCGACTCCCTCTATCCGGATGCCCAGTAACGAAGATACACAAGTCGGGCTTAATTCATCATCTGTGCTTCCTTGCCCACACTGCAAGAACAATAAGAAAAGAAGTTTAATCCTTTATCATAATAACAAATACATGCAACAACCAAAATAATTGCAATGACTATTGAAAAGGGAATAGAGTGGAATATCCCTTATTAGAGTGAACTTCATCTTGAACATCTACTGTCCTTTTTTCTCCACCATTTCTATTTTACCTACATGTTGATGCTGAAGAACAGTTAATAGTTCAGAAAGTCCAGCTAATCTTGATTTCAGGGATTGATACAAGGATTAAAATGTTGAAGATGCCAGGTAAAGCTATACAATATATTTCCATCAAAACTAGACAAAATTAAAGAACAATAATTAATGGATTTCACAAATCAAAATTCCAAATGAATAGATATTTTACATGACATAACAACCCGAGGATCACATGAATCAAATAACAGATTTGTTGTGCCCTATGCTTCAGTTCAATTACGTTAACCATACATAGTACACGATATGATGATATCATCTTTTATGCTAATCCTCTTCAGAGCAAGGATCTATCATGACTGCTGAAGAGTGGAGATGCTTTAAGTGTACCATTTCTTGATGCTAAGACCATTCAACTCCCAAGTTGGATCATGATCCATCAACATGAGTGGACAACAAAACAAGACACAACTTTTAACATAGAATTAGTGATTTTTACAATTTAAGGAAAGTAAAAGATAATATCTAATAGGTTATTCCAAGAAGGAAAGCATAGGAACATGCTATACAAAGAGTTAAGTGGTTCATGGTAACTCACCTGACCATAGAGTCCCCAACCAAATGTAAGTAGCGCTCCACCATCTACTCATGCAAGAAATTCATTACAGAAATATTTATGTCAGTATAAGCAGAGGCTAACTATGTAAACGGACGAAAGAAGCAAAAATAGGAACCAACTGATTTGGTGTCTTGGCTGGACTACATCTATACAACTATACAAGGTCTAATGGTTAAAAACTAATCTAGATCATAAGTGTTATAGAGATAAGTTGGGTAACCAATTATCCCAAAAGCTTAAGCTGATGGAAAGTGGCCTAACTATTCTTTTGAACTCTAACACGCCATGTGAACACAATCAAGGAACTTTGCATGTGGAACCAAGTTTAAGACAATGGTGCAAGCTGAAAAAATATTAATGGGCTTTGCACAAAGCTTCAAGTGTGGGCAAAGCACGGGATGAAATATTGGTAATGTAGAGCTCTGGTACCATGTTAAAGAGATAGTAGAGTAACCAATTATCTCAAAATCTTAAGTTAATGGGAAATGACCTAGCAATATTTATACTTAACAATAAGTATCAACTTTCAGTCACATACCACACCTATTAATCCAACCCCATTGGCCATTCAAAGAATACATAGATATAGCAAATGATGATTCATTCTTTGCTCATCTGACTTCCAAACAATCTTGTTAAGATTTCTTGGCTGCTTAGTCTCATTGTTACTGTAATTTTTTTTAAGAAAAAAAAGACTAAACGCTGCTTGCTCCCAATCAATGTTAATCAGATGATGTAGGTATAGTTCACTACTTCATTATTTCATACAACTCATTTGTCATTACTCTCAACCATTGAACACACAGAAGGTCTGTTCAGTGGATCCTTCATACCAGACGAGCACTGGATCTTCACATCAGACACGTGGCACACATATAAATCATGCAGGGTAAAAAATGATAGTTATTTTTCCTATGGTCTTCTTGAATACTTTTTCAAATGCAATTTCTGAGTTTTAGCAATCATCTTTAGAATTACATACATATCTTCTTACATTTATATCTCTCATTTTGTTTATATATAAACGAATACTCAAATCTCTAAGCAAGTTTTCACTTCTCTTGCTTAAATTTGCAGTATTAAATTTTCTAAATGAACTTAATTATAACAACTTCTTCATTCGTTTTCCTATTTCGTTAAATTTTACAAGTTAGGATTCTATCCTCAACTTCAACCTTAATGACCGAAGTTATCCTTCCAGACTTCAATCCAAAACTATAAATATAACCTTAATATCAGCTAGGGAGTAAGCAAAGCTCAAATACTAGAGTTTAAAAGAAAAAGGAAAAAGGGTGTCATTGCTCATGTTTGAATACGTGTGTTTAGGTATAAATTTAACATCGTTTCACTTTCTTCTTTGTGGATGAAAATTCCAATTTAAAAGACATCATGAAAGGCATACCTGTGATTACAGCACTATGTCGCCCTCCACAGGCAATGCCCTTCACATAACTTCCAGGAACTCTAAAACCCTGTCCTTCTGAACTCACGTTTCCCCGAGAAAATGCTGAAGATCTATCTTTACTGCAAGAAGAGGACTCAACACAAGGAACGGGATGAGGCAAGGACACCATACGTATCCGCGAACCCAGACCAAGCTGCCCCTCACCTCCATAACCCCAACCCCACACCTGTCCTATATCTGAAACTTTAGGAAAATTAGGATACATCAAGTGTCATGTTTTCCCTACATGATTTTTAACTTAAATGCATGCTGCCTACCGACCTATGTACCATGACCACATAGCTTTGGCTCAGTCATGGCATTAATCAAGGACATATAGAATTACCTGACAGTGCTAGAGTATGACGCCCACCTGCGGCAACAGTGGCAATTCTCACTCCTGGGTTCAATGTCACAAGACAAGGCAATGCTGAGAGAGATTCATCACCAGATGATGAGCTTTCAGCTGCTTGTTTTGCTGATGATATTCTTCTTTTCTTTGTACTTTCCTCTCCCCCTACTCTGCTGTCTGCACCAGACATTGTCCCACTACCGGATCTTGAGCCTTGAGAACGAGAAATCACTGCAACAGAATCATCCTTAAACAAATGAGTCTCCAGCAAACTACTATTAATCTGTATGCTGCTCTATTGAAGTAGCCCAACTGAACTTACCTTGCTCTGTAAAAAATGACCTGTGTCTTTCGAGTATATCCTTTTCTAGGCTTCCTCCTACAGAAGGATCTCCAAATACCTTGCCTGAGGGAATGCACTCTGTCCAGCCCCATGTATAAACTTCTCCATTCTCTGTATTGTCGATATGAAAAGACAAGCAAACTGTGAGTTTAAGAAGAATGCTAAGCAAACAAACGATAAAGATTAATCAAACAACTAAAAACAAGTTTCATCTATGTTCATCATTATTCTTAAGTTGCTATTGAATCTGCGGATTCGGAAGGTGGAATTAAATTTAAACTTCCTAATTCAAATTGTTTGAATGAAGCCTTGACAACATATAGGAGTATATGTTTAGACTGTACAGGGAAGGAGAGAGGGGGGTCAGAGAACCACCAACTTTGAATAAATCCTTACATTAAACTTTTTCCATAGTTTAATATATGCAAATTGACAAGATACCAATCCATCAACCGATTTTATCTACGATAAATCCTTTGACCTTTTTCCCACCACATTCAAACGATTTAAATTTAAGATTAAAATCCTTCCAAAATCCAATCACAACATAAACAAACTCTATCCTTTTGAGCTCATACAAAAGGCAAAACCAGCAATACCAGTAACTGCAACACAATGGGCCCAACCTGCCGCAGCTTTCACTATAGAAGCTTCAGTTGGAAGAGGGAAAGGCTCAGGAGTTTCCTTTAACAGGTAAGTTAAATAAAAATAAAAAATGTTGGTCAATTTTACGAAGATATTATTTAAATTTCAAATAAATTTATTAAATTAACACATAGTGCTGCACTACCCCGTGCTTCCCAGATGTCACATAGCTTTGCCCCAGATCATCTGTTGAACCCCATGTAATAAGCTTCCCAGGATCTGATTGAGAGAAAAGAATAATAAATAAAGACTACCACCAACAAAATCAACTATTGAACTGGAAGTAACACAGGACAAAAATACTTGGTAATTTTTTCACTGGGAAAAAAAAGAACAAACGAGACGATTGAATGAGAACTAAAGATTCAATAAACAGGAGGACAAGTGGGACTGACTGTAATTGAAAGAAGATTGTTGAGTAACCAATCAAAGAAAAACCCCGCAAATTCCAAAAAAAAAAAGTTGCGATTGAACAAAAAAAAAAATAGTAGGTTATACTGAGATTTCAAGAAACTAGATTTCTCTAGGTAAATTTCATAAATGTTGTTTGGTAACCGAGAAGGAAAACAAAACAAAACAAGAATATTAAATTTACGAATTAAAAACTTTCCATTTTGTTTTGGACGCGATAAATCAGAAGTCAAATGAACTGAGCTCAACATTACTCAGTTGACACCAGCTTCCGCTTTGCAGAAACTAGAGCAATACAAACACACACGATTCAAAATCTTTACTTTCTTTCCGTTTCCCACATTTTTTCCACAATCAAACTGCTCCTACCTCATTCACTTGGTCACTCTCCTCCCATTGAAATTTAAAAAGAAAAAAAAATGCAATGTCGATAAAAGAACAAGTTTTTTTTTAAATAAAGGAATAAAAATATTTCAAAAAAAATTAAATGAAAGAAAAACAAAAAATTGAAACAAAGGATCGAAAAGAGAGCACCAGCAATGGCCATGGCGAATCCGCAACCGCCACCGCAAACGTCCTTCCACGAGTTCCCAATCGACGCGGGAATCCTCACAACTGCCGGCGATAAAATCGGCGTCCTTTGCGGCAAAGCTCCCGGCAGATACCCCCACATGAACACCGCTCTATCCTTCGCCTCTGCCTCCATTTTCACTCCCTCGACTACTTTTCCCTCCTCGTTCATTTCTATTTGAGTGGAAGGACATAAAATGAGGGGAAAGGGAAGACAAATAAATTGTGAGAGTTATTAGTTGTCCTCTTATATTAGTTTGAAAGAACGTTTTTGAGTTTACTGGACTCGGAGTCCTGGGACGGCAATTTTGGACACTACATGTTTATGTAAGTGCTGAGATTCGTGTCGACACAATTATACCTTAGAAAAATTGTGTTGTGTCTTAATTTGATTCATCATCACCAAATGATTTGATTAAATTTATAAATTTGATAAATTATGTTGATACAATCATGATTTATGATTTATTTAAAAAAATTATTTATTATATTAAAAAAAATTCTTAGTGTGTATCAAATAAACTCTAATTTTTATTTTCACCACGTCACAAACACAAAACATCCCCTCACATATTCACTCAATAGCAACGTATCACAAAGTCTACATACTATTTTTTCTCTCCCAATATAAATGATAGTTTATAAGATAATATTTATGTTATTAATTAGACATTTTTCTAATATAAATGATAGTTGATAAGATAATATTTATGTTATTAATTAAACTTTTTTATGTGTATTTGGATCATGTTGAAATTTGAATTATGATTGATTAGATAGATGGTTATATAATATAACTTATATTTATTTATGTAATAAACAAGTCTTATCTGATTAATCATGTCAACTTGTTGTGTCTAACATGTTAGTCGTGTCTAACATGTTAATCGTATTGTGCTGAGTTATCATGTCTAATATGTTAGGTGTGTCATGTCGGGTTGTTGTGTCTAATATGATCCGTTTATTAAACGGATTAAACGTTTCGTATCGTATCGTATTACCCGTTTAATAAACATATCATATTAATATTAAATTTTTTTAACATGATTAATAATTATATCATATTTATATCGACTTATTTAATATTAGACTTAATTTTAACACAACACGAATAGCATCCATCAGTACGAATTATCACCCTTACATGGGCAAGCGCCCTAATTTTTGCTGAATTAAAAAGGGCGAGGGGGGCGTATCATTTTCAGGGGAATGAGGGTTGCCACGTTGGATGTTGAGTGGGAAGGTCAGAACGCGTGGCGATATAGTGGCCGCCAGATGCCACCCAATATGCAAGCCAAGAGTTGCCGGAAGTTTCTGGCAAAAATTCTTCACTGCCTCTTATCTAGACCTAATTATTTGGATTAATTAAAAAAATTTATTAATAATTTCAAAAAATTTATTAATATAAATATAAAATTAAAAAATCAATATTATTAATAAAAAAATTTAAAATTTAAACCAATCAAAAAAAATTTAATCACTCAAACTAAACCCTCTACCACTGGGGCCCATCCAGTTCAGTGGTTGCTGGCGTGTACGCTTTAAAATTGCGCCGCGTGTTCACCTCCCGGTTGACTACCAATCATTATGTTCTGCCATTTGTCAATTTGGAAGGTGGAAAATGTTCTGCAACGTCATATATGGGCCCCTTTGTTTTATTTACTGAATAACTAATAGAGAATCTAGCTTAAAACCGTGCACATGCACATAAATTAAATAATAATTTATTTTATAATAATAAACATTTAAATTAAATAAAAAATTATTTTTAAAAGAAAAAGAGATATATTTATATATTTTTAATTTAAAGTTTTATTTTTTTTGTTTAAATATCCATACAATAATGCTTGCTACAAAAAAAAGTATATATTTTTCGTCCAATATGTAATAATATATTGATCGTAATATAATAGAAAATAATTTTGATGATAAATCTTGTTATTTTAAACTTGCATATAGTTATTTTTTCTTTTAGAATCTTTTACCATGTTATTATCACTTTTGTGTTGCATACCAATCGATATGATTGATGATTTATTTGTCATCCAATATGCTAACTGTTTTTCTTAAGATAACAATATTTAGTTTAGTTTTTTTATTAAAATAATACCTATTTAGTTTTTTTTCCTGATATCTAAAATAAAATTTATTTAATTTTAAGGTATATAAATGTAAGTATGCCAATTTGGAACATATTTTTTTAGATAATATTATAAATTAATTTGATTAAGTTTAATATTTAAAATTAAAATAAAAAATAATTATAATTTTAAGAGATAGTTATAAAAATTAAAGCAGATCCTAAGACTTCTGAGAGATAATTACTAAAATTGAGGTTATTATGGATATATATTTATAAAGTAAATATTTTTAAAGACAACAATATTCATGATATATTTAATTTATATTAGAATAATATTTATTTATTTATTACTTTTTTTGCTAATGAAACATCCATTAAATAAATATACTAATCTCATATTTTATCAATATATATTAATTTTTTTCTCACTATTATATTTAAATTTTGTGTATTTCAATATTTAAACTTAACTTATTTCATTTTAAAAATCTTGCATTTTGTATTGCCTTTATCTATATTTATTACCTTTTTTTCTTTATTATATTCAAAACATTTTTTATCTAATAACTTTTCAACTACTCATTATATCCAATTTTTTTATCAAAACAATTTTTTTTATCTATTAGCCTTTTCATTTCTTTAGTATATTTAAATTTTGTATCTACTCATTGTACTATAATTTTGCATTTTTCAATATTCAGTCTATCTTATTTCATCTTGATATTCTTACATTTTTATCTATTAGTTTTTTATTCAAAATTTGTATCTCAATATAAAAATTATCATACTTCATCTTAAAATCTCTTATTTTTATCAGTATCTATTAACTAATGAAACCCTGTAAACAAAGAAATGGAGATATGAAAATGGCATTCTTTACATCTTCATGATAGCTTTTTTCATACAGTTGCAAAATAATAAAAGATAACAACATAAAAATTCATATAGGATAAAAAAAAAAGTTTGTCTTTCCTATTATCCTACCCCTGAAATAAAAAGAAAGATAAGCAAAAATTCAACTAACTTCAAAGAATTTCAGAGTGCTAAAATACCTGAACAAACTAAACGGTAAAAGTAATTTCAAAAACTAAAATGGTTGTTTAACATTAAATATAATACAAATCATTGTTAATCAACAAATATTTATTTAAGTTTTAAATACTCAAGTTGTTACTCAACAAAAATTCAGACAACAATCTCCAAATAGCATATATTAGTAAAAGAGAAAACAAAACAAAATCAAGAACACTTACCATGGAGAAAATAAAAGCTTGATCCCAACTTTAGCATCTCTTATTTATTCATATTCATGTTAAAAATCACTTAAATCTGCATATAAACCCAAACCCATTATTAATAAACAAATAAATCAAAATTAAAAAAAAAACACTTTTCAGTCAAACCATCCAAGTAAAGAATAACCACACAAAAAAAATTAAAATATTCTCCATTCACATTTCGGTCACTAAAGAAAATCCTATCACCCAAAAAAAATCTCAAATTACAAAATTGAACAGTATCTTCATTTACATTGATCCTGGAAACATAGAGAAAATGAGGGAGAAACGAGAATTTACCTCATTGTTCTAGTGGCTAGAGTGGTCGGAAAAGTCGTAGTGGTTATAGAGAGACAGCTGATTTATGTTTTAGAGAGAGACATTTGGATAACTGTTTCTATTAGATTTGATTAATTTTTGTTTCACTTATCTCTAATTTGTGTAGTTTCAATCGTTTTTACATATAGAAATATTGATTAACTGTGAGATATAAATAATTTGTTATAGATAGTTATAATTAATATACCATACTTTTATCTATCGATAACATGAGAGATGATGGTAAATTTCATTTAAATAATTATCATCTTAACAAACTTTAGATAAGATTAATTAATTATTGATAGATTGGTAATCAAGTGAAATCCAAATAAGTCATCTAAAAACCCTATACTGAATTTTAATCTTTTCGGTTTCTGTTATTTAAAAATAAAAAATAAAAAAGAGTTTATGAAACCAATTGAATGATGTATAACCAACTCCCAAATCCTCATTTATCATACTGAAAACAACAAACAACATTAACCTCCTCAATACTATCAAGCACACCATCTATGACCCAAGAGTAAAAAGATTTCATTATTGTTTAAAAAATATTGATGCGATGAACTTATCAATGAAAATCAGTTTTGTACTTGTATATTTGATCATTGTGCCAAATGTGATTTTATCATAAAAATACATTGAAGTGATTTTCTAAATTATTATTATTTTTATTGTTTAACTTTCCCATAATTCAATAAGATAAAATCATTTTTATATTTATTTTTATATTAAATATAAAATTGAATGAAATCAAATTATTAATTTTTAAGACTAAGTTCGATTTTTCATATCAACAACTCTTTTATAGATAATAAGAATTATTATGTGAGTAAATATTAATTAAGAATTATTATGGTTATTATTAATTGAGATCGAGTTCGATTTTTCATATCAATAACTATTTTTTATATTTATTTTTGTATTAAATATAAAATTAAATTAAATCAAATTATTAATTTTTCAGACCAAGTTCGATTTTTCAGATCAACAACTCTTTTATGGATAATAAGAATTATTATGTGAGTGAATATTAATCAAGAATTATTATGGTTATTATTAATTGAGACCGAGTTCGATTTTTTTAGATCAACAACTCTTTTTTACATTTATTTTTTTATTAAATATAAAATTAAATTATTAATTTTTGAAGACTGAATTCGATTTTTCAGATCAATAACTCTTTTATAGGTAATAAGAATCATTATGTGAGTAAATATTAATCAAGAATTATTATTGTTATTATTAATTGAGACCAATGTTGATTTTTTAGATAAACAACTCTTTTGTAAATAATAAAAATTATTATGCGAGTGAATATTAATCAAGAATTATTATGGTTATTATTTATTGAATGATTAAATCATTTTGTTAGTTAAAGATAAGACATACAAATATTTGAATTTGAAAGTAAGTATATTTTATTTGAAAAAAGTAATTTGACAATTAAATCGTATGTTCAGGTCAGTGTCCACATCATTGCTTATATGGCGCGCTAGAATTGTTCTCTCTCTCTCTCTCTCTCTCTCTCTCTCTCTCTCTATATATATATATATATATATATATATATATATATATATAATACCCATATTCATAAAGTAAGGGTAAAGAAGTAATTTAATAAATTTGGCATGAAATTAAAATAATATATTTACGTGAAGAATTTAGTATTGAATAAAATAATTTTTTTGAAAAAAAAAACTAGATGCGTGGTGGTGTAGTCCCAAAGAAAAAAAAATTCTAGACGTCCAGCAAAAGAAAAAAATATATATTATTTAAAAAAAAGAAAAAAAAAACTTGGCTGCCAAATAAAGGGTGGCCTCTGTATGTAAGCCACGTTCAGCAAACGTGGCAGTTTGAAATCGTTGGGGGAGGGGGCTGTTGAAGAGAAAAAAAAATGTTGTATATATATATTTGAAAGTTACAAATTTGTTTAGTTTTCCTTTTATTACTCATTTCCTTTAAAGACTTGGAGACCCAAAAAAAGATCAAAATAGTGAAATTTTGAAGAGATGTACTACGAAATTTCATAGAGAATCACGGGAAGCTATCAGAAAAACATAAAGTAATAACAAAATGTTTGTTTTTGAATTTTTAGCATTCATGAAATTTCCCCGAATTCAAAGTGAGAATTTTCAAAGGGTGTGGTTTATAACAAATTGAAAAATAAATTAGAAATTTAATACAAATATGATGTCAGGTGTCGACGATCAACAACTAACAGAAATTCTGAAAGGAACGGGAAAAACAAAGAGGTGATCCACGGGTAGCTTTAAGTGCTACATGGTGAGTTGGATTTACTTCAAGTAATCTAAATAAAAAATCAAATATCTAGTGATAATATTAAATTTAATTATTAGTGTATGCTTTGGTGGTAGATAAATATTTGGTTAATAGGTATGGTATAAATATTGGACACGTAGAAAATTATTATGTGAAAAGAAATATTACTAGAATAATGAGTTGATTTAATAATGATGGTGATAAATAAATTCTTGACGAGTTTTGGTTAATGTTTTGATACGAATGATGAGGAGATGAAATTTAGTGGGTCTTGACAAGCTAAGATGGATGATTTGATGTGTTATATGATGAGAATAAAATTGTGAAATTTATCAAGTAGAAAGTTGAGGAAGACAGGATAGTTAATTTAAATATTTTGAATTCATGTGGCTTTTATATTACTATCTATATGCATATTTCATATTATTGCTCATATGCATATGCATTAAATAAAAGAAAAGAACCGGGAAGGCAGCCAGTCTAATGAAAATGAAAAAACCTGGAAGGCAGTCGATCTAATGAAAATGAAAGAATAGGAAAGGCAGTCGGTCTAATGAAAATGAAAGAACAGCGAAGACAGCCGGTCTAAATGACAAAGAAAAGAACCTAGAAGGCAGCCAGTCTAAGATAATAAAAACATGTCGACATGTGGGAAGAAGTTCCCATAATAATAATTCATGCTTTGCATCTATTTTAATTATTGCTTGCATTATTGAAATACTGATGTGTGACGTGTTATTGTGAATTTATTTATAAATGGATGAGTCTCACAGAGAGACATTTATTGTGATAAGAACCATCTAAATGGTAAATTTTATAATGTGAACCTCATTACGAGGAAATTTTGAGATAATTGATGGTTTTAAAGTAAACCAATAAATAAGAAGAAGAGATTGATAGAGAATGAATCTTTTGACATGTGTAATGATAGTAAAATGCTAGTATCAAGTTGTGAGAGATATAAATGATTAAATATTGAAAGACCATTTATACAACTGAATACTTTTAGTAAATTTAATTGACTGAGCTTGTGAAGCTCACCCCTCATTGTACAATGATTTCAGGTAGCAAACAAGACAAATAGTCTGGTGGGTTGAGGTTCAGACGAATTTTTTGTCTGTAAGCCACGTACATGTCAACATCCTCAGACTAATGAGAAAATGAAATAAAATTTATTTGTAAATATTCATGCATTTTACGTTGTATATTATGCTTAAGTTAATATCAGATTGATGTATCTCCCCTGTTGAGGGTTGATGATCGATGTAAAAATTTCTATTGGTATTATTTTTATTGTTGTATATATGTGTCGTGTTGGGATTTTCAAAATGTGACAACACTGTCTCGGGGGTGGCCAACCCGGGATAGGTCGTTATAATTTTGGTATCAGAGCATTATGTTTATAATTCTGTAGACTACACAAAAAATAAGAAAGTGGAAGATTAAAATAAATTATATTTTAATACTATGAGGATGACACATGGACGTGCTAGAACTAGAGTTAGAGTTGTTGATTTGAAAGGGCGTGGTAGGCCCCTAATATTTTTTGACAAGTCGAGGTTGAGTCCGAATCTGTGGTTCCTAGAGGGGAACATGTTGACAGTAAAATTGATATTAGTAAAGGTGTGAGAGAATTTGAAATTGAAAGAGATGAGCTAGGATAAGCTCTTACACATGCTCTTGAGAAAATCAATATAGACTTGATGAACAGGCTAGGGCAATGCTTGAGGTTGTTGTAAATCCAGTAATGATAGACGTTTAAAAAGGGGGAAAAGTGAGTTTATGCATGAGATGCAGAAAGATTGTTTTGCTAGATATATTAAGCTGAATGCCTTATTGTTTAAAGGATCTATGAATTCTTTTAAGCCTGAGTATTAGGAGAAATATGTAAAGAGATTATTTGATATTTTACTAATGACTAACATGCAGATGATTGCCTTTGTTTCATTTGAATTAGAAGGAGAAGTTTTGGAATGGTGGGAGGATACTCTTCCCTGAGTAAGTGCATATGTTGATACCCTTAACCTGGAATAGGTTTAAGGAAGATTTTCTTGATAAATACTTTTTTTATACCTCTAAGGCCCAACAAAATATAGATTTTATTTATTTGGGGTAAATTTATTGACTATGACTCAATATAATAAGAAGATTTGTGGCTTTGTCAAGATTTGTACCATAAATGGTAGACCTAAAGGAGAAAAAGTGTAAGAGGTTCATAGATGAACTATGTTTTAAAATTTGATCAAAACTATCTTACATTAGGCATATGAATTATGTCAGATTTGTGGATATAACCCTTTAGATTGAGAAAGATGTGATGGAAAGTAGAGGTAGGAGGAATTAGCGAAAGAGGTTTAGATTTGAGGAACCCAGAGGTGGTACCAGTATGAGTTGTGCAGAGTGGGAGACCACTCAGAGGAAGCGTTCCTTATCATAGGGAACTGAAGTACGGAGTCAGAGACAAGCAGGATCTGCTACTTCTGTAGCTCAGAACACTATTGGTGTGTAATACCCGTATTTATAAAATAAGGGTAAAGAATTAATTTAATAAATATGACACAAAATTAAAATAATATATTTACAAAGGATTTAGTATTGAATAAAATAATTGTTCAAAAAAAATTGGGACGTGAACGTCATTAAGAGAAAAAAAAGAAAAAAAAATTAAAATCAGCAGGACGTCCAGGTGACGTCCTGTGAGGGAAAAAAAAAGTCAAACAAAATTTAAAACAAAATTTCGTGGCAGTAGAGGGGTAGTACCTACTGCCAAAGTTTGAAAAAAATTTGAGGGAGGCGTGCATTGTCTTGCACGTCTCCAAAACGTGGAGACATTTGGGAGGGGGGCTGCTAAAATTTCAGCCCAAACTTTGTATATATATCTGATGTGAGAGTAAAAATTTTTACTCACAGATTTCGTTCGTTTCTCTTCCAAATTTCTCTGTTTCTTTAAATACTTGGGAACCCAAAATAAATGTTAAAGAGCAAGATTTTGAAGGTGTTTACTGCGGAATTTCATAAAAAAAATTGGGATAGCTATCAGAAAAGAAAAAGGTAATAATGTAGTATTTATTTTTGGATTTTTAAGCATTTATGAAATTTCTCCCAATTCAAAGTGAAAATTTTCAAAGTGAGTGGTTTATAAAGAAATGAATGAATAATTAAAAATTGAATACAAATATTTTGTCAGGTGTTGGTAGTCAACAATCAGGGGAAGTTTCGGAGAAGAACGGGAAAGGCAAGGAGGTGATCCACGGGTAACTTTAAGTGCTACGTGGTGAGTTGAATTTACTTTAAGTAGTTTAAATAAAAATTAATTATTTGATGATAATATTAAATTTAATTATTAAAGTATGCTTGGGTGATAGATGAAAAATTGATTTATGGGTATGATAGGAAATTTAGACATGTAGAAATATTTCTCGGTGAGAAATGATATTTTTGGAAATCATAAGTTTATTTGAGAATAAAAGCAATAAATAAATTATTGACGAAATATATTGATGTTTTAATACGAATTATGATGAAATGAATTTTAGTGGATATTGATAAGTTTTGATGGATGAGTTGATGTGATTTGAGATGAATTTTAGTGGATCTTGATAAGTTTTGATGGATGAGTTAATGTGATTTGAGACGAATTTTAGTGGATCTTGACAAATCTGGATGGATGATTTGATATGATTTGGGATGAGAGGAAATTTGTAGACCTTTTGTTATATAAATTTGAGAAAAATCATGATAGACAATTTAAGTGTTTTAAATTTATATGTTGTTTTTATATTGCTGTTTATATGCATATTTCATATCATTGTTCATATACATATGCATTAAATGAGAAAGAAAAGAACCGGGAAGGCAGCCCGTCTAATGAAATAACTGTGACAGCCGGTATATGCTGGAAATAAAAGAGACATCGTGCCAGCTGGTATATGCTGAGAAAATTCTGTGGCAACCAGGACTAAGTTGCAAAGTAAAGAACCGAGAGAGAGCCGGTCTGAGATAATAACAACCTGTCAACAGGTGGGAAGACGTTCCCATCATAATCATTCATGCATTTGCATTTGTTTTTAATTATTGCTGCATTATTGAAATGCTGACATGTGATGTATTATCGTGAATAAAAATTATAAATGATTCGGTCTCACAGAGAGAGACAATTATGAGAATAAAGAAGCGGAGAATGATAAGAACCATCTAAATGATGGACTTTATGATGTGAATCTCATTACGAGGTAATTATGAGATAATTGATGGTCTTAAGGTGGACCAATGATTAAAAAAAGATATTAATAGAGAATGAATTGTATGACATGTGTAATGATAGTAGAAAGTTGTCATCAAGTTATGTGAAAAATAAATGATTAAATATTAAAGGACTATTTATGGAATTTGGAATACTTTTAGTAAATTAAATTCACTGAGCTTGTGAAGCTCACCCCTCATTGTACAATAATTTCAGGTAGCAAACAGGACAAGTAGTTTGGTGGGTCAAAAGTCAGACAAAAATATTTCTGTAAGCCATATATGTGTCAATATCCTCAGACTAGTGAGAAAAGGAAATAAATATCTGTAAATATTCATGCACCTTATGTTGTAAATTACATACCTCTATTATTGAGGTTGATATTTGTAGGTCCAAAATATACTATGGCAATACTCAAGAGGGGGGTGAATTGGGTATTAAAAAAATTAAATACTTTTTGCAATCTCAAATAACAAAATATATGCGGAATTAAATCTTTCTAAATTACTAGCACAAAGATGAGAGAGTTTATTGATTAATATAGAAATGATAATTGAATTATAAAATAATTAAGCAATCAATCTCATTTACTTGAATAATAAATAATTATAAGCAAGTAATTATGAAAGTAATTAAGGAGATAGAGTTAGAGAGATGCAAACTCGATTTATAGTGGTTCGGCAATATCAGAATCCTTTCGACCCTACATCCACTCTCTTCAAGGATCCTCCTTGAAGTCTTTCACTAAACCAAGCAACTTACGGGTGTTGCTCAAACCGAAACACAAGCAACTTACTGGTGTTGCTCAAACCGTACAATCCCCTTCCTCTCAGAAGTAATCCCCTTCCTCTCGAAAGTAATCCCCTTCCTTTCGGAAGTATCTCCTTCCTCTATGAAGTAATCCCTTTACAATAAAAGCTGTAAAGTAAATGGTAGAGAGACAACAAATGAAAGCTTATACAACTGAATGATGTCTCTCTTTCAAAGAAAAGCTTGAAGAATAGCTCAACATGAGTATTTCAAAGCTTTTTTGAGTTTCAAAGAATGAATGACTTGATTGTGTGTGTTCTTCTCTTTTTGAATGTCTTCTCCTCCTTGTTGAATGCTGAATTGAGTGGGTTTATATAGCCATCAATTAATATGGCCGTTAGACTTTAATTTGAATTGATTGTACCTTTAAAATCTTAGATTTCGAGTCCCAGCGATCATATTTTTGAACTACCAGTCGATTGGGTCGTGATACCAGTCGACTGGGTCCTCTTAAAAATTCACCTTTTTGCTGCTGCAGTGTTACCAGTCGACTAGTAAGTCATCCCAGTCGACTGGGAACCTTCTGCCACTTTTACCAGTCGACTGCACTATTTAGCCAGTCGACTGGGTCACTGTTGGAGCGCTGCTACAGTGATTTCTGGATGAACAGTGTTTTCAGCATAATTTTCTTCATATCTCTTTATTCTTTTTGGATTTTTGAGTTCCAAAAAATCTCCTAATTGAATCAAATTTTCTTGCACATTAAACACACGAGTTAAACACTTCAAAAGTGTTTTGTTATCATCAAAATTAATCTAATCAATTTCTTGATTGAGGCATTTTTGATGATGACAAAACATATTACAAATTTAAGTATAATGTGTGTGCAACATTTATGAAGAATGATATATTACAAATGTTCAAGTAATTTTCTATGTCAACATAAATTCTTCTTAAATTCAATTAGAGAATGTTAAGAATTGAGCCCAAAGAATTTATTTGCATTTAATAAAATCACTTGGAGATTTTATATCTTCAGTTAATTAAGACTATATAATAAAATGCAATGCAAATATAATTAGCTCCTAACAATTGAAATGCTTACAAAGTGTATCTTAGGATTAAAATCTATAATTTATCCCTATTGACTTTGAAGATACATTTAAATTATTCTCCTTGAATTTGATCTTTCAGAGAACTTATTGACTTTTGAGATCATCAACATTGATTCACTAATTTCTACAATCTTGATCTCTTTTGATGTATAAGCACTATTAACAATCTATATTGCTTAAGTGATACTCATTAGTGCTTAATTAAGATTTTTGTTACTATCATAATCATTCAGGGTCAACAATCTCCCCCTTTTTTATGGTGACAAAAATCTTAAGAATAAGGCCTAACAAGATGTCTAATATTCTTATTTTTCTCCCCCTTTTTGTCATAATAAAAAAGGGTGGATTTCAAAGAAGTGCTCCCCTCAAAATATGCTATTGAAAATATTTTGATGAAACATTTTGAGAAAAGAATCATTTTACAAGATATCAATAAATATAAAGCTTCTGAAAGAGTTCCTTTAGCACATAGAGATAAAATTCCCAAGATATAATATCCAAATTTAAAACATGTCAAAGATAGTTTATCAAGCATTTAAAACTAATTTGAGTAAAATGATTTTACCAAAGGTTTTCTCTTTTATCAATAAATCAGATTTTCTCTCCCTTTCAAAAAGTCTAAAGTAATTATTTTTAACTTTTAAGAGAAATAAAATTGGATAAAACTTAACAAGCCTTATTGGTAGTTGATTATCAATTTAATGCAAAGATAATCATTATTTTCAAACTCAAGCATATATAATAGAAAGTTTCATATTTAGCTCATGCTTGATAAATAAATAGCTCAAAAATAATTCTCAAATCTAAATTCAAGCTTATCACTTGATTTGTCCAATGTCAAATCAAAGAGAATTTATAAAAAAAACAATTAATATTTGAGTATTAAATGACTCCAAACAAAGTCTAGATGTACCAGTCGACTGGATATGACTTACCAGTCGACTGAAAGAATTGGCAAAGACTTATCAGTCGACTGGGTCATATTTACCAGTCGACTAGAAGAATAGGCAGTGACTTACCAGTCGACTGGGACTGAATTACCAGTCGACTAGACCCTTATGAAAAATTTACAGTCTTGAAATATAGCACAAAATTTGTTTTTCTATGACATCTTGAGTGAGGGAGATATTTAAAAAATAATTAATACTCTTTCACTAGATGTCAAATTATGCATATGATGTATGAAGGAGCAATCAGATATTCAGTTTATCATAATCCAGCAATCCCATTAACATTCTTATCTTACAGAAACTAGCTTCACCTAGAGGTTTTGTAAGAATATCAGTTATTTGATCTTCTGAATGAATGAATTCTAGTCTTATGTCACCTTTTTTAGCATGGTCTCTTAAGAAATGATGTCTTATTTCTATGTGCTTTGTTCTAGAGTGCTGAATAGGGTTCTTGGTTAGGTTGATAGCACTAGTATTATCACAAAATATTGGAATGTTTTTTAGGTTCATGCCATAGTCTTCTAGTTGTTGTTTCATCCATAATACTTGGGCACAACAACTTTCGGCTGCAACGTATTCCGCCTCGGTGGTTGATAGTGCAACGGAATTCTGTTTCTTGGAAAACTAAGACGTTAACATAGCACCTAAGAATTGACATGTTCCACTTGTGCTTTTTCTATCTAACCCACATCCAGCAAAATCAGCATCTGAATATCCTACAAGCTCAAAAGATGATTCTCTAGAGTACCATAATCCTATGGTTTGGGTTCCTTGCAGATATCTAAGAATTATTTCTACTGCAACTACATGTGATTCCTTAGGATTAGCCTGAAATCTAGCACACATGCATACACTGAACATTATATCAGG
Source organism: Bretschneidera sinensis (assembly GCA_023935145.1). NCBI lineage: Eukaryota > Viridiplantae > Streptophyta > Magnoliopsida > Brassicales > Akaniaceae > Bretschneidera > Bretschneidera sinensis. The sequence goes on from CM043703.1 coordinate 22,080,360, forward strand.
TCTACTTGCAGTTAAATAAAGTAAAGCACCTATCATGCTTCTATAATATTTAGAATCTACAGTTTTACCTCCTTCATCAAGATCAAGTTTAGTAGTTGTGCTCATAGGCGTTCCAAGTGGCTTTGAACTTTCCATCCCGAACCTCTTTAGTAGGTCCTTGATGTACTTCTGTTGATTGATGAAGATGCCTACTTTTAGTTGCTTGATTTGAAGTCCAAGGAAGTAGGTAAGTTCTCCCATCATGCTCATTTCAAATTCACCTTGCATGCACTTTGCAAACTCTTGATACATAGATTCATTAGTAGCACCAAATATAATATCATCAACATAGATTTAAACTATCAAAGTGTCATTTTTATGAGTTTTTGTGAAGAGAGTTGTGTCTATTCTACCTCTTACAAAATCATTGTCAATCAAAAATTTACTTAGTCTTTCATACCATGCTCTTGGAGCTTGCTTCAACCCATATAGAGCTTTAGAAAGCTTGTAGACATGATTTGGAAAACTAGGATTTTCAAATCCAAGAGGTTGCTCAACATAAACCTCTTCTTCTATAAAGCCATTTAAAAAGGCACTTTTCACATCCATTTGAAATAGCTTGAATTTATTAAAGCATGCAAAGGCTAATAACATTCGAATAGCTTCTAATCTAGCTATGGGAGCATAGGTCTCATCAAAGTATATTCCTTCTTCTTTATTATATCCCTTAGCAACTAGTCTAGCCTTGTTTCTAGTTACTATACCATTTTCATCCATCTTATTTCTATACACCCATTTAGTTCCAATTATAGAATGATCCTTAGGTCTTGGAACTAGTTTCCAAACATTGTTTCTCTCAAATTGATTTATTTCTTCTTGCATGGTAATAATCCAATCATTATCATTTTTTGCTTCTATAAAAGTCTTAGGTTCTACTTGAGACAGATAAGCTACATAATTACAAATATTTCTAATAGAAGAGCGAGTTCTTACCCCTTGTGAAGGATCACCAATTACATGATCAATTGGGTGATAGTTCACATACCTCCAATCTTTGGGTAGACTTTCCTCTTGTTGGCTTGAGGATGGTTGGTCCAAATTGAGAGTTTTCATCTCTTCATTAGCTTGAGGACAACTCTCTTTTGGGTCAACAATGGGAGTAGGAGTTTTCATTCTTGGAATAAAATCTGCATCATCTTTAAAGGAAACTTCTCTACTACTCATTGGATTAGATTCATCAATAGTTACATGCACAGATTCTTCTACCACTAGAGTTCTCTTATTGAAAACTCTATAAGCCTTACTAGTAGTTGAATATCCTCAAAATATTCCTTCATCGGTCTTGGAATCAAATTTACCCAAGTTAGTTTTATTGTTATTTAAGATGAAGCATTTACTACCAAAAGCACGAAAATAGGAAATATTGGGCTTTCTCCCTTTCCATAGTTCATATGGAGTTTTATCAAGCAGAGATCTTATCAAAATTCTATTTAATATATAGCAAGAAGTATTCACGGTTTCAACCCAAAAGTATTTTGGTAAACTATTTCCACAAAGCATTGTTCTTAAAAATTCTTCTAGAACTCTGTTTTTCCTCTCAACAACTCCATTTTGTTGAGGAGTTCTAGGAGCTAAAAAGTTGTGATCAATTTCATTTTCATCACAAAATTTTGAAAAGCTTTGGTTTTCAAATTCTTTTCAATGATCGCTTCTTATGCTTGAAATACAAATTCCATTTTCATTTTGAACCTTTTTGCAAAAGTTTTCAAATCCTTTGAAAGCTTCATCCTTGTAAGCAATAAAAATAACAAAGGTATATCTTGAATAGTCATCAACAATAACAAGAGCATATTAATGGTCACCTAGACTAATGGTACTTATTGGACCAAACAAGTCCATATACAGAAGTTTCAAAGGTCTAGTAGTTGAGACTACATTTTTTGCTTTAAAAGAAATCTTAGTTTGTTTTCTCATTTGACAAGCATTGCAAACTTTGTCTTTTTCAAAATTGATTTTAGGAAGACCAATGACTAAATCTTTTCTTGAAACAATTTTTAGCAAGTTCATGTTTACATGACCAAGCCTTCTATGCCATAGCCAAAGATTTTCACTAAAAGCAGGAAAACATTTTTCATTTTCGAAATACAAGGATTTCAAATAAACTATATAGACATTTTCATATCTATGGCCAACAAATCTGATCTTGTTGCTCTTGATGTCTATAACTAGACAATGAGAGGTCTCAAATGTGACTTTGTTGCCTTTGTCACATAGTTGACTAATGCTAAGTAAATTTGGCTTAAGGCCTTGTACTAGCAATACATTATCCAAGGTAGAGAAATAATTACCAACTTTTCCATGCCCGATGATCTTTATTTTGGTGTTGTCTCCAATGGTGACATATCCACCATCTCTTAGAGTTAGCTCCTTGAAAACACTTTTATCACCAGTCATGTGCTTCGAGCATCCACTATCAAGGTACCAACAATTACCTTTCTCCTTGGTGTGGAGGCAAATCTACATCACACAAGGATATACGATAGCACTTTTAGGTACCCAAAATTTCTTGGGTCCTTTGGGGTTAGTCCTTGAAAATACGATTCTTTTTGGGACCCATACTTTCTTAACATGTGGTGCTCTATGAACAAGTTGATGATGCACAATCCTAGCATGATAGTCATAGAAATTTCTAGGATATCTTACATGTGCATTCCTATTTTCCTTAGGATAGTAGTTCCTTGGATACATGTTTCTATGGTAAGGAGTATGAAAATGTATGTCATTTCCAAAAAATGAATGATGATGCATTCTAGGATACATACTAGCATTATTTTGTGTATGCATATTGTTTCTAGGATAACCATGATGGTAATTCCTAGGATGAGCATGAGTAGAATGCATTCTTTGATTATATACATTGTTCCTAGAATGAGCATGATAATTATTTCTAGGATGTGTATAAGCATTTCTAGAATGAGCATACATATAAGCATGAGTATTTCTAGGATGCTTCAATTTAGTATGAACATTTAAATTTCTAGACTTCCTAGCATTCATCGAGGGAGTGCTCTTAACCATGCTAGGAGCTTTTGAAGTAGAGGCTCCATCTACATAAGAGGCTTTCATGAATAACCTCTCTTTAGATTTTTGCTTTCCCAATGGAGAATATCCTAAACCAGATTTTCCTTCACTTGATCTTTGGGAAGCAAGCACTTCATCAAGCTTTTCTTTTCCAAGCATAAGTCTTGATATAGTGCTATTTAATTCTATTATCTTCTTCTTTAAGTTTTCATTTTCATCTTTAAGAAGATCTTGAGAAGAATCATAAAGTAATGAAGATAGTTTATCTTTTTCTTCTCTTAGACCTGCTATCTCTTTAGAAAGAGATGACACCTCTTTTTTAAGAATGGTGTTCCTAGAATCGAATTTCTTCAATTCTTAATACATTTAATTTATGACTTCTATCAATTCTTCACTACTACTAACAATGTTATTTTTTGAAGAGGAAGAAGTCGATACCTCATTTTCATCGTCGATTGCCATAAGATATAGGTTGGCAATTTCCTCGCATTCGATCTCTTTATTCGAGGAGTCTTCTTCTTCTTCATCACCATCATGATTAAGATCTTTAATTTCCATAAAAGGTAAGGATGTGGTGGAACCATCAAAATTGTAATCCAAGTAGCTTTCATGCTTCTTGAGGGATTCCATAAGCTCTTCTAAACTTTCACTTGTAGAATGCTTTATCAAAATAATTTTCCATTGATTTGACAAAGACCTAAGAAATATTCTCACAAATTCAAGGTTAGAATAAATTTTACCCGTGAAAGATAAAGTTTTAACAAGTATGGTAAAACGAGTTTGTGAATCAAAAATTGATTCATTTTTATTCATTTTAAAATGCTCTAAGTCATGAACAAAGTTTTTTAATTTGAAATTTTTTTCTTGCTCATTTCCTCCATGTATGACCTCCAATAAATCCCAAATTTCTTTTGCGGTCTTTGATGAGAGTCATAAAATGCATCTAAACAATACTTAATTGTTAACATTTTAGGGTTGATCTCGGTCGTAATCGCACTTTTACATGTTGATAACTCTAAAGTGATATTCATAAATCATTGAATTAATTCGATGCATTTTCAGGTGCTTTGAGTACAAAAGAGATAATAAAGCAATCCATGTTTACAGCGCCAAAAGATCTTGGGTGTCGGTGCTCGTTTTTGTCCAAGGTTTAGACGTGTCCAAACATGACTCAAAGATAGTTAAAGTCTAAACCAAGGTTGGAGTAATAAAGTACATTAAGTTAAAAGACTGCACACAAGTGTGTGCATCACTTTGGAGCAAGTTAAGGGTAGGCACACTAGTGTGTGCACTTCTGCATACAAGCTGAAGGAGTTTCACTGAATTGCCAGAATTTCCCGCACAGATCAATCATCTTTGCAGATTAAACTGTATTGATGTAGGAAGAACCAGATGATGAGCAATATATGCTTAGAAATATCCGGAAGTCTATTTTCTGGAGAATTTTACGGTTCATAAAAAGGATTTTTCTAGAGAAAGTTATGGCACTTTTAGTGGAAACAGTTCAGGCCAGCACAGCAGGCCCAGGCGCACAGCACGGCCCACTCGCCTCTTGAACAGATTAGGGCGAGCAAATGACATTCTCCAAGACCAAAACACCCCCCTCATGCTCTATAAATATATCTTTATGGAGTGTGCAGCTGGGATTGAAGAGAGAAAGCAAGGAAGAGAGAAAAAAGAGAGGATTCAAGGGATCCAAATCCAGCATTCTTCCATTTTATTTCTAAGTTTTCTTTGGTTGCAAATCAAGGGGAGAACATCCATATTGTTCATCCACCTTGAACTCCATGGCCAAATCAAGGGGAGAGCATCCTTATTGTTCTTCCACCTTGATTTCCATGGCCAACTAATCATTTTACAAGGGAAAGGGATGAATCTTTAGGGATTTCTTGTTCTTTATTTCCTGTTCTTGATTCAGTGGTATGGATTTATTGTTAAATATTGTTTATGAATTATTCATTGATTAAGTAAGAAGATTTGAGTTCATGTGATAGATGTACTTTTTATTCTTCTTCTTTTAGACTCTCTTAATCCGGTAATTGCATCATTCTCCTCCATTGAGGTTGCTTGGATGTGATTGATTCCGGTAGATTTATCTTATTGATTGTTCATTACTGTGATATTGTCTTTTAAGACATATTGTCGTTTCTTGATAATCTTTAAGATCGGTCATGTGTGCATGAACCGAAATCAATGATTAATTCGTAGCAATTATATAAGAGTTGTAAATGTGCTTGATTGAATATATTCTGATTGCTTGTTTGGGAGTTGAAACTTGTAATCGAGATAAAATCAATTGAATCAAGAGTGAAAATAAGGAACAAACCTAAGGAGGATTCTCGGAACCTTGTTATTTCTTATTTATATTTCCTTTATATTTACACAATTTTTTTTTACATTATTTCACCATCAAAACCCAAAAATCTTTCGTGTAACTTTTATTGTTCGTTTTAAGGTTCACACATTTTCCTTTGTACTTAACTTGTTTTCCTGTGGAATCGACACCCCAAAGCCGTACTACAATAACCGTGTTATACTTTGGGTGTAATCAAATTTTGGCGCCGTTGCCGGGGAAACACTTTTAAGTACAAGGAAACTTGTCAACTTTGAGTGTAACGGTAAAATAAAATAAAAAATATCGTAAATATCTTTCTTTTCAGTAGTTTGTAAATACGGTCATATCATTCCTTTACTTCTGTTTTATTTATTTGTTTATTATTCTGTTTTATTTATTTGCTTATTATTCTGTTTTATTTATCTGTTTATTATTCTGTTTTATTTACTTGTTTATTATTCTGTTTTATTTACTTGTTTATTATTCTGTTTTATTTACTTGTTTATTTATTTATTATTCCGTTTTTTTTATATTTAATTTCTCCTCTAAATTAATTGGTGCATGCTTAAACCGAGAGATTCGCAAGGCAGATTCATTAGAGGACTCGAATTAGAGTTACCCTCTCCTTCCATCTCCATTGGTGAACCCTTGCCTTGATCAAACCATAGAGCACCCCCATCAGAAAATTTAGAGGATTTTGTTAACATGGCTGATAATCGTAATGAAAATGTTGCCAGGACACTTCAGGATTACCTCCACCCTACACGCACAGCCACACCATCATGCATCATGTTTCCAGCCAATACTCGCCAACTAGATTTTAAACCAGGGATGATTCAATTACTCCCTACTTTTCATGGCTTGGATAACGAAAACCCATATGTGCACATTAAAGAGTTTGAGGAAGTAGTTGCGACTTTTCATAGTCACGATGAAACCAATGACATTGTTAGGCTTAAGTTCTTTCCTTTCGCTTTGAAGGATAGAGCCAAGAGTTGGCTATACTCATTAAGATCACGATCTATTGGATCATGGACTGAGATGACTCGAATTATTTTCAATAAATACTTTCCCCAACATAAGACCAATGCTTTGAAAAGGCAAATCTCCACCTTTGCACAAAAGGACAACGAGACTTTGAATCAGTCTTGGGAGAGATTTAAAGAGTTATTGAGTATGCCCTCACCATGGGTATGAGAATTGGCGTTTAGTGAGCTATTTCTATTAGGGTCTTACCTATAGAGAACGCCAATTTGTAGAGATGATGTGTAATGGTGGGTTCTTGGAGAAAGATCTTGATGAGGCCATAGAGTACCTCAATGAGCTTGCTGAAAAAGCTCACACTTGGACTGGACCTAGTGCTATTGAAAGCACAAATAGGTCACGACCTATAGAGCACTCAAATGGTGGTGGAATTCACCATCTTAGGGAAGAGGATAACCTTAAGGCCAAGGTCGAAATGCTCACTAGAGAACTAGAGGTATTAAAGACTAAGGGCTTAAAGCCAACACACGTGGTTAATCATGCAAAATCTTTTGAACCATGTTTTGTGTGTGGCGGGGTAGACCATCTCGCCCAAGAGTGCCCCACATTTGTTGAGATGAGAGGGATGTATAAGGAACAATGTAACGCCTTAGGCATGTACACGAAGCCTTCTGCATCCTTCTCTAATACCTACAATCCGGGATGGCGAAATCACCCCAATTTCAGCTGGAAGTCTGAAAACTAACAGCTTGCACAACCCCCTACACCATATCATGCACCTGTATCTTCTAGGAGTTCTTTAAAAGACACTTTACATACTTTTATTGAAGCACAGGGGAAGATAAATCAAAGGCTTGAATCTTTAATTGTGCAGGTTGTTGAAGAACATAAAGAGATAAAGAGCCAAGTGTCCAAGCTGACGAGCTATTTGAGTGTGACTGAGCGAGGTAAATTCCCTTCCCAAACTCAGTCCACATCCTACGGTCAGCACCAAACGCAACAGAAGAAAGATGAGGTGAATGCCATTGAGACACTTAGTGGTAAGTCATTACACATCCCAACACCGAACAAATCAGAGGATGTGGACGACAACCACCAAGTATATACCCTCACCCATGGCTTCACAGGAGCATATATTGAGCCAAAATCTGCAGATGTTACTGATGACATCTTTAAGGTCTCTCCACAGCACAAAAGCAACAAATTTAACAGTAAAGCAATTGCTGGTGCATTCAACTTATATTTTTCTAGGAGGGAATAAGAGAGTCTGGCTGAAGACGTAAAACTTATCACTCATGGGAGGCACCCCAAAGCATATCCTTTTATTTTTATTGTTTTTTAATTATTTTTCTTGTTTATTATTAGTATTTTGCTGTTTTCCAGTTTTACTTTTGTATTTCTTTTTCAGTGACAAATATACGAAGCAGTTCACATGGTGGTGCACAATTTTCAGCTTCTGTGCACTTTTGGCTACAAAGGGAGTTTCCTTATCTTATGCTTTCACATTGAGGACAATGTCTATTTTAAGTTGGGGGTGGAGGAAACATATTCCTGTTTTTCATTGAACTGCTTTGTGTCATTTTACCTTTTTGTTTGTTTTTAGCATGCTTTGTGTTAGCCTTGTAGTCAATTCACATGTCAATGATATGAGGTTAATCAAGATAGCATATAACATTTAGAAGAAGTTAAATCTTGCTTCGCTTTGAGAATAAATTAAGTATCAATTTTTCTTTGGTTTGAGACTCTGGTTTGTGGTAAGATTGCATGATTAGTCTAAAGCATTTGGAGAAGTTTTATGTGCGATTGTTTTGTGAATAATTTTGCAGTCTTAACAAGCTCTAGAACTTATTTGATAATCACTTGAGGCGAAAATCATAGAATGCACACTACTTAGGATATGATGTAGGCCATTTTTGGACCGTTTGAGCCTTTTTAACTTAACCTTGTTATATTTATTGCTAGTCACCTATTTGAGCCTTTTTCTTGAAAAGAAAATTTGAGCCTTGATTCTTTCGATAAACCATTTACTTACCTTTATGAGCCTAAAGATATTTTATCCTTACCTTTCTCTTAAAAGAACTTAGTTATACACATGTTGTGAGAAGCACTTAAAAGGAATAAAGGTGGAAATATGAGAAAATATTACTACCATAACCCAAGTACATTAAAAGAGATAAGTTGGGGGTTGTGGAAAAGAAAAAAAAAGAATGAAAGAGGAGGTGAATGGTCTTATGCCAAAATAAAAGAAAAATGTGAATTATGGCAAAGAAAGAAAAGAAAAAAAGAAAATGGTGATTTATTGCGAGAAATGCTCGAAAAATGGTTGAAAGAGTTGGGTGTTGAAGTATGGTTATCTTGTGCTTAAATTAGTTATGTTTAAATTAAGAGACTTAGTTCTTTTATTTGTTTAAAATTTTCTGTTCCTTCTTGACCTTTATCAAGCCTAACGTTACAAGCTTATAAAAGACCTATTGATCCGATATAGTGTGATTTTTCTACATAGTGGAGAGTGATTTGAAAAGTGAGCCTATGGAGCTTGATTTGTGATTGATGTCACACAATTTAATATGTTTTTAGAAGCCAAGACTTGTATTCATGCTATGTTCTGCATAAAATCATCCGGGTGTTCGGACTAATGTATTGTGGTAAGATGGATGTTAAGAGTCGATAACGATTTTAAGGTTGACATTTGAATTATTCTTGAACTTGAGTGATATTTAATGATTCTATGTGCTGTATGTTATGCATGATTTTTGAGACAGATTTTTGAATCACTCTTGGTTAATGCTAGCATTGCTGTATTTTGCTTGGATTTCTAAATAAAGAATTCATTTCATACCTTTCGCTTGAATTGCTAAGGACTAGCAATAAGCTAGTTGGGGGTTGTGATGAGAGTCATAAAATGCATCTAAACAATACTTAATTGTTAAAATTTTAGGGTTGATCTCGGTCGTAATCGCACTTTTACATGTTGATCACTCTAAAGTGATATTCATAAATCATTGACTTAATTCGATGCATTTTCAGGCGCTTTGAGTACAAAAGAGATAATAAAGCAATCCATGTTTACAGCGCCAAAAGATCTTGGGTGTCGGTGCTCGTTTTTGTCCAAGGTTTAGACGTGTCCAAACATGATTCAAAGATAGTTAAAGTCTAAACTAAGGTTGGAGTAATAAAGTACAGTAAGTTAAAAGACTGCACACAAGTGTGTGCATCACTTTGGAGCAAGTTAAGGGTAGGAACACTAGTGTGTGCACTTCTGCATACAAGCTGAAGGAGTTTCACTGAATTGCCAGAATTTCCCGCACAGATCAATCATCTTTTTAGATTAAACTGTATTGATGTAGGAAGAACCAGATTATGAGCCATATATGCTTAGAAAGATTCAGAAGTCTATTTTCTGTAGAATTTTATGGTTCATAAAAAGGATTTTTCTAGAGAAAGTTATGGCAGTTTTAGTGGAAATAGTTCAGGCCAGCACAGCAGGCCCAGGCGCACAGCACGGCCCACTCACCTCTTGACCGGATTAGGGCGAGCAAATGACATTCTCCAAGACCAAAACACCCCCCTCATGCTCTATAAATATATCTTTATGGAGTGTGCAGCTGGGATTGAAGAGAGAAAAAAGAGAGGATTCAAGGGATCCAAATCCAGCATTCTTCCATTTTATTTCTAAGTTTTCTTTGGTTGCAAATCAAGGGGAGAACATCCATATTGTTCATCCACCTTGAACTCCATGGCCAAATCAAGGGGAGAGCATCCTTATTGTTCTTCCACCTTGATTTCCATGGCCAACTAATCATTTTACAAGGGAAAGGGATGAATCTTTAGGGATTTCTTGTTCTTTATTTCCTGTTCTTGATTCAGTGGTATAGATTTATTGTTAAATATTGTTTATGAATTATTCATTGATTAAGTAAGAAGATTTGAGTTCATGTGATAGATGTACTTTTTATTCTTCTTCTTTTAGACTCTCTTAATCCGGTAATTGCATCATTCTCCTCCATTGAGGTTGCTTGGATGTGATTGATTCCGGTAGATTTATCTTATTGATTGTTCATTACTGTGATATTGTCTTTTAAGACATATTGTCGTTTCTTGATAATCTTTAAGATCGGTCATGTGTGCATGAACCGAAATCAATGATTAATTCGTAGCAATTATATAAGAGTTGTAAATGTGCTTGATTGAATATACTTTGGGTGTAATCAAATTTTGTGGTTCCGTTGTAGTCTAGTTGGTTAGGATACTCGGCTCTCACCCGAGAGAACCGGGTTCAAGTCCCCGGCAACGACGCCAAAATTTGATTACACCCAAAGTATAACACGGTTATTGTAGTACGGCTTTGGGGTGTCGATTCCACAGGGAAACAAGTTAAGTACAAAGGAAAATGTGTGAACCTTAAAACGAACAATAAAAGTTACACGAAAGATTTTTGGGTTTTGATGGTGAAATAATGTAAGAAAAATTGTGTAAATATAAAGGAAATATAAATAAGAAATAACAAGGTTCCGGGAATCCTCCTTAGGTTTGTTCCCTATTTTCACTCTTGATTCAATTGATTTTATCTCGATTGCAAGTTTCAACTCCCAAACAAGCAATCGGAATATATTCAATCAAGCACATTTACATCTCTTATATAATTGCTACGAATTAATCATTGATTTCGGTTCATGCACACATGACCGATCTTAAAGATTATCAAGAAACGACAATATATCTTAAAAGACAATATCGTAGTAATGGACAATCAATAAGATAAATCTACCGGAATCAATCACATCCAAGCAACCTCAATGGAGGAGAAGGATGCAATTACCGGATTAAGAGGGTCTAAAAGAAGAAGAATAAAAAGTACATCTATCACATGAACTCAAATCTTCTTACTTAATCAATGAATAATTCATAAACAATATTTAACAATAAATCCATACAACTGAATCAAGAACAGGAAATAAAGAACAAGAAATCCCTAAAGATTCATCCATTTCCCTTGTAAAATGATTAGTTGGCCATGGAAATCAAGGTGGAAGAACAATAAGGATACTCTCCCCTTGATTTGGCCATGGAGTTCAAGGTGGATGAACAATATGGATGTTCTCCCCTTGATTTGCAACCAAAGAAAACTTAGAAAGAAAATGGAAGAATGTTGGATTTGGATCCCTTGAATCCTCTCTTTTTTCTCTCTTCCTTGCTTTCTCTCTTCAATCCCAGCTGCACACTCCATAAAGATATATTTATAGAGCATGAGGGGGGTATTTTGGTCTTGGAGAATGTCATTTGCTCACCCTAATCCGATCAAGAGGCGAGTGGGCCGTGCTGTGCGTCTGGGCCTGCTGTGCTGGCCTGAACTGTTTCCACTAAAAGTGCCATAACTTTCTCTAGAAAAATCCTTTTTATGAACCGTAAAATTCTCCAGAAAATAGACTTCTGGATCTTTCTAAGCATATATTACTCATCATCTGGTTCTTCCTACGTCAATACAGTTTAATCTGCAAAGATGATTGATCTGTGCGGGAAATTCTGGCAATTCAGTGAAACTCCTTCAGCTTGTATGCAGAAGTGCACACACTTGTGTGCAGTCTTTTAACTTACTTTACTCTATTACTCCAACCTTGGTTTAGACTTTAACTATCTTTGAATCATGTTTGGACACATCTAAACCTTGGACAAAAACGAGCACCGACACCCAAGATCTTTTGGCGCTGTAAACATGGATTGCTTTATTATCTCTTTTGTACTCAAAGCACCTGAAAATGCATCGAATTAAGTAAATGATTTATAAATATCACTTTAGAGTTATCAACATGTAAAAGTGCGATTACGACCGAGATCAACCCTAAAATGTTAACAATTAAGTATTGTTTAGATGCATTTTATGACTCTCATCAGTCTTACATGAGGAAATTTGATCAATTTCGTTTTGATCAAGAGAACTATAAAACATGTTCATAACTGTAGCATTTAGTTGAATGAATTTATAATCATTTACATCAAAATCATTTTCATTTTCAAAAATGAAATACCAAGCATAATAATCATGAGCTTGAATAAAAATCTTCATTTGAGCTTTCCAATGGGTGAAATTTGTTCCATGGAGAGGAAGTGGACTAGAAGGATCTCTTCCTTCTAAAAATATAGTTGCTATAGGATCAACTCAAGGATATTAAACCTAAAAATGAGAACGAGGCTCTGATACCAATTGTAGGTCCAAAATATACTATGGCAAGACCCAAGAGTGGGGTGAATTGGGTATTAAAAAAATTAAATACTTTTTGCAATCTCAAATAACAAAATATATGCGGAATTAAATCTTTCTAAATTACTAGCACAAAGATGAGAGAGTTTATTGCTTAATATAGAAATGATAATTGAATTATAAAATAATTAAGCAATCAATCTCATTTACTTGAATAATAAATAATTATAAGCAAGTAATTATGAAAGTAATTAAGGAGATAGAGTTAGAGAGATGCAAACTCGATTTATAGTGGTTCAGCAATATCGGAATCCTTCCGACCCTACATCCACTCTCTTCAAGGATCCTCCTTGAAGTCTTTCACTAAACCAAGCAACTTACGGGTGTTGCTCAAACCGAAACACAAGCAACTTATGGGTGTTGCTCAAACCGTACAATCCCCTTCCTCTCGGAAGTAATCCCCTTCCTCTCGGAAGTATCCCCTTCCTCTAGGAAGTAATCCCTTTACAATAAAAGCTGTAAAGTAAATGGTAGAGAGACAACAAATGAAAGCTTATACAACTGAATAATGTCTCTCTTTCAAAGAAAAGCTTGAAGAATAACTCAACATGAGTATTTCAAAGCTTTTTTGAGTTTCAAAGAATGAATGACTTGATTGTGTGTGTTCTTCTCTTTTTGAATGTCTTCTCCTCCTTGTTGAATGCTGAATTGAGTGGGTTTATATAGCCATCAATTAATATGGCCGTTAGACTTTAATTTGAATTGATTGTGCCTTTAAAATCTTAGATTTCGAGTCCCAACGGTCATATTTTTGAACTACCAGTCGACTGGGTCGTGATACCAGTCGACTGGGTCCTCTTAAAAATTCACATTTTTGCTGCTGCAATGTTACCAGTCGACTGGTAAGTCATCCCAGTCGACTGGGAACTTTCTGTCACTTTTACCAGTCGACTGCACTATTCACCCAGTCAACTGGGTCACTGTTGGAGCGCTACTACAGTGATTTCTGGATAAACAGTGTTTTCAGCATAATTTTCTTCATATCTCTTTATTCTTTTTGGATTTTTGAGTTTCAAAAAATCTCCTAATTGAATCAAACTTTCTTGCACATTAAACACACGAGTTAAACACTTCAAAAGTATTTTGTTATCATCAAAATTAATCTAATCAATTTCTTGATTGAGGCATTTTTGATGATGACAAAACATATTACAAATTTAAGTATAATGTGTGTGCAAGATTTATGAAGAATGATATATTACAAATGCTCAAGTAATTTTCTATGTCAACATAAATTCTTCTTAAATTCAATTAGAGAATGTTAAGAATTGAGCCCAAAGAATTTATTTGCATTTAATAAAATCACTTGGAGATTTTAGATCTTCAATTAATTAAGACTATATAATAAAATGCAATGCAAATATAATTAGCTCCTAACAATTGAAATGCTTACAAAGTGTATCTTAGGATTCAAATCTATAATTTATCCCTATTGACTTTGAAGATGCATTTAAATTATTCTCCTTGAATTTGATCTTTCGGAGAACTTATTGACTTTTAAGATCATCAACATTGATTCACCAATTTCTACAATCTTGATCTCTTTTGATGTATAAGCACTATTAACAATCTATATTACTTAAGTGATACTCATTAGTGCTTAATTAAGATTTTTGTTACTATCAAAATCATTCAGGGTCAACAATATTGAAACTTTTTGTTACTATTATTTTTATGGTTGCATATATGTGTCGTGCTAGGATTCTAAAAATGTGAGGACATCGTTTCGGGGGTGGCCAACTCGGGATGGGTCGTTACATGATTGGACCCTTAGATTTGGGAGACAGGTTATGGGAACTAGGAGTCATGGCAGAGGAAGTAAGTATGCCACAAAGGGGAAGTAGTAATCTGATGTATGATTGAGAGACAGAAGTTTGTCATAGATATAATCCAATAAGATATTTATCCCATAATTGTTCTAATTTGAGGTGCTTTGTATATAGAGAAGGTGGACATATCAATGTTGGTTAATCTTGGTGCAACCCATTCTTTTGCATCGAGTATTCATATGAAGTATGTTTAGTCATTGGATGCAAAATATTTTGTTGAAGTTTTCCACTAAAGATAGAGTGATAATCATAAATGTTTACAAGTGTGATGCGATTTGTATCAGTGATAGAGAATCTGAAGCTGATTTGTTATCTTTGAATATGATAAAATTTCGTTTAATTTTGAGAATAAATTGGTTGTCGACGTATTACGATTGGGTTGATTGTTCCAGAAAGAAGGCAGTGTTCAAGATATGGACATAAAGAATGTAACTTTTAGAGTGAACATAAAATACTCTTGAACTATCTTATTCTACTCTGACTAGCAATAAATAGTTGAAGAAGGGTTGTGAGAAGTATTTGGCATACATAATGGATTCAAAAAAGGAAAATAGAAAGTTAGAATAAATCTTAGTGGTGAAAGATTATTCTAATGTAATTCTTGAGGAGTTGCCTAGTTGTCTCCCAGTAGAGGGATTAAATTCTCTATTGATGTGATATCAGGATTATCACATATATTTAGTAGCACCATACAGAGTGACACCCAGCTGAATCAAGAGAGTTGAACGTACTATTTTAAGAATTTTTGGATAAACAAATTTTTTTCGGACCTAATGTATTTGGGGAGCTCTTGTGCTGTTCGTAAAGAAGGAAGATAGAACGATAAGAGTGTGTATAGATTACAGATAGTTGAATAAGAACAAATATCTTTTACCCAGGATAAATGAATTGTTTGAGTAGTTGCAAGGAGTGAGAGTGTTTTCTAAGATAAATCGGAGATCAGGTTATCACCAATTGAGGATAGAGAAGGGAGACGTGCCTAAGACTACTTTTGGGACACGTTATGGTCATAAGCTTCTTGTGATGTCATTTGGATTGACTAATGTCCCATAAACATTTATAGACTTGATGAATAGAGTGTTTAAACTATATCTTAACAAGTTTATGGCTGTATTTGATATTCTAATATATTCTAAGAAGGAAGAACAACATGTGAAACATTAGACAGTGTGTTGGAGATTCTGAGGACAGAGAAATTATATGCGAAGTTCTCTAAGTGTGAGTGTTGGCTGAATGGAATAACTTTATTGGAACATGTAATATCGGGAAATGGCATAACAGTTGATCCATAAAAGGTAGAGACAATGTTAAGTTGGGAGAGACCAACTAATGTGACTGAGATTAGAATCTTCTTGGGTAACATTGGTTATATAAAAGATTCTTTCAGAAATTTTTATTATTGAAATACTATTGAATAGACTGACCAGGAAAGAGGTGAGATTTGTATGGTGACGAAAGTGTGAAAAAAAATTTAATTACTAAAGGAAAAATTCACTACAGCTCCAATACTGGTGTTTCCTTCCGGTGATGAAGGATTTGTAGTGTATAGTGATACGTCACATCAATGATTGAGATATATGCAACATAGGAAAGCTGTGGCCCATACTTCTAGGCAATTGAAAATTCATAATAAAAATTATCCTACTCATGGTAATGAAGGATTTGTAGTGTATAGTGATACGTCACATCAATGATTGGGATATATGCAACATAGGAAAGCTGTGGCCCATACTTCTAGGCAATTGAAAATTCATGATAGAAATTACCCTACTCATGATTTAGAGTTGGTTGCTATAATGTTTACTTTAAAGATTGGAGACATTCTATATGGAGCCACTTGTGAGATATTCATGGGTTATAAGAGTCTGACGTACTTACCTGCCCAAAGAAAGTTGAATTGGAGGCAAAGATGGTGAATAAAGTTGATTAGTAACTATGATTATACAATTCACTATCATCTAGAAAATGCGAAGATGATAGCTGATGCATAGAGTAGAAAGTCTACAAAAAGTTTAACTGCTATTTGGGAGTCTTGATGTGAAATTGATAATAGATTTACGAGAGATAAGAATGAAGTTGAATATCAGTGATAGAGGATCATGGTTGACGAATATGGTTGTACACTGATCCATAGCAAAATGCTTTAGAGATGCAAGGTAGAGATGAAGAGATAGAAAAGATTAAGCATTAAGTGCTTACTAGAAAGCAATATGAGTTCAAAATTTGAAATGAGGGTGTTTTGGTATTGGAACATAGGAGTTGTATTCCCAATAATACAGAGTTGAGAAAGGAGATATTGAGAGAGGCACGTGATGATGTAGATTCGATGTAACTAAGTAATAATAAGATGTATAGAGGATGGAGACAAAATTTCTGGTGGTTAGGATTGAAGAAGGATGTAGCTGAAATTGTGAGGTTGTATGGAACACCATTAAGCGTAATGTCAAAAAGAGATGCTAGATTTACATATTGGTTTTGGAGAGGCTTTCAGAAAGCCACGAGTGCACAGTTGCAATTTAATATAATTTTTTGTGCTCAAATAGAACGGATTATTAGAGTATTAGAAGATATGTTAAGGGCAAATGTGATGAGTTTCTCAGTAAGTTAGGATGCTTACATGCCATCTACTGAAATTGCTTATAATAATCAGTATCAAACTAATATTAGGATGGCACCGAATGAGACATTGTATGGTAGGAGGTGTAGAACTACTATATATTAGGAAGAAATGGGAGAGAAATATATCTGGTCCATCAATTATTGAGTTAATAACTAAGATGATCAAATTGGTTAGAGAGAACCGTAAAACAGCACAGAGTAGACCGAATAGCTATGCTGATACTAAAAGAAAACCTCTTGAATTTCAAGTTGGTGATTGGGTATTTTTTAAGATATCTCCATGGAAGGGTGTGTTGAGGTTTAAAAAGAAGGGAAAACTGAGTTTGCAGTAAGTTGGACCCTATGAGGTTATTGAGAAAGTTGGGCTAGTTGTGAGTAGCCTGGATTTGCCTCCAGAATTAAAACATTTATATAATGTATTTCATGTTTCACTTTTAAGAAAGTATTTACATGATGAATATTATAATATTTCGAGCCAAGTTGTAGAAATTCAGAAAGGTCTGGCTTACATATAAGTACCAATGAGGATTTTTGACCAAAAAAAAGAAACAAATCTTGTATAATAAAATAATTACACTAGTTTAAGTTCTGTGGCAGAAAAATGATGTTGAAGAGATTATGTGAAAGCATGATACGATTATTAAGAAGTATTATTCACTTTTGCTTATGGAGTAAAGTAAGGAAATTTCGGTGATGAAATTTTTATAAGGTGGGTAGAATTGTAATATCTGTATTTGCAAAGTAAGAGTAAAGAAGTAATTTAATAAATCTGGTATGAAATTAAAATAATATATTTACGTAAAGGATTTAGTATTGAATAAAATAATTCTTTTGAAGAAAAAAAAAACTGGACGCGTGGGGCCTTAGTCCCAAAGAAAAAAAAATTATGGATGTCTAGGGACGTCTAGCAAAAGGAAAACAAAAAAAAAATATTATATTATCTTTCAAAAAAAAAGAAAAAAAAATGTGGCTGCCAAATAAAGGGTGGCTTTTGCATATCATTGGGGGAGAGGGCTGCTGAAGAGAAAAAAAAAAAGGTTGTGTATATATATATATATATATATATATATATATATATATATTTGAAAGTTATGAATTCGTTTAGTTTTCTTTTTATTACTCGTTTCCTTTAAACACTTGGGGACCCAAAGAAAGATCAAAAGAGTGAATTTTTTAAAGGGTGTACTGCGGAATTTCATAGAGAATCACGGGAAGCTATCAGAAAAATATAAGGTAATAATGAAATGTTTATTTTTGAATTTCTAGCATTCATAAAATTTCCCCGAATTCAAAGTGGGAATTTTCAAAGGGTGTGGTTTATAACGAATTGAAGAATAAATTAGAAATTTAATATAAATATGATGTCAGGTGTTGACGATCAACAACCGAGGGAAATTCTAAGAGGAACGGGAAAGGCAAGAAGGTGATCCACGGGTAGCTTTAAGTGCTACATGGTGAGTTGG
Source organism: Bretschneidera sinensis (assembly GCA_023935145.1). Classification (NCBI taxonomy): domain Eukaryota; kingdom Viridiplantae; phylum Streptophyta; class Magnoliopsida; order Brassicales; family Akaniaceae; genus Bretschneidera; species Bretschneidera sinensis. The sequence continues at coordinate 22,098,909 of CM043703.1, forward strand.
ATTTACTTCAAGTAATCTAAATAAAAAATCAAACTAATACTTTGATGGTAGATAAATATTTGGTTGATAGGTATAGTATAAATATTGGACACGTAGAAAATTATTATGTGAAAAGAAATATTACTAGAATAATGAGTTGATTTAATAATAACGGTGATAAATAAAATCTTGACGAGTTTTGGTTGATGTTTTGATACGAATGATGAGGAGATGAAATTTAGTGGATCTTGACAAGCTAAGATGGATGATTTGATTTGTTATATGAGGAGAATAAAATTGTGAAATTTATCAAGTAGAAAGTTGAGGAAAGACATGATAGTTAATTTAAATATTTTGAATTCATGTGGCTTTTATATTATTGTTTATATGCATATTTGATATCATTGCTCCTATGCATTTGCATTAAATAAAAGAAAAGAACAGAGAAGGCAGCCGGTCTAATGAAAACGACAGAACCGAAAAGGCAGCCAGTCTAATAAAAATGAAAAAACTGGGAAGGCAACCGGTCTAAATGAGAAAGAAAAGAACCGGGAAGATAGCCAGTCTAAGATAATAAAAACATGTCGACATGTGGGAAGACGTTCCCATAATAATAATTTATGCATTGCATCTGTTTTAATTATTATTTGCATTATTGAAATGTTGATGGGTGATGTGTTATTGTGAATTTATTTATAGATAGATGAGTCTCACATAGAGATAGTCATGGTGATAAGAACTATCTAAATGGTAGATTTTCTTATGTGAACCTCATTACGAGGAAATTTTGAGATAATTGATGGTTTTAAGGTGAACCAATAAATAAGAAGAAGAGATTGATAGATAATGAATCTTTTGACATATGTAGTGATAGTAGAATGCTAGTATCAAGTTGTGAGAGATATAAATAATTAAATATTGAAAGACCATTTATACAACTGAATACTTTTAGTAAATTTAATCCACTTAGCTTGTGAAGCTCACCCCTCATTGTACAATGATTTCAGGTAGCAGATAGGACAAATAGTATAGTGGGTTGAGGTTCAGACGAAATCTTTGTTTGTAAGCCACGTACGTGTCAACATCCTCAGACTAATGAGAAAATGGAATAAAAATTTATTTGTAAATATTCATGCATTTTACGTTGTATATTATGTTAAAGTTAATATCATATTGATGTATCTCTCATGTTGAGGGTTGAGGATCGATGTAAAAATTTCTATTGGTGTTATTTTTATTGTTGCATATATGTGTCATGCTGAGATTTTCAAAATGTGACAACACTGTCTCGGGGGTGGCCAACCCAGGATGGGTCGTAACAATATATTATTGTTTGTCACTCATCGGAGTATGTTTGAAAGAAATTAATAGTACTTAATTATAAAACTATTGCTTCAAAGAATACAAGATTTAAGACGCCACCAAAAAAAAATTGAAAAAAAAAAAGAGTATAGGGAAAAATACAAGACGTTAGAGGTGGACTCGAATTGAGCCGAGTCCGAGTTGAGGGGAGCTCGAGCTCGGCTCGTGAGCAAAAATCTTATTCGAGTCGAGCTCGAGTTAAGAAAATTGAACTCGAGCTCAACTCGTAAGGTGAAATTCAGGCTCGAGCTCGAGCTGAGTTTTTCATAATAAATATAATTTTTTTGAAATAAAATAAATACATTTTATAGTATATATTAAATATATATATATATATAATAAAAATAGTATATATAATATTTATTTAATTTATTAATTAAATCTAACTGGCTCACGAGCTTTAACGAGTCGAGTTTGACATTACTCAAGCTCTGCTCGATGAGCTAATCGAACTAAAATCGAAGCTCGAACTAGATTTAATCGGGTTTCAAATCGAACATCTCAAATTAGTCGAGTTGCTCGGCTCAGTTCCACTTCTACTAGACACAACAAAAAAGATAAAAGATTGAGGTAAATGAAGTTTCTCCACTTTAGTATGCACAATGGGCACGGAAGTTATTGTTTTCTAGAATGCTAAAAAGGTAGCGTGCTTTTCCTCTTAATAGCGTACGTTGGGGGCAAGAAGAAAACATTAGCATTAGAAAGACTACGAAGGTATTGTAAGCCAAAACAAGACTACAAGACTACGATTATAACATATTATTCCTAACACTCTGTTTCGTTTAAATGAATTTCATAATTTTTATGGAAATCATTTGAATTCTATAAGTTACAGTGTTTGGTTTGTTAATAAAATATAGAATTCATTTGCAAATGAATTGGTCACATGTTTGGTTTAGCAATAAAAGTATAGAATTCATTTCCAAATGAATTCTACTAGAATTGAGTAAGTCTTGGACAAATTCTATCTAATGAACTCTAAACTTGAACTTGTTTAAATTAAAGTGACAAACTTGCCATTTTTTTGGTAGTCTTGTATATTTGTTTTTGGGTCTTTCTCCTTTCCATCTATGCTATCTCTTTCTCGCTCTCTCTAGTAAAATGTTATAAAAATCTCATTTTTCGCCAAATTACTTGTTGGGATTTTAATATTTTACAAAATAAATTGAAATTGTCGTTAGTTCATTTTTATGTTGAAAATGGAAGAAGACTTGTACTGTGTGAATCAATTTCTTATAACTCAAATCGTATAGTTGCTAGATTATAATATATTTGCATTGTGTAAAGCAACATTTTTTTGTTGTTTTGCTGTATTATGGTCTATATTGGTAGAAATTTTTTTTTTTCTTTCTACCGAAAAAAAACCAAGTAAAAAAGGCAATAAGAGGGAAAAAAACTATGAAGTGTTACGAAATCATTTACTAATGTTAAAGGTATTTAAGTAAAATTTATAAAATAAATTCAATTCTTAATTGATTCCAAACACAAAATTCAATTCAATTCTAGTGTTTAGTACAATTATACCAAACATAAAAATTCATTTAAGTTTATTTGCAAATGAATTAAATTTTCAATTCACTTGAAAATTAAATGTGAATTCATTCCTAAATGAATTCTAGTTTCAATTTATTTGGAAATGAAATGAATTCTATACTTCAGTTCATACCAAACGGAGTGTAAATATGTTACAATTACATTAAAAAAATTATAAAAGAATTCTAGTATAAAATTATCTTAAATCAAACTAACCATTATTAAAGCTAATAAACAAGTTTACAATAATATTTAGTAAAAAAGGAACAATTTAACAAAAAAATATGAGTACAAAAAAAATTCATAAAAAAATATATGTAATATAATAGTAAATAAAAACTTGTACAAAATTTTCATTAGTTCTTTAACCAAAAATTTTAAAATAAATAATTATGATTTGATGTCATCAATTTAAAAAGAAAATGACCAAATGGTGAAGACTTGGAGTTTTTTTTTCTTGTTTGGATCCAAACTCCTGAAAAACAAAAACAAAAAAAAGAGAGAAAATCTTGGCTACACCGGGTTGGTTGAAAACTTGACTGGTAATTTTGAAAACTTCATTATTAATGTTAATTGAGTATATACAAAAATTACTAGTAAAATTTCTAAAAAATACCAATCAAGTTTTCAATGATTTGCATCTGGTGCAGCCAATAATTTATCTTTAAAAAAAAGAGATAAAACAAAATTAAAATGATAGAAAAATGAGAAAAGCAGGGCATGCTTAAGTATGCATTTTAAAAACTGATTTCTGTTTTAAAAAATTGAAAACAATGTTTAAAGTTTAAACTCCAAAAAGTTTTTTGGGCGATTGTTTTTCAAATATTATTTTAAAAACATGTGTGTTTAAAAATGCATTTTTAGAAAACTATTCTTGAATGTTTTCAATTTTTGAAAATTACTTTGCAAAACTTTAGAAAAGGCGGAGAAACTCTAACGAACTATGACCTTAGTAACTTGGGTCAGAGTAACCCGCGAACTGAGCATCTCGGGACCATAGCATCCAAGGTCTCGAGCATCTCGTGACCCAAGCGACTCAAGTCTTGAGCATCCAAATCCTGAGCGACCCGAGTCCTAACCGCAACAAGACCCCAACATCTTTGGTCCCGAGTGAATTATGACTCGAGGACTCGAGACCCAAGTACCTAGGACCTAAGTGTCTAAGGACTTTAGTGCACCGGGACTCGAGCGTCCCGAGAACCGAATAACCCGAGTCTTGAGCGTCACCCGAGCAATCGAAGACTCGAGTCCCAAGGGACCCACCCATACCCAACCTTGTTATCTAAATAAATTTTCATTATTTTTTATTTTTTGAAAATTGTCTTCCAGACATAGTTATCCAAACATATATTTTAAAAAAAAAATTGAAAAAGGATTTTTTATTTTCAAAAACAGTTTTTCTAAAACAAAAAAAATAGAAAACTGTTCACAAACATTTCATAAGTATCTTCTTCCATGCATTTAAAGGAAAAAAAAACTCTTTCTTTCATGTATTTACTGTTTAGTAGAGAGCTCTAATAGGAATTATGTACACATTTTTTAGGTAACTTGAAAATGTAATAGGTTTGTCTCTCTCTCAAATGTTGTGCAATAGACATAGGTTTTAGATGTGAAGATTGGATTACTTTTCTTTTGTAATTTGTTCTGGTCATAAATTTTTCTATCTCTAAATTATCCTTGATGTTTATATTGAGGTATAAATGCTTAAAAATTATTTTATAACCAAACATAATTAGGTTAATTTGAGGTTTCTTTTCAATTAAGTTTTTGACACTTGACAGTATTAGATATCAAAATATACTTATATGAAAAATCAAAGTAATTGATTAGATGAAGAGACAATTATTCGAAACTAAGTTATTTTATTCTAGTAAAAGAAATTATTGCCGAGACACATTGACCCTTCTAAGAGCTCTTGAGGAAAATTAAAAGAAAAAAATGGTTTTACTTTTATTCTTTTAATAGAATGGAAAAGTAAAAAAATAAAAATAAAAATAATATCATTTTACCATTAAAACTCTTTATATTGTTACTTTTAGGTATTTAAATAGTACGGACTAGTAAATTGTTAAAATTACAAAAAGTATTTTTTTTTCCTACATTTCATTATTTAATTATTTCAATTTAAAAAGATTATGATCTGTATTTGTTAAAAAACCATCTAAGTTTCATACTAAACACTAATTAAACAGGTAAAAAATGCAATTTCACATACCTTTATTTTCTCTCTTTCTTAATACCTTTCTCCCCAACTAAACAAGTGAAATAATATCTCTTAACATTTTATACATGAAACTAATAAAACGGCTCCAATTCAAGGAAATCAATGTTTTCATAATTTTATTACATATATGGTTAGTTATTAAATAAAAATATTTTTTAAAGTTTGGTTTCATTTTCATCCACCCTTGGCATGCATGAACATGGTATTTCATGCAGTCCTCACATGTACATCTCTCTCACTCACACACTCAAAGAATCACACAATTTAGTGACAACTAATATATATATATATATATATATATATATATATATATATATATATATATATATATATATATATAAGTCACAAGCAGGAATTAAGTACATGTATGCAATGATGGAAAGCAAGAAAAAGAGTACTACTAGTGTTATAAGCTCCTTTCAAATGCCTCTCCACTACCCTAAATACAGCAAGAAGGAATACCAGGAGATGCCTGAGTGGAAGCTTGATAGGCTTCTCGCCGAATATGGGTTATCTACCCATGGGGACCCAAGAGAGATTTGCAATTGGTGCATTTCTCTGGCTTGATTTTCATCATCTTCCAAAATCTTCTCCTTAGTTAATTCTCATTACCATTACCCTCGCAATCAAGTAGTTGCAGTTTCCATTTTCAACCATTCAAGTTGTTGACTTTGTACTAAATAATTATAATGGAATTAAATCCCTCTCCCTATCGCAGACATATCCAAGCATCTGAGTTGAACGAGGGTTTTCTCTGTTTTTCTTTCTCTCTCCCTTCCATTCAAGTTATAATCATTGAATTTTAAAAAAAAAAATCAATAAATAATTTCCTCTAAATGCAATTTAGACATGCACAATTAGTTAAGCAAAATTTATCTCATGCTACTATGATAGTCCATGACTGATCGTTTCAATTGGATCCTTCCCTCTATTTATTTTCTACGTGAAACAATAACCATTAACACTTGGAATGAGACTGCAAATTCAAAGACCAGTAAAAAAACATGAAATAAATGAAACCAAATATAAAACTTAGAAGGCGAACCTTGATTTTATTATTACAGCCATGCCTGAACAATGAGAACGAGGGAGATTATTTTTTAAAAGCCTCAATAGAGACTGACAAAATTGACATGATTCCAATCAAGGAAATCTCTTTCCAATTCATCCCGAGTTTAAACTAATTCTCCACTTTCAGCCAAAATCCCCCCTTCCTCCGTACCTGAGCGCTTTCAGTGTTCATGTGTCAGTTTTTTCTCTAGAGAACATATTGGATATATAAACATCTCTCTGGACATCTAAAGTAACAATCTCCATAGTAATTCTTATAATTTACAGTACAAACCTAATAACTTCAAGGTCCACCAATCAGCAATCACGGGAAATGTCTGTTATCAACACATGCTCATGGTAAATATTTTCTATGACAGCACCACATGAAATACTAAAGCTGTAATGCCAAAGGCAATGGCCACTCTAATTTTTCTGAATTGCATCCGGTTTAGGATGACTGTTTTATATTAAGATAGAAAAACACAACTGATTCACTAATTCAAAACGCTGCCCAGCCATGCCCTTATAAAATTGACAATATGTAGAATGGAGATCAGAAATTTACCTATCAAGCAAATACAGCAGCTTTATACAAGGACAAAAGGACACGAAGGATCAGAATGAGCAATGACTAATATTGACAACATTCTATGGTTCGATGTAAGGTTCAGTCAGTTGCAAGTTTATGGCCCTTGAACTCAGCTCCATATCCTAAAACCTTCTTCGCACACGCCTGCCATTGGGATTAACAGATTCTGCCATAGCCCCATCTGTCGTAAGATCAAGCCCAAATACACTGCTGCTACTTCTTTTCCTACTTGATGGCAAACTCGAGTTTTCTTCACCTATCGTAAATGTCTTTAGCATCTCAGACAATAACGATGGGCAGCTCTCCTCCAAGTGCCTGAACCCTTCTGACTGCATTACAGCTGCAAAACATGAACAGACATTATCTTCAATTTTCCAACAGGAAAATAGAAATTATGCACTGCACGAGCAGAGGCCAGTGGACACGCAGTTGTCCACAACTGTATATTCCATCCATAACTACATAAGATAAAAACATGCAGTTGTCCACAACTAAGCAGTCATTTGAAGCTCACAAGGAAATATTTGCTCATATATCAGGTATAAAGAAACCAAATCTATTATTTTAAATAAAAACAAAACATGCAGACTCTACACCCCTCGTGAAACCAAATTCTCAGAAAACCTTGTTCAAAGCCATTCCCCCAGGCTCAGAAAAAAGACATGTTGCATTAGTGGATATCTTAATGAAAAAGAAGCACAATTAGACAATTTGAATAACATATTTTATGGTTCATGCACATGAAAAATTCCTATAAACAAATCCTATACTATTTTATTTTGGAGACCCATTCCTACGTTTCATGATGTAATCAATCCAAACCAGGCATCCTCCTAAAGCTTGCTTACAAGGTTCCAACCAGGCCAGACTTACAGCTGATCTCATAACCTAGATGAACTATGACGAATCTTCCCTGCATTTCAACAGAATCTGAAATGCCCAAAGATTATCTATAACTCTGTTGACAAATTACAAAGCCCAAAAGGAATAAAATAAAGCTAAAAATTCCACATGTATACATATCCATCACCTCTGGAAGTGTCTATATAACCCCCCCTATCGTCCCTAGCATACTGCCCCAATGCCCAGATGACCAAAGAACCTGGCGCCGATATAATGAGATCCAAATCTTAAAGCAAGCGGACAATAAAGGAATTGGCTGACACTTAAAACAAAAGAGCGTTTTATCAACCAAAAAAAAGAGAAAGCAGAAGCCAACCTCAGACGACCTTCCCTAGGCTCCTAGAGCAGGTCACACTATTTACCTTCTCAAGAAAGAAAGTTAAAAGAGTGTTTGGAAAACAAACGAATCCATTAAATTTTATGAAATTTCATGCATTATTATGTTTGTAAGAACAACAGTTATGAAATTCATTTGTAAATGAATTCAATAGAGAATTGAGTTAGCTTATTGCATAGTTTATTAATCGTTTGACCAAAAAGTTAGCATAAAATTATGTTGACCATCTTTTCTTTGATAAGTGTTGACCAAAGTACTCCCTCCCTTCCTCTCTCTCTCATTCTACACTTCAATATAAGAACGTCAAACATGACAATTCATTTGCAAATGAGTTTTTTTTTTTCAATTCAGTTGAAATTGAAATGAATTCTATTTTCTTTGGTTCCAAACGTAGTGTAAAAGAAGTTCTTCGATTTTGAGGCACCATGTCCCTAATTTTTTTTACGATAACCCATGTCCCTAATTAAAGCTGTTGTGTTAAAACTACTGTACGAGTTCTAAAGCTTTAGTAATTCTAAAAACTCATATCAAAGCAACCCCAAATTGACATACAAAGAGTCAACATATGTAAGGAAAATTACTCAGGCCAAGTATGCCTAATGTACAAGGCAGAATGAAGACTCCTTACTTTGCACAGTAGGCATTTGTTTTTAAAAATTTCAGTACCTGTATCCTACAGGTGTCCATCCTAAAGCTATTTGATTCATAGTTCTTATTGCTCCCAAGAGAAAAGATAAGAAAACTCTTCATTGAAAATGCATTTTCTCCACACGAAGGTCTCCCAATGACTTACATCTCCGACTAGAACTCAAATATGATGCTTACAAATTTGTTTACTACTGAATTTTCAAGGAAGCAATCACACAAAGAATTCATTTTTTAGTGTATCTTCAAGAGTTAGGTATGCATGAGGAAGTATCGCATATACTTCTCAAGATTCTATATCCCGAAAACTAAATTTGACATAACCTGAAATTTGCAACGTTCAGTATCTATGAACAACACGCACCTCCCAAGTTTGCTGGGGATGCAGCAAATTTCAAGCAGACAGACTTAAGTTGTGAACACTGGTGCTGCTCAGCTAGAGCAAGAGTTGTCGCCACAGACTCAGAATTGAGTTCTTCACACAACTTTGATTCACATAATAATTTCAGCCGATCTAAATTATAGAGATCAGCAACAGCCAACAGATGCTGCACCATGTTGGTGAATGAGCATGCAGATGTTGAGCCTGTAATTTCATGTACATCAGGAAGTTTGTCTGTGTAAATAAAGAGGAGCATTGCCTGCAACAAGATGAGGAGCCCAATTAAGTCAACATGCTTGCTCAATACAGAAGCATCATTGCATAAATAAAACTCTTCACACAATTCAATCAACTCAAGCAAGCCTTCATCACAAAACTACCACATAATATGCAAGGGTATTGCATAAGAATTACATTCCAATTTACTCATTTGCTGACTCCTAGCGCAGCAAACTAAGATTCTAAGCAACAAAGCATATCCTCAAGTTCTTTACAAGTAAACCAGATGTTCATTCTTATTCTTCTTCTTCAAATGATGACAAATAAGAGAATGAGAAGAAGCATTACCTTAAATATAGAAGGCTCAACATCCTCTACCACTACTTTATCTGTATTAGGATCCCCGACAAGTCCGAAAAACTGGGCCCTAAAAACAGGTGAACGAGCAGCAAGTATCAATTTATGAGCTTTAAATGTTTCATCACTGACCTGGAAAACTACATCACAACCAATGTGAGATTCTAGCATGTCCTTAAGACCCTGACCCATGTCTGATGGCGGTACAGGTATGGAATACTGTTTCGGTCCTTCATGGCGAGTTCTAACAACTCCAACAGTGCAGTTCATGACAAGGCAATCATCCTTTAAGTAATCAGAAGTTTCTAAAGTTGTTCTTCTAAAGAAACGCTTGTAACCCCTGAAATTCATGAAGGAAAGTGACATGAGAAGAAACATCAAGAACTTGTCTTCAAAATTTACATTAATTGTATAAATTTATTAATTGAAAATATTAAAACTCAACACAAAATTTGCATAAACCTTTCATACACATGAAGAAATTTGAAACTTTAGTCAATATCCCAAACCCATAACTATTTCAAATAGCATAGTTACCAGAACTGCCAAACCATAAACTTTGTCAAAATGACATTATATAGAAACAAAACATGTTGCCCAACATAACAATAGGACACTTAAATTTTCCATGAACACAAAGCACAATTATATATCATAATCCACAGTCCTCTCGCTAAAACTCCCCAGCTTTATACCACAATCAAACTCATTCCTCAAACCAACACCTCTATCCTAGGTTAAATTCCACCCTGAGCGATAATACACGATTCAAAATTCTATCATAGACACTTAACATGATGAATCACAACTACATTGGCCAGTTCATCCAACCACATATGACAAATTAGCACCACCCAGAACATAAGCCTTCCTATAAAACACACTCCCCAAAATAGAACTCAAAAAACTAACAAAAAAGAGTTACATAAGCATATAAATAGAGAACACAGAAATTTTATCATGGTCAGGTTTAAAAAGGGATAATTGAACAAGTTTTAGAGCAATAGCTTATCTTCATCCTTCCATTTCTTCTCACTTCGTCCTTTTCAAACATCCTAACAAGGAAAATTTATTCACCCCTTATGGCTTATATACCCTCTTTACTCTCCTTTCCTTTCTCTCGCTCTGAAGTCTGAACTCCCAAATATAGGGTAAAAACCCCTCTATTAACCACAAAAATTTACCATACTCCCCAAACAATCAGTTAACAAAATCAAATTAAAATCAAAGTACAGTAAAACCCAATTTCTTAATAAAAAATTCACAACTCAAAAACAAAAAATGAACCAGTGAACCAGTGAACTCAAAACAAAAAAATGAACGGACCCAATCTAGTAAGTTCAAACCCCAATTACACTAAAGGCCCAATTTCTTAACCACACAAACAATCAAGCAACCAAAAAAAAATTAAACCAACAATTACCACATGCTCCCTCTATACTTCAACGTATAGGGCCCGCTCTCGAGCGCGCGATCAAAGTGACTGTGCACCTTATGTTTCCCTTTCCCGCTCTGATCCACAAGCGTCAACTCGAATAAAGCCCTAACATCCGTACCCTCGCTAGCCAAGGCGATGAACACCGACACGTACATGGCGCTATCCTCTGGGTTTTTACCGTCCGGATAGAAGTAAATAGCCCAATCGTAACCCCCCACCGTGAAAACATCGCTCTGTATGCATCTACCTGTACCCATGCCTTTGGCCAGCGAGTAACCCTTTATTGTAAACTGGTGGGACCCGTTTACCGTCTCGATGATCGACATGGAGATCGAGTCCTCTTCGATCTTAACGTCACCCATGATCTCATCGAAATTCACCGTTCTTGAAGGAAACGAGCAGGTCCTGAAAACCTAGATAGTTGCTTTTGCGTAATATTGGAAGGAATTTGATGGGGGGAATTCAGGATATAGAAATGACCTTTGCCCTAATCTCGATTGAAGTTTTGGGATCTTAAGATGAAATTTTGAAGAAAGAGACAGAAATGAGCAGTTATTCTAAACCTAGACGGAGAATTTTGCGTGTAATTTGATGGGAAATTTCGGGATTTAGAATTGAATTTGCCCTAATTTGACCGAAGCTTTGCGATCTTTAGGTGAAATTTCAAGGGAAATAAAAGGAGATGGTGTTACTTATGATTAGTAGGAATTTTCTGGGGGGAAATTTGGGATTTGCTCATGAACTTCGCCTGATTTTTGTTGAAGAAGATGGTGGCAGGAGTTTGGTCGGAGAAAGGCAGTGATAAAGTCACCACTCACCAGGTGAGGGTGGTGGTGGTGATATATAAATGATTAAATGGTAAAGTTAGTGCTGTGACATTTCTCCTTCTCGTTTCCTATCTTGCCGTCACGTGGCTACTAACTTTCAACTTGTTGCATAAGGATCCGTTTGGGTACAAACAGAATTACAGTGATATAAAATTAATAAACATTAAAGTATGATTATTTTAATTTTATATTTAATTTATATGATTAAAACATTAAAGTGAGATTAAAGTATATGATTTTATTTATTATTGCTCAGTAAAATTTCCCAATTGGTTCATTAAAAAATAAAAATAAAAAACTGTTGTCGACTTATCTAGATAATAGATTTTTTACATTGGATAATAGATTTTTCTAATACATATCATACCATGTGTGTTTGATTTTGTTGAAAAAGGTTTTGCGCCAAAAGTTTCATTAATGTTATATTAGAATTTCATTAAAAATGTTTTAAATGATAGACAGAATAAGTAACTTTTATTTGTAGATAAATTGAAATCTTTTTGTTTTGGGGTTATTAATTCTATTTTCTCGTAAGATGTTTATGATTAAAGTTTTTAATTTATGATTAAGTACATATCAGAATGCTATAATTTTTTTTATGTTAAATTCAAATTTTAAAAGCAATTCAAAAAGCAACGAAACCATATATATATATATAAGTGATTCATCTTAACAATATCATAGGTAGGTAACATAACAAATTATTATGGTGACAAAAAATAACAAAATCGAAGCGTTAATTTTGTGAAGAAATGTAAAAACATAAAAGTCACGATTGATGAACCTATAAAATCATAGCCAAAGACATTTTGTCACTAAGTCAATTGTTATAAATTCAAGAAATTCATATAAAGTGCTTCAAATAAAAAAGGAAATTCTAATAAATATGAAATGAGTAACTATGGAAAGAAAAAACAATACAAAGAATGCCAATACTTATTTGATAGGTTTATGTATTTAACTGGTATGCAATATATATATATATATATATATATATATATATATATATATATATTGTGTATGTATATGTATTAAAATAATACCAAATCTAAGACAGATCAACCCATCTAATAAAAAACTATCAAGTGTTATCAAAACATTGTAATTCGCATGAACTTGAAATATTAAAACAAAGCACATGAGAGTCAAAGGCGACAAAAAAAACATGAAAGCCAAAATAGAAATGGAAAACTAGGAGATTAAAGTTGTGTTAATCTACTTGGTTCACTGCCTCATCTTCAAACTCTTCATGCATTTAGCTCTCATGGTGATAGGACAAAGGGCAACTTACCCTTCTTTGGTTGCTACTCCGATTTTCAAGACCTAGCTATTGTTAGATAAAATAATTTAAAATGATATTAAAAGGTTATTTGAAAACTCAAAAGATATTAGTTTAAATCTAAGGTTGTGATTTAAACCGAAATGTGTAATTTAAATCTAAAGGTTGCAACTTAAACAGAAAGGTGCCAGATTTTTTAAATGTTTTTAAACATATACGATCTGATCCGTTAAAAACTAACAAACATGATCGTAAGGCTCTCATTAAATATGAAAAAATCATGTCTTTCCAACTGGAAAAATATGACTTTCCATAAACATTTGAAGAGATGCTTCTGCACCTATAAATACCCATCACTTCCCATTTTCATAACACAATTCTTTTTTCTTTCTTTCTTCTCTAAAAAAAATCTGTCATAATATTTCAGTATTTCAAAGTAGAATTAAATTCGAAGTTCTTCAGAGTAGAATTAAATTCGAAGTTCTTCAGATTTTGCTATCTGCAAACTTCAAATTTGAGACTTGGTTGTATCCTGGATGACTATTCATCTGGAGACGAATAAAGCCTTAAAGACATTGTTTACTACATGCCTCTAAGTCTTGATTCTCATATTTTATTCTTATTTAGAAAAATCTTACAACAATTTTAAGGCTTTATTTCTATCCAACAAAATGGAGACAGAATCATTCAAGGTGATGAATCAAGACTTCGTCAAGCTAAATAGATTCGATGGAAATAATTTCAGCCAGTGGCAAGACAAGATAATGTTCTTACTTACTGCGATGAAAATTTCCTATATACTGGATCCGAATCTGCAGCCCATTCTTGATGATCCAGTACCTAAGGAATGAGAGCAGCCTCAAACAGCAGTGATCAAACAACTACAGAAAGAAAGAAAGAAAAGAGAGGACAAGTTGTTGTGTCATGGGCATATTTTGAACACATTATCAGATCGCTTGTACTATTTGTTCACAAACATCAAATCGGTTCGTGATATTCAAAATGCTCGAGTACAAATACAAAACAAAGGAAGAAGGTACGAAAAAGTATTTAGTTTCCAAATACTTTGATTTCAAAATATTTGACAATAAACCTATCTTAGAACAAGTGCACAAATTACAAGTTATTGTCAATAAATTCCGAGCTTTAAAAAATTGTTTTGCCTGAATCATTCCAAGTGGGAGCTATTATAGATAAACTTTCCCCTTCTTAGAAGGATTATGGAAAAATATTGTTGCACAAATCTGATGACTACACTTTAGAACAAATTAAAAAAAAAAAACATCTTCGTATTGAAGAAGAGTCTCGTTTACGTGACAAAAGTAATAATGTTCAAAGTGGTCCTAAAGTGCATCATGTGGACACAAGCAAAACTAAAAAGCATTCTTTACAAGTGAAAGCTGGAGGAAATATTAAGAAGATTACAAGAAAGAATAAAAGGAAAGATAATTTGCTTTTGTATACAGTGGTATGTAATTTTAATTATTTTGAAAACAAAAGTGGATGTGAAATACATTTGAGGATGACAATAACATGTCAATTCTTTTTATTTGATTTGTTAAAGTTGTGAGGTCATTTGGCCTATATGTATTTAAAATTATAATTTAATGTTATTTGGTTGATTAAATTATACATTAAATTATTTAGTGACACTATAAATTTACATGAGATATTAAATTGAGATTTATTATGAATTTATAGTAAAAGTCACTATGAACATTTATTGCTATAGTTTTTTTGTGTGCATGAGTTGTTATCAAATAAATTTTGACTTTAAAATGCATGATTATATATATGTCTAGTGGAAATGATATAACATCTCTAGAATAATGACAGTATTTTGTATGAAATGTTACGTATAATAAACATGAAGTTAATAAATTTCTGCGTTTGAGTGTATGTCGTTAAGACATAATATGAATATGAGTAACATTGTGTTGAAGCATAATGATAGGGGTTGTTTTGATTTGTGCATAAAAAACTCAAATGATCAATTGATACATGTGTAAGAAGAATTAATTGTAAATGCACACATTAAAAATGGCATTTCTAGAAGTGGTGAGTGAGGATGCCATATAACCCGAACATTGATATCACCATGAGTGCTATTGTGTGTTGGTGATGTATATGGTAATATTGAAAAAGGTCATAATGATGAATCAGAGAGTCCGACCACTTGTTTTAGACAAAGTAAGAGTCTTTGTACTGATAAATGTGTAGGTGTATAATTTTGATATTCAATATCAAAACCGAGCTTTGTTTGTATGATTCAATTACTTAGGCATATTTGTTTATGGCTACATTGAGTAGTAACTTGTGTATTCAGAAATAAAACACGTAGTAGAAATGTGGAGGTCATTTCGTTGTTTAACAATGAAATAATTAATTTGTTATTGTTGTTAACGTAAAGAATTATATATATATATATATATATATTAAATGTGGAGGTATTAATTATATTATAGAATACCATAAATATATGTGAAAATTTGTTGAAATCTTGAAACTTATATGGTTGATATAAGTGAAACCGAGAAATATATTTTATGAAAATTAAAGTGAGAAAGCTTAGTGGAGGTTATGCTTTGAGTACTTTATAATACATTAACAGAATACACAAATTTTACTAGAATCTTTGGGTACCTAGAAGAAATCATAGATTTGATTTGAACCGGCTGTATCAAATGATACATTGATGCCATGGTAATCCAGTTGTATCAAGAGGATACACCGATGCTAGTCGGATGACGAGAGTAAGAGATATAAAATACCTAGGAGGAGGTAATGTTTCTCGGAAAAGCAAGAGAGAAACCTGTACGTCTCACACAATGAAATCCGAATTAATTTCCTCGATAACAATTGAGAAAAAAAATGTTTAATTGATTAATTAGAAATTTATTGTTGGAAATAAATTTTGTGGCCACATCTTATGCATTTAAAATCCCTACTTTGTGATAACAAAGTTTTGTGAGAGGTACCTTAAATAGTAAGTATAGACATATTAGTCTTAGACATGAGTATGTGAGACAATTGATACAAGATGGTATCATTACAATTGCCTATGTAAAACCAAGTAAGAAATTGACTGATCCACCTACTAAGGCACTCGCAAGAGACCTAGTAAGTAATACGTCTAAAGAGATGGGCTTAAATCATTTAAAAGTCAGTAGTGATGACAACCCAACTTAATGCTAGTAGACTATTAATCCTAGGGTTTTAATGGGTAATAACAAGTTACTCTGATTGACTGTTGATATTGTCATAAAGTTGGTCTATAATTGAGAAAAATAATATCATTCGTTATGTTTTAGAGGATGATTTAAACTATTAATAAAGTTATAAAATGCGTTCTAGTAACGGAAACACAAGAGGAACTTCATCTATATGAATGAAGGAGTGGTGCCGCTTCTTATAGAGAGTTATGGTTTGTTTTCTTGAGGTTCATAAAACCAAGATATAGCACATAGCCATAATAGTGCTAAGTAAAAATAAATTATCACAAAAAAAAAAGAATTGTATGCGTGTGGTAGCTCTGGTCATATCACATAGAAATGTTGCTTTAATATAAAATACATCATTCATTTCAATAAGACTTTGAGTTGTTTACACTAATAGAAGGTTTTAAATTGAAAGATACCTACTTTATACATACAAGACTCAGAGACATTGAGCTAGTGTTTTTCAAAATTGGGTTTTCAAACAAGTGGGGGATTATTATAAAAAATCATTTAAAATGATATTAAATGGTTGTTTGAAAACCCAAAAGGGATTAGTTTAAATCTAAAGGTTGTGATTTAAACAGAAATGTGTGATTTAAATCTAAAGGTTGTAATTTAAACAGAAAGGTGTCAGATTTTTTAAATGTTTTTTAAACAGACACGATCTAGTCCATTAAAAACTAACAGATATGATCGTAAGACTCTCATTAAATCTGAAGAAAATAAATCATGTCTTTCCAACTGGAAAAACTGACTTTCTAGAACCATTTGAAGAGGTGCTTCTACACCTATAAATACCATTCACTTTCAACTTTCAGAAAACAATTCTTTTTTCTTTCTTTCTTCTCTCTTCTTCACTCAAAAAACTCTGCCATAATATTTCAGTATTTCAAAGCATAATTAAATTCGAAGTTCTTCAGATTTTGCTGCCTGTAGACTTCAAGTTTGAGACTTGGTTGTATCTTGGAGGACTATTCTTCTGTAACCCATAGAAAAATTGTTTATACAAGTGGGGATGAATAAAGCCTTAAAGACAGTGCTTATTACACGCCTCTAAGTCTTGATTCTCATATTCTGTTCTCGATTAGAAAAATCTTACAACAACTATTTGATCTTAAGGGTAAGCATGGGTAGGTTTGGGTCGGGTTGGCCTAAAAAATCAACCCAACCAAATTATACCGGGTTAAAAAAATCTTAACCCAACCCAACCCATGAACACATCCAACCTTAGACTAACCCAAGTGTAACAATCTATCCCATGTTGGCCACCTTCGAGACGGTGTCATCACATTTTGAAATCCCAGAACAACACATATATGCAACAATATAAAAATGTACATCAATATATATATCTATACATCAATCCTCAACCGTTAACAGGGGAGTTACATTATTAAAATTTCAACTGAAATAATATATACAACATATGATGCATGAATATTTACAAATATTTTCTTTTTTTTTCTTTCCTTTAGTCTGAGAATGTGAACCACGAGGCTTACAGATAATCACTCGGTCTAAATCACAGCTCAACAATCTATCTGTTCTACCTGCTACATGAAATTATTTAACAATGAGGAGTGAGTTTCACAAGCTCAATGAATTAAATTTACTACAAGTATTCAATTTGTATAATTCCAATCACATCTTATAATTCAATTGCACAAATAGTCTTCCAATATTCATTCATATATATCTCATATAATTCGATAATTGTATTCTATTATCACTACTCATATCATAATCCTTATCATTTATCAATATCTTCTTAAGTTAATCATCAAATATATCAATCTTTTTCTCATATATTTATTCATTTTGAGATTACCAATTCAACCTCATTATTTGCCTTGTTATGAGGTTCACAGCATATAATCAATCACTCAAATGATTCTTATCATATCATACTTTCATATTTCTTTCTCATCATATCTGTCTCTCTGTGAGGCTCATTTATCTATCAATAAATTCACAATCAAGAATGACACTTTAGCATCTCAAGCAATAATAATCAATATTTAAAACAAATGCAATGCATGAATTTAAATTATCAGATAATTTCATATTATCATTTGGGAATATCTTTCTACATGTCGACATGTTTTAGCTTAGACTGATTACCTTCCAGGTTCTTTTATTTTCATTTAGACCAACCATCTTCCTGGTTCTTTTATTTTCAGCTATACCGGCTGCCATGTTTCTTTTATTTTCATTTAGACTGTCTGTCTTCCCGGTTCTTTTATTTTCAGCTGTACCGGTTGTCATGGTTATTTTCATTTCATTTAGATTGGCTGCCTTCCCAGTTCTTTTCATTTCATGCATACGCATATGAACAATAATATGAAAACAATCATACATTCGAACATTCAATTTAGATAACCAGCTCTTTCTCAAAATTATTATTTTTATCATATTCATTAAATTATCTCCTCATATATCATATCAAATTATCAATCATAGCTTGCCAAAAATTTTATTTATCCTTTCATCATATATTTCATCAACTCATTATTTCATTAATATTACTTCTCATATAATAAATTTTGAACATATCAATTATTCATATAATATCAATCAACCAACTTTCATATATCATCCAATCATTATAATTCAATAATTAATTCAGATATCATCACTTTATATTTCATATTTATCTCGATTACTAAAAGTAAATCTAACTCAACACGTAGCACTTAAAGCTACCTGTGGATCACCTCATTGCCTTTCCTTCTCCTTTCAGCAATTTCACCCGATTGCTGATTGTCAACACCTAACATAATATTTATATTAAAATTTCTAATTTATTCTTTAATTCTTCCATAATTCATCCCCTTTAAATTTTTACATCAAATTCCGAGTAATTTTATGTATGGATAATTTCAAAAATAAATTTCATATTATTATCTTTTGTTTTTCTTAAAGCTTCCTTCGAATCTCTTTAAAATTTTCTCGTAAATTTCTTAAAAATTTCAAAATTTCAACCTTTCTTTAAGTCCACATGTGTTTTAAAAAAAGAGTAATTTGAATTGAAGAAAGAAGGAAACCAAACAGGATTTGGTAAGAAAAATCAAAATAAAGCAATATATATAAATATAAACCAGCCCCACCGTTTTCATACCCGCTGTTGTTTAACATGCAAGAATTTGCATGTTACTTTGACAACACTTGGACTCCAGGTGTTGTCCACTGTTTTTTTTCCTTTTTTTTACTCATGTTTGGACACTTCATTTTTTTTTTCAAATGATTATTTTATTCAATAATAAATCTTTCATATTTATATGTTATTTTAATTCTATGACGTATTTATCAAATTATTTCTTTACCCTTACTTTAAGAACACGACTATTACACCAAGCCATTCAAATCGGTTTAGATCACTAGTTTAGTAATTTTCACTTAAAAATTAATGTAAACATATTACATAAGAAAAAAAATATTTTACTGCAATTATTCATCATTCAATAGATTCAAAATCAAATTCACACAAGAATTTATTAAATCTTACAAACCATCATTTAAAAATTAAGTACCTTAAATCACTTCACACAAAATTCAAACAATCTTAATTTAATAAAAACCATATAAAAGTAAATAAAAACTAGATTTTAAGACTGTTTGATCATTCAAATTCTTCAAAACTTCAACACTAGTATAGACTTAGTTCTATCATACCAATAACATAAGTGAATGAACATAGGATAAACAAATCAATTCAACAAGCTGTTGGAAAGTATATTGAAAGTCCAAAGAAATAATTTCACGAGAACAAATGGTATTCTTCAACTAAAAAATATTAAAAAGAAATATGCTACTCACATATTTAAATTCTAATTGACTTTTTTTTAATAAAAACTAACAGTTTTTTGATAGAGAGTTTCTAAGAAGACAAAAGAAAATAAATAAAAATACACACACACACGAAATATATATTGCAATCTAAACTAAATTATCAAAATATGAATGTAGTCCATCAAATATACACACACATAAACTATATATTTCAATCTAAATTAACTTACCAAAATATGAATATAGTCAATCAATTCTTAAAGTAAATATATTTTAAATATATATAAAATATAATTATATAATGATTGTGTTACCAGTTTGGGTTGGGTTAAATTTTTTAACCCTTGATCAAACCCAACTCATCGTGTTTAAAAATTCCTCAACCCAGCTTTTGAAAATCTAAACCCAACCCAACCCATTACACCGGTTTGAGTTAGGTCCATCGATTTTCATGCTCACTCATAGTTGATCTAAAGACAAAAACCCTATGTAATTGTTTCATATATATATATATATATATATATATATATATATATATATATATATATATGAGTAACATCATTTAATTTATTTATGTTTAAATACTTATGATTAATTATATCGAACTATTTTGTTTAACTTTTAATAGTAATATCTTTAATTTACTATGTTTATTAAAGGTTGATTTTTTAGAAGAAAGATAATAATGTGACATATATAGGCTTTAAAACTAATAAAGACACATTAATATATTCAATATTAATAAACCTCATAACTGCTATCAATATATTGTGTTTAATATTAATAATATTATTAAACATAAATGTAATTAGTTATGGAACAAACCATCAACATAAATGCTACGGTAGCGTTAGGTTGGTTATGTATTGATACATCGTGTGAAACTTTGTACGGAAGGTGAAAAAATTATTATTATTGTAAGATTGTGTTATCTGTTTTATTAACACAAACATTTTCAAATCAAATGATTTTCATTTTTTTAAATAGAAAATTACATGATTTTCTTAACGCTAAAAGGTAAGAGTATGTTTGGATAACAGTTTTTTATTTTCAGTTTTCGAAAATAAAAACTAAAAAACAGTTTTATGATTTTTTTTAAAGAAAATGCGTTTGAATAACTATAACTCGAAAACTGTTTTCAAAAACAACAAACAGTGTAGTGTTGTTTTGATAATCTTATTTTGAAAACTGTTTTGAAAATAGAAAACTGTTTGGATACACATTCTTGTAATTGTTTTCAGTTTTGAGCTTAAATTTGAAATCTATATTAATTTTATTTCATATATTTACTAAATATATTTTTCTAACATACTCCAAATACTTGAAAATAATTAATATTATTTTATTTTCAATATTTTTTATATACCATGGATCAAACATGCCCAAACCGTTTCCCCTCGCCATATCACGTATATTTGTTTGTTAAATAGAGTTTAAAAAATTAAAATAAGAAATACAACACAAATTTCACAATTTGATAAAATGTGAACAACAACCCATCATTCTTCTTGAAGAATGGTTCAATATCTAAAACATGATATATTTTTCTTGTTCAAAATAAGATAGTTGAAGACAACTTTAAAATAACAATAATCATGGATCAAACACAATTTTGAGAATTTGATAAAATGGGAAATTCTTCATGCAAAAGGGTAATGGATTGCAAGAAAATCTTCATCAAAATTTCATCTTGGAACTTCAACCATACTAGTCTCTGAGTTCCACCTAGATCTGGTAGCCAATAATGAAGAGATATTATGCTCTTTTCGAAACATAAAAAAATTTACATTTAAGATACTTAAAGTCAAATAGTTACCCACTCCAAAGAGCTTAGCAATGTAGCCATGTTGCCCATAATCGATGAAAGTAAATTAGAGTTGCATAAAAGAGGAAAAATAAACTAAGGCTATGTTTAGAAACAGTTTTCAAAAGCAATTTTCTAAAACAATTTTTCAAAAACCAGCTTTCAAAAACTGTTTTCTAAAAACCCCAAATTGGTGTTTTCTGACATAATTTTTAAAAAATAACCCTACAATCAGTGTTCACTTCTCTGTTTCATTCTTCCTCTATGGTATATAAAAAATATTAAAAATTTGAAAATAAAATAATATTAATTATTTTTAAATATTTAGTGAATATGAGAAATAAAATTAATATTGATTTTAAATTCAAACTTAAAATTAAAAATAATTACAAGATCTATCAAAACAATTTTCAAAATAAAATTATCCAAACAACATTTCATTATTTTCTTTTTTGGAAACAGTTATCCAAATATGTTTTCTTTAAAAAACTGTTTTCGATTTTCATTTTCCAAAACAATTTTCGAAAATTGAAAACAGAAAACTGTTACCTAAACATATCCTAGGCCTTTTCCGTAGTTGTAACACAGTGAAAAAGCTGAACTAACTTACAATTTGGCATTCTGGTCATAACCAAAAGGCAATTCATCCTACCCAAAAAAAATATATTACACCTCACACAGCTATCCATTAAAGTAGAGCCTCAGAGGCCTAAATTCCAAAATAAATGAAGAAGATAGCTAAGTAACAATGCCAAAGACCTAATTAGAATCTTCTTGCTTTTTGGATGCTTGCTCATTAGCACCATTTTTCATCTTAGCTTCACGGCGCTCTCTTCACTCCTTTGGCTTTATTAGGTAGTGCCATATCTCCAACCTAAATTAGCAATAACAATTATTCAGTTACTATAATGGTTCAAAAAATTACGATGATGGTAACAATTAGACAGACTTAAGAAAAGGACCAAGACCGAATTAGATACAAGAACATGACAGTAGATTATATTTTTCAATGCAAATCATTTTCTACCGTCTGATCTTGAATGTAGATCTTTCTAATCCTCCCTTACATTGCATCTTGGTTAACATTTTTCACCTGCGAGCAAACGAATAGACTTTGCATTAGTGACATGTCACAGAATCCTCATAGCAAAACAGAAATGAAATTTAAACAAGGAAGACAGTCCATCAACCTGAAATTTAAACTAGAAAGGACGAAAGATAGGGATAGTGATATATATGAGCTAAATGCAAACCTGTTTCAACCATTATCATCACTGCAGAAAATTAAATAATATGATTTTTTACCCCCGAGCCAAATAATTAGAATAACTCTAGTTTCCTAACATGCATTAGCATGATATATATGGTATGCGCACTCATTGCAAAATTAATTGATGCATGTGTACATATATCTAAAGTAAGAGCAAGTCTTTCTTTCCTGCTAAAGGGTTTTCTCGTGTGATTTTTTTACACGTGCAAGGAGACAAGGAATGTTGGCATTCCTGGGTTCAACACAACGTGACTGAAAAAATGGCCCGACAACATGTTGCAGCACCTTTCAGACCCATGGCACAACACCATTGTCCAAACACTGAGCAATTAATAGCTCAATGCTCAATGCAAAGATGGAATTGAAGATTCCAGTTTTCCTTCTCTTTTGTAACCATTATTTCTAAATGGGAATGGGGTTTTGAATGAAGATTTGAGCATAAATGTCAATAGGTTTTGAGTGAGATTTAAGCAACTATGTCACACAAGAAACCTTTAATGTATAGGGGAACTAAGAAGATTGACATTTCTACTATTCTTGATTAATGAAGTTTCTTCTTTTATCAAAATAAAATTTGAGTATAGTACAACAAAAACTGATTGGAATTTGGAAAATGATATATTATTTTAGATCATTCAATTGAAACTAAAACTACAAGTGAGATTACTTTCTTTTTCTAGAGAAGTAATGTATAAGGTTGGGGTAACTGACTTGTTTACAGATACCCATCCATGTTAACAAGCTTGTTTACAAAAGAAAAGTATATATACAGATGATCTTGCTAGCAATCCTACATGATGTATATTCTATATATACAAGAAACAAATGCACACTTAGCAGAAGTGGATAAGTACTTACCTTACCATTAGCCTCGTAAATGTAGAGAGAATACATAAAGACAGGAATCAGCCTCTTAACAGCCTACATAAAGTGTATATATAGCTAATGTATTACAATGCAAAAATAGAGAAAAGAAAAATTTGTAAATGCTCAAACCAATAGATCATACTATCCTAACATAAGAAAGCAGCTAGTATCAAGATTACTGATTACACCAACCACGATCTAATAGGAAATCATGAGAGCAGCCATATCATGAGACAACTAGATGGTGCCCCAAACGGCCCCTGCCTCTGTCACCTAAACAGCTCTTCCCTCTCTCATATAAATAGAAACTAACCAAAACACCCTTAAATAACTAAACAAATTATGATAAAATGTAACATATCCCATTTGCATTTTTTTTCAAATTTCACCGATACAATGTTTGGATACATCCAATTATACAAGCAACCAAGTCACACAGTGAAAAACAAACAAAGTCCAAGAGATAAGAACAAAAAATCCCTAACCAAAACCCTAAGCATACATAGCATAGACTTGTCAAGAATTAAATATACTTAGAGCCCTACTATATAAATATATTTTTATATATCTATTAATTGCCCAGAGAATTAATACAACTCCTAACATTAGCTATATCTATAAAATCTTTCTCTAGTTTTCATTTATTAATACTAGTAAGATTACATCAGAAACATTACAAGAACAAGAAGAGATCATATGACAAAACCATTGAGAACTTCTTACAAACATGTGATCTGCAACACTAAAATAACTCCTCTGTTATACTTGCTAAACTAGCAGACCCAACCTTAAAAATCTTACAAACAACAAATCCAACCTCATCATAATCTGATTAAATGCAAGATGCCACAAAATCAATTATATCTAGTACATGTTTGCTTTCGTCAATACATCCATTAGATGCCAATTAAGAAGAATTTTGGACAGAAACTTCAATGGTTACAGAAGAAACCCACTTTCACAGTATGAATCATCCCTTTTTACAAACATACTTCAACGGTTAACAAGGAGCAAATTTGAAGTTGTAAAATATCATCAGTTCAATGTCTAAATCTCAATTAGATAAACACAACTAAATTTTACAGTCCAAAATCCACCGATACATACATATATACATATGTATAAACATATATAAATGTATAGTGAGAGAGATGTACAGACGCATACGCATATATGGTTAAGCTAAGCGAGCTAGACAGTGGAGAAATGGCCCAGGAAAAATGTTGATATCTGCTGATTGCTACCAGAGCGCCAGGAGGAAGAAAAACCTATTAGACGGGTTGATTTCCTGTCGAGTTGCTGCAGATCTAGTCTTCGTCCGAGGGAGATGTAAACCTAGTCCTAGCTGCAGCCTGAAGCTGCTATGGAAACAAAGGTGGTTGAGAGACGTGAGCCAACGCCTAGTCGTACCAGAGAGGAGGATGAAGAAGTGGCGGCCGTGAGAGAGAGGGAAGAATGTGCGATTTGGGGGAGTGAAAGCAGTGGGTCGTACCAGAGAGGATGATGGCCGTGAGAAAGAAAGGAAAGGAGACATGATATGTGTGTTGATAAGAGGCAGAGTGAAACAAAGAAGAGAAAAGTGATTTTGGAAAATTAGATCGAAAACATTGATTTGAGGTTTTTAAAAAAAAAATTTTGAAAAAATTTTTTATAAAAATATTTTTGA
Organism: Bretschneidera sinensis; assembly: GCA_023935145.1. NCBI lineage: Eukaryota > Viridiplantae > Streptophyta > Magnoliopsida > Brassicales > Akaniaceae > Bretschneidera > Bretschneidera sinensis. Next base: position 22,124,650 of record CM043703.1, read on the forward strand.
AAAATTGTGTCTGAAAATAGGTTTCCAAATAAAATTTTTAGTTTTTTAAAATTGTTTTTGAAAATAATTTTTAAGCATGCCCTAAATGATTACAACTAAGTTTTCCACTCTCAATCTGGCCTAAATTATAAAAAATTAAAATAAAAAATTCTTTACTTTCATTTTTAAGATTAAAATCTGTCAACAACTAATAATTTTTGACTTAATGAAAAAATTAAGTTTAAAAAATATAATTTTACTGACAACTAAACGTAAAAGATTTAAAATAAAAACATGCTCTCATTGGAAATTTGAAACACTCGACTCCGCATGACAAAAGGAATAACTAAAATGGCCGATGAATGGAGAAGCTTCAAATATAGAAGCTTATCTTTAAAGATTGCATGACAGAAGCAACATGCATACTAAAGGGAATAAGATTGGATCTGGTCGCCTAAATGAAGAATCTGATATCAATCATTATGTCAAGAGTTATAGTCAATAAAACAATGTCATAAAAAATTATAATGGTGCAATAAATCCACAATTGTTACTTTGAAAAAACATCTAAATCTAATTAATGGTATGTTAATTGTAGTGAAAAAATCAATTTAATTCCTCGTCTCTTAATGGTTTCATTTACATCTCTATACTATTGATTTTGTACAGTGTTATCTCCAGAGGTGAAAACGTTAGACAAGATGTTTTGCCTAAATGAGATGAGATGTAAGTGTAACGACCCAGCTCGAGTTGGGTACCCCAAAACGGTGTTGTCACATTTTGAAAATCCCAACAAGACACATATATGCGACAAAAAATATAATACTAACAGAAATTTTTACATCAATCTTCAACCCTTAACAGGGGAGATACAACATTCTGATCTAGACTTAAACATTTTATGCAACGTAATATGCATGAATATTTATAAATAAATTTTTATTTTATTTTCTCATTAGTCTGAGGATATGGACACGTACATGGCTTACAGATAATGATTTCTACTAAATCTCAACTCACCAAACTATCTGTCATACCTGCTACCTGAAATCATTGTACAATGAGGGATGATCTTCACAAGGTCAGTGAATTAAATTTACTAGAAATATTCAATTTGTATAAAGAGTCTTTTAATATTTAATCATTTATATCTCATATAACTTGATAATAGCATTCTACTATCACTACACATATCATAAGTCTCATTCTCTATTAATATTTTCTTCTTATATATTTATTCACCCTAAGACCATCAATTATCTCATAATTACCTCGTTATGAGGTTCACAGTATATAATCTACCATTTAGATAGTTCTTATCATATCATACTTCCATGTTTCTTTCTCACTATAACTGTCTCTCTGTAAGACTCATTCATCTATAAATAAATTTACAATAACAAACAACATTTCAGCATTTTAGTAATACAATCAATATTTAAAACATATACAATGCATGAATTATTATTAAGGAACGTCTTTCCACATGTTGACATGTTTTTATCTTAGACCGACTGCATTTTCGGTTATTTTGTTTCATTTAGATAGGCCCCCTCTTGGTTTTTTATTTCCAGCATATACCGGCTGTCACAGTTTTCATTTATTTCCAGCATATACCGGCTGTCACAGTTTTTTTCATTTAGACCGACCCTCTCCCGGTTATTTTATTTCATGCATATGAACAATAATATAAAATCAAGCATGTATTCAGACATTTAATTTAGCTATTATGCCTTTGATCAATTTCACTAATTTATTCTCCTTATATATCATATCAATTTATCAACCATAACTCGTCAATAATTTCATTTATCACATTCATTATTAAATTGACTCATTATTCTAATAATATTACTTCTCATATAATAATTCTTTCTACACATTCATTATTCCTATTATACTTATCAATCAATTTTTCATCTACCACCAAAGTATAAACTAATAATTTATTCTTATATTATCCCTAGATATTTCATATTTATCTTGATTACTTAAAGTAAATCTAACTCACCACGTAGCACTTAGAGTTACCCGTGGATCACCTCCTTGCCTTTCCTGCTCCTCTTAGCAATTTCTCCCGGTTGCTGATCGTCAACACCTGACATATTTTTATATTAAATTTCTAAGTTATTCTTCAATTCTTCATAATTCACACCCTTTGAAAATTCTCACTTTGAATTCCAAGAAATTTCAAAAATAAACTTCACGTTATTACCTTATTTTTTCTTAGAGCTTCCCGTGACTCTCTATAAAATTCTCCTGTAAAGCCCTTCAAAATTTTACCCTTTCAACCTTTCTTTCAGTCTCCAAGTGTTTAAAGAAAGAGAGTATGAATCGTAATTGAAAGAAAACCAAACAGGATTCGGTAAGTAATAAAATAAACTAATGTTTTATATATATATATATATATATATATATATATATATATATATATATATATAGAAAAAAAAATTTAACACTCAGCACTCACCTTTCCAAAGTTTGCCATGTTTTTGTAATGTTGCCTTACATGTAGCATTACACTCACCTGTTGCCACATTTTTTTTTTGGATCTGGACACCAGATTATTTTTTTTAGAATTGTTTTATAAAAATTAAATCTTTTGCATTTAAATATATATATATATATATATATATTATTTTGACTCTATGTCATAATTATTAAAGTAATTATTTACCCTTACTTTACAAATACGGGTATTACAATTCTACCCACCTTACAAAAATTTCACCATCGAAATTTCCTTACCTAATTCATGAAAGAGTTTAAGGTATTCCTTCCTCATTCTTGCTTCATACTCCCACGTGACTTCTTCGACATCTTTGTTCTGCCATAATATTTGAATAAAAAGAATAACTTTATTGCGCAAGAATTGTTCATTTCTGTCTAGAATTCTGACCGATACTTGTATAAAAGTCAAATTTTCCTAAAGTTCTATCATTTGATTCGAGATACTATGGGATTCATCGTGTAAGTACTTTCTTAACAGTGATACACGAAACACATTATGTAATTGCTTTAACTCTGGGGGCAAATCCAATCGATGTGCTACTAGTCCAATTCTCTCAATCACCTCATATGGCCCCACAAATCTCGGGCTCAACTTTCCATTCTTTTAAACCTCAACACATCTTTCCACAGAGATATCTTCAAAAATACTCAATCACCAACTCGAAATTCGAGAGGTCGTCTTCTTTTATCAACATATCCTTTCTGTCTGTTCTGTGCTGCTCTAAGGTTTTCCTTAACCAGTTTGATCCTCTCAGTAGTCAAATCTATCATTTCTAGACCAAATATCTTTCTCTCTCCAACTTTTTCCCAACATACTGGAGTTCTACACCTTCTACCATATAAAGCCTCAAATGGTGCCATCTCAATACTAGTTTGATACTGGTTATTGTATGCAAACTTAGTCAAAGGCATATAAGCATCCCAACTCACCGAGAAGCTCAATACACTTGCCCTTAGCATATCTTCTAGTATTCTTATGATTCTCTCTGTCTGCCCATTAGTTTATGGATGAAAAGCTGTACTAAACTGCAATTGCGTACCCATAGCTTCTTGAAAACCTCTCCAAAATCTAGAGGTAAATCTAGAATCTCTATCTGATACAATGCTCAAGAGTACTCCATGTAATTTTACTATCTCCGCTACTTACAATTCAACCAACTTTTCAGGACTCCAAGTAGTTTTAATATGAAGGAAATGTGAAGACTTAGAAAGACTATCCACTATAACCCACATAGTGTTATGTCCTCTCTAGGTACGGGAAAAACCAGAGATAAAATCCATACTTATATTTTTCCATGGCCACTCAGGTACTGGAAGAGGTTGTAATAAACCTGCTGGATGTCTATTCTCAGACTTCACCTGTTGACAACTCAAATATCTAGAAATATGTTCCGCTACATCCTTCTTCATCTCTGACCACCAATAATTATGTCTCAATCCCCTGTACATCTTATTATTACCCGGGTGCATGGAATATACAGAATCATAAGCCTACCTTAGTATCTCATTTCTCATCTCCACATTATTGGGAACACAAACTCTATGCCACAATACCACTATATCATCTTCTCTAATTCTAAACTCAGTTGGTTTCCCACTTAACACTTCCCGTCTGATCTTCCCCATCCCCTCATCTCTACCTTGCATCTATAATAAACGATCAATAATAGAAGATTGTACCACCATATTTGCCATCAATACTTCTCGATCATTGACACTTAACTGCATCCTCATCATTCTTAATTCTATCATCAAGCTAGTATTATGACTCCCAATCGTAGTTAATCTCCCTGTAGCCTTTCTACTCAATGCATCGGCTACTACTGATGAGGACACGACTAACAAATGGGATGCGGAGCCTCTTCAAGTTCCAATTGGTCCAGTTACAATGGCTGGAGCTAAAAGGTTCAAGGAAACTCTCAATGGGCTTATTCAACACATTTGGGCTAAGAACCATCTTTGGGGGCTCAAGGATGATGCTATACATGATCCACAAAGATGGGTTTCCATGATCCAAGGGAACTTCCACTTTGGAATTTCGGGAGGACCCAACGAACAGAATTAAAATGGTCATATCTTCTTGCCCACAACTCCAAATAGGCTGAAACTTGTTGGGATGGAAAGATGACGTCTTGAACTTCAATTTAGACCTAAGAAAGTTTCAAAAAGGATATCATTTGGACCTGTTATAATGGGCCTAAATTCAGTTGGCTGTTGCATCCGAATCTTCTTCCACTTTGGGCTTGCAGCTTGCACCTTTTCTTAATTGTTTCCTTCTTAATTTAGTTGTTGCATTATAAGGCTTACATGCCAAGTTAGATACTTTCTTTATTTGGATTTTAGGTTACTAGAATTCTATTTAGGTTTATTTCATATTTCGTAGTTTTCTATTCCTACCAGAATTCTGTTTAGGTTTATTTCCTATTTTTTAGTTTTCCTTTTTCTAATTGGTTACGAATTCTCATGTATTTAAATAACCATTGGCTTTTGGAATAGAACAATTCATATTTGATTCATACTTTTGGAGAGAAATTTCTCTTTGGTTCTTTTAGAACTTCTGAACTTATCGGAGTTTCCGTGGCGTTCATTTCGACTTATCAATCAATCCTTCCATAATTGATTGTGATGTCTTCATTATACCAAGGTTCTTGCTTCAATATAAGCAACAGGTCGCGGTCTCAATCTTCATTACACCAAGGTTCTTGCTTCAATATAAGCAACGGGTCGCGGTATTACATAAGCTTCTAGACGATCTTGGAGGTCTTTTGATCCATAAATTTCTTAGTTCTTGGCGTGGATCATATCAGTTGGTATCAGGGCCTTTTAGTTGCAGGTTTGCTTATCTTTTGTTTTGATTCATAAAAAAAAAAGGTGAAAAAAAAAACAAAATTGAAAAAAAAAAGGAACAAATTTACAGTTTAGGAAAAAAAAAACATGAAAAAAAAGAAAGTGTGTAATATTTAGATTTAATCCTTTTAATTCTTATTTCAATTTCTTATCTTTGTTTCCTTGCATTCTAGCCTTTAAATTAGCCTTTAAAATCCAAATTTCTTTGTGAGTTATTGGTGAATTGTTGCTGGAAACTTTGATACTTGTTTGGTTAGTTTGATAAGAACCTATAGAGAATTATTACGAGTGGAAAAAGGCAAGAATGGCGAGCATATAAGAGGGGAAAAACCAATATGATTTTTGTGTGAAAACACGAGTGAAATTGAGTGACTCATTCTTTGAGTGAAACACGTGAGAGAGTGTGTGAGGTCCTTTTGTTTTTCTAACGTTGTTTTTGCAGCAAACATGTCAAACGACAAGAACAAAAATAATTCCGGAGATACATCGGGAGAGTGTGATCCGAAGTTGCTCATAGAGGCTTTAATGGGTGAGATGAGAAGAGTATTGAGAACGGAGATGGAACAGGTTCATGAGCAGATAGACCGGGTAGAGAATGCACGTGTAGGGCAGCAACAAAACGCTCCTAATGTGCGTAGGAGGGAGAGAGTTCAACCTAGGGGAGAGAGAGTTGAAGATGAAGAGTATTATGGGAATGGATTTGATGAAAAAGATGATCGGGAATCAGTTGTTAGCCATAGGACATTTGGTGGTCGAGGTAGAGAAGCTAGGAATCGGGAAGACAATAACTCAGGTAGTATTAAGATGAAGATTCCATCGTTTCAAGGCAAAAACGATCCTGAAGCTTACCTTGAGTGGGAGAAGAAGATAGAATTAGTGTTTGATTATCATAATTATTCCGAGCTTAAAAAGGTTAAACTTGCGGCCATTGAATTTTTTGACTATGCGATTGTTTGGTGGGATCAACTAGTGTTGAACAGGAGGAGAAATAGAGAGCGTCCAATAGAGACTTGGGAGGAGATGAAAAACTTGATGAGGAAATGGTTTGTTCCAAGCCATTACTACCGTGAGTTGTACCAAAAATTGCAAAGTCTTACACAAGGTAGTCGGAGTGTGGAGAATTACTATAAAGAGATGGAAGTAGCTATGATCCGAGCAAATGTAGAGGAGGATCGAGAGGCTACTATGGCTAGGTTCTTGGCTGGTTTGAACCTGGAAATTGCTAATTCGGTGGAGTTGCATCATTATGTGGAGTTAGAAGATATGGTGCACATGGCTGTCAATATTGAGAACCAATTCAAGAGGAGGGGCAACAATACATGACAAAAACCTAACTCGGGTTCATCTTGGAGGCCGAATTTTGTGAAGCAAGCCACGGCCAAGCCCAAAACCGAGCAAAAGCAAGAAAGTACCAGCCATGGAAATCAAGGTAAAACTAACTCTTCCACCACTAGAAATCGTGATATTAAGTGTTTTAAATGCCAAGACATGGGTCACATAGCAAGCTAATGTCCGAACAAAAGAGTTATGGTATTACGAGATAATGGTGAAATTGAAACCGAGGGCGAAGAAGATACCGAATCTATGCCTCCATTAGAGGATGCGAGTGATGAGGAATAAATTGCCCAAGGAGAATTATTGGTTGCAAGGAGAGCTCTAAGTGTGCAAATCAAAGAAGATGACGAAGTGCAGCGAGAAAACATCTTCCATACTAGATGCCACGTGCAAAACAAGGTATGTAGTATGATTATTGATGGAGGTAGTTGTACTAACGTTGCTAGCACTTCAATGGTTGAGAAATTAGGGCTGCCAACGACTAAACATCCTCGGCCTTACAAGTTACAATGGCTCAATAATAGTGGTGAACTGAGGGTGAACAAACAGGTGTTAGTTTCCTTTCGTATTGGAAAATATGAAGATGAAGTTTTGTGTGATGTAGTTCCGATGCAAGCTAGACACTTGTTACTAGGCCGGCCATGGCAATTCGATCATTGTGTTAAGCATGATGTCTTCACCAACTAATATTCGTTTGTAAAAAATCAAAGAACAATCACTCTAGTTCCTTTGACACCAAAGCAGGTTTATGAAGATCAAGTGAGATTACAAAAAAAGAGTGAGCAAACGAAAGAGAGTGAGAAAAAGAGAACGAATGAAAACCAGAAAGAGAAAATAAGAGATGTCAAAAAAATTGAGATAGAAAATAAGAGAGCTGATTCGGCCATTGAGAGAAAAACAAATTTCTATGCAAGAACAAGTGAAATAAAAAGGCGATGATTTTAAATCAGCCAATGATTGTACTTTTGTACAAAGAGGCGTTAAACACTAACCAATCTGACTCATCTTTGCCTAGTTCTATTGTTTCTCTTTTACAGGAGTTTGATGATATATTTCCCGAGGAGATTCCACATGGCTTACCTCCTATTCGAGGGAACATCAAATTGATTTCATGCCCGGTGCTACAATTCCAAACCGACCAGCCTATCAAAGCAATCCCGAAGAGACAGAGGAGCTACAAAGGCAAGTTAGTGAATTAATGGAAACAGAGTACGTAAGAGAAAGCATGAGCCCGTGCACTGTTCTGGTGATTTTGGTTCCTAAAAATGATGGGATATGGAGAATGTTCGTTGATTACCGAGCAATCAATAATATAACAGTAAAGTATCGACATCCTATTCCTCGTTTAGATGATATGCTAGATGAACTGCATTGTGCATGTGTATTCTCTAAAATTGATTTAAAAAGTAGATATCATCAAATAAGAATGAAAGAGGGTGATGAATGGAAAACTGTTTTTAAAACGAAATATGGTTTATATGAGTGGTTAGTTATGCCATTTGGACTAACATATGCACCAAGTACCTTCATGGGATTAATGAACCATGTTTTGCGAGCTTTTATAGGCAGATTTGTTGTTGTTTATTTTGATGATATTCTCATTTATAGCACAAACATAAATGAGCATGTTGTCCATTTAAAATCAGTTTGGATGTGCTTAGAAAAGAAAAGTTGTTTGCTAACTTGAAGAAGTGCACTTTTTGCACCGATAAGCTTGTGTTTTTTGGTTTTGTTGTGAGTGCACAAGGAATACAGGTTGATGATGAGAAGATTCATGCAATTAAAGAATGGCCAAGTCCTACGAGTGTAGGTTAAGTTCGTAGTTTTCATGGACTTGCTACTTTTTACAAGAGGTTCAAGAAAGACTTCAGCAGTATTGTCGCACCGCTTATTGAAGTCATCAAGAAGAATGTTGGATTCAAATGGGGAGACAAGCAAGAGAAGGGGTTCCAATTGATCAAAGAAAAATTAACTAATGCCCCTTTTCAAGTCCTTGAGCGCATCAATGACAATTCATACAAATTAGATTTGTCCGGTGAGTACAATGTTAGTGCCACTTTCAATGTTTCTGATTTAAGCCCTGTTGATGTAGGTGATGATTTGAGGACAAATCCTTTTCAAGATGAAGGAAATGATGAGGACATGGCTAACAAATGGGATGCGGAGCCTCTTCAAGTTCTAATTGGTCCAGTTACAAGGGCTCGAGCTAAAAGATTCAAGAAAACTCTCAATAGGCTTATTCAACACATTTGGGCTAAGAACCATCTTTGAGGGCCCAAGGATGATGCTATACATGATCCACAATGATGGGTTTCCATGATCCAAGGGAACTTCCACTTTGGAATTTCGTGAGGACCCAACGAACAGAATTAAAATGGTCATATCTTCTTGCCCACAACTCCAAATGGGCTAAAACTTGTTGGGATGGAAAGATGACGTCTTGAACTTCAATTTAGACCTAAGAAAGTTTCATAAAGGATATCATTTGGACCTGTTATGATCGGCCTAAATTCAGCTGGCTGTTGCATCTGAATCTTCTTCCACTTTGGGCTTGCAGCTTGCACCTTTTCTTAATTGTTTCCTTCTGAATTTAATTGTTGCATTATAAGGCTTGCATGCTAAGTTAGGTACTTTCTTTATTTGGATTTTAGGTTACTAGAATTCTATTTAGGTTTATTTCCTATTTCGTAGTTTCTTATTCCTACCAAAATTTTGTTTAGGTTTATTTCATATTTCTTAGTTTTCCTTTTTCTAATTGGTTACGAATTCTCATGTATTTAAATAGCCATTGGCTTTTGGAATAGGACAATTCAGATTTGATTCATACTTTTGGAGAGAAATTTCTCTTTGGTTCTTTTAGAACTTCTGAACTTGTCGGAGTTTCTGTGGTGATCATCTTCGACTTATCAATCAATCTTTCCATAATTGATTGTGGTGTCTTCATTATACCAAGGTTCTTGCTTCAATATAAGCAACGGATCGCGGTCGCGGTCGCGGTCTCAGTCTTCATTATACCAAGGTTCTTGCTTCAATATAAGCAACGGGTCGTGGTCTCACATAAATCTGCTTCTAGACGATCTTGGAGGTTTTCTTGATCTATACATTTCTTAGTTCTTGGCGTGGATCATATCAACTACATTAGCCTTTCCTGGATGGTAATGAATTATATAGTCATAATCACAAATCAGCTCCATCCACCTCATCTGTCTCAAATTCAACTCTTTCTGTGTCGGTAAATTCGTCAAACTTTTATGATCAGTAAAAATTTCACAATTGGCTCCATATAGATGATGTCTCCAAATCTTCAAAGCAAAAACTATAGCAGCCAATTCTAAGTCATGGGTCTGGTATTTCCTCTCATGGTTCTTCAATTGCCTAGATGCATAAACTATAACTCTCCCATGTTGCATCAACACACATCCTAACCCCTGATGTGCTACGTCATTATATACCACAAATCTTTCATCACCAAAAGGAAGCACTAATATCGGGGTAGTAGTCAATTTTTCTTTCAGCAGCTGAAAACTTCTCTTACATTCCTCTGACCACCTAAACTTCACGTCCTTCTTGGTCAATTTAGTCAATGGTTCAGCAATCATAGATTTTTTTGGATGAATCTCCTATAATAACCAGCCAACCCCAAAAATCTTCTAATTTCAGTTACACTCGTGGGTCTTTCCCAATTCAATACTACTTCTACTTTCTGTGGGTTAATTGCTATTCCCCCTCTCGGCACAACATGCCTCAAGAAAGATATTTCACTCAACCAAAACTTACACTTAGAGAACTTTGCATATAATTTCTCTCTCCTTAGAATTTTCAACACTATCTCTAAATGATGCATATGCTCCTCTTCATTCTTGGATATACCAGAATATCATCAATTAACACAATCACAAATCTATCAAATAATGGTTTAAACACCCGATTCATTAGATCCATAAATGCTGCAGGAGCATTAGTCAACCCAAATGGCATCACCAGGAACTCATGATGGCCATAACATGTCCTAAAAGTAGTCTTAGGCACGTCCCCCCCCCTTTATCCTTAATTGATGATAACCTGATCTCATATCTATTTTAGAAAACACCCTAGCTCCTTGTAACTGTTCAAACAAATCATCTATCTTGGGCAAATGATATCTATTCTTAATGGTGATCTTATTCAACTATCAATAATCAATACATAACCTCATTATTCCGTCATTCTTCTTGACAAACAACACAGGGGCTCCCCAAGGTGACATACTAGGTCGAATAAATTGTTTATTTAGTAACTCCTGAAGCTGAACTTTCAACTCTCTCAATTCAGCTGGTGCTATTCTATAAGGTGCTATAGATATGGGTGCTGATCCTGGAATCACTTCAATAGAAAACTCAATCTCTCTATTGAGAGGTAACCCAGACAACTCTTCAGGGGATACGTCAGAAAAATCTTTCACAACCAAGATTTCTTCTAACTTCTTATTTTCCTTGCTAGAATCCACCACATATACCAAATACCCCTCATAACCCTTCTTCAACTATTTACTAGCAGTTAAGCCAGAAATAAGATAGTTAGCAAGTATCTTTCGTTCTTCATGAAAATTAAACTCCTCCTGTCCGGGTATCTTGAACACCACATTTTTCCTAAAACAATCTACCCAAGCATGATATGCAGATAACCAATTCATCCCCAGAATTAAATCAAAATCTGTTATATCCAAAGGCAATAAATCAACTTCAAATTCTCTATCAGCAATATTAATCACACAACCTCGATAAATTGTCTTGATAATAACCCTATCTCCATTAGGAACCTCAACAATAATCGCATGCATAAAAGGACTAGCACTAGCATTAATAGATTTCATATAAATACTAGATGCAAAAGAATGGGTTGCACCAAGATCAATTAATAATCTGGCAGGCCTACCAAGGATAATTATCATACCCATAACAACATCAGGAGCGGCTTGTGCATCATATTGGGTAAATGCATAAACTTTGCTGTCTCTAGACTGAAACTGGAGGCCACATCATTTTTCAGCTACTGATCCTCGACCTCTGCCCTGCACACTCTCTGATCCACTACCTCTTTCCACTGGTCTTCTCCTAACATTTCCAATGCCTACGTCAGCAGATTTCACCACTAAATAATCTACAGCAACATGTCCTCCTTCACCACATACAAAGTATATCTACGTAGAGCAATTCCAAGACAGATGCCCCGTCTGATTACATCTAAAGCAAACCCTTGCCTCTCGATTATACATCATATTACCACTTCCCTCTGGTGGTATACTTACTCCTCTACCATAACACTCAATTCCCATAACCTGTCTCCCAAATCTAGGGATCCCACCGGTATTACTCCGAGCTACAAAAGTAACAAATCCTGCTTGCCTCTGACTCTGTACTACAGTTCTTTGTGACAAAGAACGCCCCATCTGGAGTGGTCTCCGGTCCTGTACACCCATACTACTACCACCTCTAGGTCTCTTAAATCTATACATCTTCAATCAATATCTCCTACCTCTAAACTCCACCAAATCCTTCTCAGTCTGTAATGTTTTATCCACTTGTACAACATAATTCCTTATGCCCATATAAGAGAGTTTAGGCCGAATGTCATAGTGTAATCCGTCTAAATCTCTTACATTTCCTCTTCTTTATATTCACTAATTTAGATAAAAACCTTGACAGGGCTATGAATCTACTATCATATTCAACCACCGATAAATTACCCTGCCTTAGATGAATAAAATCTCTCTCTTGTTGTGCTCGAAAGGTATATGAAAAATACTTCACAAAGAACACATCCTTAAACTTACTCCAAGTTAGAGGTTGTTCCACCTCTGTAGTCATTCTAGGCAAAATATCTTCCCACCATTGTGAAGCCTCTCATTCCAGCATAAATGAAGCAAAAGCAACCTTCTGTCTATCTGTCACCGGTAAGACTTCAAAATATTTCTCAACATGTCTAATCCACTGCTCAGCTTCCACAGGATTTACAGATCCTCTAAAAGATAGGTTTAAACTTAAGAAATCTTACAAAATAATCACCTTGCATCTCATGTGTAAACACACTTTCTGCCTCCTGAACCTCTTATCTCACCACATCAGGTTCTATTCTACCCATTTCCTCTAATCTCCTCTGCAGATTATCAGCCATTTCTTCAGCTACATTCATCCTCTCTATAGCACGATTTAGAACTTCTCTCAATTCATCATTCCTAACCTCATATTCTCTCCCAACTCTACTAGTACTAGCTGCACTATGAATATGTTCCTCACAAGAACCACAGACTCAATTTCCCCCTCTGTTTCAATCCTTCTAAATATTTAGGGGTCTACCGCGTCCTCTCTGATTTTGAATTTTACCTCTAGCTCTAGCACGTCCACGTGTCATCCTCAGACTCTGCATTAAAATATAATTTATTTAGATTTTTTACTTCTTTAAGTTCTCATGCAGTCTACAGAATTATAAAACCAAATGCTCTAATACCAAAATTGTAACGACCCATCCCGAGTTGGCCACCCCCGAGACAGTGTTGTCACATTTTGAAAATTCTAGCACAACACATATATATCACAATAAAATTAATACTAACAGAAATTTTTACATCAATCATCAACCCTCAACAGGGGAGATACAACATTCTGATCTAGACTTAAACATTTTATACAATGTAATATGCATGAATATTTACAAATAAATTTTTATTTTATTTTCTCATTAGTCTGAAGATGTGGACACGTACATAGCTTACAGATAATGATTTCTTCTAAATCTCAACTCACCAAACTATCTGTCATGCTTGCTACCTGAAATCATTGTACAATGAGGGATGATCTTAACAAGCTCAGTGAATTAAATTTACTAGAAGTATTCAATTTGTATATATAGTCTTTTAATATTTAATCATTTATATCTCATATAACCTGATAATAGCATTCTACTATCACTACACATATCATAAGTCTTAGTCTCTATCAATCTCTTCTTCTTATATATTTGTTCACCTTAAGATCATCAATTATCTTACAATTACCTCGTTATGAGGTTCACAGCATATAGTCTACCATTTAGATAGTTCTTATCATATCATAATTTCATGTTTCTTTCTCACCATAACTGTCTCTCTGTAAGACTCATTCATCTATAAATAAATTTACAATAACAAACAACACTTCATCATTTCAATAATACAATCAATATTTAAAACAGATGCAATGCATGAATTATTATTAGGGAACATCTTCCCACACGTCGACATGTTTTTATCTTAGACCGGTTGCCTTCCTAGTTCTTTTATTTCATTTAGACCGGCCCCCTCCCGGTTCTTTTATTTCCAGTATATACCGGCTGTCACGGTTTTTTTCATTTAGACCAGCCCCCTCCCGGTTCTTTTATTTCATGCATATGCATATGAACAATGATATAAAATATGCACATGAACAAAAATATAAAAACAAGCATGTATTCAGACATTTAATTTAGCTATCATGCCTTTGATCAATTTCACATATTTCTTCTCCTCAGATATCACATCAATTTATCAACCATAACTCGTCAAGAATTTCATTTATCACCTTCATTATTAAATCGACTCATTATTCTAATAATATTACTTATCATATAATAATTTTTTCTACACATCCATTATTCCTATCATACCTATCAATCAATTTTTCATCTACCACCAAAACATAAGCTAATAATTTATTCTAATATTATCACTAGATATTTTATATTTATCTTGATTATTTAAAGTAAATCTAACTCACCACGTAGTACTTAGAGCTACCCGTGGATCACCTCCTTGCATTTCCTGCTCCTCTCAGCAATTTCTCCCGGTTGCTAATCGTCATCACCTAACATAATATTTATATTAAATTTCTAATTTATTCTTCAATTCTTCATAATTCACACCCTTTGAAAATTCTCATTTTGAATTCCGAGAAATTTCATGTATGCTAAATTTCAAAAATAAACTTCACTTTATTACCTTATGTTTTTCTTAGAGCTTACCTTGACTCTCTATAAAATTCTCTCGTAAACTTCTTCAAAATTTTACCCTTTCAACATTTCTTTTGGTCCCTACGTGTTTAAAGAAAGAGAGTAATTTGAATCGTAGTTGAAAGAAAACCAAACAGGATTCGGTAAGTAATAAAATAAACTAACGTTTTAAATATATATGCAAATTTTTTTTTTAACACTCAGCACTCACCTCTCTAAAGTTTGCCACGTTTTTGTAATGTTGCCTTACATGTAGCATTACACTTGGCAATAGGTGATAACACTTGTTGCCACGTTTTTTTTAAGAATTGTTTTATAAAATTAAATCTTTCGCATTTAATATATATATATATATATATATATATATTTTAACTATATTTCATAATTATTAAAGTACTTCTTTACCCTTACTTTACAAATACGGGTATTATAGTAAGCCCTGAGGCGTTGAGACGTAAGCCTTGAGGCGTTGAGATGTAAACCTTTTGAAACGTTGGGGCATTTCAAAATTCTAATAAAATAATAAAAATTAATTCATTAAAATAATTTAAATATAATAATTTAAATTTAAATTAATTAATTTTCAACAAATTTTAATACTTTTATAAACTTTCTAGAGCAAATAAATTATAATTATAATTTTAAAATATTAATATATACATTATATTTAATTTTTTTTATTTTTTTATTGTTGTAACTTGTAAATGATTAATTAAATAGTTTATAGTTATTGTTAAGCCAAATAACATGTGATAAATATTTATGAAACACAATGATAAAACTACAAGAACAACTAACTTAGTGGTTAAAGTTTGTATTCTTACTCATTTGAACATGCGTTCAAGCCTTAATCTTGATTTTTTTTCTTAAAATTTTAAGGTCTTTTAAAAAATTTAACAGTAAATACACCCGACCCCGGAGCAAACGATACTTATCAAAAGAAATACCTAATACTTTGAGCCTCAAAGCTTTTTGTTTTAGTCCCGGGTGAGCCCTGGACAAACCCAATAATCAATTTAGCTTCAATTTTTTAGATATTTAAGTCACATAACCTTGAGCGGGTTAAAAGTTGTGCCATCTCTTTCATAAATTCCCCCAAATCTTTGCCATTTGCAAGCTCTTATCGACTAAATGTGATGTTAATCTCAATTGAGGTTATGTTTGGAACTAATATAAATATAATTAATTTTATTTTAAATGAATTAAAAAATAAAATTTATTTAAAAATAAAAAAAATGAATTTTTTATATTTGTTTTTTTATTTTAAAATTAATTTAAATTTTTATGTGTAAAATATTTAAAATAAATGAAAATTTTTTTTAAAAAAAAAAAAAGAAAAGAAAGAGGAAAAGAAATTTTATTTTGGTTAACATAGATTTTTAGAATCTATATTTTGTAGAATTTATTTTTAAATTCTACCAAATCATCTAAATTACCTAATGAATTCATTTCTACATAAATTTCAGATTTTTTTAAGACTCAAAAAGACTTTCTTAAAATTATAAAATTCAAGTATTTTAAAAGATTTTGGATTAATTTGAGGAGTTTTAAAATCTCTCATTTATAATTCAATAACTCTTTTTTCACAACTCCGTTAACACTCGGTAATGAAACTAGCAAAGCCCAACCGTCACAAAGTAGCAGCTCAGCTCCGCTCCTTAATTTCTTCTACTTCGCCGTATCTAACAACAGCGTAATCTCTCTCCAAAACTCAATTAGAGAAATAGAAAAAGAAAAGGCAAGAAAGACAACTTTGTCAGCTCTCATTTCTTCAAGTTCTAAAATAACACAGGTCTCGGGATCTCAGATCTGTAACAAGTATGAAGCCACTCAACAATGGAGAATTCCTCAAGAACCCCACAATAATCAAGATCTTAGCTTTCGTTTTCATATCTTTCGCTTTCTTCTACTTAGGCAAGCATTGGTCCGATAATGGCTACCAGCAACTCATCTTCTTTACCGCCACCACCACTCCAGCCACAACGGTCTCTCTCTCACCCAAGTACAACAAAGCCTACAACATCTCCTCTCTGATTTCGCAAAACGAAACCCAACATGAAGTCCCAACTGTGACGTCTCCGTCACCGTCTCCGTCTCCGTCACCGTCACCGTCACCGTCACCGTCACCGTCACCGCCACCGTCACCGTCACCGTCACCGCTACCGCAACCGCCACCGGCAGCGGTTTCTCTTCCTCCTCCTCCGCTCGATGCGGTCCGGAGCTTCGGGATCGTCGACGAGAACGGCAAGATGTCCGATGAGTTCTACATCGGGGAGTTCGATCCCGAAATGGTCGAGGAGTGGGGGAACAAGACGGAGATTGAGGAAGGAAAAGGGGACGGTGGTGATTCTAAGGTTAGGGTTAAGATTAGAAAATTCGGGATGTGTTCAGAGAGTATGAGGGAGTATATACCGTGTTTGGATAATGTGGAGGTGATAAGGAGGCTCAAGTCGACGGAGAGAGGGGAGCGGTTCGAGCGGCATTGCCCGGAAGAAGGCAAGGGGTTGAATTGCTTGGTCCCGCCGCCCAAAGGGTACATGCGGCCGATTCCGTGGCCGAGAAGCCGTGACGAGGTATTGTTGATTTGTTTTCTTTAAAGAAACAAACTTTTTGGGAATTCAGTTGATTTGGGTTTTTGTTTGGTTGGAGAGAAAACGGAGAGAAATGAAAATTTTGTGTATTTTTTTTGAGTGTCTGAGGATAGCATGACTTCACATTTGTTGCATTTTTGTTTATCTTGAAGAATTTTGCTAGGATGTGGTGGTTGTTGTAAATGCATTTTAGTTTGAAGTACGTACATACTCAAACTTCTGCTTCATTCGTCTTATGCGTCAATCATTGCCATGTTGTTTTTCTGATGGTGTTGGATTTACTAGAATATGAGTTACCCTTTTAAGTAAATGTAGTTGATTCTTTAGCATATGTTTGCAATGGAGTTTCTTACAAGTGAATGCTAATTTCATTTATAGGTATGGTTCAAAAATGTTCCTCATACTCGTCTAGTTGAAGACAAAGGGGGTCAAAATTGGATTTCCAGAGAGAAAAAAAAGTTCAAGTTTCCCGGAGGTGGTACACAGTTTATACACGGAGCAAATAAATATTTGGATCAGATTTCTGAGGTTATTGAATTTAGAACTTAATGCATGTATGAAGTAACTGTGTCTGTGTATCTTATCTCTGATATTTGTTTTGCGATTTTGTATGTATGTAGATGGTTCCTGATGTTGCATTTGGTAAACATACACGAGTCGCTTTGGATGTTGGTTGTGGTGTGGCTAGTTTTGGCGCCTATTTGTTGTCTCGGAATGTCTTAACCATGTCCATAGCTCCGACAGATGTTCATGAGAACCAGATTCAATTTGCTCTTGAGCGTGGTGTGCCTGCAATGGTGGCAGCATTTGCAACGCGCCGTTTATTATATCCAAGTCAAGCTTTTGACTTGATACATTGTTCAAGATGTAGAATCAACTGGACTCGTGATGGTATGCTTTTTCATTCTTTTTAGTAGCAAAGCAAAAGGAAGTAAAGTAGAACAACTGGATAGACAGAGTAAAGACTAGAAATTCCAATTCTTTATGGTTGCAGTTATGCTTTCAGATTCTATTACTCTTATGCTCGTGTAATCAGTCTTTTTTTGGCTAATTTTATGTATTGGCCGACTAAGAAAGTGGACATATGATGACGGATTATGGACCTCGTGGGTTATTGGTTTCCAAAAAAACTGGATCAGAAATTTCTTAGAATGCTCATCTTTCATCTATTGACCATGTGCATTTCCTGTTTTGAAGCAACTGTTTTTTGCTGGCCTTGCTACTAATACTAAGTTGTGATGTTCCCCGGAAAGTATTTTTCCTTGGTTCTTATATTTTTCTACTCTGTTTTGTGTTTAACAGTGAAAGAGGCTCAAATTCTTAAAAGCTTCTAAACATTTTTGTCAGTTATTTATGTTTCTAATGTGATTGTAGTTGCATAAAACTTTACTAATTATCAAGTAATTTTGTGTTATCCATCTCATTCCTTGAAAGTTTTCAAATTTGTTACTTGAGGGATGTCTTCTTATTGTGCTATTTCCTTCTACATACATGGTTATGAAGATGGAATTTTGCTTCTTGAGGCCAATAGGGTGCTCCGGGCTGGAGGATACTTTGCTTGGGCAGCACAGCCAGTTTATAAGCATGAAGAAGTCTTAGAGGAACAGTGGGAAGGTATCACTGCTTGGAACTTTGATTCACATTGAACCTGTTGAAAGTTCTAGTAATAAAACTACTCATTACTTATCCAAAAGAAATCTACTCATTAAGCTTTTGCAAGTTAGATTGTCAAAATTTTTATTTTCACTATTTTAACATTTTCTTATTTTTAGATGATATGAATACAAGTTTTGTTTTGTTCCCCCTGGTTCATTAACAATTTAGCATCATACCAAATGGATTTTAAATTATAGCTTTTTTATATGGCCATGGGTCATCGATATTAGACAAAAACTCTTTCAATCAGAAGAGTGTCTAAATCATAGCAAGGGTTGGCACCCCTTTGGTGCCCTTTTAATGAATTTTATCAAAATAAAAAATAAAAATGTCTAAATCCTAAGTTTCTTAGAAAAGAGTAGATCTATTCTAAGTAAGGACACAACACACATGTCCTAAAGGAAACTCCAGGGAATTAACCATACTTCTTGGATTGGGATGGTGGTGGTAGAGAAAAGATTGACTAGCTATTAACTTGGGTTAAACAATAACCAGTTCAATCCACTTGTAGCTTCTATCCATTTCACCTTGTGGTCTCTTGTGATTTTTTTTTTTTCAGTTCTGATATATAGGGCATAAAATTGAGTGAGAGTATTAGCGTAAGGAAAGGTTAGCTAA
This sequence comes from Bretschneidera sinensis, assembly GCA_023935145.1. Taxonomy (NCBI): domain Eukaryota; kingdom Viridiplantae; phylum Streptophyta; class Magnoliopsida; order Brassicales; family Akaniaceae; genus Bretschneidera; species Bretschneidera sinensis. The sequence goes on from CM043703.1 coordinate 22,144,188, forward strand.
AATGAGAAAATCATGCTCTGTTTGCATTGGTTTTACTGACTATTTTGTGTTTCAGTTGCATCACTGGTTTACCACCATACATGAATGTGTTTTGTCTATCTCTACTTTCAGAGATGCTTAACCTTACTACTCATCTTTGCTGGAACCTTGTAAAGAAGGAGGGATATATTGCAATATGGCAGAAGCCAGTCAACAACAGCTGTTACTTAAGTCGCGAGAAGGGTACCAGACCTCCATTGTGTGATCCAGATGATGACCCAGACAATGCTTGGTATATTCGATATACCGTCCTCCTTTTTGTATGTGTGTGACCTTGTGTGCGAATGGTGTGACAATTTGATCAATAGACTGTTGTTAATTATCTCTTTTCCTTAAGAGTGTGTTTGGTGGACAAGATGAGAAGAGGATGAGATGTCTCATTCGGTCTTCATCCGGTCATTATATGATAATATAATCCTTCTTTGTGGGGTAGGATGAGACATCCTATCATCCTACTTACCTATCTTATCTTATCCCCATCCTTGTTATGCCCACCAGATGCACCCGATTTTGTTAACCTTTCACCTTATATTAGCCAGTAACAATGTGGAATTGAGATACAGGAGTGTCATTTTCCATTCCTTTATTATCAAGGTGAAAAAATCTTTTTGTTCAGATAAAACTAGGTGTAAATGACCTTAATGGTATGCGTGATATCGGATTGCGTGCATGAAGTCTTTTTTGCCTGGCCAAACTTGAACTTAAGATTAATTGATTAAATTCTTGGTCATTCATGACCCAAGACACTATTCCCTTCTTTTTGTATTGTTCAAACACAAAGGCTCTTGAATTTAAACAGAAGCAGCTTCCTTTTCTTCTTTCCCACAGTTCTTTTAATAAATTATCGCATGAAAGGTCAAATATTTGTTTTGGCAAGGAAACTGGGAAACCATCGCTGGGGTAGATTCTGTGTTCAAATCTTAACAGGGAACAACTCTCACCTCTGCTCCCACCCAACACGCATGCGCACAAGAAGAAAGGAAAGAAGAAAACATGTGGATTGTATGCTTTTTAATTGTTTGAACTTGTTGACTGTTTACTAGCTGACATATGGTATTGGCAAATCTTTGTTGAATTGTTCCAGGAAAACTTTTGATACTTGGAAGAAAGCCTGTCATTCAAATGCCAGGAAAATATACAGTTTACTAGACCTGAAAATCTCCTTGGAAACCCTGTTGCAGTGTAGCTGTGAATTGATTCTTTCCTTAGTCATCTTTAGCTACATGAAACATATTTCTGGAAGTCACAGAAAAATTAGTGCTAATTGCCTGACGTGAGAAGCAAAAAAATATTCTGATAAAGACATCCAGCATTTGCTTGTTTCTTCGAGACCGACAAACTCAGTCAATTGTTTTTCTGAATTCTTTTGACTCTTCTTTCTATGTTGCTTGAGTTTGCAATTTCAGTCGATCACTGTTATTGGCTTAATTTTCTTGTCCATGCATGACATTCAGCAGGTAATTCTTGGGGTTTATCTGTAGGCAAAACTTGTGAAGGCATTTTTGAGAAATTTTAGCCTTTTCTATAGTATAACGTTTCATGCATCTGACCTTGATTGCTTGTGGTTTAGGGATTTCTGATTATTTTCGGTTATAGAATCCGTCTTGTGATTATTTTAGGTATGTTGATCTGAAGGCATGCATTACTCGGATTCCTGAGAATGGATATGGATCTAATGTTGCTCCATGGCCTGCCCGTTTGCAAACTCCCCCTGATAGGCTGCAGACCGTACAAATTGATTCTTACATAGCTAGACAAGAGCTCTTCAAGGCAGAATCAAAATACTGGAATGAAATAATAACAAGCTACATCCGTGCCTTCCATTGGAAGAAAATGAGATTGAGAAATGTTTTAGACATGAGAGCTGGCTTTGGCGGGTATATCATATTTTGCCCATTTTGTGCTTGCTTCATTGTGATGTTTCTTCCAAATTTATCATATTTTTTGGTTTGTTCATTGGTTTTGGCAGATTTGCGGCAGCATTGATTGAGCAAAGACTTGATTGCTGGGTTCTCAATGTGGTTCCTGTTAGTGGGCCCAACACTCTGCCTGTTATATATGATCGTGGACTAGTAGGAGTTATGCATGATTGGTACTATTCGTAACTGTTTCATAATAGCTTACTATGTTCATTTCATCAGATTATTATTTGGATACTGTCATTGATTTTAGATGCTGTCACGAATGTTTTTGATGATTTCAATTCTATATCTTGAAATAATTTTCTATACTTAAGTCATTTGCCTCCTCTCTTGCTTTTCCTTCGCCATAATTTTCGTATTTCATTGTTAATTTCTTCCCTTTTGTCTGATGATGGTGTGCAATTGAAATCTGATTGCTCATTTATCATTCATTTGTCATATATATATGTACAGAGTTTCAGTAAGATTGTGCACATGTTATTGCTGGTTACTGTTACATAGACCAAGTTATTGTTATTAATGAGTTGTACAATTAATCAGGTGTGAGCCGTTTGATACATACCCGAGAACCTATGATTTCTTGCATGCAGCTGGCCTCTTCTCTATTGAGAAAAAAAGGTAAGTATTACTCTCTGGTCCAATTTTTGGCTGGCAGAATGTCTTTGTAATGCACTAATATTGTCTTCTTGATCTGTAAAAGGCTATGGGCATTTGAGGATTCAGAAGTTTTGAGCCGAAGTAGAAATTTATATGATTTAGACTAGGAATTCATATAAATTTAGAAATTTTTATGGAAAATGGATAGTTTAGAATTATGTGGACCTTGAGGGGATCTTTGTGCGAAGTCTAGAAATGGTTATGATTCTAGATTTTCTGCTGATAAGGTGACTGTTTTTCTTATCTATTTTATTTCTTTGTATCAGATGCAAGATATCTACTATCATGCTTGAAATGGATCGGATTTTGAGACCTGGTGGACATGTATATATTCGTGATTCTCTTGATGTCATGGATGAACTTCAAGAGATCGCAAATGCAATGGGGTGGCACACATTATTGCGAGACACGTCTGAGGGTCCTCATGCAAGTTACAGGATTTTAACATGTGAAAAACACCTCCTGCATGCCTGAAGCAATGGGACATGAAAAGTAGGTTTCATTTTTCTGGAGAATGGTGATAACTGTAAAGATATGATCAAGAAGACGGGCTAATGTCTTCTTCAACACAGCAGTCTAAAATGGTAGAGAGAAAATGCTCAATGAAAACATAAATTGAACTGGGAAAGAGAGAAATGTGTCAAATATGCGAGTTAGAGAACATCACAAATCCTCGATACCCTTTTGAGATTAATTCTTGTTTTATAGTATTCATTATTCAGTGGGTGTAGATTTTGGTATGGCAAGATCCGAGCCGGTCCTGGACGTCCTTTGATGCCCAATAAATTGCAGCTCCTTTTGTAACTCACCGGTAAAATGTGTCATCATTGTATATGCGCGTTTCCCAGACTTTGTACTTTCATACTTGTTTTGTTTGTAAATCTGATCAAAATTGGTAAAAATTATAAATAAATTGGTTAAACTTTTTTTTTTTCGTATGTTAGATTCTTACTACAATTTTATTTAAGAAATCAAAACATGATTTTTTTCCTATTCATTTAAAAATAAAATAAATTATAGTTTTATATGGTTACAAAAACGGATAATTAAGATTGAATTTCCGTTCACACCGGAAGGGAGAAAAGATAGTCATACGGAGAGCGACCTTTTCTTATGTCCCATCAGCCCAGTGGCCTCCATTCAATGGAGGGGTACTTTTGAACAGGCAAAATCATTCCATGCAGCTTTGTAGCCGACCTTTTATCGTGTCACTGTGATATTGGGTAGCGTTTATGATGGTTAATTTGGCGAAAGAACTACAGCTTGCAAATGTTATTCTTGAAAGCGATTCCTTAGAGGTGGTGAATGCTTGCAGATGTGGTGCAGAGCAGCTGGCTTCATTTGGGCATATCATTGATGAAATCATAGAGGAATTGGGTTCTTTTAGTAGTGTGATATTTATACGTATTTTCAGGAATTGTACTGCGGTGGTTAACCACCTGGCTCGCTTGGCTTTGTCTTAAATGAGTTTGTCTTGATTGGATGGGAAAAGCTCTTCTGTAATTTTTTAATTTACGCACTATTATACTTTAATTTTATAATATATATTTTTTTTATTTTAATGAAAAACAAAATAATAAAACATGTTAAATCATTTTCTTTTATTAATTTTTAAACATTCAAACAAAAATCACAAGTATACCCCTCAATTTTCTCTTCTTTCTTTCCCATCATATCATTTCCTTTCTTTTACCTCCTACTTCCCATACATAGGATTAAATGGAAACTTACAAATCTAATTCGCATGTTACACCATACATTCATCAAGTGTGTTGAGACAATCACTGTTTTGATATATAAATTTGATATCAGAGTGGCAAGAAAATGACCTCATAGAGGTCCTGCATAACAATACGGTCATCATCAAGGACATTGTGAGGAAGGCATCAAAATAGTCGTGCATAAAGCTACTTTGATATCAGAGTAGCAAGAAAATGACCTCATAGAGGTCCTTCATAACAATACGGTCATCATCAAGGACATTGTGAGGAAGGCATCAAAATAGTTGTGCATAAAGCTACTTTCCTTTTCTAAGCCAGCTACTTTTCTGATATTGGCCTCCGCATTCGCTGGCTTTGACTGTGATACTGTTGCACAGGTCTCTGCGTGGTTGGATTGTTTGGATGACTTCCTCGCATCATGTTTTGAAATTGAAGTTGAGATTGCTGGGGTGAATGAGATGGCCTCGTGTTCAGAATTCGATGTTGAACTTGTGGGGGTGACTGCACGCTTTGAAATTGAAATTGCGTTTGCAAAGGGGAAGGCAACGACCTTGTGTTCTGAAATCGATGTTGAACATACGAGCGCGAGGGCGAGGATGAGGGCGAGGGCCTGGGGAACACTGGACGAGTCTTGTGCCCACCATCGTGGGTTGTTCTTGCAATTAAGTGTAAAGTTTGTGGCCTGGTTAGAGTGGCGAGGAGAGAACCCTGATTGTGACTGTTCAAGATAAGCCTATTGCGGGACATCGCAAATGCATCACATATCCTGTTCAATTGATTAGCAGTAACTGCCCTGGCTGAGTTTTCTGGCTGCTCGAAAGGATCCTCAATCTGATCAGACATCAGCATGGCAAGGAATTAGATTGGAGCAGTTGTAATAATTGGTACTATTAAATTGGAGAAAGTGAAACCAAATTTCTAAGAGAAGGATAGAATTACAAATATCGCATAAGTTTTGGGAAACCGTCTCGTATTGCCTCTTATGTCTTCCCATCTTCCTGTGAAGGGGCAAATTCTTAATTCTGAAGTCTTTGAACTTATGTCAGAAAACTGCAAAAAAAAAAAAACAGTTAAGAAAACGGATTATAATGTCACCCTTTCCATTACCAGAAGTAAATTCATAAACTAGGGATTCCTCCCTTGAACAAAGAATCCACCACCTTCCCAAAATGACTATCTACCAAAAATGGAGTATGTATTAAGATATACTACAAGGTTAAAAAAAAGTTGGCATTCAATAAAAATAGCTACAAAAATTTACCTTCTAGTTTGACATTAATTGTAAATATAAACAAAACAGCTTATGACAAGAGTGATCACCTTCGCAAAGAAAGAAATAAAAAGCTCAGACAAAGAACTTCGGTTGACTGCCCGAGATTTGTCTGATTTAAACCTGGCTATGTTAGCAGCACATATTTCCGCTATATGTCTCTCTGCATTAGCCCTCAGACCTGCATGAAGCATGTTGGAACATTATTCTATCAATAAATCAAAATTTGTTTTCTAATTAGTGAATCATCATTTTGAATTCACAATCACTTTTCAAGGTTTTTGAATTATTCCACGACACAAAGACCCATTAGAGTTTTCAGAGAGCAACACCAGCAACCAAAATTATTTGTTTGTTACACTTTTTATTGGTGATAACCTCCAAAACAGTCTAGTACTCAAGAATATAATGGCAAGTAGCTGTATCAAATAGTAAAGAGAACTGAAGAGTCCTGTTTAGTAGAGGGAGGGAGGGAGGGAGGGAGGGAGAGGGGGATATATATATATATATATATATATATATATATATATATAGAGAGAGAGAGAGAGAGAGAGAGAGAGAGAGGGATATTTTCAAGCACATGAGAAGATTTTCCAGAACCTGATAAACTTCTATAGCATTGCCGTTATAACTGAGGAGTGAGGACCAATTAGATCATTTCTTGTCCAATTCAACTTTTATTTTGAAAGAGCACATAAATGACACCATTTAAAGACTTTCTAAAAAGAGTACAACTCGGGGTATGTCCTTATTTATATTTTCAAGCTAATTAAGATTAAATTAATCAAATACCTGTAAGATCCTCAACAACATTCCGAGGGTATATATCTTTCAGAGGAGGCAAAATTGCAGGTACACAAGTCTGCCAGAAATAAAAAGTCACAAAAAATGATAAATAAAGTGAAAGTTCCATATTATCTTTTAAAACTGTAGTTCCTTTTTTCTTGATGGATAAGGAAAGAAGTTCTAGCTATTACCATTCAGAAATACATCCAAGTTAAAATTACAATTGCACAGAAGCAAAACAAGAGTTAAACAAAATGAAAAGACATGAAAATAAAGACTAGCAGACCAGGTGAATCCAGCAGCAAACAGAAAGACACATGTCGACACATTGGACAATATGGCCAGAATACAACACTTTAGTTTTGGTGAGACGGTTGAAAATGCCTATTTTGCATGGTGAGTACACAATGATGAGTTAGAGAAAGGTTTGCATATTATATGATGTTTCTCAGCAAACCAAGTCCACTTGGACCACTATTTATGCAAATTCCATAAAGTAGCTGAAGCAGCAAGGGTGTCATAATTCTAACTATCCATTTGACTGCATATCAGAAATAAAGATCAAATCACCTGAAAGTGGAACACAACAAGCAAGCTGAGCGAATAGGAGTTCAAAGTCCCAGACTTTGGATTATTGATATCATGAGCTATGGCCCATTCCTTCACCTACACAAGCATGGTAGTAACACATCAAATGGTTGCCCTTCACGACAGCCTGTTGGTTTCTTATCAAAACATACCAGCAAAATCATGTCACGGAAACGTTCATCTATCTTAGTGATCCAAAACAAGAATTTGGATTTTATTTGGCCCTGCAGATTATTAATTGAAATATCACAAGAGATGCTCTGGTGGTTGTGCTCAAATTTCAAAATGGGAACTCTTGCGTTGGGAATAAATTCAACCCTGCGAAATCCACCTGTAGTTCAATGTTATCATTTGATTAACACAGGAGTCATGTTTATTGTGAACAATCAAAGCATAACTGAACATGTATACTCAAAACACACATTCAAGTAAGACGGTGTTTGGGATACCTTATACACTCATTAAACCAGCTCCTAAGCTTATCACTTATGTGACATGAGAAAAGAATTCAGTAGCTATTTTATTTTTTCTTTCAAAATTAAAAATAGAGACCATTAAGTTGAACAAATCACCTTTCTGTCTCAATGCTCTTAGTAATTCCCCAAGTAAATTTTGTTTACGCTTCTTTCCAGCAGATGAAATACATGAGCCATTGGTTAACTCAATAGAAATATCCAAGTCTCCCCAGCGTGTAAAGAGATTGGACACAAATGATCCAAATGGCTTCACATTTGCACCTGTTAGCATCATTAGTCCATGAATCCACAATAAAAATCAAAGCAAATGAACTATCATCTAAATATTTTTCATGGATTGCTAATTCTCTTTGTAGCATTTCTTTTTACATCTTAATGTGATAAGACTATATTACTGGAATATCTCTATCTTCAGTTTATATAATGACACAACCCTTAGGATTTCATGGGATGTTGTTTCACTTTCTACAATCATCTGAAACATTTCAATGGATGGATCTGTGCCTTAATATGCCGTGGAATACACAATAGTATTCCTTTTATCCAGTGGTGCCTATCTGAAAGAAGAGTTTAAACCTTTTTTGAGGTAAATTTGTAGATGACTATATGAGTTAATATGCTATAGATCAGAAAATTTGAACAACTCAAGCAAATAAAGAAAAGAGGAAAACCAACAAAATGGAGCAGCAGTCACCTCTCAAGCTTTCCACAGATTGTACAACTTCCCTCAGTTCATTAATGATTTTAAATCGCACCTCCCGGTCCTCCCGTAAAGGTTGGATCACATGAAGTATTTCATTGAGAGTAGGTTCCAATATGCTATTAGAACTCATTTTACTTCACACTATAATGCCAAAGAAGTAATTAAGCATGTCAAAAAACTCAAGTATAACAATCACTGATCAAAGATAAACATAATACAACACAGGAGCTGGTTCACACCTAATGATGCTAATGGACGTAATTGCAGAAGCACCTTCAAACATTTCACGGAATCAACTCCTTATAGCCCCTTGTAGCAACAAGGGTAACCTGAAAACTTGAGAATTGTTGACATAAATAAAGATCATAGATCAACATATCTTATATTGCTACAACAGAGTCCTTCATCGAATTTATAACAAAAATAACAATGCATGGTCTTTACTCTTTTTGTAGAGTGAATGACCATGTTGAAAATAAATGTGGGCACCAAATCACGTGAGTTGACGAGTTAGCATCTTATCATATAAAACATAATCTTAGTAGTATCATATGAATTTAGAAAATTTAACCAAAAAAGTGTCTTCTCCATCTAACCCTCCAAAATTTTCAAAATAATCAGTTCATGCAATACAAATTTATGATTTATGAAAGGGAGCAACCTATTCAGTAGTAAGAAAATGGTTTTTACACCTCATCTAAAAAACTTGGGTGCTTCAAACAGCCGTTATTGGGTTAAACAAGTACTTCCTCATCTTTCCCATAAGTCACCATCGTCTTCCAAAACCTTAAACGTGATTCTAAGCCACCCAAGTCAAATTAGGGGGGAAATTCAAACCAATAGAAATGAAGAAAAGTAAGAATCTCCAATGCAGTAAAGGACACTCCAACATCTTATATTCTGCATTATCACCTCGTTTATTAGTACCAAGTAAGCAACAAGAATTTAAAATTTTTATTTTCAATTCAATAACCAAAACCCACTACCAATTGATAGATTGTATCATCAAAAAAGTGCAAATTTTTTTACAATCCCACATCAAATATTAAACTAAATACTCCAATTCACAATAAGTTAAGTAAATACAGAGAGAGGAAACGACACTATTGACAATTCTTTTTAAAAACTGAACCTTTTTCCTCAAAATTAAAATCACAATATAACCAAATTAGCAACTGATGTTTAGAGGAAAAAAAGTCCAACTTTAATTAGTAATTAATATATAATCATAAGCGCCTGTTAAACGGTAAGATGACCAGAAATAGAGCGCTTACCATCAAATAGAGAGAAGACCCTTTTCTTAATCCTCTTTCCTCTAGGGGTTTTGACTACTCTTCCCTCTTCAACTAAGAACAATATGGTCACCCAAAGTCACCACCCAATTTCATCAAACAAGCACCATTTTCTCTTGTACCAAGTCTTGTTACTGTCTTAGTACATATAAATATTAAATATAAAAGTAGAGGGTTGGGTTTTCCTTAGTAAGGAGGGTTGGGTTTTCCTTAGTAAGGAGGGTTTTCTCTATCTTTGTTGCCACTTTAATATCATCGTAGGACCATCAAAGGACAATACATAATTGATTAAAAATAAATAAATAAATAGTAAATTAGTAATTAATGAAAATAAATTAATCAAAAATTTATTAGTAATTATATAGATTAATCTTTAAAAAAGTTTAGAGAGTGTCCCAATCACCCAAAAAGGTGACGCATGTATATCGTATAGTACTTCTCATAATCAGTAAGGACAATATTAGCGAGAAAAAAAGGAGTCAAGTAGAGTCACTTACGTCGTTGATGGTCAATGGAATTGTATATTTGTATTGAGGACATTAGAATTAGATTTGATTGGTTGCTTGGTTTTCGGTGCTTTGATCAAAATTCACAACTGAGATTTTGACTTTCTTGCATTTTGGGAGAGACGCTTTCTCGACTCAATGTGATAATCATCTCATTTATTTATTTTTTTTACTTAATTGAGTTTTCATGTTATAATTTTTTTAATTGAATATTTGTAGTTTTAAATTTATTTAAATTATTTGATTTTTTGTATGATGTATATGCTTTTAACATAGTTTTTGTATTAAAAAAACTCTCTCGTTGAGTTTAAATTTTCTTAAAACATGCAAAAATTTACAAATTTTTTATAATGATAATTTGAATTGATAAAAAAAATATCCATGAAAGATTTATGTAAGAAAAAAAAATTTAATCAGTTTATAAATACATACATCAATAACATATAAAAATATATTTATAAATTTAAGTGAAACTTTACATTAATTAAAACATAATTACTACATTCAAAGTTCCTTTGGCACCCATTAGTTGGAGTGGTGTAGGGACCACATATTTCATTACCATGAAAATCTAAAAGTTTGCAACATCTCATTGTATTTGCAAATGATAGACATTCCCAATAAACAAATCATTTATTACAAAGCTAAAACGAGTAAAAGAAGTCATCACTAGAATAAAATCTTTATTATTAGTCTATACAAAATTCGTATAAAGAAATTGAGAGATTATTTACCCGACAGTATTTGTTGGACAACGTTGTTTTGTCTGGATGAGATTTTCAATCAAATGCTTTGAAAACAACAGTTTATAATAAAGCGAGAGAAATAAAAAAGGGTGAAATATCATAACGAAGAAACCATGGGAACGTGACTCACGGAAAAATGATTAGCACGCAGATAGAGACGCAACCAAGAAAAATAAAGATAAATTAAAGTGACATATATAAGGGAAAGTATCTGCCCGAATAGGACAATAATTTATCGGTAAAATATCATAGCCTATCGGCAGCTTTTTGCGTCCAAATGCACACCCAGTTTTACATATATTCGGTTTGATTGTTTTACCAAATATCAAAAATATTTTAGCTCTATATTTATTAACCAAAATGATGTTGGGGTGAGATTAAAATCAAATTTAAATAAGAATTTATTTTTAAAAATATTTATAAAAATTTTAGTCAAATTAAATTTAACATGATCCAAAAACCAATGTTGTAAATTTTGCGCTGAACAACGTTTCAGTTTAGTTATTTAAAAAACGTTTATGTTTTAGCATTTTCACATAAGTACTTGTTAAATTACATATATTTCAATATATATATATATATATATATATATATATAAATTATAAGAAAACAATTATTATTCAATTATACAGATTAATCATACCCAAATTTTTACTTTAAAATCAATTATAAATTTTTTAAGTATAAATCCAAATTGAGATTTTGTTCTACTATTAAATTACATACCTTTTATATATAAAATTATAAATATATATCATAATAAAACAATCATCATTTAAATATAAAATGATAAGAATAATATATCACTCACATCATTCAAAATCCAAATACTAACACAAGCAACACCAATAAGATAATTTATCACCTACATCATCTAAGATAGAGTTATTGTTTTTCCTTGTAGAACTATCCAATAAGATTTGTGTAATATTTGTATTTTAAGAATAATGGTGAATGTGTATTTTTAATAAATATGACAAAGAGTTAAAAATCCCAGAATGGCTGAATAAAGATTTCTGGAGACAAAAGTTGAAAAGCAAATAAAATAAAAAATAAAAAAATCAAACGATGAACAGTAAACTCGTGGCAGCACACCTGCTGCCACCGAGAGAATAATTTATAAGATAATGACTTTTGTTATCTTTTCATTTGCAGCACACCTGCTGCCACCGAGAGAATAATTTATAAAATAATGACTTTTGTTATCTTTTCATTTGTTGCCTAGTGTGAAAGTGGAGAGAATATAATTATTATGTTTTCTTTAGCCATCTTGATGTTTTTGCAATATTCTTACTATCTCCATATCGTGGAGACCTTGGAAGAGAGGGGGAGGCTGCTGATTTTCAGCCCAAGCTTCTCTATAAATATGTGGAATAATTTCGTGTAGTTACACGAAGAAATTTTCTTATAGTTCCAAATATGTCGTCTGTGTTCTTAAAACACTTGGGAGTTCAAAGAAAGGTGGAAGTAACAAAATTTTGAAAGTATTTTCGAAAATATTTTATAGAGAATTTCGGGAAGCTATCAAAATAGCAGAAGGTAATGTTATTTTAAAATTTATGAAAGTTTTAGGAAGTTAAAGTGGGAATTTTTCAAACTGTGTGGTTTATAGAGAAAAGAAGAAATAACAAGAAATTTAAATTCAAATATTATGTCAGGTGTTGGCAGTCAGCAATCGGGAGAAAATTCGAAGAAGAACGGGAAAGGCAAAGAGGTGGTTCACGAGTAGCTTTAAGTACTACGTGGTGAGTTGGATTTACTTTTAGTAGTCTAAATAAAAATCAATTATTTGGTGATATTATTTTAATTAATTATTAAAGTATACTTGGGTGATAGATGAAAAATTGATTTATGGGTATGCTAGGAAATTTGGTCAGGTAGAAATATTTTTCTGTGAGAAATGATATTTTTGAAAATCATAAGTTTATTTGAGAATAAAAGCGATAAATAAATTATTGATGAGATATATTGATGTTTTAATACGAGTTATGATGAGATGAATTTTAGTAGATCTTGACAAATTTTGGTGAATGATTTGAGGTGAATTTTAGTGGATCTTAACAAATTTTGGTGGATGATTTGAGATGAAATTTAGTGGATCTTGACAGACTTTAATTGATTATTTGATGTGATTTGGGAAGAGAAGAATTTAGTGGAATTTTTATATAATTTGATAAAAATCAGGATGATTGGTTGTAAGAAATTTTAAAGAAACTTTGTTATATAAAATTTGTGGATAATAAGGATAGCCAAATTAAGTGGTTTGAATCTTTATATTGTTTTTATATTACTGTTTATATTACTGTTTCATATCATTGTTCATGCGCATATGCATTTAATAATATAACCAAAAGAATCAGGAAGGCAGCCGGTCTAATGAAATAACCGTGACAACCGGTATATGCTGGAATGAAAAGTGAAAACCGTGACAGTCGGTATATACTGGGATGAAAAGTGAAAACCGTGACAGCCGGTATATGCTGGAATTAACCGGGAAGGCAGTCGGTCTGATGAGAATAAAAGAACCGGGAGGGTAGCCGATCTAAGATAATAACAACCTGTCGACAGGTGGGAAGACGTTCCCATCATAATTATTCATGCATTTACATCTGTTTTAATTATTGCTGCATTATTTGAGATGTTGAGATGTGATATATTATTGTGAATTAAATTATAGATGGCTGAGTCTCATAAAAAGAGACAACTATAATGATGAGATTATTGAGATGCTGCGATGTAGTATATAATTGTGAATTAAATTATAGATGGTTGAGTCTCATAAAAAGAGACAGCTATAATGATGAGATTTTTGAGATGCTGAGATGTGGTATATTTTTGTGAATTTAATTATAGAAGGTTGAGTCTCATAGAAAGAGACAGTAGGGTGATAAGACTTATCTAAATGATGAACTTTTTGATACGAACCTCATTACGAGGTAATTAGGAGATAATTGATAGTCTTAAGGTAAACCAATGATTGAGAAGAAGAGATTGATAGTAGAAAGTTGTCATCAGGTTATGCGAAAAATAAAGATTTAATATTAAAGGATTATTTATGGAATTTGGAATACTTTTAGTAAATTTAATTCGCTGAGCTTGTGAAGCTCACCCCTCACTGTTCAATGATTTCAGGTAGCAGTCAAGATAAATAGTCTAGTGGGTTGAGAATCAGACGAGATCTTTTTCTGTAGGCCACGTATGTATCAATATCCTCAGACAATCGAGTTAAAGACTTGTAATAATTTTATTGTAAATATTCATGCATTTATGTATATTATGTTTAAGTGAATATCAGATTTGTTTACCTCTCCTGTTAAAGGTAAAAAAAAATAAAAAAATCAGATAGTATTATATTTATTGTTGCATATATGTGTCGTGCTTGGATTTTCAAAATGTGATGACACCATCTAGGGGTGGCCAACCTGGGATGGGTCGTTACAATTTTGGTATCAGAGCATTAGGTTTTAAGATTCTGTAGACTGCATGAGAACCTAAAAAGTGGCAGATCTAAATAAATAATATTCTTAAATGCAGAGTTTGAGGATGACACGTGGTCGTGCGAGAGCTAGAGGTAGAGTTCAAAATTAGAAGGGACGTGGTAGACCCCCAATTTTTAGGAGGACTGAAGCAGAGGAGGAAGTTGAGTCGGTGGTTCCCGCAAAGGAACATGGTGATAGTGCAGCTGGTACGAGTAGAGCTGGGGAAGTATCTAAAAGTAGGAATGATGAATTGCAAGATGCTCGTAACCATGCTTTAGAGAGGATGAATGCAGAAAATAATAGAGGAAAGGGATGGAAGAGAACCAGAGGTAGTAAGGCAAGAGGTTCCTGATGGAGGGGTATTTGCAAATGAAATGCAAGGGGATTGTTTTGTGAGGTTTCTTAAGTTTAAACCTCAGTCGTTTAAAGGATCTGTAAATCCGGTGGAAGCTGAACAGTGGATTGAGCATTTGGAGAAATATTTTGAGGTCTTACCAGTGTCTGATAAACAGAAGGTTGCTTTTGCTTCATTTAAGCTGGAGGGTGAGACTTCTCAATGGTGGAAGGATATTTTGCCTAGGATGAGTACATGAATAGATCAACCTTTGACTCGGAATAAATTTAAGGATGAGTTCTTTGCAAAGTATTTTCCAGATTCTTTTCGGGCACAACAAGAAAGAGAATTTATCCACCTAAAGCAGGGAAATTTATCGGTGGTTGAATATGATAGTAAATTTGTAGCCCTGTCAAGATTTGTACCCGAGTTCGTGAATACAGAGGAAAGAAAATGTAAGAGATTTTTAGACAGATTACGCTACGAAATTCATTTTAAACTCTCTTACATAAGCATAGGAAATTATGTTGTACTGGTAGATAAAGCATTAAGATTAAGAGAGATTTAATAGAGTTTAAAGGTAGGAGGGATTGGCTGAAGAGAACTAGATTTGAGGGATCTAGAGGTGGTAGCAGTATGGGTGTACAGGGCGGGAGACCACCCCAGAGGGGGCGTTCTTTGTCACAAGGAACTGTAGGGCAGACTCAGAGGCAAGCAAGATCTGTTACTTCAGTAGCTCAGAGTAATACCAGTAGGACCCCTCGATTTGGGAGACATGCTATGAGGATTGGGAGTTATGGTAGAGGAATGAATATGCCACCCAGGGGAAGTGGAAATCTGACTTATGATCGGGAGTCAAGGGTTTGCTTTAAATGTAATCAGATGGGGCATTTATTTCGGAACTGCCCTACACATATACGCTTTGTTTGTGGTGAGGGAGGACATGTTGTTGCAGATTGTCCAGCGGGGAAGTCAGCTGAAGCAAGCATTGGAAGTGTTGGAAGAAGACCGATGGAGAGAGGCAGCGGATCAGAGAGTGTACGAGGCAGAGGTCGAGGATCTATAGTAGAGCGAGGATGTGGCAGTCAGAATTATTCCAGAGATGGCAGAGTCTATGCATTGACCCAGCAGGATGCACAAGCCACTCCTGATGTTGTTATGGGTATGATATCTATCCTTGGTAGGGCTGCTAGATTATTGATTGATCCTGGTGCAACCCATTCTTTTGCATCTAGTAGTTATATGAAATCTATTGATGCTAGTGCTAGTCCTTTAATGCATGCCATTATTGTTGAGATTCCTACTGGAGATAGGGTTATTATCAGAACAATTTATCAAGGTTATGTGATTAATATTGCTGACAGAGAATTTGAGGTTGATTTATTGCCTTTAGATATGATAGATTTTGATGTAATTCTAGGGATGAATTGGTTATCTACATGTCATGCATGGGTAGATTGTTTTAGAAAAAATGTGGTGTTCAGGATAGCTAGACAGGAGGAGTTTAATTTTC
The DNA here is from genome assembly GCA_023935145.1 of Bretschneidera sinensis. Lineage (NCBI taxonomy): Eukaryota > Viridiplantae > Streptophyta > Magnoliopsida > Brassicales > Akaniaceae > Bretschneidera > Bretschneidera sinensis. Next base: position 22,160,220 of record CM043703.1, read on the forward strand.
AGAGAGAACGTAAAATACTAGTTAATTGTCTGATTTCTGCCTTAACTGCTAGTAAATGGTTGAAGAAGGGTTGTGAGGGGTATTTAGCATACGTGGTGGATTCTAACAAAGAGGGTAGACAATTAGAAGAAATCTCGGTGGTAAAAGATTTTTCTGATGTATTCCCTGATGAGTTGTCTGGATTGCCTTCCAATAGGGAGATTGAATTTTATATTGAAGTGATTCCAGGATCCGCACCCATATCCATAGCACCCTATAGAATGACACCAGCTGAATTGAAAGAGTTGAAAGTTCAGCTTCAGGAGTTGCTAGATAAACAATTTATCCAACCTAGTACATCACTCTGGGGAGCCCCTGTGTTATTTGTCAAGAAGAAGGATGGGACATTGAGGTTGTGTATTGATTATAGACAATTGAATAAGATCACAATCAAAAATAGATATCCTTTACCCAGGATAGATGACCTATTCGAGCAATTACAGTGAGCTAGAGTGTTCTCTAAGATAGACTTGAGGTCGGGATATCATCAATTGAGGATAAAAGAGGGGGACGTGCCTAAACTGCTTTTAGGACACGTTATGGTCATTATGAGTTCTTGGTGATGCCTTTTGGGCTGACCAATGCTCCTGCGGCATTTATGAATCTTATGAACCTGGTGTTTAAACCATTCTTGGAAAGATTTGTAATTGTGTTTATTGATGAAATTTTAGTATATTCTAAGAATGAAGAGGAGCATATGCGACATTTGGAGATAGTGTTGGAGATTCTGAGGAAGGAGAAATTATATGCGAAATTCTCTAAATGTGAGTTTTGGTTGAATGAAATATCCTTCTTGGGGCATGTTGTGTCGGGAGAGGGAATAACAGTTGATCAACAAAAAGTAGAAGCAGTGTTGACTTGGGAAAGACCCACAAATGTAACTGAAATTAGAAGCTTTTTGGGATTGGCTGGTTATTATAGGAGATTTATTCAAAAATTTTCTATGATTGCTAGACCTTTGACTAAATTGACCAGGAAAGATGAAAAGTTTAGGTGGTCAAAGGAGTGTGAGAGAAGTTTCCAGCTGTTGAAAGAAAAACTGACTATTGCCCCAATATTAGTGCTTCCATCTGGTGATGAAGGATTTGTGGTCTATAGTGATGCGTCACATCAGGGGTTGGGATGTGTGTTGATGCAACATGGGAAAGTTATAGCTTATGCATCTAGGCAACTGAAAAATCATGAGAGAAATTACTCGACCCATGATTTAGAATTGACTGCCATAGTTTTTGCTTTGAAGATTTGGAGACACCATTTATATGGAGCAAAGTGTGAAATTTTTACTAATCATAAAAGTTTGACGTATTTACCAACCCATAAGGAGTTGAATTTGAGGCAGAGGAGGTAGATGGAATTAATTTGTGATTATGATTGTACAATTCATTATCATCCAGGAAAGGCCAATGTAGTAGCAGATGCATTGAGTAGAAAAGTTATAGGGAGATTAGCTGCTTTTGGGAGTTATGATACTAGCCTGATGATAGAATTAAGAGGAATGAGGATGCAATTGAGTGTCAATGATAAAGGAGTATTAATGGCAAATATGGTAGTTCAATCTCCTATTATTGATCGTTTATTACAACTACAGAGTAAAGATGAAGGGATAGAGAAAATCAGGCAGGAAGTGTTGAGCGGGAAGCCGACCGAGTTTAGAATTAAAGAAGATGGTATGGTAGTATCGGGACAAAGAATTTGTGTTCCAAATTATGTGGAAATGAGAAAAGAAATACTAAAGGAGGCTCATGATTCGATATATTCCATGCACCCGGGAAATAATAAGATGTACAGAGGGTTAAAACAGAATTATTGGTGGTCAGGGATGAAGAGGGATATAGCAGAATACATTGCTAGATGTTTGACTTGTCAACAGGTAAAATCTGATAATAGACATCCAGCAAGTTTATTACAACCTCTTCCTATACTTGAGTGGCCATGGGAAAATGTAAGTATGAATTTTGTCTCTGGTTTTCCCCGTACCCAGAGAAGGCATGATGTTGTGGGGTTATAGTGGATAGACTTTCTAAATCTTCACATTTTCTTCCTATTAAAACTATCTGGAGTCCAGAAAAGTTGGCTGAGTTTTATGTGGCAGAGATAGTGAAATTACATGGAGTACCCTTGAGTATTGTATCAGATAGAGATTCTAGATTTACTTCTAGATTTTGGAGGGGTTTTTAAGAAGCTATGGGTACGCAATTACAGTTTAGTACAGATTTTCACCCACAAACTGATGGGCAGACAGAGAGAATCATCAGAATACTAGAGGATATGCTGAGGGCAAGTGCACTGGGCAAGTGCACTGAGCTTCTCAGTAAGCTGGGATGCTTATTTGCCTTTGATAGAGTTTACATACAATAATCAGTATCAAACTAGAATTGGGATGACACCCTTCGAAGCTTTGTATGGTAAAAGGTGTAGAACTCCAGTATGCTGGGAAGAAGTTGGAGAGAGAAAGATATATGGCCCAGAAATGATAGACTTGACTACTGAAAGAATCAAAGTGGCTAGGGAGAACCTCAGAGCAGCTCAGAGCAGACAGAAATGATATGCTAACAAAAGAAGACGACCTCTTGAATTTCAAGTTGGTGATTGAGTATTCTTGAAGATTTCTCCGTGGAAGGGAGTGTTGAGATTTAAGAAGGGAAAGTTGAGCCCAAGATTTATGGGGCCCTATGAGGTGATCGAAAGAATTGGACCCGTAGTATATCGTTTGAAATTGCCTCTGGAATTAAGGCAATTACATAATGTTTTTCATGTGTCACTACTGAGAAAGTACTTGCACGATGAGTCCCATGATATCACGAATCAGACGATAGAAATTCAAAAAGACTTGACTATTATGCTAGCACCAGTCGGAATCTTAGACAGAAAAGAGCAAGTCTTACGCAATAAATTTATTCCTTTGATTCAAGTATTATGGCGTAATAAAGATGTCGAAGAAGTAACGTGGGAACATGAAGAAATAATGAGGAAGGATTATCCCCAACTCTTTACTTGATTTCAGCAAGGAAATTTTTAGGGCGAAATTTTGTAAGGTGGGTAGATTTGTAATATCTGTATTTAAGAGTAAAGGTGAATGTGTATTTTTAATAAATATGACAAAGAGTTAAAAATCCTAGAATGGCTGAATAAAGATTTCTGGAGACAAAGGTTGAAAAAAAAAAGTCAAAAAGTCAAATGATGAACAGTAAACTCGTGGCAGCACACCTGCTGCCACCGAGAGAATAATTTATAAGATAATGACTTATGTTATCTTTTCATTTGTTGCCTAGTGTGAAAGTGGAGAGAATATAATTATTATGTTTTCTTTAGCCATCATGATGTTTTTGCAATTATTCTTACTATCTCCATATCGTGGAGACCTTGGGAAAGAGGGGGAGGCTGCTGATCTTCAGCCCAAGCTTCCCTATAAATATGTGGAATAATTTCGTATAGTTACACGAAGAAATTTTCCTATAGTTCCAAATAATTCGTCAGTGTTCTTAAAACACTTGGGAGTTCAAAGAAATGTAGAAGGAACAAAATTTTGAGGGTATTTTCGAAAATATTTTATAGAGAATTTCGGGAAGTTATCAAAATAGCAAAAAGTAATGTTATTTTAAAATTTATGAAAGTTTTAGGAAGTTAAAGTGGGAATTTTTCAAACTGTGTGGTTTATGGAGAAAAGAAGAAATAATAAGAAATTTAAATTCAAATATTATGTCAGGTGTTGGCAGTCAGTAATCGGAAGAAAATTCGAAGAAGAACGGGAAAGGCAAAGAGGTGGTCCACAAGTAGCTTTAAGTGCTACGTGGTGAGTTGGATTTACTTTTAGTAGTCTAAATAAAAATCAATTATTTGGTGATTTTATTTTAATTAATTATTAAAGTATGCTTGAGTGATAGATGAAAAATTGATTTATGGGTATGATAGGAAATTTGGTCAGGTAGAAATATTTTTCGGTGAGAAATGATATTTTTGAAAATCATAAGTTTATTTGAGAATAAAATCAATAAATAAATTATTGGTGAGATATATTGATGTTTTAATACGAGTTATGATGAGATGAATTTTAGTAGATCTTTACAAATTTTGGTGGATGATTTGAGGTGAATTTTAGTGGATCTTAACAAATTTTGGTGGATGATTTGAGATGAAATTTAGTGGATCTTGACAGACTTTAATTTATTATTTGATGTGATTTGGGAAGAGAAGAATTTAGTGGAATTTTTATATAATTTAATAAAAATCAGGATGATTGGATGTAAGAAATTTTAAAGAAACTTTCTTATATAAAATTTGTGGATAATCAGGATAGCCAAATTAAGTGGTTTGAATCTTTATATTGTTTTTATATTACTGTTTCATATAATTGTTCATGCGCATATGCATTTAACAATACAACCAAAAGAATTGGGAAGGCAGCCGATCTAATGAAATAACCGTGACAGCCGGTATATGCTGGAATGAAAAGTGAAAACCGTGACAGCCAGTATATGCTGGGATAAAAAGTGAAAACCGTGACAGCTGGTATATGCTGAAATTAACTGGGAAGACAGCCGGTCTAATGAGAATAAAAGAACCGGGAGGGTAGCCGGTTTAAGATAATAACAACCTGTCGACAGGTGGGAAGACGTTCCCATCATAATCATTCATGCATTTGCATCTGTTTTAATTATTGCTGCATTATTTGAGATGCTGAGATGTGATATATTATTGTGAATTAAATTATAGATGGCTGAGTCTCATAAAAAGTGACAACTATAATGATGAGATTATTGAGATGCTGCGATGTAGTATATAATTGTGAATTAAATTATAGATGGCTGAGTCTCATAAAAAGAGACAGCTATAATGATGAGATTTTTGAGATGCTGAGATGTGGTATATTTTTGTGAATTTAATTATAGAAGGTTGAGTATCATAGAAAGAGACAGTAGGGTAATAAAACTTATCTAAATGATGGACTTTTTTATATGAACCTCATTACGAGGTAATTAGGAGATAATTGATAGTTTTAAGGTGAACCAATGATTGAGAAGACGAGATTGATAGTAGAAAGTTGTCATCAGGTTATGCGAAAAATAAAGATTTAATATTAAAGGATTATTTATGGAATTTGGAATACTTTTAGTAAATTTAATTCGCTGAGCTTGTGAAGCTCACCCCTCACTGTTCAATGATTTTAGGTAGCAGTCAAGATAAATAGTCTGGTGGGTTGAGAATCAGACGAGATCTTTTTCTGTAAGCCACGTACGTGTCAATATCCTCAGACAATCGAGTTAAAGACTTGTAATAATTTTATTGTAAATATTCATGCATTTATGTATATTATGTTTAAGTGAATATCAGATTTGTTTACTTCTCCTGTTAAAGGTAAAAAAAAAAAAATCAGATAGTATTATATTTATTGTTGCATTTATGTATCGTGCTTGAATTTTCAAAATGTGATGACACTGTCCAGGGGTGGCCAACCTGGGATGGGTCGTTACAATTTGATTAATCATTTAATTCCCAATTGAAGATAAAGAGTGAAAAATTTTAAATTACCCTTTAAAACTTTAAAAAATATATTAAAAAATTTAGCATTGTAATATTGGGACTGAAATATGATGTAGGGATCGATCGAAATGTATTAAAACATGTCGAAACAAAAGGCAAAATGAAGTATTGAGTTGATTCGTTTGAGTTTAAGTGTTGAAATCAAAAGGTTTCAACCGAAACGGAACGAAACTTACAATATTACAAAAAATTATTTCAAAACTGTTTTGACAACCAAAAACTGAAATTCCAACAAAACGATGCTAGCCCAAATTAGAAATAAGTTACTAAAAATTATGCTTTGAGAGGTGTGGCTAACCAGTTTGTAATTTGCTCTTTAATGTGATGTTCACTCGGGTTGGGATTTTTAAAAGGATTGATAAAGAAACTTAACATTTTTTTGCTATTAAGATTTTTTATGATTGTAACAGAAATAAAATCTTTTTAACATCCTCAAGAAACTGTCTGCTAGATAAAGTATGAACAAAGAAAAGGTCTAATATCTTGAGATTCAAGTTGCGCTGTTCAATGTAAATATAATGGAAACTGGTGCAAATAGACAGGATTTACTGGTATGAATATGCTAGCTAGGCCATAGACGTACCATTTATCTTTTAAGTGCAAAAATCCCTGTTGGCCTTCTCCCAGGATCCAACAGTTGGGAGAAAATAAGCACCAATTGTGGTCTATCTTTTTGGTGAAAGCTTTCCAAGTTATGATTCTGTCTCATATATCCTGTCTGTGAAGCAGACTCAGGTTGTTTAAACTTCTTGACGAGCAACGACTCGGTGTTCAAGGCTCTTGCGGACACGATTGCTCAATGCCAATACTTAAGCTGAGAGAGAACAAAACCCACAAAGATCAAACAATAACACCAGACAAATCATCGACAACTCCATCAGGAAACCAAGCAGCAGGTGGTCTAAGCCCTATTCAAGTTGCTGAGCAGGCAGAGAAGAAGATATATGTACAACTCCAAGCAAAACTTTCCCAAAGGTATTGAAAGACAAGACAACACCTCATCCCTTGACCTTGACATAACAAAACCATGGCACAAAGATTTATGGAAAATGAAACACATTACACAATGACAAGGATTATTGAATTTCAGCCCCAAATGATTTTTGCAACAACAAAAAAAAAAAAAACTAGTCAATTGCTTTTATTCCTTCAGCATGGGGATATTGTGTGCCACCAAAAGAAGACAAAAAACAATGAGATCCAAAAAATAAAACGCAAGATGAAAAGAGTGTTATCTTGAAATTAAGCTTGAACTCCATTCCACCATGGCCCTTATGTGCTGATCATTGATCCATAAATTTTGTTTTTACATATTTATTTACTTTGAATACCTTATCAAGACTTGCAATATCCATTAAAACGTACTATCAATGGAGAAGCCAGATTAGACTTGCTTATGAATTCCTTTTGTGTCTTCTTACCATAAAAATAAATCAGGAAGCTATCATCTGCTGGAGGTTTTGTTCCTTAACAAGGATACCTGTTCTTCTGGAATATTGGTTTTGTGATATTGTGAAATGCTTATTCTCGATACAATACTTGCAACATTAATTATTTCACAGTGATCTATGTTGATAGGTATCATAAATGTTTTTAATCATGATAAAAATATATTTTTTTTAATCCCGCACATAGTGTGAAGACTTTGCTAGTACGAATGATACTACTGAAATGAAACTTTCCATGTCAATTTACGCGTAGACCTATGAGACTGGTGGTTAGAATTTACAGAAACATACGTCCGTTGTGAGTTTCGAAAATATAATTTTGTTGCTTTTGTTTTTTATTTTCTCGGCATAGAACATGCCTTTTAGACATAGAACATGCCTTCTCTATAATGGGAATGGTATCTGATTCTTGTTTTAACCCTTCCAGATATATCAACATAGAAGATAAAAGACACTGAAAACTGAAAAGAGTGGCAAAGATGATACCAGTGGCAAAGAAAACATCATTAGATAATTAAGTAAGACTAATTGATTAATCATCAGCATTTTGATGCCATGGAATTTATTAACATCACCACTAAAAAGAAAGTTATATTCCTTAATTTATTCTTCTCTTATGATGTATTCTCCTGTTTGTTTATCATAGAATCTTTTGGAAGGGTTTTCTGTTGACATTTTGCCTAACCTTTTAATCCTTGCAGGATGCTACAAATTCTTGGCGCACCTATGTTACCAGACCAAGGTATTATGTCTTGCTTTTGGGATTTGTAGTTTTTTTTTTTTTTATTTGAAATTTGAGATAGTTTTGTTTAAATTAAGTCGTAATTTTACGACAATGGAGTGATAATAAGAAAAGATCGAAAATAAATTTTTATTTCATATTTATGGGGTGAATTTTTTCAATGAGAAAACTTTAAAATAGTAATTTCTATCTATTTAAATTGTTGAATCAATTAAAACATTTTGCAATGCACATGAAAGCATATGAATCAATAAAAAAAAAAAAAAAAAAAATTCTTATCTCAACCATCCTTTCGTTTTTAGTGCAGTAATGTAACACAAAAAATCTCCCCCAAAAAATGCAGAGTCGATGCCTCACCCTTACTGAAAAAATTGGAATGGCATCAACATCAAATCTAACCAAATCTAGTCCAGCACCAAAATGGTGAGACCTACAGGCTACGTGGCTTCTGCTGATTGCATGTATTGGTGAGCCCCCACGTCTGTGTTCAAAGAATTGGAATAAAAAAATTTGTGCAATGAAAGGGAGCATATGAATCATCCTTTATCCATCCATCCATCCCCCACAAGACATCAGGTCCCAACCGCAATGGTGTTATCATCAACTTCACCTTCTTTTTTCTTTTTCTTTTGATGCCTTTTTGTTTTATTTTTTTTTTCTTTTTCTTTTCTCTTCTTATCTTAATTTCTGTATTTTAACGGATAACATCAATTGAGTGTGAGTGTTGCACATGTATAGACATGTGTATTATTATAAATTTGACCGCAAAAAAAATCTATTGAAAACAATTTATAAATGGACAGTCTTATTTGATTAATTTTAAATTTTAAAAAAAAATTGAAATAATAAACAAAATTCTGGAGATTCTGGTAATATTATCCCTAAATATATAACTGGAACGTTTAAAACAAATATGTGAATTTCATAGTGCACAATCATAATGTAAAAAATTATAATCCTTTTAAATATCTATACAATTGGACCACGTGGAAGATGAGAACAAATTCCAATTTTTATTGAAATGGTATGCGATATATAATATAATGATAGCATGAATTGATCACAAGACAATCATATAAATCAACAATGCTATCACATTAATTATTTACAATTAAAAAAAATAACCAATAAGTTATTTTATAAAAATCAAAATAAAATGTTTTCCACTGTAATTAATAATTAAAATTTAATTTCTTTTTCAGTCGAATATAATTCTATTGATAATAACAACTTTCTTTCTTTTTTTTTTCAAATTTGAAGCCCTCGCTCAATCACTATAATTAGGGATAGATTTGAGCCGAACCCAAGTTGAGGAGAGCTCGAGTTCGACTCGTGAGTAAAAAAGGTATTCGAGTTAGATTTTGAACCAAACTCGAGTTAAGAAAATTGAACTCAAACTCGATTCGTAATATGAAATTCAGGCTATAGCTCGGCTCACGAGCCAGCTCGAACTCAAGCCTAGTTTTTTTCGAATAAAATAAATAAATAAATATTTTTTATAATATATATTTCTAAAATAAATATAATATATATAATATTTTTTAATTTATTAATTAAATCAAACTGGCTCACGAGCTTAACGAACCGAGTTTAACATTGCTTGATCTCGACTCCATAAGTTAACCAAATCAAAATTACAATTTAAACTCGAACTCGATTTAATCAAGTTTTGGACCGAGCTTTTTAACTTCAGCCTTTTGAACAAACTGAATTGTTCGATTCAGTTCCATACTTAACCACAATGGATAAAAAATAATAATTTCACTTTTAAAAATATGATTATGAATTTTAATTAAACTATCAAAAAATTCTAATCTCAATTTGAAATAATTAAAATGAAGGATGCCGAGTAGGCTTTATTATTGATCACTGATCATCCAGACAAAAACACAAATCTCTCTCCCACCAAAAAAAACGTAGAGGTAAAGAGTGAAAGAGTTACTTTCATTGCCTATAGTCCATAATCCATATACATATTGGAGTTTTTTTTAATAAAAAATGATTTAAATTTTTTTATTTAAAAATTAAAATAAAATCAAATTTAAATTCATAATAAAACCGAATATTACATCACCAAATAAAAATAATTTAACCTTACAATCACTTTAAGTTTGCTTACTGATCATCATTGAGGAGTAGCCGATTCGAGATATATAAAAAGAAAAAAAATAAAAAGAAATGATCCAAACGATACTGTGGTAAACTCTCACTCCACAACTTTCCCCGTCAATTCTTAAATAAAAGGAGAAAAATCCTTAAAAAATTACACTGAATACTGTAGAAGCCAAATTAATTTGGCTTTAATTTTTTTCTTCTAAATTTTTTAAGCCGTAAAAAATTTAGTTTCAACTACAGCACTATTATATCTGTTGATTCCTTCTCAAATCAACGACGACCACGCTCACATTGTCCGTACTGTGCCTGGCCAACGCCAACTTGGTCAGCAAAATGGACGCATACGAACAAGCCTTGTCAGAGCTCTCGGTGGCGGCGCGTTCGCCACACACCGTCACCAAGTCACTTCCGGGCAGCGCATTCGACAACCGCTTCTGCGCGCGCAAGCACATGCGTGCCACCCTGCACGCCGTGTCATTAGACATCACGTCCCACAAGCCATCGCTCGCCAGTATCAGGCACTCGTCCTCCTCCGTCCGATCCGTTATCGTCACCTCAGGCTCCGATATCACGTACGGCTTCAAGTAATTGTCACCTGATGACAAAAAAAAATTGGAATCAATATTTTTTTTTATAGTTTGCTAATCACGGGATTTAAGAGAGCTAAACCAAAGAGATCTTATTATTCCGCGTGCTTACCGATTGCCCTGGACATGGCTAAGACACCGAGGACTCTGTGGCCGTCCCAGTAGATGACTCGGCCACCGGCTTCTTCGATTCGTTGCATTTCGTCCGGTCGATTAGGCTGTGATTCACAGACAAACAGTTACAACATCAGCAAAACAATGTCGCGCCGATGGATAGCAATGTCTGTTTATTTCTGTTAGGAGTGATTGGCGCGTGAACCCACTCTCAGCGTGCCTCTTTCTGTTTATTTCTAGGTGAAATTAAATCTAACCTTTTGGTCGATTGACAGCGGGATAGAAACGCCGTTTCGGCAGAGTACGGCACGAGAGTCGCCGCAGTTCGAGACGACGATCTTGTCGGGGGTAACAATAGAGACGACGGCAGTGGAGCCAACGGTCTCGCGCTGAGTGGTTTGCAGATCGCACCGGCAAGTGGTGAAGCTCGCGGCAGCCTCAGCACTCGACTCGTTGACCTCCTTGTCCATCCTATCATAGCTTCGTTCCATCGTCTCCTTCCACTCCACCGCCGACTGTTCACAACAGCCTTCCACCTCTTCTCTCACTATCTGGTGCAAGCGATCTCTGCACTTCATCGCCACCTAAAAATTTAATGAGAAAATAAGAAACAAAACCTATTTTAGATTAAGAAATTAAAGTGAAGCGTTCTTTTCAAAAAGAAATTACGAATTCATTTGATAAATAGTAAGTGGAGTGTTTACATGAGAGCAACCATGGCCGTCAAATACACCGAAGAAGTGTACTCCTTCAAAATTTTGCCTGCAAAACGACGGGTGCATGGAAACAGCATCTTCCATGTCTCTTCTTCGACCGCAAACGGCGCTCATGCCAAACTTGGGGCGATCTTGCACAGCCTCATCGTTATTATCTTCTACATCAACAACGGGTTTCGAGCTTGAATTTCCAGTCAGAATCAAGGACTGGCTCGAATCAATAAATTGATCTTTTGTAGGTTGTAATTGGTATTCTTTATCTATATGTTTTGGTTCACTTGACTCTTCACACTTCTCCGCTGCGTTTTCACAGTCTCTGGGAGGAGGAGAAAGAGGACGGAGGTCGATCCTCTGTCGTTTCCTGCTGTCGTTATCCAGCGGCGGCACAACGGCAACGTCGGCAACGAATTTGAACGGAGCTCGAAGCTGCATCCTACGGCGCCTTGAAGCTCGTGAGCTTCGCTTGACCTGAACCGCAGGCTCGCTTTCCCCAACAACTCCACAACAAATCCCAGTCATTGAAGATTAACAATTACAAACAAAATGGGTTTTCTCTGCGACTTACTTCGATTCCTCTTACAAAATTTGAAATTCTACGAAGAATATAAAGAATACTCCGTACTAATAATTGGTAACAATAGCCTTTGTGCATACAAAAGAAACAAGGGGATGGAAGAGAGACCTCTAAGCACGAAGAAGAGGAACCCTTTAAACGGGGCTTGAAAGGGCCTTTTCTAGTCCCTCAAAATTTCACCTGGGGGCCACACAAAAATATGGGCAGCCTACCCTTAACCGTCTCGGGTAGAATCCGACACGTACAGTTGGTATGACGTCGATTTACTGAATACAAGATACTATCTGCACCGTCCAATTTGTCAGGATCTCTCTCTCTTTTCCTTTCTTTCAAACACGTGTATTTGCTTTTCGCTGAGCATACGTGACCCAATAATCCTGCGACACGCATGGTACAGATGACCGCCCTATTCTGACACGCATGTGGTCCTTGAACGAGACCGACCCACTCGTTTCCTCCTTCTGTTGCTGGCCTTTGTTTAGTCTTAACTCTAAAACCGGTTTGCACAATAGTTTTTCCCATTTTCGGGGTTTTTTTTATTATTATTTAAACACTGTCATTGAGTATATATCGCCACGTGTCATGAACGGCCAATACGATATTCATATTTCGATTCAATCATCCACGCGCCTCATAAAGAGTGAGAATTATACGCTTTTGTTACTTGGTTTGAACTTTCATGCCAAAACCCAAAATAGCAAGTACTGAATTTGAAAATAAATTATGAAATTTATTTTATTTTCTAGCAACATTGATTGCCATACGACTAAACTAGTATAACGACGGCATTATGGCTGATTTAGATGTCTTTGTGAATTCGACTGAATATCAAATTTACAATTTCACAATATAAAAATTAATTTGAATTATTTTAATTTTATCATGAATTTGATCGATGTTATTACTTAAATTAAAATTGAGATTATGTTTACTCTAATTTAAGGAATTCTTATTACAGACGTGTTATTTTGTTTATATGTTTTTGTGGATAAAAGCCTTGAAATTAAGTAGATTGTAAAGGAAACTTTGGCTCAAAACGTAGACTGCAATGAGTTGTTGAATTTTTGTTTTCTATGGATCTTAAACTAAGTACGATAACGAAAAGACAGGAGTTTAAAGAAATTTGAATTCCAAGTGCAATAATTTAAATAAATGTATGTAAAGTCATTACAAAAATTTAAAGGAATTTAAATGCATTTGTGGTAAAGTAACAACATAAAAATAAAGATATAAAATTGATCAATTATAAAATTTATTGATAGGAAGGATTTGGATTACATCAAAATTTTACTATTTATACAAATGAATTCATAACCGTTGGCAACGAACTTTTAGTGCATGACATTTGTCACTTTTCTTGACAATAACTATTAAAAACCTCTAAGAACTCTAAAAGCACAACTATATTACACTTGTCCTATGATTACTAAACTTTAGTTACATATCTATTACCTAACTAATCACAATTTATTCTCTTTTGCACAGTAACACGAACTAGAAACCACAAGATTTTACCATGGCGAGGGTCCTCGTTAGAATCCTACTGCAACTTTGACTCCATGTGAAATCCATGAAATTCTATTCAAAATTCTTTCAAATTTGTCACCCACTCATTTTAAATTTGAGATTACATGCTTACATCCTAAATGAGTCAGAATCCATAATTTCTTATCCATTTCAAATTTACTTTTCCTTGTAACGTAGTTTAAGATACTTAAAATTCTATTGTGATAAAGATCTTATTCCGTTTAGTAAGATTTTGTCGACGTCAACAATGTGTAACTTAGGATCTTTAGGATTTTGTCACGTAAAGATCCTACACCAGTCGATACCAACCGGTAGAATTTGGGCATCAACAGATCTTAAGTTCGATTCTTTAGGCTAATAACTCTCTTATAGATAAAGATGATTGTTATGTGAATGTGTAAGGATTAGATTAGATAATCAGGGTGCATGTATATATAAAGAAAAAAACAACGGAATTGGATTGTGATTAGTTACCACAATTGGTTTTTACGTAAATTTTGTTTTTGTTTTAATATTTACCTTGATGATTTTTTAATTTTTTTTGCATAATACAATATGTTACTATAAGATTATGAACACAACTCACATTTGTGAATATCTTTTGAAGGTGTTCTTTGTCATCAGCCCAAACCCTTCTCTTTCTCACTTTATAGGTTTGATTTATGCAATGAACCAATGATATATGTATTCAGAATTTCCTATATATCTAATCATAAGGTTTCCACTCTTTTACCTATATATCTTCCAACTCTCTAATTGTTAATGATCATGAGAATTGATAAAAAAACAAAATCCATAAATAATGCTAACAAGATTGGATCATAAAATCTAAAAAAAATAAAATGAAACTAAGTACATTTTTTTTTTATAGAGATTGATTTTGAGCCTTACTCTCAAAGGATAAGGGTCATGAAACCTTAGAAGAAACAAAAAAAATCTTGAATAGATTGCCTGGGCTTACAAGTGCATTAATTGTAGGGCATTTATAACACGTATTATTTGCGTATTTACGAGAATGGATTGCCTAGGGATTTCTTTATCCATTGTTATTGTACTTTCTCCCTACAGCATTTAAGCCTCTATTTGTATGAGGGGTAATTTTCTTATGTAAATCATCTTCAATTCTTTTGTAATTATTGTTAAAAAAAAAAACACTATGTAATCTCTGCAATTTCCTCCATTTGAGGTACACTGCATTCACCTATATATCATTTTCACCCATTTCCACTAACTTTTTTCTTTCTTTTTTTTAGTATACTTGATGATGTTATTACCAAAACTAACAATTACCAACGAGAGTAAGCTTTTGTTTTTTGTTCAAGCTCTCTGAGTTTAAGATATTGATTTTAAAATCAATGAAACCAAGTCTTTTTTTTTATTATTTTGAATTAGCAACACCCTCACGAACGAGGGTACCGATTAGATTAGCAAACACCTCAAAACAGTCACCATTTGGCCACGTAAGTCTCATCTCAGCTGTCAAGCAGGAGAACCACCTGCACCTAGGTGACACCACAAGCAACAAATGTCACTTGACTGGACAAATAGTACACACACAAGACCAGTCACTGACCTAACCCTAACTAACTTAGTGTCAGACACAGTTACTTTCAGGATGAAGCAGACCACCCACCTCTGGTTTAAGTCCTTCTCCCCTTCTCTGAAAATCTAATTAATTTTCAATAAATTATTTACATTACTTTCTTTCTCTTCTTTATTTTTGAGACGTGGCAGGTTTTGTGTTTGACACGTACAAGGCTTGCTTGAAATATTGACACCTGACTTTTGCGTAATGTCAGTGCTTTTTACTTTAAAAAAATTACATTTATTCGCTCATTGTATAAACAAAACTTGATGAGCTGTGCTTAAATGAGTTCTTAAAATACAATGGGTCGAGTGTGAAAAATGAGGATTAATGAGTATGTCAACAATAATGTAATATTCATCCGCACTGATCTAAAACTTTTTGCAAATCATTAGAAAATATTTTGACCCCAATCAATGTGAAAAATTGGAACTTATAATTTCTGTTTATATCTCTGCTCATGATAAAAAAAAGGGGGAAAATTCTAACATACATGAAATACGGAATCCTTAAAGATATAACAGGCAATTGGAACACAAGGAAAATAGGGCTTATGATGTTCCACCATGTGCATTAGGAGGTCAAATGGTTTATCTACTCAGTTCAGTTTCATGCCAGGATAAAAGCCATTCACAGTCATTCCTCCGTCAATAGAAATAACCTGTCCAGTGATGTAAGAAGCAGCAGGAAGACAAAGGAAAGTAACCAGCGATGAGACTTCCTCTGGTTCTCCAACACGCTGAAGAGGTGTCCGAGATACTACCTTGTCCAAGAATTCTTTGTCTACAAGAAACTACACATAGGAGATACGAGTAAGCTTTTTTGTAATAAAACTTGCTCATGATTTGGAAGAGATTTTCATAGATCAATTCCAAATGTAGAACTCTTGCTAATTTGAAAACAAACAAAAAAATCAGCCATTCTATAAAATTTCTGCAAATTCTTCATTGTGCTGATACATTGGTGGCAGCCTTTTGAGTTTATCCAATTCACGAGTCATATAATTTTTCTTAGAATCCAAATGACGTTACAATACGTAAAATTTGATGAGTATATTCTTTGCAATCTCAATTTGTTACATGAAAAATTCATATCATCTCAGTGTCATTTGTTCATGGAAATATTAAAGGTGAGGACATGACTGCAAGAAATGTTAGAGACAAAAAGTTAAGGATAAATAGCAGATATGCAGAGGAAGGGACGGTAGCTGCAAATCCTTTAAAATCTATGGAGCATAACTAGAGAAAGCCTCAATAATATTGCATCAGAGTAAGTCAATACTGGACAAGTAAACATGTGCGACAACAGAACCTAAGAGGATAAATACCACGTCTTGCTTGGTAGAAACTACTAGTACTTATGACTTATCAGATGTTATTATTCATAAAAGACTTCATGTGATGAATGCTTAATAAGAAAGACAGAATCCCATTGTGGGAATCTAGAGGATCTTAATCAGCAAGAGGTATTGTCCAAAGTACATACAACTGAGCTTCATTAGAGCTCGCTAAATGCTGATGGTGGAGTGTGTATGCCTGAGTATGCACACATGCATGCGCATGGGGTGTATATATACCAGTTCGTAAATAACATGTTCTACAAGCGAGGTTCTGATAGAAAAAGTGTCGAAAATAATAAGCAGGATAAAGAATATTACATGTTCTACAAGCGAGGTTCTGATATACCATGGTGCGACAGAATTTGCCCTGATATTGTCACTTGCCCACTCACAAGCCAGATTTTTTGTAAGTTGATTGATTGCACCTGAAAGCAGCATATGAGAAGCAAAAGTCTTTTTACTTCTTTACACCTACTACGTTCTTACCACATACTCAAGCCAAGAAAACAAGAAAAGAACAAGAACTCACCTTTACTAGCTCCGTAAATAGATAAATTTCCTCCACCCACAACTCCAGCAACAGAGGAAATGAACACAATGCTTCCAACTCCAGATGCTTTTAAAAGAGGATGTGCAAGTTGGCACAGATGGTACGCGGATTCAAAGTTGATGGTCATGAGTTTTGAATATTCTTCAGCAGAGTATTCAACAGTTGGCTTCCTGATATTAGTTCCAACATTGTTTATCTGAATACACAAGATTATGTTCATTAACTTTAATATAATGCCTACAAACATACCAATGATTTGCAAGTAAAGGCACATCTAGAAAGAATTGAGTTCCTCATTTTGGTGCTGAAGCTGGATTTTATCTAATGAGGAAAGTAGATCCATAAAACTGTACTAAAAGTTGCAAGTTCTAATTTTAATGTTGCCATTATAACTAATGTAATGAGTTTGAAGGAAGATATTAGCCCTGCATGTTCAACAATATGTGCAATTAATCTATTTGTTTATCCAGAAAGTTACTTTCCACAAATTAGGCTAGCCATACAATAATCCAATTTACACTAAAAAAAATGAAGTGGCACAAAAAAAAAAAGAATAATCGCAGCTTTTGGACTAAATACGCCAAAACCACTGCTTCAACACCTAAGATGAGCCCACTTAAAAATCGAGGACTGCTGATTCCCAGAGGTGCTCATGTAACAAGTAACACCATGTGACGGATGACCGGTCAAAGATTTTTTTAAGAATAAATACTTCAGAAGGAAACAAAATCAGAATAATGTCTAGATAATAATTAGTTTATTTTGTTTCTTTATTTACATACATTACAGTTTTATAAGTACTTGAGACCTGTTATTTTACAGGCAGTTTATGAATGAGAATGCAATCAGTTTTAAATTAGAATATTACTTGTCCATGTGATTTGGGCTGTTACTTTTAGATTAGTTTTAGATTCTTGTTACTGTTCGGCATCAAGTGGTACTAGAGCCCAAGGATCCTTCGATTTCCATCATTCGTTGAACACACACAGCCTACATTAGCAGTCGCTGTCTTCCGCTACCACCACTGCCGCCACCACCACGCACCGCCTACACCACCAAAACACCTCCCTGACACCACTATCCTGCTCGAAATTTCCCCCTCTTTCCAGATCTGATGCTTACACGCCCTGTACCCTCCGGAAAACGGCTCGAAATCGCCTCAACCACCGCAACATCTTCACCCCAATCCACCATTTTCCGACCACTCATCGCCGGATCAGAGCCCACCATCAGAATCCCCAACTTCCCGCGACCAAACCCCGGGACTCTTAGCCTATCCCGCCACCACCACAGGCCGCAACACCTCTGCGACTTCCGGGCCTTTGCGCCTCGATCTGTCGCCCAGCCACCTCCGAGCATCGAACATCAGAGTTGACCCCACCCCAATGACTGATGACCCATTCCAATCAGCCCCGTACTCCGGCACTGATCCGACGTGGATCTGGCGGGTCAGTTTCATCCACAGCGACCCGGTTCGTTTCTGGCCAGAGGAAGAAAACGAGCCAAACCGAGCCTTCAGCAGCTGAGCCGAGCCACCATCTGAGCACAAAAAAAGAAGAAGCTACATACCTATCAGAGTGCCACAAATAAGGTCAGGCTTTCCATTTTAAAACTTTTAATATTTTACTGTTTGACGTAGTCAATTTTGCTAGTTCAAGTTTAAATTTTCCATTTTATTGACTCATTTGATTGATTTGTCACTTATATTCCTACCTTGTGCCTTTATTGACCCGTCACTTCGATAAATAACTTGTGCCCTTATTTAATCTATCACTTAGATTAAGTTCGAAGCTTTAAACGCACAAAAGCAACTTGTTTATCGTTTGTTTTGCTTACAGTAATTTAATTTGACTCTTATTATTGTCACACTCATTGCATTCACTTACATAACCATGTGTTGATGCCTGAAATATTTTGCTGAGCTAGAGGTCGGTATTGAGGAACCTATACAAGAGGATAAAGGTGAACTTAGAGAGTCGCCGGAGGAGAAGGGGGTGATGCCTCCAAGGACACTCCGACGTTCTTGTCAGTACGAGGTTTTGAGAAAATGAGAGAGTTATGATATGAGTTTTTGGTAATGAGATTGTAAAAGTTTTTAGATGATCTGTCTTGCATACCTTTGAACCTATTATAAGGTTTCTGAGACGGGCTGATCACGTGGCCGGGATGGTGAAATCCCAAAGATCTCGCTTCTCTGTTGGAAAGTCTCTGTTGCATGTTCAAATGGGGCTTTGTCCCTTTAATCACACTTACATTTCGATGTCAACTGCCCACTCTGCGTGTCCTCTTGCTATAGGAGGGAGGTTGTTCCTCGTGCCATGGTATATTAGGGGAAGTGGTTCCACGTGTCATCAGTTTATTGATGGGTGCCTTTATTGGCTGTATCACAGACCCCCCACTTCCTCAAGCATACTTGTGTACTTTGAGGAAGTATAGTAAGGCTCCGACCTGTGGGACGTAGGGTCAAGCGTTTCCTGAGGAACAATTAGTGCGCCTGGTCTTGAGAACCTTGGGCCGAGCATATAAGCAATAGTTAATATGCTCGACCTTGGAGATTTTGGACCGAGCATGTGAGCAGCAATCAATGTGCTTGGCCTTGGAGACTTTAGACTGAGCATGTGAACAACAGTCAATGTGTTTAGCCTTGAGACTTTGGGCCGAACATGTGAACAGCAGTCAATGTGTTCGACCTTGGAGACTTTGGGCCGAGCATGTGAGCAAAAGTCAATGCGCTCAGCTTTGGAGACTTTGGGCCTAGCATGTGAACAACAGTCAATGCGCTCAGCTTTGGAGACTTTGGGTCGAGCATGTGAGCAGCAGTCAATGCGACTTTGGGTCGAGCATATGAGCAGCAGTCAATGTGCTCGGCCTTGGAGACTTTGGGTCGAGCATATGAGCAGCAGTCAATGTGCTCGGCCTTGGAGACTTTAAGTCGAGCATATGAGCAGCAGTCAATGTGCTCGGCCTTGGAGACTTTAGGTCGAGTATATGAGCATCAGTCAATGTGCTCGGCCTTGGAGACTTTGGGCTGAGCATATGAGCAGCAGTCAATATGCTCGGTCTTAGAGATTTTGGGTCGAGTATATGAGCAACAGTCAATATGCTTGGCCTTGGAGGCTTTCGGTCCCAGCTCCATGCACTTTTAGAGTTTTTAGTGGACTCTTGGGCTTTCCTTCTTGGACCTCATAGTGGTCCTTTAGGGCTTTCATTCTTGGATCTCCTAGTGGGCCTTAAGGGCTTTCCTTTTTGGATCTCCTAGTGGACCTTTTAGGCTTCTTTTCTTAGATCTCCCAGTGGGCCTTTTGAGCTTCTTTTTAGAACTTTTTGTTGGCTTATTTAATGCCTGAATCGTTGGGATGTCTTTAATCATGGAACCAATGGGCATTTCATGGATGCAGTTGCTTTTTGACGAAATGGCATTGCTCATTTATTTGGTCGTTCGCTTTTTTGCTTTGGGGAATGTAACAGTGCCTTAGGTTCATGAGACATCGTGTCGTTACATTTGTAAGAGTCCTTGGGGAGAGTAACAGCCCTTTGGTAACACCAAACGTCACATCTCTCTAACTGTAAAGAAATTAATACCCTTTGTTTGTCACGCCCGTGATTTTATATAAGGGTGGTTTCTTCCCATTTCTACTCACCTTACTTCATTTGTGTTTTGAGAGAATAGTTTGGGTAGTGGAAGCTTGAAGGTTTCTCATAGTCGATCGAGAGTTTCGGAAGTGCTCGAGGTTGGGTGGAGATTGTAGAAGGCGCGCTTGCGGAGTGGAGACTAAAGCCGTAGTTGTGATCACTTGCTTCGGAGTAGTAGCAAATTTTTTGTGAGTTCTCCTAGAGGTCTCACGATAGAGGTAGTAGTGGTAGTGAAGACAGCGGTAATCTGTCTAGGGAGCTGGATGAGGCCATGAGTGTCTCCTTTAGTGGGGATGAGTCCTCAGAGGAGATTGTTACTTAGGAGGAACCACTTGCCATGGTTCCTTAAATACCTGGGGAGAAGGAGGGAGAAGAAGAAGACTCATCTTCTAATGGTGAGGATGAGGCTGACAAAACCTTGGTCCAGGTGAGGGGGGATATGGTGGTCGAAGAAAGAGATCAGTGGTCGTACGCTGCCAACTCTGTGCTCAGCACCATGGGGGGGAGGAACTTGAAGTTATTAGGAGTATGTACTGTATTCCGAGGAAGTACACCCTCAGGCCAGCAGAGGTTGGGGAGAGGGCCTCTGATACCCTCTCGAGTCTCGTGTCTTATGAGTTGTGCGTCTATAAATAACACATGAAGGTTGGGCTCAAGTTTCTCTTCCATCCCTTCTTCTGCGCAATGCTGAGATATTTCGACATAGCATTGTGCCAACTGGTTCCTAACTCGGTGCACCTCATCATGGCCTTTATCTAAGCGTGCATGGAGGTGGGTGGCTTAATGAATATATACATCTTCAAAGCCCACTTCCAAATAAACAAGCACAGGCAGACTGAATAAGTAGTGGTCAGTTCAAGGGTGGAGAGGAAGAGGAACTTGAAGTAAGTAGGAGTGTGTACTGTATTCTAGGGAAGTACACCCTTAGGCCAGCAGAGGTTAGAGAGAAGGCCTGTGATACCCTCTCGAGCCGCGTGCTTTATGAGCTGTACGTCTATGAACAACACATGAAGGTCGGGCTCAAGTTTCCCTTCCACCCTTTCTTCTGTGCAGTGCTGAGATATTTCGACATAGCACTGTGCTAATTGGTGCCCAACTCGGTGCACCTCATCATGGCCTTTATCTGAGTGTGCACGAAGGTGGGTGGCTTGATGAATATATACATCTTCAGAGCCCACTTTCAAATAAGCAAGCATAAGCAGACCGGATGGGTAGTGGTCAGTTCGAGGGCGAAGAGGAGGCTGTCAAATAGGAAACCTTTTTTAATGAAAAAGTGGAAGAAGTCATTTTTCTTCGTCCGGAGTGATGAGAGCTTCCAAATCCCCCTCAGCTAGAGTCTGGACCGTGCGGGCAAGTGTAAGAAGCCACATCTCCTGTATCGAGAGCAGGAGATGCTAAGGGCCATCGTGAGCTCGTCCAACATCTCCAGGCCTCCCTAGAAGTGGGCGATAGGGCCAAGGTGGAGGCCGCGAGGGAGAGAGACGCCTTGCCCCTGGACGGGGATGCCCTGGGGTTCGAGAGGGATGCCGTTCTTGCCTCGGAGCAGCGGGCAAAGGAGGAAACTACTGAGGCCACCAAGAAAGCTATGGAAAAGGCCCTAGCCTCCTACAAGGACTCTACTTCTTATCGAGAGGCCTTTGTAGAGGAGATCGGCCTGCAATTCTTCGAAGGCTTCTACGAGGCCAAGAAGAAGGCCGAGACCCTCTATCCTGGGGTTGACTTCTTGGGCCTTCAACTGGGGTGCTTCGAGGATGATGAGGGGGCTGTGGCTTGCACTAGTGATGACGGTGAGGAGGTAGCTAAGCCGAGGCCTGATATTGAGGTCGCGCCTGAAGAGGGTTCGTCCCATGAAGACTTGGATAGTTAGTTAGTCTTTGGTTCTTTTTTGTGTAGACCGGGGCCAACATTGCCTCTTTTGTAATCGTATTAATCAATGAAGCCTTAGTTTTTAACTTGTCTTTTTTATTTTGTTCATCTTTTGGTATTTACAAGTTTTACTAATGAGCCGAGGCGAGTTATACTTGGAGATATACTACTGATGGAATTTTTAGAAGTTCTCTGCGTTCCAAGTGTGAGGGATGAGTTTCCTACTTAACTCCTCGAGCTCAAAGGTACTGGCTCGGTGTACTTTCCTGATCCGGTACGGGCTTTCCCAATTTAGAACAAGCTTTCTCATTTCCCGAGGTCGAGAGACTTCGTTTTTTCGGAGGATGAGATCATGTAACTTGAAACTTTTACTTCAGACCCAAGAGTTGTGATATCGAGCTGCTCTCTATTGGTAGGCAGCTAAACGGATCTGGGCTCTATCTTGAGCTTCGTCAATAAGATCAACATTCATTCATAAACCTTCTTTGTTGTCATTCTACTCGAATTTTTGCACGCACAATGACGGTACTCCGATTTCCAGGGGGATGACTGTTTTCGAGCCGTATACCATGAAGAACGGGGTCTCCGCCGTTGGTGTCCGTGCGATTGTTTGATAAGCTCAGAGAACATTGGGAAACTGGTCGGCCCATTGCTTGTTGGCTTCGTTGAGCCTTCTTTTGATTCCTTGAAGAAGCGTTCCATTGGTCACTTCGGCTTGTCTGTTGGCCTGCAGATACCCAACGGATGAGAATCAGTGTTCGGTGTGAAGTTCTTCGCAAAATGTTCCGAATCGGGTGTTTTCGAACTGTTTACCATTATCGATGACTAATACTAGGGGTACACCGAACCGGTATACGATGGACTTCTAGACAAAATTTTTGGTTTAAAGTTCTGTCATGTTGGCCAGTGGTTCTGCTTCTACCCACTTAGTGAAGTAATTAATAGCTATGATGAGATGTTTCCTTTGACCGGATGCTCTGGTAAAGAAACCGAGTAGATCCATTCTCCACATGGCGAATGGAAGGGGGCTTGTGATCCAGGTGAGAGGATTAGTCGATTGGTGGGGTATAAGAATGTACTGTTGGCAACTTCTACACTTCTTGACCAATTTCGTGGTGTCTTTCTTTATCCTGGGCCAATAGTATCCTTATCGGAGCACTTTAAAGGCTAAAGCGCAGCCTCCGAGGTGATTCCCGTATATCCCCTCGTGGACTTCTCGAAGAGCTTAATCAGCCTTTGCGGGGCTGAAACATTTTAGGTAAGGTGTTGTAAGGGCTCTCTTATACAGCTGCTCGCTTATGACTGCATACCGGGATGTACGGGAGATGAGTTTCCTCGCTTCGTTTTTTCGCTCAGGGAGCTTTTCGTCTCTAAAATACCATAGGATAGGGTCCATCCACATTTTTTCTTTCGTCATAGGGAATATTGGGATCTCATCAATGCTCGGGGTGGTGAGAGTCTCGAGGTATATGGCTTGGGTTGGCTCGGGTTGATGAGAAGAGGCGAGTTGAGCTAGGGTGTCAGTTTTCGAGTTCTCTGTCTGGGGAACATTGAATACCCAGAAGGTTTTGAATCCGGTAATGAGCTACTTGGCTTTCTTAAGGTAGCGGGCGATCTACTCTTTCCGAGCTTCAAACTTTTCTGCCATTTGATTTACTACTAGCTGGAAATCGCTGTATGCGTCCAGGGCCTCGATGGCCATTGCTTTCGCTAGCTTCAATGCTTCATAGTCTACTTCATTGTTAGAGGCTTTAAATCTAAACCTTAAGGCATACTCGATGACGAATTCATTCGGGTTGTAGAGGATAAGTTTTGCCCTGCTTCCGATAACGTTGGAAGAACCGTCTACATGAAGGGTCCACTGCGGGATTTACTCATTTGGTTTCAGACCTGACCTTTCATTCGGATCTACTGGGAGGGTTATTTCGACGATGAAGTCTGCGAGAGCCTGAGCCTTGATGGCCTTCCGAGGCTGGTACCGGATGTCGAACTCCTCGAATTCTATAGACCATTTGACCATTCTCTCGGAAACATCTGGGTTGTGCAGGACCTTTCTCAGAGACTGATTTGTCAAGAGGATGATGGTGTGCGCTTGAAAGTATGACCGGAGCTTTCGTGCCGTGATTATGAGGGCATACACCATTTTATCTATCGGGAGGTGCCTTGTTTTCGCTTCATGGAGGACTTTGCTAACGTAGTAGACAGGCTTTTGGATGCTTGCTTTCTCTCTGATCAGGACAGAGGCTATGACATCTTATCCAGTCGATAGGTACAGAAAGTGTTCTTCGCTCGTGAGTTGTTTAGTCAGGAGCGGAGGTGAGCTCAGATATTTCTTTAGCTCATTGAAAGCTTACTGACAGTCTTCTGTCCAAGCGAAGTCTTTCGCCTTTCTGATGGCTCTAAAGAAGGGGAAGCACATTTTCACATAGATATGAAGCAGCTAAGGGCCACTACTCGCCCGGTAAGTCGTTGCACTTCTTTTACTGTTCTAGGGGGGTCATATCGAGGATAGCCTTTATTTTTTCTGAGTTTGTCTCTATCCCTCTCTGGTGACCATAAAGCCCAAGAACTTTTCTCCGGTTACGCCGAACACACACTTTGCTAGGTTTAGCTTCATCTTGTGTCTGTGTAACACTTTGAATGCCTCTCTTAAGTTGGAGTTATAGTTTCTGGCTTCGATGCTTTTGACTAACATGTCGTCCATGTAGACTTTCATGTTCCTTTTGATCTGCAGTGAAAGATCTTGTTCATCAATCTTTGATAAGTTGCATTGGCCTTTTTGAGTCCGAAGAGCATGACTATAATAGTATAATCCTTAACCTGTAACGAAGGCGATTTTGTCTTGATCAGGTTTGTGCATCCATGAAGGTGATGAGCTAATGCCCCGAAGTAGTGTCGACCAGTTGGTCGATCCGCGGTAAAGAGAAGCTATCCTTTGGGCAAGCTTTGTTTAAATCGGTGAAGTTGATGCAGATCCACCACTTGCTGTTAGTTTTTTAGACCATTACCACGTTCGACACCCAATCGGGGTAATTTGCTTCCTGGACGAAGCTGGCATCGAACAGCTTATCTACCTCTGACTTGATGGCGGCTTACCGTATTGGGGTGAAGGAAATTTTCTTCTGAACGAAAAGCATGTGTCATGGATCCACATTTAGTCTGTGTTCGATGACTACGGAGTCGATCTCGGGTATGTCTGACATAGACCAAGCAAACAAATCTTGGTTCTCCTTAAAAAGGGAGAGGAGGGCGTCCCTGCTATCTTTAGAGAGATTGATGCCAATTTGGATTATCTGGGAGGGGTCTTCACTAAGGGGAACCACGGTCAACTCCTTCATGGGTCGTCCTCTAGGAGTTTTCATTTCGTCCCTGAAGTCTTGTACTTTGAGGGGTAAGGTTTCAGTCATTTTCCCTTCCTTGACAGCATTCAGGTAGCAGGATTTGTTGGTTTTCTCTGACCATTCCTACCCCGTCATCAGTGGGGAGCTTCATTTTCAGATGGTAGGTGGAGATAACTGCTTTCGGCTTGTTGAAAGTAGGTCGACCGAGGATCATATTGTAAGACGATGATTGGTTGACAACCAGGAAAGTGGTCCGTATGGTGGCTATCCGTGGTGCTGTTCTTGCGGTGACATGGAGAATTATGCTTTCTTTAGCAAAACGGAGGTTCATGCGAAGTCATACAGTGGAGTGGAGGTCAGTTCTAGCAGTTCATCTTTCAGCTGTATCCGCTAGAAAGTATCATAGAACAAGATGTCTGCTGAGCTCATGTTGTTTACTAGGATGTGTCTGACTTCATGGTTGGCCACCAGGAGGGAGATCACTACCGTATCGTCATGCGGAGTCTGTACCCCATCTAAATCATCGTCTGTGAAGGAGATTACCAGGCTTTTCTTCCTCCGTTTATGGGGGCTGCTGACGGAGGCCATAGATTTGGCATATGCCTTGCTATTCTGTCTCGAGCTACCTCCGACTGTAGGGCCTCCATTGATCATTTTGATAACCTTAGTCACCGCGACCTCTTGGTTCTTTTGGTCGGGTTCTCATTAGCTTGGCCTGGGGCTTTTCCAGGGGTTTTGACGCTCTCGGTCTAAAAGAGAGAGGCGTCTGAGGTTTCCCCTAAGTTGGTCGAGAGCCATATTCTGTCAGGATCTGGTAAACTCCTTTAGGTGCCCTCGATTGATGAGGGTTTCAATTTGCAGTTTCAAATTATGGCACTCTTCAGTGTCATGCTTGTGGTTCCAATGGAATCTGCACCACTTACTCTGGTCTCCGCTGAGGTGTTGTGGCCTTAAAGGCCACTAGAGGACCGACCTGTTCTAAAGTTGCATCAAGACGTTGGTTCTGGATGCGCTGAGGGGGGGTGAGGCTATCAAATCGGGTTTAGGCCTTGCATCTACCTTCTTGGTGGGGTTTTTTGGCTGTCTTTTTGTGGGGGTCGACATCTTTCCTCTTTTTTTCTGTTTTCCCTTATTTTTCTCTCTAGAAGGCTTGGTTGTCCTCAGCTAACATGTACTTCTCGGCTTGGGCCAGGATCTCGTTCATATCCTTAGGTGGACGCCTGATGAGTTTGGAGCTAAAAACCTAAGATCTTAGTCCGTTTTTGAATGCCAGCATTTGGATGTTGGGATCAAGGTCAGGGATTTCTTAAGTGTCAATGTTGAATCTTGATATGTAGGCTTAAAGCCTCTCCCTTCAATGTTGGATAATGTTGAATAGGCTCTTTGAAGTTTTTTTCGGTCCCTTGCTACTGAGAATATGGGAGGCAAAGGCGTAGCTGAGTTCCCTAAAATTTCCAATGCTCTCTGGCTTCAAACATGAATACCATGTGCCGGCGACTTTCTCGAGTGTTAGGGGGAAAGCCCATCACATGATTGGGTCGGAATGTTGGTGCAGCGTTATGGTTGTTTTGTAATGTTGTAGATGGTCTAGGGGATCTGCTGAACCGTCATATAATTTGATTTGCAGTATTCTGAAGCTCGACGGGAATGGGGTCTCGAGGACCTCCTATGTGAATCGGGGGTCTTGGACATTGAACTTATTTAGGATGTTATAACTTTGGTGTTTACGGGCTCTATTGATTTTTTCCTCTATCTCTTTGATTCATCTATCTAGGTTGGGGTTGCTTTTAGAGGAGGAGCTCTCTTTAGATCGGCCGACGCAAGGTAGTGAGGGTTCGACGGTGGAACGGCTGTCAACAAGGAGCCGATCGTCGGAATATCCAGTTTGCTTAGGCATGTGGTGAGAAGGTAGAGGTGAGGGTTGTCGACTTCCTTTTCGGACTTCAGTGGCCAGGTCGGTTATCAACTAAGAGAGCTCTTGGAATTGGGCCTGGGTTACCGGAGCGGCAAGATGTTCCGCGGTTATCCTCCCGAGGTCGAGGGAATCCGCCCTCGAGTGGGCGCTGCTTTCTGAGGAGGGCTCGTCGGTCCGACCCGAGGGTCATACGTTCAGGTATTGTGGGGAACCTTAACCTAGATTGTTGGCTGTGGGTGTGGCTCTGTATAGGCGCAAAGCATGCTCCGGAGACTCCCTTGCTACTTTTTTTGGCGGTGTTTCTGGGTGGCATGGCAACAAATGACTTCTTTACGTTTATTCATTTTTACTATTCAGTGAGAGATTGATTATTTCCTACAGACGACGCCAATCTGTTAATGCCCGAAATATTTTGCTGAGCTGGAGGTCGGTATTAAGGAACCTGCACAAGAGGATAGAGGTGAACTTAGAGAGTCACCATAGGAGAGGGGGGTGATGCCTCCGAGGACACTCCGATGTTCTTATCAATGCGAGGTTTTGAGAAAATGGGAGAGTTATGATCTGCGTTTTTGGTAATGAGATTGTAAAAGTTTTTAGATGACCTGTCTTGAATACCTTTAGGCCTTTTATAGGGTTTTTGAGATGGACTGGTCACGTGGGCGAGATGGTGAAATCCCTAAGATCTCGCTTCTCTGTTGGAAGGTCTTTGTTGCATGTTCAGATGGGGCTTAGTCCCTTTAATCATGCTTACACTTCGACGGTTGCATCAACTGCCCGCTCCACGTGTCCTCTTGCTATATGAGGGAGGATGTTCCACGTGCCATCGGTTTATTGGGGGAAGTGGTTTCACGTGTCATTGATTTATTGATGGGTGCCTTTATTAGTTGTATCACCATGCATTCTGGAAAAAAAACCACCCTTTTACCTTGCTAGACACATGTCATTGATGGTAGAGTGAGTGATATTGAACGTCAAATGGGCTTACTCAATGGTAGACTGGATCAACAAACTACTCAGTTAGAGCAGATATTAAGTACCTTACAGCTTCGAGAGGGTGTAGGATTTCACGGTCCATCTCATAGGTTCTAGTCCTCTATAGGGTCTGTGCATGGTCACTTAGCAACCCATGAACATAATACGATGCACCCTAGAGCGAGTCACACAACTAATCTTGTTGTGAGGTTTCATTTTGAAGAAGACATTGGTGAAAATATAATGCCACCCTTTGAGGGAATCTTGGGGAGCACCCAACCCGTTCCCTGGCAACATAATCGACAAGAATTTAGACAAACTCACTTGGACCAAACTGTTGGAAATGAGGGTAGACACTAGCCTTACGGATACCAGCAACATAGGCCAGATGACAGATTTGATAGACAACCCTATAGACAGAAAGACTAAAATGACATCATTAGGAAAGTCAAGGTTGATGCACCCACATATGATGGTAAATTAGACCTTGATGCCTTTTTAGATTGGCTCAATAGTTTGGAGGATTACTTTGAGTGGTACCGAATATCAGATATTGCACGTGTCTGTTTCGCCAAAATGTAGTTGATCGGTCCTACTAAACTGTTTTGGCAAAATGTTCAGACCTATCTCGAACTTGTGTGTGAACCCTCGGTTACCAAATAGAGGGTCATAAAGCAGAAACTTAAGGAGAATTACCTACCTACCTACCTCATATAGGAGTCGTTTGATTAGCCATATGTTGAACTATACCCAATCGATTTTTAGTGTGACCGACTAAATGAGTAGGTTTCAGGAGCTCTTACTCCGCACCGGGATTGAAGAGGACTCTATAGTCACGGTCTCCCATTTTGTCAATGGCCTTATATCTTATATTCATAATAAGGTCAAGTTAGTGTCCCCCACAACAGTTGTTGACGCATACCAACGGACTCTCGAATTGGAGACCTACTTTAATAAACCGTTTGTCCGTCGTATCACTTCTTACATTAGTCAGACTCGATCCTTTTCTCAATCTACCCTTACCACTAGGGAGGGCCTTCCCAAGAGTAAAGAGTTTAGTGCTAGCACCACTCGTCCAAGAACTGAGTCGCATGTGAGCAATATTTCCATTCAATGCCACTGATGTCATAAGAATGGTCACATCGCCTCCTGTTGTCCCAAGCATACCCTCACTGTCATCCCCGACTCTAATGATATTTCCAAAAATGAAACTTTAGTGGTCAACCTTGTAGACTACTCGGGTGATGAAGAGGATTTGGGAGAGGACCTCCTACCTTTCACGTCAAATTT
The DNA here is from genome assembly GCA_023935145.1 of Bretschneidera sinensis. Taxonomy (NCBI): domain Eukaryota; kingdom Viridiplantae; phylum Streptophyta; class Magnoliopsida; order Brassicales; family Akaniaceae; genus Bretschneidera; species Bretschneidera sinensis. The sequence continues at coordinate 22,190,114 of CM043703.1, forward strand.
ATGAGGTGTATTTTGTCCACAACGGTGGATGGTGATGCATGGAAGAGGATCTTCTACACCATTATCAAATGTAATGATCGCTCCTGCAAGCTGGTCATTGATGGTAGTAGCACAATGAATGTGGTGTCTAAGTCTGTTATAGATTATTAAACCTTAAGGTAGAATCACACCCACAGCCTTTCAAGGTTGCTTGGGTTGATAACACCACTTTACTTGTTACCAAGAGGTGTCTTGTCCCCATCTAGTTTGGCCACTATAAAGAGGAGATCTATTGTGATGCATTACCAATGGATGTCTCCCACATCCTTGGTTGTGTGATTTAGATATGACTCATGCAAAATTTGTTACTACCCCTGCCAAACTCTTAGGTAAAGATCATAGAACCAAATCTAAGATTCCCTTCTCAGTTCCCCATGAAAAGAGCACTCACCCTTTAGATTGCAAAGCCTTTGAGAGGAAGGGGCAAGAAAGTAACTTTTAGTTAGTTGTGGTCACTAAAGAGGTCCCCAAAGAACGACATGAGTTGATGAGTGACACATCACCTGAAATCGAAAGACTCATAGGAGAATTCTTGGATGTTGTGCCAAATGAGTTACCTAATGAGTTACCACCTATACGGAACATACAACATGTCATTGACTTGGTTCTCGAATCCCAATTACCTAATTTGCCCTACTATAGGCTGAATTCGAACGAGTGTAATGAGTTGAATAGACAAGTGGGGGAATTATTAGGTAAATGTTTGGTTAGGCATAGTCTTAGCCCTTATACAGTACCCACCATCTTAATCCCTAAGAAGGACGGCTCATGGTGAATATGTATCGACAACAGAGCCATCAACAAGATTACGATCAAGTATGGGTTTCCCATCCCTAGGCTTAAAGACATGTTGGGCATGTTGGCTAGTTCTAGCTGGTTCTCTAAGATTGATTTGCACAGTGGGTATCACTAGATTCGCATTAGGCCGGGAGATGAATGGAAAACTGCCTTCAAAACCCAAGATGGGTTGTTTGAAAGGCTAGTTATGCCTTTTTGGGTTATCAAATGCATCTAGCACTTTCATGCAAGTAATGACTTAGGTGCTACGACCGTTCATAGGCAAAATCTTAGTGGTCTATTTTGATGATATATTAGTGTATAGTAAGCCCCACAAAGCACATCTAAGTCACCATCATCAGGTTTTCACTGCCCTTAGGGAGGCTAAACTATATGCCAATCTTAAGAAGTGTACTTTTCTATAACCACAAGTACTATTCTTAGGTTTTATTGTCTCTATGCATAGCAATGTAGCTGACCATGAAAAGGTCCGGGTCATTCAAGGGTGGTCTATCCCTAAAACCATCTCGGAGGTACGTAGTTTCCATGGGCTAGCCACTTTTTATAGGAGGTTCATTTGCGGGTTTAGTACCGTTATGGCTCTCATCCCTGATAGCTTGAAGAAAGAAGAGTTTTGTTGGATGTCTACGGTCGCTAGGGCCTTTGAGGAGATCAAAAATAAAATGACAGAAGCCCCTTTGTTGAAGTATCCGGATTTTTAGAAGGTTTTTGAGGTTGCGTGTGATGCTTTGGGAGTGAGAATTGGAGGCGTTTTAAGTCAAGAGGGACACCCAATTGCTTTCTTTAGTGAAAAGTTAAATGAGGCAAAGCAACGATACTCCGCATATGACAAAAAATTCTACATTGTGGTTCAATCTCTTCGCCATTGGAGATACTACCTGTTACCTCAACAATTTGTTCTGTACTCCAACCACCTTGCTTGGCGGTATCTAAGCTCCCAAAAGAAGTTGAACACTAGGCATGTGGTATGGGTAGAGTTTCTCATTGAGTATACTTTTGTTCTTAAACATCGTTCCGGTGTTAAGAACAAAGTCGTTGATTCTTTTAGTCGAGTAATCACAGTTCTTCAAGCAATGAAGGCCAAGGTGGTGGGGTTTGATAGGATGAAAGACAATTACCCTGTGTGTCCTGATTTTGTGATTATTTATGGGGAGGTTAGGAACGATAACCGTTGAGAATATGTTGATTTTGTTATCCGTGATGGATCTATTTCGTGCCACGAGACTATGCATCCCATGTACCTCCCTTAAGGAATTTCTAATTTGGGAAATGCACGCTGGCGGACTAGCCAGTCACTTAGGTCGTGACAAAACCATAACATTAGTGGAGGATAGGTTTTTTTGGCCCTCACTAAAATAGGATATCCTGCAGATAGTATCCCAATGTCGAACTTGCCAATTGGCTAAGGTCAAAAGGAAAAACATGGGTCTTTATACCCCTCTACCTGTCCCCCATGCTCAATGGAAAGATTTAAGTATGGATTTTGTTCTTGGGTTACCCAAGACAAGTCGGGGGCACGATTCCATCTTTGCAGTGGTAGACAAGTTTTCTAAAATGGCCCACTTTATTCCTTATAGTCAAGCATCTGACGCCTCACATGTAGCAAAGCTATTTTTTAGGGAAGTTGTTAAGTTGCGTGGTTACCCTTGACCATTGTGTCTGACAAGGATGTCAAGTTTGTCAGTTATTTTTGGAAGACACTTTGGAAGATGTGCGGCACCACTCTGAAATTTTCTGCCGCATTTCATCCCCAAACAAATGGGCAGACTAAGGTAGTTAATCATAGTCTGGGTGATTTGCTTAGGTGTATTGTTGGAGAGAAACAAGGCACTTGGGATTTGATCTTGCCTAATACTGAGTTTGCCTAAAACAATTCGGTCAATCGCTCTACCGATAAAAGCTCTTTTGAGATTGTACATGGTTATTCACCCTATACATCCATTGACCTTGTTCCCCTTCCCCCTTATGCTCGTATTTCTGAACGTGTTGAGTCCTTTGCACAACATATTCATGACCTGCATGCTGAAATTCATCAGAAAATTACTTTAAGTAATGCTACTTATAAACTCGCTACTGATTGGCATCGTAGGGCTAAAGAATTTAATGTAGGTGATTATGTCATGGTCCGCATTAGACACGAGCAACTTCCTAGACAGTCATCCAAAAAATTGCATGCTCGTGCCATGGGCCCCTTTCCCATCCTATTAAAACTTGGCACTACTGCATATTTACTTGCCTTATCCAAACAGTTTAATATTAGCTCTGTTTTCAACGTGGAGGATCTAACCCCTTATCATGGTACTTTTGAGCCTCTGGTATTGCCTTCTAGTGTTTCCACAGGTAATCAGGTGCCCAAGCTCCTAGCTTTTCCGCTTTAGCAAGACGAGGTTGAGAGTGTGTTGGATGAGGGGTTCGTTGCTTCTTCCCACGGGAGATTTCGTTGCTTTCTTATTAAGTGGCGCAGTCATCCGAATTTCGACGTGTCCTGGCTTTCTGAAGAGGATTTTCGTGCCTTAGATCCGGATTTCTTATAGTGATACCTTCAATCTATCTCTCCGAAGTCGAGTACTTTTCACGCGGGGTGAATGATGGAGGACCAGTCAAAGATTTTTTCAAGAATAAATACTACAGAAGGAAACAAAATCAGAATAATATCTAGACAATAATTAGTTTATTTTGTTTCCTAATTTACATACATTAGAATTTTTGAAGTACCAAAAACCTGTTATTTTACAGGCAGTTTATAAATGAGAATACAATCATTTTTAAATTAGAATATTGGTTGTCTATATGATTTGGACTACCATTTTTGGATTAGTTTTAAATTCTTATTACTCTTCGGCGTCACCTTGCAGTTGCACCCATCTTGCTTAAGCTTTTCATACATTATCAAAAACCTATATGAATGTCAGCCAACAGAAGAAGAGTGCCTGCTCCGGACTATATAAACCCATGCTTAAAGACACAGGTCAAAAATCAAAATCCATACGACTATAAATTACTTAAGGCTAAGACGCTATTAAGATTTATATTCTCGAACCATTCTCCTAAAAGATACTGTGGTGAAAGGCCATCAACTTGAGTAAGTAAAATGATACACTAATGAAAAATAACGCGTATCCATCTAATTATATATTCCTAGCAGTTATGTCTTATAAACCAATTGCCAGACAAAAATATTATCTAATAATCATTTTCATGAAATATTTAGACATATCATCAGCTAGTTGAACACCAAAGGCCTAACTTTAGCGGTCTATGTCATAAATGCTTAATTACTTCTGAAGGGAATGAGTTTCAACAATGTGTCAATATGCCAGAACAATAGGCTTGTCAGGAGGTCAAAATGCACTCAAAGGGTCTCCAGTGGAACTCAACCTGCGACTCACTAAATGAGCTTGAACAGTACCGTTAATAGGCCTAGCATGAAAGTGAACTCCAGGAAGTCTAATAGATGAGAACTTCGACCAGAACAAATCACTTCCAAGAGTCCAATTTCAAACCAAAACTGCAAAACTGATTATCAAAATCGAAAAGAATAAACTAACAAACTCTAATATCACATTTCAATCAATAGTGCACGAAAGAATCAGCAAACCAACAACACCATCCACGAAAACCAAAAGGATCATTATACAGAAGATACAAAACATTTACTTGGGTTGATACCATTTTGTGGGGCACTTACAAGTATGTTAAGCTTGTCATTGAAAACAGAAGCCACGTCCTCAATCAGCTTCTCTCTCTGGACTCTACAAGATGCATCACAAACCGACCCAGTGACCAAAAAACCTTTACCTTGCCATTCTTGCAAGCACTTGTTTAGCTCTTCTTGGTTCCTTGAACATGTGTGAACAACCGCACCTAGCCCTGCTAATTCCTCCACTGTTGCATGCCTAAGCACACCAAAAGAACCAAACCAAGAGTAATTTAGCGAAATGGGATTGATTTAAATCGAACACTAATTACTGAGGCCAGGGCCTTACAATCAGTTCATGCATTATTTCATGTCCATTGGCTCTATACACACCAAAAATCATAACCGAAGTGCAGTTTAGCAAAATGGGCATTATCAAAATCGAATATTAAGCTCCTCGTAAGGACTTTACAAACCCAGATATTTAACAAGTGTTAAGAGAATCGGATTTTAGTTTGCAAATTTCTCGAGAAAGAAAAGGAGAGAAAGTGAGAGGTAAAAAGTTACAAGAAAAGAAAGGAGACCCGATTCCACGAGTGCCACCAGTGACAAGAGCGGTCATTCCATTGAGAGACCATCTCGAGTTTTTTATTATAGTACCACCGCTCTCTGCACCTGCCATGGTTGTCTGGTTCTCCCTTCCTACAGCTTTGTTATAGACTATCTGAAAATTTTGAACCGCCGACGTCTTCAAATATTCAGTGGGAAAAGGTAGGGGAAGGGCACACGTTTGGATTTGTCCCATCTGAAGAGAAACGACCCCATTGGTGCCCAGCTGGGCCCTTCTAGTTTACAAGCTTTAGGTCCTGTGGACCATAATGGGTGATGCCCCTTGTATTTTGTTGGGGACTAATATCACCTTGCACTTTGAAATAAGCCCAAGCAAGAATCAAACTAAATTGGGCCGACTTTCGGTTCAGTAAGGCTCAACCAAATGGTCATTCCCTCCATTTCCTTATTAACAATTAGGGGTGGGCATAGTTAAGTAACCTCAAAATTTGATCAAATTATGACCATACCCATAACAATAATTTATTCAAAATTATAACCATAAACCTAGCCATTTTTTCTGGTAACCATATTTTTGATTAGGTTCGGTTTTCAAAATTTTACAATTAACCATGATTAAAAAAAACCCAAAATTTTATCAATTCAAGAAAGTTATACTAATAAGAGTATAATATAATTCAATCAATCCATATTAAAATGTTTATCAATTCAAGAAAGTTATAATAATCAAAGTATAATATAATTCAATCAATCTATATTAAAATTCTAAACATTTGATTCACATTCAAATACTTCAAAATAAGTTAGAAAGTACAAACTTTCAAACGAAAACATTAAACAACCAATCTCTTTTCCTCCAAGTTCTCCCCCTTAATCATCAATGTTCAAGACTGATTATGATTTAGGGATTAAGTTATAGGGACTAAAGAGTAAGGATTTTTACTTGTAAGTTATTTTACTCTTATACCATTGATCTTGTAACATACGAGTCTAATTTATTGTTATAATTTATAAAGATAAAATTGTAATTATATATAATATATATTTAATTATATACTTATTATATATATATATATATATATATAATTATAAATTATTATAAATATAATTTTAATTTGGTTAAGTTATGGAGTAGTTTAGGTTGAGTTAGGTTTTTAGGTTGTTTTTTCTAAACCCTATTAACAACAATTAGCAATATGGTCTACCATTATCTTGCGTAGCAGCTAGAGAAACACCAAAATTGGCTGACTATTTGTCAGTTGTAACCATTCAACTATTCGATTAATAATCGAGTGACACATGTAGAAATTAAATTGATAAATTATTATTTTAACTTTAAAAATTACTATCTAACATTAAGGGTGATCATGAAACCCCGTTGACCCGCGAACCCGACCTAAACCGATATAATGGGTTGGGTTGGTTTGTATCCTTTTAGAGATTGGGTTGGGTTGAAAATATTTTGAACCTGATGGGTTGGGTTGGGTCATGGGTTCAAAATTTTCAACCCGACCCAAATCGGTAACCCGGTCAAATATATAATTATATATTTTATATTTATTAAATATAAAATATAAAATAGTGTATAAATAATTATAGTATAATTGTAAAATATATAATCATAAAGTGTTCATTCTAATTACTATTAGTATGTAAAATTATATGTAGTAGATATTTCAATGTTCAAACAAGTCTCATACTTTCCAATTACCCATATTACATTAGAAACAAATATTAATTTCGAGTTATGAAATAGTTTTCATAATTATTCTTAAACATAACTTCAGTCAGAATAAATTGATGCACAATTAACTTAATTATGCTAACAAAATTTTGATTTCTTGTACCGTGTTAACTATAAAATAAACATAGAAATTAACACTCTAACCTATAAGATTCCAGTCGGGATCAATGTATGTAGATAAACTTATATTCCAAAAAGATGTACCATAATGTTGAAGGAAGAAATGTTGAATGCATGATAAAGCTTTGTAATACCAACTTGCTGGAAGCCTTTCATGCAAACATTATTGAACCATTCAATTTGTTTCTCTGTGACCTTTTAAGAGCCCCCATGTCGCTTTCAAGTGCATTAAAGCATAATCTAAAAATTAGACTAATTAGTGCGAAAACATTAGCACGACCAACAAATGCTGAGTTATTAAAATATATTATTAGCAACTATGTAGAAATCCAGATTTCCTTCTTAATTGAACAGTCTTCTAAAGTAAGTTAAATTCATGTTAACTAAAGTAGTTTCTAGCGCAAGATTCAGATGAAGATTGTATTTTTCAATATAACAATGAATTCATATTCTAACATCAAGGGCTCTAGGTTGTGAGCATGCAGATAAGCAATTGACCATGGTCACTTCATTAGGCTTTATATTACTCGTTTGCGTTTCATGAAACAATGCCAAAGCATCATTACCAAGTTTAGCTTCAATATAGCCTCCAATTATGGCATTCCATGACACAACATCCTTCTCTTGCATGTCATCAAAAAGTTTCTTTAGCAGTATAAAAAAAAACTAGCAGTATCAAAAAAACCAAATTTAATATAGCCTACAACCATTGTAGTCCATGAGACAATTGTTCACTTTTCCATGTTATCAAATATTCTTTGTGCTGTCAGACACACATATTTTGTTTGTAATATGAATGGATTTAGTTTTGGATTTAATAAAATATTTTTTTTGTTATGTAATGTGTATGATTTAATTATTTAGTAAAAAAAATATATCAACCCGATGACCCAAACCGACCCAAACCGATTAGAATGGGTTGGGTTGAGTTGAGATTTTTCCAACCCAGTATGAATGGGTTGGGTTGAAATTTTAGGATAACTCGACCCAAACCGACCCATGCTCACCCCTATTTGACATTGTAGTGAATGAAAAAGATGATTTTTATTGACTATTGGTTCGGGTAGCCAAAATGAGAGGTTCTAAATTTATACTGTATCGCGTAGTGGTAGAGACTAGAGGTGAGCATAGAATCCAGCTGACCCACAAACTCGATCCAGACCGATATAATGGGTTGGATTGGGTTATGTTCGGTTTTTTTAGAAATTGGGTTAGGTTAGGTTAAAAATATTTTGAACTCGGTGGGTTGGGTTGGGTCATGGGTTCAAAATTTTCAAACCGATCCAAACTGGTAACCTTGTCAAATATATAATTATATATTTATTGAATCTAAAATAATGTATAAATAATTATAGTATAATTGTAAAATATATAATCATAAAATGTCAATTCTAATCACTACTAGTATGTAAAATTACATGTACTAGATACTCTAATGTTCAAACAAGTCTCATACTTTCCAATTACCCAGATTTTAGTTTCAGATATTTACACGAGAAACAAGTAGTGATTTTGAGTTATGAAATAATTTTCATAATTATTCTTAAGCATAATTTCAATTAGAATAAATTGATGCACATTTAACTTATGCTAACAAAAATTTTATTTCTTGTACCACTGTAACTATAAAATAAACATTCTAACCGGCAAGATTCCAGTCAAGATCAGTGTATGCAGATAAGCTTATATTCCAAAAGGATGTACCATGATAAAGCTTATATTTCAATTAGAATAAATGCTGAATGCATGATAAAGCTTAGTAATACCAATTTGCTGGAAGCCTTTCATACAAACATTATTGAATCATTTAATTTGCCTCTGTGTGACCTTTTAAGAGCCCCTATGTCGCTTCCAAGTTCATTAAAGCATAGTCCAAAAATTAGACTGATGAGTGAGAAAGCAATAGCATGGCTAACAAATGCTGATTTACTAAAATATATTATTAGCAACTGCCCATAAATCCAGATTTTCTTCGCAATTGAATAATATTCTAATGTTAAATTCATGTCAACTAAAGTAGTTCCTAGTGCAACATTCAGATGAGGATTGTGTTTTTCAATATAACGATGAATTCATATTCCAACATCAAGGGATCTAAGTTGTAAGCATATAGATAAGTAATCGATTATGATCACTTCATCGGGCTTTATATTACTTGCTTGCATTTCATGAAACAATACCAAAACATCCTTACCAAGTTTGATTTGAACGTAGCCTCTAATTATGGCATTCCATAGCACAATATTTTTCTCTTGCATGTCATCAAAAAACTTCTAAACAGTATCCAAAAAAACCGAATTTAGTATAGCCTACAACCATTGTAATCCATGAGATAATTGTTCTTTTTTCCATGTTATCAAATATTCTTTGTACTGTCAGACACACTAATTTTACTTGTAATGTGAATAGATTTAGTTTTGGATTTAATAGTTTTTTTTTTGTTATGTAAAATGCATGGTTTAATTATTTAGTAAAAAATATACATATATCAACCCGGTGACCCAAACCGATTAGAATGAGTTGGGTTGAGTTGAGGTTGGATGGGTTGGGTTGAGTTGAGATTTTTTCAACCTAATATGAATGGGTTTGATTGAATTTTTAGGCTAACCCGACCCAAACGGATCCACACTCACCCCTAGTAGAGACACCTTATTAATATAAAAGCAATGCCAGAAGAACACCCTAGATTGCCCTCCATTTGTAACACCCTTACCAACCAACTAGTAACTGAGCGATACTAGACTGATAAATTATTGTTTTACTAAGGGACGAAGCCAAGAATTTTCTTGAGGTATGGCTGAAATATATTACCAATCATACGACCACTTGATAAAAAAAAATTCTTAGTTGCTCAGTAATTAGTTTAAGTCCACAAACATAAAATTTTTTTATCACATAATATTAGTTTATATATATATCTTCAATAGAAAACGCTTCATACAAACAAGAGCAAGTAATAACTAAGATAATATGTTTTAAAGAAGTACTAAAAGGCGTACTGATGTTGTAGGAAGGTAATAAAATGATAAAACTTATACCAATGTAGTTGTTGTAAATGGTGATTACTTCTTGACCAAAAGTGAACAAGTTACAATGAAAAAGATAACCTAACGATTAATAAATAACACTTTATTTACAATACAAAACTAAGAAATATAATGCATATAAATTGATAAAACTTTGATAATAATATTTATTTTATTAAAAAATATAATAATACTTTCTATTTAAACTGAACTCGATACCTAATCACAAAAGTAAAATTATCTAATATCTTATTAATAAAAAACTAAAATACAATATCTTTCTCGACATACACAAACATATAATCTCTAAAAAAAAATCATCATCCATTTCACTGCAAAATCAGGACTTGATAATTTCGTTTAAAACTTGCTGTTAAAACAGGAAGTCAATACCAAATAAATCAATCTATCAAATAGTGGAACTTTTCAGTGTGTACCAATCATTGTCAATGTTCAGAAAACGTTATACTTATGCCAGTTTGGATTTTGACACATTCCAAGCTCAAATATACTTTTGGAACATAGATATAAAACATTAAAACATAAAAGCAGGAATAAAGAGTTTATATTAATGAATATTATCTAAAGTGGAGTCATTATAAAAAAAGATTCAAAAGCATAATCTTTTTCCAATAAAGACAGACAAAAGCAGTAAATCATTTCAGATGTTTCATCTTGTCAAATGTCAATGGATATTGATGGAACGCATGTGTCTTGCTTGCCACTTTGCCTGACATCAACATATATTATATATAGCATTTCCCCTGATGTATAGTCTTTTTCGTCTAAAGCAAAAACAAAATCTTGAAATAAAAAAAGAAAGAAAAAGAAAACACATTTCAAGTATGAACAAAGGATACTCATTTAATCAAACTAACTTTTTTTTTAAAATAAAAAACTGTAAAATTGCAATAATTATCGTCCTTTCGTTCATTTTCCTCCGGCTTCTTAGCGACCTCTCTGAGAAGATTTAAGTTGAAACTAATAAATCTCGTGACTTTTTCACACTCACAATGACCCAAAAAAAAAAAAACTCACATTATGTTCATAAAATCAACAGCTCTTCAAAAACACGAAAAAGAAAGGTTCTTAAATCTACAAACAACTAAACATCGAAGCATAATTAACTAGAAACATAGCAAATTACTTACTATATAAATAAAGCAATTAGAGAGAGAGCGCTTCATACATAGTTATGCAGAAATTATAAATCATACCAAAAATCGCAACAAAAAAAAAAAAGCAGAGGTAGAAGGACTCTTACGGGGAGACGAAATAGGCATTTTTGTGGGGAGATCAATTGTTGAGATTAGTGAATTTGTAAACTATTAAAGAAATTCCACCAAATTTGATTACCTTAGGAGCTGATGGAGCCCACAATACCCTCATCCAATAGAACTTCGACACGTGGGGTCTTCCATCACCAATAGAACGCTGCCACGTATCCAGCCTCTACAGCATGACAAGGCACACATGGAACGGGAAAACCACGCCATTGTCATGTCAAAGTGTGATTAGCAGACCTAACCCCCTCTGAAACACGCGACCCTCTGAGCACGCAACTGAGACCTAACTTCAAAAGCCTGGAATCACAGGGATGAAGCCATTCCTCTCCCATGTGACCGACCTCCACTCAGAATACTATAAATAACCTGAGGTACGTAAGTTCAAGACACTTTCTTTTCGCTTCACAAACACATGAGAAAAAATCCACGTTAATCTGCTACTTAAAATTAGCCTTCAGTCTTTCTTAAGCCCTCGTCCTAATTCGAGCGTTTGAGCATCCTCGGAGGTCTCCCCCTCCCCTCCTTCCGTGGGCCCTCTAGTTCACCCCTTTTTACTTGTGCAGATCCTAAAAGGTTGACTCCGAGTTAGCAACGGTCCCTCGACATCAATAGATTGGCGCCGTCTGTGGGAAACCACTATCTCTCGCTAACAGTAAAAGCGAAGAAGTATAAAGAACTCATCTGTTATCATGCCACCCAGAAAAACCGCGAAAAGAACCAGTAAGGGGGCCCCTACGGCATGCTCCGCTCCCATCTAGAGTCGCACCCGGAGCCAACAGTCCAGGTCAAGGTTCCCCAGGGTGCCCGAGCATGCGACCCCTGGGTCAAGCAAGCAGCCTCCCGCCAGGGAGCAGAGCCTTTGCCACTCAGGAACTGACTCCCTCGACTCCGAAAGAGCAGCCATGCACAGTCAGACTGCCCCAGTGACTCAAGCTCAGTTCCAAGAACTTTCTCGAATGATAGCGGACTTGGCAGCCCAAGTCCAAGGCGACGGCAGACAACCTTCTCCTCCTTTGTACCAAACTCCCAAGTAAACAGAATCCTTTGGCAGCGATGATCCGGTCGGCGTCTGTTCCACTGCCGAGCCCTCACTACCCTACGGTCGGTCTAAAGAAAGTTCCTCCTCCAAAAGCAACCCCAACTTGGACAAGTGAATCGAAGATATGGAAGAAAAAATAGATAGAGCACTCAAGCACCGAAGTCACAATATCTTGGACAAGCTCAATGTCTAAGACCCCCATTCACAGACGATGTCCTCAAGAAGCCGCTTCCACCCAATTTCAGAATGCCACAAATAAGAATGTATGATGGTTCGGCAGACCCGCTGTACCACCTACAACATTATAAGACGACCATGATGCTGCATCGGCATTCTGATCCTATCATGTGTCGTGCCTTCCCCTTAACTCTTGAGAAAGCTACGGGAAGTATTCGTGCTTAAAACCGGGAAATATTGGTAACTTCAGAGAGCTCAATTACGCCTTCACCTCTCACTTCCTCAGCGGCAAAGGGCCGAAGAAGACCTTAGAGAGCCTGTTCAATATTGTCGAGCACCGGGGAGAAAGGCTTCGGGCCTACATATCCAGGTTTAACATAGCTGCGTGGGAAATTCCAAACCTCGATCCCAACGTCCAAATGTTGGCATTTAAAAACGGATTAAGGTCTAGGGTCTTTAGTTCTAAACTCACCAAGCGCCCCCTAAAGACATGAACGAGGTCTTGGCCCGGGCCAAAAAGTATATGCTGACAGAGGACGATCAGGCCATCAGATGAAGATAAACGGAGAAGAAGAGGAAAGACCTTGACCCCTAGAGAGGAACGGCTAAAAGACCTCATCAAGAAAACAGGTATAAACCTTATCCTCGGTTCGACAGCTTCACCCTACTCAATGCATCTAGGATGAATGTCCTAATGTAGCTTTAGGACAGGTCAGTCCTTCAGTTGCCACCCAAGCCGCCGTACCTCAGTGGGGACCAGAGGGAGTGGTGCCGATTCCATAGGAACCACAGGCACGACATCGAAGAGTGCCATAGTTTGAAGATGCAAATTGAAGCCCTTATTAGTCGGGGACACTTAAAAGAGTTCACTGGGTCTCAGGGAAAAGAAGCGCCAGCCTAGCCAATAGGAGACTCTGGACGTCCCCAGCCCCCACAGCAAGAGTACATAGACGCTCGAAGAAACCCCAGGCCTGGGCAGGAAGGGTTTAGTCAAAGAAACCAAGAAGTAGGAACTACCAGGATCATCAAAATAATCTACGAAGGCCCGGTGGCCGGAAGTAGCTCGAGGCAGAGCAGTAAAGCATACGCTAGAACTGTGGCCTCCATTAGCAGTCCCCACAAACGAAAGAAGTCAAGTCTGGTGATCTCCTTCACGGATGAAAATTTGGAAGGTGTGCAGACTCCGCATGATGACGCGGTGGTGGTCTCCCTCTTGGTGGCCAACCACGAAGTGAGACATATCCTAGTGGATAACGGAAGTTTGGCAGACATCTTATTCTATGAAGTTTTCCAATGTTTGGAGCTGAAAGACGAACTATTAGAGCCAGCTCTGACCCCTCTTTATGGTTTTGATGGAATCCTTGTGTTCGCAGAAGGAAGTATAGTCCTTCCTGTTGCCGCAGGAACAGTGCCGCAAACAACCACCGTTCAAACCACATTCTTAGTAGTCAAGCAACCATCTTCTTACAATATGATCCTCGGCTGACCCACTCTCAACAAGCTGAAGACAGTTGTATCTGCCTCTCATTTGAAGCTCAAGTTCCTCACCGAAGACGGAGTAGGGGTGGTCAGAGGAGATCAACGAGTCTCTCGATCTTGCTATCTAAACACCATCAAAGAAGAAAAGAAAACCAAAGCCCTACCCCTTGAGGTGGAAGACCTCAGGGATGAGATGAAGACTCCAAGGGAGTGACCCGTGGAAGAACTGACTTTGGTCCCCCTCTAGAAGAACCTTTCTCGGACTATTCAGATCGGATATAATCTCCCGGAAAGCCACCGGGAGACACTCTTCTCCCTTCTCAAGAAGAACTAGGACTTGTTCGTCTGGTCTACGTCAGACATGCTCGGAATCGACCCCAGAACTATTGAACACCATATGAACGTAGATCCAAAGCACAAGCCCATTATTTATAAAAAAAGAACTTTCACTTCAAAACGACAGGTCACTATTAAGACAGAAGTGGACAAGTTACTTGAGGCCGGATTTATCCAAGAAGCAAAATACCCCGACTGGGTGCCCAATATTGTGATGGTCTGAAAGGCCAGTGGCAAATTGCGAATCAGCATCGACTTCACCAATCTGAACATGGCTTGTCCAAAGGACAATTTTCCCCTGCCTCAGATCGACCAGCTGGTGGACGTTACCATGGGGCATGAGCTCCTCACCTTTATGGATGTATATTCTGGCTATAACCAGATCTTTATGTACGAGCCCGACCAAGACAAGACTGCCTTCATCACCAATCAGGGATTGTACTGCTACAAAGCCATGCCATTCGAGCTCAAAAACACCGACGCAACCTATCAAAGGTTGGTGAACAAGATCTTTAGGGAATAGATTGGGCGAAATATGGAAGTATACGTAGATGACATGTTAGTCAAGAGCACCAAGGCACAAAACCATGGTTCTGACTTAGAAGAAGCATTTGGGGTATTACGAAGGCACAAGATGAGACTGACCCCGGTAAAGTGCACGTTCAAAGTGACATGGGGAAAGTTCTTGGGCTTCATGGTCACTCAAAGAGGAATAGAAAGTAGCTCGAAAAAGATAAAAACCATCATTGATATGGCCCCTCTTAAGACCGTGAAGGAAGTATAACGGCTCACCGGGCGAAGAGTAGCCTTGAACTGTTTCATGTCCAAATCCGAGGAAAAATGCCTCAAGGTCATCAGAAAAACAAGAGATTTCGCCTAGACAGAAGATTATCAGCAAGCCTTTGAGGAACTGAAGAAGTATCTGAGCTCACCCCAGCTCTTGACTAAGCCACTCCCAAGCGAATAACTGTTCCTGTACTTGTCGGTTGGACAAAATGTAGTGGTTTCCTTCTTGATCCGAGAAGAAGAAGGCATTTAAAAACCCATCTATTATGTTAGTGTGATCCCCTACGAAGTAGAGGTGAGGTATCCTTCGATAGAAAAGATAGCCTACGCCCTCATAATAGCAGTAAGAAAACTCTGGCCATACTTCCAAATGCACACTATCGTTCTTCTGACTAACCAGCCCTTGAGACAAGTCCTGCACAACCCGGATGTCTCTGGAAGAATGGTCAAGTGGTCAGTAGAGCTCGGGAAATTTGATATCTGGTACCACTATTGCAAAGTGATTAAGGGCCAGGTCATAACCGACTTTATCATAAAAAAACCTCTCCCCATAGATCAAAGCGAGGAGGTGGGATTAGGATCAGATGAGCCACCTCCAAGGTGGACTTTTCGTGTAGATGGGTCTTCGAACACCGCAGAAAATGGAGTAGGGCTCATCCTCTGCAGCTCAGACGGTTTCATAGTCGAGTATGCCTTGAGATTTGAATTCAAAGCCTCAAACAACGAGGCAGAATATGAAACCTTGCTTGTGTGTCTAAAACTAGTAAAAGCACTGGCCACCGAGATCCTGGATATGTACAGTGACTCGCAACTGGTGGTAAATCAAGTAACGGGGGAATTTGCGGCTCGAGGAGGAAAAATCACCCGGTACCTTGGAAAGGAAAAGTAACTTACTGCTAGGTTCAAAACATTACGAATAACCCAAATCCCACGAGCAGAGAACTCAAAAGCAGACGCCTTAGCCCGGCTGGCCTCGTCTCGACACCTTGAGCCAACTCAAGCTGTATATCTTGAGACCCTCTCCGTCTCAAGCATTGATGAAGTTTTGGTACTGCCAGTAGTGGAGGAAGAAACATGGATGGACCCAATCCTCTGGTACTTGAAAAGTGGGGAAGTCCCCTAGTAGAAGAATGAAACGAGGAAGCTAATCTCCCGTGCGTCTCGGTACGCAATCATAAATGGATAGCTATATAAAAAGGCTCTAACAATGCCCTATTTAAGGTGCCTTAACTCGGTTGAAACTGACTACGCTATTCGAGAAGTCCACGAAGGGATATGCGGAAATCACTCGGAGGCTCGTGCCCTAGCCTTCAAAGTTCTCCGACAAGGATATTACTGGCCCAAAATGAAGGAAGACATTGTAGATTTGATCAGAAAATGCAAAAACGACCAGCAGTACTCTCCCATACTCCCCCAACTTGCTAACCCCCTCACTTCGATCACCAGTCCCCTCCCTTTCGCTATGTGGGGGATGGACATACTTGGTCCATTCGCCATAACATCCGGGTAAAAAAAGCATCTCATCGTGGCCATCGATTACTTCACCAAGTGAGTCAAAGCAGAACCACTAGCCAGCATAATAGATCATCAGACCCAAAACTTTGTTCGAAAATTCATCGTATGTCGGTTCTGCATACCGAGTGTTAGTCACCGACAACGGCAAGCAATTTGATAGTTCTTGATTCAAAAGGTTCTGCGAAGATCTCCACATAGAGCATCGATTCTCATCCATTGGATATCCATAGGCTAATGGCCAAGCCGAAGTAACCAACAGAACAATTTTCCAAGGTATCAAGAAGAGACTAGACGAAGTGGATAAACAATGGGCCGACCAACTCCCCAATTTCCTTTGGGCATATCGAATGATCGTTCGTCCTCCAACAGGGGGAACCCCTTGAAGTTGGGATACCATCGATATGCGTGCAACATTTCGAACCAACTGACAACGAGGAAGGCTTACGAATAAACATCGACTTGGTTGACGAAGCCCGAGACAAAGTCCAAATCCACTTAGCCACATACCAACAGAGGACCGCCCGATACTATAATTCAAAAATTTGAAACGGAAACTTCAGGCCGCATGACCTCGTTCTTCGAAAAAGCAAAGTATCTTGTCCCTGGGAAATGGGGAAGCTCGTTTCGAACTGGGAAGGCCCGTACAAGATCCGAAAATTATGCCGAGTTAGCACCTTTGAACTTGAAGAGTTAGATAAAAAGCCTATCCCATACACTTGGAATGCGAAAAATCTCTGCAAGTTCTATCAGTAACGTAAAATGTAAAGGTGAGAAATGAAGAAATAAAGACTCGAGTTTATAAAAGATCGATATTTCATTTAAAAAGTTTGAATTACAAAACGGGCGCTATTGACCCCTACTTATAAGGAAAGAGAAAACAAAACTATACTACTCCTCCCGAGGAGCCTCATCCTCGGGGGCCGCCAGTGGCTCATCTCCTACCATGTCCTCGACGACCTCAACACCGATAGCAGCACCCTCATCTTTGAAGGACTCCAACTCAAGGCCAAAGAAGTCAATCTCAGGGAAGAGAGACTCAGCCTTCCTCTTGGCCTAGCAGAAGCCCTTGAGGAACTGCCCTCCGACCTCCTCCAGCAAGGCCTCCTTCAAGGAGGCAGAGCTCCTGAAAAAGGCCAACACCTCCTCCATGACCCTCCGTGTGGACTCAAAAGCCTCATTTTGAGCCTGGCGCTCAAACTTGCGGGTCGTTGGTCCTTCTCCCTGATGGCCTCCTCCTTGACCCTCTCTACTGCCTCAAGGGAGGATGACAGTGCCCTAACGAGCTCTCGACTCTTATTAAGCTTCTGCTCACACTTCTCCAGCTGTTCGGCCATATCAATGCTGTGGCGGGACAAGACACTGGTCTAAAATAAGTACAAAAAGTCGTTAGAAAAAATAGTTAGAAAATAAAAACCAAACTTAAGGGAAAAGGCAAAAGGTAATACCTGGGAGATCATGGCCTCAACAGTTGAGCAGAGCCCCTCGAAAGGCCTTTGAGAGACCTCTACCATATCAA
This sequence comes from Bretschneidera sinensis, assembly GCA_023935145.1. NCBI lineage: Eukaryota > Viridiplantae > Streptophyta > Magnoliopsida > Brassicales > Akaniaceae > Bretschneidera > Bretschneidera sinensis. Next base: position 22,208,182 of record CM043703.1, read on the forward strand.
GGGGAGGGATCCCAATTATGAGGTACACTCGAGAAACTCTCGGATGTGTGAAGACCGAGTCATCGACCTTCAGCACCCATCGGGTCGAGAAAGAAGCAGAGGTCCCAAGCACCTCCCTAGACGCGGATGAGCCCTGGGATGGAGGTGGCGCCATTGGAGTAACCTGTGACTCTGGAAGAGGAGGCCCCGAAAGGCTCTCCACTGCAATAAGAACAGGGCTGGATGCTAGGGCCTTCTTCTTCTACGACTGGGTCGGGGTCGAACCCTTCCCTTTCGAGGCCCTCTTACTCTCTTTGGCCATCCTCTTGGCCCTCTCCCTTACTTGTGCGGCCAGCTCCATCTCTGCATAAGGAAAAAGTGTTAGCAAATCACGATAAAGAAAACAGCAAAAAATTAACCAAACACTAAAAATTACCATGCTCCATATCCGCTGTGGGGCAGGGAGGGCAGAGGCCACGCCTTAAAAGCTCTTCGTTATCACAAAGAACTTCTGTGTCCAAAGGCGCGGCCAGCATCGCTTTCAACGTCTCCTACTCTAGATGCAGAAGGTACGGCTTCTTGCATTTACAGACACGGTCTAAGCTCAAGCAGAGAGGGATGTTGAAGCTCTCAGCACTCCAGATGAAAAAGAATGATCTCTTTCACTTCTTTATGGAGGACGACTTTTTCGTTAGCACACTTTTCTTGGCCCTCGAGCTAACCACAACCCACCCGATCTGCCTGTGCCTGCTAATATGGAAGTGGGCTTTGAATACGTTAAGGTTCATAACACCGCCCACTTCCGTACACACGGTTATGAAAGCCATGATGAGGCACACCGAGTTAGGTACCAATTGGCACAGTGCTATACCGAAGTATCTCAGCATCATGCAAAAGAAAAGATGGATGGGAAACTTGAGCCCGACCTTCATGTGTTGCTCATAGACGCACAAATCATAAGGCATACGGTTCGGAAGGGCATCACAAGCCCTCTCTCCGCCCTTTGGTGCCTGGAGTGGGTAATCCATCGAAATACGATAGACTCTCTTCATCACCCGAAGCTCTGCTTCCCCAACTACACTCGGTATGGAGTTGGCCTCGAATGACCATTCCTCTCGTTTTTCCACCGAGGCATCCTCCCTGATCTCTATCAGTGTACGATCGGCCTCATTCTCCTCTTCAGAAGTGGTCTCCTCCTCATTTTCTTTTTCACTATCCTCCCCAGGATGAAGGACACCAGGGCAAGGCTACCCTCCCGAGGAACGACTTCCAATGAGGATTTTTCCTCACTGGAGGAGACACTCACGAACTCCTCTAACTCCCATGACAAGTTCCTTGTTCCTTCATTACCACTATTTACTCTATGGTCAAACATGGTAAAAAGGGATAGGAAACTCACCATGGGAATGAACGAGAATTGTGCATATGGCCTCGGTCCCTTGGTGAAAAAGCACCCCTCTAACAAGTCAACCCTGAGAAACTTGAACTATGATCAACCCACCAAACCCTCTTCCAGAATCACAAGGCAACCCCGAGTTGTTGATCGAAAGAACTTCGAACCCTCAATCCGACTCTGAATGCTCTCAAAATTTCTTTCTTTCTCAAAAGCTCTAAAAATGCGAGTGAGAAGAGGAAGGAAAGAAATCATCCTTATATAAAGATTGAAACAGTAGGAACGAGGGTTATTAATCACCCTTCAGCAGAAGAGACATGACCTTTGATGTCATTCAGGCACCGTTCGTTCTCCCCAAGTTGTCAACTATCATGAAGGTACCATCCTTCCAATGCCCCAGACGTCGCCATACGAAAAGCAACCGCCCTTCTATCTAATGGGTCCTGAAATCCTGGAGAAAGCCTATTGGGCCCAGGGAGAGAAGGCCCATGGGGCCCAAAGCAAAATCCCAAGGAAAAAGAAGTCCAGAAGAGCCTAGAAAAAAATCTCCAAGTCCGAGCGTATGGACTGCTTGTCACACGCTCGACCTAAAATCTCTAAAGACTGAGCATGTGAGCTGCTTATCACACGTTCGGCCTGAAATCTCCAAGTTCAGGCGTATGGACTGCTTGTCACATGCTCTGTTTAAAATCTTCAAAGACTGAGCATGTGAGCTGCTTGTCACATGCTCGGCCTAAAATCTCCAAGTCTGAGCGTATGGATTGTTTATCACAAGCTCGGCCTAAAATCTCCAAAGACTGAGCATGTAAGCTACTTGTCACATGCTCGGTTTGAAATCTCCAAGTCCAAACGTGTGGATTGCTTGTCACACACTCGGCCTAAAATCTCCAAAGACCGAGCATGTGAGCTGCTTGTCACATGCTCGGCCTGAAATCTCCAAATCCGAATGTATAGACTACTTGTTACACATTCGGCCGAAAATCTCCAAAACCAAGCATGTAAGTTGCTTGTCATATGCTCGGCCTGAAATCTCCAAGTCAGAGTGTATGTACTGCTTGTCACACACTCAGCCTAAAATCTCCAAAGATCGAGCATGTGAGCAACTTGTCACATGTTCGGCCTGAAATCTCAAAGTCCAAGTGTATGGACTGCTTGTCACACGCTATGCCTAAAATTTTTAAAGATTGAGCATGTGAGCTACTTGTAACATGCTCGGCCTGAAATCTCCAAGTCCGAGCGTATGGACTATTTTTCAGAAGCTCGCCCTAAAATCTCCAAAGACCGAGTATGTGAGCTACTTGTCACATGCTCGGCATGAAATCTCCAAGTCCGAGCGTATGGACTGCTTGTCACACACTTGGCCTAAAATCTCCAAAAACCGAGCATGTGAGCTGCTTGTCACATGCTCGGCCTGAAATCTCCAAGTCCGAACGTATGGACTACTTATAACACGTTCGACCTAAAATCTCCAAAGACCGAGCATGTGAGTTGCTTGTCACATGCTCGGCCTAAAATCTCCAAAGATCAAGCATATGAATGTTGTGCGAAAATCCACCTAAATAAATAAGTAAATAATCATGCTTGTTTTACTTGCAAGTGCACAAGGTCTACAGTAGCATAGTGTGCGAATGCAAGATCATCTCCACAGGGATTGGTAAAGTTCGATTTAGAATTAGTTTCGAAATAATGAAATAAAAATAAGAGAAATAAATATTGAGTTGGAAATAATAAAGATAAAGGCGTAGGGACTTGATATCCACCACTAATTATGCTATCACAACAAAACAGTATGCCAATGCTATACTCATGCTATGAATACCTAATGGTTGTCAACCTAAGGGCATGGTATCTACTCCTTAAGCTATTGATCTCCCTAAGCAACGAGTTAGGCATGGTATCTACTCTAACTCTTCTCTTTCTTAAGGGATTCAACATGGTATCTACTGAGTTATTCCTTAAGAAAGCATAAGATCTTTGGAAATCGCCAACCATATGAGACCTAGGGCATGGTATCTACTCCGGTTTTCCATATTGATTAACTCAAGAATCCTACGTGGATATCTTTTGTTATTATTGTTGAACCCAGGACTCGGTCATCCAAATTGATTCAACTAACTAATCTATACCACATGCATACGTTGATCAGACACACACACACATGAGGAATTTAAATAAAAACAGGTATTAATCAGGTTAAGCATCACAACACAAATATCGCAAAGGTGCCAATACTGATTTATTGAATAAACATAATTAGGGCTTCAACCAAGCCCTTACTAAAAGTTTAAGTACACATAATAAAAATAAAGGAAAGAAGAAACCCGAGAGAAGAGTCGTCAATTCTCCTCCACAGTTTCCTTCTCCAAGCTAAAGCAAAAGATAAAAGAAGTGATGTCCCTTGTGTGTGTTTTACAGGTGTATTTATAAGGGTTGAATAATCCTAGAAGACTCAGGAACCCTAAATTTTCCTAAAACATAAAACTCCCTTATTTCCAAAACTGGTTTTGCCGCTTTACTGTTTACGCCCGTATATGTGCACTCGATCGCAATGCTGTGCTCGATCCTTCTTTGCGCGTGCATGAGCACTGATGCACTCGATATCACTGAGGGTTGCACTCGATAGCACTTTATCCAGTAGCTGCTCCAGGATTTCTAGATTTTCTTCCTTTAAGTGCCAAAAATGCTTCTTTCTTCTCTAAAACCCTATAACAACGTGTAAAACACAAAAGTGAAGTAAAATAGACTAAAATATATAGATAAAGAGCTTAACAAATGTAAATTAAGGGGCTTAAATATGAATATTTAAGCACCTATCACACCCTCAAACTTACATATTGCTAGTCCCTTAGCAATACAAAACAACAAAAAAAAAAAAACTAAAATGAAGAATAACGACACACAGATAAATCCAATATTCATTGTGTCCACAAAAGTTTAGGTCTCACACAAAACTATGATGTGCATTCATGAGCAAAGTTAACAAATATAAACACATCTTTGCAATGAATAAGAGTTTTGAACGCAATCACTTTTATGAGGCAGTTTAAGACATCACAAGTTTGACTTTAGTGTGTGGTGAACTAGTACATAAAAGATTAAGTTTCCAAATAATTCTAATGTGTAGTGTTTTGATGACTCAAGATTCACCAAATTTCCTATTAAAATCAACAAAGATGGCATAGTTTTTTTTTTAATTTAATTTAATTTTTTATTTGTGAGACTTTTGCCAAGTTTAGTTCCCTTAAGCTTTCTATTTGACTCATGTAGCGAGTGTTTAGCCAATGACTCCCAAACCAGATGGTCTTAGGGCATTAGGTGTAAAGACACCCCTAAGGACTTACTAACTCGAGTCAAAAAGGCTACGAAACTTAACAGGTCTTAATGCTTAGTTCCTTCAAGCTTTCTATTTGACTCATGTAGCGAGTGTTTAGCCAATAACTCCCAAACCAGATGGTTTTTGGGCATTAGGTGTAAAGACACCCCTAAGGACTTACTAGCTCGAGTAAAAAAGGCTACGAAACTTAACAGGTCTTAATGCTACCAATCAGAAATTCCACTTTTTGACGTGACACTCACTGCGTATTGAGGCAAGAGGGCCAGTTACTTAGTGGAAAGTTCTTTTTTTTTAAGTAATAACAATTTTTTTTTTCTATTTATGCCAAAGCGTTAATCTAACAGGTCATCTGGTTCACAGTCGAGCAAAAGAAACATACAAATCAAAATTACATGTCATAACCCACACAATTATGTGCTAATGTGCTCGTGCTAGTTTAGATCAAACTTGTGAATCTTTAAATGCCTAAAAGTAAGTGATTAAGATTTAAAATTTAATTATTAGCCCATGTGTTCAAGGTTTTAAGCTCACTTATGAAGTCAAATCATATTATTTGTTTAGATCACCCAAAATTTTCAGAACAGTATGAACATACATTTATCTATAAAAAACAAAAAACTAGAACAAAGTGTGTGAATGTGTTTCCCATACCCCCAAACTTAAATTATGCATTGTCTCCAATTTGTGAATAATATGGAAAGATCTGACCTGGGAGATGGAGAATTAGCTGGGTTGGCAGGGCTCATAGCATACCCTCAAACTTGAACGGATGCACACATTGTCCCTAAAAAAGAAAAAAAAACTAACGTAATACAAGAAAACGAGAAATATTAAAAATAGATAAATAACAATAAATATGTAAAACAATAAAAATAAAAGGATAAGCTGTGGAGTGCCTCCCATGAGCGCTAAGTTTAACGTCTTCAGCTAGACCAAGCCTTAATTTTCCCCAAAACTAAGATTGACAACAACTATCACAGGTAGTGTCTCATTCTCTCCCATATAAGCATAAGTCAACTGCTTCGGCAATTGCTTCAACTCCAAATTTGGTACCTGGACAATAGAAGGAAAAAAAAATAGTATTAGTATGAAGTTCAAATGGATCGGTGTACTTACTTGGATGCTTTGGAGAGGCCTCTAGGAAGTGCACAGTTTCAATGATGTCATCAGTAACATCTTCAGATTTTGGCTCAATATCTGATCCTTTGAAACAATGGGTGAGGGTGGTCTCCAATGGATCAGTGTGATGGATATGACAAACTTGCTCAACAACACCTTGCTTTCGTTCACTCAACTCTTTAGCTATTTGGCCCATTTGTGTTTCCAGTCTTTGGATGGTTTGTTCATGCTTTGCAATGATTTTCTTTTGCTCAGTCCGGAATTGTCTTTCCTCTGCCATGAACTGTTCTTGTGAAGTTATCAATTGCCTTACCATACTCTCTAGATCACTCTTCTTTGACTTTTGAACTGGTTGGGCTGCTTGGTGGAAGTTCTTTTGTTGCCCTTGAAGGTTCAAGGCATTTGAATTGTTGCTCCATCGGTGATTCCACCATCCAAGATTGTAGATATTTGCATAAATGTTGTAGTTTTCGGTCTCACATAGTCCACTTGCTCTTGATCTGCAGATAAATATAAATTTATATATATATTTATTATAATTATTATTAATTATTAATATTATTATTATTTATAAATTATTTTAATATAATTATTTATAAAGGGAGCAGTCATGATGTTTATAAGCATATCGAGCTTCCTCTCCATAGCAGCTAGATAAGTATATGTAGCTTCCGCCATTGGTGCTTCTCCTTCGAATGAATTAGTTGAAAAGCATCAGTGCAGCAGTTTTAGTACTGTTGCTCGGGTACTCTCTAGAGCTTTTGCGCTCGAGCACACTAAGAACAGCACTCGATCACATTAGGCTTGCGCTCGATCTCACTGGGCTTGCGCTCGATCGCACTGAGGACAGAAACTCCTCTGCCGCACTCATAAAAAAATAGAAAACGAAAAGAAGGAATAAATCTGATTTTTGGAAAGAAAAAAAATAAAACGGAACAGAATAAAATAAAATAAACTAATGAAAATAATTTCGAAAAGAAATTTAGCACAATCCCTGGAAACGACTCAAAAAACTTGTTGTGCGAAAATCCACCTAAATAAATAAGTAAATAATCGTACTTGTTTTACTTGCAAGTGCACAAGGTCTACAGTAGCATAGCGTGCGAATACAAGATCATCTCCACAGGGATTGGTAAAGTTTGATTTAGAATTAGTTTTGAAATAATGAAATAAAAACAAGAGAAATAAATATTGAGTTGGAAATAATAAAGATAAAGGAGTAGGGACTTGATATCCACCACTAATTATACTATCACAACAAAACAGTATGCCAATGCTATACTCATGCTATGAATACCTAATGGTTGTCAACCTAAGGGCGTGGTATCTACTCCTTAAGCTATTGATCTCCCTAAGCAATGAGTTAGGCATAGTATCTACTCTAACTCTTTTTTTTAAGGGATTCAGCATGGTATCTACTGAGTTGTTCCTTAAGAGAGCATAAGATCTTTGGAAATCGACAACCACATGAGACCTAAGGCATGGTATCTACTCCCGGTTTTCCATGTTGATTAACCCAAGAATCCGACGTGGATATCTTTTGTTATTATTGTTGAACCCAGGACTCGGTCATCCAAATTGATTCAACTAACTAATCCATACCACATGCATACGTTGATCAGACACACACATGTGAGGAATTTAAATAAAAACAGGCATTAATCAAGTTAAGCATCACAACACAAATATCAAAAATGCACCAATACTGATTTATTGAATAAACATAATTAGGGCTTCAACCAAGCCCTTACTAAAAGTTTAAGTACACATAATAAAAATAAAGGAAAAAAGAAACCCGAGAGAAAAGTTGTCAATTCTCCTCCACAGTTTCCTTCTCCAAGCTGAAGCAAAAGATAAAAGAAGTGATGTCCCTTGTGTGTGTTTTACAGATGTATTTATAGGGGTTGAATAATCCTAGAAGACTCGAGAGCCCTAAATTTTCCTAAAACATAAAACTTCTTTATTTCCAAAACTGGTTCTGCCGCTTTACTGTTTACGCCCGTACATGTGTGCTCAATCGCATACGCAGTGCGCTCGATTGCACTTTATCCAGCAGTTGCTCCAGGATTTCCAGATTTTCTTCCTTTAAGTGCTAAAAATGCTTCTTTCTTCTCCAAAACCCTTTAACAACGTGGAAAACACAAAAGTGAAGTAAAATAGACTAAAACATATAGATAAAGAGCTTAACAAATGTAAATTAAGGGGCTTAAATATGAATATTTAAGCACCTATCAGTCAGCTGCTTGTCACATGCTCGGCCTGAAATCTCCAAGTCCAAGTGTATGGACTGCTTGTCACACAATCGGCCTAAAATCTCCAAAGACCGAACATGTGAGCTGCTTGTCACATGCTCGGCCTGAAATCTCCAAGTCCGAGCGTATGGACTACTTGTCACACGCTCGTCCCAGAATCTCTAGGTTTGAGTGTGTGGACTGCTCCCCACACACTCGGCCCAAAATCTCCAAGACCGAGCGTGTGGACTGCTCCTCACACACTGGGCCCAAAATCTCTAAACTCGAGCACGAAAGCTAGACTCACTCCAAGATCCCCTAGTCCGAGGGTGTAAACCATCTGTTTCCCAATATCTTTAACCACAAACGCTCGGCCACGGCACAAATCACAAAGAGAATCCAATTTAATCGAAAAGCATTCAATGTATCCATCAGATGAAACACAAAGAAAATCCAACAGACAATTTAAACTCAATCAATTATAAGATTAACTCAAATAATTGACAGAACATTTATACTAAAAATTGTCAGATTTGTACAAGCAAATCTGAACTACTACGCCAAACAACGGCGGGGCTTCATCTTCAACCTTAACTGAAGAGTCTAGCCACTCATAACTATAAAACTATAATAACAAGTGCTAAACATTTAAACTAAAACAACTGAATATAAAGAAATAAATAAACAACTTTACATGGGAGAAATTCCACTCGCTGACGGGCGGCGCTTCCCCTCGTGGTAGCAATGCCTTCGGGATCCACCAGAATGCTAGCGGACGTCCACCGGTAAACACCAAAGTGGCTCAGGAATTGTACATTGGATTATGAAGCCAAATGGTGTTTATATAGGGGGAGACCCGGAGTAAAACAGGTTGCAGAAACGATGTGGGATACAGGCCCGTGTGCGCTCGATCGCAGTGTGGTGCGATTGATCGCAGGTACGATCGATCGCATGTCTTGTGCGCACGATCTCATGTGCGCTCGATCGCATGTCTGCTGCGATCGATCGCAAATGCACTGAACTTCAATTATTTCGATGTGGGATGTTGACCATGCGCTCGTTCAAAGGCAGGTGCGCTGGAGCGCTGGTGCGCTCGATCGCATATCTGTTGCGATCGAGCGCAGTGTCTCCAGAAGCTTCAAATCAACCTGAAATGCTGCACTTTCTCCACAAAGCTGTAAAAACACACAAAACACAAGAAAAACGTAAAATAAAGTAAAATAATACTAACTAAGAGCATAACAAATATAAGTTAAGGGTCTAAAATATGCAATATTTAAGACTCATCAAATACCCCCAAACTTATATTTTGCTAGTCCCTTAGCAAAACAAAATAAAAGACTCAATGAAAAACAAAGAACATAAAGATAAAGTCATCACTCATGGTATCCAAAAATTTAAGGAGCACACATCACCATGATATTCATTCATAAGCAAGCTTAAAAAGGTAAACCCATCTTCGCAATGAATAGAAATGTTAAAATCTAATTACTTACAAAAGGCAAGATAAGGCATCACAAGCTTGAATCAGTGTAAGGTGAATTAGCATATAAAAATGAAGCTTCCAAGTAACTCTAATGTGTAAGGTCTCCATGTCTCAAGATTCACCGAATTTCCCATCAAAAATGAACGAAAAGGCATAGTTTTTATTTTATTCACTCTTTTTATTATTATTATTATTATTATTATTATTATTATTATTATTATTAAGGCACGGCTATGCTTAGTTCCCTTGAGCTTTCTAATTGACCCATGTAGCGAGTGTTAAGTCAATGACACCCAAACCAGATGGTTTTAGGGCATTAGGTGTAAAGACACCCCTAAGGACTTACTAGCTCGAGTCAAAAAGGCTACGAAATTAAACCGACCTTAATATTACCAAGCAAAATTTCACCTTTTGACGTGAACACTCACTGCTTACTGAGGCAAGAGGTCCAGTTACTCAGCGAAAAGTTTATTGATAAATTTTTTTTTTTTATATATATTTTCCTATGCCCAAGAGTTCATCCAACAAGTCATCCAGTTTCAGTTAAGATAAGGAAAAATACACATTAAAATCACGTGTCATACCTCACATAATTTGTGCTAATGTGCTCGTGTGAGATTAGATCAAACATGTGAATTCTCAAAATGCCTAAAGTAAGTAACTAAATTTTAAAAATTTATCACCAGATCATGTGTTCAAAATGTTAAGCTCACCAATGACATCACATCACAGAAAATGTTTAGATCAACTAAAATTTCACGATAACATGAGCATGCATTTATCTCTATGACGAAAAGACAACAAATTAGGACAAAGTGTGTGATGTGTCTCCCATACCCCCAAACTTAAATTACACATTGACCCCAATGTGTGACTAATATGGAAAGAGCTGACCTGAGATATGGAGAACTATCTGGACTGGTATGGCTCATAGCATACCCCCAAACTTGAACTGAAGTACGCTTTGTCCCTGAAAAATAAAAACTGGAAAACAAAAAATACTGGAAACAAACATTAAACATAAAAATGCGAAATAATAAATAAACAAAAGATAAGATAAGCTGTGGGGTGCCTCCCATGAGCGCTAAGTTTTACGTCTTCAGCCAGACTCTCCCTAGAATACTACACTCAATCTGAGTAACCAGGATCCTCCAACAGTATCGTCTCAATGTCCGGACTCCTCAACTCTAAGAATGGTTTCAGCCTCTGTCCATTTACCTTGAAAGTATTACCATTCTTAGGATCCTCAATCTCGATGGCCCCATGAGGAAAAACCGATCGAATAATGAATGGGCCTGACCATCGGGATTTGAGCTTGCCTGGAAAAAGATGCAGGCGTGAATTATAAAGAAGAACTCTCTGACCCGGCTCAAAAGCTCGTCTCAAAATATTTTGGTCATGAGTCTTCTTCATTTGTGCTTTGTATGATCGGGCACACTCATATGCATCATTCCGCAGCTCCTCCAATTCATTGAGTTGGAGCTTCCGTTGTGAGCCAGCCTTTGAAAGATTGAAATTTAGTTGCTTGACAGCCCAATACGCACGATGCTCTAATTCAACCGGAAGGTGACATGCCTTTCCGTATACAATGCGATAGGGAGACATGCCAATTGGCGTCTTGAAGGCTGTCCGATATGCCCACAGTGCATCCGTCAATCGCAGAGACCAATCCTTTCTAGTAGGGTTCACAGTCTTTTCCAAAATATGTTTGATCTCGCGATTTGAGATTTCCACTTGACCACTCGTCTGTGGGTGATATGGTGTGGCAACTTTGTGCGTGATACAATATTTCTTCATCAACTGCTCAAAGATCTTGTTGCAAAAGTGCTTACCTCCATCACTTATGATTGCTCGAGGCGTACCAAAACGAGCAAAAATAGTGTCTTTCAAGAACTGGACCACAACTCTGTGGTCATTGGTCTTGCACGCAACGGCCTCCACCCACTTGGACAGATAGTCCACAGCAACTAGAATGTATAAGTAGCCAAAGGAGTTTGGGAATGGTCCCATGAAATCAATGCCCCACACATCAAAAATCTCAACAATCAGAATAGGGTTGAGGGGCATCATATTTCTCCTAGAAAGACTCCCTAGCTTTTGGCAACGCTCACAAGATATACAGTAGGTGTGAGAGTCCCGAAACAGGGTAGGCCAATAAAATCCACACTGCAAAATCTTTGCAGCGGTCTTTTTAGCACTAAAATGGCCTCCACATGCATGATCATGACAAAAGGCGATGACATTAGATTGGTCATGCTCAAGAATACATCGTCTAATGATCTGATCAGGACAATACTTGAACAGGTAAGGATCGTCCCAAAAAAAGTGTTTTACCATGGCAAAAAATTTTGATTTATCTTGCCTCCCCCAATGCAAGGGCATGTGTCCGGTGACAAGATAGTTCACTATGTCAGCAAACCATGGTGCGGGACTGTGAGCAATGTGCATCAATTGCTCATCAGGAAAGGTCTCAGAAATGGGAGTGGCAGCCTCACTGAATTCCACAATCAATCTAGACAAATGGTCCGCCACCACATTTTCCGAACCTTTCTTATCCCGAATCTCAATGTCGAACTCTTGAAGTAGCAAGATCCATCGGATAAGACGAGATTTAGCATCTTTTTTAGAGAAAAGATACTTCAATGCAGCATGGTCCGAGTAGATAATGACTTTAGATCCTAACAAGTAGGATCTGAACTTGTCTAGTGCAAAAACGACTGCAAGCAACTCCTTCTCTGTGGTAGAATAATTGAGTTGTGCGTCGTTTAGAGTTTGACTTGCATAATAGATAGCATGGGGAAGTTTATCAACACGCTGCCCCAAAACAGCTCCAACAGCATAGTCTGATGCGTCACACATAATCTCAAAAGGCACACCCCAGTTAGGTGGCTGAATAATGGGTGTGGACGTCAGAATTTCCTTCAGATCCCCAAATGCTTTCTTACAATCCTCATCAAATAGAAATGGGGCATCTTTTTGCAACAACTTGCACAAGGGCCTGGCGATCTTGCTGAAATTCTGGATAAATCGCCTATAGAAACCTGCATGGCCCAGAAAAGATCGAACCTCTTTCACCGTACGTGGGGGTGGAAGGCTGGAAATCAAATCCACCTTCGCTTTGTCGACCTCAATCCCTCGATAAGATACGATATGCCCCAGTACAATTCCTTGCTTGACCATAAAATGGCACTTCTCCCAATTAAGCACCAGGTTCTTCTCCTTGCACCGTACCAAAACCAAAGAGAGACGGTGCAGGCACTCCTCAAATGTTGAACCGAAGACGGAGAAGTCGTCCATGAAAATCTCCAAGAACCACTCTACCATGTCAGAGAATAAACTGACCATGCACCGCTGAAAAGTGGCAGGTGCATTGCATAACCCAAAGGGCATGCGACGGTAGGCGAATGTCCCAAAAGGACAGGTAAATGTCGTCTTCTCCTGATCTTCAGGGTCCACGGGGACCTGGTTATATCCAGAATAACCATCCAAAAAGCAATAATACTCGTGCCCAGCCAAACGTTCCACCATCTGATCAATAAATGGAAGTGGAAAGTGATCCTTCCTTGTGGCAGTGTTCAGCTTACGGTAGTCTATACACACTCTCCACCCAGACTGCACACGAGTTGGCACCAACTCGTCGTCCTTATTCTTTACTACCGTTAACCCAGCTCGCTTGGGCACGACATGAATGGGGCTCACCCACTTGCTATCAGAGATGGGATAAATGATCCCTGCATCTAACAGCTTAATAACCTCTGCCCTTACAACCTCTTGCATAGCAGGGTTGAGCCTTCTTTGCGGCTCCCTCGATGGCTTAGCATCTTCCTCCAAGTGTATCCTGTGCATCACCACCGAGGGGCTGATTCTTTTAATATCCTCAATGGTCCAGCCGATAGCTTCCTTGTGCTCTCTTAAAACATCTAATAATTTCTCCTCTTGAGCCTCTTCCAAATCTGAAGCTATTATCACAGGCAAACAGTGTGCTGGACCCAGGAACTTATACTTAAGATTATCCGGTAAAGGCTTAAGTTCCTTCTGTTGAGGTTCGGGTGACATCTTCTCCTCCTCCTCCTTGCTTTCTTGAGGATCAGACTCCAAAATGGCATTTACTTCCTCGAGTAACTTATCTAAACCCAAGTCCTCTCCAAAGTGAGCAAAGCATGCCTCCATGGGATCCTCAATGCTTGATTCATCCACAGTATCCTCAAGAATCTCCTCTATCAAGCATACATCTCTCATTTCATCATATTCCAGTGGTTGCCTAGTGATATCAAAAATGTTCAACTCCACTGTCATATTTCCGAAGGAGATCTTCATCACCCCTGTCCTACAATTGATTAGGACGTTAGCCGTGGCTAAGAATGGTCGCCCTAGAATCACCGGTATTTGAATCCCTACATTCTGAACCGGTTTTGTGTCAAGCACAATAAAATCCACGGGGAAATAGAACTTATCCACTTTTATCAAAATATCCTCAACTATCCCCCGTGGTCTTTTCACTGACCTGTCAGCCAATTGAAGCGTCGTGGTTGTGGGCTTCAATTCTCCTAACCCCAACTGCACATAGACTGAGTAAGGTAGAAGATTCACACTCGCCCCTAGATCTAAAAGGGCCCTCTCAATATGGCTGACTCCTATCGTGCAAGAGATGGTAGGACACCCCGGGTCCTTATACTTGATGGGTAGCTTGCACTGAAGGATTGAACTGACCTGCTCGGTCAAAAATGCCTTCTTTGGGACATTCGTCCTTCTCTTGATAGTGACCAAGTCCTTTAAAAACTTGGCATATGATGGCACTTGATGGATGGCATCCAAAAATGGGATATTGATATGAACTTGCTTGAATACCTCCAAAATTTCTTCATACTTCCCTCCTTTCTTGGGCGCCTGTAATCTCTCGGGGTAGGGCGCTCTAGGTAAAAACGACCTAGGAGGGTCTTTCTCAGTAGGTGTGGCTGTAGATGGCTCAGCATCTCTCTTCTCTGTGTTGCCACTCCCTTGCCCTTGCTGCATAGCAGGGCTCTCTTCCACTCGATTGTCCACTTGTCTCCCAGACCTTAGTGTGACAATCGACTGTACTTGTTCCTCCCCGTGCGTTGGAGTTGATGAACTCTCAACCATAAATTGTCCTTTTGGGTTTTGCACGGGCTGACTGGGGAACTTTCCTTTCTCTCTCTCACCCAAGTGACTTGCAATTTGCCCTATTTGACTCTCCAGCTTGGCAATTGCTTGGGTGTTTACCATTGTTGCACTCCTCACATCGCTCATATTTTGGCTAGTCGCCTTTATGAATTCCTTGAGGGTGTCCTCAAGTGATTGAGAAACTGGCGCTGGTGTTTGAGCGGGTGCATGGTAAGCAGGTGAAGGTGCTGGATGGGCAGAACGACCATGATTAGGAATTTGTGGGGCAAATCCGGGAGGATATTGATTTTGAGCATGATGAGAGGATCCTCCCTGATTCATTGGTTGGTTTTGTCTCCATGAAAAATTTGGGTGGTTCCGCCACCCTGGATTGTACGTCTCAGAGTACGATCCATTTGACTGCCTTCGAAAGTCATTGAAAGCATTTACTTGTTCCATAGGATACTCGGCACAAGCCGGCATTGATGGGCAATTCTGTGCTAGATGCATGGGACTAGCACAGATGGAACAGCTTTCAACATTGAATGTGTTGGCAGCATTAATGGATTGGCTCACAGTGAGAGCGTCAATCTTCTTAGTGAGGGCATCTAACTTTATCCTCAAATCAGCGTCCTCTCTGACCTCATAGATGCCTCCCCTCTTAGGAGAACGAATGGACTTATCTCGACAGCTTGAAAAATCCCACTGCTGTGAGTTGTCGGACAACTTGTCCAACGCCATATATGCTTCGTCTCCTGTCAGACTCAAGAATGCACCCCCATTCATAGACTCGATCATGCTACGGTTGGGTTGAGTCAACCCTTGGTAGAAGAATTGAACGAGTCTCCACTTCTCATATCCGTGTGGAGGGCATCTGATCAGTAACTCTTTAAAGCGCTCCCAGCTTTCAGAGAACTTCTCATCCTCGTCCTGAGTGAAAGAGCTAATCTCCTTACGGCACTCATTCACTCTAGACATTGGGAAAAACTTATGGTAAAATTTGCTAAGCAGGTTTTCCCAAGATGTAATAGACCCGGACGTGTTGGAGTCCAACCACGCCCTAGCTCTATCGTGAAGGGAGAAAGGGAAGAGTCGAAGATGGACTGACTCCTCAGAGAAGTTCTGGAATTTGAATGTAGCACAAATGTCTTTGAACTTCTTCACATGACTATAAGGATTTTCAAGATCTAAGCCATGGAATGAGGGTAGGAGTTGGATAACATGTGGCTTCAAATCAAAGTGTGTGGCATTGGTTGGTGGCAACACTATGCAGGAAGATGAGTTAGTCGCAACGGGTGCGAACAAATCCCTAAGGGATGTAGTGGAGTCCACGTTCCAAGCTCTAGGTTGCTCTACATGTTCAGGATGATTAAAATTTTCTCCCATCTCAGCAGTCTCTCTCTCAACTGGCGCTCTTTTCTGTCTCCTAAGAGTTCTTTCTAAGTCGGGATCTAAATGTGTCAAATCTAAGTTCAAGGATCTCCGACCAAGCATACACTATCAGAAAAATAATGAGATACTAACCAGCAGAAGCAACAGAATAAAGCAAAAATATTTTTTTTTTAAACTAATTAAATTAACTAGTAGAAAAATAAAATCAATTCAGACCAAAAAAATTTCACAAACAAAACAATTCCCCGGCAACGGCGCCAAAAACTTGTTGTGAGTTTTAAATTACTCGCAAGCGCACGAGTCGTTTGCAATATAGCGTTGTGCAAGTGCGAGGTCGAATCCATAGGGAATTGCGTTGTGAAAATATAATTTTTAATCTAAATTAACTCTATCTTAACCTAGTTCCGAATTTTGAATGATAATTTGCAAAATAAATTAAAACTAAACTTAATTGATTTAAAATCTAATAATAAAAAGCACTAAGGTTTCCGAATCCACCCCACCGAAGTTAAGCATACATGTTCTAAAAATATAGCCTATCAAAACATTCAATGAATCCAACTATAAGACAAAAAACAAAGAATATCCCAACTAAACCAAAAGCACCCGATGTATCCGCTCTTAACAAATCACAAAGGGAATCCAATTTAATCGAAAAGCATTCAATGTATCCATCAGATGAAACACAAAGAAAATCCAACAGACAATTTAAACTCAATCAATTATAAGATTAACTCAAATAATTGACAGAACATTTATACTAAAAATTGTCAGATTTGTACAAGCAAATCTGAACTACTACGCCAAACAACGGCGGGGCTTCATCTTCAACCTTAGCTGAAGAGTCTAGCCACTCATAACTATAAAACTATAATAACAAGTGCTAAACATTTAAACTAAAACAACTGAATATAAAGAAATAAATAAACAACTTTACATGGGAGAAATTCCACTCGCTGACGGGCGGCGCTTCCCCTCGTGGTAGCAATGCCTTCGGGATCCACCAGAATGCTAGCGGACGTCCACCGGTAAACACCAAAGTGGCTCAGGAATTGTACATTGGATTATGAAGCCAAATGCTGTTTGTATAGGGGGAGACCCGGAGTAAAACAGGTTGCAGAAACGATGTGGGATACAGGCCCGTGTGCGCTCGATCGCAGTGTGGTGCTATTGATCGCAGGTACGATCGATCGCATGTCTTGTGCGCACGATCTCATGTGCGCTCGATCGCATGTCTGCCGCGATCGATCGCAAATGCACTGAACTTCAATTATTTCGATGTGGGATGTTGACCATGCGCTCGTTCAAAGGCAGGTGTGCTCGAGCGCTGGTGCGCTCGATCGCATATCTGTTGCGATCGAGCGCAATGTCTCCAGAAGCTTCAAATCAACCTGAAATGCTGCACTTTCTCCACAAAGCTGTAAAAACACACAAAACACAAGAAAAACGTAAAATAAAGTAAAATAATACTAACTAAGAGCATAACAAATATAAGTTAAGGGTCTAAAATATGCAATATTTAAGACTCATCAACGCAAGAAGCCCGAAATCACAGAGATGAAGCCATCCCTCTCCCACGTGGCCGACCTCCACTCAGAATACTATAAATAGCCTGAGGTACGTAAGTTCAAGACATTTCTTTTTCGCTTCACAAACACATGAGAGAAAATCCACGTTAATCTGCTACTTAAAATTAGCCCTCGGTCTTTCTTAAGCCCTCGTCCTAATTAAAGTGTCTGAGCGTCCTCGGAGGTCTCCTCCTCCCTTCCTTCCGTTGGCCCTCTAGTTCACCCCTTTTTATTTGTGCAGATCCCAAAAGGTTGACTCCGAGTCAGCAACAATCCCTCAGCATCAACAGGAGCGAAGAAGAGCGCAACTAACCACCGATAATGAAAAGATGTCATGATGAACTGGGAGACTAAGAGAGCGAGAGAGGAAGAGAAAGAAATCAGGGGAGTGTGGGGAGAGAAGTTTGGCCGTTTGGGAGTTGGGTATTTTAGTTACTGGGTTGGGGTTTAGAATTTTGGGAGAGTGGGCTTAGAACTAAGTTAGGTTTGGACTTAGGAAAATTACTAACCATTTTTTAAAAAAAAAAAAATTGAACCCGGATGACAGCCCAGATTTACCCGGACAATCCCTTCAACTTTGGTTTTACCTTTAGAAACCCTTATTTGACACTATAACAAATGAATAATTTTTTTTCTTCCGGTTATTGTCAATCGAGTGGTCAAAATGGAATTCTAAATTTTTACCGCATTCATCAAGCAGCGATTCCCCTAAATATTATATTGTTCTTCTAATATTAAAAAAAAAAAACACACAAAACAAAACAATTAACAATAGGAATCGAGATGCAAAACAACACCAGATGGCCACGAACATCAAAAGCTCAAAACCACAAGCAACCTAATCCAAAAGCATGATTGATTAGAGAGACTTGCACCCATCACTAGATTGCAAACACTCACAAAATGCAAAATACTGTAATATCTAAAACAACTCCACAAACACCAACGGCCAACAAGCACGCCAAGGATAAAATCCTCACAGCAACCACCAAAGAGTCCAATATTCTGGGATTCAATTACAAGAGCACCTCTCAATTCACAAAGCCTTTAATCAAATCCACACAACCCACCATCACGAAGGAGACACCCAAAGCAAAAACAAAAAACAATTGCCATCCAATATCAATTAAAAAAAAATATACATGCATAGAGGTTACAAGTTTTATAAAAATTATTGTTTTATAGTTTTATTTCAATAAAATATTTTTAAAAAAATAGTTAAAATTGTCCCAAAAAATCAAGTGTAAAATTTTATTTTGGGGCAAAGGTAGTAAATGATAAAGATAATGCAGTATATATATATATATATATATATATATATATATATATATATATATATATATATATATATATATATATATATTCTTTTAATTTATAGATACTTTGCCAATGTGGTTAACTAAGCCACTCACCTTTGGTTCGAGATGATTTCGCGATTTCATTAAAGAGTAGATTCGAAATTCAAATTAATATCGTTACCCTCGATCATAAGAAAAATGATTTGTACAATTTTATAAATTAAGAGTCCATTTGACCTAATTTTTTTTCCTGCCGTAAGAATTCAAAAGTGTTGTTAAAGCAAAGTAAAGTATTATAGAATTAAAAATTATTTAAAGTTTGGTTAATTTGTGTTAAAAGTACTGTAAAATTAAAGGTAAAAATTGATGTGTTTAGTTGACAAATTTTAAAAATATTTCTAAATGTTGAAACTATTAATTGATATATCAATATAAGATAAATATTTGAATGCCTGCCTGACTTTTTTCTCAACAAATTGAATTTAGTACTTATACAATAAAAAAAATTATTTATTTTAAATACTGTAAAATAATAATAATAAATAATAATAATAATGATGATAATAAATAAAATAGAGCAACGTGAATATAGCATATCTAATCAAATCAATTGAGCTGACAATGGTGTAAATTCCCTTGCCATCGAACATCAATTAACTACAAATTTAATTAGTCTATGGTTAAAATATACAAAAGTAATTTTTAATTTTATCCCAAATTCATATTATTTTAAGTTGTTTTACAACTTTTAAATCTTTCTCTGGTATGTTAATAGGCAGTCTATGACTCAATCTCAGATATAGATCGAATATGAGATTGACTTGGTGGAGTTGGCGTTTGGCAACTCTTCTATTATGTATACTGTTTAGCTAGATTCGAAGGACGTGGCAGAACCCTAAGCTGAAGGAGAAGCTACCACACCTCGACTCAAAAGAATCGGCCACCAATTCATTGTCTCTGAAGCATATCAATTTTTTTATTTTTTTTTTATTTTATGCTCAAAGATAATCAAATAAAATTGCCTGAGGGTCACCAAATTAATCCCCCATTTATAAGGGAGTTATGGCTCGAGAATTCAACCTTGGCTCGAGTATTCGACCCAAAGCCTCGACACACTCAACTTATACACCATAATTAACCAACATACTTACACACTGCTGGTTTAGTAAAAGGTTTTATGGTCCTTAATTGTGGTTACATAACATTATTTTGAAGAGGACTGGCATTATGCAACCTATAGTATATATTCTTCTCAGTTTCTCACTTATAGGCAGAGTAATTGTCAACCCAAACAAGCCAACGCATCCATTTTTTTTTTATTCAAGGCAAACTAAAATAAGGAAGCTCACATAAAGGTGAGAATATATCCTCATTCCCTCGAGTTATCCTAAAAATAAATCTATTGAAAGCAACAGAGAAACAGAGAGATGAAGAATCCCCCATGTGCACTACCTCTGCCTCTCTGTGTCAACTGCACCTTAAAACCCCTACTCAGTCTGATCACACCTCACAACCCCAAAACTCACCTTATATACCCAATTCTCTTTAACTTATCTTACACAAAACCAGACACATGATAGAAACCTCAAGCAACCAACCTCAGAATCTCTAACCCACCCATGTAGCAAAACAAGTTAAAGAACCCACCCCACCTCTATAACCACGCAATAAAACATGAAAACAACATTTTCAATTGAATTCCCAATCCTTTATTTGGAAAAAAGAAATTGTTGGTAGGTAACATAAATTCGCTGTATATACAGCAATGTATCTAGCTAGCTCTCAGGCATTATATAATCTCGTACAACTGCAAAACCCCCCATTTAAGTCAAAAGTTTTGTTTCATCAATTTTCCTTTTAAAGAAACGTTGAAAAAAGCAACACCGAGACCTCGCCGTGTATTGTGGAGGAACCGCCGGTATCATAAGGTTGACTAACTCAAGGTATATGAACTAACTAAGGGTTTTGGTATTTTTAAAAGGAAAAAGGAAAAATTGGTGTGGACTGCGGATATCTTAAGGTTACCAGGGTTGGTTGTTGAGAGTGTAAATAGCTATTAGCTACTATATAGTAACATGTACCAACAATGTAATAACAAAACGACGCGTAAATTGTGGCATTAATGGTGTGATATTTTTTCTTTTCTATGTACTATACTCGAGAAATTAATACTCCTTTTTGTAATGTATAGTTTATTCAATTTGATTCCATGGAGTTGGTGAACTATTTTGGAGATTTTCAGAAGAAGGATAAAAGGATAATTTTAATAAAGTTTTTTTTTATAAAATTGTTAATTTAAAGAGAAAGGGTACATACCGTTTTATTAAAATTGCGATGCCGTTCTATCGACAATGTTTACGTTGATGATTTAAATTATATATATGTGGTTTAAATACAAATATTAATTTCATAAAAAAATTATTAAATTTGATTTATTTCATTTTATAAAAAATATTTAAATTTAATACACTTAACAAAAAAATTAATCTCAATCATCTCATTCAAATTTTAACTATAAAATATTAACAGTAAAAAGAGAGAGAGAGATTTACTGTGAGATTTTAAAGGACTGAAGTTTATTTGAAAGAACTGACAGTAAGTCATTTCAGCTATGCAAGAGAAAGAGAGGGAAAGAGGAAGAGAGAGAGAGATGATAAATATTGTTGAAACATTTCGGTGGAGAGAGATGGACTTACTGTAGGATTTTAAAGGACCGAAGTTTAATTGAAAGAACTGACAGTAAGTCACTTCAGCTATGGAAGAGAAAGAGAGAGGAAGAGAGAGAGAGAGAGAGATGATTAATACTGTCGGTTCTTTCAATTAAACTTCACTCCCTTAAAATCCCACAGTAGCTCTCTCTCTCTATCTCATTCATTCAAATCAGAAGGTGCAGTACTTAACTAATAGTATTGATCACTGTTTAATAGGAAGAAATTACTGGCTTCCTAACAGTTTCAGCAAACACATCACATTGATTATAGATCTTCAAAGGACAACTTTCCAATGTGGCAAATTAATTACATCTAAGAATATGTGGTTGACAAATGAAACAACCCTAGCTAATACTTTTAACAAGATATATATACT
This sequence comes from Bretschneidera sinensis, assembly GCA_023935145.1. Classification (NCBI taxonomy): domain Eukaryota; kingdom Viridiplantae; phylum Streptophyta; class Magnoliopsida; order Brassicales; family Akaniaceae; genus Bretschneidera; species Bretschneidera sinensis. Next base: position 22,230,190 of record CM043703.1, read on the forward strand.
TGTTAATTAAAGTAGCTAGGAGCTATATATCTTTTTTCATTTAATGAGAGGAATCCATGAATGTGGATGAACTAGAACATCACCTAGTAACATGCATTGACATAGAGATCGTTATCAATCAATGGAGAATAGCAGTACATATATGGTTGCATGATAGCTTTTGATGAGGTTGAATTGAATTAAATACCCAAATATTACGTATTTATCACTTAATTCTTTTAATTTGTGTGATATACTGATATTATATCTATTAATTATCCTCTTTTTGTTTCCACCTTAATTTTCTATGATCACAGTAACCAATTAAAATATAGAGTGAAAACCCATGAGAGGGAGATAAAAAGTAAAACTAAGATATATCAAAACAAAAGAAAAAACTTTGAAAGATAAAAGCTTTTCATTGCTAATTATCAAATTTCAATATGTGCACAATAGCTAAGCCTTTTGCCTGTCTTCCATAAGATCAAGGTAACTAGATAATATTAATTAAAGTAAAAACAAATCGACTAATGTCAATTAAGGTAATATGTCAATTATTCAAGCGGCCTACTACTTCACCTTTGGTGGATCACCAAGTCTTAGCTCAAGATCCAACTCCTCCATGGGTCCAAATTGTAAAGGATACTTGTGATCACTCGAGAGCAAGAATGGCAGTAGTGTTGAAACAGCGGTCTTAGGTCTTTTGCAACTGATCATAGCTTCATCATCACAACACCCAGTTGACCGATTTCGGCAAAAGACAGAATTCAAGCCCACAGACAAACCAGTTTCAACATGATCATGATCATCACCCATGCAAATAGAATATTCTTCTTGACCCTTTGGAATCTTTTCCACTTCAGGCTTTGATGCATAAGCGCAAGAGGACCCCTTATGCTGATTTTGAACATTAATAGAAGAAGAATGATTAGGATATTGTTCACTAAAATTCTCTTGAATGGACGAAGCTGAAACCCTAGATGGTGGTGCAACAACAACAGTACTAGGGCTAGAATTAGGGTCAAGATTGTGACCTAGGGTAGAAATCTCAGGTGGGTATTGAGAATCCAATGATGAGGTTACTGGAGTTTGATGATAACTAATAACTTCATTTTGGGTACTAATAAGAGATTGTTTAAGCCTAGCTCTATCCCTCCTGTGGACATTCATGTGACCACCTAGGGCTTGAGCTGACCTGAATTCTCTTTTACAAAAACTGCAAGAATAAGATCTTGGAGGCCACATACAACCCCCAAGAGACCCGGCTGCCGCGTCTTCTGCGAAAGCTTTTTCTTCCCACGAATCTGCTAAAGGGTTGATTGATGCTGCTTGAAAATCATGAGTAGACTTCAACATCTGTCTTCTTTTCATCCACATCCAGTATTGACCTTGCTCCATTGCGCTTGCTTCAAGTACTACTGGAAACTTTAACACACCAAAATGAAAGCAAGAGATAGAGAATTTAATTTCTTTTTTAGGTTTTGAAGTATTGATTGAAGTTAGTAGTGGAATGGAAGGTCAGAGGAGGGTGTAGCTTCTACAGATATTGATACTGAAGACATGAAAAGTACTTTGAAAGAGTAAGAATCTATTAGGAATAGGAAAAGCTCCAGCTGAAATAGTCTTACTAGCTTTTGCACTCCTTTTTGTATGCAGCAATGAAGCTACTTTGTTGGGCTTTAGCTTAGGTTTGATACACAGTCACTATTAATGGGTATAATTCTGGAAATTTATAGATGGGTCCCATTTTAAGCAACTGTGAAGCATTTGATCCACGAGCATGAGAGAACAAATTAACCACCATTAATTGATTTTATACTATTAATAAACAGGAGAAATTAAATACATCATGATGATCAGTTTGGCTATAATTGTACTCTACATATTTAAGACTATACTTTAATTTGTTATACCCTTCTATAGGGCAGGGGGGGGGGTATTTTTTATAGGTGAGAAAGAAAGACTCCATCATGAAGACTATTGTATCAGACAAGACGCACTTGTGAAGATTGATATATAAATTAAACATGTGTTTAGCTTAATAAAATAGTAATCCGTTAGGTGATGATTGTCATTTCCTAAATCTCGCATCTAATGGTTTTCTCAGTGCAAATGTTCTAAACAATTCTGTTCGCTAGTTAACAAAAAACATAATTTAATTATGATAAACTCAAACTTTTGATTTGATGAATACTTAATTTTCTTTTTGTATGTGTAGTGAACATGTTTTAGAATCTTTTGGTTTTTCCTTTGATATCACGTCAAGTTCACTAAATTAGGCTCTCTCTCTCTCCATTTATTTTCAATTCTTTTCACAATAACTTCTTTTAATTTGGAGTAAATTTCATTTTAGGGCTTTAATGTTTGGACTTTGTTGTATTTATGCCTTTTACGTTTTAATTGTTTCTGTTTAATTTTTAACATCGTCTCAAATGACATTCTTTTAAGATTTAATTTTAAATACGGTCCCTATTTATGTTTTTCTAGCATCAAAAACCCAATGTTACCCTCATCTCCCTTATCCCTCTTATCTCTCCCTCTCTATCTAGTATATTCACTTAGAGAGGGAAAAACTGAAAAAGAGCTAGAGAGGGAGATTTTTCTCTCTCATTTTTCTGCCAACCAAACTCTTTCCTCGCTTTGATTTCCTCTACTCAAATCATAAGAAAACTACATATAAATCTAGTTTGAATAATTTCCCAACCTCAATTTTTTTTTAAAAAAATAACACTTTTATTGATATAAAACAAAATTTAATTTGATAAAGTGATATGCTTTTATTACTATTTTTTATTCAAAAGAGAGTTATTGAATGTGAAGTAATTTTCTTCCAACCCTAATGTGAATAGAGTTTGATCTTTTATACAATTATAAGTGACTCCACTAACTATTGGCGCACACTTATATGTTTCTATATATTTTTTCACTTTAAAAGACATGCATTTGTTGCATAAAATATTGTGTTAGAGGATATATACTTTTTTTTTCTTTGAAATTCATGGATAAATTAATACTTGGTCATGAAGTTTTGAAAACAAGCTTAATTTGATGTTTGGCAATTTATTTTAACAAAAGTTGAAGGCTGTTCATGAGAAATGTTAGTATTAGTTGTGATGAGTCCCACAAAGTTTTATACCAAATATATAAAATATAATGTTAAAATGCACACCTAATTATAAATAGAAGGTTCCTTAATAATGTAGTTAACTATACATTTTGCCTATATACCACTCTCTCAAATAAAAAAATCAAACAAATTTGTTGCTACTGTTGTACATATATTGGATTAGATCAAATACATCCAACCACATCTCGTGTGTGTGTGTATATATATATATATATTCCCTATCTCTTGAGAAGCATCAAATCCTTGCAAAACATGCATAAGGGCAGGAGACCCATGCCAACTTGTGCCTTGAACTGACTTGGGGCATTGGAGCTGTATTATACGCAAATGTTACAATTTTAATTTGGAAAAGAAATTGGAATCAAATGAAACAATTGAGAACTGACAAGCCTCCTTATTAACTTATCGATTGGATTCATCACAATGAACCAACATATTTTCTCAAACAATTGATGGCCAAAACTGTAACGTTTGATTTGACTCAGTAGGTTCAAACTTGGGCTTTGATTATAAATAATATCCATTAATACATAGTTAAACTCTTATAATAATATCTATTAACATATATATATATATATATATTATGAATGATATAATAGTAAAAATAATATTATTGCGATCCGATCGAGAGTTGTGTTGCGTTCATGTGAAGTATTGTACACTTTGACTCATTGGGCCGATATGGTTTTACCATGTAAAAATTGCCTCATATGGAAAGAGTTGACCCCTTAATTTATAAGCAACAAGCTCTCTCGAATCTCGATTCCTCAACGATGTGGAATAGAAAGTTTCCCTCACTTATTTATACCACAACAGACCCCAATCCAGGGATTTTTTTTATTTATACAACAACAAATACTATTATGCATTTTTTTTCTATTCATTTTTTTACTTTACTAAACAAGGGTATATAAAAAGAAAAATTATTTTCTTCCCCTAATTGAGGGAGCTTCCTTATTCATACCACAACGAATATTATTATACACTTTTTTCTTTTTATTTTCTTTCACTCTACTAAACAAGAGAATATAAAGAAAAAATTGTGTTCTTTTTCCTCCATTTAAATTTTCATTATTTGTACTAAATATATGAAAAAAAAAAGTCAATCTTCTTCATTTTTTATCTTTATAGTTTTCCATGCTCTCACTTTTCTTCCGACTAATTAAACATACTCTTAAATGATATTTCAAATCCAAATTGTATATTAAATTATATGGAAATTTTATATAAGTATTGGAGTACTTAATTACTCTCTAGAGTTAATTTAAGAACTTGAAAAAGAGTAGTGGAGCGCTTTTTGTTTCTTAAGTTGTATTTGATATACCATGCTCCTCAAGTCACAAAAATTCACACAAATGAGATGAACTCCATTTAAAGCACACTTTTTTTCTAGTTCTTTTCTTTTTTAAAAAAATCACGTTTGGAAAGAGATGTGACACTTTTTCAATGTTACGTGAGCGTGATCAAACACAAATGTTGATTCATCCTAGATCACAGAACAAAACCTACTTAATTAGCTTATAACAATGGGAGAGTTTTAACCCAATATTCATAATATATACTACCACATGAAGTACGTAGAATATTCTGTTTCTTTCACTGTGGTTTGGGAACTCATTTAAGTGTAGATTAAAGTTTTTTTTTTTAAAAAAAATTACTTTAATTCTCATTTAAATCAATTCTCAAACATTGTCATAGTGAATTGAGGTATGTCTAATTACCTTGTGCTTTGAAATATGATTTCACCGAGCTATTTGCAACATTGTTTATATATATATATGTATATATTAATGCAAGATTGACACTCATGATTGCATAATATTCCAAAAGTTTAGAAAAATAACTAAATAAGAGAGAAGAGAGTGTATTAAACTTTAATAATCATAATCATAATCATTGAATACTGAAGACTAAGCCTTCATTATTAAAAATATACAGATTATTGTCTCTATACTGAGAGATTCTACCGGTATAAAATGTCTTCTTTCTCAACTTGTTGGAGAAGGAAATTCGAAAGACAGTGCCTTATCAAAATCTATGACTTGATTGCAAAACAACAAATAGATTACTTAAAATAATTCTCTATTTAATTATCAATTTATAAACTACTTATATATTATATTAATATTCTTGCCGACTGATCAAAGATCAAGTGAGAGTCATATCATATGAGCTATTATAATGGATATAAGTTTGCAATATATATATATATATATATATATATATATATATATATTTTTTTTTTTTTTTTTTTTTGAGTAGTTCAATGGCAAGTAGGATTGAATTTAAAACATACAATCACAAAAAAGGTAACCGTAGGGTCGTGTCCATAACCATAATATCTAGGGTATTGATTTTGTCAATCCGAGCTTTTTATTGTTTCAAATTCACAATCGTTGGATCAAGAGCATGTTTGAATATTCTTGTGAATGAGCTCATTCAGTGTTTGATAACTTAGACTACAACCCACCTATTCTCAAAATGAACTTATCTCTAAAATGGTGACCCATTGACCCATTAATGTCAAATGGTTGGAAAGGATTGCAAAAGTATTGACCGAAACTTCAAAAATCTTCGACCCATCGAGGGCAGGGACAAAGACTTTTAAAAAACTTCAATCTAAATGAGGACGGAGATGAAAGAGCCAGTTTTTGCCTTGCAAAATCTCTATCTTTGTCCCCTATTACATTTGGTTTTATGTTTTATATAAATATATTAGATAAATTTGATAATTATCTAATTACCCCTTAGCTAAATAAATAGTCATTTAAAATAGAAATAAGATTTCATTGCTCATTTGTTTAGTTACGGCTGCACCACTTTTTTATTTATACTAATAGGTACCGAAAAGCAGAATAATTTTTTTTTTCTTTTCTCTTGATCGATTTGAGCTTTGAAAACAAAAAAAAAGGACGGGGACGAGAATGAAGGTTGAGTTCTTCGAAAATTTTCAGCAAGGACGAAGACGAAGATGAGAGACAAAATGATATCTTCGATGGGAATAGAAACGGGATATGAATAAATCATATGAGGAACAAAAATAGCTCATATTGTTCTTTCTTCCTCCCAAATATCCCCTTATATTCTAAAATCTTTTTTCTTTCACCTCATAAGAGTGCTTAGTGATCGAACGTTGGAGGGTTCTCCCCTGAGTACAAAAACTCCGAGAGATTTCTTTTGTAGGTCATTGAAGACCTTCAGTCCAAAATCCCTTTAGCAAGGGTGAGCCTTCAACAAACCTCGTTAAAGATCATTGAAGGCGGGACGTTTTCATCTGTTTTTTGGCATCAACACTATGGATATTATAGGTGGGAATTTGGGCCCATACCCGTTAGACCCGCGGTTCACACCCGTTAAAATACGAATATGGATATAGATTTGATGTCATGTTAAAAATTTATCCGTACTCGGTCCGGCCCATGAAATTACCAATTGGATCGGGTTTACCCTCGGGTTATCGGTACTCGTATAAATTAAAACATTTTCATAAACAATTTTAGATTGGTTTAAACATTTCTCATTATTTTTCTTATATTCTAAATCTCATTTATATAATGCATAAAAAAAATTCTCTTATATTTTTTTTAAGTATGTTCTATGCATATGTGCATTATTGGTAGTAATTTTAGACAAAACAACTACATCAAAGGGAAAGAGCATGAAATGGACGAGCTAAACTTCAATGTAGAATAGAGAATGAAATAAATTTTGGAGGAGGAGCATGCCAAATGGTCTAGATCTGAGATGTCTAATTTTTTTCTTTTTTTTTTGTAAATGTTAATTGCATTGTATTTGATTTAATTGTGTAATTCGATTAAGGTTCTAATGGCTTTTAGTTATGAATAATTTGGTCTAATACAAATTTAGTTATTTATTTTTTTTACTTATATTGTCACTATAATCTAAAAACTCTTACAATATAATTTTTTAATATTTTTATTTTTATCTTATATAGATTTCTAATGTATCATAAATGTTTGTGTATTTTTTTCAAGAGGTTTATGCATTGAACACATCAACAGAAAGTTTATGCATCATTCAATATGAATACTTAATTTCATTCACGTCTACTACATTAACATGCTTACGTGGTTAATTAATTTAATAGAAATAAAGATTAACACATGCATATACATTATGCGTGTGCTGAGATGTTAATAAAAAAAATAAGTTAAATTCTTTTAGTGAGTAATCTACAGATTCATCCAAATAAAAATGAATAAGATGTGGTTGAAAAAAAATAAACTCATTTAAAAATGAGTATTTTTAATCCGTATTCGTCTGAGTTTCGTTGAACCGACATTTGTAGATCCTACGTACCAATAAAAGCAAGGCCACAAATTTTCACGACGCAACCAGCAAAAGTAGGATACCAAATGCACGTGGCAGGCACGCATGAATCGAGACTTGTATTAATCTCCTACAACTAATTGCTTGTAGGATCGACCATGTTATTGGTTGCACACAAAATTGCTGAATTGCATGTTTACTGCTTGTCAAAATTTCTAACCTTCACAGCACTAAATAATAAATACTACTAATACATTCTTGATACGTGGTAGTAATTATTTACATTGAAAAATAAAAGTGAGAGGATAAAAATTAAAAAATAAAAAAGTAAGAAATTGATTTTTTTTTCCGTGTTTAGTAAAAATATTGAAACTAAAAAAAGAAAATAGCTTTCTTTAACATTTGTTTAGTACAATGAAAAAGCAAGAAGGAAAAAAAATGTAAATAATATTATTTTTTATCAATATATTCTTATAGTGTTAATGAATATTAAAGTGAGAGATTGGATAAGAATTAATTAATAAATTGATAATTTCATCTCTTTTCTCTCTCATTTTTTATTATCCAATCGTCTCAATTTTTAAATATCGTGATTTATACATGTAAGAAGAAAATATTAATGAGACATTTAGTTATAAAAAAATTTTATCTCTATTTTTTTCAATTTTTTTAATTTTATGTTGAAAAAAAATATTATTTATTAAATTATGTTTAAAATGTTCATATTATTAAAGAAAGTGTTAAGAAAAATATAAATTAAAAAATTTCACAAATAAATGCACAGTAATCCTCGTAGCTTTTTTTTACTTTAATTTTTCTTTTCTACTGAAACGCACTCTAAAAGTTTAGATTAGATAATTAACAATAAATATAATTCATGGGATTTGAGGTAAAGGTTTCATGAAAAGAGAAATTTGTGCCCCCCACACACAAGAATGGCTATTTCCACTTATCTTGTCCTAAGGAATAAAACCACAGTTGGGGTCTGCAAAATTGAAGATTGCTTTATCCTCTAGTACTGCATTGCCTACATGGTATGGAGAAAAGATTTTGCCTTTGCCATACAATAATGTTCTTTTGGTCCTTCCCCTGCCCTTAAAAGGCATTCCTGTCTCTGGGCTCAGTGTACGTCTTACATTAGGTGGTAGTTAGATACTAACAATAAATACGTACTGATACTTTCTGCAAGCGAAAATGGTCGATATCGATATCTTGGGGATACACGGTTCAAATATATACGTTGCTAGCAGCCGAGGGTTTGAAGATGCCTGTGCGGACTTTCAAGACGTGGCGGAGTTGGAGTGACGGACCGTTCACATTTAATACCCGACCCATGAACCATGACCCATGTGAGCAGCCGGTTATTTATTTCCTGGACCGGGTTCAGGAGGTGGGCGTTAGTGGGACCTGGACTAGTTATAGCGAATCTACTAAGCCTGCTCAGACTTGAGACAGACAAGAGCAGGGTCGGACAATGGCAATACAAAGGGTTACCGTCTCTTCATTGAATATGGATCCAGGCTAGAGGTGGCAAACGGATCGGATTGAGTCAATCGGGTTTGTGTTATGTTGAGTCTTGGTTTGTTTGTGTTGCAGGTTATTTCGGGTCAAATTCGATCAGGTTCAGGTCATTTTAATCTCGTATCGTATCGGGTTTCCGGTCGGATTTAGGTCATTTTGAGTTCGGATCATATTGAGTCTCAGGTCGGGTCAATAAAATAAATATTTATACTTAATTAAAAAAATATTTTATTTGCATATAATAGGATTAAACGAGTTACATTGTCAAATACGTAAAAATTAATTAATAATAAATCAATACTTAACTTTTTAATGCAGTATGCAATGTTATGATTCTTAATCTCAAAATTCAGTCTTAAATGATCTCTGACAACTAGTTCACAAAATTATTCTCACTAGTGACGTCTTATACCAAATTTTGGAGATTAAATTTCATATGATCACTTTATTCCATCATATTTTTACAGAACAATTAAAAATAAAATTTTGTTGTGACTTGAAAAACAATGTAAAATTTACTATTATTCTCGATTTTTTATTTAAAATTAATGAGATTACTCATATTAATATAATGTTGAATCATGCATATCAACACATGTAAATCAATAATTAATTAATTGTTATATAATTTATTTTATTTGACAATTAGTAAATTAACTATTATCCCATTTTTAGAAAGCGAATTATTTTTTTATAAAAAAAAATATTTTTTCAAATCATTTTGGGTCGGATCATTTCGGGTTAGAATCGTTTCGAGTTTTTAAGTTGTTTTAAGTTTCGGATCGCTCAGATTCGAGTCGAATTGAATTTAGATCGTATTATTTTGATATATTTTCAGATCAAGTTTTCGACCCAAATTTTGCAACCTCTAATCCAAACTACTGGAATAAGGTGAAGTGTCTCTATTCCTGGAAGGTTGCATGAATGTGTATAGGGTCATTGTTTGGTGCAATGATAAAAATTCGAGTTGCTGCTTTGAGATTAGAGTACAAGAACACATTTGACTTTATTAGCAGTAATTATATATGCATTCATACACACAAAGGATCTTATCTTTCGAAGATTTTAGTTTTGGATTGGTTGACCTCAGTAAATAACCTATTTTCAATGCATTAGTTATGGACTCATGACCAGATATGGATAGTTTGAGACATTGAGGTCTTAATTATAGTATGATTTCTGTAGTTGCCATTAAGCTTTGTATCTGTAGAGTAGTGATTGATGACAATGTTTAAATGATGTTTTTTGACAAAATCAGTGCGTTCTGCTTCTCACTAGTGATAATGTAAAACACTAAAACCAATTGCCTCTGGAAGATCAAGTGCAGCATGTAAGCATGCCCCTCGATATTTTGGACATTGTTGCAAAGAAATCCATCATACACAACAGTCTAACCCAGAATATATGATATGATTTATGATATATATTCAAAATAATAATATTGATAAGTTCAGTTTGTATTCTATATTATACATTTGGCTCAACTCAATTTAAAACTGCCGCAGCGATGCTGTTGCCCTCTGTTAAATATGCGGTTTAAGAACTAATTGCAAAGCAATGTGTCTCTTGTTGCATTTCCAGTTGTTGGATTCACCCTAATAACATAAAGTTGGCTTAGTTACTGGTGAAACACTTCACATCAGCAGACAACTCTATAAGGAAAATATTATCTTACCCATCTGCAACTTTGCAAAGGTATTCCCGTTGATCATCTCTCAAAGGCACATCTGTAAAGTCTGATCAAATACAAGGGAAATCAGTTGAGATTAACTAATCACCTTACAACAGGATTTGCAAGAGCTAGCTGAGAAACATTTAAGACCTACTCCTATTTGATTGGCCCAGGAAAATAAACAACTTTTATAAAAATTAGAGGAAAATCTGCCATGTGTAGACTGCAGCCACTGGTAAAGCCTGTCTTATATGCTTCTTGTACTGGCAGTTGGAATTATACGTGTGTCAATGTCAAAAGTTCTTTTCACACTAAACCAGTGTCTCTGTACACAACCATGAAGCCTCGTAGCGTACTGAAATGGAATCAGATGAACGCGAACTCCATCCTTAGAATCACTTTAGTAGATCTGAAGGACCGGTTAAAACATGACCCATACAAATAAGATGAACCTATATTGAATGCATGGTTGTTTGGACTCTTCATTTTACCATGCCATATCTGTGTCGAACGCGACAGTTCAGCTACAAACTCTTCCCTTCAACACTCCAAATAAATAAAAAAAAACTTACAAAACCTATAGAAAATAGACGACTGTACCACTCGGAAAAACTCGGACACTCGGACACATAGCCAAGTCCGAGCAACATAGATTGAATGAACCATGAAATAACAAATACTAAACTTTTAACGTCTTACCAAGCATATAGAATGTGTACAACTAAAGAAAGCATGCTACTTGACTTATGACTAACAAAAGCAAACATACATAGCTATTTCAGAACCATGACGAAGTAGCGTTTCTACATACCTGCACCTGTAATAATTGATCCCCTGAAAGATGTGTTGCCTGTAGCAAGTGCACCTTCCAAGTTAGCATTGCTCAAATTCACCTGTAAATATGAAAAATGCATAGAGAACAAGAAGTTATTACTCAGTTTGCAGATACTGCTTAAAAAATTATATAAGAACTTTCTGAAAATGGAACTGCATATCAAACATCAGATCAAATATGACCTTTGTTACATTTGCCAAGGAAAAATCTGCACCTCTGAGATCAGTATCTGAAAGATCAGCCCCTGAATCATCAAGGAAAATTGACAACAGATTTTAACATATGCGTAATTACATGATTGATGATATAGCCTGACAAATAACTAATAATGCTTTTTTATAAGTACAACTGACTAAAAATGTGATAACAAAATCTTATTTCAGATACTAAAAACTGCAACGATATCCATCGATACAGCCTTGGATCTCAAGATATCAATCATAGTGTTTTAAAAACAAGGTATGTTGTACAGACTATTGGTCATTCCCCTTTTTACTATTTCACCAGCTATCCAAGCAGAAGTTGAGCATATGTGTTACTGTGTATAATCGCCACCCAAGGAATCCCACGAGTTATATTTGCTTCAAAATTTCACCAAAGAAATACGGTCATGCTTGCCCCTAGCAAAGATCTATATATTCAGAACTTTGCTGCCATGCACCCATCACAAGTCATCAACATAAAAGTCCCCCTTGAGCTACAAGGATTCTCAGAAACTGCATCTTCCTCCTCCAAATCCAGCTGCCATCCTTCCCCAACTAAAATAATTGTATCATAAAAATATCCCAAACCAAAAACCAATCCAATGAACGATTCAAGACTTATTAATCACACAAATTATAAACAGAAAGAAAATAAGACACAATATACTCAGGTTCACCTCAGAATAGGGCTACGTTTTACCAGATGTTTCACTATTATCAACCTCACAAATCTCTCATTACAATATGCGCTCAGTACATAGAGAATATTTATAAGCAGCTTAAGATGCTTTTTTCCCTGCTGCAAAACCACGGTTATTTATGGGCTCACGCCCAAAATGTCAAGCAAAAAACCATACCCAAAACATGTACAGGGCCTAAAATTTATCAATCGGAGGTTCTATAGATCTAGACCCGAAAAGTATGCATCAACTCTAACAATCTCCCACTTGGTAAATACTTCACACACATGGAAAACTTCTCATAACTCTATTTCTTGAAGCCCATCTCAGTAGTACACCACTCAAACTTTGCTAAACTATCTGCTTTAGTCAAGAAATCTACATTGTTCACTGTTGTATCGACTTTCTCTAAGATTATCATTTTTTCTTCAATCTTTTCCCGGATGAAGTGATATTGGATATCAATGTGCTTCGTCCGTGAATGAAATGTAGGATTCTTTGCTAAAAAGATAGCACCTTGATTGTCACATTTCACCTTCACTGCTCCTTGTTTAAAGCCAAGCTCACCAAACAACCTTTAAAGCCAAACTGCTTCCTTTCCAGCATGAGTTATCACCATATACTCTACTTCTGTGGATGAAAGAGCAACAACACTTTGCCTCTTGCTCATCCAACTCATCGCACACCAAACAGATTGAACACATATCCGCTTGTAGACCTCCTGCTATCAATGTCTCCTCCCCAATCAGTATCAACTGATCCTACAATATCAAGATTCTTCTTACCTCCCATACCTCCATAATACCATGCATACTCTGACGTGCCACGAAGATATCTAAGAACTCTCTTGATTGCAGTCCAATGCTCTTTCCTAGAATTAGACATATATCTGCTTAATACTCTCACTGGTTGGGCAATATCTGGTCTCGTTCACACCATGGCGTACATCAAGCTTCCAACCGCACTAGCATTAGGTACGTGCGCCATCTTTTCAGCTTCTTCCACCATCTTCGGATATTGTTCCGTAGATAACTTGGTTCCCAAAGGCATAGGAGTCCCTACCGGTTTACTGTCATACATGTTAAATTTCTTCAACACTTCTTCAATATACTTCTTCTAACTTAGCCACAGTTTTCGATTTTCACGATCCCTCTTTATCTGCATGCCCAAGATAAAGTTTATTGGCCCTAGATCTTTCATGTCAAACTGCCTTGCCAACGATGCCTTGCCTTCACAGTGCTAATCATCTTCCTATTATTTCCAATCAACAACATATCATCAACGTATAAAGTTAAAATGACAAAATTAACCCCTAACCTTTTCACATAGACACAATGATCAGCATAGCTACGAGTGAACCCAAGTTGAATGACATATGTGTCAAACTTCTGGTACCACATCCGTGGTGACTGCTTTAGTCCATACAAAGACTTCTTCAATTTGCAAACTAGCTCTTTCTTGCCTTTTCTCACAATGTCTTCAGGCTGTTTCATGTAAATTTCCTCCTCTAAGTCCCCGTGAAGGAAAACTGTCTTCACATCTAGTTGCTCGACCTCTAGATCATAAACAGCTGTCATGGATAAGACAAATCTGATAGATGTCAACTTTGCTGCAGGGGAAAATATCTCACCATAGTCAATTCCCCCTATTTTCGAGTGCCCCTTTGCAACCAAACGTGCCTTGTGCTTTTCTACTATTCCATCTGCATTTGTTTGCTTCTTGAAAACCCATTTGCACCCAATTGCTTTCCTATCTCTAGGCAATTTCACAAGGCTCCATGTTTCATTCCTGTCTAGTGCCTACATCTCCTCTTTCATAACATCCTCCCACAGATTTGCATCCTCCGAAATCCTCGCCTCTTTCATTGTGCTAGGATCATCACCAATAATATTTAAAGCATATAAGGCACTACAAACACTAGGGGAATACCTAATGGGTGGCCTCCTAACCCGTGTAGATCTCCTCATGGCAGGCGTGGTCTCTACCCCCGAGCCAGCATCTGAATCCTTATCCTCTACATCAGAAACATGAATATCGTGCTCAGACCCAACTGACTCATAATCTGAAGTATCTGGTGCAATCTGTGGGGTAGTCTCCCACCCTTTGTCTCCCGAGCTAAGATCAATCTGAACCTGCTTTGGCTGTTCCGGTACATCTTGGACAACCGTCACATCCCTTTGTGTTTCTTTGAACACAACATCTTTGCTTAAAACAGTACTCATGTTTCTGGATTCCATAACATGTACCCCTTGACCCCATCCTTATAACCAATGAAAATGCACTTCATTGATTTGTTGTCAAATTTGTTTCTCTTTTCTTTTGGCAAATGCATATAAGCATCACACCCAAGCACCCTAACATGAGCCAAACTCGGTTTTTTCCCGAATAGTGCCTCAAACGGTGCCTGATCCTGCAAAGCTGATGTAAGTGACCTGTTCTTCAGATAACATGCCGTAGCCACCACCTCTGCCCAGAATTCCGGCTCCAAGCCTGCACAACTTAGCATACTCCTCGATTTCTCCATGAGTGACCGATTGAGTCTTTCGGCCGCCCCATTCTGTTGAGGTGTATATGGAGTTGTTTTCTGTCTTGCAATGCCGCTGCCACACTGAATTGCTCAAACTTGTCTGAGCAAAATTCCCCTCCATTATCTGTTCTCAGTACCTTAATCTTTCATTCCATCTGATTTTCTACCAATACTTCAAAATCACGGAACTTATCAAATGGTTCAGCTTTACTCTTAATGAAGTAAATCCATGCATACCAAGAAAAATTATCAATGAAAGAGACATAATATCTTGATTTTCCAAGAGATTGGACCGGAACTGGCCCAAACACATCACTATGTATCAAATCTAGAATACCCTTCACCCTCGTGCCAGCGGACTTAAAACTCACACGGTTCTGCTTGCCATGTAGACAACGCTCACAGAAACCGAATCACATGGAGCAATCTGGGACTCGCTTCACCATTTGCTTCGACGATAAAGTAGATAGTCCTTTTTCACCGATATGCCCAAGCCTCTGATGCCACAACATAGAGGACTTCGCCTTATCATCAATCGCCTCTTCAGAGATAAAACCTCCACTGCACTGACTTTGTACTGTACTTCCCAGCAACTTGTATAACGTACCATACCAAACATCTTGTGCGATTACTAACAATCCACAAGTCATCTTGCACGAATTTTTGTCACAACTGAAATTCACTCTCCCATCTGTCATCTTGCTGACTGATATCAGGTACCTACTGAGGCCCATAATATGCATCACACCTGGAAGTGTCCTAACCGTCCCATCATTCATCTTCAACTTCACCTTCTCACGACCAATAATTTTCACCAAAGAGTTATCTCCCAATAAAACGTTTCCCCCATCAAAGGTTTCATACTCACGAAACCAATCTCTATGAGGTGTCATGTGAAAGGATGCTCCTATGTCAATTATCCAAATACTTCGATCTGATTGAGCCAAACAGTATGTCATATTTAAGTCACCAGCATCATCATCATCATACTTAGGGGTGAGCATGGAACCCAGTTGACCAGCGAACCCGACCCAAACCGATATAATGGGTTGGGTTGGGTTGGTTGGGTTGTGTCTTTTTAGAGATTAGGTTAGGTTAGGTTGAAAATATTTTGAACCCGATGGGTTGGGTTAGGTTGGGTCATGGATTCAAAATTTTCAAACCGATCCAAACCGGTAACCCGATCAAATATATAATTATATATTTTATATTTATTGAATATAAAATAGTGTATAAATAATTATAGTATAATTGTAAAATATATAATCATAAAATGTTCATTCTAGCAAATACTCCAATGTCCAAACAAGTCTCATATTTTTCAATTACCAGATTTTAGTTTCAACTATTTACAATAGAAACAAATACTGATTTCGAGTTATGAAATAGTTTTTATAATTATTCTTAAGCATAACTTCAATCAAAATAAAATGATGCACAATTAACTTATATTAATAAAATTTTGATTTCTTGTACCGTTGTAACTATAAAATAAACATAGAAATTAACACTAACCTACAATATTCCAGTCAGGATCAATGTATTCAGATAAACTTATATTCCAAAAAGATATACCATAATGTTGATGGAAGAAATGATGAATGTATGATAAAGCTTAGTAATACCGACTTGCTGGAAGCCTTTCATGCAAACATTATTGAACCATTCAATTTGCCTCTCTGTGACCTTTTAAGAGCTCTCATGTCGCTTCAAAATGCATTAAAGCATAGTCCAAAAATTAGATTGATTAGTGAGAAAGCACTAGCACAACCAACAAATGCTGAGTTACTAAAATATATTATTAACAACTGTCCAGAAATCCAAATTTCCTTCGTAATTGAATAATATTCTAAAGTAAGTTAAATTCATATCAACTAAAGCAGTTCCTAGCGCAATATTCAGATGAAGATTATGTTTTTCAATATAACAATGAATCTATATTTTAACATCAAGGGCTCCAAGTTGTGAGCATGCAGATAAGCAATTGACCATGGTCACTTCATCAGGCTCTATATTACTAGCTTGCATTTCATGAAACAATGCCAAAACATCCTTACCAAGTTTGGCTTCAACGTAGCCTCCAATTATAGCATTCCATGGCATAACATCTTTCCCTTACATATCATCAAAAAACTTATTAGCAGTATCCAAAAAACTAAAGTTAGCATAGCCTACAACCATTGTAATCTATAAGATAATTTTTCTCTTTTCCATGTTATCAAATATTCTTTGTGCTGTCAGACACACATATTTTACTTGTAATATGAATGGATTTAGTTTTGGATTTAATAGAATATATATTTTTTTGTTATGTAATATGCATGGTTTAATTATTTAGTAAAAAAAATATATCAACCTGGTGACCCAAACCGATTAGAATGGGTTGGGTTGGGTTGAGATTGGATGGGTTCATGGGTTGGGTTGGGTTGAGATTTTTCTAACCCGGTATAAATGGATTGGGTTGAAATTTTAGGATAACCCAACCCAAACCGACCCATGCTCACCCCTAATCATACTATTTCTTGTTTCCTGAAGCTAATATCTCACCTGTCCGCTTTTCAGGGTTCACACTCTTACTTCTGCAATCCTTCTTCAGATGTCCGGGCTTCCTACACTTCTAACACTTCAACCTAGATTTATCCGTACTTTTCGATCTTCCTCTGAACTTAGGTTTATCACCAAACCACTAGTAGTCTCTATCATGGGTTCACCCTTTCACAGATAAGGCCTCATTTGACGAGTTGCCTGTACCCTGCCGCCTCATCTCCTCAGACAATAAAGCTGCCACGACTTTCTCAAATGACAGATCAGTCTTACCACTACCAATCGCAACTATCAAGTTATCCCACGAATCAGGCAGTGAACAGAGCAGTGTAATAACCTTATCGTCATCCGTCACATCAACACTGATAGACAATAACTGACCTATCAAAGTGTTGAACTCATGTAGATGAACAGAGAAAGAATCGTCCTCAGCCATCCGAAGGTTGTACAACTTCTTCTACAAAAACAGTTTGTTTATCAAAAACTTACTCTGATAAACGCTTTCCAGCTTCTTCAAGAGTTCTTTCACAGTCTTCTCTCTAGAAACGTTTATCAGGACAGAATCGGCCAGGCACAGTCGAATCAGACTTCGTGCCTTCCGATCGAGCTTCTCCCACTTCGTGATGGCCGCTGAAGATGATGCCGATACCACCACTGGCGACGCCATCTCTGCCGTAGACGCTGCCGTCATGCTCATCGTACTCTTCAGCATCTCATCGACTATCACCGTCCACAAGTCCCTGTCAACGAGTAGATCCTTGATCTTCAGTTTCCATAACTCGAAGCTCTTCCTTCCGAACTTCTCGATTTCAATCCGTGATCCAATTGACATCTCTGATCATTAATCCTCAAACACAAGGCTCTGATACCAATTGAACGATTCAATACCTGTCAATCACGAATTATAAACAAAAAAAAATAATACACAATATACCCAGGTTCACCCCAGAATAAGGCTACATCTTTCCAGAAATTTCACTATTATCAACCTCACAAATCTCTCGTTACAATGTGCGTTCAATACATAGAGAGTATTTATAAGCAGCTTAAGACGCTCTCATTAGTGTTTCCACCCTGCTGCAAAACCACGGCTATTTATAGGCCCAAGCTCAAATCGTCAAGCAAAAAACAAGACCCAAAACATGTATAAGGCCTGAAATTTGTCAATCGGAGGTTCTACAGATCTGGACCCATGAAGTATGCACCAACTCTAACATCCAAACCAACCTCATCACTCACAACTTTGTTTGCAGAGTATGGTTGTATGCCTAGTGGTTGACTGGAAGTGGCAACAGTCTGTACTTTGTACCAATCATTGCTGCTTCTTTCCTTTCTTTCTGACAACTAAAGATCTTAACCCATCATTGTTGGTCTAAGTCAGGGTTGAGGCAAAACCAATTAAACTAAAAGCAAATGGGCCGACTTATGTATATCGTTGAAATACACCAAAGTTGTTTTCTTTATCAAACCTGTTATTTTTATTAAATATCAAAGAACCATAATATTTAAATTCATATTAGTGCAGCAGAGTCTCTACCATGCAGGAAACACCATCTCTGGACCAGCAATAAAATATGAAAATGTTCAGATATCTCAGGCAGAAGTTGTAGCATTTAACAATGTATTATGATGATACCTTTAGAAAATAAGGTAAAAGGCAGAATGGCAAATTGAATAGCAGCAGCTTCAGCAAACTTAGGACACAGTATCAAAGAGATGACTATAACTTTCCCAGTAAGGTTTGAATAAGCAGTATAAAGAATATGAGAGCCATCATATTCCTATCCCTAGATGATAAATAATTTAACAAAGTAAACTTTTTTTATAAAGACTTAGATTACTGAGGAGAAATGCAAAGAAACATCGATATCCGTGTAAGTGACAAGCTCAGGTTCTTGCTAAAAAAGAGTACCTTGCGGCCCGCTGACATGCTCCTACATAAAATTAGGATGCTCAGAATTTTCATTTTGCTTATTCTAACCTTCCAAGGATGCATGATCATGTTGCTTTCTAGGAAGAGGCAGTAGCCAACTTACCTTCCTAACAAGAAGTATGGCAAGTATTATTGGACGGTTCTGGCCTAAAGAAGTTACATTCCTGACTTGCTTGATAATCAGAAGCTTCTTCTATTAGACTAAAGGTACAAACGTAACTTAGGAGTTCTATTTTCTCCCTATTTTCAGGGACAGCACCAGCTACAAGAATGGGGTCCATCGCCCACCCCCACCCTAAAGTAAAAAAAATGTCAGGGTACAGATTAGACCTTCCCAGTACAATTACCAAAGCTCCCCCCCCCCCCCCCCACAAAAAAAAAAAGAAAAAAACCAATTTTCCCCAAATTGACATTCCTCTTCCGCCCTGCCTATTTTCAAGCACTAGAGACTTGGGAACTCTTAAGTAAAGAGAAACTAAAATGCATCCAGAAGATCATCTACTGCCAATGTTCAAAATGCTTCGCTTAATCTGAGGTCTTTTTCAGTATATATATATAAACTGTTTGACAATGTTACATTGTATATTAAAGTACATGAAGGAGATATAAAGACCTGTTAAATCAGCATCGAAGAAGCTAGCGCCTAGCAACTTTGCACCCTTGAACTTGGTTTGTCGTAATATAGACTGTAAAACCGGGAACATCAAGAAATTAGAAATCCCAACTGGATAATGCCTTAAAAGAGTAATTAACAATTAATTGATTAGTTTGTTCAAAATACCGTCTTAAAATCTTGCTTGATCAAAGTCTTGCCACTAAAATCCTTCCCGGTCAGATCCTGTCCTCTGGTCACTTCTTGACCGTATGGACCTCCACCCTTTTAACCACCCAAATTAGCCAAAATAAATCTAAATTCTACTTTCATAATAATACAATTGAAGGTAAAATTTAAGAAAAAAACCAACATTGCATTTTTTATATCTAAGGTAATTGCATCCTTTGTAAACCATTACATTGAAAGAAATAAAATTAGGTGCATAGTGCATTATATTTTGATTAGCCTAAATAATAACAAAACCACCCAAGCAGAATATTCCATTGTATATCTGTGCTGTGCTCGAGCTCAATTTTGTTAATAGTTTCTTCCCTTTGGAATCTAATGAAAATAGAATTCAATTCATTTTTAAATGAACTGAAAAAAGAATTCATTTGAAAATGGATTTTTGCTTTCTAATATTAAATTTTCGAATTCATTTGATTTCTCATGTTTGGAATAACCTGAAATCCAAACGCTAGCTCCCATTTTATATAAATGCACCAAGCTCCCATCTCTGCCTTTCATATTAATTTACTGCTTCTCTTACTACTAACAGCTAGTAGTACTAGTAACACTAGTTGTGGATGAATTCCAAAATTTATTCTTCCAAACATAACAATGTATAGAACTACAAATGAATTTCATAAAATTTATGGAATTCATTTGTTGCAAACATGCTCTTAATGGAACTAATTTTTTTTTATTTCACTACAAATTCTTAGATACTTTAATTCATAAATAAGAGAAAGATTAACAAAAGGTGTGAATTTACCTTGAAAGCCAGAGCAGGATCAGCAAAGAACATTGAAGCAGAGACAAGAGCAAGCAAGCTTGTTTTAGAGAACTTTTCTCCTAAAGAGAAAACAAGATCTTGACAAGAAGCTTCGTGCTTCTCCTTCAGTCCCTGTCAAGGAATGTCAGAGAATTTGGCTAAAGAGCAAAGAAAAAAAGGAACAAAAGAATTTAAGCATAGAAATGCGAAGGGTGGCTTTGTGGGTGCGCAGTGTACCTGTAGGGCAGGATAGCGAGAGGGGGAGAGAGAATGAGAATGCAGAGGTTTGGTTAAAGAGAGAGGGGGTTTTGGTGGGATTTTGGAAGTCAAGGAGATGTTGCTAAGAAGAGCCATTTTTTTGGAAGCAAACGCGGTCTTTGCAGCTGTAAGAGTGCTGCTGTCGCCTTAATGGATAATGAGCAAATGATATGGTAAAGGCTTAAAGGGGATGTGTTGTGTATTAATGCTGAAACCTATAAGTGGGTTTCTGAAGAATGAAGTTAAGGGTGAGATAAGTAATTTTGAGGACTTCTTTTCATTGGGCAGCCTGAAGGATATGGGCTTTTAAACGTTGGGTGACCATGGGGTTACCCAGTGTTAGACATGTTGGAATCAGGCTATTGGGCTTGGTGTATGAGCTTAGTTCTTCTAATACCAAAATGAAATAACCTTCTGCATATAGTAAGACGGCAACCTAAAGTGCATTTGGTATTGCAATGGAGTGATAAAATTTGTTTTTAACTGTAAAAATCTAAATTTTATGTGGAGTGAAAAAATATATCTGTGTCTGCAAATTGGGCAGTGAGAAAGCATTGATAGAACCAACTCTAGTTGCCATGTTGGCTTCAATGGTGATACAGTCAATAATTCACCATCCAATAACATGAGGACACATGGACAGCTACTCTCTAATAGCCTGATGACACATGGACAGCTACTTTCCAATAGCCCGATGACATGTGGACAGGTACGCTCCAATAACCTGACGATACATGGACAAGTAGTTGATAACACCATCGTCACTCACGAGCTCCCCTACACAAGACTGTAAGCGTGATTACAAGGATTGGGCCATCCCAAGACACGCAACTAGACCCCTCACAGGAAGAACGAGATCTCCGAGATTGCCTCATTCCCTGCACGTGGCCAACCCCACCTCTGAGTACTATAAAAGTCCTAAGGTATGTGAATCCAAACCATCTTCAGTTTTTACAAACTCATTACTAAAGCACTGATCACAAATCTCCCATTGTCTCAAGATCTTGTATTGGCAAGAGCATCGGAGTGTCCCCGGAGGCATCACCCCCCTTCTCCCCTCTAGTGACTCTCTAATTCACCCGTACTTCTCTATTCAGACCGTCGAAGCATTGACCGCCAACTCATCCGCAGATTTTAGGCATTAACAGATTGGCGCCGTCCGTGGGAAACCACTATCTCTCGCTAACACTAAAAGCAAAAAAGTCTAAAAGAACTCATCTGTTGTCATGCCACCCAAAAACACCACTAAGAACATTGGTAAGGGAGTAGTCAGGACTAGCACCGCACCTACACAAAACAGTGCCCCTAGCCAGCGGTCCAGGTCGAGACTCCCCGCTATATCTGAACATAGGTCCTCAAGTTGCGACCCTCAGCCCCTCCCCGGAGTGCAACGCCCTCGCTACACAGAGATTGACCCACCGAAAAATCTCCAAGGGGCCACCTCAACATATCCCACCATTCCCGTGCTCTAAGTGCAGTTTTTGGAACTCTTGCATATGGTGATTAACCTCGCCGCCAAGGTCTGGAAAGGGGCTTGCCAGCCCTCGCCCACACCTCCTCGACACGCCCCTAGACGCACAAGCCCCATTGGTCATAGGCTCCTTATCGACAATTGCTTTACGATAGAGTCATCGCCACCCCACACCATCAAGTCCAAAAGAAGCCTATCTTCCAGGAGCAACCTCAGCCTCGATAGACGGATCGAGGAAACGGATGAGAGAATTAATGAAGCACTCAAATGCCAAAACCACAATGTCCTAGAAAAGCTCAATGTTCAGGACCTACCATTTACTCAAGAGGTCCTCGAAGCGCCACTCTCACTGAACTTCCGAATACCCCAATTCAAGCTCTACGACGATTCAACAGACCCCTTGGTTTATCTCCAACATTATAAAAATACCATGACGTTACATAGGCATTCCAATCCGGTTATGTGCCGAGCTTTCCCCCTGAAGGTCGAGAAAGTAGCTGAAACTTAGTACTCCTGATTAAAACCAGTGAACATCGGCACTTTTAAAGAGCTCAGCTATACCTTCACGTCCCACTTCCTTAGCAGCAAGGGGCCTAAGAAGACCTCAGAGTCTCTGTTCAACATCATCCAACTTCGGGGGAAGAGACTTTGGGCCTACATATCAAGCTTCAACGCTGCCACTTGGGAGATCCCTGACCTCGACCCCAACGTACAGATACTAGCATTCAAGAACAGACTAAGATCCGAGATCTTTAGTTCCAAACTCACCAGGCGGCCACCTAATGATATGAACGAAATCTTGGCTCGGGCTGAAAAGGACCAAGCATTCCAGAGAGAAAGAGAATGGGACACGAAGAAAAAGAGGAAATACCCCGTCGACCCTCACAACGGACCAACCAAGCGACCCTTTCGCAAAGGTAGATACAAAGCCCCTAACTGCTTTGAGAGTTTTACACCACTCCACGCATCTAGGACGAACGTCCTGATGCAGCTCCAAGACAGAATGATTCTCTAATGGCCCTCAAAGTCGTTTTCCCTTAGCGGAGATCAAAGCAAGTAGTGTCGGTTTTACAGAAACCATGGGCACGATACCGAAGAGTGCTTTGCCCTAAAACAACAAATCAAAGCCCTCATTAACAGGGGAAAATTGAAAGAGTTTACCAGACCACGACAAGGGAGAATGCCTGAGCAACCCAAGAGAAGTCCCGAGCGTCCACCTAGTCAAAACCGAGCACGCTAAGCCCTCCAAAGGAGCTCGGGGCCGAACCAAGTAAAACCCAGCTAGACAGGCCCAGAAGCCACCACAACTAAGATATCAAGACAATCTACGGAGGCCCTGCCCTCGAGGATAACTTAGGATATAGTGGAAAGGCTTACACCAGGTCCGTGGCGTTTGTCAGTGGGCCCCACAAGGAAAAAATACGGACCAGACGATCTCATTCGCAGACGATGACCTAGATAGAGTACAAACCCCATATGACGATGTCGTGGTGGTCTCATTTCTTGTGGCCAACCACAACATTAGGCGCATCCTGGTGGATAATGGGAGCTCAATTGATATCCTTTTTTACGACATCTTTCGGCAGATGCAGTTGGAAGATGCTCAGCTGGAACCAATCTCGACTCTGCTATATGGCTTATTGGGGGGCCCGGTGTTCACCGAAGGTAGCATAGTTCTCCTGGTCACCGTAGGGACAACCTCGCAAACAACTACTATACAGACTACTTTCCTAGTAGTTAAGCAACTGTCGTCCTAGAACACGATCCTCAGTAAGCCCACCATCAACAAACTAAAAGCTGTCATCTCCACCTACCATTTGAAGATGAAGTTCCCCACTGACTACGGGGTAGGTGAAGTCAGGGGGAACCAACAAGTCTTTAGATCCTGCTACCTAAACGTCGTGAGAAAGGGGAAGAGGATAGAGGCCCTCTATCTCAAAGTAGAGAACTTCAAAGATGAGGAAAGAGCCCCCATAGGCCAACTCATAGAAGAACTGACCGCAGTCCTCCTCGGTGAAAACGCCCCCCAGACAGTCCAAATTGGCTCCAACCTCCTTGAGGGCCCTAGAAGATCCTTACTCTCCCTCATTCGAAAGAATCAGGATCTATTTGCTTAATCGACCTCGAACATGCTCAAAATTAGCCTAGAGATCATTGTGCACCGGCTAAAGGTAGACCCGAGCAACAAACCGGTAATGCAAAAGAAGAGGTCGTTCACCCCCGAACGACAGGTCGCTATCAAAGCCAAAGTAGACAAGTTATTCACAGCCAACTTTGTCTGAGAGACAGATTATCCCAACTAGGTTTCTAACGTGGTGATGGTCAAAAAACTCAATGGCAAGTGGTCAATCTACATCGACTTCACGGACCTGAATAAAACTTACCCGAATGATAACTTTCAACTACCACAGATTGATTATCTCGTCAATGCGACCTCGAAAACAAACTTCTGACCTTCATGGATGCTTATTATGGCTACAACCAGATCCTCATGCACAAGCCTGACCAGGAGAAAACGTCTTTCGCCACAAGCCATGAGTTATACTGTTATAAGGTCATATCTTTCAAACTTAAAAATGCTAGGGTAACCTACCAAAGGTTGGTGAACAAGATCTTCAACGGGAAGATCGAAAGAAACATGAAAGTCTATATAGACAACATATTAGTCAAGAGCATCGAGGCCAGGACCACGAAGCTAACTTAAATGAAGCATTCGAGGTACTCCGATGCCACCAGATGAAGCTGAACCCCGCGAAGTACACTTTCGGAGTCACTAGGGGAAGTTCGTCGGCTTCATGGTAACTAAAAAGGGAATAGAGGCCAACCCAGAAAAAATCAAGGCTATTATTGGTATGAGCCCCCCTCGAATGATAAAAGAAGTGCAATAATTGATAGGGCAAGTAGCCGCGCTCAGCCATTTTATGTCGAAATCAATGGAGAAATGCCTCCCCTTCTTCAAAGCCATCAGAAAAGCGAAAGATTTCCCCTAGACCGAAGATTATGAAAGGGCATTCGAAGAACTGAAAGAATATTTGAGCTCACCCCCATTTCTGACCAAGCTGGGCAGGAAATAGTGGCCTCCGTCCTGATCCGAGAGGAAGCAGGCATCTAAAGACCCATGTACTATGTTAGCAAAATCCTTCATGATGCAGAAACACAGTATCTCTCGATAGAAAAGATGGCGTACGCCCTCCTGATCACCGCACGGAAGCTTCAGCCATATTTTCAAGCGCACACCATCATCTTCTTAACTGACCAACCGCTGAGACAAGTGTTCCACAAGCCAGACTTCTCTAAAAGGATGGTTAAATGGTCCATAGAGCTTAGTGAGTTTGACATCTGATATCATCCCCACAATACCATCAAGGCTCAGGCTCTGGCAGACTTCTTCGTAGAGACAATGTTCCAAGGGAGATCAGACCCAACCCTAAGCCCAGAGGTGGTTGAGAAAGTCCACAATGGACTCTTCATATCGACGGATCCGCTAACAATACCGAAAGTGGGCCCGGGTTTATCTTGTGCAGCCAAGATGGTTTTGTCATCGAGTATGCCTTGAGGTTCGGGTTCAGGGCCTCCAACAATACGAGGTGTTAATCATCGAAATGAAGTTGGCCAAGGCGATAGCTGTCTAGGCCCTAGACGCATATAGCGACTCACAGCTGGTAGTAAATCAGATTAATGGAGAATTCGAAGCCCGTTGAGAGAAAATTGCCTACTATCTTGAGAAAGCTAAAGAACTCGCCACCAGATTCAGAGTGTTTCAAAACCCGAAATTTGACTCTCTAGCTTAACTTGCCTTATTCTGTTGACCCGAGCCAGCCCATGCCCGGTACCTTGAAACACTTGCTGTCCCAAGCATTGATGAGATCCCCATGATGTCGATTACCGAGGAAGAAACTTGGTTTGATCCAATCCTTCGATATTTATGCAACGACCAACTCCTTGAACAAAAAAGTGAAGCTAGAAAATCATCTCACGAGTATCATGATATACAGTCATAAACAGCCAGTTGTATAAGAGAGGCCTCATGACACATTACCTAAGGTGTTTGGGCCCCACCGAAGCCAATTATACCCTTCAAGAAGTTCACGAAAAAATATACGAGAATCATCTTAGAGGTCAACCCATAGCCTTTAAAGTACTCCAACAAGGGTACCACTGGCCCAAAAGGCAAAAAGTTGCAATAAAATTTGTTAAGAAGTGCAGGAGCTATCAGCAGTATTCCTCGGTACCTCACCAACAGACGAATCCCCTTACCTCGATCACAAGCCTGCTTTCTTTCGCCATGTGGGGAATGGACCTCCTCGGTCCATTCACTGGGGTATCCGACTTCTAGAAGCACCTCATCATAGCAATAGATTACTTCACCAAGTGGGTAAAGATGGAACCGCTTGACAGTATAACTGATCACCAGGCTCGAAGTTTTGTCTGGAAGTCCATAGTGTGCCATTTCAGTGTGCCCCAAATACTGATCACTGACAATGGCAAACAATTTGACAGTGCCCGATTTAAGACATTCTGTGAATAACTGCATATCGAGCACCAATTCTCCTCTGTCGGGTACCTATAGGCTAACGGACAGGCCGAAGTAACTAACAAGGCGCTTCTGCAAAGCATCAAGAGTAGATTAAATGGAAGAGACAAGCAGTAGACAAACCACCTTCCAAACGTACTTTGAGCGTACCGAACCACCTTCCGAACACCCACGGGAGAAACCCCCTTCCTCATGGCCTATGGTTCCGAGTGGTCATTCCTTTAGATATCAAGTGCCATCGCTACGAGTACAAAACTTTGAAAAAGGCAACAATGAAGAAACCCTACGGGTGAACGCCGATCTTATCGACGAGGCTCGGGATAAAGCACAGATTTGGCTGGCCGCTAATCAACATAAGACCGCCAGGTACTACAACTCTTGATGTATGACCTCATTCTGCAAAAAAGCAAAGTGTCTCGTCCACAAGAAACAGGAAAGCTCATCCCAAACTGGGAAGACCCATATCGCATCAGAAGAGTATGTCGTACCAGCACTTTTGAACTCAAGGAACTGGGTGGTAAACCTATTCCCAACACGTAGATACCCCGAGTATAGCTCATGAAGCGCCTCGGTCATTAATAAGATTGTAATATCAAAACCCAATTACAGTTGTAGCAAAAAGATTGCAAGCTAAAAAGAAGAAAACTTGGAATTTCATTAAATGTCAAGTTAAATTTACACAAAGGCGTTATCGGCCTTGAATTACAAAAAGAAAGAGACAAAACTAAAAAGAAATATAAAGTCCTTAGAGGGCTGAACAATTCGAGACCTGTCAATCACACAAATTATAAACAGAAAACAAAGACGACAAGATTTACCTAGGTTCACCTCAGAATAAAGCTACGTTATGCCAGAATTTTCTTATTATCAACCTCACAAATCTGTCGTTAAAATGTGCACTTAATACATAGAGAATATTTATAAGCAACTTGAGACGCCCTAATTAGGGTTTCCACCCTGTTGTAAAATCACGGCTATTCATGGGCCCAATCCTAAACTATCAAGCAAAAAACCAAATCCAAAACATTTACAGGGCTTGAAAGTTTCGAGAGCACTGCCTCTTAACCCCCGCCCGCTCTCCGGAGAGCAGGACCCTATGGTCGTTGGGGTTCTACAGATCTGGACCCGTTGAAGTATGCACCAACTCTAACAATTTTCCACTTGGTAAATACTTTATAGACATGGCAAACTTCCTAGAACTTTGTTTTTTCAATCCCATCTCAGTAGCACACCACTCAAATTTCATTAGACTAACTGCCTTAGTCAAGAAATCTAGGATGTCAAGTTAAATTTACACAAAGGAACTGGGTGGTAAACCTTATCAAGGAACTGGGTGGTAAACCTATTCCCAACACGTAGATACCCCGAGTATAGCTCATGAAGCGCCTCGGTCATTAATAAGATTGTAATATCAAAACCCAATTACAGTTGTAGCAAAAAGATTGCAAGCTAAAAAGAAGAAAACTTGGAATTTCATTAAATGTCAAGTTAAATTTACACAAAGGCGTTATCGGCCTTGAATTACAAAAAGAAAGAGACAAAACTAAAAAGAAATATAAAGTCCTTAGAGGGCTGAACAATTCGAGACCTGTCAATCACACAAATTATAAACAGAAAACAAAGACGACAAGATTTACCTAGGTTCACCTCAGAATAAAGCTACGTTATGCCAGAATTTTCTTATTATCAACCTCACAAATCTGTCGTTAAAATGTGCACTTAATACATAGAGAATATTTATAAGCAACTTGAGACGCCCTAATTAGGGTTTCCACCCTGTTGTAAAATCACGGCTATTCATGGGCCCAATCCTAAACTATCAAGCAAAAAACCAAATCCAAAACATTTACAGGGCTTGAAAGTTTCGAGAGCACTGCCTCTTAACCCCCGCCCGCTCTCCGGAGAGCAGGACCCTATGGTCGTTGGGGTTCTACAGATCTGGACCCGTTGAAGTATGCACCAACTCTAACAATTTTCCACTTGGTAAATACTTTATAGACATAGCAAACTTCCTAGAACTTTGTTTTTTCAATCCCATCTCAGTAGCACACCACTCAAATTTCATTAGACTAACTGCCTTAGTCAAGAAATCTAGGATGTCAAGTTAAATTTACACAAAGGAACTGGGTGGTAAACCTTATCAAGGAACTGGGTGGTAAACCTATTCCCAACACGTAGATACCCCGAGTATAGCTCATGAAGCGCCTCGGTCATTAATAAGATTGTAATATCAAAACCCAATTACAGTTGTAGCAAAAAGATTGCAAGCTAAAAAGAAGAAAACTTGGAATTTCATTAAATGTCAAGTTAAATTTACACAAAGGTGTTATCGGCCTTGAATTACAAAAAGAAAGAGACAAAACTGAAAAGAAATATAAAGTCCTTAGAGGGCTGAACAATTCGAGACCTATCAAACACACAAATTATAAACAGAAAACAAAGACGACAAGATTTACCTAGGTTCACCTCAAAGTAAAGCTACGTCCTGCCAGAATTTTCTTATTATCAACCTCACAAATCTGTCGTTAAAATGTGCACTTAATACATAGAGAGTATTTATAAGCAACTTGAGACGCCCTAATTAGGGTTTCCACCCTGTTGTAAAACCACGGCTATTCATGGGCCCAATCCCAAACTATCAAGCAAAAAACCAAATCCAAAACATTTACAGGGCCTGAAAGTTTCGAGAGCACTGCCTCTTAACCCCCGCCCGCTCTCCGGAGAACAGGACCCTATGGTCGTTGGGGTTCTACAGATCTGGACCCGTTGAAGTATGCACCAACTCTAACAATTTTCCACTTGGTAAATACTTTATAGACATGGCAAACTTCCTAGAACTTTGTTTTTTCAATCCCATCTCAGTAGCACACCACTCAAATTTCATTAGACTAACTGCCTTAGTCAAGAAATCTAGGATGTTCACTATTGTATCGACTTTCTCCAAGATTATCATCTTTACTTCAATCTTTTCCCGGATGAAGTGATATTGGAAATCAATGTGCTTCGTCCGTGAATGAAATACAAGATTCTTTACTAAAAAATTAACACATTGATTGTCGCATTTCACCTTCACTACTCTTTGTTTAAACCCAAGCTCAGCACATAACCATTGAAGCCAAACCACTTCCTTTCCAGCATAAGTTATTGCCATATACTCTATTTTCATGGATGAAAGAGCAATAACACTTTGCTTCTTGCTCATCTAACTCACCGCCCCACTAAACAAATTGAACACATATCCACTTTTAGACCTCCTGCTATCAATGTCTCCTTCCTAGTCAGCATCAACAATTCTTATAATATCAAGATTTTTTTACCTCCAATACCTCCATAACACAATTCAAACTCTGACATGCCACGAAGATATCTAAGAACTCACTTGATTGCAGTCCAATGGTTTTTCCTAGTATTAGACATATATCTGCTCAATACTCCCACTGCTTGAGCAATATCTGGTTTCGTACACACCATGGCATATATCAAGCTTATAACAGCACTAGTATAAGGTACGTGAGCCATCTCTTCAGCTTCTTTCTTCGTCTTCGGATATTATTCCGCAGATAAATTGGTTCCCAAAGTCATAGGAGTCCATACCGGCTTGCTATCAGACATGTTAAATTTCTTCAACACTTCTTCAATATACTTTTTTTTAGACTCAACTACATTTTTCAATTTTCATGATCCCTTTTTATCGGCATGCCCAAGGTAAAGTTTGATGGTACTAGGTCTTTTTTGTCAAACTACCTTACCAATGATGCCTTCATAGTGCAAATCATCTTTCTGTTATTTCCAATCAACAATATATCATCAATATACAAGGTTAAAATGACAAAATCAACCCCTAACATTTTTCAGATAGATACAGTGATCAGCATAGTTGCGAGTGCACCCAAGCTGAATGGTGTATATGTCAAACTTTTGGTACCACATCCATAGTGACTGTTTTAGTCTATATAAAGACTTCTTTAATTTACAAACCACCTCTTCATTGCCTTTGCTCACAAAACATTCAGGCTATTTCATGTAAATTTTTTCCTCTAAGTCCCCATGAAGGAAAGTTGTCTTCACATCTAATTGTTCGATCTCTAGATCATAAGCAATTATTATGGATAAGATAAATCTGATAGATGTCAACTTTGCTACCGGAGAAAATATCTCACCTGAGTCAATTCCTTCTATTTGACAATACCCCTTTGCAATCAGACGTGCCTTTTACTTTTCTACCATTCCATATGCATTTGTTTTCTTCTTGAAAACTCATTTGCACCTAATTGTCTTCCTATCCCTAGGAAATATCACAAGACTCCATGTTTCATTCTTGTCTAGTGCCTGCATCTTCTCTTTCATAGCATCATCCCACAGATTTGCATCATCTGAAATCCTTGTCTCTTTCACTGTGCTAGAAATATCACTAATAATATTTAAAGCATATAAGGCACTGCGAGCACTAAGGGAATACCTGATGGGTGGCCTCCTAACTCGTGTAGATCTCCTCATGATAAGCATGGTCTCTACCCCTGAACCAATATCTGAATCCTCATCCTCTACATCAGAAACATGAATATCGTGCTCAGACCCATCTGACTTAGAATCTGAAATATCCGATGCAGTCTATGGGATAGTCTCCCACTCTTTATCTCCCAAACTAAGTTCAATCTAAACATGCTTTGGCTGTTCTATAACATCTTGGACAACCGCCACATCCCTTTGTGTTCTATAACACAATATCTCTGCTAAAAACTGTACTCTTGTGTTCTAGATTACATAACTTGTACCTCTTGACCCCATCCTTATAAACAAAGAAAATGCACTTCACTAATTTGCTGTCAAGTTTGTTCATATTTTCTTTTGGCACATGCATATAAGCGTTACACCCAAACACCCTAACAGGAGCCAAACTCGATTTCTTTCCAAATAGTGCCTCAAACGATGTCTGATCCTACAAAGCTAATGCAGGAAACCTGTTAATCAGATAACATGCCGTAGCCACAGCCTCTGCCCAGAACTTTGGCTCCAAGCCTGCACAACTCAGCATACTCATCGATTTCCCCATAACTGACCGATTGAGTCTCTCGGCCACCCTATTCTGTTGAGGTGTATATAGAGTTATT
The DNA here is from genome assembly GCA_023935145.1 of Bretschneidera sinensis. Taxonomy (NCBI): domain Eukaryota; kingdom Viridiplantae; phylum Streptophyta; class Magnoliopsida; order Brassicales; family Akaniaceae; genus Bretschneidera; species Bretschneidera sinensis. The sequence continues at coordinate 22,262,464 of CM043703.1, forward strand.
TTCTGTCATGCAATGCCACTTGCCACACAGAATTACTCAAACTTGTCTGAGCAAAATTCCTCTCCATTATCTGTTCTTAATACCTTTATCTTTTCTTCCATTTGATTTTCTACCAATGCTTTAAACTCATCGAACTTATCAAATGCTTCAGCTTTACTCTTAATGAAATAAATTTATGCATACATTGAAAAATCATCAATGAAAGAGACATAATACCTTGATTTTCCAAAAGATTGGATCGAAACTGGCCCAAACAGATCACTATGTATCAAATCTAGAATACTTTTTGCCCTCATGATAGTGAACTTAAAACACACACTATTCTGCTTGCCATATAGACAATACTCACATAAACTGAATCCCATGGAGCAATCTGAGACTCTCTTCACCATCTGCTTTGACGATAAAGTAAATAGTCCCTTTTCACCGATATGCCTAAGCCTCTAATGCCACAACATAGAGGATTTCGCCTTATCATCAATCTCCTCCTCAAAGATAAAACCTCCACTGCACTGACTTGGTATTCTACTTCCCAGTAACTTGTACAAGGTTCCATACTGAACCCCTCGTGTAATTACTAGCAATACACGAGTCATCTTGCATAAATTTTTGGCACAGCTAAAATTCACTCACCCATATTTCATCTTGCTAACTGATATCAGGTTCCTGTTGAGGTCCAAAATATGCATCACACTTAGAAGTGTCCTGATTGTCTCATCACTTATTTTCAGCTTTACCTTCTCACGTCCAATAATTTTCACCAGAGAGTTATCTCCCAATAAAATGTTTCCTCCATCAAAGGTTTCATACTCACGAAACCAGTCCCTGTGAGGTGTCATATAAAATGATGCTCCTATGTCAATTATCCAAACACTTTGATTTGATTGAGCCAAACAAGATGCCATATTAAGTCACCAGCATCATCATTATACTGGTTCCTATTACCTAAAGCTGATATCTATCCTGTTCGCTTTTCAGGGTTCACACTCTTACCTTTGCAATCCTTCTTTAGATGCCTGGGCTTCCTACACTTTCAACACTTCAACCCATATTTATCCATACTTTTTGATCTTCCTCTAAACTTGGGTTCGCTCTCCCACAGATAAGACCTCATTTAACAAGTTTTTTGTACCTTACCTCTTCATCTCCTCAGACGATAAGGCTGCAACGACATTCTCAAAGGACAAATCAGTCGTACCACTACAATCGCATCTATCAAGTTATCTCAAGAATCAGGTAGTGAATAGAATAGTGTAATAGCCTTATCGTCATCCGTCACATCAATATTGATAGACAATAACTGACCTCTCAAAGTGTTGAACTCATTTAGATGAATAGAGAAAGAATCGCCCTCAGCCATCCGAAGATTGTAAAACTTTTCCGCAGAAACAGTTTGTTTACCAGATATTTACTCTAATAAAGTCTTTCTAGCTTCTTCCAAAGATTTTTTGCAGTATTCTTTCCAGAAACGTTGATCAAGACAGAATCGGCTAGGCACAACCAAATCATAATTTGTATTTTCTGATTAAGTTTCTTCTATTTCGGGATAACCGTTGTGGATAATGTCAAAACCACCACCGGTGATGCTGCCTCTGCCATGGACGCTGTCGTCATACTCATTGTATTCTTCAACATTTGATCGACTATCACCATCCACAGATCCTTGTCCACGAGTAGATCCTCCATCTTCAGTTTTCACAACTCGAAGCTCTTCCCTCTAAACTTCTCAATTTCAATCCTTGATACAATCGACATCTTTGATCGTTAATTCTCGAACTTAAGGCTCTGATACCAATTGAATGATTCAAGACCTGTCAATCACATAAATTATAAACAAAAAGAAAATAAGACAAGATTTACCCAGGTTCACCTTAGAATAAGGCTACGTCATGCCAGAAGTTTCTTATTATCAACCTCACAAATCTCTTGTTACAATGTGCACTCAATGTATAGAGAGTATTTCTAAGCAACTTGAGATGCTTTAATTAGGGTTTCCGCCCTGCTACAAAACCACAGCTATTTATGGGCCTAAACCCAAACCATCAAGAAAAAAAATAAACCCAAAACATGCACAATGCTTAAAAGTTTCGGGGGCATTGTCTCTTAACCCCTGCCCACTTTTCAGGGAGCGGGATCCCTGTGATTATTGGGGTTATACAGATCTGGATCCGTTGAAATATTCTCTAATTCTAACAAGGGCGGTCTCCCCTTCGGACACAGCCATGGCTTCGCCCTCTAGTAGAGTAACCGTTTCCTCCTCATCAACCCCACCGACCGTGGCTAACTCCTTATCTAGAGAGCCAATTAGATCCAAAACCGCGAAGCCAGCCTCAGAATATAAGGCCTCAGCCTTCATCTTAGCCTAAGAAAAGTCCTCGAAGTACTGCTGACCGGCCTCCTCCTCAATAGCCTCCCGATAAGAGGTTGAATCCCTAAATACAGATAGAACCTCCTCAACAGCCCTCTCAACAACCTCCTGATAGGAAGCTGAATCCTTGAAAGCAGCTAAGGCATCTTCTACACTTCTTTGGGTAGTTGCTTCGGCCTCTTCCCTCAACCGCTGCTCCGAGGCTACTACGGTATCCCTTTCTAAGCATCGGACGTCCCTCTCCTGTGTGGCCTCGATCTTGGCCCAGTTGGCCCCCCTCAAAGGATGCTTGCAGCTAGCAAACAATCTCGTTACTCTCGTCCAACTTCTGCTGAGATCGAGCCAGCTTCTCGGTCGTGTCTAAGCAACGACGCGAAAGTACTGCCTGCAGTAAGCTCGAATTAAATGAAGAATAATTGTTAGCTACCAAAAAGAAGAAACTATACAAAGTAAAAAGAGAGATAGCTTTCTACCTGGGAGGTCAAGGCCTTAGCAGCTGAATAAATCCCCTCAATTGGCCTTCGCGAAAGCTTGATCAGGTCACGAGGTGGGACCCCAATGAGGAGGTGCTCCCGAGCTACCCGGAGATGGGTAAAAACAGAATCATCGATCTTTAAGCCCCAATTGGACATGAAGACTGTGGATCTCGAAAGAGCACTCCGGGATGAAAATGTAGCCTGTATCGACTCTGGCTTAGGTGCAGCAGGGACAACCCTCGGCTAAGGGCAGGGCTTGGGATGGCTGTCCACTTAAACAAGAATAAGGGAAGGGGCCCATGGCCTTTTCCTTGCTCTTTGGGCCTCTTGGCCTGTTCTCTAGCCCTCGTGATAGCCTCTATCTCTGCCCAAACATGAAAAAGAAAATGCATAAGTGTAAACTGAACATTTAAGCAAAGCAAAACATAAGTGTAAGCAGAGAAAGGGGGCATATGCCCGAAAATTATTGCTCTCTATGGTTTTCTCTAGGCATCGAGGGCAGAGGTCGCGCCTCGCCAACTCCTCGTTATCATACATGACCTCCACATCTAGAGGCGTGGCCACCATAGAGGTCAACGTCTTTTACTCGCGAAACTGGAGGTATAGCTTCTTGCACTTTCCCCGCGCGATCCAAACTCCAAGAGATAAGGACCTCAAAACTCCTTTCGCTCTGGATGAAGAAGAATGACTTCTTCCACATCTTGATTGAGTAAGGTACCTTTTTCAACAGCCTTCTCTTCACTCTCGAGCTAATCACGACCCACCCAGATTCGTCGTGCTTGCTCATCTGCAAGTGGGGATTGAAAACGTTGATGTTCATCAACCCTCCCACTTCCGTGTAGACACATATGAGGACCATAATTAGCCTCACTAAGTTCAGGCACCAACTGACACAGTGCTATGTCAAAAAAACTTTAGCACTGTGCAGAAAAAGAGGTAGAGAAGGAACCTGAGCCCAACCTTCATGTGTTGTTCGTAAACACACAACTTAAAAGGCACGTGGCTCGGGGAGGGCATCGTAGGCCCTCTCTCCAACCCCAGCTGGCCTAAGAGTATATTCATCGGGGATACAGTACATCATCCGGATGACTTCAAGGTCCTCTTCCCCCAGTTGGCTGGGTACAGTGTTCACCGTGAACAACCACTGCACCCTCTCATCCATTCCATATCCCCCTTAATCCTGGCCAAAATCAGCGTCTACCTTATCCTCGCCCTTGGAGGTAGAGTCTTCTTCATCCTCATTTTTTTCCCTCGTCATGTAAGGTAGTGGCCTCTCTCGGGGCTTGACACTCTCCGAGGACACACCCTCATTAGAAGACAGGCTCATACCCATGGACTCTTCCAACTCCCTAGATAAATCCCCACTATCCCTGCTATCCCCACTACCAGGCCTATCATGAAATATATCTACTAAAGACATGATAAAGTAGATATGAAGACTCACCAAAATGTGATACCCAAGTAGCAATTCCTTCTTCAGCTCACGCATGGTCTCTCTCCAGTAAAAGCACTCTCGAAAATCTCCAACCAACTCCAAGCATCCATAAATCTCCAAACAAACTCTTAGAACTCTCTACCTGGTACCGACCCCGAGCACTCTAAAACTTTTAACCAAGTCCGAAGGCTCTCAAAATATTTCTCTGATTTCAAATGAGATGTGAAGATAAGTAAGAAATGAGCACTCTTATATAGGAGTAGAGGCGTGACAAACGAGGAGAATTAACTCCACTACAGTTGGGGAAGCCATGACGTTTGAGGTAACTGAGGGTAACGTTTACGTTCTCCAAAGGCCCCCACAGTTGCAACGACCACAGTTTTTTTGCCTACTCGAGGTATCATTGGCATAACCATGGCATCGTTTCACTCCCCAAGGGAACAAATCAATTATGAGCACCATCATTATCACTCAGAACGGCTGCATCCATTAAATAACCCAATATTCCACACATAAGAAGCAGCCTAAAGCCCTTGCATTAAATACCCTCACAAAATCCCAAAACCAAAGATTTTTCTTTTTGGGCCTAAAGGTCAAAAAGAATTATGAAAAGCCCAAGAACAAAGATTTTACTTTTTGGGCCTAAAGGACAAAAAGAATTATCCAAATCTCAAAATCGAGGAAAGTAGCCCAAGAGTCCACTAAAAACTCCAAAAGGACAAACCCAAAACTCCACCAGAGACTCCAAGAGAAGAACTCCAAAGGAATGAGCCCAAAATCCACCAACGTCTCCAAGGCCAACCATATTGACTGCTGCTCATATGCTCGGACCAGTGTCTCCAAGACCGAGTATATTGACTACTGTTCATATGATCGAACCAACATCTCTAAGGCCGAGTATATTGACTACTACTCATATGCTAGGGCCAACATCTCCAAGGCCGAGCATATTGACTGTTGCTCATTCTCGGGCCAACGTCTCTAAGGCTGAGCATATTGACTGTTGCTCATATGCTCGGACCAACGTCTCCAAAACTGAGCATATTGACTACCGCTCATATGTTCAGACCAATGTCTCTAAAGCCGAGCATATTGACTGCCGCTCATATGCTTAGACCAACGTCTCTAAGGCTGAGCATATTGACTGCCTCTCATATGCTCGGACCAACGTCTCCAAGGCGGAGCATATTGACTGCTGCTCATACGCTCAAGCCAACGTCTCCAATGCCGAGCATATTGACTATTGCTCATATACTCGGACCAACATCTCTAAGGCCAAGCATATTGAATACTGCTTATATGTTCGGACCAACATCTTCAATTTCAAGCATATTGACTGACGCTCATATGATTGGGGCCAACGCCTCTAAGACCGAGTACATTGACTGCCGCTCATATACTCAGACCAACGTCTCCAAGGCCGAGCATATTGACTGTCGCTCATATGCTCGGACCAACGTCTCTAGGGCTGACCATATTGATTGCCGCTCATATCATCGGACTAACGTCTCCAAGGCCAAGAATATTGATTACCGCTCATATGCTCGGGGCCAACGTCTCCAAGGGCCGAGCATATGCTCAGACCAATGTCTCCAAGGCTAAACATATTGACTGCTGCTCATATGCTCGGATCAAGCTCTCCAAGGCCGAGCATATTGACTGCTGCTCATATGCTCGGGCCAATGTCTCCAAGGCCGAGCGCATATTGATTGCTGCTCATATGCTCGGGCCAACGTCTCCAAGATCGAGCATATTGACTGCTGCTCATATGCTCGGGCCAACGTCTCCAAGGCCGAACATATTGACTACTACTCATATGCTAGGACCAACGTCTCCAAGGTCGAGAATATTGATTGCTGCTCATACGCTCGGACCAACGTCTCCAAGGCCAACCATATTAACTGTTGCTCATATGCTAGGGCCAACGTCTCAAAGGCCGAGCATATTGACTGTTGCTCATATGCTCGGACCAATGTCTCAAAGGTCGAGCATATTGACTATTGCTCATATGCTCAGACAACTATCTCTATAGCCAAGCATATTGACTGCTGCTCACATGCTCGGACCAACGTCTCCAAGACCGAACGTATTAACTGCTGCTCAAGGTATGTGAATCCAAACCATCTTCAGTTTTTACAAACTCATTATTAAAGCATTGATCACAATTCTCTCATTTTTTCAAGATCTTGTATTGACAATAGCGTACTTCTCTGTGCAAACCATCGAAGCATTGACTGTCAGCTCATCTGCAGATTTTAGGCATCAACAAATGGTAATGAAGGAATTATCTAGGCTTAATTCTTTATGTATGTACACACACAGATTATGTTATATTACGGGGAAAGAATGTGTTCAACTAATCAAGAAGATGAAGAGAATAAGGATGTGAAGGTCATATCCTAGAAATTGCACAGATAGAGACGAAGATAATAGCAAGTCATCGTTCTTTGAACATATAATTAACTAGGAGTTAAAATCCCCGCGTTGAAGATGAAAAGAAGAATTCACGGATGACTACCATTTAAACTAAATAAAACTACGTAGTTTTATTAAAATAACATTTATAACAGTGTCACGTAGTACACTCCCAACACTACAAAACTAATTTTTAATATATATTAGATTAGCAAAAATATCAATGTTGCATTTATTTTGCCGTTTGTCACTGTATTTAAGACACGTGGAATAAATAAACAACAAATAAAAAAATAATATATTTTAAATTTTATTAATAACAATCTACGAATCTTTTTAAAAGCAAATAAACATTAAAAACTTTGTGGGTGCGGCCTTCGAAGGTTCTGTGACCTAAGGGGTTATGCGGCCTTAAGAAAGTGTACGTCCTTGAGTTTGGTATCTTTTCGAATAAAATTACATTGAGATATGATTAGAATTAATATAAGATAAAAAAAAATTAAAGTGATAATACTTTAATGTTATATTTAATTCATTAAATTATTAGATTTTAAGTAAAAAAATAAAAAAATTTAAATATTAAAATACTTTAATATTATTCATCATTTTTAATAATATTTAATTTTTTTCAAAAATCTTAAAATTTCATTATTATTATATTTTATTATTATATTAATAAATTATTGTTATTAAAATTTTTATTTTTATCATCATAATTATAATACATATTATTATAATTAATAATTATTATTACCATTATAATTATAATTATTATTATCATTATCATTATAATATTATTATAATTATAAGAATAATATTATTGTCAGTAATATTATAAATACAATTATATTATTATAATTATAATAGTTACTATCATTATTATTATTATAATAATAATTGTTATTATCATCATTAAAAAATTATTTCGCTTATTATCATAATAATAATAATAATTATTATTATAATATTACATTTTATTATAATTCATATTGATCAAGTAATAAATAATATTTACGATTAAACTATTATTTTTATCATCATAATTGTAATAATCATTATTCTAATTGCCATAATAATATTTTTTATAATTTTAATTATAATTTATTAAGAATAATAATAATTATTATCATAAAATTGATATTATTAATATAATTAATTTAATAATAATAATTATATTATTAATATAATTATGATTAATATTATAATTATTATTATTATCATCATTATTATTTTAATATTATTATAATTATAAAAATATTATTATTATTTTTATTATTATAAATATGATAATAATAATTATTATTACTATAACATTATTATAAATATGATTATATTATTTTAATTATAATTATTATTATCAGTATTATTATAATATTATTATAATTATGATAATAATAATTATTATCATTATTACAATTATTATTTTTATTATTATAATATTACTATTATAATAATAATTGTTATTATATTAATGATTATTTTATTAAAAATAATATTATTATAATTAATTTTTTTAATAATATTATAATAATTATAACAATTATTTATATTATTATAATAATTATTATTATTCAATGGTAAAAATGCTATAAAAAAAAATTTAAATCCCACATGCATGGAATAGATTTTATCCTATGGAGAAGGGAGGCGGGGCAAAAAATATGAGATTATGACTAATTTTATCCCACCTTAATCTTACATAAATAATAAATTCTTACAACCAAATGAAGGATAACAATTCATGTGGAATTAAATTAATCCAATCCCACAAACCAAACAATCCCTTAGAGTTTGCACAGGCCTTATAGAATTGGCCGTACGTGAAGGTCCAATTGATACTCAAATTTCTACCGAGTCGGTTTCCTTTCCGTTTCGCAAGAACATGCAGAATTGAAATTGAAGTAATTGAATTGAACCCTCGTAACTTCGTGTAAAAGTAATGCTTTGGTAACACAAAAAAGTGATTCAAAAAGGTCCTACAAACCTGCACAGATAGACCTGCACCGATCAAAAGAAGGGGAAGAAAATGAAGAATGGAGCGTAGACTGTAGAGAAAAGTGGAAGGAGAGAGTTACCGCTTAATAAGGCCCCCCCTCCCCTCTTAGCTTAGCTGTTTAATTGGCTCGGTTTTTGGTGGTCAATGGTCATGTTCGCAGTCCTTGACATTCGTTACCTTGTCAGCACATGCAGACAGTGACGTGTTCCCACTACGCTGCCGGCTAACCCTTTCTCTCTCCTCTCTCCTCTCTCAGAGACCTCACACTCACCCCTTCGCTCTCTCTCTCTCGCACGTTACCCAACACCATTTGGGATAAAGAGAGGCGGAGAGAGAAATGTTGTCCAACTCTTAAGAAATCTCAAGAGGTGGCTGCTAGCTTTAGCTATTTTCGGGTTCTGTTTGTAATCAAGTTTAAGTTGATTTATTTTTTTAACAAAATTGTCAAAATTAAAATTAAATTATTTATTAATTAATATTTAATAAAATTTATATCACTGATTAAAATTTTAATAAATTTTAAAAATTAAATTTTAATTTTTTAATTTAAATTAACCTTAAACATACTCTTTCAAAACTCCAATTTGCTCATCCCATACTATTTACAAAACACTAGAGATTAAAAGTGAGTATGATTAGGTTAATTTAAAAACTTAATTTAACTCGATCCCATGGTTAGATAAAATCTCAATCAATCTTTACTTATAAATATGTAAAATCTAACTCAATTCAATTTGATTAAATCGATTTGGTTTGGTTTGAATTATCGGTTTAATATATTTTTATTTAAAAATTAATTTAAAAATATTAAATAAAAAATATTTTATTTTCATAATTCATCAAATATTAGTTCTAAAATCAGTTTCATATAAAAATAATTGAATCTTACAAATCCACCGGTCACAAAATACTATAATAACTTAATACAAATTATAAATAATTTTATTTTAATACAAAACTGGAAGTGTTCACTAAATAGTTAAAATCGATTAACCGATAGTTTTGAATTGATTTGTTTAGAATGGTTCGGTTAATCGATATAAAATTGATTGACCAAACAAAGTATATTTGTTAATGAATGGGTTAATGATTATTTTTTTAATCGTTTAATTAATTAAAAAATTAATTAATATTAATAATATATAAAATATAATTTTAATATATAAAATATAATAAACTAAAAAATCTTAAACATAAATTAAAAATAAAAAATTTAATTATATAAAAATATCGATTAATATTAAAATATTTAAATTAATTCAACTATAAATATTAAAAAAATTGATAAAAAAATAAGTTAAAATTTTTAACTGATTATTAAAAAAATATATAAAAATAAACAATAAATCACATCATTGAAAGACACCAATATGGTATAATCTACGAAGTAAATATAATATATATTAAATATGAAAAACTATTATATATATATAAATTAAGTACGAAGGATCCCTTATCGAACGCCAGGGGTGTATCAACTGCTTGATCGTACGCACAAACAACAACACAATACCCAGGAGGTAAAGCCCCAGAAATCTCTGGAGGACCCCCCCACCTTCAAGCTAAGCCGTACAACAATATGAGCTGATCGATTCTGTGTAGAGAGGTACTACGAAGATATTTTCTTCTTTCTTCTTTCTGCTGCTTCTCAAAATCTTTTACTCCATGTTCAGTACATTAAAGAAGCGAAAAGGTTCTACTTTATGTCACGTATTGACGTAGCTGGGTTTCATGGTATTACATTAGTACATCAATTGGGTGAGCTAGTTCTTTTTTTTTTTTTTTGCGGTTTTGAAGTTGTTTGAGTTTAGATCTTTTAGTGCTTTTGGCGTTTAGGGAAGTGGGTTTTGCGTTGGTTGTATTGTTGGATCTGATTTAGTTGCAATTTGGAGAGTAGAGGTTTTGGGTATTTCATGCAAAACAAGTGGGAACCCATATCTCTAATGTCTGATTCATGCAACATGGATAGGCGGGTTTTGGTGATTTTTGGATGAGAAAAGGAAGCGATAAGGTTTTGGATTTGGGGTTTTACTTCAGATCTCTCTTTCAATCTACAACAGCAAACAAACAAAGAACAAAGGGAAAAAAAGAGGCTACAAGTTTGTATCCGAAGTGGTTGGGTTCTTGTCATTATCCTCTGATTCAACAAGGAACAAGAAGGCTGCCCAAAAAAAGGGTTTCTCAATTTCTCACTCGAAACAGAGAAGACTTTTTCAATATTTCTGTCAAGAACCAAACATGGCTAATCGTTGGTGGGCTGGAAATGTATCCATGAGAGGTGTTGACCCAACACCTCCATCTCTCCACCTTAGACACCCTGAAGATGAACAGAAATTCATTGATAACACCAACGCCACTAAGACCACAAGAAATAGTCCAAACACCGCCATCCAAAACCATGAAGACGAAGATGACCGAGAAGACGACAACAACAACAACCGCAACGACGAACTTGAAGACCAAGACACAGCCCACGAAATCATCGAACCGGGCAGCAGTAGTGGTGGCCTGCCCGGTTCGACCAGCGGCCGTCGGCCCAGAGGTCGACCGCCCGGTTCAAAGAACAAGCCCAAACCACCAATCGTGATCACCAAGGAGAGCCCCAACTCCCTTCGCAGCCACGTCCTGGAGATCACCAGCGGCAGCGACATAGCGGAGAGCATCGCCGCCTTCGCCCAGCGCCGTCACCGTGGGGTCTCTGTCTTGAGCGGAAGCGGCGTGGTGGCTAACGTCACCCTCAGGCAGCCGGCGGCACTGGGTGGGGTCATCACGTTGCAAGGGAGGTTCGAGATCCTGTCCTTATCCGGGGCGTTTCTGCCTGCTCCATCCCCGCCGGGTGCCAAGGGACTGACGGTGTACCTCGCGGGCGGGCACGGGCAGGTGGTTGGTGGCAGTGTGGTGGGGACCCTGGTGGCGTCAGGGCCGGTGATAGTGATCGCCGCCACGTTTACTAACGCAATCTACGAGCGGTTACCGATTGATCAGGAGGATACTCATGGTGGTGAGGAGGGGATTATGGGTATTAGTTTGCAACAACTACAGCAACAGCAGCACGAGCAGCAGCAAGGGAATATTAGTGGAAGTGATGGGAATGATAATAATGGTAGTGATGGTGGAACGGGTAATAGTACTCATGAGCAGTCTCAAGGTTTGGGGAGTCATGAGGGTTCAATGACATTGTATAATTTGCCTCCTAATTTGCTGCCTAATGGTCATCAGTTGTCTCATGATGTGTTTTGGGGTCCTCCTCCTCGTCCACCTCCATCCTATTGAGTGAGAGGGGGAGATGGATACTTAGGTTGGTTTTTTGTGTTTCTTTTGCTGAATGGTTTTGTGAAAAAAACTGCGATGACAGTTTATGATGATGATGTAAGGATAGGATCTGATCTTTTGTGAACCTTAAAACTTATTTAGTGTTTTTTTTTTTATATAAAACCGTAGTATGTTATGAGGCTTAATTTGTGCAGGTGTACGACTTTGGTTTTTGCTCTGTAATCAATTTCATTTTGTGGAAGAAATGTTTTTTTTTTGGTTCTTTTGATGATGTAGCTAGTCAAGGAAACGAGGAGATATGGTCAAGAAGTGGATTGCAATTGGTGCTACTGAAATATTGTACGGATCACTGAAAACTCTTCATTTATGGTAAGCAAACCAACACTTTGTGTTATCTGTCTTCTCATATATATATTTTTGTGGAATGAAAACTATCGATATATGCTGTAGCCTGTGAGGCTTAGTGTGAGAAGTGAGAATTCAGTAGCATATAGATAAAAACAATAGCAGAAATGAAGTAAATAATCTTCACTTTGTTTCTTTGTGTGTGTGAGAGATAGCTTCAGAGAAGAGAGAAAAGATAGAAATTCTTGCATTCTCTCTCCTCTGAACAATCCAGATGCACTGTTTCTCGAGAGAAAGAGAGATAAATGAAGGTGGGGTTGATTCATCTGAATCTTCCCAAAAATGGGTTGCTTTCGTACTTTTAAGTTCATTGAACTTTGCTGTGCATGTATTCGCATAATTATGGCTCGATGGGATGGTCTCCCAATTAGGTTGTTTCGGTGCAACTTGTTTTGAGTACTTCATGCTTGTGGGGCTTTAGGGTTTCTTGTTGTACTTGGCATTGGGGGGAACTTCTGGGGGACAGTGCAATTTGACACTTGGCCTCCTAAAGCTGCATACTTTTCTTCTTTCAAATTTCAACTCAAGGGCATGTTAATAACAGTAAAACTGCATCGCATTATAGAGAAGGAATGTGAAGTATATTTTATCTTCTAGGGACGAAATGATCGAAGGCAAACATTAGTAAGAATGTCTTGTGCTCAGTTTCAACTTTCAATAATCTACTCGTTTATGTTTGTTTATTCAATTCTTGAAAAGCTCAACCTTCATTATAAGGCTCAGTTGCTAAACAAGTCTTGCTGAAACTGAATAAGCTCATGAAAATTAACGTTTAATTTTTTTATAGTTTTTTTTTTCAGTTTTTATTACAGTTTTTGTCAATTATGAATTATAGAGAAAATAATTGTAAATATTGATTGTAAAATGCTTGGGTAAAACTCAATGAAAAAACTTTTTAAAACTTACAGTAATTTTATATCATTGTTTATTAATTTATAAGAGAGTAAAATGATTTGTTGCTTATAAAAGGTCTCATCATTATATATTTTTTTCATTCTTAATAATAATAGTATATGATATTCATTTATTTTATGTGGACTTATATTTAATTATTGACTTTTTAGATCACTAATGGTAATTCAACTTATTTTTTTATTTTTATAATATTGATAGTAAAAAGCTTGTAGCTCGGCTCATGCACGAGCTTTGGGAACTCTATTTAAACAAGCTTAGGCTAGTATATTATGCTTAAGGATAAGTTTAATCGAAGCTCGAGATAATTGATGAAAGTTAAACAAATTAAGTCTGAACATATGGAAGTTTGGCTCAATTTGGCTTGTTTGCAGAACTATTAACACTTTCTACTACAGTATATTAAAGATAGGTGTAACGGGGAATGCTATAGTCAGTCGTGACTGACTTGATCGGTTGACTCTCTGATCTTGATTGTCTCAACTGACCGGCTGATTCTAAACATTCGTGGAGTTTCATGTGCTTTCTAACACATGCATGAGTATGCGCACGGTTAGGATCAACAAGTTGCGTTAGTCAGGACTGATCATAGACTTTTTCTAGTAATAAATGTGTTGGGGTTAGTGGTGTTGGCTTTTAATTAATATTATATGCTTATAGTTATATTTGGGTAGCCCAAATTAACACCATATCTCTTTCAATGCCACATTCCATAATTCAAGCTTCTTCATGTGTACAAATATTAATTATACCATAGGAAAGATGGATAAGCAAAAGTCATATGCTTTTGAAGAAGAGTGACCTGATTTTGTTCTAATATATTGATTGTTCTTTGAAGTCTGAATTAGGATCCAGGGGTTCTAAACAATATATTGCATACCTCTTTTCTGATATTCAGCTTATCTTTTATTCGTTCGTTTTATTTGTTTCATTATTAAAATACTCATGTTAAATGAAAAGAAGCTTTGATAGTTTTGTATTTGTGTCTGTGAAATAATATTGTTTCACGTGTTAAGTTGACTTCTGACTGCTCAACTAAGGATATGAGTACTATTTGCTGGTGTTTTACATTGTATAGTTGCGTGCTGGTTTAAGAGGTTCTAATAAGTAGTCATATGTAGTTAAAGTAGTTTAGTGCTATCATTTCACCCTGCTAAAATCTCAGATAATTGGATATAAGTTCTCGATAGGTTGTAACGGAAGTTCGAAATAGAAAACTGGATGTGTTCTGCTGTATGATCAACAAATGTTCTAACTTTCATGAAGATGGATCTTAAGCACTTTATATAGTCGTTATTAGCATTTGTAGTTTACTAACAGCATTATATATAATTTATGGTGGAAGCTGACTTTCTTAGCTAGTTTCCTTGGCACTAGTTTAGTAATTTCCTTTGATAATGCTTCAGTAATTTTGAATTTTCTAAATGAAATTAATGCTTGTTATAACCTGAAAATGTAGTGTAGAAGATGGAAATGTGAAGAAACTGTATTAATAAATTATAATTGTCAGAATGTTGAGAAATGACTCATGTCCTCCTATTTTTAAGTGATTATGAAAAAAACCCAATGGATTCAAGGATATGCTATGGTTTTCTATGTTATGTATTTAAAAATGTCATATTTGTTTACATTAACTAGACGAGTCTGGGTGAGGATTGTGAGGATCACCCTTGTGGTCAAAGGTAGTTGATCAGTGGACAAGTTTCCATGGTAGTGGTTAGTTATTGAAAAAAACAAAGAGTGAATTAAACAAGTGTAAGTAGTAGGTAGGTTATCAATATCATCTTAAATTTTTTAGGTAACTCTTAACCTTTCCTAGACAAGTGATCATATTCAAAAGTCAATTCCTGTTTCAAGTGTGCAGATGAGTTTGCATGCTAATTATGTCTCTATATGAGTGTGATTTAGAGACGTAACTTGACATGTTCACGAATGGATGTGCTTGTCGTGAGTGGTTTTCACGAATATTGACAAGGTTAATTTTTAAGTTGAATGTGCATGGCATTTGTAATTTCATCAGTCATAAGAAGTTTGGTCTCGTTTACACCGTATAACGATAGTCCCCCGCCCCTTCTCTTCCCAACTCCTAGGGTGAAAAATGATAGGTTCTTGTTTCCATGCCTGTGCTACTAAGTTTGCTTTTGTACCAAATGATCAATATTGTGGATGATAGAGTTCCCAGCCCTTTAATGATTTTTGTGGTCTATTTTATGTAGTAGATTGTTTAAAGTTAAGTTACCTCTTGTAGTCTTCTGGCTTCCTCAGCAACTTACTTTGCCTAAAATCCCTGAATCCTTACTTACTTTCCTTGGTTTTTGCTACTTTCTGAAGGTATCAAGACTAGGATGTAACTGTAATGTTATTTTGTATACATGGAAAGGCCAATTTTTGAAGGATTGTGATTCCCATTCTTGAGCATATGCGTTTGGGTTCCTAGAATCATTTAATTTTATAACTTTTATTTTTGAAAATGACATGAGTAATGATCATTATTAGCCTGCAACACGCTCCTCTCGGACCAATAAGTTCTTTCTTTCTTTGATCAATGAATGATTTGTCTTAGCTAGAAAAATCCTCCTGATCAATGGATTGTTAATCGCTGCTCCAAAGTAATCTTCATATATGTTCACAAAAGATGATGAGATGTGGATTTGCCATCGCCTCTCTGCAAGAAATATTTAGAGCTCATTTCTCTTTCTTATTATGTTCGCTGTTTAATCGTGATCAGTTGAAAGTTCTCTGAGGATTGTGATTTGAAGGAGAGTTCTTTCATGAAACTCAGGAGTTTTTTGGTTGCTTAGTGACTATGGACAGTGGTTCATTATTTAGCTTATTTCCCCATTGTTTGTTTGAAAGAGGATGAATTTTATTACACTTCCTGGATTGCAGTGTGGTGCTACAGTTTTGGTCTTTCCATGTTGTTGTCCATTTGATATAGTCTGATCTTCCGTTTTGTTGGTGGTTATGCTAACTGTTGCCGAGGAATTATAACATGATTTTCGTTAGGGTAGCAATAAGATATTTGGTTAGGATTATATTTTTTACCTCTTGAAAATCAATACAGTATCAAATAATTAATAACCACTTTTATAAATAGGAAGATGTAAAAATAGGTAAAATTCATAAACACGATGGAATCTGGTATAGAGACCCGTCAAAGATAAAATCACAAGGATAAACTATATTTTTGGTTTTTCAAGTTTACCCGATTTTTTTTATTTTAGTTTTTTGATTAAATTAAAATTTTCTTAAATGATATCATCTTATTTTGCTCTTTTAGTTAACTTTCCATCACATTGAGACAGTTAAATGTCAGATCAGCATATTGATATGGTCAAATTTGTTGAGGTGGTCTCAATTTACGTGGGAATTACTTATGTCATGCAGGGCAAACTATATTTTTTATCTTTTATTATACCCGATTTCTTATTTTAGTTAAGGTAATATATTTTGATTTTAACATGTGCAAGAAACTAAAGAAAAAAAGATTTAATAGATGTTAGAAATAAATAAAAGTTGATGTTGAGATTTACGGAGATATGTTGACACAGCGAATTTAAAAAAATCCACTCTTCATTTTTAGAATTTGTTTAATTGTTTTTATTCGGTCAAGACATTCAAGATCAATCAAATTGTTTAGAGGAACAATGAGTTTTTCAAATCTTTTTTTTCTTGATAGGAAAACAAAATTTTTGAGGAAAGATCAAACTCTATACTACTACAGGATTATGCAGAGCAACCTAAAGAATCAAATCAAAAGGAAAACAATATTAGTTGTAGTTAAGTTTCTAAGAAGAGTTAAGAGTTCCATTGGAAAACATGATTTGATCAAAAAACTTATTTTTAGAGTAGAAAGTCTTGCAGCATATAAAAATAAATAGAATTTATTTCTACTAATAACTATTCATATAATGACCGACAATCATTTATTTCATAGACATCAAATAATAAACTACTAAAAGATTATTATAAGACAAATAAATTGAACAAACCATCAATCATCAGAAATGAAAATTAGACAATGATATAGGCTTTCAAAGTATATATTTTCGCCAGAAGAAACAACTATAAACATAAAAAAAAATGTCTCCCAATTATGCTTGCATATGTGCTTAACTCTAGTTCAAACTAGGAAATACTCGTGCAACACAAAAAAAAAAAACCATCCTTGTTCATGTCAGCATGCTAATTTGGAATGGAATTTGACGGTCTCGATACGATGAAAAGTTAATTGAGGCATTAAACTATGATAAAATCAATAATTGATAATATCAATTAAATTTTTTAATAAAAAAACTAAAATAAAAAATTGAGTGTATTCAAAGAACTAAAAATATAATTTACCCAAAACACAAATACTATCAATATAAATATTTTTGATATACTACATAGGAGGAGTATACATTTTTTAACAAATCTCACTTCACTCGACAACAACTTTTCTCCATACGGTAGAGCTATCCAATTTTTTGTTACCATGTTAATTGGGAATAATTTTTCCTCAATTCAATTTTATTAATTTTCTGTGCAACAAAACACTGTGATAGCTTGTTATACTAAATATAATAGCAACTTAGCAAGTATCTACCATTAACAACTTCTCTGCGTTATTATAAAATTTAATACTCAGTGATGACTGCGGATCTAAGCATAACCAAGGAGAAATCCATATCCAATAAACTGTGATGTGATTCAGGTCATAGTAAAACATGCATAACCAAAAAGACACATGAACTACGGAAAATCCTGAAGAAGGGAAAGCATTGCAATCCATGGCGTCCTCTGATAAAGAGGTCAAACTTAGGACCGACCATAGCCAACACACAGGTTTTTGTTACCAATTGGGTGTTGTTACCGCTTTAGAACGGGAAATTTGATTTTGAAGTGAATAAACCAAGGCTCAACCTTGTACTATCTATTAAAACATGATAATGAGGTGGAATGAATAAAAAAAAACTCTCAACTTTGGGGTATTTGCATTTACTACTTTCTATTTTAATTGTTGCCATTAGTATCTATGATCAATTTTTTGATTATTTTTTATCGGATTAGTCACGCATACAATATTTGATTGGTTTAAAAGTAAAAATAATATAATATCAGCTAAATATATTATTAAAAATAGCAAAAAAATTTAAAATCTTAAAATCTTATTAATAAAACAAAATATCAAAGAAGAAAAATACAAGTGTAGAACACGATTCTACTTGGAGATGCTTACAATATATCACGAAGGTTTTTTCGAGATCAATCACACACTATTCTTTAGTCACCCTATCTAAGTACGTGAGAACGATTTCCCATATACAAATTCATTCCTCTGAATTCTTGGATATAGAAGTTGTTGAAACTTTTTTGGTCCTTATACACATGCCTTGTCATGAACTGAGACTCACTTGTGTATGAGATTTGTTAGGATTTAACATCTAAAATCTGTTTGCTTAAATTTTAGGTAAAAAACAAAAGCACAATAATTAAATTGGTAAAACAAATAAAGAGTGAGAACATTACTATTTAAAGTGGTTCGATAACTTCTTTGTCCAAAACTTTATTAATCTTAAATTACAACTTTAGGAAGAACAAAGTTATTAAGCTCTCACAATCTCACAACCCAAATGCTCCAATACAACAAAAATTCTCAACTTAACTCTAATTGTAAATGTTCTCTACACTTGACAACCCAAAACCCCAATACACTTAAAAGCTCTCATTCTAACTATAGTAGTAAACCCTTTTGATTTATAATGTATATTGAAATTATAAATGTGCCTCAAATTTTCACTAGAAACCCTTTTATAAAGAGGATATTTTCCTAATGCTTCTAGAAAAAAACAACATAAGAGACTACTGTTACTTTATTAGAACATACAACTATCTAATAAAAAATTATTACTATACCCTTGCTAAAATAAGTAATTATAAAATAAAAAATTATTTTTTTTTCAAACTAATTAGATATTTCTTATAAGGATTTGAACTAGAATCCTCACAAGACTATCATAGCTTTTGAAATGGTTAATGCAACATATCACTCATTTCATCTTTACAAGCAATGACCTATCTTATCCGGTTAAAGAACTTTATTTGAATCCTTCTTCTGTAAAAAAAAAAAATTTGGTTTAGATTTCGGTTGGATTCCTTGTCTTTTGCTGCTTCATTGAATCATTTGACAAGAATAGGTTGAAGTTGCCAATTTAAACTTTTATCTTTTAAAATTTTGCTCTTCATCAAAAGGTTAAATGTGATGACAAAATTAATGTAATTAACTATTTTAGTCCATTTATTGACGAATCCACCGTATTATCTAATGAACTTGGTAAATTATTAAGGTTTCATTTGGTTTATGGTATTAGATCAGGATTAAGAGATATTAAATTAACTTAATCCCACTTTAATTTCAAATCTTATGTTTAGTTGGTAATTGAGGTGAGATTATCACTCAACCTTTAATCTCACCAAATTTATCCCGAGGAGAAAGTAGAACAAATTTGGTGGGGTTAAAGATTGGGTGAGATTGACTTTTTTGGGACAATTTTACTCTCAATATTTTTCATTATTTTTCATAGAGTGATGACACCATGGAACCGGATAAGTGGAGACACCACGGAATCGAAAAAATCTACTAGTTAGCATAAAGAAATTGAGTAGTAATTTTGATATTCAATTTTTTTAAAAATATTTTTTGGTGTAATTATTATTTAATTTTTCATGATTACTAATAGACTTTTCCAGTTTCGTGATAACTCTCACGGAATTGGTTCATGGGATCAAGAATCTTTCCCATTTTACTCTTTTTATACATAAACTAATAATAATAATTATGATAACAATTATAATAATCATTTAATAATAAGTTATATTATAGTTATTTGTAATTATAACAAATGATTTTTTATTTATT
Organism: Bretschneidera sinensis; assembly: GCA_023935145.1. Taxonomy (NCBI): domain Eukaryota; kingdom Viridiplantae; phylum Streptophyta; class Magnoliopsida; order Brassicales; family Akaniaceae; genus Bretschneidera; species Bretschneidera sinensis. Next base: position 22,282,645 of record CM043703.1, read on the forward strand.
AATTATTGTTTCAAGTTAAATGCCCTCAATAAATTGAGATATTCGATTCTTCAAATCGATAACTTCGTAGATAAAAAGAGTTTTCGTGTCAACTTGGATGAGTAAAATAGGGCAGATTAGATCATCGAACTGTGCACAGTCATTACTTGAATACAAATGATTGTTGTATAAGTAATTAAAGAAAAAAATTAGATAATCAAAACGTGCACAACCGCAACCAAACGGACCCCAAGTATGAAACTTGAACTTTATCCGACAAGGGATGCTGGACACATTAATATATGGTTTCCTGCTTTGTCATTTTTGGACGTTCTTAGGATTTACAAAGAGGAATTTTAGATGTTTAGATAAGCCAATTTATTATTTTTTCTCAATCCGTTTGTTTCATTGTGATACAGTATGATCATATCTATTATATTTTAGGTTAAGGTGTTCAGCGGCTTGTATAATTAATTACCTAACAGTGGACAACCGTCAATTGGTCAACTAGAATCTAACAAAGGTCGTGGGTGTCAGATTTTTTAGTACTAGTAATAAAAACAACACCATAAAAATAAGGGATTTATTCCTTCCCAAAAAACCGTAGTTAATGACTGACAACTACTCTCTCACAGTCTCAGTTCACCGGGCAACCGCTGCTACACGGCTTAGAGGTCTTAAAAATACTCGAGCACTATACATACTAAATAGGGTTTTATTCCAGCACTAAAACGCTAGTTCACGTTTACTCTCTCCGTCTCAGTTCACTGGGCAATCGCTGCTACAGTGCTTAAAAGCTCATCTTTTTCCAAAACTCTTTCATATTAATATCTTTTTGTGTTTGATCAATTTCCTTTATGTTTTCACATAACATTTTCAAGTTCTTAATTCTCTGTTTCAATGGCAAATACTTTGTTATAACTTTTACTAGGAGAATATCAAACTAATGGTACGTGTTTAGTTTTTTTTCTTCTTCTTGTAATTCACCAGTTTTCTCTTGTATTTTGTGCTTAGGTTATCGGAATGGCTGATGTTAGGGAAATTACAGCATCCGATTTCTTACGAGTGAGTTTTTGATTTTTATTATTCTCTCTTTGGTTGCCACGAAATAATTTGGAAATTGTATTACAAATTTGTTTTTTTTTTTTGTTGCTGTTCATCTTCTGAATTAGGTAAATTTGGAATAAGACTGCTATTGGTTACAATATTCTTCGTAAATATTCTTAATTCATTTTTGAGCAATCAGACAAGCCTTTAACTCCCTTTTTTTGGTTCTTTCTAAGGTTAATGTTTAAGTTAGTAAATTTCACACAGTTGTGTTGTTCTTTGGATTTTCATTTCAGGGCACCCATTGGCAAACTCTGTTTTTGGAGAGAAATTCTCCTATTAAGCGGAGCCACTTGCTATGGGGTAGGCTTAGAAATCCAAGCTCAAGGGTCAGCATAGCTAGTAGAAAAGGTGTTTCATTGAAGTATTCTGCTTAATTGAAGCCTAGAGCTGTTCTTTCTGGTGGTTTGACAAGTTCAGTTGATGAGCAACCTAGCTTGATTGAAAAGCCTTCAGTAGAAGTAATACATTTTTATCGGATCCCATTGATTCAAGAAGGTGCAAATGCTGAACTTCTCAAATCGGTTCAAACTAAAATCTCGAATCAGATTGTTGGTTTGAAAACTGAACAGTGTTTTAATATTGGGGACCGCTAGTTTTCTTGAGAAGAAGAGGCAAGAAGGATTGAATTTCGTTATTATTGAAGTTGGGCCTAGGTTGTCTTTCACAATTGCATGGTCTGCTAATGCTGTATTGATATTTCAAGCATGTGGGTTGACAGAGGTTATTCGCTTGGAGAGGTCGAGAAGGTATCTGTTATATAGTAGAGGTGCATTGTTGGAAAATCAGATTAATGAGTTTGCTGCATGATCGAATGACCGAGTGCTTGTATACCCAAAAGCTTACATCCTTTAAGACCAGTGTGGTTCCAGAGGAGGTTCGTTATGTGCCTGTCATGGAGAGAGGTCGGGCAGCATTGCAAGAAATCAATCAGGAAATGGGTTTAGCTTTTGATGAGCAAGATTTGCAGTATTACACTAGGCTGTTCAGGGAGCACATTAAGCGTAATCCAACATCTATGGAGCTGTTTGATATCGCTCAGTCTAATAGCGAGCACAGCAGACACTGGTTTTTTACTGGAAAGATTGTTATTGATGGACAACCCATGAATAGGACCTTGATGCAGATTGTGAAGAGCACATTGCAGGCAAACCCAAATAACTCAAGTCATCGGCTTCAAGGATAACTCGAGCGCTATTAAAGGCTTCCTAGTGAATCAACTGCGACCAGTGCAACCTGGTTTGACATGTTTGTTAAATGAAAGAACATGTGATCTTGACATTTTATTTACAGCAGAGACCCATAATTTTCTATGTGCAGTAGCACCTTATCCTGGTGCGGAGTCTGGTGCAGGGGGGCGAATTAGGGATACCCATGCAACAGGAAGGGGGTCTTTTGTTGTTGCAGCTACAGCTGGTTACTGTGTTGGGAATCTCAGTATAGAGGGGTCTTATGCGCCATGGGCAGATTTATCTTTCAAATATCCGTCAAACTTGGCATCTCCTCTGCAGATCCTCATTGATTCTAACAATGGTGCGTCAGACTATGAGAATAAATTTGGTGAACCCTTGATTCAAGGCTACACTAGAACCTTTGGGATGAGACTTCCTAACGGGGAAAGACGGGAATGGTTGAAGCCAATCATGTTTAGTGGAGGAATTGGGCAGATTGATCACACTCATATTACTAAAGAGGAGCCTGATATTGGAATGCAGGTTGTAAAGATTGGTGGCCCCACATATCGTATTGGAATGAGGGGAGGGGCTGCGTCAAGCCTGGTTAGTGGCCAGAATGATGCAGAGCTTGATTTTAATGCTGTACAGTGTGGAGATGCTGAGATGGCTCAGAAACTGTATCGTGTTGTTTGTGCCTGCATTGAAATGGGAGAGACAAACCCAATTATCAGCATTCATGATCAGGGAGCTGGTGGGAACTGTAATGTTGTTAAAGAAATAATTTCTCCAAAGGGTGCTGAGATTGATATAAGGGCAATTATAGTTGGTGATCACAATATGTCTGTTTTGGAGGGAAGGACAGTCTTTCCATGGCTGCCCATGCAGGTGGTGAGATTGTTAAGGCTCCTGGGAATCTTGTAATTAGTGTCTATGTCACTTTTCCTGACATAACAAAAACAGTGACCCCGGATTTGAAGTTTGGAGATGATGGTGTTTTGCTTCATGTTGATCTGGCAAATGGAAAGCGGCAGTTAGGTGGATCTGCATTAGCTCAGGTTTTCGACCAAGTTGGGGATGAGTGCCCTGATCTTGAGGATGTTCCTTACCTTAAAAGAGTTTTTGAGGGTATTCAGGACCTTATTGCAGATGAACTTATATTAATGATGGTGGGCTACTGGTATGTGCCATGGAGATGGCTTTTGCTGGAAATTGGGGCTTTATCTTGGACCTGACTTCAAAGGGGAATAGCCTCTTCGAGACCCTTTTTGCGGAGGAGCTAGGTCTTATTCTTGAGGTTAGCAAGAATAACTTGGATACTGTAATGGGAAAGCTTAGCAGTGCAGGCATTTCTGCTGAGATCATTGGACAAGTCACTGCCTCACCCTTGATAGACTTAAAAGTTGATGGGGTTACTCATTTGAATGAGAAAACTTCTTTTCTTAGGGACATGTGGGAGGATACCAGTTTTCAGCTGGAAAAGTTCCAAAGGTTGGCATCTTATGTAGAGTTAGAGAAAGAAGGATTGAAGTTCAGGCATGAACCTTCATGGGTGTTGTCTTTCACTTCTTCCTTTACAGATAAGAAATATATGACTGCATCTTTAAAACCAAAAGTAGCTGTGATCCGAGAGGAAGGCAGTAATGGAGATAGAGAAATGTCTGCAGCATTTTATGCTGCTGGTTTTGAACCCTGGGATGTTACAATGTCAGATCTTCTTAATGGAGTTATCACTCTGAATGAGTTCCGCGGAATTGCCTTTGTTGGAGGTTTTAGCTATGCTATGTGCTTGATTCCGCGAAAGGTTGGTCTGCTGCCAACGTTTCAATCAGCCTCTTCTAAATCAATTTCTGGAATTCTAATGAAGGCCAGACACTTTCAGTCTGGGTGTTTGCAATGGGTGTCAGTTAATGGCTCTGTTGGGTGGGTTCCAGGCCCCCAAGTTGGGGGTGCACTTGGCGCTGGTGGGGACCCTTCACAGCCGAGGTTTGTTCACAATGAGTCAGGACGGTTTGAATGCTGTTTCACAAGTGTGACAATAAAGGATTCACCTGCCATAATGTTTAAAGGAATGGAGGACAGGACATTGGGTGTGTGGGCTGCCCATGGTGAGGGAAGGGCATACTTCCCTGATGATGGTGTTCTAGATCGTATGCTTCACTCAAACTTGGCGCCGCTAAGATATTGTGATGCTGATGGGAATCCAACAGAAGTTTACCCCTTCAATGTTAATGGTTCTCCCTTAGGAGTGGCAGCAATTTGTTCACCAAATGGTAGACATCTTGCCATGATGCCTCATCCAGAACGTTTTTTCTTGATGGGCAATTCCCGTGGTGCCCAAAGCACTGGAATGTGGACAAGAAAGGGCCTAGCCCATGTTCCAAAATGCCAGAGAATGGTGTTCTTAAGATGGGTGAGCTTTCTTTCTCTTGTTCCTTACAAAAGTTTGTTGCCTTAATTGGTTGCTTATAGTTTATTATTTTTATTTCTGATATATACCATGTTCAACTGTTGAGTAGGCACGGCTTCCTCTGCTGATGATAAGTCAGGCTTGTGAAGCTTTTGAAGCGAGGAGGTGGATATGGTTTTCTGTTTTAGTCAATTTCTGAAGATGTCCAAGGGTGTCAAATTTCTTCTCTTACTTTTTTTCGCTGCAAGTATGCAGAGAGGTTAAGAGGAATTGGGCGTTGAATTTTTTCATATTTTCTTGTTGTGCCTTCAATCATGTTGTGGTATCTCTTCTTTTTGTAGCTAAATGCATACCATATGTGAACTTTCAATATTTTAAAAGGGAACTTATACTTCTTTTAGCCAGCTTCGTGATAGTTTGGTTCTATAAAGGTCTTCTTTATCAAAAGGTTCTTGATAGGGACATGGGGCAAAAGGTTCTTTATAAGTTGTCTTTAATGTGTGGTAGATTGTTCAAAATATTTTGTAGATATGAAATGTACCTTTGTAGGTATTTAATCATACATGTTATGTGTTCACATAAAATGGATGTTCCCATGATTCTAGACCTCCTATTTTGTTGTTTGTGTTTGTAGACTGTTGTCTTCTATATGATTTCTGATCCTCTTCAACGCTTGATCCACTTTGGTTGGCAGCAATGTATGGTTTTGTGTTGACTGACCCAGGATAAAATTAGAGAGAAATACTTGTTTGGAAATCATTTCAAACTAAATTTTTTTCACTCATCTATATATATAGATAAGTAAAGTTGCCTCCTGCAACCAGTATTGTGCCACGTGTCCATTTTAAGAAGAGGGGAAGTTTAGTCATGCTGTGCGTTTTGCCATCTGATTAGAGGCTGATTAGTGAACCTGTGTGTTTTCGTGTGAGTTTTTCTTTTATTCCCCATCCCATGGCGTTATTTTTCTTTAGCTCCAGCCTCAGCCCTTCTCTTCTTTTCCTGTACTCTTTGTTTCTTCTTCAAATTGGGTATTGCCTGTATGGAAGAGAATTTCTTCTTTGTAGCTGGTTCTGCCATCCAACAACAAAATCTTTATTCACGAGATCTAATCAGATCTTCGAATGATTTATATAAGTAAAGAGTCCATGTGAAGAGTTGGCTAAGGGTCAGGGAAGATGCAGCAAGCAGAAGTTGGTTTGAAATCAGCCAAAATGCTGAGGAGAAGCTGGCAAAAAAAAAGGTGAGGAAACCTTCAAATGTTTCAGGTCCTCTTCAAATGTTCGGCATTTTTGGTAATTCAGAATCATTTGATTATTTCTTTTTTCATGTATGATTCTCTCTAAATGCATCTCACCTCTTTTTGTTTTTCATTTGCACTGAGATTGGCCGATGATGTCTTTAATTTGGCTCTATTGAACTCTACATGGTTAATTTTCTCATTTTCTTGGGTATCTATTTTATTTTGAATTATCATTTTCTTGGTGATTTGTGACCTGTAGTAGCTTAGATTTTTACAGTGGATGAGAATTTTCTTCTAAGTGGACAAATTTCTGTATAGGAGCCATGACACTCAGATTGGTGACTAGGAAATTGGGTAGTAAACTTTTGTCTGCATTCTCTTCTACCTCTCTGCTACGTTCACGTGCCACAAGCATTGGTATCTCCCTCTCTCTCTCTCTCTCTGTGTATATACGTATGCATGAGTACGATGTGCATGTTTGTGCCATTTCTGTTCTTAAGAGCTCCAGTTCTTTCTATACTGTATTAGCAGTTTTCCCTTATGCAAAATGTTTGTGCAATGAGGATATCTTAATGACAACAGATACTCATAGCACAACAATCAATTTAGTAACGAATATTAAAGCTTCCATGATAACTTAATTAGTACTAAAAGCAACTTTTAAAGCATGGTTTACGTAAAAATTAAAAAGCGAAGTGTATAGTTATTTGCAGAGGCTGTCAGTATCAAATAAAGACAAGGATCCATCTTGTAATATGTCAAATATAGGTTCTTCTTAATTGAGCATATTCGATATTCCTCATGGATGGATTGTGAGCTTATATCGCCCTATTCTCTATATTTTCTGTATTGCACATATGTACATCTATTCCTATTTGCTATATTTGACAATAAGGGTGCCTGTAATTGCCTTGTTTCACAACTGCTAGATACTAACCGATAGCTTACTAAAGTTCCATTTTCAGGGTTTAAAGAGATACAGGAAGAAAAGAAAAGTAGGATGGTTGGTAATGTCTTCAGCATCGTAGCTTCAAACTATGATCTCATGAATGATTTGATGAGTGCTGGCTTACATAGATTATGGAATGACAGGTCAAAGCCCTTGGTGCTACTTTATAATGAGCTCAAATATGTTATCTACTCTATGTTCACAGTTTCACATCTTTTATGCAATTTTTCAGACTGGTTTTGAAGCTGATTCCATTTCCAAGAACGAAGCATCTTGATGTGGCTGGTGGAACAGGTTAGTTTACCTTGCGTGATAATCATGTTGAATATTGTTTTGTTATTACTTCAATGAAATTATGATTGGCATGTTTTCTGCTTGAGAAGGACCATCTCCTTCATGACACATACAGACCTTTATTTCTAGACTTAGATAAAGCCGCATCAACTGCTTCCCACATGTTCTAATGCAATGTCTTGCAAATTTTGTGTATTGTAACTTGGAAGCAGAACTCAGGAAATACTTGGTGGACTCACAAAAGGGCAGACATTGCCTTTCAAGCTCATCTCACAAAATATAATGACTATAATGCTGCAGAGGTGTTTGGAATAAGATCATTTTGCATACTAGTCACTAGAAACTGATTCATTTATTGAAGGAAGCTAAGAAGCAAAGATTTGATGTGGCAGGAGTTAAAGCCTCAATTTTGTATGATTTTAAGATTCCTATTAACCACTTTAGTTTTGGTGAAGTTATCAGTCGACTAATAATGCAGAGTATTAAATACATAAATTAGCAAAGTTAATGATGTCAAAGGGCATGGACACTTAGATAACACTTGATAATACATATTACCTAGACCTATAGATAATTCTATATAGGACACAACATATTACCTAGAAACAACAATTCAAACCAAAAAGCAATATAAAAAAATAGAGAACCATAGATAATTCTAGTGGAGAAATTGCAATCAAAGCCAAAACATGAGAAAAACCAAACCTATAGATACATTAAAATATTTTTTTAGCGATCAATAAAGAAGATAATTTAAAAAAAATGAAGCACGATAAAAATATAGGAATATAGATTATAGCTAACAATAGTCAAATAACTATGATTGAAAATCAAGCAAGATAAAATTATAGAAATATAGATTATAGCAAACAATAGTCAAATAACTATGATTGTTATATCTATTCAGTTCGATTTTTGGGAACTATCTTCTTTAGTCTAAATTCATTTAAAAGATTCAACTTATTAGCAAAAAACACACAATTGAAACAAGTTTTACTTTTTCTTTTAAAAAAATACAAAAATTTAACTATAACTATTTTTCTGATGAAAGGTTTATATATTTATCGCAATTAAAAGCACAAACGGCCCAAAAGTTTTTTTATTCTCAAAGATCGCATCATCAATCTTTTAAGTTCTTAGTCCAATATCCCATCAAATTCTATTCTCTATTGAATACTTAAAATTAGAAGATTTTACATCAGGAAACATGCTTATACAATATAAATAAAAATAGAAAGTACATGAATGAAACAAAAGATGACCAAAATATATGAGCCACTATTTTACTTTAATAAATAAAGTAAATACGAAAACCAAACAAGAACACTATAAACCAAAAGATACTATCATCGAAATCATTGCACGTTTTGGAGATGATTAACTAACGAAACTAGGACCTCTTAAAATTTGGTATTATTATATAATAATCCACACTATATTAGCTATTACTATTTCAGTTAACCATTTCGCATTACAGTTTTAATGAGTTCAATGTAAAGACTAAATCTAAGCAACTGTCTTGAACATTCAATATTGAACAAAAAATGAAAATAAGTTGAATAAAGATGGTTGAAAAGTTAAAAATCCAACAGCTATGTCATAGAAGGATTGGAAAAAACTTATTGGAAATAAACAAGGATAAATGGCTGTAACTACTCAAAGGGTCATCAGCGCAAGGTAATTAGTATGTTCCTTATTTCCTTGCAAAAGCATATTTGTCCAAATCAAATGAAAAAGGGAATACAAAAGAAAACAATTCTCATGGAAGAAGAAGGAGAATACAGATTCAACGTGTCACTACCAAAAAAATACAATTATTAAAAATATTAACACAAACATGTTTACACAAGCATCTCACTAGTTAAGAACTGTAATTGAATGACACTGACATGGCCATGCTCCAAATGATATATTGACTACTAAATTGAGATGCTTGTGATTTATGCAACCCAATGCTGGTGTAGTGGTGTGTGGCCAGTAATTTTAGTGGATAGAAGGATACTTATTTGTAAGTTCAAACTTCAAACTAGAATAAATGACAATCACAAAATCATGGTAAATCGCAAAATGGTTGGTACAAAACTTGTTCCCAAGTAGAACTAAAGGAATTATCATCTTATATGAGGTCTCTGATTGAAAAGCTGAACCTGGTCTCAGCTTTGACCTTTGAAGTTTGTGTTATTGCAGCCATTGTCGAACCATGGATAATTTGTTAAGGTATCTAGGTCCAGTTCTCCAATGCATCTCTCTAATGGATTTGTGTAAGAGTCAAAAAGAAAGTTTCCATCTTCCCATCCATATAGAGGAAGCTGTTCATTCCTTTGGCTATCAAAAACGTGGTCTCCCGTTGTATATCCTATATGGTTGAGTGCTACAGCTTGTTGATTCTGAGAATATATTGCGTTGGTGTCATATTGTGAAGTGAATTGTAACTTGCTGTCTGGGTAAAGAGTTGCTTCAGGGCTTACACCACTACTATTAGGAACACCAACCATGATATTAGCCATTTGGCTCCCAAGAACTTCTATTTCCTCCTGTAGGTTAGCAACCTGCAAAGCAAGACAAAACGTATTAGACTTTTTATTGAGTCAAATCGTTTATATTTTTGCGTGATCTTACAGGTGTTACTATGTTAGAGAAAAGTTGCATGGTAGAAGGGAAACCTGTTGTTGGAGTGCAAAGATATGAGCAACGCAACCATATATGGGATCCCACATCCGAGCTAGTGCTTCATAACATATGGTGATAGCAGCATCACTTCGGTTTTGTACTGGTACGTGTAATAATAGCTTTGAAACATTGCTAGCACCAAACACCCTGTGCACTGCTGCAAAGTGGTTTGCAGCCTGGGCATAACAAAAGTAAGGTGCAAAGACACATTCACTTGTGCATTTTCTCCTGAGGAATTTGCACGCTCCACATGAAGAGCCAAGCCCTGTCATTGTCCTTAGCTTTTACTTATTATCTGTCAGTGGTATTTTACTAGTACTAGAACTTGGACTGGTTGGTTTTGGAACTAGAATTGGAGGATTTACTCTTTATAACCATCTCTTATAAAGGGTCAGAGATTAAAAAATTCGACCCTTTTGTTGTGGCCGAGGGACACTCTTACTTTAGTTAAAAGTTTGGGTCTCTTTTGTGGCCTACATTGTCAATTCTCAATTTGGGTAAGCTTTCCTAATTTATGCCCTGAAAAGGCCTTTCAATAGTAAAGATTCTTCACAAATAGGACTTTTATGGGAGACCTAATCATCATTATCATTATTTGGGCTCAAAATATGAGAAATAATCGCATGGAAATAGCATTCTAAACTAACAATGTCATCATGTTGGGAACTACAATGGATATTTCTCCCTTTATACTGCAATTATGAAAGTTCATTTTGCCTATAGAGAAGCATTGATAAATAAATAAAGAAACATAGAAATGATCATTAAGTTAGAGACTTAGAATGTGGGCAGAGTTAGTAAATGGCTTAGCCAATTGTGGTGCAGTGTAAAAATAGTGTTCTGTTCTTTTCTCACCACGTTGTTGTGGCTCGACAATCCAGTTTCCATGGTTTCATGAAGTTATGATGAGTCTGTAGATATATTTTATGCTTTTAGTCAAAATCAAGTTCTTTGGCTTGGTGCATTATGGCTCAAAAACTTTGCTCTTTTAGCTAATGAGAACTAGTTTGTATTGTTTTGTATGCAAGATTCATGGCTAGGGATTGGATATAGAGTGCGTGACTCATGGCGGCTATTTGTCTGTATATGGTAAATTTCCATAATTATGCAATATTTTAATCCTGCATTTGGTTTGGTTGTGGTACTTCTCTATTATTGTGCTTATTATATTCTTAATCAGGTTTTTCTGTTTGCCACTTAATAATGGGTGGGTAGTGTGAAAGACTTCAAATAAGAGTCATCCAATTCTTTCAAAGGCCAACTGGCCAAGAGGGAAACTCACATGCCAATCATCAACACAGTTGGATTGTAAGTGCTTTAAACTTTTGCTTATATATTCTTATGCTTCAAGGCTCTAGAAAGAAAGTTGGAAATGTGAAAATTAAGAGACAGATGGGGAGACAAAATGCCAGTTTCAGTGACATGAATTCTCACTTTCTGTCTTTTCAGAACTGTGCAGTCTTTTGTTTGGGATGAAATTAATGGCATGGGAAGTGAGAATGGTGGAGATGAGCTTTTCAGCTTTCGAGTTTAACGATGAAAGTGTCTTTCTCTATCACAGATCAATGTCATTTTCTTTTCTATCTGCAAACGCTAGGCTTCCTAGCTCTTGCGATTGTGTTCATGTTATTACACCAATTGCCATAATTTTACTTTTAACAGAGACAAATCTATGGCATTATAGGTCATAGGTGTGCATGCAGTTGCTCTCCATTTACCTTCCAAACCAATTTGAGCTGTCATAAACTCAATTGATTGGTATTTTAATTTTAAATGGTTGGATGTTAGCTGTGAATTTCTCCAAGGATGAGTTTTACTGGTGTGCTAAGTCTTTATCTTTGATTTGATGGTCCGATTATTGAGAAATTCTTACTTAGACTTCACCTATTTACCTAACATGTGAACCGTAGGTTAGATCAATTTGTTTCACCATTTTAAAAAATTTATAGTCACAATTTATGATTGTTGTAGTTTATTAAAGTTTTTAAGTAAAAGTATTAACTTTCTTGAAATATTTTTAAAATTAACCATAAATTTACCAAGCTGTAATTTAACCGTTTGAATAGATTCTTTTGCATTCACTTTTAAATTATGATTGATAGAAAATAAAAGAGAAAAAAAAATATAACGATCTTTCTATGAATTAGTAAGAAAGGGAGTGAAAAAAAAAGAAAAGTAGAATAAATTTTTTTTTTTTCATAAATAAATCACAATCTCACAAATTTAGATGAGCTTAAGTTAAAGCAAAGTACTTTTTATTTTTTATTTTTTTTACGAAATATAAGATGAATGATATCAATAATCTTATTATTCCATCATCATTTTAATATATAAGCTATCGATTATGAAAACCAATACACCACTCATACAAAATAATAAATAAATTCTAAATTATTTAAAACCAATACACCACTCATACAAAATATATCTAAAAAATTAAATATATAAGCTATCGATTATGAAAAAACCACAACCATAACTCAATAAATACTGTTGGTTCTCTAACCCGAACTTAAATCATGCAACATTAAAAAAAAATATATCGACTCAAATATTCAATTTGGTTCGGCTTAACAGTTTGATTGGTCTTCATGAAATTCAACTATTTTTAGATTATGATCATTGCAACAAAAATAAAATAATAATAATAACAATAAAATTTTGGGAAACTCTGAAATATCCTGGTGTAGTATTTGATAACTCTTCAATTGTATCCACCAGTTTAAGATAGCCTTTTTTACAGTGACATCTTCATAGCGACTGCATTCAACAATAATATCAACCTATAATGTTCCTACGATGCTGAAATAGAATAAAGAAAAAAAAAAAAGGAAATATTTCAAATTAAGAGGGATCACAAACGGTTTATCCACTTCATTTGCAAATAATGCAGAAATTTTTTTATAGTAAGTACAAACAAGAAACCTCAGTTTCAAGCCTTGTGTGGTAATGAAATAATAACCAAAGTTTTAGTGGCAAAGAAAAAACCTTTAAGGGGATCCGATCCGCAAAGACACAATCAGGACAAAACTCCAAGCACACTCTGTTTGCCACGTGGCAGCCATGCAATCTTGAATGTGTGGCCGTTGAGAATTCAAAACACCAATCCTCAAGATATGAATTCTTGTACACTCAAAAAAATTGCTTATTAGTCTTCAATTTATACCTCCTCTCTCCTCCTCAAAGGCAAGGTTTCTCTTTACTCTGCAGCACTCTCTCAAAATTATTAGATCACAACCGTCTATTCTCTCTTATGGCTGCTGCCGTATCCACCATTGGTGCTGTCAACAGAGCACCGGTATTCTTAATCTTTTTCGCCTCTTATATCTTTTGTGTGTTTTCAACGACATAGCTTGATTCTTTTTCTATTTTAGCTACATGGGTGTTGTAGTTTTCACTGATTCTTGTTAGTTTGCAGTACTATCTATATTGTTTCGTTTGTTCTTTCACTTCTGGGTAATTAACAAAACAGCAGTACCTTGGTGTTTTTGTTTTCTTTTAAGTATTTGGCCCAGCAGTATAAACAGTATACGGTTTTTGAAGTGGTTTTACGGTAAAACAGCATGGTGCTATAAACTGTTTAGTGATCTATTAGTAAAACAGATAAATTCAAATCAATATGATATGTGGGACATCTCAAATTCCCCAGTCACACTAAGTGTATGTAACTACGTTTATGTCGCCTATGTACTTTTGTGTAAGAAGTAAAGAATTAGATATGATTGTTACGTTTGATGGTGTCATGTGAATTTGGAAGCCCAATTTTTAGAGATTGATAAAGTTAAAGCAATTAAGGTGTTTGTCGATGTGAAAGAAGATTGCAATTCTTTTGATGCAGTTGAGCTTGAATGGCTCTGGTGCTGGAGCTGCAGTTCCAAGCTCAGCCTTCTTGGGAAGTAGCTTGAAGAAAGTGAGCTCATCAAGATTCAGCAACAACAAAGTCTCATCTGGGAGCTTCAAAGTTGTAGCAGAGTACGATGAGGAGAAGCAAACCAACAAGGACAGGTGGCAAGGCCTTGCTTATGACATCTCAGACGATCAACAAGACATCACCAGAGGAAAAGGTATGGTTGACTCACTCTTCCAGGCCCCCATGGGTAGTGGAACCCACGACGCCGTTCTCAGCTCTTATGAGTATATCAGTACTGGGCTTAGGCAGTAAGTACACAAATTGGAAACTTTTTTTGACTAGATGTGATCGATTATAATTTTGCGTAATTTTGCATTTGTGATTATATAATGATTTTTAGGTACAATATGGACAACAACATGGATGGTTTCTACATTGCTCCTGCTTTCATGGACAAGATAGTTGTTCACATCACCAAGAACTTCATGACTCTGCCTAACATCAAGGTATATTTCTAATTAACTGTGATTTTTCGTATTGGTATATGCTTCTTCAATTAGTTAGTCTTAAATGGATTTGCTGTAATGAAACAAACCTCAATTATTTCTGATAATTCATTACAGGTTCCTCTTATCTTGGGTATCTGGGGAGGCAAAGGTCAGGGTAAATCTTTCCAGTGTGAGCTTGTCCTTTCCAAGATGGGAATCAAGTGAGTTCTTGTTTTTCCCTTGTGATACTTGAAAGTAGAAACCAATATAGAGAAATTTGCCAAAGTTTCATATGGTGAACCAAAATTCTATATCAGGATAATATCCTTAAGTTGCTGCTTACACTATTATGATGATAATATTTCAGCCCCATCATGATGAGTGCTGGAGAATTGGAAAGTGGGAATGCAGGAGAACCCGCAAAGCTAATCAGACAAAGGTACCGTGAGGCTGCTGATATAATCAAGAAGGGTAAAATGTGTGCCCTCTTCATCAATGATCTCGATGCAGGAGCTGGTCGGCTTGGTGGAACTACACAATATACTGTCAATAACCAAATGGTTAATGCTACCCTCATGAACATTGCTGATAGCCCAACAAATGTGCAGCTCCCTGGTATGTACAACAAGGAGGAGAATCCCCGTGTCCCCATCATTGTCACTGGTAACGATTTCTCAACATTGTATGCTCCTCTAATCCGTGATGGTCGTATGGAGAAGTTCTACTGGGCACCTAACCGTGAAGATAGAATTGGTGTCTGCAAGGGGATCTTCAGGAGTGACAATGTCGCTGATGATGACATTGTCAAGATTGTTGACACCTTCCCTGGCCAATCCATTGGTAAATTTCCACATAGAAATAAGTTTCTTTATCAATAGGAAACTATATATAGAGGGATGAACTTGGAAATTTTGGATTAATGTTTTATTAAGCTCTTAATAGCTCCCTTTTAATATATGGATTTTCATAGATTAATTGGATATGAAAGTACTAAAAAGGCTCCAAACTATTTGATCAAACACCATAACATGAATGGTAATACTTGATTTGTGTGTTTTTTTGCAGATTTTTTCGGCGCAATTAGAGCCAGAGTTTATGATGATGAAGTGAGGAAGTGGGTCTCAGGTGTTGGAGTTGATAGCATTGGAAAGAAGCTTGTGAACTCAAAGGAAGGACCCCCAACTTTTGAGCAGCCAAAGATGACCATTGAGAAGCTCCTTGAGTATGGTAACATGCTTGTGCAAGAGCAGGAGAATGTGAAGAGAGTCCAATTGGCTGACAAGTACCTGAGTGAGGCAGCTCTTGGTGAAGCCAATGAAGATTCTATTAATAGAGGAACTTTCTACGGTTAGATCCCTTGATCCTTGAGGCCTTGATGGGAGGTTTGCATTTAGCTTCTTGCAGAGTTAGAGATATGCAAGAATAAAGAAAGAAGAGTAGAGATAAAATCGTTTGATAAATTTTTTTTTGGGTGCAGGCAAAGCAGCCCAGCAAGTGAATATTCCTGTCCCTGAAGGTTGCACTGATCCAAATGCAGAAAACTTTGACCCAACTGCTAGGAGTGATGATGGAAGCTGCCTTTACACACTCTAGGCCTTTTCTAGGTATTGGGTGGAAGGAGAAGAAGCACTTTGCTTTACGATGTGAGATAAAAACAATAATATTGTTATACCGTTGTTTTTATATGGTGGATTGGTATCCTCTAATTTTGTGTCACAATCTGTTCTTTAAAAGTGCTTGTGTTTCATTTCACCACCAACTCGGTGCAAGTTTGTCTTCCTAATCACTGGTTCCATTGATCTTGTTTCGCGCATTTTTCCATTTTTCCAAGTGACACTGCCTACAGTCTATATGTTTTATATGATTTGCATTTAGTGGTGGAGCAGGAACTTTGACGAGGGCAACCTCTTTTTATAGTATCAAATAGTTAACAACATTTTTTATAACATACTATTAACATCAACCAAACCATAATAACCAAATAATCAAATAACAATGTCATCAAGTCCAAAGTAAATAGATACATTTTACAATTTAATTTTACGGATTTTCATGATTTTTGAAGAGCTACAAATTAATTAATTATAGAGAAATTAATTACTCAAAGAATAGTTGCATTATGTCATTTCCTTATTTTACTATTTATGAGCTTTGACCTAATGTTGTGCGATTATTCACCTAAATAAATAAGTAAATAATCGCACTCGTTTTACTTGCAAGTGCACAAGGTCAACTTAGTAGTATAGTGTGCGAAAGCAAGATCATCTCCATAGGGATTAGTTAATTTCGTTTTAGAATTATATTCGCAATGTAAAAAGATAGAAATAATAAAAGAGTTGATTTTGATAAAGATAAAATAATAAAGATAAAGGCGTAGGGACTTGATATCTACCACTAATTATGCTACCACAATACAACAGTATGCCAATGCTCTACTCATGTCATGTATACTTAATGTTTGCCAACCTAAGGGCTTGGTCCACACCTTAGGCTATTGATCTCCCTAAGCAACGAGTTAGGCATGGTGTATACTCTAACTCTTTTCTCTCTTAAAGGATTCAGCATGGGTGTATACTGAGTTGTTCATTAAGAGAGTATTAGGGCTGTGGAGATCGGCAACCACACGGGGCCTAGGGCTTGGTCTATTCCCGGTTTCCAATGTTGATTAACCCAAGAATCCGGTGTGGATATCTTTTGTTACTAATGTCAGACCCAGGACTTGGTCATCCAAATTGATTTAACTAACAAATCCATACCACATGCATATATTGATCAGATAAACACACATGAAGAATTTAAATAAACACAGGTATTAATTAAGTTAAGCAACACAATATAAATATCACAAAGTTGCCAATACTGAATTATTGAATAAACATAATTAGGGCTTCAACCAGGCCCTTACTAAAAGTTAAGTACACATAATAAAAATAAAGGAAAGAAGAAACCTGAGAGAAGAGTCGTCAATTCTCCCCTACAGTTTCCTTCTGGCCTCCGGCCTCCCGACCTAAAACTAAACTAAAACTAAAAGAAGATTGAAAGGTAAAAGATGGGATAAAAGAAGGGATAAAAGAAGTGATCCCTATTGTGTGTGTTTTACAGGTGTATTTATAGGGCTTGAGAAGTGCTAGAAGGATCATGAATTCCCAAACTTTCTTAAAACACGAAACTTCTTTATTTCCAAAATAGGGTTCTGCTGTTTACTGTTCATGCCCGTACATGTGCGATCGATCGCATGCGTCTTGCGCTTGATCGTAGTGCTGCGCTCAATCCTTCATGTGTGCGAACGATCGTATGTGCGCTCAATCGCATACAGTAGTGCGATCGATCGCACTTTGACCAGAAGCTGCTTCAGGATTTCCAGGCTTCTTCTCTTAAGTGCCAAAACTGCTTATCTTTTCTCCAAGACCTATAAACATATGTGAAACATACAAATGAAGTAAAATGAACTAAATTAACATAACTAAGGACCTAACAAGTGTAAATAAGGGGGCTTAAATATGAATATTTAAGCACCTATCACACCCCCAAACTTACATATTGCTAGTCCCTTAGCAATACAAAACTAAAAACTAAAATGAAAAAATAACGCTACATAGATAAATCTAATAATCATAATGTCCATAAAAATTTTAGGCTGCCACACAAAACAATGATGCGCATTCATAAGCAAGCTTAACACATATAAACATATCTTTGCAATGAATAAGAGTTTTGAACGCAAATCACTTTCATGAGGCAGTTTAAGACATCACAAGTTTGAATTTGATGTGTGGTGAATTAGCACATAAAAGATTAGGTTTCCAAATAATTCTAATGTGTAGTATTTCGATGACTCAAGATTCACCAAATTTCTTATTAGAATCAACAAAGATGGCATAGATTTTCTTCTTTTCTTTTATTTGTGAGATTTTTGCCAAGTTAGTTCCCTTAAGCTTTTTATTTGACTCATGTAACGAGTGTTTAGCCAATGACTCCTAAACCAGACGGTTTTAGGGCATTAGGTGTAAAGACACCCCGAAGGACCTACTAACTCAAGTCAAAAGGCTACGAACTAACTGGTCTCAATGCTACTAATCAGAATTTCCACATTTTGACGTGACACTCACTGCTTACTGAGGCAAAAGGGCCAGTTACTCAGCAGAAAGTTCTTTTTAATGATCTTTAGGAGCATTTTTCTTTTTTGAGCAATAATTTTTTTTTCTATTTTCTTATGCCAAAATGCTAATCTAATAGGTTATCTGGTTTACAGTCAAGCAAAAGAAACATACAAATCAAAATTACATGTCATACCCTACACAACTATGTGCTAATGTGCTCGTGATAGCTTAGGTCAAAATTGTGAATCCTTAAATGCCTAAAAGTAAGTGATCTATGTTCAAAACTTAATTATTGGCCTATATGTTTAAAGTTTTAAGCTCACTTATGAAGTCACATCATATTCTTTGTTTTAGATCACCCAAAATTTTTTTTGAAACATAATGAACATGCATTTATCTAAAAAAAAACTGGGACTTAGTGTGTGCCTGTGTTACAAGTGCGTGTGTGATAGTATCTAGTATCTCCCACTACCCCCAAACTTAAAATAGACATTGTCCCCAATGTGTGTGGCATGGAAAGATCTGACCTGGGAGATGGAGAACTTGGTTGCTTGCTTCTTTGTACACGCCCCCAAACTTGAACTGGATGCATGCACTAAGTACCTGACAAAGAAAAATAAATTTTGTTATGGAAAACAAGAAATATAAATACTAGATATGTAAATATAAATATAAACAAAAGAAAAACACTAAAATGAAAATGATAAGTCTGGGGTGCCTCCCACGAGCGCTAAGTTTAACGTCTTCAGCCGGACCAAGCCTTATTTTTCCCCAAAACTAAGATTGGCAGCAACTAGCACATGTGGTGTCTTATTTTCTCCTATATAAGTATAAGTTACATGCTTTGGCAATTGCTTCAACTCTAAATTCTGTGCCTGGACAATAAAAAGAAAAATAGTATTAGTAGGCCCAAGAATTTCAAATGGATCGGTGTACTTACTTGGAGGCTTTGGAAAGGCCTCAAGGAGGTGCATAGTATCAATGATGTCATCAGTAACGTCCTTGCATTTGGGCTCAATATCCGATCTTGGGACATTATAGGTAAGAGCGGTTTCTACTGGATCAATGTGATGGACCTGAAAAGCTTCCTTAACAACACTTTACATCATGCATACATTAAAATATTTTATATTATCTGGGGGTAATTTTAATGCATTATATCTTTTGATTTCAACCTTCTCACCATTTACCTTCTCCATCTCACTTACCTTGGATGTGGATGCTTGTGCAGGCTCATCAGCTCCGATGATCTTACCATTTGTTAGAGTTGTCACGACATTTAGTTGTTGATGTCCTCTTGGAGTAAGTAGTGGTTGGACTGGAAGTTCACCCAACTTTCTTTCACGTAGCTCCTTAGCCAATTTCCCCATTTGTTCTTCTAGCCTTTGAGTGGTTTGTTTTTGGTGATCTAATGAAGTTATCAATGTTATCATTAGTTGCTGTTGTTGAGTGGCTAATTGCTTTACAAGATCTTCTAGACCATCCTTCTTGGGTTCTGGAACTAGTTGGGCTACTTTATGGAAGTTCCTTTATTGCCCTTGAAGGTTTAAGGTGTTTTGATTGTTGCTCCATGAGAGGTTGGAGTGGTCTCGCCATCCAGGGTTGTATGTATTTGCATATGCACTATTCGGTCCCACATAGTTTGCTTGCTCGGGATCTGTAGATGAATACAAATGGCAGGTCTCAGTAGTGTGATCAAATTGAGAACATAAAGTACATACCTGGCTTTGTGTAGCTTGTGGTCGAGGAGAGATGTTTTGAGTAGACATGGCTTTTACAATTATATCTAGCCTCATATCTAGCTTCCTCTCCAAAGCAGCTATTTGGGCAGAGGGTCCACCATTCAGAGTAACCTCATATGTACCTTTGCTCTTGACTCATTGTCTACCTCTAGAGGAGAATTGTTGGGTATACTCACTCAATGCCTCAAACAGCTCCATGGCTTCTTCACTGCTCTTTTCCATCAGCACACCTCCACAACCAGAATCAACAATACCTTTATTCATGTTATTTAGACCTTCATAAAATGATAGTACCAGCTCATCTTGAGGTAGATTGTGGTGTGGGCATTTGAGTAGTAGCTCGTTGAAGTGTCTCTATGCCTTAAAAAACAGATCTTCATCCCTTTGTTGGAAGGATTGGATCTCCTTCCTCATTTGCCTCGTCTTTTGGGCTAGGAAGAACCTTAGGAATTTGCCAGCCAACTCCTCCCAAGTGTGGATTGAAACTGTAGGCAAAGAATTATACCATAGCTTAGCATTATTTTTTAAGAAAAAGGGAAATAGAATTAACCTTATTCCTTCTTGGTCTAGGCCCTGGATGTGCCGAAATTTGCAGAGATCAAAGAATTCTCGGAGGTGCAAGTGTGGATCTTCATTAAGAGTACCCCTAAAGTTAGTCAAAGCATTCAATATTTGCGGGGATATGTAATAGTTGTCCTCTGCTTCAGGTTGATATGCAATGCATGAAGGATGGTTGAGGTTCTGTGGGATGAAGGATTGCTTCATCGGTCTTCATACAGGTGGTTACTAGATTTCTAGCTGTTCTGCCATTGGTACTTCTTCCGTGAATTCCTCTTCTTCCTCCTCAAAGTTGTCTCTAAGATTTTGTCGGATGGTCTGCTCATGCTCGGGATCAAGGGGAAAGACTGTTGGATGTCGGGATTGAAATCCGTGCATGAATCAGGTGAAACAGCTTCAGTGCAGCAGTTCTACTTAGCTGCTCGGGTAACTCTCTGTCCTATTTGCACTCGATCGCACAGAAGGTTGCGATTGATCGCAAGTATTACAGAACCACTGATTAGGGTTTGATGTACCTGAAACAAAAGAGAAATTGATTAGGGTTTGATGAAAAGTAAAAATAAAGATGGTAAATAAAATAATAACGATGATTAAACTAAACGAAAGTAATCCTAAAATGAAATTTAGCGCAATCCCCGGCAACGGCGCCAAAAACTTGTTGTGTGATTATCCACCTAAATAAATAAGCAAATAATCGCACTCGTTTTACTTGCAAGTGCACAAGGTCAACTTAGTAGTATAGTGTGCGAAAGCAAGATCATCTCCACAGAGATTGGTTAATTTCGTTTTAGAATTATATTCGCAATGTAAAAAGATAGAAATAATAAAAGAGTTGGTTTTGATAAAGATAAAATAATAAAGATAAAGGCGTAGGGACTTGATATCCACCATTAGTTATGCTACCACAATACAACAGTATGCCAATGCTCTACTCATGCCATGTATACCTAATGTTTGCCAACCTAAGGGCTTGGTCCACACCTTAGGCTATTGATCTCCCTAAGCAACGAGTTAGGCATGGTGTATACTCTAACTCTTTTCTCTCTTAAAGGATTCAGCATGGGTGTATACTAAGTTGTTCATTAAGAGAGCATTAGGGCTGTGGAGATCGGCAACCACACGGGGCCTAGGGCTTGGTCCACTCCCGGTTTCCCATGTTGATTAACTCAAGAATCTGGTGTGGATATCTTTTGTTACTAATGTCAGACCCAGGACTTGGTCATCCAAATTGATCTAACTAACAAATCCATACCACATGCATATATTGATCAGATAAACACATATGAGGAATTTAAATAAACACAGGTATTAATCAAGTTAAGCAACACAACATAAATATCACAAAGGTACCAATACTGAATTATTGAATAAACATAATTAGAGCTTCAACCAGGCCCTTACTAAAAGTTAAGTACACATAATAAAAATAAAGGAAAGAAGAAACCCGAGAGAAGAGTCGTCAATTCTCCCCTACAGTTTCCTTCTGGCCTCCGGCCTCCCGACCTAAAAATAAACTAAAACTAAAAGAAGATTGAAATGTAAAAGATGGGATAAAAGAAGTGATCCCTATTGTGTGTGTTTTACAGGTGTATTTATAGAGCTTGAGAAGTGCTAGAAGGCTCATGAATTCCCAAACTTTCCTAAAATACAAAACTCCTTTATTTCCAAAATAGGGTTCTGCTGTTTACTATTCACGCCCGTACATGTGCGCTTGATCGCATGTGTCTTGCTCTCGATCGCAGTGCTGCGCTCGATCCTTCATGTGTACGAACGATCGCATATCCGCTCGATCACATACAGTAGTGCGATCGATCGCACTTTGACCAGAAGCTGCTCCAGGATTTCCAGGCTTCTTCCTTTAAGTGCCAAAACTGCTTCTCTTTTCTCCAAGACCTATAAACACATGTGAAACACACAAATGAAGTAAAATAAACTAAATTAACATAACTAAGGACCTAACAAGTGTAAATAAGGGGGCTTAAATACGAATATTTAAGCACCTATCACCTAACTTAAAGATAAAAGTTAATTATTATTTTGATTTTCTATTATGAAATTATTTCACCATGGGTCTCTAAACTATTAACTCGTAATATTATTTTAATCTACTACATTCTAGAGTTTAAAGGCGGAAAGTCCTGAGCTATACATCATCAATGGGGGTTCTCCAAAAGCATGCTTTGTTGACGATTTAATCGACGTTATCTAGTCAGACCGATAAAACGCCTGACTTCTCTATGTTTAGAAACATCCCCATTGGTGGACGCATCAGTGTGGGCGAGCTTCTGTTTTTCATTTAACATTGGAGAGGAGAAGTTCTTGTCTAGTATAGTGCCATGAGAAAAACATGGTAGAAATGTCCATCTTACAGTTAAAAGGTATAAAAAGGAGAGAAATAAAGATATTTTATTTTCATTTAGGGGTGAGATAGACCTTTGTGTCATGTATCTCTTATGGAACTATGCTAGACAATAATTTTTCTTTGGAGAGATATCAAAGAGACTTAGTCACGAAAGCTAAGTACAAACTTAGAAGGCTGGTCATGATGGCTAACATATCACCTTCGAGCTTAGAAGGCCGGCTATGATGTCTAACATACATCCTTCCAACTTAGAAGGTTTTTTTACAACGTCTAGCCTATCCTCATCTAACTTGAAAGATCCGAGATGAGTGACATCGTCTTACAACTAAGTGGTCATACCACGCTCCAAGGTGTTTTCAAATTTGTAGTAAGAAAAGAGGACAAAAGAAAAAGAGTTGAACGACATGGCCATCCAACATATAACCCTGCAGTTTGGGTGGTTGACCATGTTGTGCAACGTACATATGGCTTGCCAACTAAGTCGACAATGCCCCTTCATGTCTTCCTACTTGAAGTCTCATCCCTTTGGACACTCTTTTGGTTCATATTGAATGATTCGAGACCTGCCAATCACACGAATTATAAATACAAAGAAAACAAGACAAGATTTTCTCAGGTTCACCCCAGAATAGGGCTACGTCATTCCAGAAGTTTCACTATTATCAACCTCACAAATCTCTCGTTACAATGTGTACTCAGTACATAGAGAGTATTTATAAGCAACTTAAGACGCCCTAATTAGGGTTTCTGCCTTGCTGCAAAACCACAGCTATTCATGAGCCCAAGCCCAAATTGCCAAGCGAAAAACTAAACCCAACTCATGTACAAGGCCTAAAAGTTTCGGGGGTGCTACCCCCAAACCCCGCATGGTCTCCGGGGTCCCTACCAGCTTGCTGTCATACATGTTAAATTTCTTCAACACTTCTTCAATATACTTTTTCTGACTCAGCCACAGTTTTCGATTTTCGTGATCCTTCTTTATCTGCATGTCCAAGATAAAGTTTGCTGGCCCTAAGTCTTTTATGTCAAACTACCTTGCCAATGATGCCTTCACAGTGCAAATCATCTTTCTGTTATTTCTAATCAACAATATATCATCAACATACAAGGTTAAAATGAAAAAATCAACCCTTAACCTTTTCACATAGACACAGTGATCAGTATAGCTATGAGTGAACCTAAGCTGAATGGTATATGTGTCAAACTTCTGATACCATATCCGTGGTCACTGCTTTAGTCCGTACAAAGACCTCTTCAATTTATAAACCAGCTTTTTCTTGCTTTTGCTCGCAAAGTCTTTAAGTTGTTTCATGTAAATTTCCTCCTCTAAGTCCCCATGGAAAGCTGTCTTCACATCCAGTTGCTCAACCTCTAGATCATAAGCAACTACCATGGATAAGACAAATCTGATAGATGTAAACTTTGCTATTAGGGAAAATATCTCACCATAGTTAATTCCCTCTATTTGCGAGTACCCATTTGCAACCAGCCTTGCCTTGTACTTTTCTACCATTCCATCTACATTTGTTTTCTTCTTGAAAACCCATTTGCACACAATTTCCTTCCTATCCCTAAGCAATTTCACAATGCTCCATGTTTCATTCATGTCCAGTACCTGTATCTCATCTTTCATAACATTCTCCTACAGATTTGCATCCTCCGAGGTTCTCGCCTCTTTCACTGTGCTAGGATCATCACCAATAATATTTAAAGCATATAATGCATTACAAACACTAGGAGAATACTTGATGGGTCGCCTCCTAACTTGTGTTGATCTTCTTATGACAAGTGTGGTCTCTACCTTCGAGCCAGCATCTGAATCCTCATCCTTTACATCAGAAACATGAATATCGTGCTCAGACTCAATTGACTCAAAAACTGAAGTATCCGATGCATTCTATGGGATAGTCTCCCACTCTTTATCTCCCGAGCTAAGATCAATTTGAACATGCTTTGGATGTTCTGTTACATCTTGGACAGCTACCACATCCCTTTGTGTTTCTCTACACACAATATCTTTGCTGAAAACTGTACTCTTGTTTTTTGGATTCCATAACTTGTACCCCTTGACCCCATCCTTATAACCAATGAAAACACACTTTACTGATTTGCTATCAAGTTTGTTCCTATTTTCTTTTGGCACATGCATATAAGCATCACACTCAAACACCCTAACATGAGCCAAACTCAGTTTCTTCCCGAATAATGCCTCAAACAGTGTCTGATCCTGCAAAGCTGATGTATGTGACCTATTCTTCAAATAACATGTCGTAGCTATATCCTCCACCCAGAACTCCAGCTCCAAGCCTGCACAACTCAACATACTCCTCGAATTCTCCATAAGTAACTGAATGAGTCTTTGAGCCTCCCCATTCTGTTGAGGTGTATATGGATGTTGACCTGTATTTGATTTTAATAATAACAAAACACTACCCTAATTGCACTAACAGTTTTATCTAAGTTTTTAAGCGGTAAAAGCATTCAGCATAAAAACAAAGATGCAAGAACTCAACTCGATTCAAACATCAAGACAAGACAGAAGATCTAGAATAGGCATTAAGGTAATGAAAAAAGTTGTTAATCTCTCATGTTTAAATACTTAGCTTAATCTGTGGCTCATTTTACAAAAAACTTTGACAAAACTATTCATACAAATGTTTCTAAGTCAATAACAGTTTTGAAACATAAAAAAACTGGGTTGAAGGACAACCCAGTCGACTGGCTTATATACCAGTCGATTGGGATATGTGACAGAAAGTTCCCAGTCGAATGGTATTAAGGACCCAGTCGACTGAAAACTGGGACAAAAGGTTCCCAGTCGACTGGTGCATAGGACCCAATCGACTGGTACTCTCTTATAGTCTAAAAAGTGAAGTTTCTCACTTGACCCAGTCGACTGGTATAAGGACCCAGTCGACTGGTACTTAAAAAAATATGACCGTTTGAGATGTAGGACTTGATCATTTAATGCCCCAAACCTACCAAATCTATGGAACAATATCTTTAGGACCTCAAAGCAATAAGTGATGCTCTTGCTGCCATTAATTCACCTCTCTCCAGTAAATACCTTATCTCCTATGTCTTAGCAGGTCTGCCTACCGAATATGAAAGCTTCATCACCATGATCACCAATACTAATATTGCTCTTACCTTTGATAGTCTACGCACTAAGATACTCTTCCAGGAACAATGTCTGAAGCATCTTCAGGTCCCTTTTCAGCTTTTTGACCCTCCTACAGCCTTTGCCATTACCATTACCTCTGGCGCTTCTCATGGTCATGGCAGGGGTCATTGTAGTTATCGAGATCATAGCCGGGGACATGGCTATAATACTGGTCATGGTGCATCCTCCTAGCATGGTTCAAGTATTAATTAGTCCTCTCACTTCTCTCATATATTTAATAGATATGCTGGTATTTCCCCTTACAATCGTGAAGGTTTATTGAGACCGTATCCTGGTGCATCCTCCACATCATATCTAATTTGTCACATCACCGGTCATCTTACCTTAACTTGTCCTCATCAATTCAATCATGCTGTTGTTTTTCATGACTTGCCAAAATCTTTTGCTACCATGTCACTTGGTGCGTCTAATGCCACTCATTAGTACCTTGATACGGCTACCTCTACTTATATGACTCCTCAATCAGGTATACTTACTAACCTTACACCTTATTTTGGAAAAACCAAAATTTTGATTGGTAATGTACAATTGCTTGATATTAATAATGTTGGTTCTACTTTCTTACGCACCTCCACCAAATCACTTCATCTTAAAAATGTCCTACATGTCTCACAATTATCTCACAATTTACTTTCTGTTAAACGTTTATGTTCTGATAACAACTGTTCCACTAACTTTGATGCATCTCATGTTGTTATTAAAAACAAGAGTACGAGGAAAACTCTTCTTAAATCCTCTAGTAATGACTCAGTCACTCTCTCTCCTCTGGCATTAGTCTCTCGTCAAGTCTCTGGTGATCTTTGGCATTGTTGACTTGGTCATTTAGGTCCCTGTGCATTTTCTCTTTCACAAACTCGCAAGAATATTTCATTGTCTTCTAAATATTATGGTTTTTGTTTGGAGTGTCAGTTAGGCAAGTCTACATTTACCTTTTGATTCTGTTCAGCATTGTATTGACCAACCTTTGGCTTGAATATATTTTGATGTTTGGCAATCTCCTATTTTATCAAATTGGGGTTATCGATATTATGTTTTTTGTGGATAATTTTTCTCATTATTCTTGGATTTTTCCTATTCATAAAACATCTGAAGTCTTTCAACACTTTTGTACCTTTAAAGCTCTTGTTGAAAATCAATTTTCCACTGCACTTTACATCATCAATCGTCTCCCTACTCCTGTTTTGCAAAATCAAGCTCCTTATACAAAATTGTTGTCTAAAATTCATGATTGCTCATCTTTTCATGTCTTCAGATGTGCTTGCTATTCTAACCTCACTGCCAATGCAACCTATAAGCTTGCACCTCGATCCAAACAATGTGTCTTCTTAGGTTACACTCAAAATTAAAAATGATATAGGTGTCTAGATCCCACCACTTGTCGTGTCTATACCAATCGTCATGTTGTCTTCCATGAACTATGTTTTTCCTATCATACTGTCACTCCACCTATCCTCTCCCCTACACCTAAACACTCATCCATTCCTCCATTTAGTCTTACTACGTTCGAGCCTATACATCAATCTTCTTCCTCCCTCTATGTCTCTAGTAACTCCTTGTTCTTAATCTTCATTCTCCACTACCGACTCCTATTGCCTCACTATCTCTATCTTCAGTCTCTACCCCTGGACCCCTAATTTTCTCTCACGTCACTCAACCCACCCCACCAATGTCTCTCCCCTTACCATCTCATTTATCCATCTCCTCAGCCCCAACCTCAGCTTCTTCCACTCCCGTTATCATTCCCTCTCCTGAACCAATCGCTCATTCTACCTCCACTTTTCCACCACAATCCCAACCTGCCCCTTGTCATCCCATGATCACTCATTCTAAAAATGAAATTTGCAAACCCAAACAATTACTCTCTCTTTCCACTACTACCCAGCATAATGAACTAATTTTTTTTCTCAGGAAAATAAAGATCCCAAGTGGCGGTCAGCTATGTTTGATGAATTTAATGCACTTTTAACTAACCACACTTGAGATCTGGTTCCATATGATCTAATGAAAAATTTAGTTGGATGTAAGTGGATTTACATAATTAAATATCGAGCTAATGGGTCTGTGGAGCACTAGAAAGTGAGGTTGGTCGCTTAGGGATTCCATCAACAACCAGGTATTGACTATCATGAAACTTTTAGTCCTGTTGTTAAACCTGCTACTATACGCACTGTTTTATCCTTAGCAATTTCTTATTCGTGGGTGATTCGACAACTTGATGTTAATAATGCATTTCTTCATGGTTATCTTAATGAAGTGGTGTACATGAAACAACCTCCTGGTTTTATTAATACCCTTCGTCCCACTCATGTATGCAAATTATGCAAAACCATTTACGGTTTGAAACAGGCTCATCGAGCTTGGTTTCACAAATTCAATTATTTCCTTCTTACTATTGGTTTTTCTTGTAGTCGGGCAGACACTATAATGTTTTTTCTTGCGTCATCCCTTGGTCTTCTTATCTTATTATTGTATGTTGATGACATTATTCTCACCGGTAATAATTCTAGTCTCTTTTTCATTTTATTCATACTTTATCTAATCAATTTGCTATGAAGGATCTTGGTGATCTTCATTATTTCCTTGGCATTAAAGCTGTTTGTCATCCCACTGGTTTGTTTCTCTCTCAAACTAAATACACCAATGACCTTTTGCTTAAATTTTCTATGTCTTCAGCCAAACCAATTAAAACTCCTTTACCTTCCCAAACCGCACCTTCCCTACACGAGAGTGACCTACTAGCAGATCCTTCAGAATTTAGGAGTATGGTTAGAGGTCTTCAACATTTAACCATGACTCGACATGATATTGCATATGCTGTTAATCTAGCTAGCTAGTTTTTGTATGCTCCCCGTGTGACTCATTTTCAGCTTGTTAAACGCATTTTTCGCTATTTATGTGATACTACTAATCATAGGTTAATTCTTGCTTCTGCAAAGGATTTTTCTCTTTCATGCTATTCAAATGCTGACTGGGCTGATTGCCCTGACAGTCGTCGGTCCACCACAGGTTATGCTGTCTTTCTTGGACCAAATATTATTTCTTAGAAAGCAAAGAAATAGCCCACTATGTCTCGTTCCAGCACTGAATCTGAATACTGATCCCTTGCCTATACTGTAGCTGAGACCTACTGGATTCGCCAGCTTCTATATGACTTGCATGTGTTCTTAACTCGTCCAGTTTGAGTGCATTGTGATAACAATGGTGCCACTTATCTTACTGCTAATCTAGTGTTCCATGCTTGTACTAAGCATATTGAGATAAATTTTCACTTTTTTTGGGAAAAATTAGCCCAATAAGATGTCCAGATCTGGTATATTCTTACTGATGCCCAACTTGCAGATATTTTCACAAAAATGATTGTCATCAACTCGGTTTCTTCAACATAAAAACAATCTCTTTGTGGTTTCACTTCATTCGGATTGAGGAGGCATATAAATGTATCTACTCCTAATGTAAATAATATTAGGAATTTCTAGTCTATTGTAAATAGGAAACCTTAGTCCTATTAGAACACTCTGATATACCTTAGTCATATTAGGGCACTTTTCTGTAAAAACCCTATAAATATGAGTTTCTAATACTGCAATATTAAGCGGTTAGAATATACAAACCCTAAATTTCTATTTCAGTCTATTTATCAACAAACCCAATAATTAAAGAAAATAGAAAAAAGGAAGTTGATTAATAGAAAACAAATTATACAGTCAAATTTTGGATCTTACTTGGTTATTAATCTCATCAACTGATAAACATGAACCACCAGCAGCTGATCCTCTCCGTTGGTTCATATTGATCTCTTTCAAGAGTTGTTTTTCTTCAACCAAGTTGTTGGTTTTATGCAGCATCCGAAAATGTAAGTTCTGGAATCAATTTCAACAGTCTAATATAAAAATCCAAAAGCAAAAAGAAACCAAATTAAGAAGAAAAAAACTAGACAGATTAAAAAATTTACATGGACATTAATCTCTTGCCCAAATGAGTATGAAATAATAGCTCTGTTTTGGTATGCTTTGTTTGCGAAACTTAGCTTGTCTATTTCTCGCTTTATAGAACCCAGTTTTTTCACATTTGAGGCTGCACTTCCTCTTAATCCATTTTTGCCACAGTTTAGGCACTTCAACCTTGAAAATATGTTATCTCGATCAAGCTGGATTCGGATAATCCAACAACATGAATTATTCTAAATTAATCCAACTGCATACTAATAATTAAATTTTATAAAAAAATTATTTAGTACTCACCATTCTTTCCTGCAATTTCTCTATGATTTGGAATAGTTGGTGATCCATTCTTTGCATAAGTTTCTCGGCCTCTTCCATTATAGATTTTGCAGTTGGATCTTCATATGGTCCTATGTTAAATGATAAAAATTCTAAGAATCTATTATATACATTGTACTACTAATTTTGATCTATTTAATATAACATTCATGATGTTTGCGACATATTGTTATTTCGGTAACACCACATGGATCTCAACATACCAATACGTTCAAGATTGGATCGTCTAGCTAGGGTTCTTCCTCTCCTTACGCTCTCTGTACGATAGTTTTATAATGGGAAAAACTTACCTAGGTTAAGAAATGAGAAGGGACCTAGCTCATATTTATAATAAACTCAATGGGCCGTCCATCATAGCCCAATAGGTTTGTCAAGCCCACACTACTGCCCAACCACATCTAAATCCATTAGGTGTGTCTAATCCACCCATAAGATCAAGTGGATATCAGGCCTACAAAATCCATCTTAAGAACCCAATCCAGTCCTTTTTATATACAAAGCCCTACAAACTAATGGAAACCCATCAGTAATATTAGAATATTTTATATATTCTAACATTCTCCCACTTGGGCAAACATTAGTTTTAGTTTTCTTATGTCTTAAAAAAATATTTTAAAAAATGACTCTCAGTTTGAATTACTGATTTTAGATATGTGGCTATAGTTTTTGGAAAATAAGCTCCTGAGATAACACCTAAACATGATTTAGTCCAATAAACTCATCAACATAGGACCATGGCAGCCATTATCTCTCAAGTGGTATAAGACCAATCCATAATCGTATAACCTAATAACTTCACTGACTTAGATCCAAATGTGGGAGTGTGGCAATGAAATAGCACTAACATGTGCTTTAATACCAAATTTCACAGTCCACCATATTTTCCCTAAATCCCGAGGATCATGTGGCACTAAAACTTCTCCAAGTTCTAGCTAGTATTTCTTCACCTTGAGTTTTCACTTCAAGAATTCACAGACAACCTTCTTAAAGCCACATAACTCAACACACTTTTTCTGAAACTAAAACCCACAATGTCATGAAACTCGCAAGGCACTTAACATTGTCCCAGAGGTTGTTGCATCGCTTTGAACCAACCTAAAACATTCCATTGACTTGAATATTCACGAACACGTACTAATGGTCCTCATTAGCCCTCATGCCTTTAGACCCCAATGAGGAACACTTACCCAATAAAGAGCACACGAGTAAAGTCCCATTGGAACCCTAAGACATCCTACAAATGCCACAGAGTTGTCATTGGTGTCAATTCTTAGCTCAATGACCTGCAATCCATCGTACACTCCTTGTCCATCGAAGACGCACAATGTTGCCCCTCATTGCGCTTGCCACTAAACCGTTGTTCACCCATTGATGCACAATTCCCTCTGTAGTTTTGCTAGACGCATGGATGATAGTCCACCATCCTAACTAAGAGCATATCACCCATAAATCTAGCTTCCTATAACCAATTGTCAAGTTGACTGCATGCACACGAGTTGCAAGTCCAACCGAAGATAGTCGATGCAAAATTCAACCATCAATGCATAATGCCTATGTGTATTTCATTTAGTACCCAACCTCGCCTTAAACCTCTCTATCTTACCCTTAGAATCAAGTTTGGTTTTGTACACCCACCTAAAACCAATGGGTTAAACTCAACAAGATCCCAAACATTATTACGAGCCATAAACTGATTCTCATAAATCATCACATTCATAAGTGTGCGATTACACCTTTCTGCCACACCATTTTGTTCAGGACTACTAGGCATAGTATATTGGGCAACAATCCCACACTCTTGTAAGTAATTGGCAAACAATCCCATTTCTAGATAGAGAATTGAAAGTTTTGTTAGGGGTAGTATTTTACTTACTCTTTATTTTGGGGATATGAATGATCTATATTGATTATATTAGGGGAAATTTAATCAAAACCAAGAATATGGCTCAACTTGTAGTTCTGATATTCTAGAAATAGTGTATACTGATATTAGTAGTACCTAAAATTTGATGAGGTAGTGAATTCTATTGGTTTTGAGGAGAATAAGGTAGATCAATGCATATACCTAAAGGTCAATATGAGCAAATTTATTTACCTGGTTCATTATATGATTTACTTATGTAATTATTTATGTAATCATCTGTGTTCTAATTATAGCTATTTAACGGTTTTGGTTGCTAAAACTTTTAGTGCTTTAGTTACTGAAATGTTTTAATTAATTAATTAATAGATAGTAAGCCATTTAAGTGGTTTACAGTTAGGTATTAACTTTTTTAATTAATTAATTAATAGGATTGTTTATCAAGTCTATAATCTAGGCCGGTGGAATTATTGGGCTTTTACTGTTCAAAAGTTAAATATTGTTTACAGGATTTTGACCAACTAAGTAGTAAAATATTGTTATCTCTTTAGGCCATAAATCAGGCATATGTTATTTCAGGTTGTTTAATAAGTTTGAAATATAAGGGAAAGTTGGCAAATAACCATTGACTCCAAAGCCCTTGTAATGTTTTAGTCCAATGTGAATGGACTCAAATGCTTTTATTAAACTTATTTTCATTTAAGATTATTTCATACTGTTTGGGGCTAGATTAATTGTAACGACCCATCCGCATGGAATATACAGAATCATGAGCCTCCCTTAGTATCTCCTTTATCTAATTCTAAACTCGATTGACTTCAAACTCAACATTTCTCGCCTGATCTTCTCTATTCCCTCATCTCTACCCTGCATCTGCAATAAACGATCAATAATAGAAGATTGTATCACTATATTTGCCATCAATACTCCTCTATCATTGACAGTCAACTGCATCCTCATCCTTCTTAATTCTATCATCAAGCTAGCATTATGACTTCCAATAGCAGCTAATCTTCTTGTAGCCTTTCTACTCAGTGCATCAACTAATACATTAGCATTTCCTGGATGATAATGAATCGTACAGTTATAATCACAAATCAACTCCATGCACATCCTCTGCCTCAAATTCAACTCCTTATGAGTCAGTAAATGCGTTAAACTTTTATGATCAGTAAAGATTTCACAATTGGCTCCATATAGATGATGTCTCCAAATCTTTAAAGCAAAAACTATGGTAGCCAATTCTAAATCATGGGTTGGGTAATTCCTCTCACGATTTTTCAGTTGCCTAGATGCATAAGCTATAACTTTACCATGTTGCATCAACACATATCCCAACCCCTGCTGTGACGCATCACTATAAACCACAAATCCTACATCTTCAAAAAGAAGCATTAATACCGGGGCAGTGGTCAGTTTTTCTTTCAACAGCTGGAAACTTCTCTCACATTCCTTTGACCATCTAAACTTCAAGTCCTTCCTAGTCAATTTAGTCAATGGTCCAGCAATCATAGAAAATTTTTGGATAAATCTCCTATAATAACCAGCCAACCCCAAAAAGCTTCTAATTTCAGTTAAACTCGTGGGTCTTTCCTAATTCAACACTGCTTCTACTTTTTGTGGGTCAATTGCTATCCCCTTTCCCGAAATAACATGCTCCAAGAAAGATATTTCACTTATCCAAAACTCACACTTAGAGAACTTTGCATATAATTTTTCTCTCCTTAGAATCTCCAACACTATCTCCAAATGTTGCATTGCTCCTCTTCATTCTTGGAATATACCAAAATATCATCAATAAACACAATTACAAATCTATCCAAGAATGGTTTAAACACATGATTCATAAGGTCCATAAATGCTGCAGGAGCATTAGTCAACCCAAATGGCATCACTAGGAAATCATGATGGCCATAACGTGTCCTAAAAGCAGTCTTAGGCATGTCTCTCTCCTTTATCCTCAATTGATGATAACTAGATCTCAAGTCTATCTTAGAAAACACTCTAGCTCCTGTAACTGCTCGAATAAATCATCCATCCTGGGCAAATGATATATATTCTTGATGGTGATCTTATTCGACTATCTATAATCAATACACAACCTCATTGTTCCGTCATTCTTCTTGACAAACAACATGGGGGCTCCCCAAGGTGACATACCAGGTCGAATAAACTGTTTATCTAGCAACTCCTGAAGCTGAACTTTCAACTCTTCAATTCAGCTGGTGCCATTCTATAGGGTGCTATAGATATGGGTACTGATCCTGGAATCACCTCAATAGAAAACTCAATCTCTCTATTGGGAGGCAACCCAATCAACTCTTCAGGGAAAACATCAGAAAAATCTTTTACTACCAAGATTTCTTCTAACTTCCTACTCTCCTTGCTAGAATCTACCACATATGCCTAATACCCCTCACAACCCTTCTTCAACCATTTACTAGCAGTTAAGGTAGAAATAAAATAGTTAGCAAGTATCTTACGTTCTCTCTGAAAATTAAACTTCTCCTGTCCGGGTATCTTGAACACCACATTTTTCTTAAAACAATCTACCCAAGCATGATATGCAGATAACCAATTCATCCCCAGACAAATGAGAAAATGAAATAAATATTTTACTTGTAAATATTCATGCATTTTTTTACGTTGTATATTATGTTTAAGTTAAGATCATATTTATTTACCTCTCCTGCTGAGGGTTGAAGATTTCAGTAAAAATTCTGTTAGTTTTATTATTGCATATATGTGTCGTGCTGAGATTTTCAAAATGTGATGACACCATCTCGAGTGTGGCCAACCTGGGATGGGTCGTTACATTAATACATTCAGTTGCCTGCGCAAATGAGGTTATTGTGTGTGTTAATAATTATAAACATGAAACTGTTGTTTGAATGCATATTAGTATAAAATGTCTTATCAACCCAAAGGTGTTAGATATTTTGAAAATTGGTATGCATTCAGTTGTTAGTTTCTTGTAGGACATCCTAAATTTGTATTACATTCTCTGCCGAAAGGGGAGTTCGTAATGATACATCTAGAGTCCTGTTGTTTTACTATCCAAATTCTTTATTATGATTGTCTTATATTTTTCCCCGATCACTTTTATTTGCTGTTAGCAATGGTAATACCATAATTAAGATCCTGATTGGATCAAATTATAAGAAATAGAAATAAGATACGAGTTTGCTCTGAGAATTGTGTACAATGGTGATATGTTTTTTTTTAGCATATTGATACTGGGGCTATGCTTGCTGATCCTTTGACCAAGGGTCTTAGGCCTTCAAATTTTGTCAAATATGTAGACAACATAAGTATTGTTAGTTCTTTTGATGTATTTTATTAGTGGGAGTATGACTTTTATATTGAGACTTTTATGTCAGTTTATATATTGTTTTCCTTTAAATTTTCAATATTACTATACCACTAGGAGTGTCACCTGACTCCACCTCTAACAATCAGATATTCAAAAGAATTTTTTATTTACCCAAACATAGAACTTCTATCTTACTAGGATATAAAAATTTGAATGGTTAATTTAGACATGACTCTAATTGGTATTTTTCACATGTAATAATAAAATTTCACTTAAAATTAAATGTAATATTCTTGAATTACGTATGATAGATAAACCACTTATATATAAACAAACATTACGTGAATAATAGATTTAAACACATGTAAAACCTTGCTATGATACTAGATGATAAAATTTCTAAGGATCTATTACATGCATTGTATTACTAATTTTGATCTATTTAATATCACATACCTGATGTTTTCGACATATTTTTACTCTGGTAACATCACATGGATCTCAACACATCAATACATGCAAGCCCGTATAGCTAGAGTTCTTCCTCTCCATACTCTCTGTACGACAGCTTTATAATGAGGAAAACTTACCTAGGTTATGAGAAGAGAGAAGACCTAGCTCATATTTATAATAAACTCAATGGGTTGCCAATCATAGCCCATTAGGTTTCTTAAGCCTACACCCCTGTCCAACCATATCTAAATTCATTAGGTGTATCTGACCCACCCACGAGATCAAGTGGATGTCAGGCCCACAAAGTCCATCTCAAGAATCCAATCTAATCTGTATTATAAATACAAAACCCTATAAACTAATAAAAATCCATAAATAATATTAAAATATTCTATATATTCTAACATTAAATGCATTCCTTGCTGCAAGACTATCAAGTTCATCATTTGCATAGTCTTTAATGCAATATTTGACAGTAACTTCACTGCCAAGTATCAGAGTACTTTAATTGTATTGGTTTTTAAGTCCTCCATAGCTTCAATTTTGTGCCTAATGTTGATGCGAAAATAATACTAAGATTCAATATGGTTGTATTAAAAAAAAAGAGGATAAAAAACAGAAGATGAATCCTTGTACTTTGGGTTTATGATCAATCCATTTGTACCCCACGCCAAGTAAGTCAACTCACCACCTCAATCAAATACCTTGGCAAAGAAACTTTTTTTTTTTTCCAGTTATTTATTAATACTCCTGAGTTTGGGTTAAAAAATCCAACTCCTATTCGAGTATGGGTGTCAAACACAAATACGTGTTTGAAACTCATTTATTTTTTATAATTTTTTTTAATTTAAAATGTCTAAATGTCATATTGCATGTTGAAATCCAACAAGAGTAATCAAAATAAAGTAAAAAGTTTGTATCATAGTTATAAGTTTCGTTTCGTTTTGATCGAAACAGTCGAAACATTTTGGTTTCAGCATTAAACCGAAACGAAACATTTTTATACTTCGTTTCTCCGTTTCAGTTGAAATATTGCAATGCATTTTTTTTTTTATATTTTTGAAAATTTTAATAAGGTAATTTGAAAATTTTTACTATTTCTTTTCAATTGGGGGGTGATGTGGACGATATATTATCTTTATCATTTAATATTTGAATAATGAATTTTTTTTATTATGACGTGGTTTTATAATTATATATATTAAGAATGCAATTTGATAGTAGGAGAAAGTCTTGATTTGGATTTATACCAAAAAATGATGTATAATTTATCTTAAAGTAAAAAAATTATGTAAGAGTAATTTATATATTTGAATACTGATTGTTTTTTTATGATTTATATTTATAATTATATATATTTTAAAATATATAAATTAAAATATACGTATTTAAAAATATCATCAAATCTAGAATAATACATCAAAA
This sequence comes from Bretschneidera sinensis, assembly GCA_023935145.1. Lineage (NCBI taxonomy): Eukaryota > Viridiplantae > Streptophyta > Magnoliopsida > Brassicales > Akaniaceae > Bretschneidera > Bretschneidera sinensis. The sequence goes on from CM043703.1 coordinate 22,320,082, forward strand.
TAGATTGAAATCAAAATATTTCATTTCAATAACTAAATTGAAATATTATTCGTCATGAAATTTACTTCTCCATCTGATTTGTATTTCATAAAAAAAAAATTTCTCAGTGACGGAACTGTTGACCAATGATGGGCCATGCCCTTGTAAGACTCGTGAGATGGGTCTATTTGGGTCCTAATCTTGGGAAATGGGACTATATACAGGCCAGTATATAGATCTGGCTCACAAAAGGGCCTGAACCATAGGCCATAACGTTACCTTTGTTTTTCATATTTGTCTAACCAAATAAGAAATGCAAAAGGCGAAATCACCCTTAATTTATTGACTCAAAATTTCCTTATTCTAATAAGAAACTATTGAGTGGGCGTAATCTTCATCAATATAAGAATCTACAATGGGATTCTTTAAAGAGTGGGGGTGGTTGTTGACTTCATTTTGTAGAGAAATAAATGACCATTTTGTCGGTACTCCTTCATTATCATATTAACACTTTAGTGACATCTAGAACCATTGATTAAGACCAGCCCAGTAACCCACCCACTTGCAATGAAGACCAAATTTGGTTCAAAATTCTCAACCAAGCTACCAATCCAAACATGCAGCACCAAAAGTCTCAAAAGGTATTTCAAAAAGAGACAAGCATTTTCTCTCCCTGTTGTTATAGTACTACGAATATCAAACTTCATGGAAGGTCAAAACGAGTCTCAATTTCTTCGATTGTGTGCTCCTACAACTTACCACCCATTGATTAGGCTCAATGGTAAAGACTTAGGTCGACAATACAATTAAAGATTTTTATTGATGTATGTTAAGAAGTGACGGTGTATGATTTTTCGAGTAATTTTAGACTTTTTTTACACAATCTATTGAACATTGAATATTTTGTGGTTTTTAGATTAAGCTATGACTCAACCCATTTTGTGAGAGCATTTATAATTCTCATTATCTAGACATGATCTGATATTGACTCTCTAATTGATAAAAACTTTTAATTATCATACTCGAGAGTTGTCATATTGATTATTCTTTCATTTTTTTTTGTTTAGAACAAAAAAAAGAAAAAAAATTGTACTATTTCAATTTGGTTTTGATCCTATTGATACCATACGATTTGTAAAAAAACATGAATGAGGTTGGATTGACTTTTCTTTATTGTGGCACATAATATAAGTTTTGTTTTTAATTAAAAACAAAATTACGTAAAATCAAAAAGTTTTGATTTTCTTCGTTTGAAAATTAAAATTAAGTCAAGTTCTTGGTAAGATTAAATGTCATATCATCAAGTAAAAAAAAATGAATTCAAGTTTATAACGGTAATATTCAATTTCATCAGAACTTAACCTACGTATAAATTCTCAAACGAATAATATTTCAATCTAAAAAAAAAACAATAAAGTAAAGATGATATTTGATTTTTTTTTAAATACATCATTTGATGAATGTCACATTAACGTTATAAATGACATTAATTTTTTTTTTCAAATTAAAAAGATTTCTGATCCAAAGCAGTAATTCCTAAGTCTCTGTTGAGAATCTGAACCCGAATCTTAATAGTTCGGCCGTGGTGAAGTTTAATAGTACTTGGCTGTTAAGAAAGTAAAAGATTTCATGGAGAAATTACATATAGTTTTAGAGATTTGTGTGCTTTAATAGTTGAATCGAAGCTTTTTCATAGATAGTCAACTTTTCACGTCACTACAAGACGATAACCAACAACTTTCACCGTGGTTCAAAATTACGTTCAAGATCGGCGGTTTAACCGCCTTTAGAACAAAAGGATGGGAAAGATGTATGTCACACACCAGCAACACAAAAGGCATCTTTATGACAAAGACCAGAGTAGAAATGGGCAATAATGCTTGCGCACCCACAACCAAAAGTAAGTAAACTTTAAAATTACCTCTTAGATTATTAAACCTTGAAAAGATTTATATCATTCTTCTTTGAAAATATACACAAACATCCCTTTAATTCTTGAAAGTAAAAATTTGTTGATTGGATTTGTCATAAAACACTTATACCCTAATTGAATGCAAAGCTTAAATATTCACATTTGAGAAAACATTTTTTTTTTCAATGTTTGGCTGAGAAAACCCAACAAATTGGGTTGTTTTTGTTCTCATTTTTGTAGTTTTCTTTGGGGGATTTTCATCAGTTTCAACTACACCTCCTGTTAGTGAGTACCTGAATCTCTCACCTCGTCTGATTTACCCATTTTTGTTCATAATTCCTCTATTTCAATTTTCTCCATTTTGGTTTACTTTTTCAATTTTTTCTTTTAATTCTCATGTATTTGCAGAAATTATAAATGGGGTTGTCACTAAAATCTAACACTATAAAAGCAGGTACAGATCCATAAATGAGAGCTCACATTTTCTTTGTTTGAGGTTTTTTATTTGGATACTTAAACATATTGTCCTTTGCAATGCTGAGGTTAATTTTGAGTTTAAATTGGCACTTTATTATCACCACCAAAGGGTATTTTTGGAATTTTAAAAATAATTTTGACATTCGACCGACTTTATTTTTCTTTGATTAATTTTCGACAAGTTTGAAAGATAATTGTGTGTATTCTCAAACAAAAATGATGCAACTGTTTTTAAGATATAAACTTGGAGGTTTTTTTTTAAAAAAAAATTTACTCAAACATGTTGTACACTTTCTTTAGATTTTATATCATATTCCCTCGTTTAATTTTATGTCACTTTTTTGAAAAAAAAATTAAATATTCTAAAATAAATGTCATTATACCAAAAATTAAAAAAAACTAAGCCCATGATTTACCAAAACTACCCATGTTTACATGAGAAAAAAAAATAAAAAATACCATTTAACGTCAAATCAATTCTTGTATGGAAAGTATTAAACCACTCAATCCTTTCGAAGATATTTTCACTTTCTTTTGCTTTTTACTCTACCAGACGACTTTTAAGTACTAAATTTGATGGATAGTGTTATGTGCGTACTACCATTCATTTACTTTTTTTTAATTTTGGTGTCAATATCATTTCTAAAGAGCAGCTTGATAGTTATGTGACATTGCTGTCTTTGTTTCTTACAATTTGCGTGACAAATAAATCGGAATAGGGGAGTATGATTTTCAATGATGATGCATTTACATCCATTTTTAATACTAAGCTTGGTGTTTTTTTAATTTAAAAGTTTTATTGGTAATTATTTAAAAACTCATTAATAACTTATAAAAAATTTATTAATAATATGAAAATATTAAAAAATTATTTAACACATACTTAACGTGAATTGATTAACTTATATTCTAAAATGTATAAATTGTAATCTTTTCTTATTATTTTTTTAATTTTATCTTATAATCTTCGAGTGCAAACGCAAAGAAATATGACTTGTGTCTTAATCAAAAGCAAGAAGACCACCTCACAGGCCCGCATGCTATTTTTCGTGGTTTAGGTAAGCTTACTGAAATTATCAATCAATATTTAGGTTAGGTCGACATGCCTCTAAAAAGCAAAATAATTCAGCACCTAGAAAGGTAATTCAAGGCAACTATAGGGAAAAGTTTTTTTTTATGAAACTAAAAGATACCAATAAGACCTTTACCTCCCACAGATTCGCACTGGTGGTTGAGTCTCTAAGTGACTTGTAGTGCTATGTTCCCTTCAATCATAGTCTGCAATTCCCATGTGAAAAATCCTTTTAGAACCAAACATTAATCACTTTATCTCTTTCATTTTTCTTTAATTTCCATTTTTCTTTTACTTTCTCTTAACCAAACAAAGATAGACACGCGTAAAAATATATATATATAAAGAACCACTTGTCAAAAACTTGTACAATGAACTTACCCTCCACCATATATGCCTCTTTAATTGGCAGTAAATGATACCCAAATAACTCGAAAATCCGCTCTGTTTCATGGCACAAAAGCTCATATTTTTCTGGGTCTTCTTGTTTCTCTCAAGCCACCTAGTTTTCTCTCAACTTGTTGAGTTCTCTTTCAATGGATTCAATGATGCGGGCAACAACTTGAGCTTGAATGGAGTTGCAGACATCGAAAGAAATGGCATACTTCGGTTAACAAACGACACTCTTCGTGTAGTTGGTCATGCTTTTTACTCATCTCCAATCAAGCTCAAGAACTCTACAAACAGCAAGGCTTTCTCTTTCTCTACAGCTTTTGTTTTTGCTACAGTCCCTGAGTATCCAAAGCTTGGTGGCCATGGCTTTGCTTTCACCATCTCTCCTACAAAAGAGCTTGCTGGTGCTCTTCCTAGTCAATACCTAGGCCTTCTCAATGCAAGCGATATGGGTAATTTCTCTAACCATATTTTTGCAGTTGAATTTGACACTGTAAAGGATTTTGAGTTTGGTGATATCAATGATAATCATGTTGGCATTGATATCAACAACTTGGAATCAAATCTCTCTGTTGATGCTGCGTATTACCTTGAAAATTCAACAAAGCAAGAGTTGAATCTCAAGAGTGGACGGGTAATTCAAGCATGGATTGATTATGATTCGATGAAAAATCAGTTGGATGTGAAGCTTTCACCATTTTCTACAAAACCTAGATTGTCAATTCTCTCATTTGATGTAGATCTATCACCAATTCTCACAGATAATATGTATGTTGGGTTTTCTTCATCAACTGGGTTGCTTGCAAGTTCACACTATATAATGGGATGGAGCTTTAATATGAGTGGAGAAGCTAAATCTCTATCTCTATCTTCACTCCCTTCTCTACCTGGGCCTAAAAAGAAGCACACCGCATTGATTCTTGGTGTTTCTCTTTCGGCTTTTCTTGTGATAGTCTTGATTATTGGCACAGCCTTTTACCTCATTAGAAAGATCAAGAATGCAGATGTAATTGAAGCTTGGGAGCTGGATACTGGTCCTCACAGGTTCTCTTACCAGGAACTCAAGAAAGCTACAAGGGGTTTTAGAGACAAAGAGCTGCTTGGGTTTGGTGGATTTGGCAGAGTCTACAAAGGAACATTACTAGATTCTAAAATCCAGGTTGCTGTTAAGCGAATCTCTCATGAATCAAGGCAAGGTTTGAGAGAATTCCTGTCTGAGATTGCAAGTATTGGTCATTTACGCCATAGAAATCTTGTTCAGTTACTAGGATGGTGTCGACGGAGAGGTGATTTACTACTTGTTTATGATTTTATGCCTAATGGTAGCTTAGACAAGTACCTGTTTGATGAACCAAAAACCATCCTTAATTGGGAACAGAGGTTTAAGATAATCAAAGGGGTTGCATCAGGCCTTTTTTATTTACATGAAGGATGGGAACAGACAGTGATTCATAGAGATATCAAGGCAGGCAATGTTTTGTTAGATTTTGAGCTAAACGGAAGACTTGGTGACTTTGGTCTTGCTAAGTTATATGAGCATGGCTCAAATCCAAGCACCACAAAAGTAGTGGGCACATTGGGTTACCTAGCGCCTGAACTCACGCGCACCGGCAAGCCTACCACAAGCTCAGATGTGTTTGCATTTGGTGCACTCTTGCTAGAGGTGGTGTGTGGAAGGAGACCGATTGAGCCTAAGGCATTTCCTGAGGAGCTCATATTGGTGGATTGGGTTTGGGAGAGATGGCAAACTGGTGCTGTTCTTGATGTAGTTGATAGAAGATTGAGTGGGGAATTTGATGAGATTGAGGCTGTTGTGGTAGTGAAACTTGGACTAATGTGCTCTAACAATAATCCCGAGGGAAGGCCTACGATGAGGCAAGTGGTTAGGTACTTAGACGGGGAGGTGCCTTTGCCTGAAGTAGTGGCAGCACCTGATGCGTTTGATGGGAAGCAAGGTATCGGTGGTAGTGGTGGTGAGTTTGAGGATTATGTGCATTCATATCCAAGTTGTTCTTATTTTGAGAAGATGAGTACATCCTCAACAGGTAATGCTGATATTGAAACAGGATCAGTTTCACCTCTTTCAGCTTCTCGTAGAAATGGTGGAAGGTAGCAATCGATAGTCTTTTTCCTTTTCTTTAATCCTCTGTGGATTTGATATATTGATACCTCTGTTACAATTTGGGTATCATCTCTGTTTTCTAGGTTGTAATTTGTAAATAAACAAGTAGAGGTTGTTTCTTCTTTTATTTTGTAGGGCAGTTGTCTTGTTGAGTTTGTGTTGAACATGTTTTTGGGATGTGGAACATGGAAACGATAATTTCGATATAAAATTTGTTTTGTTACTGATTGTCATGATTCATTATTCTCCATTTTGTGAACCATGGAGAAGCCTGAATCCAGCTTACGGACTCTAAACCCTGCAGAATAAAGCAAGAAATAGGTGAAGGTAAAGTGGCAAGTCCACTGAATTAGACAGGTTAGTAGCAGAAAATCTTTTTGGCACATTAATGTGGTAAGAGATTGAACTCGAGCCGGATTACCACTGGGCCAAGAAGTCTGGGTTAGGTTAGTAGCAGAGTTGCCAACCATAAGAGTAGGTTTCTCCAATTGACAATATATGAGAAAACAAAGAAGAGTGATCATACTTCATGAACTTCTCCTACTGGTAGACAAGGAACGGGAGCATAAAAAATCTCTCCTACTGACATGGATTATCATATGAGAACCAGATTAAGAGCATTATATCTTCTTTTTCTTTTTTCTTCATCTCTTGTGCACAACACAGCTTTTACCCATCTCAAAGGACATGCCAAGAGACCTAATTTTAGTAAGAAAGGGTGCCATAGTTTATTTTACCATCCTTCTAATTCTATGTGCTAGAAAGCCATGTTTCTGACCTGTTTACTTATTCTCCATCAATCTTTATTACAAAAGTTGGGTTTTTTAAATGAGAAATTTTTATGTTTGAAGCTTCAGGACTAGTGTTAACATGAGCAAGCACACACAGAGACCACTTGAGATCATTACAACTAATTTGTAATGCAACAATTAGACCCTAAAGTGTCAATACTTCAGGTTCACCACAAAAATTAAACCATATCATGCTTGGCATAATTTAATCATGAAGCAACTCATTACTAAATAAACTGATTTATATGAAATATTTCAGATTCACCACAAAAATTAAACCATGTCATGCTTGGCATAATTTAATCATGAAGCAACTACATTACTAAATAAACTGATTTATATGCAGAAAATTGACAAAAGACTCTTTAGGGCACTGTTCAAGCACTGATAGAGCAAATTCTAGTGCAGAAAGACATCATGTCCCACTTTCAAACAATTTGAGAATGTAATGGAAACCCACTGAAGTAAGTGCGGTGGGGGGAAGATAACCATACAAAAAGAAGAATCTTTTACTAGCTAGTCAACAGTGTTTTGCTTGTTCTACGCATTTTTTCGAATCTTAAAGCGTGCAGGGTATATATTTTGGGTGAATCTATGGTGCTGTTGATATAATTTTCTTTGGAATCATTTGCTAGTAATTTAAGATACCATTTGACAGTGATTAAGATACCATTCGGTAATTTCCTTAAAAAAATGGAATCATGCATGAAGTAGGGCTTTAATCACATTCAAAAGCACGCATGAAATCAGTATCAAACTTCGTTTGGAGCTGACCATCCCCGGATCTTGTCAAATTAAAGCTTCTTCAATCAGACATGGAAATAACCTTCAGGCCATTGGTCATATGAGATTGTAGAACCCTCACCTAACGATGATAAACTTGTCAACGAAATGATCAAGCTGGAGATCTATAATGTCAATATATCTCATAATTGTAAAACTATCATTTCTCCCATTGCTCACTGCACCTAATTACAACCTTTCTTTTCAGACCCAACCATATCCCTACAGCATTAAGTGTTTCAGCACCAGCATTTTTTCTAGCATTGTCTGTATTTGCTGCTGCTTTCAACCTTAATCATGAAGGATAGATGGCCAACGTCAATCTCCTCTGCCAAATTTAAGCAAGCAAAAGGGTATTGAGACAGGCTGCATCTCCAGTCAAGTTCGTAGAGAAATTCTACGAAATCCAAGCATCAAAGTCATTGTTAAGCATACCCCCGACTAATATATACTTGTATTTTGCAAGATTTCACGATTAAGGTCACAATGGTGCAATATGTTGGGTTTATGATGGAACGTGGCAATCAAAATGTGGACCACAATCTGCACTCCGAAGTGAGTCTCAGCTAAGATATTATAATGTTTAGCTATGAAACTCAGCCAACATAGCATAACACTTGCATTCTTACAGTTATTTTCTTCCTTATTTCATTTCTCCATTTCATACATGAAGAGAAAGAATGGTCCCCGACCATTTAAAGCCGACATTGAGTGTTTTAATTGTCACGGTAGAGGTCACATTTCCTCTTGTTGTCCTCACTGGACGTTGACCTTAGGTTGGGATACTGAGGAGTCCCAAGCAAAAGGGTATGATGACGAGGGTATAGTGGAACCCCTTGAGGAAGAATATGATGGTCATGAAGAAGTTGACGAGTATGAGGAGGACGTTGTAGTTGGTGTCATGAGATGCATATTGTCAGTCCCTGTTGCAAATGAAGATACTTGGAAATGCACCAGTATTTTACATACTTCTCTTAAGTGTGGTGAAAGGGTGTGCAAGATTGTTATTGATGGAGGTAGTTGTATGAATATGATCGTGAAGTCGGCTGCGACCAAAGTAAAACTTAAACCGGAACCACATCCTCAACCATACTAAGTCATTTAGGTAGATAAGACTTCCTTACTTGTTACAGAGATGTGTCAGGTTCGAATACAAATGGGTGAGTATGTAGGGGACGTGTGGTGTGATGTCCTACCTATGGATGTCGCTGAGGTGTTATTAGGTTGTCTTTGGATTTATGACGTAGATGCGACTCACCATGGAAAGGAATATACATTTTTGTTTAGGCATAATGGGAAGAACATCACTTTGAAGCCATCACGACCTAAGGAAAAGGACAAAAAGTTAAAGAGCCAGTCCTCATCCGAGGCATGTGAGATGAAGAGTCTCCACCTAGTAACGCAAAGGGAGTTCGAAAAAGCTAGTGAAGAGTCTAGTCTCATGTTAGCTCTAGTGGCCAAAGAGGTTACCTTGAGTGCACCCAGCCCAACCACTGACCTACCTCCTGATATCAGTAAACTATTGTGCGAATTTCAGGACGTAGCGCAGGAGCAGTTGCCCGATGAGCTACCTCCCATGAGGTATATATAGCATGTCGTTGATTTAGTCCTAGGATCTCAGTTGCTGAACTTACTATATTATCGCATGAACCCTAGTGATCGTGCTTAAATGGATAGGCAAGTGGAGGGTCTTTTGAGTAAATGATTCCTTCGAGAGAGTCTTAGCCCGTGCACTGTCCCTGTATTGTTAACCCCTAAGAAAGATGGAACCTGGAGAATGTGTAGATAGTCATGCAATCAATAAAATCACTATTAAGTGGTATAGGTTTCCCATGCCACATCTCGAGGATATGTTGGATTTGATAGTAGGATCTAAGTGGTTTTCCAAAATTGATCTGCGCAGTGGATGTCATCAGATTCACATTAGGCCATGAGATGAATGGAAGACTGCTTTTAAGATTTGGGATGGTCTCTATGAGTGGCTAGTGATGCCATTTGGATTGACCAATGCTCCGAGCACCTTTAAGCGAGTGATGACTCAAGTCTTACGCCATTTCCTAGGCAAATTTTTGGTGGTCTACTTTGATGATATCCTTATCTGTAGCCGATCCCCGGAGGCACATATTGGTCATCTTCGCTTGGTGTTAGAAATACTTAGGGTCGAGAAGTTATACGCAAAATCTTAATAAGTGTTCTTTCATGCATACCCAAGTGCTCTTTTTAGGATTCATTATTTCTGCGCAAGGAGTCGCAATTGACCCCGATAAAGTCAAAGCTATTAGAGAATGGCCGGAGCCAAAGACTATTTCTGAGGTTCGGAGTTTCCATGGGTTGGCCACCTTTTACAGAAGATTCGTTAAAGGGTTTAGCTCCATTATGGCTCCTATCACGGACTGTTTGAAGAAAGGGGAATTTATGTGGAAGATAGTTGCAACTAGAGCCTTTGAGGATATTAAGTGCAAGATGACGGAAGCACCTATATTAAGTCACCCATATTTTGCTAAGGTCTTCGAGATTGTTTGTGATGCATCTGGGATAGGAATATGAGGGGTTTTGAGTCAGGATGGTCATCCCATTGAATACTTTTGCGAGAAACTCAATGAAGCGAAGCAGAGGTATTCTACCTATGATAGAGAGTTTTACGCTATTGTGCAAGCCCTCCTTCGTCATTGGCGGTACTATCTGTTGCTGCATGAATTGTTTTGTATTCTAATTATCAGGCTCTAAAATATCTTAGTTCCCAAAGAAAGCTCAATAGTAGGCATACCAAGTGGGTAGAATTTCTTCAGGAGTACACCTTTGTTCTCCACCATCGTGTAGGTGTCAAGAATAAGCCTGCTGATGCATTGAGTCGCATTGTCATAGTACTACAGTCCATGAGTATCTTGGTACCCAGGTTTGATAGATTAAAGGATGAGTATATTACTTGCCCAGATTTTGGCAGTATATTTCAAGAGACTGGTGAGGGAAGTCACCAGTCCTATGTTGACTTCTTACTTAGAGACGGATATTTGTTTTGGGGAACTAGATTATGCATTCCACATATATTACTTAGGGATTTTCTAGTATGGGAAATGCATGCCGGAGGATTAACCGGACACTTTAGGAAGGATAAGACTGTGGCCTTAGTCGAAGACAACTTCTATTGGCCTTCATTGAAATGGGATGTAGGTCAGATCGTGTCGCAATGCCACGCATGTCTGCAAGCTAAGGCTAGGAAAAGGAATATTGGGTTATATACACCGTTACCTGTGCCACATAAACCATGGTGGGACCTTAGTATGGATTTTGTTCTCGGATTACCTCGGACCGCTAGATGTTATGATTCTATCTTAGTTGTGGTTGATATATTTTCTAAGATGACCCATTTTATACCTTGTCACAAGACCACCGATGCTTCTCATGTAGCTAAACTACTCTTCCAGGAGATTGTTAGGCTTCATGGGTTACCCACATCTATTGTGTCGGATAGAGATGTTAAGTTTATGAGCTATTTTTGGAAGACCCTTTGAAGACCTTTTGAGACCCACTTGAGGTTTAGTTATACTTTTCACCCCCAAACTGATGGTCAAACTTAGGCTATCAATCGAAGTCTTAGAAATTTGCTTAGGTATATTGCTGGGGATAAGCTTGGTATTTGAAATTGTCCTTGGCTATTCACCTCGTCAACCAATTGACCTTATCCTATTGCTATTGCCCCTTGATTCTCGTCCTTATGAGTCATCCAAATCTTTTGCCTCTCACATACAAGACTTACATGCCAAAATCTGTTTCCGCACACGTTCCTCAATTGCCTGAGCCACCCCCATCGACATCAGACCACATTACAGACATATTGGACGATCAAACAGTTATGTCCACGTCAGGTGTATTCCAACGTTATCTTGTTCAGTGGGAGAGAAGACCTTCATCAGATGCTACGTGGATCACTGAAGAGGAATTTAGGCGAATTTAGGCGTTTTGATCCCTCTGTTATGGAGCATTACCAACAGCATTACTTATCGGAATCGAGTTCTTTCCAGCCTGGGAGGATTGATGGAGACCAGGCCCAACCAAGCCTTGCCCAAACCTATTCGAGGGGCACCTGCAAGATATCTTAGGCTTAGCCTTAGTCTTAGTCTTAATAATTAATTTTATTATTTATTTTAGAGTCCTTTTATTTGTAGAGTCCTTACTAGGGTTAGTTTATTTTCTAGTGTAACTATCTGATTGTATTACATTAGAGGACAACTTTTTGATATTGAATAAAATGCAGTGAGATCAGATTTCCTCTTCCCTGGGGTAGCTTGGTTTTCTGTTCCGATCCCCAAGTCTGCCTGGTTTCTTTCTCTTGTTCTACACCATCTCTTCCACAATACTAACGCTATCAAATGATATGGGATCAATAACATCATGTTCTTCCTTCTTACATCCCCTGCAAGTAAATTAGTTGTCAGTGTAGAAAAAAAATTTCCTTTCTCCAAATTTTCATTTGCTATTTATAAATATTTGGGTCCATTATCTACTTACATTTGTCTTAGTCGCAAGTTGTACTGAACAAAAACAAGGTCACTGAGTCGTTGCCGCTCGTGGCCATTCCTTTTGTCGTGAACTCGTTCAAAAGGAATCTGATTTAGCTTATATCCAATGGAACTGCAGGTTTGACTGAGAATACGGATGGCCAGACGTGCCAAATTCGGGCAACTTCCTCCATATGTTGACCACCACTCAGCTACGACGAACACAATACTAGAAAGATTAGCTGAATGTGGATTCAAACAACAAGACAGGGTACATACAGAAAGAATATCAAGATCAAAGAATGGAGATCTGCCTTTGACATGAATGCAAAATATATATGGAAGAAATATAACACTGCATGATGAAGCATGCCAGTATTAACTCTGACAAATCATAAAGTTACCAGATGCATAAAACCACAAGCATAAGTTTGGGAATTATTATGGAGCTCCAGTCATACTTAATTAAGAAAAAAATTATTAAAGTGGTCTAAACCACTTAGTGTGCATTTTCCTAGAAAGGTTTCTTGATGGTGGCATGCGGTATCTGTATAGGCAAAGCAAAATTTCTTTCCAACTCAGCCTGTTCGCTATAAATGCAGAGCATAAGGAGCAGCTTATTTGTACCTCCCTCAGAATTCTAAGATTCTACAAAACTGCTAATAAGTAGCTGAAAAATAACAAGAAAATCCAAGAAAATGGACTCTCACCAGAAAGCAGAGTGTCTCTAGCTCTAACTGTCATCTTCCTCCCAAAATCTCCAACAGCATTCTTATATGAATTTATCTCTTTCATAATTTTATCTTGGACTTTTGCTTTAGGAACCAATCTCTCTATGCAGTCCAACATCCCAGACATGATCTCACTATGCATGTCTCCTTCAATACTATAAAAGAACTTGGGGTTAAGGTAGAAACCTGCAGCATGCAGAGGATGATGCCATTGTTGCTCCCACCAGTGATCGATCTATAATATTCCAGTAGACTATATAATCATCCCTCTTAACAAGTTCTTTCTTAATCATTTATTTTGCCTGATATATTCCTGCATAAACATACCCCATTGCAGGCCTCTTCTCACTGCCAACCATTCTTAAAACTCACAAGAGAGGATTTGTTAACTGGATAATTAGGAGACAAGATGACCAAAATGACTGATTACCGACTATATCTAACATTTCCAAACCCCCTGGTTTCTTGGAATATGGGCAGTCCATCCACTTCTGCGAGGTAACCATAGCCTGCACAATGTGTTTAAGATCAATCATGCGTTTCAAAGTTGTAAAGTTTGTGGCACTGCGAGTGGGTCCTGGTTCTACAATATCATTACCAAAAGTATACCTTCTCACCATGTTCAGAACCACACTATGATTGTAAACAAATCTTGTAATGGATCTAGCTTGTTCAACTATTGCATTTATCCACTCCAGTTTAGAAATATCTTCAAGTATCAAATCTAGGGAGTGAGAGGCACAACGAGTCCAGTATAGATCAGGGAACTTAACGTTCTTCGGCAGCAATATATTTCTCTACGCTATTAGTAATCACTTGCAGCACATGTTTTGACCCAACTTCTTCCAACGCTTGCATATGTAACGATCCATCTTGGGTTGGTCATCCTCAAGACAGTGTTATCGTATTTTTATTTACCACCAAAGTAAAAGCTAATAATTTATTTTAATATTATCATTAGATATTTCATTTTTTATTTAGATTACTTAAAGTAAATCTAACTCACAACGTAGCACTTAGGGCTACCCGTGGATCACCTTCTTGCCTTTTCTGCTCCTCTCAGTAATTTCTCCAGGTTGCTGATCGTCAACACTTGACATAATATTTATATTAAATTTCTAATTTATTCTTCAATTCTTTATAATTTACACCATTTGAAAATTTTCACTTTAAATTCCGGGAAATTTCATGAATGCTAAAAATTAAAAAAATAAACATTATGTTATTACCTTATGTTTTTCTTATAGCTTCCCGTGACTCTTTATAAAATTCTTCCGTAAACTTCTTTAAAATTTTGCTATTTCAACATTTCTTTCGGTCCCCAAGTGTTTAAAGAAATCGAGTAATTAAAGGAAAACCAAACAGGATTTGGTAAGTAATAAATTAGGTTTATATATATATATATATATATATATATATATATATATATATATATATATATATATATATATAGTAAAAGTTTGTAAAACAACTCGACAGCCCCAATTATATTATCAGCAGCCTTGCTGCCTTTCATGAAACAAAGGTTGCATCTCTTGGTGACAGGTGGCAACACTTGTTGCCAGCAAATTTTTTTCTTCTTCTTCCTTCTGGACGTTCGAGATTTTATTATTATTTTTATTTTTTTAAATTTAACTTTTCGCCTTTAAATATATATATATATATATATTATTTTAACCTTATGTCATATTTATTAAAGTACCGTTTTACCTTTACTTTACAAATACGGGTATTACAAATCTACCCACCTTATAAAAATTTTGTCTCCGAAATTTCCTTACCTAATTCAAGAAAAGTTGGGGGCCAATCTAATTGAAAAATTGTGACAGCCAGTATATGCTGGAAATGAAGGAAAACAGTGACAGCCAGTATATGCTAGAAATAAATGAAAACCATGACAGCTGGTATATGCTGGAAATAAATACCGTGACAGCCGATATATGCTGCAAGTAAAAGAACTGGGAGGGGGCCGGTCTAAGATAAAAACATGTCGAAATGTGGGAAGATGTTCCTTAATAATAATTCATGAATTGCATATGTTTTAAATATTGATTGCATTACTGAAATGTTGAAGTGTCGTTTGTTATTGCACTTTTATTTATAGATGAATGGGTCTCACAGAGTGACAGTTATAATGAGAAAGAAGCATAGAAGTATGATATGATAAGAACTATCTAAATGGTAGGCTTTATGTTGTGAACTTCATTACGAGGTTATTATGAGATAATTGATGGTCTTAAGGTGAACTTATGATATTGGTAGAGATAGTAGAATGCTAGTATCAAGTTATATGAGATATAAATGATTAAATATTAAAGAACTATTTATATAAATTGAATACTTCTAGTAAATTTAATTCACTGAGCTTGTAAAGCTTATCCCTCATTGTACAATGATTTCAGGTAGCAGGCAGGACAAATAGTCTGGTGGGTTGAGAGTCAGACGAAATCATTTTCTGTAAGCTACGTACGTGTCAACATACTCAGACTAATGAGAAAATAAAATAAAAATTTATTTGTAAATATTATTGCATTTTACGTTGTATATTTTGTTTAAGTTAATATCAGAATGATGTACCTTCCCTGTTGAGGGTTGAGAATTAAAGTAAAAATTTATTTTGGTGTTATTTGTTCTTGTTGCATATATGTGTCGTGCTGGGATTTTCAAAATGTGACAACACTATACCGGGGGTGGCCAACCCGAGATGGGTCGTTATAGCATAAACAATTCATATAGATCATCTTAGAGCGATGATGTCGTGGTGGTCTCCCTCCTTGTGGCTAACCACGAGGTCAAGCGCATCCTTGTAGACAATGGGAGCTCGGCAGACTTCTTGTACTACAACGCTTTCCAGCGGATGCAGCTAAAAGACAACCAGTTGGAACCAATCTCCACCCCGCTGTATGGTTTCACGAGACCCTAGTGTTCATCGAGGGTTGTATAATCCTCTCTGTCACTGCAGGAACGATACACAGATAGCTACTATGCAAACCAACTTCTTAGTAGTCAAGCAGCCGTCATCCTACAACATGATCCTCGGTGGACCCACCCTTAACAAACTAAAAGTAGTTGTCTCCACCTACCATTTGAAAATGAAATTCCCTACCAACAATTGGGTAGGTGTAGTCAAGGGAAACCAACAGACCTTCTCGTCCTACTATTTGAGTGCCATAAGGGAAGGGAAAATGACACATAATTTACCCCTCAAAGTAGAAGACTTCAGAGACGAAGTAAAGACCCCTAGGGGGTGACTTGTGGAAGAGCTGATCACTCCCCTGGTAAAGATCCCTCACAGACAGTCCAAATTAGCTCCGACCTCCCTGAAGGGCTCAAAGATTCCCTCATTTCCCTCATTTGGAAAAATCAAGATTTATTCGCTTGGTTAGCATCAGATATGCTCGGGATCAACCCCGAGGTCATCGTGCACCGGATAAACGTGGACCCGGGGCATAAGCCAGTCATTTAGAAGAAAAGATCATTCGCCCCAGAGCAACAAGCCACCATCAATTCCGAGGTAGACAAGTTGCTCAAAGCTGACTTCATCCGGGAAGCAGATTACCTTGATTGGGTATCCAACATAGTGATAGTCCAGAAGCGTAACAGAAAGTGGCAGATCTACATCGACTTCACTGATCTAAACAAAGGCTGCTCGAAGGATAACTTTCTTTTGCCATGAATCGATCAGCTAGTTGATGCCACTTCGGGCCACGAGCTCCTAACTTTTATGGATGCATATTTCTGTTACAACCAGATCCTTATGCACGAGCCCGACCGAGAAAAAATGACCTTCGTCGCGGGCAAAAGGTTATAATGCTACAAGGTTATGCCCTTTGGACTCAAAAATACCGAGGCAACTTACCAAAGGTTGGTGAACAAGATCTTCCATAGGCAGATTGGAAGGAACATGGAAGTCTATATAGATGACATGTCGGTCAAAAGTATCGAGGCAAAAAACCACAACTCCGAATTGGAAGAGGTATTCGAGGTGCTACACCGACACCAGATAAAACTGAATCCTACGAAGTGCGCATTTGGAGTCACTAGAGGGAAATTCCTTGGCTATATAGTTACCCAGAGAGGAATAAAAGCCAACTCAGAGAAAATTGAGGCTATCATCGGCATGACTCCCCCTAGAACAGTAAAGGAAGTACAACGGTTGATCGAGTGTGTGGCGGTACTTAGCCGTTTCATGTCGAAATCTGCGAAAAAGTGCCTCCCTTTCTTCAAAGCCATCAAGAAGGCAAAATACTTCACTTCGACAGAAGACTGTCAGCGAGTCTTCGAGGAGCTGAAGAAATATTTGGGCTCACCTCACTTTTGACCAAACCCATCATGGGCAAAGAACTCTTCCTGTACCTATCGGTTGGGCAAGAAGTAGTGGCCTTCGCCCTGGTCCGAGAGGTAGCAGGTATTCAAAAACCTGTCTATTGTGTCAGCAAAATCTTTTATGATGCGGAAGCAAGGTACCTCCCAATAGAAAAAATGGTGTATGCCCTCTTAATCACAGCATGAAAGTTCCAGTCGTACTTCTAAATGCACACTATCGTCCGCTTGACAGATCAGCCGCTAAGACAAGTGTTGTACAAGTCGAACGTCTCTGGCAGTATGGTCAAGTGGTCCATAGAACTCGGGAGTTTGACATCCGATACCACCCCCGAAAGGCCATCAAAGCTCAAGCCTTCAAGGACTTCATTATCGAGACGATACTTTCGGGAAGTCCGGACGAAACTTCTGAACCGGAAGAAGCTGAACAAATCCCATGATAGACCCTCTATGTTGAGGGTTCCTCCAACAGTGCCAGAAGTGAGGCTAGGCTCATCCTCTGTAGCCTGAATAGATTCACCATTGAGCAACTCCTAAGGTTTGGGTTCAGAGCTTCCAACAACGAAGCAAAGTATGAAACATTGTTCGTCGGAATGAAGCTAGCAAAAGCAATGACTGTCAGGGCCCTGAATGCATACAGCGACTCACAGATGGTAGTGAACCAAATGACTGGAAAGTTCAAAGCTTAAGGGGAGAAGATTGCTCACTACCTTGGAAAAGCTAAAGAGCTCGCTACCAGATTCAAAATGTTTCGGATAACCTAGATTCCTCGGGTGGAGAACTCAAAGGCCGATGTTCTAGCTTAGTTCTCATTCTCTCGACAGCCCAAGCTGACCTAAGCTGTGTACCTCGAGACCCTCACCAACCCGAGATTTGATGAGTTCCTTGTGCTCCTGGTGGCTGAAGAGGAACATGGGTAGACCCAATCCTTCGGTATTTGCGTGATGGTCAGCTCTCCGAGCAGAAAAACGAAGCTAAGAGACTCATTTTTTATGCATCTCGATGCGCGACGGATAGCTGTACAAAAGAGGTCGTACGACACCTTACCTAAGGTGTCTTGGCCCCATAGAAATCAATTACACTCTTCAAGAGGTCCACGAAAGGGTATGCAGGAATCACCTCGGAAGCCAGGCTTTAGCCTTCAAAGTGCTCCATCAGGGGTATTATTGGCCCAAAATACAAGAAGATGCCATGGAATTAATCAAGAAATATAGAAGCTGCCAGCAGTATTCCTCGTGTCCCACCGATTGGCAAGCTCTTTTACCTCAATCACGAGCTCCTTTTCATTTGCCATGTGGGGAATGGATTGTAACGACCCATCCCAGGTTGGCCACCCCGAAACGGTGTCATCACATTTTGAGAATCCCAGCACGACACATATATGTAGCAGTAAAAATAAATATTACCAAAAGAACTTTACATCAATCCGTAAAATGCATGAAGATTTACAAATAATTTTTTTTTCATTTTATTTTCTCGTTAGTCTAAGGATGATGACACGTACGCGGCTTACAGAAATTGATTTCTTCTGAACCTCAATTTACTAAACTATTTGTCAAGCCTGCTACCTGAAAATCATTGTACAATGAGGGGTGACCTTCACAAGCTCAGTGAATTAAATTTACTAGAAGTATTCCAAATTCTATAAATAGTCCTTTATTATTTAATCTTTTATTTTTCACATCACCGCATACCATAAGATTCATTCTCTATCAATATCTTCTTCTTATTCATTGGTCCACCGTAAGACTATCAATTATCTCATAATTACCTCGTAATGAGGTTCACATCATAAATCTTCAATTTAAATAAGTCTTAACACCATAATTGTCTCTTTCTATGAGACTCAACCATTTATAATTAAATTCACAATAATATGCTACATCTCAACATTTCAATAATCTCATTATCATAGCTGTCTTTTTTTTATGAGACTCAACCATCTATAATTAAATTCACAATAATATGCTATATCTCAGCATTTCAATAATCTCATTATCATAGCTGTCTCTTTTTATGAGACTCAACCATCTATAATTAAATTCTCAATAATAAATCACATCTCAGCATCTCAAAAATCTCATCATTATAGCTGTATCTTTTTATGAGACCCAGTCATCTATAATTTAATTCACAATTAATATACCACATCTCAGCATCTCAAATAATGCAGCAGTAATTAAAACAGATGTAAATGCATAAATGATTATGATGGGAATGTCTTCCCACATGTCAACAGGTTGTTATTATCTTAGACCGACTGCCCTCCCGGTTCTTTTATTCTCATCAGACCAGCTGCCTTCCCGGTTAATTCCAGCATATACTGGCTGTCATGGTTTTCACTTTTCATCCCAACATATACCGGCTGTCACGGTTTTCACTTTTCATTCCAGCATATACCGGCTGTCACGGTTTTTTTTACTTTTCATCCCAGCATATACCGGCTGTCACGGTTTTCACTTTTCATTCCAGCATATACCGGCTGTCACGGTTTTTTTACTTTTCATCCCAGCATATACCGGCTATCACAGTTATTTCATTAGACCAGCTACCTTTCCGGTTCTTTTGGTTATATTATTAAATGCATATGCGCATGAACAATGATATGAAACAGTAATATAAAAACAATATAAAGATTCAAACCACTTAATTTGGCTATCCTGATTATCCACAAATTTTATATAACAAAGTTTCTTTAAAATTTCTTACATCCAATTATCCTGATTTTTATCAAATTATATAAAAATTCCACTAAATTCTTCTCTTCCTAAATCACATCAAATAATCAATTAAAGTCTATCAAGATCCACTAAATTTCATCTAAAATCATCCATCAAAATTTGTCAGGATCCTTTAAAATTCATTTCAAATCATCCATCAAAATTTGTCAAGATCCACTAAAATTCATCATATCATAATTCCTATTAAAATATCAATATATCTTATCAATAATTTATTTATTGCTTTTATTCTTAAATAAACTTATGATTTTCAAAAATATCATTTCTCACCGAAAAATATTTCTACCTGACCAAATTTCCTATCATACCCATAAATCAATTTTTCATCTATCACCCAAGCATACTTTAATAATTAAATTTAATATTATCACCAAATAATTGATTTTTTTAGACTACTTAAAGTAAATCCAACTCACCCCGTAGCATTTAAAGCTACACGTGGGTCACCTTCTTGCCTTTCCCGATTCTTCTCAGAAATTTCTCCCGTTGTAAATAGTCAACACCTGACATAATATTTGTATTAAATTTATAATTATTTATTAAATTCATAATAAACCACTTCCTTTGAAAATTCCCACTTTAAGCTCCGGGAATTTCATATACGCTAAAAATTTAAAAATAAATACTACGATATTACCTTATAATACTGGTAACTTCTCATGATCCTCTATGAAATTCCGTAAAAAAACTCTTTCAAAATTTTACTCTTTTGATTTTTCTTTAAGTCTCCAAGTATTTTAAAAAAACATAAAAATGAAAGAAACTGAACGATTTCAGTTTCTACACACACACACGCACGCACACACACACACACACACACACACACAGACATATATATATATATATATATATATATATAGGAGGAGCTTCAGCCCCTCCCCAACCTAACTCTCCACTTTCTAAAAAAAAATCACCCACGTTTTAAATCTTCAACAGCCACCCCTCCACCTAACTCTCTCATCATTTTTTTTAAAGACCTCCACTAAATAATGGTGGAAACATGGTGTCCACTACCCATTTTTTTACTATTCACCCTTTTTACTATTTACATTTTTACTATTCACGCTTTGTTTTTTTTTTTTTGAATATTTTTTTATTCAATATTAATCCTTCTCATAAAAATATTATTTAAATTTCATGACATATTTATCAAATTACTTCTTTACCCTTAATTTACGAATACGGGTATTACAATTCTACCCATCTTACAAAAATTTGGTCCTCGAAATTACTTTATTTTACTCCATAATCAAATATAAATAATCCCTCTTCATACTTGCCTTACGCTTTCACAAAATCTTTTCAATATCCTTATTCCGCCACCGAACTTTACACTAGTGAAATTATTCTTTTACACAAGACTTACTCTCTTTGTCCCAAATTCTCACTGGTACTTGTATATAAGTCTAATTTTTCTGAATTTCTATAACTTAGCTTGAAATATCATGTAAACACTTTCTTAAAAGTGAAACATGAAATAAATTATATAAATGTTTTAATTCCGGAGACAAATTCAGGTTACTCATAACTAATCCAACTTTCTCAACAACCTCATAGAGTCCCACATACTTCGGATTCAACTTTCATTTTCCGTTTAAATCTCAATACACCTTTTCATTGAGATATTGTTCACTATACCCAATCACCTACTTGAGACTTAAGAGATCTACTCTAGGCTGCTTTACGGATCTCTCTAACAAATTTGATCATCTCTATTGTTAGCTCAATAATAGATAGACCATATATATTTTTCTCTTGCATTTCTTCCCAACATATAGGAGTTCTACACCTCCTATCATACAATGTCTCAATGGGTATCATCCCAATACAAATTTGATACTTGATTATTATAAACAACTTCAATCAATGGCATGTAAGCATCTCAATTTACTGAAAAATTCATCACATTTGTTCTTAGCTTATCTTCTAGTAAAGAAAAATCCAATATGAGCATGAAAATTATATTAAATTGCCACTGTACACCCGTGGCTTTCTGAAATCCTTTCCCAATATAGCATCTTTATTTGACACTATGACTAATGGTACTTCATATAACCTCACAATTTCAGCTACATCCCTCTTCCATCTTGACTATCAGAATTTCAGTCTCAATCCTCTATATTTCTTATTGTTACTTAGTTGCATCGAATCTACATCTTCATGTACCTTTCTCATTATCCCCTCTCTTAACTTCACATTATTTGGAACATAATTTCCAAGTTCCAATACTAAAATACTCTTACTTCAATTTTAACCTCATATGACGTTCTAATAAGCACTCAATGCTTAATCTTTTTCTATCTATTGATCTCTACCTTGCATATCTAAAACATTTCATTATGGATGACTGTACAACCATATTTATTAACCGTGATCCTCTATCACTGATATTCAACTTTATTCTTATGTCTCTTAAATTTATCATTAATTTAATATAAGGACTCCCAATAGTAGTTAACTTTCTTGTAGACTTTCTATTCATCATATCAATTATCATCTTCGTATTTTCTAGATGATAGTGAATTGTACAGTCATAATCACAAATCAATTTCATCCACCTCCTCTATCTCAAATTCAACCCCTTCTGGGTTGGTAAATGCGTCAAGCTTATTGATCAGTAAAAATTTTACACTTGGCTCCATATAAATGGTGTCTCCAAATCTTTAAAGCAAAAACTATGGTAGCCAATTCTAAATCATGGGTCAGGTAATTCTTCTTATGGCTCTTTAGTTGCCTAGATGCATAAGCTATAACTCTCCCATGTTGCATCAACACACATCCCAACCCCTGATGCGATGCATCACTATAAACTACGAATCCTTCATCACTAGAGGGAAGCACTACTAATGGGGCAGTAGTCAGTTTTTTTTTTCTTTCAACAACTGGAAACTGTTCTCACATTTTTCTTAGTCAGTCTAATCAACTGCATTACAATAATTTTTTTTTTTGAAATAATCTTCTATAATCACCAACTAACCCCAAGAAGATTTTAATCTCAGTTATATTTGTTGGTTTCTCCCAACTTAACATTGTCTTTACTTTTTATAGATCATTTGTTATGCCATTCCCAACATTACATGTTCCAAGAAAGTTATTTCCTTCCATCAACCCTCACGCTTAAAGAACTTATATCATACCATCTCTTTCTCCTCAAAGTCTCCCCATAATTTCTAAATGTTTTACTTGCTCCTCCGTAATCTTAAAATATACTAAGATGTTATCAATGAACACAACCACAAGATTATCAAGAAATGGTTCAAACATTTTATTCATCCAGTCCATGAATGTTTCTAGAATATTATTCAATCCAAATGTCATCACAAGAAACTTATGACCATAACATGTCATAAAAACAATCTTAGGCACACCTCCCTTCTCTATCTTCAATTGGTGATAATCTGATCTCAGATTTATCTTAGAAAATACTCACTTCTTGCACTGTTCACATAATTTATTTATCAAAAAAAAAATATATGTGTAAATATATATATATATATATATATATATTTGTTCTTACTCAACTATCTGTAGTCTATACACACTCTTGTCGTTCCATTTTCCTTCTTCACAAACAACACATGGGACTCCCCAAATGTATTAGGTCCGATAAATGGTTTATCCAGAAAAAATTTAAAATGGTACGTTCAACTTTCTCAATTCAGCTGACATCATTCTGTAGGGTGCTATTAAATATATGTGATGATCCTGGTATCACATCAATAAAGAATTCAATCTCTCTACTAGGATGCAATCTAGGCAACTCATCAAAAATTCCATCATAGTGGTGGATATCAAGTCCCTACACCTTTATTATTATTATTTCAAACCCAATATTTATTTCTTTTATTTTTATTTTATTATTGCAAAACTAATTCTAAGTTGAAATTTACCAATCTCTGTGGAGATGATCTTGCATTCGCACACTATACTACTGTAGACCTTGTGCACTTGCAAGTAAAACAAATACGGTTATTTGCTTAATTATTTAGGTAGATAATCGCTCAACAGAACACAATAAAATATTTATCTCATCAATCATTATTTATTTTCATTTAAATAAATATACTAATACTATATCTATCACAATTCATAAGAATTATATACCCCTCATTGGTTAAATTTAATCATACATCTTTCATGGGTCAATCATAATTATTCTCAATGAAATGCAATGCAATATAATGTCATACATGACCATCTCATATCTCATTTTATTTTGTTGTCTCTCCTTGGGTTAATCATTTAATTTTTTTTAAATGTTTCTATCAGCAGCCCCTCTAAAAAAAACCTAACATGTTAATAATTGGATCCATTGGGTAAAACATGATCATTCTCCAAATTATTTGACTTACTGAAGTCACCATCATTGATTCCCACTATTAATTTTTTTTTTAAAAGAAAAAGAAACAATTATTTATAAACCACAAATACCAACAAAAGGATACCCAAAGCTTTGATCAAATTCAACCAAACAAATCACCCAAGCACCCAATAAAACAACTGCCACCCCTACCTAATCAAACAAAAGAAAAACACTCTATACTGAATTCTTCAGCAATGCCGAACCAAAAACCAAAATGCAAACAGGGATCAAAACAAGGCACCATCTTTAACAAGAAGTAAAATTAAACACCTCACCATTCACATACCAAATCCAGACTTTAATCCAAAGCTCCCCATGCAAAGAAATTTAAGATTTTTAACTCTGATAACCTATCAAACTCTTTTTTATCTCTCAATTCCATATCATTGAGCCAATATAATAACCTGATAACAATCATATAGTATATTTTAAAACTGGGGGCTTACAAGAGAATAACCTGCCTAAATGTAAAAAAATAGGGATCATCTCAGCACATCAAATTAAGTGTCGTAGCAGTCATCACAACAAAACTAGAATAAAACCTAAAATCCAAAAAAATATAAAAAGAGAATAAACAAAAAAAAAAAGGAGATTTTACTCACATTCAGAAATGAACTATTGATGTCGATTCTGGCTATGCGACTATTGGCAATGGAGGTTGACCCAGTAGCGGTGAAGTCACAGAGAGCAAAACAAGAAATCACCCAGAAAATTCAAAGTAAAACCCCAAAGGTGAGAGGGAACCGAAAAAATCAAGGAAAATCTCCAACCAAAAACCCCAAATATTTCAACTAAAAGTAGCTAAATGAGATGAAGAGATAGAGAAATCAAATTAAGGGGAAGAAATAGTGGGGGACTGAAAAGAAGAAGAGATAGAGGCATTAAGAGAGACAAAAATAAAATTGAGGCGGAGAAATAATAGAGGGCTGAGAAGAAGAAGAGATGGAGGCATTGAGAGAGAGACAAAGATTTAGTGTAAGTGTTCAAATTTTCTATCGCTGATACGAATCACACAACCCTTGTAAACATTTTGATTATCACTCCATCTTTAGTGAAAACTTTAAAAATATTTTTGCATCAAAGGATTAACACATACTTCAATAGACTTTATATGAATACTGGATGCAAAAGAATGGGTTGTATCAAGATCAACCAATATTGACATGTCCATTTTCTCTACACATAAAGCACTTCAAAATTTGAAAATTATGGGATAAATATCTTATATGAATATAATTATAATAAACTTTTATATCTCAATCATACATCAAATTGCCACTTTCACTTGGTGGCATACTTACATCCTCTACCATGACTTCTAGTTCCCATAATCTGTCTCCCAAATGTAAGGGTCCCACCAATATTGATCCGCGCTACACAAGCAATAAATCTTGTTTGCCTCTGACTCTGTACTACAATTTCTGGTAAGAAAGAATGCCTCATTTGGGGTGGTCTCTCACCCTATACACTCATACTACCACTACCTCTATAACCTTTATATCTGAGCCTTTTTAACAACTCTTTCTCTTTCTGTTAAACTTCATCTCATCTCTCTCGATCTAAAATAATACATCCACTAATCTGACATAATTCATTTGCCTCATGTAAAATAGTTTCGATCAAACCTTAAAACATAGTTCTTCTTTGAACCTCTTACACATCTTCTCCTTTAGGTCTCTATTTTTTTTTTTGTACAACCATTGACAAAACCATAAATCTGTTATCATACCAGGCCACAGTTAACACATTTACCCCAAATAAATAATATCTCTATCTTGTTGAGCTCTAGAGATATAAGGAAAATACCTATCAAGAAAAACTTCCTTAAACCTATTTCAGGTTAAGAGTCTATCAATATTCATACTTATCTTGGGAAAAATATCCTTCCACCATTCATAAAATGTCTCTTTCTAAGCATAAAAGGATTCATAGATCCTTTAAACAACAAAGCATTTAGCTTAATTATATCTCCCAACATCTTATGCATAAATCCACTTTTTCGCATTTTTAAGTGTCTACCATTACTGGATTAACAATAGCAGGCACTGCTCTAGTCTGCTTTCCAAGTCTATGACATAAGTTATTCACTCAATCATATGAGACATTCATCTTCTCGAAAGCATGAGTAAGAGCTTATCTTAGCTCATCTCTTTTAACTTCAGATTTTCTCATACCTCAAGTATATTACTAATATTAATCATATTATCAACACGTTCACTTCTAGGAACCACATATTCAGACTCAACCTCGATTTATCAAAAATATTTTGGGCCTACCACGCCCTCTCAAATCAACAATTCTAACTCTAGCTCTAGTGCGTCCATGTGTCATCCTCAGACTGTTCATTATGATTTACTTTAATCTTCCACTTTCTTACTTTTTTATGCAGTTTACAGAATCATACAACCTAATGCTCTGATACCAAAATTTTAACGACCCATCCCAGGTTGGCCACCCCGAAACGGTGTCATCACATTTTGAGAATCCCAGCACGACACATATATGTAGCAGTAAAAATAAATATTACCAAAAGAACTTTACATCAATCCGCAAAATGCATAAAGATTTACAAATAATTTTTTTTTTCATTTTATTTTCTCATTAGTCTAAGGATGATGACATGTACGCGGCTTACATAAATTGATTTCTTCTGAACCTCAACTCACCAAACTATTTGCCAAGCCTGCTACCTGAAAATCATTATACAGTGAGGGGTGAGCTTCAAAAGCTCAGTGAATTAAATTTACTAGAAGTATTCCAAATTCCATAAATAGTCCTTTATTATTTAATCTTTTATTTTTCACATCACCACATGCCATAAGATTCATTCTCTATCAATATCTTCTTCTCATTCATTGGTCCACCTTAAGACTATAAATTATCCCATAATTACCATGTAATGAGGTTTACATCATAAAATCTTCCATTTAAATAAGTCTTAACACCATAACTGTCTCTTTCTATGAGACTCAACCATTTATAATTAAATTCACAATAATATGCTACATCTCAGCATTTCAATAATCTCATGATCATAACTGTCTTTTTTTATGAGACTCAACCATCTATAATTAAATTCACAATAATATGCTACATCTCAGCATTTCAATAATCTCATTATCATAGCTGTCTCTTTTTATGAGACTCAACCATCTATAATTAAATTCACAATAATAAATCACATTTCAGCATCTCAAAAATCTCATTATTATAGTTGTCTCATTTTATGAGACCCAGCCATCTATAATTTAATTCACAATTAATATACCACATCTCAGCATCTCAAATAATGCAGCAATAATTAAAACAGATGCAAATGCATGAATGATTATGATGGGAACGTCTTCCCACATGTCGACAGGTTGTTATTATCTTAGACCGATTGCCCTCCAGGTTCTTTTATTCTCATCAGACCGGCTGCCTTCCCGGTTAATTTTAGCATATAACGGCTGTCGTGGTTTTCACTTTTCATCCCAGCATATACCGGCTGTCATAGTTTTCACTTTTCATTCCAGCATATACCGGCTGTCACGGTTTTTTTTACTTTTCATTCCAGCATATACCGGCTGTCACGGTTTTCACTTTTATTCCAGTATATACCGGTTGTCATGGTTTTTTTACTTTTCATCCCAGCATATACCGGCTGTCACGGTTATATTATTAAATGCATATGCGCATGAACAATGATATGAAACAGTAATATAAAAACAATATAAAGATTCAAACCACTTAATTTGGCTATCCTGATTATCCACAAATTTTATATAACAAAGTTTCTTTAAAATTTCTTACATCCAATCATCCTGATTTTTATTAAATTATATAAAAATTTCACTAAATTCTTCTCTTCCCAAATCACATCAAATAATCAATTAAAGTCTGTCAAGATCCACTAAATTTCATCTCAAATCATCCATCAAAATTTGTCAAGATCCACTAAAATTCATCTTATCATAATTCGTATTAAAACATCAATATATCTCATCAATAATTTATTTATTGCTTTTATTCTCAAATAAACTTATGATTTTCAAAAATATCATTTCTCACTGAAAAATATTTCTACCTGACCAAATTTCCTATCATACCCATAAATCAATTTTTCATCTATCACCCAAGCATACTTTAATAATTAAATTTAATATTATCATCAAATAGTTGATTTTTTTTTAGACTACTTAAAGTAAATTCAACTCACCCCGTAACGTTTAAAGCTACACGTGAGTCACCTTCTTGCCTTTCCCGGTTCTTCTCAAAAATTTCTCCCATTGTAAATAGTCAACACCTGACATAATATTTGTATTAAATTTCTAATTATTTCTTAAATTCATAATAAATCACTTCCTTTGAAAATTCCCACTTCGAGCTCCGGGAATTTCATATATGCTAAAAATTTAAAAATAAATACTACGCCATTACCTTATAATACTGGTAACTTCTCATGATCCTCTATGAAATTCCGTAGAAAACTCCTTCAAAATTTTACTCTTTTGATTTTTCTTGAGGTCTCCAAGTATTTTAAGAAAACATAAAAATGAAAGAAACTGAACGATTTCAGTTTCTATACATATATATAGGAGGAGCTTCAGCGCCTCCCCAACCTAACTCTCCACTTTCTAAAAAAAAATCACCCATGTTTTAAATCTTCAACAGCCACCCCCCCCCCACCTAACTCTCTCATTATTTTTTTTTTAAAGACCTCCACTAGATAATGGTGGAAACATGATGTCCACTACCCATTTTTTTTTTTAACAAAACTCTTTTTCTTTTTTTTTCTTCTTTTCCTTCTTCCTTTACTTTTTCCTTTCCCTTTTTTGATTTCTGTCTTCGGTCTGGGACGTTCACATCCCAGATTATTATTTTTGTTTAACTATTCTTCCTTTTTACTATTCACCCCTTTTTACTATTCACGCATTATTTTTTTTTTTGAACTTTTTTTTATTCAATACTAATACTTCGCATAAAAATATTATTTAAATTTCATGATATATTTATCAAATTACTTCTTTACCCTTAATTTATGAATACGGGTATTACATGAATCTACTTGATCCCTTCACCGGGGCTTCCGATCAAAGAAAACATCTCATTGTCGCCATAGACTACTTCACTAAGTGGGTGGAGACGGAGTCACTAGCCAGCATAACGGACCACCAGGCTCGAAATTTTGTCTAGAAGTCCATTGTGTGCTGGTTTGGTGTACCCTGAGTACTAGTCACTGAAAATGGCAAACAATTCAATAGCGCCCGATTCAAAACATTTTACGAAGAGCTCCGTATCGAGCATCGATTCTCATCCGTTGGATATCTATAGGCCAACAGGCAAGCCGAAGTAACCAACATGACATTCTTGCAAGGCATCAAGAGAAGGCTGATAAGTGCTTAAATATTCATATTTAAGCCCCTTAATTTACAGTTGTTAGGCTCTTTGTTTTTGTATTTTAGTATATTCTACTTCATTTTTGTGTTTTTATAGGTTTTTGAAGAAAAGATAGCATTTTGGAGCTCTAAGGAAGAAAACTGAAGATCTGAAACCAGATAAGTACGATCGAGCACAAAGGTTCTGTGATCGAGTGCACAAGCACTCGTGCGCACATTTAAAAAGCTCAAGCTCAACCATGCGCTCGAGCGCAAGAGCATAAGATCGAGCGCACACGCACAGAGAGGCGGTAGAGCTAGTTTTAGAAAGATATCTCCAGGTCTTATTTTAGAAATTAGGGTTTCGAGGCATCCTTAGAACCCTATATATAGGCTTGTAAAACACAGAAACTATACTTTTGATTTGGCTTTTGAGTTGTAAGATTTGGAGAGGAATTGACGGCTCTTCTCCACAGTATTTTTCGGGTTTATTCTTTTCTACTTAGTTTATATTATGATGATGTTTAGCATAATCAACATGTGTAACTAACTCCTTAATATGGCTCGATTGAAGCCCTAATTATGCTTTTCTACATATAAGTATTGTTGTCATGCAAATAGCCATGTTATGATCCTTAAATTGATTAATGTCTGTTTTATTGAATTCCTCATATGTGTTTGTCTGATCAATGTATGCATGTGGTATGGATTAGTTAGTTAGATCAATTTGGATGATCGAGTCCTGGGTTTGGCAATAGTAACAAAAGAAATCCACACCAGATTCTTAGGTTTATCAACATGGGAAACCGGGAGTATACAACATGCCCTAGGTCTCGTGTAGTTGTCGATTTCCACAAACCTTATGGTCTCCTAAGGAACAACTTAGTATAAACCATGTTGAATCCCTTAAGAGAGAAACGAGTTAGAATATACACCATGCCTAGCTCGTTGCTTAGGGAGATCAATAGCTTAAGGAGCGGACCAAGCCCTTAGGTTGACAACCATTAGGTATTCATGGTAGGGCTAGCACATTGGCACATTACTTATTAGGAAAGTATGATTAATGGTGGATATCAAAGCCCTATGTTCTTATCACCATTAATATAGACTCAATATTTATTTCTATGGAACTGATTCTAAAACGAAATTCACCAATCCCTGTGGAGATGATCTCGCATTTGCACACTATGCTACTGTTGACCTTCTGCACTTGCAAGTAAAACAAGTTCGATCATTTGCTTATTAATTTAGGTAGATTATTGCACGACAAGTTTTTGGCACCGTTGCCGGGGATTGCGTTAAATTTTCTTTTAGAATTATTTTCGTTTAGTTAGTCATTTTTATTTTTAATTATTTTTTATTTTTATCAAAAAATCTAAAAATTCTAAGTTTCTGTTTTTCAGCTTTATTTTGTTTCATCAAAAACCTAATCTATTTTATGTTTGTTTTCTGTTTCAGGTACTGCAGCAGAAGTTCACTGAGGCACTGCGCTCGAGCGCACTCCTTGTTGTGATCGAGTGCATTTAAGGTAGAGGCTACCTGAGCAGCAGTGCTGAACTGCTACATTAAATCGGTTTTTGTTGATTCATGTAAGGGCTTCAATCCAGGCATCCCACTTTCTTTCTCCTCGATACAGGGCTTGAGCGGACCATTTGACGAAGGCTTAGAGACAACTCTGAAGAGGTAGAAGAAGAATTTGAGGAAAAAGCATCAATGGCGGAACAGCTAGAAAACCAACAGCCACCTGAGCGAAGACCTATGAAACAATCCTTCATCCCAAGGAACCTTGACCAGCCATCTTGCATTGCTTATCAACCAGAGGCGGAAGGCAATTATTACATATCTCTGTAGATACTCAGTGCATTGACTCACTTTAAGGGTACACCTAATGAGGATCCACACTTGCACCTTCAGGAATTATTTGATCTCTGCAAGTTCCAGCATTTCTGAGGCCTAGACCAAGAGGGAATCAGGTTAATTCTTTTCCCTTTTTCATTAAAAGATAATGCTAAACTATGGTACAATTCATTGCCTGCAGTTTCTGTCCACACTTGGGAAGAGTTGGCCAGCAAGTTCCTAAGAAAGTTTTTCCCAACCCAAAAGACGAAACAAATGAGGAAGGAGATTCAGTCCTTCCAACAAAAGGATGGAGACCTATTCTTTGAGGCATAGGGACATTTCAACGAGCTGCTACTCAAATGCCCACATCACAATCTACCTTAGGATGAATTGGTACAAGCTTTTTATGAAGGTTTGAATGATACTAATAAAAGTATTGTGGATTCAGGTTGTGGAGGTGTGCTGATGGAGAAGAGAAACGAAGAAGCCATGGAGCTATTCGAAACATTAAGTGAGCACACCCAACAATTCTCCTCTAGAGGTAGACATGGAACCAAGAGTAAAGGTATGTATGAGGTGACTCTAAATGGAGGATCCTCTACCCAAATAGCTGTTGTAGAGAGAAAACTAGATCTTTTTGTTAAAAGCCATGACTGCTCAGAACACCTCACCTAGTCCACCAGCTACACCACTCCAGGTATATGCTATATGTTGCTGTCTTGATCACACTACTGAAAATTGCTATTTTTCTTCATCTGCAGATCCAGAGCAAGTGAATTATGTGGGACCAAACAACTATCTGCTAAAGAACAACCCATATGCAAACACCTACAATCCTGGATGGCGAAACCACCCCAATTTCTCTTGGAGCAACAATCAGAATGCCCTGAACCATCACGGGCAGAAAAGGAACTCCCAGTAAGTAGCCCACTCAGTTCCCGAATCCAAGAAAAGTGACCTAGAAAGTCTTGTAAGGCAATTGGCCACTCAGAAACAATAGTTGATGACCTCTGATTACGCTCAAACTAATACGAGGTTATTGTGTATAGTTGAGGTGTCGATCCCACGAGAAAAAACAAACTATAAAGGAAAAGTGTAAAACTTAACATGAACGATAAAGATCAAGTGAGAGAATATGAATTTTGATAGTAAAATAATATGAGAAAATTGTGTAAATATAATAGAGAATATGATAGAGAAACAACAAAGTTATGGGAATCCTCCCTAGGTTTGTTGCCTTATTCCAATCTTGATTCAATTGTTTTTATATCGATTACTAGTTTCACATCCCAAACAAGCAATCGGCAAATATTCAATCAAAGCATATGTAAACCCTAATGTAATTGTTATGAAATACTTTTTACTTTCAATTCAAGCACACATGACCTATCTTATAGATTTCTCAAGAAACGACAATACATCTTAATGACAATATCATAGTAATGGACAAACCTAAAAGATAAATCTACCGGACTCAATTATATCCAATAATCTTGACATAAGAAGAGTATGGCTAGACTTGTATCAAGAAGAAAGATACAATCATCAGATTAAGAGAAAATCTTTTAATTAAATCCAAAAGTAAATCATAACAAACGATAAATCTAAACTACAACTAAATCATGAATAGAAATTAAGAACAACTACACGTAGGGATTCATCATTTCGCCTTGCTTGGAGATTAGTTGGCCATGGAGCTCATTCTTGAACACTTTGATGGAGGAGAATATAGCAGCTTTCTTGTGTTTTCTAGCCTTAATGATGTCTCTTTTCTGAAACCCTAAGTGATCTATTTATAATAAAAAAAGGTTCAAGGGTGTTTTCGGGTTTAAACCATCATTAAAGTCCTAATTAGGTCATGACACGGAGCAGGGGATCGTGTGCGCGCCACGGCTCACACCTCGCGCTGCGGCTCAGCTTTTTCCTTGTTTTCTTCACTTTCTGGAGGCTGCAGCCTTGCCTGGTCCATGCCGCGGCTCTGCCTGAAGGCATCTTTGCTCTTTTGGGCTTAGTTTTGGAGGTCGAGGCTTAGACTTCTTCAGGCCGAAGCGCACATACTTAAGACTTGATTTCTATTCATTTTGTTCTTTCGAAACCATTCCTTCACCTTGATATGCATGGAATCTTAGTGCTTCAAGCAACGATAGCTTTTCCATCTCTTTTAAACACAAAGTACCTGAAAATGCACCGAAACAAGTCAATGATCCAAGAATATCACTTTAGAGTTATTAAGGTATAAAAGTGCAATTCAAACCTCGATCAACCCAAAAATGCTAACAAGTAAGTATTGTTAAGATGCATTTTATGACTCTCATCATAACTCCCAACTAGCTTATTGCTAGTCCCAAGCAATTTAAGCGAAAACAAGAGATGAATTCTATGATAAGAATCAAAACAAAGTAAAATAATGTTAGCATTAAACCAAGAGCAATTCACTTTTTGTCTCAGAAATTGCACATAATACACAGCACATAGAATCATTAAATACCACTCAAGTCCAAAAGTAATCCAAACATCAATCTTAAAATTGTTATCGACTCTTAACATCCATCTTACCACAATCCATTAATCTGAACACCCGGATGATTTTATGCATAACATTCATGAATACAAGTCTTGGCCTCTAAAATATTTAATTTGCGTGACATCAATCACAAAAACAAGCTCCACAGGCTCACTTTTCAAATCACTCTCCACTATTGTATAAAAATAACACCACCTTGGATCAACAGGTCTTTAATAAGCTTGTAACGTTAGGCTAAGGTAAAGGTTAAGAAAGAACGAGAAGGTTTCAACAAATAAAAGAAATTAATCTCTTAGTTTTAAACATAACTTACTTTAAGCACTGGATAACCTTACTTCAACACCCAACTCTTTCAACTATTTTTCGAGTATTTTTCTCAATAAATCACCACTTTTTTTCTTTTCTTCTTTCTTTGCCATAATTTTTCTCTTTTTTTATTTTTATTTTGGCATAAGACCATTCATCTTCTTTTTTATTCTTTTCTTTTCTTTTCTTTTCCACAACCCCCAACTTATCTCCTTTAATATACTTGGGTTATGGTAGTAATATTTTTCATATTTTCATCCTTACTCCTCTTAAGTGCTTCTCAACAAATGCGTATAACTAAGTTCGTTTAAAATAAGGGTAAGTAAGTTTGAAAGGCTCAAACGGACCAAAAATGGCCTATATCATATCCTAAGCAATGTGCATTCTAAGAATTCACCTCAAGTGATTATCAAATAAGTTCTAGAGCTTGTCGAGACTGCAAAAGTATTCACAAAACAATCACACATAAAATTTCTCTAAATGTTTTAGACTAATCATACAATCTTACCGCAAACCAGAGTCTCAAACCAAATGAAGATTGACACTTAAATTATTTTCAAACCAAAGCAAGATTTAACCTCTTCTAAACATTATATGCTATCTCAATTAAGCTCATATCATTGACATGTGAATTAACTCCAAGGCTAACACAAAGTATACTAAAAACAAACAAAAAAGGGAAAGTAACACCAAGTAGTTCAATGAAAAAAAATACGTTTCCTCCACCCCCCAACGTAAAAATTGCATTGACCTCAATGTGAAAGAAAAGGTAAAGGAAACTCCCTTTGTAAGTAAAAGTGCACAGAAGCTGAAAATTGTGCACCACCATTTGAACTGCATGTCGTGCTTCTTGTTGAAATTTCAATCTATAACATAGAGCAAAACAAACAAAAAGAAAGCAACTGCGGTGTAACAGTAAGATTCCTACCGTATGTTAGGTTAACACAAGAAATGGAAAGAAATAACTAGAAATGAAAAGAAAGTATGAAAAATAAAATAACGAAAAGGAAGACAAAATAAATGTTAGTACAGTCATCCGATAATAAATAAAATAAAATAAAGGAGACAAACAAGATAGAACCCAAAACTAATCCTCTAAGTCTTCATCCTCTTCTTTATTCTCTTCACCTTCCTCTGGAGTTAGATCAAAAGATGAACCCGGATAGGGTGGCAAAGTGGGAAAGTGATCCATGTCACAACCAGTAGCGGAAGCAAGGTGTTGGTACATCTAACTAAAAGAAGAGTATACCCCCGCTTGATAATCAGCTTGCCTAGCCAAGAATCGTTCTTGATGATCAAACCTATCATGCAAGAGTTTTTTATGTTCGTCAAAACGAATCTCTAAACGCTCAAAGCGCTTTGCAACAGTGAAATGCCTAGGGGGAGGAGGGGCTGCAATCACTGCTCTCTCTCCCGGAGCTAGTGGTCTTGATGCTTTAATCAGATTAAGCATGCCATCATCGATGGGCTTCTTTGGTTGCTAGGCGTCCTCATCAGGACTGTACTGGACTCCGACTCGGATGCATAATTGGGTAATTAAGGAAAGAAAGTATAATCTAAGTTTTTGTTGTATAGCGTGTATGATAGAATTAAATATGATTTAGCCCACATCAATAGTCATGCCCATCAAAATGACATAAATCAGAATAGCTCTCTCAACAGTAAGGTCACTATACTGCGTGGCAGGTATCAATCACTTACATACAAAATATTGTCAAGCTCGAGCATTGACAGTCAGAGAAGTACCGGGCAAGGTTATAGGGGTATCACCCGTTATTTTCCATGTAGTGCCCATACTAGAAATAGTATTGCAAATCTCTTCATAATTAATATTAGACGCATATGCAATATACTCACTATTTTCTATATCAGGTAGCCCATAGAATCTATTTATAGATATGCTGCTAAAAGAAATTGTTTTGCCTCTCACCCTCACCTTACTATTCCTATATTCGTCTGCATTAGTGTAGAATTCTCTAACTACATTTGTGAGGGAATGAGATAGTTGTCTAGCAAATGTACCCCAATGCTTATCAATAATCATTCTAAACAAAGTTGGGTTCCCCCTCTCTATGATATTGAATCCTCTCTCAGGAATGGGTTTTCTAGTGTGCATCATCCTAACATATCTCTCACTAGCCTCAAAACTAACAAATTTGCTCTCATCATACTCTTGAGGTTGTTTCCCCCCTTGTTCTCTTGGTTTTAGGGGCCATTTGAAACAAATATATAGAACAATAGAACTAATTCAAAATCCACCACCCAAATAGCACAAATGAACAACAAAGAGAAGAAATTGGTCTTACTTGATGCCGAAAATTGGAGAGAAGAAGGAGTACCCACCAACTTGAAGTTTTCTTGATGAACCCAAAATCCTCTTAGTACCAAGCTTTTGGGAGAAATTTCCAACAAAATCTGCAATATTAGTGCTCAATCCTTCAAGAAATGATGTTAGAATCAAGAAAGTTTGAGCAAAAGTGAGTGGGTAAGTGAGGGTTTGGAGAGAGGATGAGAGAGAGATGAGTGCGCTGTGTTTTTGCATAAGAGAAATGAAGAAAATGGTTGCAAAAAGGGGTTTTAAAATATGCAACTCGTGTGGCAGGAACAGGTAGCGCCGCGGCTTGGCTGAGGGCGCGCCGCGACTTGAAGGATGGGCGTGTGGCATGCATTTTGTGCACTGCAGCGCGCAAGTTGCTGTGTTGCGACGTGCTGATGTGCACTTGGGCCTGGTGCTGTGGGGCGAGGCGTGTTGTGGGCCGGGCCTAGACGCACGGGCTGCTGAAAAAAGCTTGTTTGTGTACCAAATAAAATTATAAAATTAGCAAAATAAAATTAATAAAAATAGATATTAAACTAAAAATTAGATTAAAACAAACTAAAAAAGAACTAAAAATTAAAATTGAAATGAACTTAATTAAAAACAAAATAAACAAACAAAACAAAAGAAAAAGAAATAAAAACATACTTGTGTGGTATGGTCAAGATGAATAGACCGGATCCATAAGTGGAATGTCTTCCACTTCCAGATTTTGCCTATTAATTAAGATTTTAAGGTGTTGACCATTTACTTCAAGGAACCGACCATCTCTAGTATCCTCACTTTCTACCGCCCCATTTGCAAAAACACTTTTTACTGTAAAAGGACCGGTCCACCTCGACTGAAGTTTTCCTGGGTGCTTATAGAGTCTTGAATCGTATAAGAATACCCAATCATTAGGCTTAAATGTTTTCTTCAAAATATTTTTATCATGAAACACTTTCATTTTAGCCTTATAGATTCTAGAGTTCTCATAAGCATCATTTCTTAGCTCCTCTAACTCGGTCAATTGATATTTCCTAAGCTTACCCGCTTATCCTATGTCAAAATTGAAAGACTTGATGGCCCAATAAACTTAATGCTAGAGCTCCATAGGTAAGTGGCAAGGCTTTCCAAAAACAAACCTATAAGGTGACATACCTAAGGGAGTTTTGAAAGCTGTACGGTAAGTCCAAAGCGTATCAACTAGTCTTAAAGTCCAATCCTTGCGATCCGGGTTAACCATTTTTTCTAAAATTTGTTTAATTTCCCTAATTGCAAGTTCTACTTATCCACTTGTCTGAGGGTGGTAAGTAGTGGAAATCTTGTGTAACACCCCATATTTTCTCATCAAAGTTTCAAAGGAACGGTTGCAAAAATGTGTACCTCGATCACTAATTATAACACGTGGTGTTCTAAATCGAGATAACACATTTTCTTTGAGAAATTTAATTATCGTTCTATTATCACTGCTTCGGCAAGCTGCTGCCTCTACCCATTTTAACACATAATCTATTGTCACAATGATATATTGATATCCGAAGGAAGGAGGAAATGGTCCCATAAAATCAATGCCCCAACAATCAAAGATTTCAATCACTAAAATTGGGTTTAAGGGCATCATATTACGACGAGACACAGCTCCTAACTTCAGACACTTTTCACATGAGAAACAATAGATATTTGCATCTTTAAATAAGGTGGGCCAATAAAATCCACACTGCAAAATTTTTGCAGCGGTTTTTTCATTAAAAAGTGCCCCCACAAGCTTGGGAGTGACAAAATTCCAAGACACTGACAATCTCTTCATTAGGGATGCAACCTCTTAAAATTTGGTCAAGGTAGTACTTGAAAAGACAGGGGTCATCCCAATAAAAGCTAAGTACCTCATTCAAGAACTTCCTCTTATCTTGAGCACTCCATTCCCTTGGTATCTCACCAGTAGCCAAATAATTCATGATATGAGCAAACCATGGTAGAGAAGAAATAGAGAGTAAATGCTCATCGGGAAAATCATCCTTGATTGGCATGTTGTCAGAGGTGTCTTTAAATGTGAGCCTTGATAGATGGTCAGCCACTACGTTCTCTACTCATTTCTTGTCTTTGATGGTGATGTCAAATTCTTGCAAAAGTAGAATCCACCGTATTAGTTGTGCCTTAGCATCATTCTTTGTAAGAAGGTACTTAAGGGCTACATGATCTGTGAAAAAAGGATAGGAGAACCAATTAAATAAACACAAAATTTGCTAAAGCAAATACTACAGCTAGCAATTCTTTTTCAGTGGTGGAGTAGTTCATTTGAGCACTATTTAGGGTTTTACTAGCATAGTAAATGACAAAAGATTTTCCCTCCTTTCGCTGTCCAAGAATAGCACCTACAGCATAGTCGCTAGCATCACACATGATTTCAAAGGGTAAAGTCCAATTAGGTGACTGCATTATGGGTGCTGAAGTGAGCTTGCCAATCAACATTTTAAAGGCCTCTTGACAAGATTGTGTCCACTCAAATGGGGCCTCTTTAACTAGGAGGGCACATAGTGGTCTAGATACGTTGGAAAAATTTTGTATAAACCTCCTATAAAAACCAGCATGACCAAGGAAAGATCTTACATCCTTTATTGTCTTAGGTGTGGGAAATTTCGAAATTAATTCAATCTTAGATTGATCAACCTCTATGCCCTTAAAAGAAACAACATGCCCTAAGACAATACCGGATGGTACCATGAAATGACATTTTTCCCAATTTAAGACTAATTCTTTTTCCTCACAACGAATCAATACTCTTTCTAAATTCAATAAGCATGCCTCAAATGAAGATCCAAAAACAGTTAGGTCATCCATAAAAACCTCCATGCAATTTTCAACCATGTCACTAAAGATGCTCATCATGCAACGTTGAAAAGTGGCAGGTGCATTACATAATCCAAATGGCATTCTACGAAAAGCATAAGTGCCAAAAGGACAAGTGAAAGTGGTTTTATCTTAGTCTTCTAATGCAATTTCAATTTGATAATAACCAGAATAACCATCCAAGAAACAATAAAAATGATGACCAGCTACACGCTCAAGAATTTGATCGATAAAAGGGAGTGCGAAATGGTCTTTCCGGGTGGCAGCATTTAATTTTCTGTAATCAATGCACATTCGCCACCCGGTTACAAGTTTTGTTTTCTCATTATTTTTCATCTCTTTAGTCCTTTTATATTTTATTTGATTATCAACACTTTCTACCTTGTGATTGAGCGTAATACACAGTGTACTCAAGCGCACTCTCGCCCTGTGCTCCATATCGCGCGAGCGCACTACACCCAAGCACATACTTTCTGCCACAAGTAAGATCGAGCGCATTTCACAGTGCGATCGAGTGCACACAGGGCAAACAGTCTTGTGATGGTTTTTAAACACATTTCCTCCCTATATGCTCAATCGCACTCTCTCTCTCTCTCTCTCTGTTTATCACACTTACAGTCGCCTCAGCAAAAATTGCCCTCAACTCTCACCCTCATCGCCCACACTCACCTCTCACCACCATCTCTCCTCACCAACACTCATCACCCACCACTATTACATCCTCCATGAAACCACCACCCCTACTCCAAATGTTTTTTTTTCCTTCTTCCACTCTATTTCCATTTTTCCCAACACATTGCATACATACTTTGCTTTAACAAACTATTATTTGCCTATATATTTGTTTTTTTCGATTGTGTGGCTGTTTTGGTGAGATTGCAGGAGGTTTGAACCATTTCAAACACCTCCCATAAGATTGTCTTCAGAGTGCCCACAAACTGTTTGATAGATTGTCTGACCTAGTGCGCCCGAGCGCAAGACATCTGTGATCGAGCGCAGTTACATTATTGGGATCAAGCACACAGAATTGTGATCGAGCACAATTACACCAGAAACTTGCCAAAGATGCCTAAACAGACAGCCTCCAGCAGCCGTACCCAGTCATCCCGGTCCAGTTTCAAACAAAGAGAAATCTTGTTCGAGACTACTTTTAACATCAATGCTGACTTCAAGAGCTTAGACGCCACTCGATGGGCGGTCCAAGAATTTAAGAACCGGGGACTGAAGAGGCTGTTCAAGCTTATTTGCTCGAATGCATACACCCGATTTGTGGTCCAGTTCTACGAGAACTTATCCTTCGACTGCAACAGACCGAGGATCCTATCTTCATCAATTTAGAGGAATTTCATAGAGGTAACCACTGCTGACATCGCTGCTGTTTTTCACTATTGCGATGAGTCCCCTCCTGATGACACCTAGATGGAGGAGCAGTCAGAGCCCTTTTCTCTGCCCCACATCATTGAGGATATGTGTGCATGCCAGTACGCTGATCAGCACAACAACACTGGGAGCCAATCGAAGTTGCTTCCACGACTCTGGCTCGTGGATTCCATCCTCTAACGAAACGTATGCCTATTGGGGCACAAGACCTAGAGGAGGGACCAGTTCCTACAGGTCCTTTATGCATTCCACCGTGGTCATTAGTATTCCATTCCAACTGTCATATGGATCCATAAGTTTTGGGACCATATCCATGGCCGCTAGACCACCACGGTGAATGTATGGGGGCTCCCTTTCCCATTCCTCCTCAGCTATATCTTCAAGAAGAACGGGATCAAGGGCTCCTCCATTGATAGACCGGTGAGCGACCACCCATTTTTTGGGAAGAGCCAGTAGAGCCTGAGCCAGTCCCACATGCCCCAAGGGCATGCACCTGCTGATGAGCCTATGGAGGATGATCCCATGGACATCGAGCACCCCACAGAGAGCCCTACTTGGGAGGAGGACCTGTCAAACATGGGGTCCACCGAGTACCAACACCTTCTAAAAAAGCTGTCCTCTTTCCACTATGAGCTCTCTGACATCCGTCGGGAGGATAGGGAGGCGACCTTCTTGGTACATTGGCACATAGATGGCTTGAAGGCACGTTTTATGAGACAAAAAGCGATGCTCCAGGCCATCCTCGATCGACTACCTCCCGCACCTGGTACCTCCTCAACTGCACCACCTGGAGACCAACAGTGAGAGCGGTACCCTGTCTTGCTGAAGATGTAAAACTTAGCACTTATGGGAGGCACCCCACAGCATATCCTTTTATTTCTAGTATTGTCTTTTATTTATTGTTAGTATTTACTTTTATATAACTGTTTCTTATTAGTATTTCTTGTTTTCCTGTATTATGTTTTTTTTTTCTTTTTCAAGGACATAGTGAGTGCATACAGTTCAAGTTTGGGAGTGCGCTACGAGCCATACCAGCCATCTAGTTCTCCATCTCCCAGGTTAGATCTTTTCATGTCACTCACACATTAGGGACAATGTGTACATTAAGTTTAGGGGTATGGGAAACATTGTCACATGCTCTGTCCCAATTTTTTTTTTTTTTGTATTCTTGAAAAGATAAATGCATGTTCATAGTATTTTGAGAATTTAGGTTGATTTAAAACAAATATTATGATAAAACTTCATCAGTAAGCTTAAAAATCTAGAATATATAGTCTAATAATAAAGTTTTAAAAGTTTAATTACCTACCTCAATGCATTTAAGAATTCACAAGTTTGATCTAAATCTGACACGAGCACATTAGCACATAATTGTGTGAGGTATGACATATAATTTTTATGTATATGTTTCCATGGCCTAATTAAAATCGGATAACTTGTTAGAAGAATGCTTTGGCATAGAAAAATAGAAAAAAAATGTTTATTGAGAAGAGAAAACAAAATGCTCCTAATGATCATTAAACAAACTTTCCACTGAGTAACTAGACATCTTGCCTCAGTAAGCATTGAGTGTTCACGTCAAAAGGTGGGAATTATGCATATAATGATCATTAAAATTTTCACTGAGTAATTGGACCTCTTGCCTCAGTAAATAGTGAGTGTTCACGTCAAAATATGGGAATTTTGCTTGGCAGCATTAAGACCTGTTAGTTTCGTAGCCTTTTTTTACTCGAGTTAGTAAGTCCTTAGGGGTGTCTTTACACCTAATTCCCTAAAACCATCTGGTTTGGGAGTTATTGGCTAAACACTCACTACATGGGTCAATTAGAAAGCTTAATGGAGCTCAACGTGGCAAAAATCTCACAATAAAAGAAAAAAAAAAACTAGAGCTCAACGTGGCAAAAATCTCACAATAAAAGAAAAAAAAAACTAGAGCTCAACGTGGCAAAAATCTCACAATAAAAGAAAAAAAAAACTATGTCGTTATTGTTCATTCTAATAGGGAATTTGATGAATGTTAAGACACCGAAACACTATACATTGTAATTATTTGGAAGCTTCATCTCTTATGTGCTAATTCACCACACACTGAGTCAAACTTCTGATGCCTTAAACCAGCCTTGTGTAAGTAATTAGAATTTAAAACCCTTATTTATTGCGAAGATGTGTTTATATTTTTAAGCCTACTCATGAACAAACATCATGGTTTTATGTACAACCATAAATTTTTAGATATCATGAATGATGAATTTATATTTGATTTTCCTTTTCAATTAGTTTTTCGTTTTGTATTGCTAAGGGACTAGCAATATGTAAGTTTGGGGTGTGATAAGTGCTTAAATATTCAATTTTAAGCCTCTTAATTTACAGTTGTTAGGCTTTTTGTTTATGTATTTTAGTATATTCTACTTCATTTTTATGTTTTCTGTGTTTTTTATAGGTTTTTGAAGAAAAGATAGCATTTTAGAGCTCTAAAGAAGAAAACTGAAAATCTGGTACCAGATAAGTGAGCACAAAGGTTCTGTGATCGAGCGCACAAGCACTTGTGTGCACACCTAGAAGGCTCGAGTGCAACCATGTGCTTGAGTGCAAAAGCATAAGATCGAGCGCACACGTATAGAGAGGCAGCAGAGCCAGTTTTAGAAAGATATCTCCGGGTCTTATTTTGGAAATTAGGGTTTCGAGGCATCCTTAGAACCCTATATATAAGCTTGTAAAACACAGAAACTATACTTTTGATTTGGATTTTGAGTTGTAAGCTTTGGAGAGGAATTGATGACTCTTCTCAACAGTATTTTTCGGGTTTATTCTTCTCTACTTAGTTTATATTATGATGATGTTTAGTATAATCAGCATGTGTAATAGGGCTCGATTGAAGCCATAATTATGCTTTTCTACATATAAGTATTGTTGTCGTGCAACTAGCCATGTTATGATGCTTAAATTGATTAATACCTGTTTTATCGAATTCCTCATATATGTTTGTCTAATCAACGTATGCATGTGGTATGGATTAGTTAGTTAGATCAATTTAGATGACTGAGTCTTGGGTCTGGCAATAGTAATAAAAGAAATCCACACCGGATTCTTGGGTTAATCAAGATGGGAAACTGGGAGTATACAACATGCCCTAGGTCTCGTGTGGTTGTTGATTTCCACAAACCTTATGCTCTCTTAAGGAAAAACTCAATATACACCATGTTGAATCCCTTAAGAGAGAAAAGGGTTAGAGTATACACCATGCCTAACTCGTTGCTTACGGAGATCAATAGCTTAAGGAGCGGACCAAGCCCTTAGGATGACAACCATTAGGTATTCATGATAAGGCTAGCACATTGTCACATTACTTATTAGGAAAGTATGATTAGTGGTGGATATCAAAGCCCTATGTTCTTATCACTATCAATCTAGACTCAATATTTATTTCTATCATTTTTACATTGTGAAATTGATTCTAAAACGAAATTCACCAATCCCTGTGGAGATGATCTCGCATTTTCACACTATGCTACTGTTGACCTTGTGCACTTGCAAGTAAAACAAGTTCAATTATTTGCCTATTAATTTAGGTAGATAATTGCATGATAAAGGCTTGACAAAGTAGACAAGCAATAGATCGACCACCTTCTGAATGTTC
Organism: Bretschneidera sinensis; assembly: GCA_023935145.1. NCBI lineage: Eukaryota > Viridiplantae > Streptophyta > Magnoliopsida > Brassicales > Akaniaceae > Bretschneidera > Bretschneidera sinensis. The sequence continues at coordinate 22,364,457 of CM043703.1, forward strand.
TCTGGGCTTATCGGACCATCACTCGGACACCAACGAGGGAAACCTCTTTCTTCATAGTATACTGTTCCTAAGCAGTCATACCTTTAGAAGTCAGGGTGCCATCATAGCAAGTGTAGAACTTCGAGCAAGCTAACAATGAAGAAGCCTTATGGATGAACGCATATCTTATCGACAAAGCTCTGGATATGGCCCAGATCTGATTAGCCGCCTACTAGCAAAGAGCATCTAGGTACTACAACTCTTGAGTATGAAGTAGAAGCTTCAAGTTACACGACCTCGTTCTACAAAAAAATGAAGTATCACATCCTCGAGAAACAAAGAAGCTCTTTCCGAACTTGGAAGGCTCATATCACATCAAGAGAGAATGTCGGGCAGGGACTTTCAAGCTCAAAGAGTTGGGCGGCAAGCCTATCCCTCGAACTTAGAACAGGAAGAACCTTCGCAAATTCTACCAGTAAATGTGTCCTCGAATATATCTCACATAGCACCTCGGTTGTTAATAAGATTGTAATATCCAAACCAAAATGAAATTGGAACTAAAAGGAATAGAAAATTAAAAAACCAGGGATTTCATTAATATTGTGTGATTACATAGGGGCACTATCAGCCTTGGCTTACAAGAAAAGAAAAGAAAACTACAAAAAAAAAGGAAAGCTACAAAGAAAGATAAGTCCTCAAGGAGCATCCTCCCTTTCGGACACAGCCTCAGCCCCAGTTTTTGGCTTGATGGCCTCTTCCTCCCCACAGTCAGCACCGACCACAGCTCCAATCTCATTCCCGAAGCCGCTTAGGTCAAGACCTGAGAAGTAAATCTCGGGATAGAGGGCCTCGACCTTTTTTTTGGCCTCAGAGAAGCCTTCGAAGAACTGTTGGCCGGCCTCTTCCTCAACGGCCTCCCGATAATAGGCAGAGTACCTGAAAGCGGCCAAAGCCTCTTCCATGGCCTTCTTGATGGCCTCTGCAACCTCTTCCTTCAGCCGCTATTCTGAGGCAACCATGGCATCCCTCTCGGAGCACAAGGCATCTCCAGCCAAGCCTAGGGCGTCCCTTTCCTACACGGCCTTAACCTTGGCCCGGTTGACCCTTTCTAAGGATGCCTACAGTTGTTAGACGAGCTCGTAGCTCTCGTTTAGTCTTTGCTAGCACTAGTTTAGCTTCTCAACCATGTCTAAACACGCCAGACTGAAACAAAACGAAGTGTCATTAGCTAAACAGTAGATAAAAATATACTTGAGGAAAAAGAAAACGTGACAGCTTTTACTTGGGAGTTCAAGGCCTCAACCACCAAGCAAAGCCCTTTGATCAGCTTCTGTGAGAGCTTGATCATGTCTTGGGGTGGGATCCCCAAAATAAGATGCTCCCGGGTCATCCAAGGATGGGTGAAGACCAAGTCAACGATCTTCAAGCCCTAGTTGGGCATAAAGACTATGACCGCAGAAGGAGTACCTCGCTACGAGGATGGAGCCTGGGTCGACTCAAAGAGGCACAATAGCGAAAACCCTCAGTTTAAGAGAGAGCTCGGAGGAGCTGTCCACGTCAATTGGGATAAGGGAGGAGGCTTGCAGCCTCTTTCTCAAGCTTTGAGCCGATGCAGGCTGCTTTCCCGCCTAGGCGGCCTTTTTTTTCTCTTAGGCTATCTTCCTAGCTCGTTCCCTGGCCTTGGCAGTGGCCTCTATTTCTGCTCAAAACAAACAAAAAAAAAACATAAATATAAATGCTAGATAAAGGCATGAAAAAGTAAAAGCGAAATGCAAAGAAAAGATAAAGCAAAATGGAGAAAGATGAAAGGCAAACACCGAGATTATTGCACTCAAGGTTTTTCTCTGGGCAGAGGTTGCGCCTCTCCAAATATTTGTAATTATATAGAACCTCCACGTCCAAGGGCACGGCCACCATACCCCTCAGTGTCTCCTGCTCGTGATGCAAGAGGAGCAGTTTCTTACACTTTCCCGCATGATCCAAACTCCAATAGAGGGGAACTTGGAAGCTCCTCTCGCTCTGGACAAAGAAAAATGACTTCTTTTATTTCTTGATCGAGGAAGGCTTCCTCTTCAGTGGCTCCCTCTTCACCCTCGAGCTGATCACGACCCATCATGTCTGGTTGTGCTTGCTTATTTGGAAATGGGCCTTGAAGACATCAATGTTCATCAAACCCCCCACCTCTGACCAAACAAAGATAAAAAGCCATGATCAGGCGCACTGAATTGGGAACCAGCTGACACAGTGCTATGTCAAAGTACCTCAGAACTGCGTAGAAGAATAGGTGGAGAGGAAACTTGAGCCTGGCCTTTATGTGCTGCTCACAAACACACAGCTCATAAGGTGCGTGGCTTGAGAGAGCATCGCAGACCCTCTCTCCAACCCTAGTTGGCCTGAGGGTGTATTCCTTAGGAATATAGTACACCCTCTAGATGACTTCAAGCTTCTACGCCTCCATCTAGCAAGGCATAGAGTTGGCCACAAATGACCATTGAATTCTCTCTTCAACTATCATGTCACCCCTTAGCTCGACCAAGATCCCATCCATCTCATCCTCGCCCTCAGAGGAGGAATCCTCATCTTCTTCCTCTTTCTCCCCATATGTGTAGGAAACCATGGCTAGTGGCCCATCCTGAATGGTAACCTCCTTTGAGGACTCACTCCCACTAAAGGATAGGCCCATGGCCTCCTCTAACTCCCTAGATAAATCACCGTTATCCTCACTACCACTACTTGGCCTATCACGAAGTCTATCTACTGAAGACATGGTAAAGAAGATAAAAATACTCACCAAGGTTGAATACCCATGCCTACTTCGAGTAGTGACCCCTTTCTCAGCCTACACGTCGATCTCCCTTCACATAACCGCACTTCCAAAGGCTTCCACCCAACTTTGAGCACTCCAAATCTCCCAACGAACTTCAAGAACTCTCAAACTTACACTCTCATATTCTTGACCGACTTCGTTGGCTCTCAAATTTTTCTCTTATTGCAAATGAAATGAGGTGAAAATAAATGAGAATGAGTCTCCCTTATATAGGAATATGAGTGTGACAAACAAGCAGAATTAACTCCACTACAGTTGGAAAGACGTGACATTTGTTGTGACCGAGGCACCATTACGTTCTTCAAGGGCTATGACAATCGTAACGATGCAATATTTCGTGTGCTCAAAGCACCGTTGTGCTCCCCAAAGTTCCCTCAACCACGAAAAAATGGCACTAAGGAACCCAAGGTGTCGTTATGTTCCCCAAGGCACGATTCCACTCCCCAAAGCGGTAAAAGGCACGCGATCAATGATGAGCGCCACCATTTCATTCGAAACAACTACACACATTAAATGGCCCAGTGTTCCACGTTTAAAATGGCCCAACACCCCTGTATTAAATGATCTCACATAAGGTTCTAGAAATGGCCCAAATGCTTGTTCATTTATGGGTCCCAAAAGGTCAAGGAAATTGTCCAAAGCCCAAAAACATAAACATGGTCCAAAAGACCCTTAGTGTAATCCCAAAGACCCACCAGGAGCTCTAATGGAAGAATCCCAAAAGTCCACTAAAAACTCCAGAAGAAAAAACCCAAGAAACCACTAAGGACTTCAAGGGCAAACAACCTAGACCAAAATAATTATCCCCCAAGGCTGAGCATATTGACTGCTACTCAAATGCTCGGACCAACGTCTCCAAGGCCGAGCATATTGACTATTGCTTAAATGCTCGGACCAACGTCTCCAAGGCAAAACATATTGACTGCTACTCAAATGCTCGGACCAATATCTCCAAGGCCGAGCATATTGACTGTTGCTCAAATGTTTGGACCAACATCTCTAAGGCCGAGCATATTGATTGCTGCTCAAATGCTCGGACCGACATCTCCAAGGCTGAGCATATTGACTGTTGTTCAAATGCTCTGACCAATATCTCTAAGGTCGAACATATTGACTACTGTTCAAATGCTCGGACCAACGTCTCCAAGGCCGAACATATTGACTGCTGCTCAAATTTTTGACCTAACGTCTCCAAGTCCAGGCATATTAACCGTTGCTCAATTGCTTGGACCAACGTCTCCAAGACTGAACATATTGACTACTGCTCAAATGCTCGGTCCAACATCTCCAAAGTCGAGCATATTAGCTGCTGCTCAAATGCTCGGCCCAACGTCTCCAAATCCGGGCATATTGACTGCTCCTCAAAATGCTCGACCCAATATCTCTTAGGTTAAACCTCTACTATACTTCTTTGAACCACATAAATGTACTTAAGGAAGTGGGAGGCCTCTGATATGGCCAATAAAGTCACCCTCCAGTGAATTGATGACACATGGAACGATTCTCCTCCTATAATCGAATGACACGTGGCCACACCCACGAGCCACCTCCTAGTAGCCTGCTGACATGCAAGACAACTCTCTTCCAGTAACTGAACAACACATGGAACAAGCAGTTAACACAACTATCGTCACTCGTGGATTCCCATACATAAGTGTAGGCATGATTATGAGGACTAATCCACCTCTGAACACGCGATAGAGGTTCTTCGCCAGGGAAGCGAGATCTTAGGGATCACACTATTCCAGACACGTGATCGGCTTACCTCAAGAACACTATAAAAAGCCCAAGGTATGTGAATTCAAGATCATCTCCAACCTCAAACCCATTACTGAAACACTTGTATCCCAACTATATCTTCTAAGTGTCTTGTTCTAACAAAGACATCGGAGAGTCTTCAGAGGTACCACCCCCCTCTCCTCCGATGACTCTTTAGTTTACCTCTCGTTATTCACACAGGACGTCAGACATGGAACCTCTAGCTCAGCAGCAGGTTTTCGGCATCAGCTTGTACCTTATTCTATTCTTAAACATTTGACAGTGTTTCCATAACGAGTCGTGTTTTTGTGATGTTATTAGTATTGGTTCCATATTAGATGATGCCATTATTACAACCTCATATAACAACCTTAAACCTTAACAAATCATTGCGCAACAAAGTTGCTATGCTATACTAGCAACAAATACGAAGATAAAACACAATGCATAAATTAACAAAATTTGTTTACATTGAACTTTACGAAAACCAATATCAATGATTATGTTGAGCGAGCCTTCTGGTACCCGAATGTCTCAAGATCTGAGCGAACTGAGTTTTGAGCATCCTAGGACCCAAAAGATCAAAGACTTGACCCAGTTGTTGAGTGACCCAGGTCCCAAGACCCAAGCACCTCAAGACCCGAGAGTCTAGGTACCCAAGCATCCTGGGACTTGATCATCTCGAGAACCGAATGATCCGGGTCTCGAGCGTCACCTAAGTGACTGAAGACTCGAGGGACCAGAGATCTGTGTGACCCACCTGTACTTAACTCAATTATCCAAATGAATTTTTATTATTTTCTGTTTTTGAAAACTGTTCTTGAGCTACAATTATCCAAACATGTTTTTCATTTAAAAAAAAATATTTGAAATCAGTTTTCTATTTTCATTTTTAAAAACAATTTTTAATAAAAAAAATAAAAAATAAAGCTACTCCCAAACATGTCTTTGGTGTGCTATACCAAATCCAGTCTCTTCAAATCATTTTGCAACATATTGGAGTACATAATTTCTTTTTGAAACAAAGTACGGAGTATAATCAAATATGGTTTTTTAACATCATTATTTTCTCATTTTATTACTATAATCTTTTATGATTTAAGAAGCATTTGCTTTTTCTCTTCAAAATTCTTTACTATCCAACATCCATTTTTTTTATTTACAAAGTAAATACTTTATTTCTTCAATTTTTAATGTCATGTGCTGAGCTAAGAAAAATAAAAGAAGATAACAGAGAAAAACTTAACAATAAGTGTGAAAACCAGCTCTCCTTCAAGAAACACACTTTCGTTCTCCAAAGTAAAAAAACATCGAGAACATCTTGCTTATAGGGTTCAACTATTAAAATTTAAAGATATTTTCTGTTTAATGGTAGTTGTAGTTATAAATATGGAAACCCACACTTTCAGTAATAGTATCATAGTAAAAAAAACAATGAATTCTTTAGGTGTTGTTTTGGGTAAAAATTCACTTTCCAATCACAAAACAACACTTGGTATACCCAAGAGTAAAATGGTTATTTCGTCAACCAAGGATAAAATGATAAAAACTCACCTAAGATACCATCTATGAAATAAGGAAGACCAATTCGGATTGGCTCTGGTTCGTTGAGAAAATGTAGTTAAAGGAACTATATGCGGGGCAATTAAGCATAAATTGATACCGACTCCTCGAAATTTAGTAACTCCAACTCTGTTAACAATCACTTATGAATCCTTTTTTGGATAATACCCATTATATATCTCAAGTTTTAGATCGAACTAATCCATTGACACAAATAGTGGAAGGTTGACTGGACAAGCTGTTAATTTTTGAATACGAGATATAAATCCTACTCACTATGGGCGCATTTCCCCCATTGATTTGTTTGAAGGAATCAATGTTGGACTTATCGGATCTTAGCAATTCATGACAAGATCGGTCATTGGGGGATCTTAACACTTCATCCATTTTCCATTAACAAATTCAAATCATCTGCGTCAATAACTTTTTCTCCACCATTTCACTATAAAAAAGAATTCAGATTATTATAATTAGGTTCTGAAATCATCACTCTAATCTCTCTCTAAATAAAGTTTTCTTAATTTGTATAGTGTCCCTCAGAGATAGAATTTGGACCCTCACTTAACGTTTCCAAGTTTGTACTTAACTTTCAGAGAGAAAAGATCAATAAGCAAGGTTTTTAGCCTCTCACATGTTGAATACTAGTGGAGAAAAGATTATTGGAAAGTGAGGGTTGTTTGTCAAAATAAGTGAGATAGAGAGAAAGGCTTCAAGGCATGACCAGGTCACTTTCCTTAAGGTTAATTCTCCCCTCACGCTGCAAGAGGTTACCAACGAATTTCCTCTAAGATACAACAAAAATCTGATGTTATTCTACACTTTGCAATAGTGAAGAATAACTTACAGCAGCTTCTAAGATTTTATGGATGTATAACACTTATGTCTGGAAGTTTGTAAGATTTTTGGACATAAGCAAGTCAATATTTTTGAAATGAGAAGAAGAATAAGAGAGAAAAACTAGAAAATCTTATTATAATCAGTGTTCTATTAATTATAAAAATTAAACACATTTATATAGTGTTGAAATGAGTGTGTATTTCCATTAGAGACACCTTATTTTAGTTTAATTAAACTGAATACCAAGTGTTCTTTCACAAAGGACACTTACTATTATAAAACGTTATGAAAATTCAAAATTTCGAACATCCAGTCCATTGGACCATGTCTTCAGTAGACTTAAAAAGTTATAAAGAGTTCCAAGAATTTTTGTCCTTCCATCTAGTCGAATGAATGCTTCATACAATCTATTATATACACTATTCAGTCGACTATATGAAGCTTTTAATCGACTGTATCAACTCTACAATTGACTGTATCAAATCTCAAAAGCCAAAATTCGTTTTCCCTTTTTGTTTTATCTTTTCCTTTGATTTTCTAAAATATCCCTAACTTAAAAAAAAAAAAAAAAGTTTATTTGGAAAATCATCAACAATCCCCCACTATTTTCAAAATAATTTAACTCGTTAAGACCTTAAAAAACTGATCTTTTACTATCCATTGAAGTTCATACCTAAATGAAGATATCTTTTGGACTTGAATATTCTGTTAGTGAAAACAAATCAAAGTTAAACAGAATATATGATAGTATAATACTTTGAACAACAAATACTATTTGTTTAACTAGACATATCTCACACACGAGACTTCTCTTAAAATTTGATAGAAATTTTTGCCGACACTTTTGAAGGCCTTGTGTCATATATCTTATATCATGAGTGCTCTAGAGTCAAACCCTTGAACTCAATAAAAGCGATCACACTTCACACTCACTAGGTAAGTTTATCAAGTATGCTCTGTAATTTAAAGTACTAAAGGAAATCTTTTATAAGCTTATTAAGAACTAACAGTTCACCTACACTTTATCATTACGGTTCTAAGCATTATAACTCTTGGAATGGAAATATAAATCTAGATGCTACAATCACGACTAATGATATACTTTGTCTTATTGAACTCATGACTTAGATTTAGTAAGATTTGAGTCAGGGTTCCATCGTTGGTATTCATATCTTATAGGGATGACAATTTTGTTCAAAACCACGGGGTCCCACCCTGCATCGATTTTTGGGAAAATCTCTGCCTAGTTTGGGGACGAGGATGGGGACTGGAAAATTTTTTCCCTGTTGCCTTCACGAGGACGAGGATATAGGTACCCACCCTGAACTATCCTTGAATATAATTGTTATATCTTATGTGTCACACGACTCAGTGACTATAAACATTGTAACCCTAAATATCTCAGTCTTTCTCTAATCTCTATCTACTCTACTGACTCTAGTCCTCTACTCTCTCATTCTTTCTCTAATATCTGTAAGTTTCTCTTATTCTCTCTCTTTTCACTTCCTCAATCTCTCTCTCTCTTCACTTCCTCTATCTCTCTCTATCTCTTCACTTCTTCGATCTCTCTCTCTTGTAATGTATCTTCTCCCTTTAAATTGCAGGTTCTTCTTGTCGAGTCTACGTTCTCTCTCAAGATTCTAAACAAAGTTAAATCAAGGTCTAAACTTTACATCTTTGAGAGGATTTTTTGTTTGGGTGTTTTCGGCTTGATTTCGGCATCACCACAGGTATATCTTGCTCTCTATAAATTCTACTTGTTTTATTTTTATTTTTAATGTGATGTTTTGTTTCTCTCATATGTACTCCAAGACACCAAAAAAGTTCTATGTGATTTTTTATCCATGAAAATAGCTTCTGTAACTCCCCATTATGGCTAGTCTTTGAGTTCTTGTTTGGCTTGGTGGTTGAGATACTTCTAAACTTCTTTTTTAGGAACATCATTTTACTCAAGCTAGAAATCTTTAATCTGTGATTTCACGTCTCTATTACTTAAGCTGGGAAGAGTCTAATTTTATTTTTTTTCATTTTCTCAATAAATTTTGGGCTTGTTAACAATATGGGTTGTAGCCTGATTCTTCTTTCATAGGTAAAAATTCATGATGATAATTATATAATTTTTGTCACTTCAAGAAATTTGTATTCCTTTATTACATATTTGTAAGCTTTTGAAAGCCATGATCTGTTGTCCATTATCTATTTGGAGTTAAGTCAGACATGTATATATATATATATATATATATATATATATATATATATATGATTTTGACAACATAAAAAATGCTTTATTTAATTCTAATTTGTTTATTGTTTTAGATAAAAATGTCTACACAAAAACTTGTTAATTGTCGTAAGAGGTCTCATTAAACAAACATAACTCTTACACCAGTCAGCAGTTCCCTTCATAGTACACCAGTTAGTTCAAATGCAATTCCTTATTCAAGTCCACATCCTAATGAAATAAAGATAAAGCTTGCAAAGAATCCTGAGGACATGCCTACAGATGTTGCAGTTGAGACCGATGGAAATATAAGTAGATTAACTTCCGTTGCGTGGAACCATTTTAAAAGAATGAAATTTGGTGGTGTTTGGAGAGCAGACTGTATTTATTGTAAAAAGAATATTAGAGGAGATGCCAAAAATGGGACTAAACATCTACATAATCATTTTAGAGTTTTTACTTTGCGACCTGTTAGAGATATCAAGAAAAAAAACCATAGCACAAACAATTACTTCAAATTGCCAAGTTTATATTAGCACATATTCTTTTGATCAAGACCATGCAAAAAAAAAAAAGAGTTGGCTAATATGATTATTCTGCATAAGTATCCTCTTGCCATGGTTGAACATTTTGGTTTTAGAAGATTCATTAATTCTCTTCAGCCTTTATTTAAGTTGGTTTCTCAAAACACTATAAAGAAAGACATTTTAAGCATCTATGACTTCTAGAAGTCCAAAACAATGAAGAAATTGGAAAATAATCGAAGTAGGATTGCCATGACGACCGATATGTGGACTTCTAGTAACCAAAAAAGAGGATTTATGGAAATCACAACATATTATATTGATGATTCTTGGAACTTACATAGTCATATGTGAGTTAATTTTATATTTTATTTTTCTTTACTATGTGTATTATAAATTGTCTATTTTAACTTTATATTGATCATGCATTGATTATTCTATGTTTTGATTTTTTGTTTTAAGTTTATTTATGTGGCTTGCCCACATACTTCAGAAGTACTTTGTAATGTCTTGATAGAATGCTTATTGGATTGGAATATTGATAGTGTAGGTCCAAAATATACTATGGCAATACCCAAGAGGGGGGTGAATTGGGTATTAAAAAAATTAAATACTTTTTGCAATCTCAAATAACAAAATATATGCGGAATTAAATCTTTCTAAATTACTAGCACAAATATGAGAGAGTTTATTGCTTAATATAGAAATGATAATTGAATTATAAAATAATTAAGCAATCAATCTCATTTACTTGAATAATAAATAATTATAAGCAAGTAATTATGAAAGTAATTAAGGAGATAGAGTTAGAGAGATGCAAACTCGATTTATAGTGGTTCGGCAATATCGGAATCCTTCCGACCCTACGTCCACTCTCTTCAAGGATCCTCCTTGAAGTCTTTCACTAAACCAAGCAACTTACGGGTGTTGCTCAAACCGAAACACAAGCAACTTACGGGTGTTGCTCAAACCGTACAATCCTCTTCCTCTCGGAAGTAATCTCCTTCCTCTCGGAAGTATCCCCTTCCTCTCGGAAGTAATCCCTTTACAATAAAAGCTGTAAAGTAAATGGTAGAGAGACAACAAATGAAAGCTTATACAACTGAATAATGTCTCTCTTTCAAAGAAAAGCTTGAAGAATAGCTCAACATGAGTATTTCAAAGCTTTTTTGAGTTTCAAAGAATGAATGACTTGATTGTGTGTGTTCTTCTTTTTTTGAATGTCTTCTCCTCCTTGTTGAATGCTGAATTGAGTGGGTTTATATAGCAATCAATTAATATGGCCGTTTAGGACTTTAATTTGAAAAAGATTTACTTTAAAACGTTCAGATTTGGAGTCCAACGGTCATATTTTCGAACTACCAGTCGACTGGGTCGTGATACCAGTCGACTGGGTCCTCTTAAAAATTCACATTTTTGCTGCTATAGTGTTACCAGTCGACTGGTAAGTCATACCAGTCGACTGGGAACCTTCTGCCACTTTTACCAGTCGACTGCACTATTCACCCAGTCGACTGGGTCACTATTGGAGCGCTGCTACAGTGATTTCTGGATGAACAGTGTTTTCAGCATAATTTTCTTCATATTTCTTTATTCTTTTTGGATTTTTGAGTTCCAAAAAATCTCCTAATTCAATCAAACTTTCTTGCACATTAAACACACAAGTTAAACACTTCAAAAGTGTTTTGTTATCATCAAAATTAATCTAATCAATTTCTTGATTGAGGCATTTTTGATGATGACAAAACATATTACAAATTTAAGCATAATATGTGTGCTAGATATATGAAGAATGATATATTACAAATGCTCAAGTAATTTTAAGTATTGAGCCCAAATAATTTATTTGCATTTAATAAAATCACGTGGAGATTTTATATCTTCAATTAATTAAGACTATAAAATAAAATGCAATGCAAATATAATTAGCTCCTAACAATTGAAATGCTTACAAAGAGTATCTTAGGGTTCAAACCTATAATTTATCCCTATTGTCTTTGAAGTTGCATTTAAATTATTCTCCTTGAATTTGATCTTTTGGAGAGCTTATTGACTTTTGAGATCATCAACTTTGATTCACCAATTTCTACAATCTTGATCTCTTTTAATGTATAAGCACTATTAACAATCTATATTACTTAAGTAATATTCATTAGTGCTTAATTAAGATTTTTGTTACTATCAAAATCATTCAGGGTCAACAATCTCCCCCTTTTTGATGGTGACAAAAATCTTAAGAATAAGGTCTAACAAGATCTCTAATATTCTTATTTTTCTCCCCCTTTTTGTCATAATCAAAAAAGGGTGGATTTCAAAGAAGAGCTCCCTCTCAAAATATTCTATTGAAAATATTTTGATGAAACATATTGAGAAAATAATCGTTTTACAAGATATCAAGAAATATAAAACAATAGATTTGAACTCATTGCTTGATTTACCAATAGGTTTTCTCTTTTATCAGTAAATCAGATTTTCTCCCCCTTTCAAAAAGTCTAAAGTGATTATTTTTAACTTTCAAGAGAAATAAAATTGGATAAAGCTTAACAAACCTTATCGGTAGTTGATTGATTGAATAATCAAGACAAAGAGCTCATCAACTACTCAAAAAGATGTTCAAATTGGAAATATCTATAAGTACTTGAAAAAAAAAATCACTTCTCTTGCATATATGCACTGAAATATAATTTTCAATTATCAATGAAATATCATTTTCAGGGTATGTTAGATTCAATAATTAGATGATTATCAATTCAGCGCAAAGATAATCATTAATTTCAAACTCAAGCATATATAATAGAAAGTTTCATATTCAGCTCATGCTTGATAGATAAATAACTCAAAAATAGTTATCAATTCTAAATTCAAGCTCATCACTTGATTTATCCAACGCCAAATCAAAGAGAATTTATCAAAGAATAATTAATATTTGAGTATTAAATGGCTCCAAACAAAGTCTAGATACACCAGTCGACTGGGTAACACTTACCAGTCGACTGGAAGATTTGGCAGTGACTTACCAGTCGACTGGGTCATATTTACCAGTCGACTGGATAAAAGGGCAGTGACCTATCAGTCGACTGGGATAGAGTTACCAGTCGACTGGACCCTGAGTAAAATTTTCAGTCCTGAATTTTTTAGCACGATTTTGTTTATCTATGACATTTTTGAGTGAGGGGAATAATTAAACATTGATTAATACTCTATCACTCAATGTCAAACAGCAAATGATGAAATGAGATGCAATCAAACATTCAGTTTATCGAAATCAAGCAAACCCATCAACATTCTAATCTTACAAAAACTAGCTTCACTTAGGGGTTTTGTAAGAATATCAGTTATTTGATCTTCTAAATGTATGAATTCTAATCTTATATCACCTTTTTGAGCATGGTCTCTTAGGAAATGATGTCTAATCTCTATATGCTTGGTTCTAGAGTGCTGAATAGGATTTTTGGTTAGGTTGATGGCACTAGTATTATCACAAAATATAGGAATATTTTTGAGACTCATGCCATAGTCTTCTAGTTGTTGTTTCATCCATAGTACATGGGAACAACAACTGCCAGCTGCTACATATTCCGCCTCAGCGGTTGATAGTGCAACTGAATTCTGTTTCTTGGAGAACCAAAAAGTTAACATAGCACCTAAGAATTGGCATGTTCCACTTGTGCTTTTTCTATCTAACCTACATCCAGCAAAATCAGCATCTGTATATCCTACTAGCTCAAAAGATGATTCTCTAGAATACCATAATCCTATGGTCTGGGTTCCTTGCGGATATCTAAGGATTCTTTTTACTGCAACTACATGTGATTCCTTAGGATTAGACTGAAATCTAGCACACATGCATACACTGAACATTATATCAGGTCTACTTGCAGTCAAATAAAGTAAAGCACCTATCATGCTTCTATAATATTTAGAATCTACAATTTTACCTCCTTCATCAAGATCAAGTTTGGTGGTTGTGCTCATTGGTGTTCCAAGTGGCTTTGAGCTTTCCAACCCGAACCTCTTAAGTAGGTCTTTGATGTACTTTTGTTGATTGATGAAGACACCTCCTTTTAGTTGCTTGATTTGCAGTCCAAGGAAGTAGGTAAGTTCTCCCATCATGCTCATTTCAAATTCACCTTGTATGCACTTTGCAAACTCTTGACACATAGATTCATTAGTAGCACCAAATATAATATCATCAACATATATTTGAACTATCAAAGTGTCATTTTTGTGAGTTTTTGTGAAGAGAGTTGTATCTATTCTACCTCTTACAAAATCATTATCAATCAAAAATTTGCTTAGTCTTTCGTACCATGCCCTTGGAGCTTGCTTCAACCCATATAAAGCCTTAGAAAGCTTGTAGACATGATTTGGAAGACTAGGGTTTTCAAAACCAAGAGGTTGCTCAACATAAACCTCTTCTTCTATAAAGCCATTTAAAAAAGCACTTTTTACATCCATTTGAAATAGTTTGAATTTATTAAAGCATGCAAAGGCTAACAACATTCGAATAGCTTCTAATCTAGCTACGGGAGCATAGGTCTCATCAAAGTCTATTCTTTCTTCTTAATTATATCCCTTAGCAACTAGTCTAGCTTTATTTCTAGTTACTATTCCATTTTCATCCATCTTATTCCTATAGACCCATTTTGTTCCAATGATGGAATGATTCTTAGGTCTTGGAACTAGATTCCAAACCTTGTTTCTCTCAAATTGATTAATCTCTTCTTGCATAGCAATAATTCACTCATTGTCCTTTTCAGCTTCTATAAAGGACTTAGGTTCTACCTGAGACAGATAAGCTACATAATTGCAAATATTTATAATAGAAGAGCGAGTTCTTACCCCTTGTGAAGGATCACCAATTACTTGATCAATTGGGTGATAGTTCACATACCTCCAATCTTTAGGAAGTCCATCCACTTGTTGGCTTGTAGATGGTTGGTCCAAATTATGAGCTTCGAGCTCTTCATTTGCTTGAGTTGGATTCTTCTTCGGGTCAACAATGAGAGTAGGTGTTTCCTTTCTTGGAATAAAATCTGCATCATTATTAATGGAAACTTCTCTACTACTAATAGGGTTAGACTCATCAAGAGTTATATGCACAGATTCCTCTACTACTAGAGTTCTCTTATTGAAAACTCTATAAGCCTTACTCGATGTAGAATATCCTAAAAATATCCCTTCATCGGTCTTAGAATCAAATTTACCCAAATTAGTTTTATTGTTATTCAAAATGAAGCATTTGCAACCAAATGTACGAAAATAGGAAATACTAGGCTTTCTACCTTTCCATAGTTCATATGGAGTTTTATCAAGTATAGGCCTTATCAAAATTCTATTTAATATATAGCAAGAAGTGTTCACGGCTTCAGCCCAAAAGTATTTTGGTAAACTATTTTCACAAAGCATTGTTTTTCAAAATTATTCTAGAACTTTATTTTTCCTTTCAACAACTCCATTTTGTTGAGGAGTTCTAGGAGCTAAAAAATTGTGATTGATTCCATTCTCATCACAAAAATTTGAAAAGCTTTGGTTTCAAATTCTTTTCCATGATCACTTCTTATGCTTGAAATACAAATTCCTTTTTTATTTTGAACCTTTTTGCAAAACTTTTCAAAACCTTTGAAAGCTTCATCCTTGTAAGCAATAAAAATAACAAAGGTATATCTTGAATAGTCATCAACAATAACAAGAGCATATTGATGGCCACCTAGACTAATGGTACTTATTGGACCAAACAAGTCCATATGCAAAAGTTCCAAAGATCTTGTAGTTGAAACTACATTTTTTGCTTTAAAAGAAATCCTGGTTTGTTTTCCCGTTTGACAAGCATCACATACTTTGTCTTTTTCAAAATTGATTTTAGGAAGACCAATGACTAAATCTTTTCTTGAAACAATTTTCAGCAAGTTCATATTTACATGACCAAGCCTTCTATGCCGTAGCCATGAATTTTCACTAAAAGCAGGAAAACATTTTTCATTTTCAGAATGCAAAGATTTCAAATCAACTATACAGATATTTTCATGTCTATGGCCAATGAATTTGATCTTGTTGCTCTTGATGTCTATAACTAGACAATGAGAGGTCTCAAATGTGACTTTATATCCTTTGTCACATAATTGACTAATGCTAAGTAAATTTGGCTTTAAGCCTTGTACTAGCAATACATTATCTAAAGTTGAGAAATCATTACCGACTTTTCCATGCCCGATGATCTTTATTTTAGTATTGTCTCCAATGGTCACAAGTCCACCATCTCTTAGAGTTAGCTCCTTGAATACGCTTTTATCACCGGTCATATGCTTCGAGCAACCGCTATCAAGGTACCAACAGTTACCTTTCTCCTTGGTATGAAGGCAAATCTCATTTTTGTCGTCGATTGCCATAAGACATAGGTTGGCAATTTCCTCGCATTCGATCTCTTTATTCGAGGAGTCTTCTTCTTCTTCATCACCATCACGATTAAGATCTTCAATTTCTATAAAAGGTAAGGATGTGGTGGAACCATCGATTTTGTAATCCAAGTAGCTTTCATGCTTCTTGAGGGATTCCATAAGCTCTTCTAAACTTTCACTTGTAGAATGCTTTGTCAAAATAATTTTCCATTGATTTGACAAAGACCTAAGAAATATTCTCACAAGTTCAAGGTTAGAATAAATTTTACCCATGAAAGATAAAGTTTTAACAAGTAGGGTAAAACGAGTTTGCGAATCAAAAATTGATTCATTTTCATTCATTTTAAAATGCTCTAAGTCATGAACAAAGTTTTTTAATTTGAAATTCTTTTCTTGCTCATTTCCTCCATGTATGACTTCCAATAAATCCCAAATTTCATTTGCAGTCTTACATGAGGAAATTTGATCAACTTCATTTTGATCAAGAGAACTATAAAACATGTTCATAACTTTAGCATTTAGTTGAATGAATTTGCTATCATTTACATCAAAGTCATTTTCATTTTCAAGAATGAAATACCAAGCATAATAATCATGTGCTTGAATAAAAATCTTCATTTGAGCTTTCCAATGGGTGAAATTTGTTCCATGGAGAAGAGGAGGACTAGAAGGATCTCTTCCTTCTAAAAATATAGTTGCCATATGATCAACTCAAGGATATTAAGCCTAAAATTGAGAACGAGGCTCTGATACCAATTGTAGGTCCAAAATATACTATGGCAATACCCAAGAGGGGGGTGAATTGGGTATTAAAAAAATTAAATACTTTTTGCAATCTCAAATAACAAAATATATGCGGAATTAAATCTTTCTAAATTACTAGCACAAATATGAGAGAGTTTATTGCTTAATATAGAAATGATAATTGAATTATAAAATAATTAAGCAATCAATCTCATTTACTTGAATAATAAATAATTATAAGCAAGTAATTATGAAAGTAATTAAGGAGATAGAGTTAGAGAGATGCAAACTCGATTTATAGTGGTTCGGCAATATCGGAATCCTTCCGACCCTACGTCCACTCTCTTCAAGGATCCTCCTTGAAGTCTTTCACTAAACCAAGCAACTTACGGGTGTTGCTCAAACCGAAACACAAGCAACTTACGGGTGTTGCTCAAACCGTACAATCCTCTTCCTCTCGGAAGTAATCTCCTTCCTCTCGGAAGTATCCCCTTCCTCTCGGAAGTAATCCCTTTACAATAAAAGCTGTAAAGTAAATGGTAGAGAGACAACAAATGAAAGCTTATACAACTGAATAATGTCTCTCTTTCAAAGAAAAGCTTGAAGAATAGCTCAACATGAGTATTTCAAAGCTTTTTTGAGTTTCAAAGAATGAATGACTTGATTGTGTGTGTTCTTCTTTTTTTGAATGTCTTCTCCTCCTTGTTGAATGCTGAATTGAGTGGGTTTATATAGCAATCAATTAATATGGCCGTTTAGGACTTTAATTTGAAAAAGATTTACTTTAAAACGTTCAGATTTGGAGTCCAACGGTCATATTTTCGAACTACCAGTCGACTGGGTCGTGATACCAGTCGACTGGGTCCTCTTAAAAATTCACATTTTTGCTGCTATAGTGTTACCAGTCGACTGGTAAGTCATACCAGTCGACTGGGAACCTTCTGCCACTTTTACCAGTCGACTGCACTATTCACCCAGTCGACTGGGTCACTATTGGAGCGCTGCTACAGTGATTTCTGGATGAACAGTGTTTTCAGCATAATTTTCTTCATATTTCTTTATTCTTTTTGGATTTTTGAGTTCCAAAAAATCTCCTAATTCAATCAAACTTTCTTGCACATTAAACACACAAGTTAAACACTTCAAAAGTGTTTTGTTATCATCAAAATTAATCTAATCAATTTCTTGATTGAGGCATTTTTGATGATGACAAAACATATTACAAATTTAAGCATAATATGTGTGCTAGATATATGAAGAATGATATATTACAAATGCTCAAGTAATTTTAAGTATTGAGCCCAAATAATTTATTTGCATTTAATAAAATCACGTGGAGATTTTATATCTTCAATTAATTAAGACTATAAAATAAAATGCAATGCAAATATAATTAGCTCCTAACAATTGAAATGCTTACAAAGAGTATCTTAGGGTTCAAACCTATAATTTATCCCTATTGTCTTTGAAGTTGCATTTAAATTATTCTCCTTGAATTTGATCTTTTGGAGAGCTTATTGACTTTTGAGATCATCAACTTTGATTCACCAATTTCTACAATCTTGATCTCTTTTAATGTATAAGCACTATTAACAATCTATATTACTTAAGTAATATTCATTAGTGCTTAATTAAGATTTTTGTTACTATCAAAATCATTCAGGGTCAACAGATAGGAAGTTGTCCACAATGAAGATGTGGTGTTGCAATATTATGTTGGAAAAGCTTTCTAGTGATTCTCACTTATTAGATGGGAGATTTTTTTCATATGCGTTGTTATGCTCACATCTTGAATTTAATTGTAAGGGATGGTTTAGATGTGATTGGAGATGGAATTGAAAGAATACGTGACAGTGTTGCTTACTGGACAGCAACACCTAAAATGGAGGAAAAGTTTAAGGAAACCACTCGCCAATTGAGCATTCTTTGTGGCAAAGAGTTGAGTCTTGATTGCAAAACTAAGTGGAACTCTATATATTTGATGATTAGTGCTATAATGATTTATAAGGATGTTTTTGTTCATTTAAAATAACGTGAGTCACAATATAAATTCTTGTCAAATGAGAATGATTGGGAGATGGCGAGACAAATTTGGGAAAAAATAGAGTTGTTTTATAATGTCACAGAGTTGTTCTCCGATACTAAATATCCTACATCAAATATATATTTTCCTAAGATTTGTGAGATTAGGAAATCAATATCTGAGTGGCTCGTTTCTTCAAATGATGTAATCCATCAAATGGTATTGAAGATGATTGAAAAGTTTGACAAGTATTGGAATTTGATTCATGAGATTTTGGCAGTAGCAACTGTATTAGATTCTAGGTTCAAGATTATATTAATGGAGTTCTATTTTCCACAAATTTATGGAGAGGGAGAACCTGCTACATATCAAATTGAGAGGGTTAAGATGACTTGTTATGCTCTTTTGAATGAGTATCAAAGCAAGTCAAAGGGCAAGGAACCATGTAATAATTTTTCTCATCAGGTTCAGGTTCTTATGTGACAGAGTCTAATAATGGTGGAAAAAAGGATTTTTTGTCTAGCTATGATTTGTTTGTTCAAGGCAAAAACTCGATTGCAATAGTTAAATTAGAATTGGACCAGTATTTGGAGGAGCCTGTTTTGCCTAGAATAAATGACTTTTATATTTTAGCATGGTGGAGGACAAATGGGCTTAAGTATCCTACCCTTCATAAAATCACTAGAGATATTTTGGCCATTCTTGTATCTACTGTTGCCTCTGAGTCTACTTTTAACACTAGTGGCAGGTTTGTGAGCCCATATCGTAGTAGACTCCATCCAAAAAATTTAAAGGCATTGATGTGTGCTCAAGTTTGGTTGTGGGCTGAAATTAAAGGTATTTACATTTATTTGTCTATTTTTAAATTTTTTCATTCTTTTATTACGTGTCTAGTTACTTATACTTACTTGATATTATGTTCAGATTCTTGCTCGACAGCACATTTATGATGTTGCAGTATATTTGAGGATTTGGATGTGGATGAGGTAAAATCATTGATTCTTAAGTTACTATTATTATATTATTCCATGATCTTTTAAGTATTGATATTTACTTTTATTATTTAATATTTGCAGGAATCTGGTGGCTAGATTTTTTGATGCTTTAGTGGGGATGGATGGCACTTTGTTAGTGAAGACTGAAGAATGGATGAGAATGCTTGTTATCATAGCTTGTTTTTAAGTTTAGGATTTTGGAGTTAGACTTGCTGGTGGACTTCCTGGTGTGATTTTAGTTTTATTATGTAATTTTTGTTTTGTGATTGTGATTTGTATGAAAGTATATTTATGTTGTTTATTCAGGATTGAGGATATTATGGCTATGATAAAGACTAAGTTTAGATATTTTGTGGTGTGACGATAATTTTGCTATTCATGTGGTTTTTTGGCCTTTTATTAGGAGTTACAGAAGATGGGAAAAATTCCTCGTGGGGACCAGATTCACCGTGAAGAATCGAGATGGGGAAAAAAATTTCCCTGCCTTCATCCCTAAAGGCGGGGATGGGGAATTTTTTTGCTCCGTGAGCTTAATGGGGATGAGGATGAGAAATCCAACCCCACCCATTACCGACCCCGTTGCCATATGGGCTTGAGACCCATCCTTTGTGATGTTTTAACCACTTTCTCTCTTGCAAGTCCCTTGGTTAACGTATCCGCCAAGTTTCCTATGGACCTTACGAATTCAATTGTAATTACTCTATTGGTAATTAATTGTCTTACATAGCTATGTCTCAATCCAATATGTCTAGACTTTCCATTGTAGACATTTCTAGTGTTGCCTCACTATCACATCGAATTGAAATTGAAGCCATGGGTTTAGGCCATATACTCTAGTTTTGCTACTATTATCAAATGGTGTACTTACAGGTGTGCTTTCTAAGTGACCAAATTTCTTTATAATTGTCTTAGTGTAATGATATTGTGTTAAAGTTATGATATCATTATCCCTCATAATTTTGATACCTAAAATAACATTAGCCACACCCATATCTTTCATGTCAAAATTATCTGACAGAAATTTATTGGTATTTTGAACTTGTTCTAACTCAGTACCAAATATCAACATGTCATCTATGTATAGACATATGATAACACATTTACAATTAATGAACCTACTGTATACACACTTATCATATTCATTAATTCTGAAACTATTTGATAGTATTACTTGATCAAATTTCTCATGCCATTGTTTTGGGGCTTGTTTAAGTCCATATAAAGACTTAATTAACTTGTATACTTTATGCTCTTGTCCCTTAACTACAAAACCTTTAGGTTGACTCATATGCATTTCTTCTTCTAATTCACTATTCAAGAATGTTGTTTTAACATTCATTTGATGAATTTCAAGCTTGTATATGGAAGATTATGCAATAAGCATTCTAATTGTGGCTATCCTTGAAACTGGTGCATAGGAGTCAAAATAATTAACACATTCTTTTTTTGTAAATCCATTAGCCACTAACCTTGCCTTGAATTTATCAACTGTACCATCCACTCTTAATTTTCTTTTGAAAATCCACTTGCATCCAATGGGTTTGGAACCTGGTGGATGGTCCGCAAATTTCTAGGTTTTGTTCCTCATTATGGAGTCTATTTCGTCATTATGGCCTCCTTCCAAAATGCAACATCTTGAGACTTTATAGCCTCTTCATAAGTTTGTGGCTCAGAGTCAATATTCAAGACAATTGGAATAAAATTACTTATTGAGTTATTAGTTCCTTCTACCAAATACATGTAAAAATCGAGTTTATACATCTTAGGAGTCTTAACTCTTTTGTTCCTTCTAAGTTCAACTTTATTTCCATCTACTTCCTTCCTTGAACTTTGTTCTTGTTCATTACTGTCTGAAACAATCTTAGGAAGTGTCTTGAACCTATTTTCATCAAAAATAGCATCCTTAGATTCAATGATAGAATTTATTGAATAATAATTATTTGGCTCCACCACCATGAATCTATAAGCTTTATTATGAAGTGTGTATCCGAGGAAAATACATTATATTCCTCTCTCACCCAAGTTCCTCCTTTTTGGCTTAGGAACTCTTAATATAGCTCTACAACCCCACACCTTAAGGTAGTCTAGATTAGGCTTCATATTCTTCTGTAACTTATAAGATGTTACTTTATTTCTTTTTGTAGGGACTCTATAAAATTTGACAAGCCGTTAAAAAAGTTTTTCCCCAAAACCCATGTCCTAGACCAGAGTTGGAAAGTATGGCATTAACCATCTCTTTTATAGTTCTATTTTTCCTCTCTGCTACACCATTTTGTTATGGTGTATAAGAGGCGGTGATCTTATGAATTATTCCATAAGTCTCAAAATAAGTAGGATCATAATACTCACCTCCACTATCAGTTCTAAGACATTTAATCTTATTGTCACACTGAAGTTCTACTTCATTCTTAAAAACAGAAAAACTATGCATAGCTTCATCTTTAGAAAGTAACAAATAAACATAACAATATCTTGTACAATCATCTATGAAATTTACAAAATATTTCTTTCCTCTTAAAGAAGGTGTAGCATGCATATCACATAAATCACTATGAATTAAATCCAGAATTTTTGAATTTCTTTGAACACTTGGAAAATGTTTTCTATTGATTTTAGTGAGCATATATGTTCTGCAATTTTCCTAATTAAAATCAAACTTTAGAAGTAAATCTAACTTAATCATATCATTTAATTGTCTAGCATTTACATGTCCTAAACGATTATGCCAAAGTAAAGCAGAACAATCAACAAAATAAGCAGAAATCATACTCATATTATTAATATTGAGTTTGAACATCCCCCATACATATATCCCTTCCCAACAAAAATACCTCCCTTAGAGAGTACAAACTTATCAGCCTCAAATACAAGCTTGAACCTATTTTTGTTTAAGAGGCTACCAGAAACTAAATTCTTCCTAATTTCAGGTACATGATACACATCAATAAGGGTGAGGGTCTCTCCAGAAGTGAACTCTAGTTGCACTTTTCCATTTCCTATCACTGGTACAATGGCTCAATTTTCCATGTACAAGAAATTACCATCACCCATTGCTTCATAGTTATTAAAGAACTTTTATTTGCACACATGTCTCGTTGCACTAGAATCAATCCACCAAATTTTCTGAAATGAAATTTGCTTCAGAAATCATAGCCACAAATTCTTGTAGTGCTTTTCTCTTTTTCTTCAGCAAACGGAGATCTTTCTTAAAATACCCTGGTTTCCCACAATTGAAGCAGGAACCTTTAGTTTTCTTATTGTTAGAAAACTTTGCTGATTGTTTCTTTCTCTAGTGAGATTCTTAAGAATGCTTCTTTGAAGTGTCTCATTCTTCTATCTTATTAATCTTGGAGAGGGATTCTTCTTTGCCTTCTTTTTGCAAGTCCTCCTCAATATGGACATGGTTGGCTAACTCCTCAAGAGTTAGGTCTTCTTTTTGGTACTTCAGACAATTCCTGAAATTCTTCCACAAATGAAGTAATTCATCTATAATGGTTGTGACCGTTATGGTCTTATCCATTTTCAGATTATGTTGAGTAATTTGATCTAATATAGTTTTAATCTCACTATATTGATCCATAATACTACGAGTATCAACCATTTTAAAATTATTAAACTTTGTAATAATATAACGCTTACTTATTGCGTCCTCCTTCATGTACCTAGCCTGCAGTGTGTCCCACAACTCTTTTGTCGTCTTGACATTGTGGTAGGCATCAAAAAGGTTTTTGAACATGGCATTCAGGATATGACATTTGCAAATGTCATCATCCTGATCTCATTTCTGTCTATTTCTTGTCTGAGAAATTGGTTCATCTTCTGTAGGTTCGGTCCTTGGAAAATTGATGACATAATATACCCGAAGCGATGTCAAGATGAAGAACATCTTCTTCTGCCAATGATAAAAATTCCCTTCATCGAATCGCTCCAACTTGTTGAAGTCTAGTGCCATATCTCTCAACAAACTAAAGGATGTCATTTTGACAAACCAGGAATTAAACCTTAAGATTTTTTAATACTAGTGGGGAAAAGATTATTGGAAAGTGAGGGTTGTTTATTAAAATAAGTGTTAGAGAGAGAGAAGGATTCAAAGCATGACCAGATCAGTTTCTTTAAGGTTTAATTCTTGGTCTATCAAAATAACATCCTTGAGTTTGTTTAGAGATCATGTCACTTTCCTTAAGTTTTAATTCGTTCCTCACGGTGTAAGAGGTTATTGACGAATTTTCTCTAAGATACAACGAAGCTATGATGTTATTTTGCACTTTTCACTAGTAAAGAATAACCTACAGCAACTTCTAAGAGTTTATGGATGTATCATACTTATGTCAGAAAGTTTGCAAGATTTCTAGACATAAGAAAATCAATATTTTTGAAAAGAGAAGAAGAAAAGAGAAAAACCAGAAAATCTGATTGTAATCTTTGTTCTATTAATTATGACAGTTAAACACACTTATATAATGTTGAAATGAGTGTGTCTTTCCATTAGAGACATCATGTTTTAGTTTAAAACTGAATTAAACTGAATACCAAGTGTTCCTTCACAAAAAACACTTCTTTTCACATTATTATAAAACAATATGAAAATTCAAAATTTTTGAACATCCAATCCATTGGACCATGTTTTCTGTCAACTTTTTTGAGGAATTTTTTTTCCTTTCATCCATTCATCGACTACATATACCATTTAGTCAACTGTATGAAGCTTACAATCAATTATATCAACTCTCAAAAGCCAAAATTCATTTTCTTTTTTCTTTTCTCATTTCCTTTGATTTTTTAAAATATTTCAAACTTAAAAACAAGCTTACTTCGAAAATCATCAACATCACACTATGTATGCCCTGCCCCTTTTGTCACCCCTTTTGTTAACAGGTACAACCTTTAGTTTCTTCATGTGTATAAAGATCAAGTTTTGAGCTTTTATTTGATAGAGGAAATCTTATATTAAAATAAAAGAAGAAAAAAAAAGAAGTAAATTGAGACATACTATATGTCACTGAAAGAGGTAAAGATATGCACAGTGAACCGAATGGATTCAGTTTTCATATTGTTATATATTAACACATGCAACTGTCAAATACTTTTCATACTTTGATAATGATTGTGTCATTGTATATTTTCAGAACATGAAAATAATCTGAGGAGTTGTTATACACTACAAGATAACTCGCACACGCTGGTGCTTTTTTAAGCATATTTCGGTGTTTTAAAGTGCCGCAATATGTGATATCGAACCAAACACCAGATAAAGCATCAGTATATATGGTGTCGCAATGCCAAAGTTGACACTAGGCAAAAGCGCCGCAATGTGCATAATTTTGTGGTGCTTTAAAGCGCCAATATTTTGTGGCACTTTGAATCACCATAGTGTATTGGTGCTTTGAAGTGCCACAAAATATTGGCGCTTTAAAGTGTCATAATACGATAATATTGTGACACTTTAAAGCGCCAGAATACACATGGCTTATGTTTTTGCATTATTTTGGATTTAATATCAACACCTACTATATATATATATATATATATCATCAAATTCATATAAATTCAAATACCAATACCTAAGTCATTTCATAACACAAAAAAACATTCATAGTTAACCATGTAAATTCATACACAACCAAGTAATTGAATGAAGTCTCAATAAATCTTTTAACTATCATTACACTTGAAATCAAATACGAGATCCTTCAATAACTAACCACTGCAATAAAGACTTGAGCTCATTCATTTGGAACTGTATACTAGTCATTTGATCATCGTACTTCGTCGTTATTTCTTGAATCTGATGCTCATGCTTTTTATTGATTTCTTCTATTTGTGCTTTCAAATTATGTATTTCTTCAACATAAGCTCCATTGTTTCCCATATCATTCTTAATTTGAGCTAAAAATCTAAACACACCGGTGGGATTAACTCCAAACCCTTGACCTCGTACACGTCGAGAACTCTCTTCAGCAATAAGTTCCGTGA
The DNA here is from genome assembly GCA_023935145.1 of Bretschneidera sinensis. Taxonomy (NCBI): domain Eukaryota; kingdom Viridiplantae; phylum Streptophyta; class Magnoliopsida; order Brassicales; family Akaniaceae; genus Bretschneidera; species Bretschneidera sinensis. The sequence continues at coordinate 22,390,299 of CM043703.1, forward strand.
AGACTTCATTTTGTATTTGTAAATTACTACTAGCATCAGAAGATCCTAAAGCAGCAACAAGTTCGACCACACGAGCTTCAGCAGTCTCCTACAATTCAGAAATAACAAAGATAATAAACAAACTCCCCCAAAGAGTGAGTAGCTATTTGCAATGAAAGTTACATAAAACAAAAGAAACAAAAGTTAAGCAATCAGATTTTATAGAAAAAATGGTAGAGTTTCCCCTCTTTTTCCATAAAACCTCATGTAAAAAAAGAACAAAAATACAATCCAAACAAAGTAGCCACAACCATCCATATAGATCATTACAATAGCTTTGATACATCATCAGGAATAGAGTCAAAGTATAAAAAAATAAAAATAATGAAACGTATTATGCCTAATCATGACAATTGGAAACTCTACTATCATATTGGGTCTTTTCCCGGCTCATGCTATCTCGACATGTTATTGCATCTTGAGGTATTTCCCTTGACCCTCTACTTTGTCCTTTGCTTTGCCCCATCACTTTTTTATATGTTTCTCATGTTGTTAATTTCTGTAATGGGCAATGCTAAACAATTAAGGCCAGTTCTGAAGCTTGTTCTCTATATTTGCCTTCTAGTTTGCTTGATTATGTGGCCAGTGGTTGGGATTGTTGGAAGTATATTAGGGGGAGCCTTGTATGGATTTTTTTTCTCCAATATTTGCCACATTTGATAGTGTTGGAGAGGGGAAGACTAATGTGTTTTTCCATTGTTTTTATGCATTTCAAAACTATCCTACTTCTGATAGTTTATTATTCATACTTTTCTCTTTTTCTCTTGCATAAGGGAAAATTTTTATCATTACATTTATAGGATGGAATTTAGAGCACCGTCAAAGGCAACTTCACTGTTGTTAGGGATTTTAGAGATGTTTGTTTCCATTCCTATTTATCGCTTATGGATGACCTGAGACAACAAGGGCCTCCAGATGGAAAATATTATTAGATCAGGTTTGTTGTTTGTGCTTGATGCTGAAAGCTTGTTTCTTGTTTAGGACCTTATGGTGTTAGTAACTTATTCCTTCATTGATTAAAATTTATTCTTTTATACACAAATCCTTTATGAAATCCTAGTAGGCATGTGATTTTATTCTCAGAAACTTATATGAGGAAGACTAGCTAAAAGATCATTCAGTTAGCCATGGATTGACTCTACCCCACAAAGGTAGAAGTAATATGAGCTAGAAGTATTGGACTTAGTATAGTACTATGTTATTGTAGTAGCTGAATTTCACTCAAAGTCGAAGGTATTTTTTTTATAATTATCATAGGTAAAATGCTGATGAATGGATACAAGATACTTATCTATATTTGTTATTTTGCATGTTCAGAGGTGTTTTAAACTCACATATAGGTGGCCACTGCATTTGGCCCTTACATTGTTTGAGAAAGCACAAGTAGAAGACTTTGGTCTTCTATATTTATATTTCTACATAGAATAGTTGAGGAAGCACATGATTCCTGCACAGGGCTTGTTGCACCAGCCCTTGTACCTGCATAGGGCTTGCTACCCCTATACAAGGGCTGCTGCAGTAGTCCTATGATATTACTACTCTGGTCAATCTAGTCAAGTATTTGAGAATTAGTTTTTTTGAACTTACCACAAATTTTCTTGATGCTTCATCAATAAAAGCTCAATCCTTGCGTTTATGGGTTTCAGTAAAAAAACTTCACGCTCCCTAGTTCAGTTCCATGTTTCATCTCTTACCATTTATGAAAATAGTTCAAACAATGACTCAATACACTACATCTCAAATGAAAAATTGGATGAGAAGTAAATCAACTCACATATTCATCCATTTTTCTAGCAAAACTCTCTTATCCGGAAGTATAAGGACATTGCTGCTGTCCCTATCATAGAATATTTCTACAACAACCATAAACCAATTTGACTAATCAATCATTAAAATAAAATAGAAACAATAAGAATTCTAATTAACATAATTAAGACCCAATCCTTTGAAAATCTTCATGGCTTCATAATAATTCGATGGCATTGGAGCACACATCGGAAATGTCATGTTGATAAACTCAAGCAACATATTAAGAGATTTACCAGACCACTCATTCAAACATTTGATGCGTAGTAGGTATAACATAAAAGTTAACTTTGTGAAATTCTGACAACCCGGATAAAGTTCATGATCATAACCTTTCATAAAATTTTGATATTGAGTCGTCTCGTCAATAGCAGAATGAACTGGATGTTCGACATGTAAAAGCTCACCATAATTATTGACGTCAAACACTCCATAGGCCTATTGCTCTTCACCTTGCTCATTTGAAGATCACACTTCGATTCCTTCACCTAATGGTTCATTGTTTTGGCTTGCACAAGTAACCTCGAAGGTACCTCAGAGCAAACCCAACATGTCATCTCGTTCCATGAAGCCAACTGGAACACTAGTGGGTTCTAAACTAAAGGGAGATTGGTGTATACAAGAGACTTTCTCACAATGAAAAACGCACTCGTTGTAACCTAGACTAAACCCATTATACAATAGATGCTCCTTAACAACTTCTGGTTCGAATGAAGAACAATTACCACATCTCCTATATGGACAAACAATACTACCATTACCACAAGCTTTTTGACACGCAAATATAATGAAGTTTGCAACACCATCCCTATAAGCTTTACTCGACCTCGGTTTATCTATCCAACTTTTATCCATTTTAAGATGACACCAATAAACTTCCTTAAAATAATATAAATAAAGTTAGAATTGAACAATTTTAGATAAGAGAAGGCATAATCATAAACTTAGAATTGATTACTAAGTTGATGAACTGAAATAAAGAACAACAAATTGATATAATTATCATATGAGTGTTAGATAGGCATTGCACGGGAGCAGCTCCAGCCACCCCTTCACAAGTGCTGCTGTGCAGCAGCCCCTGCACATGTGCTGCTGTGCAGCCACCCCTGCACAGGTGCTACTGTGCAGCAGCCCCTTCACAGGTGCTGATGTGCAATAGCCCATGCACAAGTTCTACTGTGCAGCCGTCCCTGCACAGGTGCTGCTGTGTAGCAACCCATGCACAGATGCTGTTGTGCAGCAGCCCATGCACAGCTTATCAGCCCAACCTAACATAAACATACATTCAATTTATAAAAACGAATAAAGGTGTCAACTCAGACAAGAAGGCTCATCTTAATAATCAGTGAATGGAAATAAAAAAGAAAAACAAACAAATGTTAACAGCGAAGAGATATGCAACAAAAAAAGAGAAGACACTTAAGGCATACAATTAAGAGCCAAGACTAAAAAAGTGATTAGTTGGTCTTAAGTATTTAATTTGCAATGCACTAATTTCTCTTAATTCTGTTTTCCTAATTTTGCTCTGGCAACTATAGCAACATGCAAGTATACTTTCTTTAAGGGTTGTTATCACTAGTTTTACCAGTTTGACCACTAGTTTTAAGGGTTGTTATCAGCTAATCAATTCTTTTTTTTTTACACTTAAACTTTATTATGAAAGTGATACTTTCTTTTATCTGTTCTATTCTATTTTGCAAGTATAATCAGTTGCAGGCCATTACTTGGTGAGCTCACAAGTCATCGCATTTATAATTAAGGATGTATAATAAAGCTTAAACATCTTTACTAGAGTACTAACCTTCAAAGATAATTAAGGATGTATAATAAAGCTTAAACATCTTTACTAGAGTACTAACCTTCAAAGCCATTAAAAAATCCAAGAATCCAAGGAACCAGTACACTACAGCAAAGAACATCTCAAAGGGTTAAAAACAAAAGCTACACAAAAGCCCCATTCAAGCACATAGCCATAACAGCTAGCCAATTAGAAAACCCAGGCTGCACATTTTCATTAAAATAAGGAGATTGATGGCACATCTACTAGCAGTTACAATTCAGTATATTAAAACAACTTATTTTGAATCTCCAAGAATGGAAATCTAATGCAACTATGCTTCTTTATAAATTGCTCTTTTCCCTCCCACTATCCCTAAGAAGAACAAGTATGGCCAATAATCCCCAATTCGACAAGCTTAAATAACTAAAAACCAGGAATATTACATGGTATCAACAAGTATGGCCAATAATCCCCAACACGATTATTTAAACTACTTCTAATGGTCCACATCAGACTGTATAAACCATGAAGATAATTTTGTGGTTCCTAAATTTTATAATTTTGATAGCTAGAGAAACCCAGTTTAGATTAAAAAAAACCCAATGGATATTATCGCCAACTTTCTGCAAATACAAGCTCATATCACAAGTTTAATTAATTAATATCTAATCTGCTATTTCCAAATCTACCAAACCTCATTAGCTAGCTAGCTCTGTGATTTACAAAAATCTTGCTAAATCTTTGTGATCATCATGATGATCTTAATAAATCATTGGACTTTAATTAATTGTGTGTGGTCTATGTTAAACACATGATAATAGCTAGTGGCCTAACACAATCAATACACTCCATACATTAAGATATGATACTGTAACTAAATTCATCTTAATTAATACTACTACAAGTCTTGATCTAAGCCATTAAAATTCATTAACGCAAGCTAATGTGCACGTGATGTGGATATGTAGTGAACCCAGAAAGTTGAATCTAAAGGGATAAGTAGATTCAAAATCCCACTGGTGCATTTTGTGACATGTGGGTCGATTCATATGGGAAATGTTGCTGTTACTTACTTCCTTTCTTACATTTTTATTTTGTTCTTGTCACTCACCAACATGAGAGAGAAATGAAACAGTGAAACATAAAACCATGACTTTAATTTGGTTGGGGTGGTGATGACAAATCCACCCCCCACCCCCCCATCTCTCTGTCTCTTTTTCTCTCTCAAGTGTCAAGTGTGTAGCACATTCCCTCATACCGAAAAGGAACAAAGATCAATTGACAAAAAAGAATAAAAGGTAACCCATCATGCACATTTCATGAATTTTGAAAGAATTCAAGTCCATACGAAATATAACAAGTACACAACCTACTTATTTATTGAGGCAAATTAAGCTTAAACATAATTTCACCTCCATAAATAAATAAGTTATGTTGATTTTACCATAACCTTCTTTACCTCATGCTTTCATATAATTCCAAGCAAAATCAGATGACACAAAAAAGAAAGAGAAAATAACAAAATAAGCTTCCAAACTTTAACAGAAATTGCCATGCAATTTTACATTAATTCAACCTGCTTGCAGATAGCTGTAATCATCGTCAATCACAGAACTTTCTAATTAACAGTGCAAGTTCCAGCACCAAGACCAAACGGAATTGATTTTCATGTTACCCTTACAACATTGAAATTCTCACATCCTTCCCTAGGAAATACTAAATATCCTTTTCTTTCTATATAGATCAGAAGGAAGAAGAGAAAAACTTTCCCCCAATTTTCCCGCTAACCCAAACAAATCTAAGAAAGCAAACGGAGTGTATAAACATACAAACTACAAAAGGCACAGAAAATCCTAAAAGACTACTGCAGATCGAAAGAGAGATTAGAGATGAAGAAGCAAACCTCGTTGATGAGGAAGAAGGCACACTCGATATCTGCGCGCGAACAAATCTACCAAACCAAAGAGAATACAAATTTACTACCAAAAACACTGAAATCCTAGAAGACTACTGAAGATCAACAGAGAGATTAGAGACGAAGAACCAAATCTGGTTGATGAGGAAGAAGACACGCTCGGCAGAAGGTTCTGAAGTCTAGGCGCCGACAAGCCTCTGAAAAATTACTAAAGCAGACACCCGAGCTTTTTAAGGCGTTTAAAAGCGCCAATATATGGCTAGCCATGTGGCGTTTAAAAGTACGCTCTTTCGTAGCCGTAGTATGAAATAAGTTTTAGTATAATTCGATACTTTCTAGCGTCAAAATATAAAATAAATCTTGAGCATATTTCGATATTTATAAGTGTTACAGTGTAAAATGGGTTTCGAATATTACAACACTTAGAAATGTCAATAAATTCTATCTTAATTTTTTGTGACGCTTCCAAAATAAAACACTAACAAAAGACACATGGTGGCACGTGTATGAAGCGCTGAGAAATGCTTTTTATCTTGTAGTGTTAGCTTCGTAAAATAACATTTGTGACTAACAGTTTTGAGTTTGCCAAAATTGAATTAGTTTTTGTTAGGGGTGAGTATGGATTGGTTTGGGTCGGGTTATCCTAAAATTTTAACCCAACTCATTCATACCGGGTTGAAAAAATCTCAACCCATGAACCCATTCAACCTCAACCCAACCTATTCTAATCAGTTTGGATCGGTTTGGGTCACCGGGTTGATATATTTTTTTACTAAATAATTAAACCATACATATTACATAACAAAAAAAATACTCTATTAAATCCAAAACTAAATCCATTAATATTAAAAGTAAAATATGTGTGCATAATAGCACAAAGAATATTTGATAACATGGAAAAGAGAAAAATTGTCTTATGGGCTACAATGGTTGTAGGCAATACTAAATTTGGTTTTTTGAATACTGCTAATAATTTTTTCGATGACATGCAAGAGAAGGATGTTGTGCCATGAAATGCCATAATTGGAGGCTACATTGAAGCCAAATTTGGTAAGGATGTTTTGGTAGTGTTTCATAAAATGCAAGCGGGTAATATAGAGCCTAATAAAGTGACAATGGTCAATTGCTTATCTGCATACTCACAACCTGGAGCCCTTGATGTTAGAATATGGATTCATTGTTATATTGAAAAACACATTCTTCATCTGAATGTTACACTCGGAACTACTTTAGTTGAAATGAATTTAACTTACTTTAAAAGACTGTTCAATTACGAATGAAATTTGGATTTCTGGACAGTTACTAATAATATATTTTAATAACTCAGCATTTGTTGGCCGTGCTAGTGCTTTCTCACTAATCAATCTAATTTTTGAACTATACTTTAATGCACTTGGAAGTGACATAAGGGCTCTTAGAATGTCACAAAGAGGCAAATTGAATGGTTCGATAATGTTTGCATGAAAGGCTTCCAACAAGTTTGTATTATTAAGCTTTATTATATATTCAGCATTCCTTCCATCAACATTATGGTATATCTTTTTGGAATATAAGTTTATCTGTATACATTGATCCCGACTGTAATCTTGTAGGTTAGTTTTAATTTCTATGTTTATTTTATAATTATAACGGAACAGGAAATCAAAACTTTGTTAGCATAAGTTAATTGTGCATTAATTTATTCTTATTGAAGTTATGCTTAAGAATAATTATGAAAACTATTTCATAACTCGAAACCAGTATTTGAAACTAAAATCTAGGTAATTGAAAAATATGAGACTTGTTTGGACATTGAAGTATTTACTATGTATAATTTTGCACACTAATAGTAATTAGAATGAACATTTTATGATTATATATTTTAAAAATATACTATAATTATTTATACGTTATTTTATATTCAATAAATATAAATTATATAATTATATATTTGATCGGGTTACCGGTTTGGGTCGGGTTAAAAATTTTGAACCCATGACCCAACCCAACCCACCAAGTTCAAAATATTTTCAACTCAACCCAACCCACCGAGTTCAAAATATTTTCAACTCAACCCAACCCACCGAGTTCAAAATATTTTCAACCCAACCCAACCCAATATCTAAAAAGACACAACCCAACCTAACTCATTATATCGGTTTGGATCGGATTCGCGAATCAACCGAGTTCTATACTCACCCCTAGTTTTTGTTGAGCTAAAGATGTAGACTTCACATGGCTCGGAAGGAAAGTGATTATGGAGACCTAAGTCTTTTGCTCTGATAATCATAATAGTATTGTTGAATTGTGGGTTGTTCGTCAAGGAATTATTCTAGCAAAATCAATTGGAGTTCAAAGAATTATAATTGAAATTGACTCATTAATGAATTTTGTTTTTCTTTGTAGGCAATGGGAAACAATAGAGGTGAGACAACTTTGTCGACTGTCAAATATTCTTGACTAGTTTTATTGAAATTAATATCTTTTTTTGTTATCGAAAAGTCACTTGAATGATAGATTGTCTTTATTAACGTTGGTGCTTTAAATATTTGTTTTGACTTAGTTTTTGACTAACTATTCATGTACTTAATGTCGTTTCTCGATATTGATATTACATTTTATCTCTAGCTCTGATACATAAAAAGAATAACTTATTTTCTATAGTTAATTATTCTTAAATAAAGTTTGAGGAGTTTTTGATGTGAAAAAAAAAATTTCATCTCTTTCTCCGTCACTGCAACCAAAAAAAAAAAAATGATTATGGAGCCTTCATCGTAATTTCATGATTTTGTATATTAACACATCATTTTGGTTGCAGATGAGTGTAGACTATTTGCCCTTTTGTTACAGCTCGCATTCATCTAATACCCTCTCTTCATCTTTGACCCCATTTCGAAAAGATGAAAAAAAAAAAGGCTTGCATTCATCTTGACAAATCTAACAGAAAATACCCACATTTGTAATTTTTCTTCAAAAAGGTTTATCAAAGGCATCTAAAATTTCTTCTCCAATAGAATTCTTGGGCACAAAGGAGGGAATCTTATGCTAAAAGTGAAGATAGAGTGGGAGGCATGATAGTTTCCTTTTGAATTAGTTATTCTTTTCTTTGACAAAGACGCGTCATTATTATTTTGGATGGTAATGATAATGAAATTATTTTAAAATGGAGATGAAATGATTTTTATTATATTAAATATAATGAAAAAAATAAATTGTTTTTTAAAAAGTAAAATGAGATATTATTTTTTTTTATTTTTTTATCTCGTTATTTTCACCAAACATAAATTGTTTCCATTATAATTTTGTAAGAATCGTCAAATATTTTAACTAGTTTTTTTTTATGAGAAAATCAATGATTTAGTTCGCCAGATAATTTTCACCTACCACAACCATAAAAGAATGGGGGAAATCTTTCTTAATTCTTTTTGGCATGATTATAAGGGCAGGAATAGAAGAAAAAGAAAAGCATGTTCAAGACTATTTAGTTCACCAATAACCCATTATGTTGTTCAATACCTTTTTTCTTTTTTCTTTTTCTTTTTCTTTTTCCTTTCTTGTTAAAGGAAGAATTCCACTTATCAAGAACATGAATATATAACGTTTATACATTTATTTGCCTACTCTGCTGCAATAACTGACAGTCCCACTGGAGACTAGCAAGTGGTCATGCTCGATACAGAAGATCCTTCATCATTCAGTTAATGTCTTTGCAAAAAGTCAATAGTTGGTCTAAATGATGATTAAAGGAAATGGTTTAAAGCATGAGTAAGAATCACGTGAAAGAAAGCAATTAGCAGATCAATTTGTTTAATTATAGCATGCAACTGTACCCCCCTCTTTACTTTTAAAATGTCAGAACTAGTAAAGTGGGTTGCAAACAAGCACCCATTCACTGTCTTTGTTAGCAAACCGTTTTTACACTTGCAGTTGTTTCAAAAGTTCAAATCCTTCCATAGTGGCTAAAAAGAAGGAAACCTCTCTCTCTCTCTCTCTCTCTCTCTCTCTCTCTCTCTTTGAACTTCCATAAAGCACACATACCACAAACCACCAGTGACCAGTAACATCATCACATTCAAAAGAATCAGAACAAATGTTAACTTCCTCAAATCTCTTCCTTCTATGTATACTCGTTTCCCTCTCCTTTACAGGTATTTCTCTCTCTGTCTCTCTCTATCACACACAGAGGACCATTTTGTACCAATTTCTAGGTTTTAACTAGTATAAACCTCTATTTTCTGTCATACCCATCATAGAAACTTAATTTTTTTTTCCTCTTGTTATCTTCTTGCAGATGGCACTCAACTTATAATTGTAAACAATTGCAAAGAAATTATATGGCCTGGAACCCTTGGCTCTGCAGGCCATGAAACTCCAGTAGAAGGCGGCTTTCATCTCTACAGTGGCGAGCAAACAGTCCTTGAAGTCCCCGACAAATGGTCAGGCAGAATCTGGCCAAGACAAGGCTGCTGTTTCGATGAAAAAACTGGGAAAGGCTCATGCCAAACAGGGGACTGTGCAGGCCTTTTACAATGCAAAGGCACTGGAGGAAAACCACCAGCAACAGTTGTTGAAATGACTTTTGGGACCCCAAAATCCGCCCTGCATTTCTATGATGTGAGTCTGGTGGATGGGTTTAACGTTCCGGTCTCAATGGTGCCTGTAGGTGGTGGGGCTGGTTGCGGAGTTGCTGCGTGTGAGGCTGACTTGAACGTTTGTTGCCCGTCTACGTTGGTTGTGAGACGACAAGGCAAGGTGGTGGCCTGCAAGAGTGCCTGTTTGGCTGCAAAATCAGACAGGTATTGTTGTACCGGGGAGTTTGCGAATCCTAAAAGTTGTAAGCCTACCGTGTTTGCTCATCTATTTAAGGCAATTTGCCCTAGGGCTTACAGTTATGCATTCGATGACTCTACAGGGCTCAAGACTTGCAGGGCTCCTCGCTACGTCATTACATTTTGTCCTCCTAATTGATGGATTAATCTTTTCTTAGAGTTGCTTGTAGCTAGTGTTAAATACTGGGTTTTCTACTAATTGTTACTCAAGTTTTCATTCTGTAATGGGGGGTAATTGTAAGTTTGCAGTTCAATTTTATCTTAGTTGAAATTTGGCTTTATTGACAAGAGATACCCCCAGACTCCTACAACTATGCTTTTCAACTCTCATTGAATAGCCAAAAATAATAATGAACTCGTTGGGCTTCTTAAGATTTATACCACTCGAGCCTGATTTTTAAGACTCAAGATTTAGCCAAAACCTCCTCGGCTTGGCTTACTAAGATATCCAATATGAAATTAGAAGTTTCATATGTTTAACATAAAAAGTTAGCAAGTCAAACCAGAAGCAAATCTCCAAATCATTCTTTAAAAGAATCTTAAAAGAAGAGGCAGTGACAGATTCCAGAAGTTTTAACTTAATAGACCAATTTTTTTCATCAACTTGTATAAAAATGCCTGAGCATAGAGGAAGATATCTGCGAAGTACAAATAGATTCAAAATTTGGAAAAGGAGAATCTTCACTGGTACCTAGCGTTCAGGATATGCTAAGGAATAAGGATTCACTATCAGTATATTCCCGCTAGATACGTACAACAATTCAATGACAGTAGAGCGATGGTATTTTTTTTTAAATTACAAATACATTGCGGGTTGACCTTTTCGAACTTAAAGTCAAACCACATTATATTTTTGTGTATTTTTTTTATTTGTAATAAAATAATAAAATTTTGATAAAGTTTTTTTTTCATGTTCAATATTGAGAATTATAAATCTTTCAAATCATTGCAATGACCAAATAAATTTAAACATGATAACTTAATCTCAATCAAACAAAAAAAATCTTTTAACTTTTATATCTTTTATAAAAAATTTAAAAGTCAAGTTATTTGGTTATCGCAATGGTTTGGGAGTAGAGGTGGCGAAATCTAACTCGACTGAATTAACCCAAAACCCTACTTATTCGAAACCCAAAAATATATTAAAATAATGTGACTTGAACCCTTGATTTGAAACCGAGACACCAGAAACCCTAAATGAATCGTGCCCAAAACAACTTGAAATTACCTGAAACCCGAACTGACTCAAGCTAAAAATGACATGAAACCCGAAATGACCTAAATCTGAACGATCTAAAACCTGAAAAAACCTTAACCAAAACCCGACTTGACCCAAAACCCAAAACAATCCGACTCAAAACCCAAATTAACCCATTTTTAAATCAAGATTAACTTGATTTGATTCTTTATATTAGACTTTATTATTTTAGGCATTTATAGGGATTATGATTTGAGCTTTTATATCCCAAATATTTATAAAATCAAAACTACATGAATTTGATGCATCGAAAAAATAGGATGCATGTCAAAATAATAAGCCTTGTCAAAAAAAAATCTTATGAAATAGTTATATGATTTAAGTTAGATTACAATTTAACTATCAAATTGAATAGATTCTTTTATATTGAAATTTTATTTTAAAAATTTACGTTTAGTTTTAATTTATTAGGTTTTATTATTTTAAAATTTATAAAGTTTATGGATTGGGTTTTATATCCCAATTAATTATAAAAACAATATTACTTTTTATTGGACTTTATTATTTTAACCTTTAAAGAGTTTATGGATTGTGTTTTATATCTTAATTAATTACAAAATCAAAATTATGTAGTTTCATGTTTAAAATTTAAAAAAATGACACATGGCATATCTAAACGCTTCTCAAAAAAATATTTTCAAATAAATAAACTTGTAAATATATATTTTGCATGTGTTTTATAAGTATTTATATGATAAAAATAATATATATAAGAACTCTCAAAAGTTAGAAACTCATGAAACTCTCATTTTGTGAATTTTTTTTTAAAAAATTACGTCTTCACTTTCTCTTATTGTCCTACCTTTACTCTACAAATTGATTAACTTATCACGGTCTAGACTTGAAGTTTAATATGTGATGTTAAAGTTTAATATGTGATGTTATTAACAAGGAAGGAAAAAAACTTATAACAAAATTTCTCTAAATTTATTATTGCTAACATAAACATAATTAGTAATTACATTGAAATTTAAAAAAGATAAAAATAAGCTAACTTAACAAGTCAACCGAATTCAAATGAGCGTTGACATGACATAATAAAAAATTAAAGGAAAAAAATTGGTGCAAGCCAATAGGTCAACCCGAAACCCGCTTGAAACCTGAGATGATTCGAACCAAGATGACCTGTAACCTGAACGACTTGAGACTCGAGATGATCCGTAACTTGAATAACCCGAGACTTGAGATGACCCATAACCAGAATGACCCAAGACCTAAACAAAATAGAGACCAAAAACGACCCGAGTCTGAAATGATTCGAACCCAAAACGACCCGAGCCCGAAACGTATCCAAACCCGACTCATTGGATTGCCACCTCTATTTTGAGACTTATTATTATCAATATCGAACATAAGACGAAAAAACTGTTGAAATTTTAATTTTTTGGAGTAAATTACACCGCACTACCTCTAAATTTACTGAAATGACATTAACATACCAAACTTTTTTAAAACCCACGATTCACCCCAAAACAACCAATTTCTAGTGCCATCAAGCAACTCCAAAATAAATTTCTTTGAAGAATCAAAATTTTAACTGAATATTACTTTTTATGATGATCAAAGTACCCTTAGATATCATAAATGTTACTTTTTAAAAAATAAAAATATTATGTATGGAACATATTTAACAATGATTTTTTAAAGTTTTTTTAAAAAATTGTTAAAAATATATTTTAAATTGATTTATATTCTATTATATGGTATAAAACAAATTTTACTCATATATTTTATATTTAAAAAATATTATGATATCAATGCTTATCGCATCCTCAAATAAATGAAAATAAAAAATTATTATAAAAAAAATTAAATATTTTAAATAAAAAAATTACTAATATATTTTTTTATAAAATTAAATAGCCTCGTATCTCAAATAAATGAATATCAAATACCGTCATAAAAATAAAAACAAAAATAAAAAACAAAACTTTTCTATTTTAAAAATTAAAATAATATTGCATGTTTTTATTTTTTTCAAAAATATAAATCCAAATAACCTAAAAATTTATGTTATAAACAATTTTGAGATAAATAATTAATAAATAAAATTATTAAACTTATCATAATCACTTGAAAATATTTTAATACTAAAAGTACTTTGATCATAAAAAAAAATAGTATCTATTTAAAATTTTAATTCTTCAAATAAATTCATTTTGGAATTGTATGATTGTAAAAATTGATGTTTTATAGTGATTCGTGGATTTTAAAAAAGTTTGATACATTAATGTCATTTCAACAAACTTAAATGTAGTGTAATGTAATTTACCATTAATTTTTTATTAAAAAAAAAAAGAAAAAACACAAAAATACCCCATATAATTTTACCTTTATTTGACTCTAACAAGACCGTAAGGTGTCTAAACTCTAACATTGAAAACCTCTAATACTGAAGTTTAAAAAGATTGAACCACATGATTGATATGTTTATTTTCTCCTTATTTTAATTAGCCAAGCCAGAAAAGGTAAGGTAAACAGAATTTAAGGGGAGGAAAAACAGAGATCCTTAAACAAAGAAAATTATTAGATCCATACATTACGAAAATTCCAAACTCACCTAAACACCAAGGCGGCTGGTAACATTTTGTACAGTCAGGATCACAGATTTACTACCTCCTCCCTTTTTACACCCTTAAAAACTTGTACGGTAATTTTATCTCCTCTTCAGGGGCATCAGCATGTTCACCAACTGAGCCTCAGCTAGCCTGACTCTAGGTATATCCTCAAACTACAATGTACAGTTTTTTTAAGTAGAACCAACAATTTTTTATTTGCAATCAGCTCTTATCTATCCAAATAAATAGACAGAGCTATTACCACACATAAATTAAAAAAAAAAGAAAGAAGAAAGATAAGAGTTGCTCATACTACTCAGTTAGCTGTACAACAACTTCCTTTCCTATGCCAACAAAGCATGATGTGGAGTCAGAATGCTAATCCTCCTTTCTGCAAAAGATAAACCACCTTGTAATGAAAGCGATTTCAGCATTGATAAACCCAACACATCTTCCCCAATACAGTCCTAAATTCAATTGTTTAAGCAGAATCTTAGGTATGCTCATCACGTAAAAAAATCAAAAGAAACAAACATTATAAAGTGAAAGAGAATGAAAATACCCCCTGCTGCAACAAGTTTCTCTACACGTGCAACTATATGCTTCCCATAAGTATACTTCTTTAGAGCATTCAAGTGAACCTTTATTCGGTTGAGGATTAGTTCAAGTTGCTGGTCATCACAAGTTTCCAGTACTTTCTGTACAACGTAATTTGCAAATTGATCTTTCATCATCACCTAAGGAAAAAACCAAAATAATGATAAAATTAGCAAAGTGATTCCTTCGAGGCCATGTACTCTGCGATGAGCTAAAAAATCAACAATTTCAAGTATTTCCAGTACTTAAAAAAGGCTTCGTAGTACAGAACCAATTCAATTGCTGATCAATCAAAACCAGGTTATATAAAGATTGACGCCACATACTTGCAATAAAGCTATGGCACTGCCCAAACAGATATCTTAATCAGCATAAGACTATACCCACGATAATCATTCTATTCCAAACTTTTGATAGATTCCAGGTCATGTAGTTTTTTTTATGAAGTAAAAATTGCATTAGAAAAGTGTCTAGCGGGTGCAACCCATTTACAAAATTATCTACACAAAAAAAGCTTCACAAAATCAAGAAGATGTACTTCATTCACAAAAAAAAAAGTTACTTTTACACCAAAAATGAAGGGTATTAAGCCAACTATCTCTAATCCAGGTCGCGTATTAAACTTTTGTTCACATAATTGGCTAGATTTATCTAAGAGCAACATTTGTTAGGAGGCAGCTGGGTGATTTTATAGCTTTCTGATGTCAGAAGTTGTTATTAGTTCCATCGAACACTGTTGTCATCCAGGAGAAGACCTTTTATATCAATTATTTTCTTGAGATGAAACCGTGGGATATAACTGGAAGTAAATATGCTTATTCTACTCTGAATTTTCCAATGCATAACATGATTTTGTCAACAATGCTCAGTGAGATTTCCAGCAATCTGCAACCACAGCAGGTATATATTCCGGCATTCATTTTACTGAAGATCACATTCAGCTAAGGTACTTTTAAGAGTTAAGACTTAGCTGCTCCATCGAACTAAATCCACTATCAGGAGTCTTTATTTTGAAGAGCAAGGAACCTAAACAGGAGAACCCACCCAATTAAATGTCCTTAGCACTGGTGGGTTAAAAGGACAAGTTTCAGCAGACCCCAACTAAAATAACAAGTAACAATGGCTTATTTCGAATCAAGAATTCCTGTTCTAAGATGCAAACAGTACCATAGAGTGAATATAAATCAAAATGATGTGCACATGGAAACAAACATGACGCAACCAGAAGACAGTGGATAAGCTTAAAATTGCTTTTGAGTTTATTCAGCAATGAGCAAATGGAAAATTCGCAAACCTGAAGAGGCTCATTTTCATCAGTGGAACCAAGCATCTCATTCACCAGGATCTGGCGTTCTGAAGGAGTTCCAAAAGTTAAACACTTTTCAATAACATTGGAGGCAAACTTTTGCTGGCTCATTTGAACTATCTGCCCAGATAGTTTTTTAACGATAGCTGAGCGTTCAAGTGGTTTCCCATGCTCCAGCACATGCTGCATAACAAACCAGCAATTAGAAGAATATAGGCCACAACTAAGCTTAACAGAATAATAATAATAATAATAAGGAAAGTAAGTAAAATGGCAATTATTCTATAATATCTGCCTGCACATGCACGAAGTCCATAAAACAGGGAAAGAATCTAAAATTTGCAGACTGGCAAGATATAGGCTAAATTGTTCCGGGCACAAGAGGGAATGACTAGAATTAACTTTCAGATGATACTTGCAATATATCATCAGAGAAACATAGGTGCTTGTATAGGAGCAGGTGGGTGCAAATGCACATACCCGGCCAGCCCTTAAACTAAAACTTCCCACATTATCAAATTATGCATTGTGTGTTCTTTGGGAGAATTGTTACACAACCTTGTTATATGGTGGACCAGCTTATCAAAAAAATGGTTGACCAGCTTATGTAAGAGAACACTCTCACATACTTTTACCTAACAGCAGATTAAATTCCTCATTAAACTGAATATAGAACTTTTTGTTCAGAGGAAAAGCAGAAAGATTGTTTTTTTCTAGAAGAAGTTTAGGGATGCTGCTATTCTCAATCAACAAATCTAAAGAAGAATTTATCATGATAGATTCTCCATCAATTAAATATTTTAAAATTGACTTACTCAACGTCAGTCCAAAGGGCTAAATAGCTTGGAAGGTGAATTTTAACTTCCTCATCAAAGAAGAAAGTAAAAATAAAAAACTTGTTCTTCAGGATGAGGTCTGATATCAGTGTCTCCCCCCACGTTAATTGCACAATTCTTACATTCCAACACTTAAATAACAGTTAATACAAAAATAACAGCTAGTAGAAATAGAATAGACCAACCAAGAAAATTCAGAGGCTGAAGAATATTTTAAGAAATAGTAAATTCCATACCTACTTTTGAAGTAAACAATGCAAACCTGAATTTTCATATTTTCAACCAACACCAAAGTACCATACATGTAAAAAGCAGCATAGCAAGGTAAGAAGATTCCAAAGGTTATGACAAACCTGTACAACATAATTCCCGTATTGGTCTTGTGCCAACATACAGACAGAATGCAGAATCTCATCCATCATTATACGCTGAGTTTTTGCATCATGGCAGTGCTCTAGGACTCGCTATCACATGAAAGTTGAACAGTTTTTCTATTACTATTGTTAGATTTTAATTATAAACTGCCATAATATCCAAACAAAAAACATGTTAAAGAACAAAAGATAGGTTCCAAACCTGTATGACACGACAACCATATGGATGAGTGGACAGTGTCAGAACTTGATCATAAAACGTGGAAACAATAAATTGAATAGCATCTTCAGGTATGCATTCAATACACTTTTGGATAACATGATTCCCATTCTGATCACGCACGCAGCGCATGACATGGCCATCAAGCTCTTTTACCATTTTAGTCTGCTGGTCCAGCTCAACAACTTCTATAGCCTGAATAATAATACCAAAGTGCATCAAACACAAAAAAAAATTAATTTTCATTTCACACCGCTGTGCCTGACAAACCTCCCCCACTCCCCACCAACTTTTCTTCTCTTTTGGGAGAAGAATAAAAGAGAAAAAAATTCAAATGTATCAAAAGTTCAGAGGATTCAGAATTTGGTTAGCCCAAATAATAAAGAACAGCATATTCTCTTGAACAGTTATTTGGCATATGGAAGTCCACGTATAATGTTCCAAATCTTTTGAAGGCTGTTAAACAAAATAATTGAAGAAACTATGTCTTATTGAATGCTTAAAACGAATACAATTGATCCAATATATAGACTTATGAATACTAAGCCTAATAGGACTAGGACGTAACAATTTAGATAGGAAACGCATAATCCTAGTCTACTAGGACACTTGTTGAGAATATGAATACTAAGCCTAATAGGACTAGGACGTAACAATTTAGATAGGAAACACATAATCCAAGTCTACTAGGACACTTGCTAAGAATCTTAATATGATTCTCAACAACGGCAAACATTCTTGAAGTTATGAGATGGTTCCCAATAGTTTAGACAGGAAAATATTAGTATGAGCCTGGCAGGCCCACAGAGTTTTCAACAGCCCACCAAGCTTTATTTTCTTTTGAGATAAGAAAAATTCAATTGCATATAAAGTTAAGAGGATTCAGAACATGGATAGCCCAAAAAAGAAAAGAGCAACATACTCACTTGAACAGTTATTTGGCAGATATAAGTCCATGTATAATGTTCCAAATATTTTGAAATCAAACATTCTTGAAGATTTGAGATGGTTCCCAATAATTTAGACAGGAAAATATTAGTATGCACCTCGCAGGCCCACGGAATTTTCAATAGCCCATAAAGATATTAGAAAATCACATTAGCCAATGTCTCCAAAAACCTGATACATACTGCAGATCTTTGAAGAATATCAATATAATAAAATATGCAACACATTTGGGCATAACGTGAATTTTTATAAGTTACGTCAACCATATAAACATACCTTCTGGATCACTCGACAGCCATACATTTGAAGGCTAAGGGTCAGCACATGACCAGTTAACTGGTCAGCCAGTTCTCTTATCTGGGATACAGTTCCATGCTCAAAAAACTACGGAAAAATGGTAAAATGTTAACATGAAGAACAACCATTCCATAGTTTTCAGTACAAAATTTGCTACATGATAAAACATTAAAATAATTAATAATAAAAAAAGCTCCAAAAGAACATCATAGGCAATTTAATTTATTAACAAAGAATACCTTTTGAATCACATAATTACCAAACACATCCGTCATCAACGAAAGGGCTTGGGGCATAATTTCATGGAAAACCATGTCTTTTTCTTCTGTAGTAGAAGTCTCAAGTTTCTGCTGAATAAATCGGCTCCCATACTGATCAGAACTGTTCATAGAAAGAATAAAGGAATTAGACTTCTAGAATCCCGCAGATTAAAGTTTTAAAAAAAGGTTAAACCAGCAGTTTATACCTGAAATCAACAACATGACCTGCAATTTCTGATAGTTCAAAGCATCTAGTTTTGTTGTTTTTGAACTCATCTAGTAAAGAGGATGAAAAACTTTCATCCAAGTTACTACCAGCTTCAGAGTTCCATGCCCCCATAACACCACCAGACAGGTTCCTCATCCCAGAAGAAAAGCGCATGTTCCGCTCACCATGCCGGACAGGACTCCCAGATCCAACAGGGGAGTTAGAAAGAAGAGGGCCCACCAATGAAATTCCAGGATAGGACATGCCAAGACCAAATGCTGGATTTCCATAGTAGTTATGATTCATGCTACCAGATTTACCTAGGTAGGGAATACCATACTGTGATTTTTGAGACGATAGCAATGCCCCTAAATAAGCCTTCTGGAGTAAATCCATACGTGAATTACCAAGATAATCTCTATCCACCGCAGTTTCACTGAGAGCTGCGACCTGTGCAGCAGCTAATTCATTTGATCTCAAATACTGAAGATACAGTGGGTCCACAAGAGGCGCCTGAAGAGCATTTCCTGCAGCGTGATTCCCCAATCTGCTAAGATTCTGCAACTCTGCTGCAGCCATTAAATTTTGTCCTAATGCCAACGATCCCCCCAAGACTCTTGAATCAAGACCAGTTCCTCCCATTGCAGATGCTGCAGCAATGTTTTCAAACAAAGGTGGTAAATTGCCACTCCCAAGCGAGCTTCCCATCATGGGAGGGGATGAAGGATTCATAGCAAACCCACTCAAGCCATAATTTGAAAATGGTGAATTCATATTATCCACGTTCTGATGATAAGAAGGCGAACATCCTGCACCATTGAGAACGGGTCTAGAGGGTCCTTTCAGGTATGAATTAGCTGATGAGAAAGCAGGCTTATTAAGTTCAACTTGTCCATCAGCCATTAAGGAAGAGTTGCTCAGATCCCTCCGGACTCCACTGCTTTTACCTGTATTTCAATAAAATCCTTCAGCAGGCTGAAATTTCCCACATTAAGACTTATTTAAGTAAGAATTTTACCTTGATTGAAGAGGTTATTGCAATCATCAATTTCGCGTTGAGATTGTGACTGTGAATGATTCTCTTCATCTACAATACCGTCTCTTGACAGATTCAAGCCAGATAATGTAGCTATGAGCTCCTCCGACTCACTTAAAGTTGCTGAGACACCATTGAATGTGTTTGGACCACTGACACGTCTTTTATCCATAGAACTAGCCCTCCCTCCCCCAACAGGTGGAATGCGAGGGCTAGGAGCCCTAGCAACAAGTTGAGGATCAGGTGTGGTGTTTCTTGACAAGGTGGCACCTAAAGCGGATGCGTAAGTATGAGAAGAGGACGACAAAACATTTTGGACTGTAGGCATCCCCTGTTTATTTGCACCAGAGCGCAAAGAATCAATAGATGCCAAATCATTATGGAGATGGGCAAACTGGGATTCAGAAGTTTCAGCACGATCATTGAATGCATTAGCTGGACGAGAAGGATGCCTTGAGACGGCAGTTGTTTGGTTCATGTCATCCTGCATTATAGAAGTAGACAATCAAGCACACATCAGAGGGAGGGCAGAAAGAGTGCAAATTTCCAGCACCTTATCAGTTATCAATCACAGTATAAAAGAACCAGTACAACACAAACTAAACAAACAAAGATATGCAAAAACAAACAAAAAAAGAATCAATTTTTTTGTTAAGTAAAATAAAAAGAACGATATTAGAATACATAAAAGCTCATTCTTAACAGCATCCTGAAAATCATATCTTCAAATCTTTAAATCATGTGCAAATCTGCAAATGGAAAATACATGAAATAAAGTAGAGTATGCCGTTCCTTCCAATGTTGTTGCAATCACATTCTTTTTCCTTAAAGATTTGTGCAGTGTTGCACTCACATTAACTCATTATGTGGACAATCAATACATCATAAAACGACACCCACAAGAAGGGAACAAAGGCAGACATGAGTATCATCTCAACTAGATCAAGATATAAGCAATAACAAAGCAAGTAATAAAAACATATTTACAAAAAAACAAAGCAAGTAATGAAAATTCCCAAATAAGATCAAGATAAAAGAAACTCATACGCATTGCGTATCGATGTCTAACCCAATTAAACAAAGATTTCCAAAAACAAAAAACTTCCATAGGAAACTTCTATCACAATCGGTGCCTCTCTTTATCTAGTCACCTATCACTCCCCACCACATCACCACTCAAAGACACCACCGTCACACCGAAAAAAAAAAGTATCAATGATATTAATTTGCTGGAAAAGACAGGTAGAACCTTCTACACCATCAAAAAACAAAATCTAATTGACAAAAAAATAGAGAGAAGTGAACTGGAAAGTAGTAAAGCCCGCCAAAATGAAGCAATTAATGAACATTCAGAAAGAGTAGAGTAAATGAAATAGCTCACATTAGCAGGAACCAGGAAATCGTAACAATTATGATTCTTCAAGATTTGTGAAATTTCAATGATAAAGGAAATTGCTATTACTAGCAGTTAAAAACACAAATGAAAAAGAGAAACATGAAGGTTCCATTTGGTATAGCAGTAAAAAGGGTTTATGTTTAGTTAATAGTTTTTGAAATTGCTTATAATAAAACCACGGTGAAATAATAAACTGTTTAGTGTTAGATAAAACATCAATGAAAACAGTTTTCCTGAGACAAATTAAATAAACCATTTTATAAATCGTTTTTAGAGGATGTTTGGCCTAGTTTCTGTTTATAGGAAAGAGAAACCATTTCATAAACTCTACCAAACAGGTTCAAAACTTACCAGTATATCCCAATTCCCACTACAGTGTACACACAAATAGACACAAACACATAAGCATATACAAACACACAAGACTGTTGTCTATGAATTACACAATCGAATTATCAAAAAAAAAAATGTTTTTTTTTTATATAAGTAATATCAAAATAAAGATGTTAAAGATGAACCCATCAAATTTAGTCAACCAAAAACACTCTACGACACAATTGATGATACACGATACAGATCACAAAATCTCAAAGGAAACTCCAATCAGAAACAAATTCTATACCTCCTACAACTCAACTTTAAGTTAGAAAACATCACATTTCCACTCATCAACACCAACAATTCCAAAAAAGAAACCAAGAGCAACACTTAAAATTGCAAAATCAAAAATAACATAACGTTGACAATTACTAAAACCAAACCAGAACCAACACTAATGATTCAAGAACAGGAATCAATCACCAAATTTTCACCTGAATCATCTCTGCAATGCTCTTCTGCCTACTTCCCAACCCCCCAAAACCTGGCAACCCAATCAAACCATCTCCTCCCCACTCACCGACACCATTCTCCTCCTTCCCTCCACCAAACCCTGGCTGCACCGCGAAAAGCGACCGATTCCCACTCCCATTCTCCTTCCTCCTATCCCCAATCCCCCCTACTGCCACTTGGTTCCCTCCTTGCAACCTCTGAGCAGACCTCCAATCCTCCTTCGACAACAAAGGAGGTGGTAACCTCGGATTTAAGTTCGCATTGGAATAGTAATAGCTCACATACGCAGGATCAGCCCTGAGCTCCTCTTCACTCGCAAACCCGCCTTTGTTGCCACTTCTCTTGGTACACAACAAAGCTGAGTCATTGAACAAGCCACCGATTGAGCTCAGTGAACCTTCCACAGTAGGTGGTGCAGACCCACTTCGGTAAATACTGAGCTCCTTCTCTAGATCGGTAGCTGCTTGTGGTTCTTGTCGCTTTTGCTCTCTGATAAGCTTCCCTAAATCCTCAGTGAAATCTGGGTTTTGAAGCATCGACATCATCTTTGAAGAATATGTATCTGTAATCATTACATGTGTATGTGCAAAAAGATTGAAACTTCGAGCAAAAAATCAGCAGAAAACTGATAAAAACGATATGGGTTTTCAGTTAAAGGTTTAAACGGTTTTCTTGATTAAAACTAGGAACCCAAGTCCTCAAACTGAGAGAAAACCCCAGAAAAATAAATAGCTGTAATTGTATGTTCTAATATGGATTTTTGTACCGGCGAATGTAAATTTACAAATGGAGAAATTGAGATCGGATTGACAGTGAAGAATCCAGATGAGACATGGTGGTGGCTTTAGCCATTTTTTTGAGAAAGAGAGGAGTGAAGTTGGGAGTGATAAGCACGAGCCTGTAGAGATCTGAACCGTTGGATATGAGGAGTGGCGGCACAGATTGATCCTTAGGAGGATATGTTCTTACAAGAGGGTTAGGGTTTTATTTCTGAGATGAAATGTTGGATTACTGTTTAGATTTTCTTTTTTTTTTTTCTATTCTTTTAAATTAACTATTTTTGAGAATTTATAATTTAGATACGTTTGGAACAGTATTTTTAGGGACGATGGCGTTGGTCGAGGCGTTTTGTTTCAACAAGACGAGATGAAAGCCTCGAAGCGTGGAAGCGTAAGCTTCTTGAAACGTTGGGACATTTTGAATAAAATAATATTAATTAAATTATAAAAATACTAAAAAATTGAAATAATATAAATAAATTAATTATCAATAAACTTTACTAACTTTAAGACCTATGAATGAATATTTATCAAAATATTTTTATACAAATATCAAACAATTTGATGAAAATTTTAATCACATCTGATATTAGACGTACACTATCGTTTGTTGTATATGTATCTATCAATTTACACTATGGTCCTCCAACACAGTGATTCCATTTGTAATAACATTCAATCAAAATGTTGAAAATTTAAAATTCTGACCTGAAAGACTGAAAATCCAGGTAAGTCTTTTGAATCTTTTGGGGCGTTTCAAAATTTTAATAAAATAATATTAATTAATTAATTAGAATAATAAAATAATTTTAATTAATTTTTATCAAAGTTTAATATTTTACTAACTCTTTATAGTGTGATAATTATAATTTTATAAATATTAATATATATTTATACATAAATTATATGAAATATAACTTATATTTCTATATTGTTGTAATTTGTAAGTGATTAATTAAATAGTTTGCAATTATTATTAAGATAGATAATATGTATTATATATTTATGAAGTGTAATAATATCATAATAGGAGTGCTAGCTTAATAGTTAAGATCTAAGACACTTTAGATCATGGGTTTGAGCCTCTAGGAAGAAGACCTAAAGGGTTTATTATTAAAACGATGTCGTTTTGGTTAAATGAGTTGATTTCATTTAACTCAAAACATCGTTTTGAGTTAAACCCCTGGGCTTTTTTTGCAGGATTTTGCCCGGGCGTGCCTCAGACCCGTTTTTTAAAACATTGGTTTGGAATACATAAGCACGTTTTTATTTTGTTTTGACAATTTTCATAACTCCTATTTTTTATGATCAATCTTTTACCATATTAAGGAAGTCATTTTTTTTAAATTAACTATTTTTTAGAATCTATAATTTAGATACGTTTCGAATACATAAGCACGTTTCTATTTTGTTATGAAAATTTTTACAACTCCTATTTTTTTTATGATCATTCTTTTACCATATTAAGGAAGTTATTTTTTTGTTGTAAGAGTTAGAGAGAGAAGCTCTCAAGCAAAAATCGTCTTTGCTACTCTTCTATGTCTCTAACCATTATGCTCGTTCTTTTCCCCTCTTTGTTCAGTAGGTATAGATCCATCTAGCGCCATGGGTAAAAAGAAATTAAACTGCAAGCCCATTGTTAATTCTCAAGAAAAGAAAGACATTGAATTTGTCAAGAATTATTTTGAAGAGAAGGCAACTACAATGAAACTGGGTAAAAAACTTGTTGCAGCAGGTGATGAACAGTTCAAAACGGATGTGGCTCAACCAAGATCATAAAATCTTTCTTGCATCTTGGGCGAAGGGGACACCAGCTCCATTAGACTGGAAGCTAATGATGACAGTTCAGAAATCCATAGCTGTGTTTTTAAGGAACCAGCTGGTTCTTCACGATCTAGCTCTCCTGCTAGAATTTCAACTGATCTGAACAGGGCTTAGGCTGGAAATGATGGGACTAAGAAGGCCTCGTGGGCGAGTCTCTTTGCTGACAACAGGAAACCCAGCAATGGAAAACAACTGGCCCCCATTGAATTCGAACAAGAAGAAATATGTGTAACTGAGGAGGATATAGACCAGGTGTTCGATGAAATGTCTTACTGTTTAGTAGGATATTTTGCAAGCAAATACTCGGGTAAACTTGCCTTGAAACAAATTACTGATTCTTGGAAAGTTACAGTCTTAGTTCAATATCATGAGAGTGGATGGATAATCTTCAAGTCTAAAAACGAAGAAAGCGTGATGAAGGTAATGCAAGGAGGCCCTTACATCGTCTATGGAAGACCACTCCTCCTAAAGATTATGCCAAGGTTCTTCCAGTTCGATAATGAAGAGACTAGTACTATGCCTATATAGGTCCAGATGAAGAATCTTCCTTTAGAACTGTGGTCTTCAAAAGTTCTAAGTATGATTGGGTCTCGGCTAAGGAAGCCCATGTTTGCTGATAAGCTTACGTCTAAGAAAGAGAGAATTTCTTATGCAAGAATTCTGGTTGAGATTGATGTAGTGAAGGAAGTCAAACATTCGGTCTCCATCAAGCTTCCGAGAGGCAACTCTATTGATCAGCGAATTACTTATGAGAACCTGCCTAAATTTTGCAGTGGATGCAAAGTAATTGGGCATTCTGTCGAGAGCTGTAAGTTTAGAGCCACTCTTGTCCCATCAAAGAATATAACAGCTATGCAGGAAGATCAGTTTTGCAGCTCCTGTAAAGGATAAGCAAGCAATAGCAGAAACTCAAGTTGCAACTCCTCAAGGATGCTCAACGAAAGGGGTTACCAGTGAAGTGGTCACCAATGAGCTATAGGAACAGCAAGAGGCTTGGCTACTATTACTAGCCCAAAGTAGCCCGTTCAGGGCACTCACTCAGTTAGTGCAAAGGGCACAAATGATAAAGATAAAAGGATCCCAATGATAACTACCCCTCAAACTAACACAAAGAAGAAAAAGAACAAAGGCCCCGCAGTTGAGACTCAAAAGGAAGGGAAAAGGGGATGCCCCTCTTGGTATTACATGAAAATTACTAGCCGAAACATCAGGAGCTTTCACAAGTCCCTGAAACAAAATGGGGTTTTACACCTTATGAATAAAAACAACATTGACATTATAAGTATTTTGGAGACTAAGTTGAGTAAGGAGAAACTCCTCAACATCATGAAGAATAAGTTCAGATTGTGGAACTAAGCCAACAATTTTCATACCCATTCTGCTGGTATAGTGCTAATCCTCTAGAACCCTTCAAAGGTTAGTCTTACCATCATTGATTCAACGCCCCAAGTTATTCATTGTGCTGTAAAATGTTTAACTTCCTCTATATGCTTTACTGCTAGTTTTGTCTATGTATTTCACACGATTGTATCTCGTAGACCCCTTTGGGATAATCTTATTGCTTTCAGCGACAACATTTCCTCCCCTTGGTTGGTCTTTGGAGATTTCAATAACGTGTTCTCTATGGAAAAGAAGGGGAATGGTTTGCCTTTTTCGGCGTATGAGATAAAAGACCCCCTAACTTGCTCCAATGCTATGGGTCTAACAGATTTAAACTCCACTGACAGCTTCTTCACCTGGTCAAATAACCATACCTGGTGCAAATTAGACAGAGCTGTGGTGAACAGTACTTGGATTCAGCTAGGTCTCCGTGCTCACGCCAATTTTACTCTCCCTGGTTGCTTGTCTGACCACTTATTTTGTATTGTTTCCCTCTTTGATGAGGAGAGAGGAAGGAAAAGGCCTTTCAAAATTTTCAACATGTGGGCTACCCATGAAAATTTACAAGAGACTGTAAATGCAATTTGGAGCAACAATTTTGAAGGCTACAGGATGTTCAATCTCTGCAAGAAACTGAAACCCTTAAAAGGGCCTCTCAAACAACTAAATGTTAGGCACTTCAGCCATATTTCCTCAAGAGTGGCTGAGGCATCAAATGAATTGTCTAGTATGCAACAAGAGCTGCATGATAACCCGTACGATGTTGATTTGCAAATCAGAGTAGCAGATAAGAGATTAAAGACGTTCAGAATGGCTGAAGCTGAAAGGAGCTTTTATTCTTAATAGGCAAAGTGCAAGTTCTTAATGAACAATGATAGAGGTACAAAATTTTTTCATGCCATTATGAAAAGGAACATTAGCAGAAATCACATTACAGCTATAGAAACTCCAAATGGACAATAGACAACTTCTCAAGTGCAAGTTGCAGCAGAGTTTATCCATTTCTACAACAGTCTGTTGGGGTCTTCGGATGCATGTAGGCCCATTGACACAGAGGTTGTTGACAAGGGCCCTAAGGTGAATGAGGAGCAAGCTGCCCTCCTACTTAAAGGGATCTCTGAAAGTGAGATCAAAGAGGCTTTGTTTAGTATTGGAGAGGATAAATCTCCTGGGCCTGATGGGTGTATATCTTCATTCTTCAAGAAAGCTTGGGACTCCATTAAAGTTGGCTTTGTGGAGGCTGTGAAAGAGTTCTTCAGAAATAGAAAGCTCCTCAAACAAGTCAACCACACTGTTTTGTCTATGATTCCAAAATCCAAGCATGCAGCTAGGGTGGATGAGTTCAGACCCATCGCCTGCTATAATGTTGTATACAACATCATCTCCAAGATTATAGCATCCCGTTTGATTATTATCTTGGAATGCATTGTAAATCATTCTCAGACAGCCTTTATCAAGCATAAAAGTATGATCGAAAGCATCTACTTAGTTCAAGAACTGCTCCGAAAATATAACAGGAAGAGAATATCTCTGAGATGCATGCTCAAGATTGACCTGAGGAAAGCCTACAATTCCGTTAACTGGAACTTTTTGGAAAGTATACTTGCTTATCTTTGCTTTCTGACTAGATTCATCGCTTGGATTATGGAGTGTGTTACCTCCACCTTTTATTCTATTACTCTGAATGGTAGTCTTCATGAGCATTTTAAAGGCAAGAAAGGCCTCAGAGAAAGGGACCCCCTTTTCCCCCTTTCTCTCTGTCCTTTGCTTGGAATACCTTTCAAGACTACTCTCTAGGATGAAAGACAACCTTGATTTTAATTTCCACCCTAAATGTGGGAAGCTCAGGATCACCTATTTGGCTTTCACGGACGACCTCATTCTGTTTGCAGAAGCGATGTTGGGTCAATCAAGTTGATTATGGATTGTGTTAGAAGTTTCAGTGACTGTTCTGGCCTTCAGGCTAGCTTAGCTAAATCTAACCTGTACGCAGCTAGGATCCCGAGTCAAGAGCTTCAGGAAATTCGCAGAGCCATTGGTTTTGAAGAGGGCTCTCTTCCCTTTAGATACCTTGGGGTCCCCTTGGCTTTTACTAGATTGAATACAGTGCACTACCTCCTTCTCATTGAGAAGATCTCATCATACATCAATGTTTGGGTTAAAAATTCGTTATACTTTGTTGGGAGGGTTGAGCTTATTAAATCTGTCCTGCAAAGAGTGGAATGCTTTTGGCTAGCTATTTTCCTCACTCTCGCTAATATTCTGGGCAGAATCATCAAGATTTGCAAAACATTTTTATGGAGTGGCGAGAACACTGGCACGAAAAAGGTGTTAGTTTCTTAGAAGGAAGTTTGCCTTCCAAAGGCCGAAGAAGGGCTAGGGTTCTTAGACCTTAAAAGTTGGAACACTATTTTGCTTTCCAAAGCCCTTTGGAATATCCATCACAGGAAGGATTCACTATAGGTCAAATGGGTGGACCACTTTTACTTATGCGGGTCCTCTATATGGGAAATCTCTCCAAAGCATGAGGATTCTCTCTTGTGGAAAAAGCTTTTTGATATTAAGAATGACCTTCTCACTTCCGAGTCCTCCCCTCAACAGGCAAAGGCTAAGATCAACAGTGGGAAGCTCAGAATTTGATTTGCATCAAGAAGGCCTATGAATTTTTTAGGCCCAAAGGTACCAAGGCTACATGGGCTTCAGTTGTGTGGAGCAGTTGCTCCACCCCTAAGCACGCTTTCATCCTTTGGCTTTCTGTCAAGGACAAGTTGTTCACAAAAGACAAGCTTCTTTATGCTGATCTAGACATAACTTGCCCCTTGTAGTGCTCTTATCTGGAAAGACATCAAAAATTGGTTAGGCATAAGAAGGGACATGAATACCATCCGAAGTGCAAAATGGTTGCACAAGGAAGCTAGAGGGACTGGCCCTACTGCAAAGGCCAAGCGAGCTGCCTTGGCCAGTACAGTCCAGCACATTTGGATGGCTAGGAACACTAGACAGTTTGATGGTACTGTAGCTTCCTCAAGCTGCATAATCAGGAAAATTAAGATTCATGTCTATAGAGTTGTGTATACTCTATTTCCTGAGTTTTGTTTAAGCTTGTAATTGACCTTTTAGGTCTTCTTTTCTGGGTATACCCTGTATATTTTGTATATATATTTTTTATCTATATATTAACTTTACTGATAAAAAAAAGGAAATCATATTTTTGTGCATGATTTGGTTATTATTCTTTGCCTTACACCATAAAAAGAGGAGATGCCAAAACAAAAACTCTTTTTTTTCTTTTCCATAAATTTTTTTCAAAACTATAATTTCGATGTCCTTTCAAAAAAAAATGTAGTATAATTTAGATGTGGTGATATATATTCTAAAAAAAAAAGACGTGATAATTTGTAAGCACATTTTTATGCTGTTGTATTTTTTTATGAACAACCATTTACCATATTAAGAACTTAAAAACGAAGCTAGTGGTAATTGCAAATGATTCTTTGATTTAGAAATTAAAGAGGAAAAAAAAAAGAATGTACATTAAGCGTTATGTTTAAAAAAATAAAAAAATAATTGAGTTGCTAATCATCTCAAAAACTTACGTTGATAAAAATGACAAATATAAAAAAAAAAATAAGAAAATAGGTAGCTACCCCTTACTAGGGTAACATACATTTTCGTTGTTTCGAAGAAGGGCGGAGGAAAAGAAAAGTGAGTTTAGATATGAAATTAAAAGTCATAAATTAGTGGTTATAATTTATAAATATACACACACTCATAATATTATTATTACAATATGTTTATTATATTTATGAATTCAATTTTATAACATTATGTTATTTTTTAATTTATTATAATATTTAGATTTTAATTTTATATTAATATAATATATATTATATTATAATTATCAGCACTTTTTTGTATATGTTTATATGTGTATATAAATACATTATATTTATATACAATACCTAATTCCGAGCCTGCGTTTCAGTTGATATAATTGTTTTTATTTTTTTTAATTTGAAATGTTAAAAATAAAAGAATAAGTAAATATGATTTTGGTTTCGTTAAAAGAAATGAGAAGCAACTTCTCCACTTTTTATAAATTAAAAAAGAATAACAAAAGCAAATTTACTAAACATAAAATTAAATTTAGTAATGAGTTTCGTAAATTTAGAACATCATATCAAATATGGAAATAAAAGAATAAATATTTAATCTAACACTTCTCAATTTTTTTTATATTTCTTTCGTCATTTTAATGGATTTGTCTTAATCTTCAATTACTATTGGTTTTTCTTTGGATATTTTTTTACACCTGTTGCGAGATCATTTATTTTCTTTCTCGATCTCTTTCTCCTCTTTTATCAATATTCACAAGGAGACGATATTTTTCCCTTGCAATAATATCAGCTTCTTATAACATTTAATATGTTCTTTATCTACTTGTACGTAATTATTTGGAAGAATTAATAAAAAAAAATTAAATTATCATGTGTAAAGAAAATTAATGTTTTTAAATAGAGAAAAGAGATACATCTAAGTAGCTATTTGTTAAGTTAGTGAATTATTGATAGTCTGGTTTGCTGGGTCTTTTTTAATGTTTTGGTACCATTCGATTTCTCCTTTTGAAAACAATAAAGGATATTATAATGGATCCTAACATTAAAAAAATGTTTGAATTTGTCTTGGTTGTTTTTCATTTCTAATACTATTACATGGACTTCTATCTCGTTGTAAACCAAACCTTTGCAGCAATAATGGATAGGAGTTAAACCAACCTAGCAGTTACCGTCAGTTTATACCTATGAGAGCGAATTCTTTTGGATGCATTTGATTATCTCCTTTTTTGCACAACGTGTAAATTATGTTAACACTGTAAAACAAGGGTTCAAAGGTGCATCTGTGAAAGCAACAGGTGCCATATATCTTCTCTTCCAGAGAAAAAATATGTTAAAACCCTATTGTAAGGGATGCTTCTATAAACTTCACCTTTCACTTGCATCTGTATCATTTTTCTTAAGATGGCTTTTGTTTCCCAGTATAATTGGCAAGATGATCAAAATAAACTAACCAAGCAATTGCGGAAAGATGGAAAAATCTAAATGAATTCTTGATTGCTTACCGGATTAATTATTCAAACCAAGTGCATCAAACAACAAAAACAAAACACGAACTGGTGCAAACTTTGACTGGATTAAAGGAAATTGTGACAAATTACGACGATTGTTTAAAGAACAGCTTGTTACCTAATCACTCAAGAATCATGATGCAACTCATCTAGTATCCTACAATCAAGAATTTTATCAATCTCCCCACTGCATACACTGAATCCAGAACATATATAAGTGAATAAATTTCAATTTCTGATGCAGTGATTGTGAGCCAGTACATTAATGTCACCACCACAAAACAGACACTTGCAATCAGAAACGCAATTTCACAATTAAAGTTATAACTTCATCTTTTCCTATCAAGAAGAAGGTAATGGACCAGGGTGTAGGTGGGGATTGGATCTCACTTCATCTAGGACATTTAAGACATGCCATTAAAGCATTTTGGAAGCATGCGGGAAGCAAAAAAAAAAAAAAAAAGCAGGAAAAAACAGCAGCCCAATCACTACAAAATTAATGGAAAGGTTCTCATTATCAGCTTATGCCAGCATTAGATTTCTCCTGAAATGTACTAAAGGAGATCAAGTTCACAGAACAGGAGAAACGTAGGATGGTTTGAAGAACTAAGGAAAAGCAAAATGCCAATATTAACTCTAAATATGCAAAGCAATTGAGTCAGATTGCCATTATTATAGCCTATTCCCCAAAGCTATTCTGAAGTTAATACATTTTGATTGATACCTTGCACGTTGGGAGGAAGAGGAAAACCGAAAGGCATGGTACAATAAGTCTTTTCAAAAGACCCCATTTTGAGCCGTGTAGTTTGTAAAGTAACTCATTGCGTTGGGTTTTATACTTTTATCCACTGTTGGCATTTTTTAGATTTCAGTGGGAGCTTTATCCGCTCCCTTCTCCCCTTTCGACATGCAAACAAAAAAAAGAAGAAACGGGAAAAAGACTAATACATGGGGATGGGGTCATGTTGTCTTTTCCACCAAACCATGTCTCCTAATTTTCTCTAGTTAAGACTCTCTAGACTACAACGGTGTTAGAC
Source organism: Bretschneidera sinensis (assembly GCA_023935145.1). Classification (NCBI taxonomy): domain Eukaryota; kingdom Viridiplantae; phylum Streptophyta; class Magnoliopsida; order Brassicales; family Akaniaceae; genus Bretschneidera; species Bretschneidera sinensis. The sequence continues at coordinate 22,422,917 of CM043703.1, forward strand.
ATCATGTCATTCATGTAGTCATTATCTGGTGCTCTTTCCTAGTCATTTGCCTCTATCAATATCCTAGATGCACAACGTCTTTAGGAGAACAAACAAGCAACAAATGGCAAGATTTACACTGCTATAATCAAAGAAGCTTTTACATCAGAATACGGATATATGGTTTCTTATTATCCAATAACCATTAAAAATGAAACCGATGAAATTCAAATGAGAAACAAATCATTACGTTCCACCATTAGGATCTTTAGTTTGAGACAACTTGAAATTCAAGGATGACAATCTGACAGTATCAGGGCTTTGGAGCTGATCAAGTTGTTTCTTACCTCGGCGAAGCAAGTACTCAATGTAGATAAAATTTTTGCGATCTACTTGCTTGGAGTTGCGGCGGAACTCAGCTGATACAATTGATTCAATGTGGCGTCGATCTTCAGCAGACTTGGAACGTGCTGCTCGTAAAAACCCTCGGTAGAGACTAAGAACTTGCCTTTGCATCCCAGAAAGTTTTGGGCCACTGGAAACTCCCATTGTGTCTTCAAACTGAATCAGGGACCAAATTTTCTTTTCTGAATTTGGCACCAGCCACCAGATATTCTGTTTTTTTTTTTTTATAAGTACCAGTCACCAGATATTCTTCTATTATTTATTTTCCTTGCTGCAATGAAAATCATAACAGAATCCTTTTTTTACTGTAAGGAAATCCAATTGTTGCAAAGATAAGAAAGATGACAAGATAAAAAAGAGTGAAGCTAACTTTCAGTCAACAAAAAATAAAAAGTAAAAAAAGAAAGGAATACCAAAGCAACAAAGAAATAGAAAACATATAGACAGAAGAAAATGCACATTCAGCAGCAACTAAAAGAAGAGTTTATGTACTGAGTATGATAACTAAACTTAAGCATGCCAGTGCTCAAGGTAACAAAAATTGCAGAAATCAAATAACAGAAGACAGCCATAGCATCGTTCATATAACTCTAGATCTTGTGACTTTGACCAATACTGCCTCCTGACAAGGTTGAGACTTGAGACACCCCAACAATGTTAAAGCAATGGATTTATGAAACGGATATAAAAAAAACAAACAGATAGATACATAGATATTAGATAAAAAGTGAGACAGGACAAAGCCTCTCTATTTTAATTCCATCCCCTTATGCAAGCATGCCAATAAGCTTAAGAGGAAAGAGGAAATGAGAAGGAAAGGACAACACTAAGGACAGAAGATAAAAAAAAAAAATGCATGACACTACTTTTTTTTATAAGTATGCATGACATGCACTACTTAACCTACCATCTAATTGTGAATTTGTCTAAAAGCACTAGTGTAAGTCACATAAAGCAGTGTTTACGCTTGAAATAACAAACTTAATCAGACGACTTTTAGACACAAAGGCTCATGAACTATACAAACAAGGAAATATGAATTAAAAGTGTATACCCAAGAAACAAAGCCTAGCATCACAAGCAGGACAACAGCATGTCCGCTTTAAGAAAAGATTTGTAATATTAAAAGGGGGAAAAACTTTGAAAAAGAATAAAAAAAAAATGGGAGAATCACACCTCCGCAGGCTTATAGCAGATAAGTTCAAGTGAAAAAAAAATTATGCTACGTGGAAGAGATTGAACAGCCCGTGCCACATGAGTAAACAGGTCTCTATTAGTGAATAGCGGCTCAAATTGTAAAAATTAGGTTTAAAGGACAAATCAAGAAAGATATCTAAGAAAACAGCAGCAAAATAATTAAAGCACAAACAACACCAACATGTATTAGGTGATCTGTGATGAGAATGGCTTACCATTAGAATATCCTAAGTAGTGAAGAAAATAAAACATGTTTTAGTAGCAGTTGACACAAAGAACACTATAGAATAACACATCAGCATGTTACAAGGTAATTAAAGCCAGAATGAAACCTCTCAAATGCAAAAGGAGTAACACAAGATTCTTAGGAATGACAACAAATGGAAATTACTCTGAACGAAACAAAATGCGGTGGGCAACACACAAATAGTCAAGAGAATCATTTCAAAAGTGATCTGGTGCACCTTTGATGAATGTAGAGATTTTAAAGGAAGCAATCCAGGAACCATGGCTATTGCTCGACTCCAAAGCAAGATGATATCATAACATCACAAACACGGCATGACTGGTCAATATAAATATGGACTAAACATGTTATCCTATAAATTTGTAGGAATAGAACACTGAAGTTTCTCATAATACATATTTATGAATAAAACCAGCAATATCGGCAAAAAGTTAAGAGGGCCCGTGTAGTGTTCCTAAATCAACATAAAATACCAAGAAATCGTTCAATCAGGCAGATAAGGGACGAATCTGGGATAGTCGATTCAGCCATGCTATCATTCGGTTTCTTTGACTGACAATGGTAGCCTACTCTAATCAGTTTTAGCATAATCAACCATCCTCCGCCCTCCCCCCAAAAGCAAAAAGAAAAAAGAAAACACATTACGTGAGTAAAAAATTAAAACTCAATTCAAGTTATGGTTTTGAGCCAGCAAGCTCATGATCATAATTCATAGACAACATAGGTACGGATGAAAACAATGAAACAATCAGCAAAAAGATTCCGTTGCATTAGTAACTGTGTTCCCCTCCATTAAAATATCATAAAAGACTTTCATGGAGAAGGTTGCCAACATTTAAGAAAAAACCAAAATAATAAATGGAACTAAATACACACAACATACAATTCAGGGGAGCCAGGAATTTTCTTGAGGTAGGGCTAATATATATTACCAATCCTACGACCACTTGATCATATTTTTTTTTCTTAATTGCTCATTAATTAGTCTAAGTCCACAAACATAAAAGTTTTACCACATAATATTAGTTTTATATATAGCTTCAATAGGACACATTTCACACAAACTAGAACAAGTGATAACTAAGATAATATGCTTTAGAGAAGCATTAAAAGTTGTACAGATGTTGCAGGAAGGTAATGAAATGATAAAACTTGTTGAGAATCCTATTAGGATTCTTAATAAGTGTCTTAGTATGATCATATCTAATTGTTGTGTCCTAGTCCTATTAAACTTAGTATTCAAAAGCCAATATATTGGATCAGTTGTATTCTTTTCATTCAATCAATAAGATAGAGAATTTCTTTTCAATTCTTAATTTCAACATGGTATCAAAACAAGATCTCTCTTGGGATCCTGAATAAAATTTTCTTATTTCTTTCCAAAAAAAAGGGTATTGTTCACCGGAAACTATTCATTTGGTATTGTTCATCGAGCAATGTTCATCCAGTACTATTCATCGACGCATTTAATCGGCACTATTTTCGAGAATTCACAATGGAATCCAAAACTATCTTTAGCGTGTCTTCCCATCCAAGTCTTCATATTAGCACTTCATTTGGTCATGGTGGTAATTTTGCTTGTCAATGTACATATTGTCATCGTTTCGGGCATACTTGGGAGCCGTGTTGGAAGTTAGTTGGTCATAGTTGAGCTTCACTTCGTCAATGTACTTACTGCCATAGTTTCGGGCATACTTTGGAGACGTGTTGGAAGTTAGTTGGTCGTCCCATGGTTGCTAATAATATGACTTCTGATTCTATTGAGTATGTACTTACCTCAAATTTCGTGCCTTCAACTTCTCCGATGGTTTCCAAAGATGAGTATGATGAGTTATTACAGTATAAGGTAGGCAGCCAGACATCATCCTCGACTGCCCTTTCCACCCAGCAAGGTTCACCTAGTACTTTCATGGGCGTTCTTAGGGCTAGCCTGCAAGGCAAAAATGCCCTGGGGCACATGAAGTTAGGTGTTTCTTTCCCGAGGCGTGTGTTTTTTTGCTTAGGGCGTACGCCCATATGCCACATCATCCTCGACTGCCCTTTCCACCCGGTGCTTTCATGGGCGTTCTTGGGGCTAGCCTGTGAGGCAAAAATGCCACGGGGCACATGAAGTTAGGTGTTTCTTTCCCGGGGCGTGTGTTTTTTTGCTTGGGGCGCACGCCCATAATCCCTTATGCCTGCCCCGTGAAGTTTTTTTAAAAAGTTTAAAAATTAGAAAAAATGCAAGTTAAAAGCTCGAACCCATGACCTAATGAGCTTGATAGGTCTTAACCACTAAGTTAGTGTTCTTGTTGTGATATCATTACACTTCATAAATATATATTACATGTTATCTAGTTTAGTAATAATTAAAAACTATTTAATTAATTACTTACAAGTTAAAACAATATAAAAAAATAAGTTATACTCCATATAACTTATATATAAATATATATTAATATTTATAAAATTATAATTATCATGCTATAGAGAGCTGGTAAAAGTATTAAACTTTGTTAAAAATTAATTAATTAAAATTATTTTTATTATTCTAATTAATTAATTAATATTATTTTATTAAAATTTTGAAACACCCCAACGTATTCAAAAAGCTTACGCCCCAATACCTCGAAGCAAATCACCTTCGCCACTTAAAACACTAAGTACACCAAAAACTTGTCTATCATATAGTAATTCTTCATCTAGACCTAAGGTCCTTGACTCTACACTTACTAATCATTGGTCAGGTACCACTGATGTTTTCTCTGGTTTTTATCACTTTTCGTCTTTGCCTGATATTACTCCTACAGATGGATCTAAAACCACTGCTACTGGTATTGGTACTGTGCACCCTAGTTCTTCTATGCCTTTATCATCTGTCTTTTATACTCCATTTTTTCAGTATAATTTGATATCTGTTAGTTTGCTTACAAAACGTCTTAATTGTTATGTTACTTTCTTCCTGATTCTATTCTTATCCAGGATTTGAAGACAAGGAAGATAATTGGTGGAGGGCATGAATCAAACCGCCTGTATTACTTTGATCCTATCCCATCACCCATTGCTTGTTCGATTGACGTGTCCCCACTTCAGGTACATTGTCGTTTTGGTCATTCGTCCTTAGAGAAGCTAAAAAAATTAGTTCCTACTTTGAGTCAGGTTTCGTCTTTAGAATGTGAGTTGTGTCAATTGGGTAAGCATCATCGTGTGTCGTTTCCTTCCCGAATTAATAAACGTGTGTCTAGTCCTTTTATGTTAGTACATTATGATATTTGGGGTCCAAGTCGTGTGACTTCTAAACTTGGATTTAGGTATTTCGTTACCTTTGTGGATGATTATTTCAGACTTACCTTGTTTTATTTAATGAACACCGTTCTGAGTTGTTTTCTATTTTTTGTGCCTTTTGTGTTGAGATAAAAACCTAATTTGACGTATCTGTTAAGAATCTCCGTAGTGACAATGCTCGTGAGTATTTTTCTGAGCCTTTTACAACGTTTATGACTAAGTCTGGCATTATTCGTCAGTTATCTTGCTCTCATGCATCCCAACAAAATGGGATTGGGGAATGGAAAAATCGTCATCTTATGGATACTGCTCGTACTCTCTTATTTCATATGCATGTCCCCAAATTGTTTTGGAGTGAGGCAGTTATAACCACATATTACTTAAGTAACCGTATGCCATCCTTTATCCTCGATGGTTAATCTCCTCACTCTGTGCTTTTTCCTAGAGATGTTACCTTCCACTTACCTCCTCGTATTTTTGGGTCCGCTTGTTTTGTTCATCAACTCCGTCCAGAAGTTAACAAACTTGACCCACGCTCTATCAAATGTATTTTCTTAAGCTATTCTTGTACACATAAAGGTTATCGGTGTTATAGTCCATCACTACAAAAGCACTTTGTTTGTCTCGATGTTACATTCTTTGAGTCTACCCCATATTACTCCGAGTCTCATTCTATCTCAGATCTAGCTGATTCATTTCCTCATTCATTACCTGTTCCCATGCCCCTTACTCAGTCAGATCCTCCTCCGTTAGTCTCTTCGTCGTCTACTCCTCCGTTGCAGGTTTACTCCTGTCGTCTGCAACTCTTTCGCCTCTGCTGCTCCACCAATTGTTTCCTTTTTAACAGATCCCAATCCTCCATCATCTGAGGATGATCGTCCTATTGCTCTTCGTAAAGGTAAACGTTTATGTACCGCTCATCCGATTGCTAATTTTGTGTCTTATGATTATTTATCTACTTCATATGCTTCGTTTGTTGCTTCGATCTATTCTGTCTCTATTCCTAAGTCTATTATAGAAGCTTTGTCTCATTTTGAGTGGAATGCAGCTATGGATGAAGAGATACATGCCTCGAGTACTAATGATATATGGGACTTGGTTCCTCTTCCATCTGAAAAATCTGTTGTTGGTTGTCGCTGAGTCTATACTGTAAAGGTTCATCCTGATGGTACTATTGACATATTAAAAGCTCGCCTAGTAGCAAAAAAGTATACACAAGTAGGTATATGGTATTGATTATGCTGAGACATTCTCTCCGGTGAAGAAGATTACGTCTGTTCGTGTGTTTATCTCTTTAACAGTTACTTTTGATTGACCCTTACATCAATTGGATGTGAAAAATGCGTTTCTAAATGACGATTTGCAAGATTTAGTATACATGGAGCAACCATCCGGATTTGTTACTCAGGGGGAGTCTAGATTAGTATGTCGATTAAAGAAATCTCTATATGGCTTGAAATTATCTCCTTAAGCGTGGTTTGGTTGGTTCAATGAAGTAGTAATTAATTTTGGCCTTAACAGATGTAGTGTAGATCATTTTGTATTTTATAAACACAGTGAGGCAGGTAGAATATTGCTGATTGTATATGTGGATGATATTGTGATCACATGAGATGACAAAGAAGGAATTCTAGCACTGAAACAATTCTTGAGTACTAAATTTCAGACAAAGGATTTAGGGTAATTGAGATACTTTTTGGGCAAATAGGTTTCTAGATCTCGTCATGGTGTTTCTTTATCTCAGTGCAAATATGTTCTTGACTGATACCAGAATGTTAAGATGTAAGCCTATAGATAGTCCTATGAATCCTAACACAAAACTTGTAGCTGATCAAAGTGACTTATTATCTGATCTAGGGCAATACAGGCGTTTGGTTGGAAAATTGAATTATTTGACTGTTATCAAACCTGATATTTTATTTGCAACCAATGTGTTTAGTCAATTTCTCGATGCTCCACGAACTAGTCATTGGGATACTGTTATTCGAATTTTAAGATATCTTAATAGTGCTCCTGGTTGTGGTTTACTTTATCAAAATCATGGTCATGCTCAAATTGAATGTTATACTGATGCAGTTTGAGCCGACTCTCCATCTGATAGAAGGTCCACTATTGAATATTGTGTATTTGTTGGACGTAATTTAGTATCATGGAAAAGTAAGAAGCAAAATGTGGTTGCTAGGTCGAGTGCTGAATCCGAATATAGAGCAATGGCGCATACTAACTGTGAGATGATTTGGCTAAAGTGGTTGTTAGCAGAACTTGGGGTTAACCAATCAAGTCTTATGAGCTTGGTATGTGACAATCAAACAACTATTCATATTGCAAATAATTCAGTATTTCATAAGAGAACTAAACATATTAAAGTTGATTGTCACGTTGTTCGAGAAAAGTTTCTACAAAATGTGATAAGTACCAGATATGTGAAGTCGACAGATCAGTTAGCAGATTTATTTACTAAACTATTGGATGGTTCTCGAGTTTGATTTATTTGTAACAAGTTGGGTGCATATGATGTCTATACTCCAACTTGAGGGGGACTGTTGAGAATCCTATTAGGATTCTTAATAAGTGTCCTAGTATACTTGGATCATATCTAATTGTTCTGTTCTAATCCTATTAGACTTAGTATTCGTAAGTCTACATATTGGGTCAGTTGTATTCTTTTCATTCAGTCAATAAGATAGAGAATTTCTTTTCAATTCTTAATTTCAACAACTCATACCAACGTATATGATCTTGATCCCGAATAATTGGACTCGTATAGAAAACTCAACACAATTAAATACTACAATGGTTTCAACTCAAGGCCTACTAGTTTTGCACACAAATTTCATGGATTAAGATAACACAATTAAGAAAAAGAACCATAGTTTATTTTATAGTAATAACCATTCAAACTAAAAACATTTTACCCATAATATGCATAATACACAAAGTCTCAAGTATTAAATTAATTACCAATCTAAAATTCCACATCACCATACTACAAACTGAAATAAAGAAATCCTCCATCAAGTATTAAATTAATTTTAGAACACTAAACATCAATCCAAACACCTAATATTAGTTTAGGTTTAGCTTATTAGCTCACTCTATGCTCCATATTTCAAGCAAGCAGTTTCATTTACACAACAATTTATCAACAGAGGATTCAAGCCCAACAATATCAAGAATCTAGACGAAGAACGAGAGCATAGGAATTAGGAATTACTTCAAATTTGCAAAACTAATTACTCCCAAGCATCACAACATCATAAATTGATAAACGATGTAAAATTCAAATAGCTAATATCATCAGCAGGATATTAGCTACTCCTAATATTCTTCAGAGATCAAGAAAAAAAGTCCTGCTGGGCCAGAGGAATATAACACAAATATTTAGAAATCAAAATATCAGTGTAATGCATTTACGTTGTTCCCTTAAATAAAAAATTAGATCTAATTCTTTTGCCAAAAGAAAAAAAGATTCATGAGGCATAGACAAAGCTAATCACTTATTCAAAATTTCAATACAATACTTAGAATCAGGCAAGAACATCTAACGCATCTACTTAAAAATTAGAATCAAGTGATTGAAAAACAGACAACTTAATTTTTTTTCTTCAGAACATGTAAATGCTGACAGTATTAACACATTCGAGAATAAAACTTCACCTGACTAAGGCCCCTGTAATTTTTTTTTTAAAAATTTCGATTCATTCTTCTTTGGTTTTTTCGCTCACAAAATCTCTTCTTTCCCTTCCCCTATTGGTGAAGAAATTCACAAAACTCTTTCCGAGAGAGAAACCCTATCTGGCTGTTTTTTTTAAATGCCATAAAAAGTTTATGTTGAATCTTCTCATACTAATTCTTAACAAAAGTACCTAACCCATTTTCAATATGAATAAATGGTTCAAACAAAGAAAATTAATCTTTGAACAAATTATTGAAAGTAAGTTAGAGAGAGAAATACCTTCAAATGCAGTTACAGCGCCTTCCTTTGATAGAGAGAGAACGCTGGAGACTGGAGAGAAACGCTAGAGAGACTGAGCACCTTCAAACGCGAAATAGAGAACGATACAGGGAGGGAGCCCAGTGTGACTGTGTGAGGCGAGACAGAAGACGGAGATGAAGAAGACAATATGCCGTTCACAGAAATGGGTTGGGTACTGTACTGAGTTTCGGTATTTTGAGTTATGGGTAAGTTCACGCATCAAATACAAGAAATAAAATAGCTAAAACAGCATTCAATCTTCCCTCAATTGTCAACATAGCACCATTTCAGTGTGACCCAGATGCTAGTTTGTTTAGTACTTGTAAAATTTGATTTGTTAGTGCTAAAATTTATTGCAAGGGAAACTCCAAATACAAAAGAAAGGAAAGCATTGTTGACAGTTTCTCTTTCTGCTTTCCTTTATATTTAGAAAACAAAATTAACAATTTTGGTAACTAAAAGAATGCTTGAAAACTCTAGAGACAATCTCAAATGAAATCCGACTTAGATGGCACTTTCAAATTTTCAATACAGAACTGGAGAAGCATACATACACGTAAGTACAAATAAATGTCTATATAATATTTATATATATTTCACAAAGTTATTGAAAACGCTTATCTAGATTGATCGTCACTTGCCTTGAATCCGCAAATGATAGCTTCCGGTGTGTAGATACTCTTGTCTTCCTTCTCTTCTGGAATTTGGTTAAGGGCATTTTTTCGTTGTAGTTAATGAAGAAGACCCCTTTTCAACATATGAACATAAATGAACAATTGGGCCAGACAAAGAGCTGTTATGTTCTGGCCTGCCCTTATGTTGCTTTCATATTAAGTTGAGCTGGCCAGCTGGGCTTAAGATTGTAGTTTTAGGCAACTTCTAGGGTGCTGGTGGTCTTGCAAACTAATTCTTTGAAGAACTCTCTTGGGCTACTTCTTGAATCTAAAACCAAAAAGAAAAAACCAGTTTACATGCATTGCACTTGATACATTACAGGGGCTGCCGGGTGAGCCCAAAAATATTAATTTGGGAAAATGAGGGGAGGGGGGACTAGTAATTTGTTATAGAGGAACCAATCTATATTTTATATAACACTTTTTTTTTGGGAGTAACGAACCATGTAAATTTGTATTTTGCACCACCCATGATATACCGAGCTTTTATTGAGTTATTCAATTTTGAGTTTGAATTAATTTTTTTATTAATATTAATATTTTTTATTTATTAAAATTAGAGCTTATGATCAACTTAAACTCGAATGAACAATCCAAAGTTCAGGTTCGAGCTTAAGATTGGGCTCGAAAATGTTCGTTTGTTATCGAGCTCAAGCTTAATTTTTAAGCTCGATTCGAACTCGAGCTCGAGTTCAAGCCTATTAATTTTAAGTCGAGCCGAGATTGAATACCTTAATATTTGGGCTTGGCTCGACTTGAGTCCACCCCTACATATTACACATGATTAATTGTTTTATTAATTTTTTATTTTAATGAAAAATTAAATAATATGCTTTTATTTCGATAATAACGAAATAAAATGTAATTTCTAAAATTTATAACATTAATAAGCATCAATGTTATTTTATTATAAAAAATTTTAATAATGATGAATTTAATAGTTTAATAAAAAAATATTCGATATTTAAGTATATAGATAGCAAATATTCTATCTATTCTTTATCAATATTTATTACATAATAATTGATTGTTTGTGGAAAGCTTGTTATATAGAATAATGAACCTTTCTTTAAATGACTTCAATATAAATATTCCAAATTTTATATATTAATTAAAATTATTATTAATATCATTTTAATGTATACAAAATCTAGAATGCTGATGAGTTTAATCGGTGCAATATTAAAAATCAAATCAAATGTTTGAATAGATAAAAAAAAAATTAAATTTACAATACTTATAAATCTTTATTTTTGTTAATTTTCATGAATTTAGTTACATGGTAATGAATTTCCTTTTTAAAAAAGAAAATTCTTCGTATTAAGATTAAAGAGATTATATCTTATATGATGAGAGAAAGTAACCATGATGTGTAACTTAATAACTGGTGACCAGAAATTTAGAAAAGAAAGGCCACCACACGAACACAACTAAATTTAAATTTGATTGCAACATCACGTGGTTGCAATATCGTTTACCCATTTGCTTGTGTTTGGATAAGTTGATCAGTTGGAAAGTATTTCTTAGCAGCCTTACCCAACATATATAGCTACAAACTAATATTTGAATAATATAAGTTAACAATTTTGCAAAGCCGCAGCATTTTGTAGATCTTTTTTTTTTTAATAACCAAACACCATTCAAGAAATAGAGTTAAAAGCAGAAATATCTATAACAATAAAAGGTGTTAAGAACTTAGATTTTGAAGGATGATGATTCTTGTTGGTATGCTTCCACATGTACATACTGTTTGAGTTTTGTTGAAAAACAAGACTCAATCGACTGAATGAATGATATAAAATATTTATATGTTTTTCAAGTTGATTGAATACTCGACACTGGATATTTTTTTATTCGGTTAACTAAATAAAATATTCAGTCGATTGAATGTTCTTTATTTTGAAATTTGAATTCCAATAACAATAATTTTCAGAGAAGTCGTGTCTTTTCTTCAAGAGCTACGTCTTTTGAATCATTACTATTCATTTTTTTTACTGTTGGAAGTTCAAATGAAATATATAAATACTTATAATAACTTCCAAATTAACCACTTTTCATTTTTCAAAATTTATTCTTCTTCTTCTACATTTACTTCTGAAAATATAAAACCACTTTTCTTCATTGTTTCAAAAGAGAACTTAAAGAAAAATCTCTGATTTTGCTCTTAGAGATTCTTAGAGACTTTGAGTATCCTGGATGAATATTTGTCAGAACTTAAAGCAATCTAGTGAGGACAAATAAAGCCTTAAAGACAGCGTTAATACGCATCTCAAAGTCACCATAAATTATATACTTCTTAGAGATTTTGTATCCACAAATTTTATAACAATTTTAAAGCTTTATTTCCTACTAAAAAAAGGATTTAGAGTCTATCAGAGTGATGAATCAAGACATTGTGAAGCTTAATCAATTTGACGATAACTAATTTGCTCGCTAGCAAGACAAGATGATTTTTCTGCTTATTGTGTTGAAGATTTACTACGTGTTGTATCTAGATTTGCCTTCTATACCAGAAGATCCAAAACGAAGTGTTGATAATACTCCGCCTAATGTAGAGGATGTTGAAAAGGTTCGTTTGGAGAGGAAGAAGCGCAAGGAAGATGAATTGCTATGCCAATGGAATATTTTGACACTCTATTAAATCGACTTTATGATTTATTTACTGAAGCAAGTCTGCAAAAGACATATGGAATCAACTAGAATTCAAATACAAGGTTGGGGAAAAAGGTACAAACATATACTTAATTTCCAAGTATTTTGAATTTCTTATAGTTGATAACAAACTTGTACTTGAGCAAGTCCATGAATTGCAAGTACTGGTTAATAAAATTCGTTCTATGAAGATAGTTCTTCCAGAAGTTTTTCAAGTAAGTGTAATTATTGCTTAATTGCCTCCCTCTTGGAAAGGTTATGACAATAAACTATTACATAAGACTAAAGACTTTACATTAGAACAAATTCAAAAGCATCTTCATATAGAAGAAGAGTCACGTTTACGTGATAATAAAAATTTGGTTCATTTTGAGTCTAAAGCACATTATATGGATGGGAACCAATCTAAGAACCAGTATTTGCAAGCCAAGAAAAATGACCAACAGTTTAAGAAGAAGAAATCCCAAAACGGAAAGAAAAAATGAGCCTACTTTGTTTACAGAAAAGATAGTTACTTTGCCAAACAGTGTAGGCATCATAAGACCAATATAAAAGGAAAGACAAAAATGCTGGAAAAGGGTCCTATAGCCATGATTTCTGAGATCAATATGGCAACTAAAAATTGTGGTTGGTGACTTGATTCGAGAGCAACAGTTCATATCTGCAAAGACAAGTCATTCTTCAAGAAATTTGAAGAAGTGACTAGTGAAATGCAAATGGGAAACAGTGAACGTGTCTATGTCATTGGAAAAGGAACTTTTGAAATCGGTTTCACATCCAAAAATGTGTTAACCCTTATTAATATTTTGCATATACTCGGCCTTAGGAAGAACCTTATGTTTGTTGACTTACTTTGTAAGAAAGGGTTTCAAGTAGCATTTGAATCTGACAAGGTTATCTTGTCAAAGAATGAAATGTTTGTGGGAAAGAGGTATTCCTTTGATGGAGTGTACAAGTTAAGTATTATTAATAATAATATTATATTTTCTGCTTATACTATTGAGTTATCTGTTTGTCATGGATGCTTGGCTTATTTAAATTATCACACTTTAAATAATATGAAAAGACTAAATTTGATTGATTACATTAGTAATGCTGAAAAATGTGAAATTTGTGTTAAGTCTAAAATAGTAAAAAAAAAAAAAAACTTTTCATAGTGTTAAAAGAGATTCTAAAATTTTAGAATTAATATATTATGATATTTGTGAGTTAAATGGTATGCTTACTCATAGTGGTAAAAGGTATTTCATTACTTTTGTTGATGATTTCAGTAGATACTTGTATGTATATTTGTTAAAAACAAAAGATGAAGCTTTTGGCATGTTTAAGAAGTTTAAAGCTAAAGTTGAAAATCAATTAGAAAAGAAAATCAAAATTCTTAAATCAAATAGAGGTGGAGAATACTTTATGCCTGAATTTTGTGAACAACATGGTAATATTCATCAAATAATAGCACCTTATACACCACAACAAAATGGCTTAGCCGAAAGAAAGAATAGGTCATTACTTGAAATAGTAAATTGTATGCTAATGAATGCTAAGTTACCTATTATTTTGTGAAGTGAAGCATTACTTACTGCTTGCTATATATATACTAGAGTAATTTTTAGGAAAAATAATGTTAGTCCATAAGAGTAATGGAAATGAAGAAAACCAAATTTAGATTATCTAAAAGTGTGGGGGTGCCTAGCATACTATAGAGTTTCTGATCCTAAAAGAACTAAGTTAGGACCTAGAGCTATTAGAAATGTTTTTGTGGGATATGCTGAAAATAGTAAAGCTTATAGGCTTCTTGACTTAGATTCTAATTTTATAATTGAATCTCGTGACGTGGAATTTTTTTAGAATAAATTTTCTACTGATTTTGAGAATATAGATGAAAATAGTCAAGTTCCTTTGTCTAGTAACAATATGAGTATAGAATCTCATAAAAGATATACTAACTTACCTAAAGATCAATATGAACCTAGAGGAAGCACTAGAGTAAGGAAAGAGAAGGATTTGAGTCTAGATTTTATTTCTTCCCAAGCCATAGTATTTTTGGTTGAAGGAGATATAAATAATTGTGTTCTTAATCAAATTCCTATGGTGCTAAATCTAGAAGACTACCTTAAAACTTTTAGTAAGGCTATATCATCGAGAGACGCTTCCTTTTGGAAAGAAACGGTTAATGATGAAATAAACTCAATAATTGGTAACAACACTTAGGTGTTGGTGGATCTACCCAATGGATCAAAACCCATTGGATATAAGCGGGTCTTCAGAATAAAATATAATACTGGTGGTTCTATTCAAGCTTTCAAGGCTAGATTAGTAGCTAAAAGTTTTAAACAAAAGGAAGAAATTGTTTATTTTGATATATATGCGCCTATTGCATGCATCACATCTATTAGATTTCTTATTGCAATGGAATCCATACATCATTTATATATTCGTCAAATGGATATTAAAACTACTTTCTTAAATGGGGACTTAAATGAAGAATTATATATGGAACAACCAAAATGGTTTGTTCTTCCTGGAAATGAGAAGAAGGTATGTAAGTTAATTAAATCTTTATATGGTTTAAAACAAGAACCTATACAATGGCATGAAAATTTTGAGTATGTAATTTTGTCTCTTGGTTTCATACATAATAATGCTGATAAGTGTATATATATTCAAAGCTTACCAAAGAATATGGAATATTAATTTGCTTATATGTAGATGACATGTTAAATCATTGGAACAAACAAGCTTGGTGCGAATGAAACTAAGAAATGCTTAGCTTCTAATTTTAAAATGAAAGATTTGGGCGAAGTAGATATCATTCTAGGTATTAAGGTTAGAAAGCATAGTGGGAGTTATGCTTTAACTCAGTCTCATTCTATTGAGAATGTTCTTGATAAATTTTAACACCTTAATATCAAAGAGTCAAACACTCTCTTCGATAGAAGTATTAAATTAATAAATAATTTTGGTAGATCTGTAGCACAACTAGAATATGCTAGTGCTATTGGTTCTTTAATGTGTGCTATGCATTGCACTAGGCCAGATACTGCATTTGGTGGAGGGGTTGTTTCTTGGGGAAGTAATAAACAGACATGTATTTCTCACTCAACAATGAAATTTAAATATCGGGAAAAAGGCAGAATGGGTACATAACTTATTGTTGGAATAAGTCTGTGGCCACATCTTATGCCTAAAATTTCCATTCAATATGACAATGAAGCTACGTTGTTAAGAGCTTATAAGAATACCTATAATGGTAACTCCAGACACATCAGTTTGAGACATGAGTATGTAAGATAATTGATAAGAGATAGCATTATCATAATTTTTTTATATGTGAAATCAAGTAAAAACTTGGTTGATCCTTTTAGTAAAACTCTCTCTAGAGAGTTAGTGAGAATGAAAACTTTGGAAATGAGATTGAAACCTTTTTAAAAGAATCACTAATAATGGTAACCCGACTTTATTTCTAGCACTATATTAGTCATAAAGTTTAATGGGTAAAAACAAGTTACTGACGAGTGATTGTATTAACACAGACAAAAATTAGCCCCTTGGTGGTCAGTATTATCCGTTACTTTCTTGTGTAGGATGAGTTATACTCTTAATGAAGTCTAATACAAAATTGTAGTGTGTTCTAGGAGCGAAAACACATTATAGACTTCACCTATATGAACTTAGAAGTGGTGTCGTTTCTTAAGAGAGTTTTAAAGTTTACTCTTGAGAGAGTTCATAAACTAGGATCAAGCATAAGACCATAATAGTGCTAAGTAATAATGGAGTTTCTCACCAAAACAAGAGAAAGATATTTGTGTGATATTTTCAACTCTAGTTTAGAGAGTTTCTAATTTAACGCCATTGAGCAATTAGATAATTCTTAGAGTTTTGAAATATTAACACGAAGTAAAGATTTAAATCAAAATATATCTTTAAACATATATTAATCTCATATGATTATTGACTGTATAATTTATCAAAGTGTTTTCAAGAAATTTTTTTTGTTTCGAACAAAAGTGAGGCATTGTTGGAGTTTTGTTAGAAAAACAAGATTCAGTAGATTGAGTGATTCATTTATTTAGTCGACTGAATGATTCATTTATTCAGTCGACTAAATGAAGGACAAAAAGTCTTTATCTGTTTTTCTAGTCGACTGAATACCCGATACCTGATACTTTTTGATTCAATCGAACAAATGTTTGTTATTTTGAAATTTGAATTTCAATACTTATAATTTTCAGAGAAGTCATATCTTTTCTTCAAGAGCTATGTTTTTTAAATCATTACTCTTCATTTTCTGACTATTGAAAGTTCAAATGAAATCTATAAATACTTCTAATAACTTCCAAATCAATCACTTTTCATTTTACGAATTTACTCTTCTTCTTCTTCTACATTTACTTATGAAAATATACAACCACTTTTCTTCATTGTTTTAAAACAGAACTCAAAAAAGAATCTTTGATTTTGCTCTTAAAGATTCTTAGAGACTTTGAGTATCTTGGAGGAATATTTGTCAAAACAGAGCAATCTAGTGAGACAAATGACAAATAAAGCCTTAAAAACAACGTTAATACGTGCCTCAAAATCACCATAAATTCTATACTTCGTAGAGATTATGTATCCACAAATTTCCCAACATATACCGATGAAAAGCCGTTTTCCATTGTTTTGCCTCAGAGATCAGGTTGCCAAAGGATGTCAGTGAAGAAGTATCTAATTTGAATGCTGGGACAACAACAGTTGAATCACTTTCCACCGCCAAGCTCCTAAACCCAGTCTCCCATACAAATTTAATTGCCTCCACCACAGCTTTGGCTTCAACCATGGCCACCTCACGGAGGAGCAAAAAAGATACCGACAGACCCAAAAACTTGACCCAACTCATCTCGAACCACTGAGCCAACTCCCATTAAAGATTAGTTAAAAAAAAAGTGTTGAGCAAATAAGTTGAATAAGCCCTACTAAAGGGAAGACAAATTAATTCTAACCTGCTTAAAATTAATGCTCTTGCAAGTTTCCCTTAAAATTAATGGTCTTACAAGTTTCCTTTTACAGCTAATTAAATTTCAAATTAGACTGCCTAAGTCATTTCCATTTTTGAGGTAGATCGATTAGTTCCTAAACTACTACTTTGATACTTACGTAATTAACAAAGTACTGCTTTATGATCACAGATTAATAACCGGTGTAAGCAATTTCTTTTTAAGTGACTTGTAAGCTACATGGAATTGACTACTTATGTTCAGGGAATTAATAATGAAGTTCTATTGTCATTGATTTGTCATGGAAAAATGATGTTATACGTCATTATAGTACTACCATTAATCAATTTTTCAGTTTCTAATTATTAGCTGGGTTTTTTTATCTGCAAATTAAACGATATGTATTGTAATATCCATATTCGTAAAGTAAGAGTAAAGAAGTAATTTAATAAATATGGAATTAAGATAAAATATATGTGAAAGGTTTATTATTATTTGAATAAAATAATTCTTAAAAAAAAAGTTTTGTTTTTCTAAACAAAATGTGGCAGCAGGTGGATCCATTATATGTAAGACAAGTAGCAATTTCGTGGCAGCTTGAGAGTTGGGGGGGTGAGCTGCTGAGTTGATTTTTTTATAAATAGTTTAGTTTTTTTTTCTTTCATTTGTTCATTTCCAAATCATGTTTGGTTTCTTCCTTTTATAATTCAAATTACTCTATTTTTCTAAATACTTGATGACTCAAAAAAAGGTTGAAAGAGCAAAATTTTGAAGAGGTTTATGGGAGAATTTTATAGAGAATCACGAGAAGCGCTGAGAAAAACAGAAGGTAATAACGTAAAGTTTATTTTTGAAATTTAACATACATAAAATTTATCGGAATTCAAAATGAGAATTTTCAAGTGGTGTTAATTAGGAAGAATTGAAAAATAAATTAGAAATTTAATATAAATATTATGTCAGGTGTTGACGATCAACAACCGGGAGCAATTACTGAGAGGAACTAGAAAGGCAAGGAGTTGATCCACGAGTAGCTCTAAGTGCTACGTGGTGAGTTAGATTTACTTTAAGTAATCTAGATAAAAATGAAATATCTAGTGATAATATTAAAATAAATTATTAGCTTAGGCTTTGATGGTAGATAAAAAATTGATTGATAGGAATTTTGGACATGTAGAAAATTTTTATGTGAGAAATAATATTTTTGGAATAATAAGTTGATTTAATAATAAAAGAGATAAGTGAAATTATTGATGAGCTATGATTGATGTTTTGATACGGATTATGAGGAGATGAAATTTAGTGGATCTTAACAAGCTATGATGGATGATTTGATGTGATTTATGAGGAAGGGAATTTAGTGGAATTTTTCAAATAATAATTTGCAAATAATCAGGATAGCTAATTTAAATATTTGAATTCATGTTTGTTTTTATGTTATTGTTCATATAAATATTTCATATCATTGTTCATATGCATATGAATGAAATAAAAAAACCGGGAGGGGGCCAATCTAATTAAAAAACCGTGATAGCCGATATATGCTGAAAATAAATACCGTGACAGCCGGTATATACTGGAAATAAAGAACCGGGAGGGGGCCGGTCTAAGATAAAAACATGTCAACATGTGGGAAGACGTTCCCTAATAATAATTCATGCATTGCATCTGTTTTAAATATTGATTTCATTACTGAAATGTTGAATGAGTCTCACAGAGAGACAGTTATTGTAAGAAATAAACATAGAAGTATGATATGATAAGAACCATCTAAATGGTAGACTTTATGCTGTGAACCTCATTATGAGGTAATTATGAGATAATTGATGGTCTTAAGGTGAACCAATATATAAGAATAAGAGATTGATAGAGAGTGTGACTTATGATATGTGTGTAGTGATAGTAGAATGCTATTATCAAGCTGTATGAGATATAAATAATTAAATATTGAAAGACTATTTATACAAATTGAATACTTCTAGTAAATTTAATTCACTGAACTTGTGAAACTCATCCCTCATTGTACAATGATTTCAGGTAGGACAAATAGTTTGGTGAGTTGAGATTCTAAAGAAATCATTATCTGTAAGTCACATACGTGTCCACATATTCAGACTAATGAGAAAATAAAACAATTTTTTTTTGTAAATATTCATGCATTTTACGTTGTATATTATGTTTAAGTTAATATCAGAATGATGTACCTCCCCTGTTGAGGGTTGAGGATTAAAGTAAAAATTTATGTTAGTGTTTTTTTAATGTTCCATATATGTATCGTGCTGAAATTTTCAAAATGTGATGACATTGTCTCAGGGGTGGCCAACCTGGGACGGGTCATTACATGTACTTGTTAACTTAATTAATTCATCGAAAACGGTATACGATTTTATTTTTTTGAACAGAAGAAACTAATAATTGGCCTTCGATTTGAACGCAAAGGGTACGTTTGATTGGAGGTATTAAGGTAAGATTGGACTAATTAATCCCACATGATAGTTTAACTCACATTTTGTTGGGAGACTTAGGGTTCGTTTAGTTCATAGACAGAATTGTAGTAGGATAAAATTCATATTATAGTGGGATAAGGTTAAAAAGGATTAAAGTTTGACTATTTTAATTATATGTTTGGTTTATGAAATTTCTAAATTGGGATTAAAATGGGATAACATGTATAAAAATCAAAATACCCATACACTTGGTGAGATTAAATTTTTTGAACATTTTTTTTTCCTTCATAGATCCTTCATATATAAACCACAAATAACCCATTCCAAAGCCTTCTCTCTTTCCTTTTCTTCTTCTTCTTCCTCTATCTTCTTACAATGTTAAACACTGATTTTTTTTTCTTCTTTTTCTACTTCTTCCTCTTTCTTCATCCTTTTTTTTTCTTCATAAATTTTTTTTTCTAGTTATGGACAACCAAAAAAAAATGTGAACCCAAATCTATGGTGTTGCAACAGCATTGCTGTCGCGCTGGTACAGTGTTGCTCCGATCCTCGTGCAGATCTAGAGGAAGAAAAAGAAGGGGAAGAGAAGGAGAAGGAGAAGGAGAAATAGAAGAAGAAGAAAGATAAAGAGGAGGAGGAAGAAGAATAAAGATGAGGGGGGTAAGAAAAAGAAGAAAGAGGAGGAAGAGGAAGAATAAGAGACGATGAAGAAGTGGTCTGCATGATTAAAATCAGTATAGAAAAATATTAATCCCACATAAGTTGGATTACTTCTATATCGAGGGGGAGATGAGACAAATTTTTTGAGATTATGATTAATTTTGTCCCATCCTAATCCCAGGTGAATAGTATATCCTTCAAATTAAACATGAGATTAATTGTTCATATGAGACTAGTTTAATCATGTCTCACTTTTGTCGCTTGAACCAAACATACTCTTACTATTCAGGTGGGATATAATTAGTCATAATCCCACCATTTTTATCTCACCTCCCCCCATGGAACAAAATCTTTCCCACCTCTTGAGACTAAATTTTTTTCTTCCGTTTCTACCATCGAATAATAATAATAATAATAATAATAATAATAATAATATATTATTACTATTATAATTAATAATAATGATAATAGTAATTATTTTTATTTTTATTATTATTATTATAATAATTGTATTATAATATTAAAATAACAGTGATAATTATTATTATAATAATAAAAATAATAGTAATTATAATTTTATTTAATGATAATAAGAATAATAACAATTATAATAATTATTTTTTATTATGATAAGAATAATTATTATTATATTAATGATAAAAATAATAACTATAATAATAATTATTATTATAAATAATTATAGTAATGATAAATAATAATATAATTATAGTTATAATAAAAAATATAATAATGATTATGATGACGACAACAACAACAACAACAACAACAACAACAACAACAACAACAACAACAACAATAATAATAATAATAATAATAATAATAATAATAATAATAATAAATTTATGGTTTATGAAGAAATTGGAGATTGTTGAGGATGATGAATAGTGGTAGGGTATTTTGAAATTTAGACTTGTTATCCTACTTTAATCTCAATCCAGTAATCTTGAACCAAACACAGAATTAAAGTATTATCTTTTTAATCTCTTTTTATCCTATCTCATATTAATTTTAGTTCTATCCCACTATACTTTTGTATGTGAACCAAATGAACCCAATTCAAGAGGACTCTATATATACCGCAAATGCCATCAGCTAGGACAAAAATTACAAACCAAATCGAGACAAATTCTTACAGGTTCTCGGATATATCAAATTCATGTGTCAAGGAGCACGTAAAATGTTGATGAGAGAGATAGAAAACAATAAATTCTTTTGATTTTTTGTTGAGATAGATGGGGCATGCAACCCATTTCAAATGATGTTTTTTTTTTTTTTAATGAAATAACATATCAGCATTTGAAAAACTAAAAATTAGCATTTAGTACCAATGTAAATGACAGTTGAAAATCAATTTTGTCAACAGTGTACCTTCCATCTTTACTTCTCTTCATAAATTTTTCTCTTCTTATCAATTTTTTCTTTCAATTCTCTCTCTCCACATAAAATTTTGTTGCTAAGGCTGTGAAATACCATTATCTAACAGTTTATTTTCTTCTTTCAATTCTCTCTTTTTCTTTCCAACAGTAGCAACAATGGATTGCAAATTGTTCGTTAAAATGAACTTATATTAACTAATAATTAAGCAACAAATGTTGTTTAATCTGTAAAATAATTGAAACAAATTAAAGCAACATCCAGGATCAGTGGTTTTATTGCGTTTACTTAAGAAAAAAAGTAGGGCGCCGGCCGGCTAAGCAAAATCCCAATTCCATAGTGGAAAACTTCTGCTAAACAACCGATGCCCAACAACATTAGATAACCCTCGAACATAGAGCATCAATATTAACAAATTTTTTATTTTTTTTTAACAATTAATTATTATCATTATCATCATCATCATCATCATCATGACCAAATACTAATAGGTCTGATTATAATTATAAGTTACATAATAAGAAACAAAGCAAAGCAAAGGAACAAAGCAACTGCTAAATCCTAGTATTTTTTGCTGTTATTTTTTTTATAAAAAAATAATTTAGTGTATATGATTAAATTTTAAGGTTTATTAAATGGTAACGTGTTATTTTCTGAATAAATAAAAAAGATACCTTTTACAAATAAAGTAAATAAGATTATGAACGAAGATATACAACAAAATAATTCCACACGATTATTATCACCACAATAATGATAATAATAATTATAATAAAATACTCATGATTGAGGATCATTAATTATAATTTAAAAATATTAAAATCCCACGTATCAAATTAATTTTTAATTTCTATATCAAAATCCCAAAACCAAAACAAGTGTTGTGAGAAAGAAAGATAATGCATGAGATCTGTTTTTAGCTAGACTATCTGACAAAGGAAATTAATTAACAAAGAAGCAAAAAAACTGAAAAATGACAAAACTTATTGTGACCTAATTTGGGTTCATATCTAAACTTACTTAAATATATACGTTAGCTTCCACTAAGAGAGAGAGAGAGAGATCCAAATTGAAATGCAGAAATTTATTTATATGTTAGCTTCCGCGCAACTTCGTGGAAGTGACTATTGTCATAATACCATCACACACATGCGGGTCATGAGTGACCTAATTAAGGTTCAAGATAGTCGCACTCTTAGGTGTGTACACTAGACCTAATTATACAAAGCGTCGCACTCTTAGGTGTGCGCACGAGACCTAATTATACAAAGAGTACATATTACATTTAGGCTAAGTTTGGCATGTAGGGTTGGGAGTGACTAAAACCCTTACTTTATCTTATATATGGTGTAAAATTTGTATCAAATATTGTTACTAAGTAAACACTAATCACTTTATGGTGGGTGTACAAGGTTTACTCAGTTGAGTAATGATGCAAAATTGTTGTTTTTTTCTTGGTTGTCCTATAACACTATTTATATAATTAAATTATTATTTTTTGTTAATTTTAAATTAATAAATTATCTAGTTTTTTCAATTATATTTTAATAGAGTATACTAGTTTCTAAAAAGTATTTTTTTTACAATTTTAATTCAAGAAAATATTTACGAAAAATAAGTTAAATTACATCAAAAATTCAAAATGAGCAAACAATGTGAGGCGGAGAGATTAAGAAAAATTCAAATACCCCATGAGACAAGTATTCTAGGCATTTTTAATTTATCAATACTCTACTCAACTTTTTACTCAATGTGCTTCAACTTCAAGCATGAGATAAGATAAAACTTTACCCATTGGGTAGCTTACCCTATCCTCCCTTACCCTATTTAACTACCTTACCTTACCTTACACTAACCTACCCAAATCACCAAACATAACCTTAGAGTAGAGTAGAGTACACTACTCATTACAAGCCCTTACGAGTAAGGTATTGACGAATTAAAAATTCCTAGAATAGCGGTGCAAAATACTTACTCAATTTATTGGTGATGCAAAATTATCTCTTTATCCTTAATTTGTCCTATAGCACTACTCATCTAATCAAATAATTATTTTTTAAAATTTTAAAATAATAAATCATGTAATTTTTTATAATGTATATTAGTTTATAAAAAGTAATCATTTTATAATTTTAATTCGAGAAGATATTTTAAAAAATAAAAGTTAAAATTACTTCAAAAATTCAAAATGGACAAACAATGTGGGACGGAGGGATTAAGAAAAATTCGGATACCTCACAAAACAATTTTTGTGTAAGATCGACTTAACTAGCCTCTCCAAAATTTTCCGATCACATTATGCCACAATATTTTACTTTATATTTTACTTCATTTTTTTAATGAAATAACACAATGTGATTAAAAGATATTTAATGAGACTTTATAAAACTGGTATACAAGAATTTTTTACCCAATGGGACTGGTATTCTAACTATTTTTAATTTATTAATATCTTACTCAAGTTTTTACTCAATGTGTTCCAAATATGAGATAGGATAAAATTATACCCATTGAGTACTTTACTCTACCTTGTTAAATTACCTTACCCTACCCTACCCAAATCGCCAAACATAGCCTTAGTTTTAGACAAAGTTGGTGGGGTTAAGTAATTAATCTTTTGTATATTAATTAACTTGGCATATAATCCTATTTTCTTTGCAGATATATCCACCTCCACACATAGAGAACCAAAAAAAGGATATAAAGAGGGTAGTTGTAAACTGATAAACCACCTCATTCTCTCATTAGAGACCAATCAATCCAAACACTAATCCCATAACCTTATAACCCTCATCATCCCTCTAACCAAAGAAACCAAAGAAACCAAACATTTTCAACCCAAAAAGAAAAATCTTGAAAACAACAATATTATAGGCTAACAATAAGACCACACAAACCATATAACAAAATAATACCCTAATGGAATCAGTTATCTCAGAGCTTGAAGGAACACTTTTAAAAGACCCAGACCCCTTTTCCTACTTCATGTTAGTAGCATTTGAGGCATCGGGTTTAATCTGGTTTGCGTTATTGTTGATTCTATGGCCAGTAATTTGCTTGCTTGACATATTTGGTGCTGGTGATGTTGGCTTTAAGCTAATGATCTTTGTAGCTACTACCGGTGTTCGTGAATCGAAGATTGAGTCAGTGGCGAGAGTGGTTTTGCCAAAGTTTTACATGGATGATATTGATCTGGAAGCATGGAAAGTATTTAGCTCGTATGATAAAAGGGTGGTGGTGACCAGAACGCCTAGGATAATGGTGGAGATGTTTGTGAAGGAATATTTACGAGCTGATGAAGTTGTTGGGATTGAACTTGTGGTGAATCGGTTTGGGTTCGCTACAAGGTTTGTTAAAGGTGATACTATTGTTTCTATCTCTAGTCGCGTCGCCAAACTGTTTGTTGATGAGAAGCCTACCTTAGGGCTAGGAAAGCCTACATCGAGTTCTAACTCATTCTTGTCACTATGCAAGGTAAGCCATTATTCTTTCTTCTTATAAATTTTCATCTAGAAAATATTATCCAAGACTAGTAATTAAATTGAATTATTGAGTTTCAACATTTTGTGTAAATTTTCGAAGTTCATGCATAGATGCAGATCACCCCTAATAAAATTAGTGTAATTACTCCTGTAGTACACTGATTTAATAGACATTGAAATGAACTTATAAATCTCTGTACTACAAGTTAAATTATACACCAATTTTATTTAATTACAGGTGATCTGCACTCTTCATGTATACCTTAAATATATACTAATCATTATTTGAACAATGAATTTGTTAACAGAAACAAATGCACCCACCATTCATCACCAACCAAAAGCACGATGTTGACCAGCATCTCTGCCTACTCCTAGTGATCTTCCATGATGGTCGTCTCGTCAAGCGCCCGACCCCTCCTACTGCTCTCCTAATCCTCCTATGGATACCATTAGGCATCTTAGTGGCAATAATTCACCTTTTTTGGGGCCTAGTGCTACCGATGTGGGCTATTCCCTACATATCACACATTTTTGGAAGTATATTTATCGTTAAGGGTAAACCACCATCATTTGTCTCAGATAGTAATACTAGAGTTTTATTCGTGTGCACCCATCGTACTTTAATGGATCCTGTAATCTTATCATCTGTACTGGGACGTAAAATCCCAGTTGTAACATACTCAATTTCTCGATTATCAGAAATTTTATCACTGATCCCCACAGTTCGATTAACAAGGATGCGTCATATAGACGCAGAAAAAATAAAAAAAGAATTGACTAAAAGTGATTTAGTTGTATTTCCAGAGGGAACAACATGTAGGGAGCCATTTTTATTGAGATTTAGTTCACTTTTTGCTGAATTAACCGACCGGATAGTGCCCGTCGCCATGAACTATAGGGTAGGGTTTTTCATGCAACCACGGCGAGGGGTTGGAAAGGTTTGGACTCGATTTTTTTCCTCATGAACCCTAGACTGATCTACGAGGTGACATTCTTGAACCAATTGCCAGTGGAGGCGACATGCTCCTCGGGTAAGAGCCCCCATGACGTGGCAAATTACGTGCAAAGAATCTTAGCTGTTACATTAGGGTTTGAGTGCACAAACTTTACCAGAAAGGACAAATACAGGGTGCTAGCAGGGAATGACGGAACTGTGTCGTACACTTCCTTTGTTGATCAGATTACGAAGGTTGTGAGCACTTTTAACCCCTTTTTTCATTAAAAATATTATTAGAATTTCATTTGTGAGGCTGTTTTTCATTTTTTTTTTTGTTGTAAATGATGGGATTTGTATTCTTTCTCCTTTTTTTTTACCTTTGAAATAATTATTTCTTGATTTGTTGAATATTGTTAATAAGTTATTATCGTCTTTGAAATACTTATTTCTGGTAATATTTCGTTTCTGTAAATGATGGGATTTGTACTCTTTCTCATTTTTTCATTAAAAATGTATGAGGATGATTAATATAGTTAATCAGTAATTATTGTTACAATATGTTAGTTAATTATTTGATAGATAATTTTTTTCTCTATGAGGGAATTATATGACAGAGAGTCTATATAGTTTAATTTATCAAAAGTTGTCATGATGGTGGAGACATTTTGTGTTCAAAATGCAAATTTCAATTTGGGTGGCGGAACAGTTCTATGAAAAAATTAATGATGCATTTAGTTGTGTAAAACATTTTTTATTTTTAATTTAATTAATATTTTTCTCAACAATTTGCACATTAACATAATTTGAAACCCTTCAATTAATTTATTTATGTGAATCCGAAAAAAAATGTAAGTATGCAACTAGAATTAGACTTTTATGTTATTAATTATATCTCATGATCTATCTTTAATTTGATTCTTTTCATTCATAAACTTGAAAAAAGTAAAATAATATTGCAATAAATAAGTGTCAAATAGAGAGTTACATTAAAAGTCCAAACATATAATGGATTAAGGTTCCAATATAAGGTTAAAGACAATTAAGAAAATCGACAAATAAAAAATCCAATGAAAAAACATTTAAACTTTTACATATGATTACATACTTATAGCAATTTGAGTATGATATTATCATTAATTATAAAAAAAAGGAACAATTATGAGATAAAAGAAAAAAATGATAAAAATACCAACCCAATTCAATATTTGATCTTTATTTATGTTCAAAATTGCTCCTAATTTGTTATTAGGGATGCCAAAAAGTGAAAAAGGTATAAAAAAAGGGAGTCGTCAGAGTGGGAGTCTTGTAGGACAATTGATGGTACTTAAAATCATTTTAATTTATATTTTGTTTGCAAGGTTTAATTTAAACTATAGTTTTTTTTTTAACTAGTTAAGCAAAAAAGTATTTTTGTGGGGCATTATTTGTCAGTTCCTTGGTGGAGAAGGGAAAATTTTGATTGGAGGATCAAACTTTTATATTATTATTATTATAAAAATCTCAAATCTAGCTTTATATGTTTAAAGGATAATTTCATGGGGATATAGCTTCTACGTCAAAGATTGTGCAAGAAACATACTTAAATCCAAAGATTTTTCTTTTCTTTCTGGAACTCACCAAGTCTTCTTAAATCCAAGCAAGAAGTTGAACTTTTTCATCAAAGGGTTATATATTTCTTCCATTGCCGGTTAGGGTTCTTTTCTTTTTGAGTTATAATAAGTGGCAATTCAAGATCTTCAGCAAGCACATGTGTCTGTATTGACATGTCCGTACAAAGACAATATTCTAAAATTTAATTGTTTGCAAGTTTTTTTTCTTTTTTTTAATTTAAGCAATTAGGTTTAGAATGATAAATGAATAAAAATAATAAAATTTGGAAAGATACTCTTTACCTCTTATACTCTCTTGTTACTTGATCAAACATATATTTACCTTAAGTTAAGCTTTTTCCGCAAGGATATCTATGATCGATTTGACTCATTTTTGCTCTCTTTTGAGATCAAAATTTTCAACTATCAATTGAAATTAAAGAAAGTGGAGATCAGTTGCATTATTAAGCAAATATTATCACCACTTTGCAGTCATTTATATTTCACTAAAAATATAATTCTTCAGTATTTCGTTATTGTTATGCTACCTTTTAAGACTCAAAATTTAGTTTGAAAAAAAGAATGTTTTGCCTGAAATATCTCTTAAATTCACAAACTAATAGCCTATTGAATGTCTAATAAACTCACATATTTTCAATGAACTTGAGTTTCTTACAATTGAGCTATTATTTATTTTTTATTTAAACCCAACAGATTTATTTATTTTATTTTGGTTTTTGGCTATTTTATTTCTAAACTTTCAAAGACCTATCAAGTTTGATGAAAAAAAAATATTAAAAGTCATGTTATGAATAATGCAGATCGAATATTGGACATTTCTTAATATTGGAGTATAAGAAAATTATATTTAAATGATATAGTACAATTATAGATTGAACTTTAACTTATATTTTACTTTTATCACAAGATCAGAGCTTTAGTGGTATAAAATTAAGATTGAAAGTAATCCAATAAAAATGTGAGAATAATTAAAATATAAACATGATTGGAGGTTGAACTTTTTTTTTTAAATATACAAGTTATCCATTTTTAAGGGTCAAGCATTTTCTTTTTTATTTTAAATTGACCCTACATTTTTTATTTGGGTGAGGACAATCCTAAATATACAATTTATAACAATATCCTTAAAGAACAAATAGTCTAAAAAATGGGAAGTTGAGTGGTAAAATTGGCCCCATTCAACTAATTGCCCTCACTCAACATATTATAGATAAAAAAAAAGTGCAGTACTTTGCTTAGCCTCTATGTATGTGAGAGAGAGTTATTAGATGTCATCACATTAATAGATTTTTAAGTCTCTTTTTGTCTTTTCATTTTTTTTAAACGATGGTATGCAAGGAAAAAAATAATATTATAAAATTAAAATTTAATAACTACCCGATCTACTTAATTTTATCTTTTTACTATTTTTTTTGAAAGGGTCTTTTTGTTATTTTTGCACAATTAAAAAATGATATTTCATTTATATTTTATTTTAAAACTTAAGAATAATAAATAGTAACATGTCGTTTTAGAAAATAAATAGAATATATTTTTTTTTGATCTTATATTTTTTATTCTAGGAAGAGTAATTATAGTTTATATTTTGTCAAACCCTTAAAATAATATATATTTTAAAAAATGATAAAAAAAATTAAAGTGATGCAATTACGAATTCTGACTGTGACATTGATCCTCCCATAAAAGTGCACATGGCAGACTTAAATTAGATTAAATTAATAATTTCGTATTAAGATTGTGGCAACTCATCGACTTGTTGTCCAATCCGATCTCGAAAGCTTTCCCACTTGCTTGCTAACTGCCAAGTACTTCGGAGAATAAAATTGGTGTTTGAACAGAAGGAAAATTAATAGTCAAGTTTCAATAATTGTGAGCTGTGACTCTGGGCTTCGCTTCAATAATTCATCAAGGTGCTTCGCTTCAATAATTCAACAAGGTGCGTCATATATACATGCAATGGCCTCTATTGAAAATGGGCATTGCTAGGGAGACATAAGCAATACAACCCATTTTTGACATCTTATAGTTAATTAAATGTTATTTTTCTCATTTTCGCTACAATGTTTTCTTTTTTGTTACAATGATTTCTAAGAGTAAAGTAAATTAATAGTGAAGTTTCATATACGTGACGTAATATTATTTATTGACAATTTCAAGTGTCAAAATTGGGTTAGTATTTTGAGGTTTCTTTATTTTTTGTCTATTGATAATCCTTAAAAAAAACACACAAAAAAAGAAAATAAAAGATATAGCTACATGATTAATTGCACTATTTGCTTTTAAAAAAAATTTATATATATATCAATATTAATGTTCAACATGTGAACTGATTGTATTTTTGACCACAACTTTTATGTTTATCCTACTAAATCATTTAGTCTTTTGTTTGGTTCCATTAGTCAAATCCAACCAAAACCTTATATATATTGAAATGAAATTAAAAAAAAAAAAAACTGAGGAAAAAGTGCATGTGGCACAAAATAACTCAGGGTGTCTTTGGTTCATATGATTAGTTAAAGGAAAAGATGAGATATGATTAGTGAGAGGATATATATAGTATGTGATAGTAATATATTTCATCTCATCTTATGTTTGCTGCACTATATATGATTCACTATAAAATAGAATGGTTTTTATCCGCTATATATCTATCTTAGTTTGAGGTTGCAGGTTTAATATTTTGATCCTTAAGATTAAAAAATATGCAAAGTGACTATTAATGTTTACAAAATTTAATAAACCAGTCACTTCCGTTAATTATTCTGTCTAGACGCGAAAAAAAATGTGTTTTAATTTATTAAAAGTTAACATGGAGCCTAATGAACTTATATTAACTAATAATTAAGCAACAATGGATTGCAAATTGTTCGTTAAAATGAACTTATATTAACTAATGATTAAGCAACAAATGTTGTTTAATCTGTAAAATAATTGAAACAAATTAAAGAAACATCCAGGATCAGTGGTTTTATTGCGTTTACTTAAGAAAAAAAGCAGGGCTAAGCAAAATCCCAATTCCATAGCGGAAAACTTCTACTAAACACTCGTTGCCCAACAACATTAGATGATCCTCAAACATAGAGCATCAATATTAACAAATGTTTTTTATTTTTTTTGAATAATTAATTATTGTCATTATCATCATCATCATTATCATCCTCATGACCAAGTACTAGTAGGTCCGATTATAATTATAAGTTACATAATAAGAAACAAAGCAAAGCAAAGGAACAAAGCAACTGCTAAATCCTAGTATTTTTTGCTGTTATTTTTTTATAAAAAATAATTTAATGTATGTGATTAAATTTTAAGGTTTATTAAATGGTAACGTGTTATTTTCTGAATAAATAAAAAAAGATACCTTTTACAAATAAAGTAAATAAAAAAAGCAAGACCCCATGATTATGATCGAAGATATACAACAAAATAATTCCACACGATTATTATCACCACAATAATGATAATAATAATTATAATAAAATACTCATGATTGAGGATCATTAATTATAATTTAAAATATTAAAATCCCACATATCAAATTAATCTTTAATTTCTATATCAAAATCCCAAAACTAAAACAAGTGTTGTGAGAAAGAAAGAAGATAATGCATGAGATCAGTTTTAGCTAGACTATCTGACAAAGGAAATTAATTAACAAAGAAGCAAAAAACTGAAAAATGAAAAAACTTATTGTGACCTAATTTGGGTTCATATCTAAACTTACTTAAATATATACATTAGCTTCCACAAAGAGAGAGAAAGAGAGAGATAGAGAGAGAGATCCAAATTGAAATATAGAAATTTATTTATATGTCATAATACCATCACATACATACGGGTCATGAGTGATCTAATTAAGGTTCAAGATAGTCGCACGCTTAGGTGTCTACACTAGACCTAATTATACAAAGCGTCGCACTCTTAGGTGTGTACACGAGACCTAATTATACAAAGCGTACATATTACATTTAGGCTAAGTTTGGCATGTAGGGTTTGGAGTGACTAAAACCCTTACTTTATCTTATATATGGTGTTTGGTGTAAAATTTGTATCAAATATTGTTACTAAGTAAACACTAATCACTTTATGGTGGGTGTAAAAGGTTTACTCAGTTGAGTAACTTGGTTGAGATAGATGAGGAATAGGTTTTTGAATTATAGGGGGGGTATGTCTTCTCCCGGGGGTTTTTTGAAGAAGAAGCAGGGGCCTTATGCTTATTATCTAAAGAGGTTAATTTGTCATCTATAGAATCAATAGTAGAGGCAATAGAGGTAATATGTTGAGAAATTGTGTGAAGATTTTGATTAGTATAATTATTTTGGGTGTAAAGATTACTAATATCAGTTAAATCAACATTACAATCAGGTGGTTCATTTTTATTAGCATTTTTGAAGGGTGTTGCAATAATAGAGACTGAATATTGAGGTGAATTAAGAGTTATTCTCTATAGTGGGGGATGTATAGATGATATAACTTGACCGCTAGCAAGAGTCCATTTCTGATCAAGTTGAGTTATAACATCTATTTCTTTATGTACATCAGGATGATTTAGGGCAAAAGGGTTATAAATCTTATTATTGAATGTATATATTTCAAAGAAATCAAAGAAGTATATTTCACATTGAATTTCAACCATATGAGAATACCATTGATTCCTTATGTGGGGTCTTTCATTTTCAGAAAAGGTTGTCATAAACCAATCAGATTTCTCTTTATTTTTTAGGGATAAAAAATATTTTTTTATTTATAGTATAATTACATTTCATAATAACATTAAGTTCATTATCCATATCTATTTTAGTTGGAGAATAATCTTGATCATTATCTTTTTTCCTATAAGAGGTTTTTCCTATTTGCAATTGTTCTAATGCAGATTTAAAAGATTCATTATCATAAAATCCTCTTGGTATGATTGGGTCAAAATTGACTCATAATAAACTTTTATTGGAATTTCTAGATAAAGTATCTACACTATATCTAGGAGTCATAATTTAAGGATCTTCATACATAGAGGTTCTAATTCTTCTAGAACTGGTTGTCCTAGATAAAGATGGTGTATTAAATCTAATAACAACACTACCATCCTTGTGTTCATCTATTTGAGATACATTGGAATTTGCTATCTCCCTGGGGGGACATAACACTTCAAATTTCCAATGATCCGGAATTGTTATTTGATCCCATTTTAATAATTTTGGCATAATAGTGTTAGCATGAAAAGTATTAGCTTCTAATAATAAAGTTTCTCCTGGTTTGGTTTGTATTAATGCTTTAGGATTAATCTTAGTTGTCATAATTTTATAATAAACTTTATAAATTAAATTCAGATTACGAGTTCCTGTCTTAATATCTAATCATTTTAATTGAATATCTAAAGTAAGAGTATCAATTAAATTTGGATCATACAAATCTATAGAAAAGTTTGGATAACAGTTAAAATATATAGGACCATTATGAATATTGGAGGCAACCAATGATAATAATGAATTTTGAAAATTTAAATGTCTAGCATCTCTTAACATCATTAATACAAGAGTATCAATTCCTAAACGATGCAAAGGTTTAATAGCAATTTGAACTAGTCCTAAATGCAAATATTTAAATCCTTCTTGTTTATGCTTTAGTATTGATGATAAAGATAATAATTTAATACTTTCATTTTCTCTACTAATACTATAAGTTTGCTCTGTTGTTTTAATAGAATAATCAGACTTAAAATCAAAACTTCCTACTTGGTAAATTCTGTTTTTTTTTTGACTGAGAATATGCCAATTGAGCAGATCTTGCTCAATTTTAGCAATATTGATTTCTTGACTGTTCATAGCATGATTAGGATCTTGACTAATGTGATCATCAGGTGGGTTATCCATTCTTGGAGGTGATGAGGTATTTGAACCTGACATGGATGATGAGTCATCACCCTGTCGACGTCTCCTCAATAGTCTTTTCATAAAAATGGTTTGAAGATATGGCTAAGAAGGCAATAGTTCAAAAGTGAATAGTTCCTACCGAGACCACCTACTAGGACCACCCTATCATTGGGTTGACCAACAGTAAACAAGGGCTGACCAACGGCTTTACCAAAACGTATACACAGCAGAACCAGAGACTTAATAGCAATATAATCAAAGCAAGATTATGAGCAGAATATAAAGGAAACAGATGAACATATACTTAGCTCTGATACCAATTGTGAACAGGATCGAGTGGATAGTGAATAGTGAATAGTGAATAGTAAACAGAATAATGGATAACCAGTGAAAAGTGAACAGTAAACAGATAAACAAGTCTGATATCAATATGGTTAATGATCTGAGCACATATTAAAACCAGTAATGAAAACAGTTTTTGAAATGATTATAAACAGATACTTTTATGTATTGAGATTGCAAGAGCTTACAGTGCAATATAAGATGATTCCTCACTTCTTTCACACTCTTTACAAATTCGCACTAAAACTCTCTCTTGAAAATGAAACTCTAAAACCAACTCTGATTTTTACATTGATAATAAACTTATTTATAGACGACTCAGACTTCAATTCCCTTCAAATCTGGATGGGTGGATTCCAGAGGGATTTAAGTCCGTAAATTATTTTTGTCTTGTGGTTGATCTGGCACTTGCTTTTGTCGGTCACAGGTATTGCTTTTTTGCTTTTCATCTTGTCACGAATAGGAATCTTGCTTTCGCTTTTGATCAGGAATCTTGCTTTTTGTTGAGTACTGCCTTTTGTCTTTTATCTTGTCACGAGCATATGTTTTTGAGTTGTCTGTCCAGCTGTCTATCCCTTTAGGTCATAATCATATCTGTCATATGGATCCTGTGCATAATATTCTGGTGGAGTATTGAGATTGTCGGTAGGAGTCTGGGTACTGTCTTCATCGCTATCTGATAATTGAGATAGCTCTTCAAGGAGCTTTTTCTTCTTTTCTTGTTTTGATAACTTAGAAGGTCCTAATATTTTTTGATCGGTCTTGGCATTTTGTGGATTATTACAAAACCATGTCTTGACAGTGTTAAGATTGGAATATGAGCAATCATATTTTGCCCACTATTTGACCTTAAATATTCTTTTTATTGTCATAAGTTCCCACTGTGTACCTTTAATGATAGAACCAGTGATAGTATAGTCCCAAGAAATTATCCATAGAATAGAAAATAGAGCATGAAAAGTAAGTTGTAAGAATAAGGCTTGTCATTGATGGTGGTCTGTTTGAAATATTGCAATGCTTCTTGAGTAATAGGAGAAAAGACAGTGGAATTGGTGCCAAAATACGACCACCAATCAAAAATCCATTGAGGGAAATCAATCTTGCATCTCTTGTCAAAGAATATGAACCAAGAATGGGTTTTTGGTCTAATATAAAACATATTGAACCAGACTATTTGATAATCATGATAATTATAAGTAGGGGGATTAAAAGATACTGAAAAAGGATTTGGCTTATAGTGATCACGAATCTTATCTGGAAGGATGAATTTGAGAATTTTGTATTTGGAATAAACAATAAAGTTGGGGTCAGAAGGGTCTCTTGTGTGGGTAATCTCTATGGATTTGGTGTCAACTAAAATCAATTCATAATACCTTTGGGTTTTTCGAATATCTTCAGGGGCATATTGAAAACCTGTTGGGAATACTTTATTGACATAAAGATAATGATTAATAAGTTCAAAATCATTTGTTGGTTATCGAATGCTGGTACATCTGATATATTCTTGAATGGGTTTTTGGAAATATTGACTAGGAGGGATTTGAGATTGAGAGGATAGTGTTTGGTT
Organism: Bretschneidera sinensis; assembly: GCA_023935145.1. NCBI lineage: Eukaryota > Viridiplantae > Streptophyta > Magnoliopsida > Brassicales > Akaniaceae > Bretschneidera > Bretschneidera sinensis. The sequence continues at coordinate 22,458,597 of CM043703.1, forward strand.
TTGAGATTGGGATGATGGTGCTTGAGAGGAGAGTTTTTGAGCATAAGATTGTGGAGATAGGTTTAGGAATTCTTGTAGAGAAGCAAATCTGTTTGGGTTTTGCGGTATTTTTGGTTGAACTGGGAATAAAGGAGGTTTTGAAGAAGCATAATCTAATGGGTCTTGGATTTTTTGAGGTGATGAAGAGGGCTCAATCTTTTGTTTTCCCTTTTGGCGGGAAATCAGACTCATTTTTTTCTATGTTTGGATCCTGCAAAAATTCTCGTGTGAGAAAATCAGGAAGGGAATTATTCTCTCCTTTAATAAACTCTATATTAAAATCGATTACACTCAATATGGCTTGCCATCTGGCAAATATTTGTTTTGAAACAAGATTTTGAACATCTTTTTGTAAAACTTCTTTTGCTGATATACAATCAATTCGTAATAAAAATGTTTTATTGTATAAATCATCTTGAAACTTTGTTATGCATAAAACAATGGATAAAATTTCTTTTTTGATTGTTGAATAATTTTTCTGTGCTCCAAGCCATATTCCAGAATGATATCGAACTATCTACTAAGTGGTTTTTTAGGGAAGAACTTGTTTTAGAATACCTCCATATCCTATATCAGAAGCGTCTGTTTCGACGATGAATTGTGCTGTAGGACTAAGAATACCAAGACAAGAAAGACTTAACACTTTTGTTTTGAGAAGCTTGACGATTTCAGTATGATGGGATGACCAGCGAATTGGATTCTTGCGAAGCCTTTTATATAAAGGTTCACAAGTTTGTCTTAAATGGGAAAATAATCTGCTATGTAATTTAAACAACTAAGAAATCTTTATAATTGGGTCTTGTCTTTGATCTCATCAGGAAATTTATTTGCTAATTCAATGGATCTATCAATAGGTTTGATAGTTCCTTGAAATATAATATGTCCTAAAAATCTTATCTTGGTCTGAAATAATTTCATTTTGGTTTCTGATAAAACTAATCCATTATTTTTAATAATTTGGAAAAAAGCTTTTAAATGCTTAAAATGTTGATCAACTGATTTTGAAAATATTAATATATCATCGATATATGTTATACTGAAACTAGAGTAATCATTAAAAATATTTTGAAATTCTGAAGAAGCATTCTTAAGACCAAAAGGCATTACATTCCATTCGTAATGACCAAAAGGGACATTGTATGCGGTCTTGTACTTATCTTTTTTGTTAATCTGAATTTGCCAAAATCCAGATTTTAAATCAAATTTTGAAAATACAGTGGAATCATGAAGTCTATTAAGAAGATCCTTTTTATTAGGTATTCGGTATCTAATCCATTGTAAAACCTTGTTTAGGGGTTTGTAATTAATAACTAATCTAGGAGCTCCTCTTTCTAATTCTGCTTGCTTTTGAACATAGAAAGCAGAGCAGCTCCAAGGAGATTTATTTGGTCTAATTAATTTTTTTATCTAATAATGTTTTAATTTCTTCTTGACAGTATTTTAATAATTCTTGATTCATCTAGATAGGTCGTGATTTTGAAGGGATATCCTTTTCGTTAAAATTTGGTTCATAAGGCAGAGATACTATATGTTTTTTCCTTTCCCAAAAAGCATTTGGCAAATCAGCACATATTTCCTTTTTAAATAAAGTTTCTAAGTCCTTTATTTGAGATTGTATTTGAGGCTCTTTGATTTGTTGCTCTATCTTTTGATAATTAATTTCTTCTTTTAGAAAATTGATATGAGCTTGCTTATTTTGTATTAAGTTTATTTGTTTATGCAGACTATTTTTTTTGTAATAAGTTTAATTCCCTAGTGTCTATAGGTTGTAGAAATGGGAAGAATAAGCTTTGGCCTAGTATGTTAGTTTCTATTCCTAGATGATTAACTTTAAAAGGATATATTTGTGTTAAAAATGGGGTTCCTAAGATAATATTTTGATGAATATTTTTAACAAGTACAAAGTGTGTTTTAAGGTGATATCCATCATTACACACATAAGAATTGGTAATTTTATATTCTACATTTAATTTTGATCCGCTTGCAGTATTTAATCTTTCCGTAGTTTTCTCATAATATTTCGTGGGTACAAGACCTTCCTTAAAACAATTCTGGTCAGCACCAGAATCAACAAGAGCAGTGGTATTAATATGATATTCTTCATTAATAACAATTGAAATCTTGATATACCATTTATGGTAATTAATTCTTTCTATTAAATTAACAAAGCTATCTTTTGGTTCATTTTCTATATTAATTAAACTAGTTGTTTCTAAAGTTGGGGCTTCTCGAGATTTTCCTTTTTTGTCAGTTTGTGATATAATTGATTCTTTAAGGTTATTTATTTCTAAATTAACCATTTTTGCTTTTAGATCTATAGTATCTTTTTGAATATTTTTAATCTGTTCTTTCATGGAATTAACTTCCATTTGCAAATCTTGGACGGTAGCAATTTTTGATTTTTGAAATCTTTTTTCTAATATTTTTTCAAGATTATATAGTTCACGGGTCTTAATTCTTTGTTCTTCACAAATAATATCTCTTAATTTTACTAAGTATTCTTTCTTAGTTATAGGGTCATCAATTTTATCAATAATATCTAAGAGGAATTCCTTTTGTGAAGTTATCATATTGATAGATTTACAATAACATAGACCTTCTTCACAGTTACACTGTGAATCGTCAGAATCTTCTGAATCAGAAGTCTCTTGAATGGTATAAATAAGTTCTTCTTTATCAGAAGAGGAGGATTCTTCTTCTGACTGAGATCCATTTAGCATAACTTTTGTTAATTGTTGCTTTAATGTTTCATCAATTTCTAACTCATTAATTTTTTGCTTTACACGACAATTCTTTGCCCAATGCCCAAGCTGTCCACACTTGAAGCAGGCTTTGGAAGAGATTTGGGTCTGTGGTTTTTTTGATTTTTTAAATTTGGGCTTTTGGATTTTTGTAGTAGAAGGATTCTTATAAATTCGTTTTTTAAAATATTTGGTTTTCTTTTTCTTTTCAGCAGACGGGACCCTAATAGTTTCATAACCATACTGGTTACAGAATGAGCCTAATTCTTTCCTGCTTTGATGTAGTTAAGATTTCGTTTTGGACTTTAGTTTAAGATCATTGCAGAGGGCTAATCCTTCATAGTTAATATAACCTATTAATTCTCCATATGAAAGATTATCATAAGGTACAGATCCGTTATTAACATCTCTAATTCTTTGTCGAACTTTTTCAGCAAATAATTTTGGAAGTCTTGAAATAAATTTTTCTTTCCAATAAGCATTATTACTATTTTTTCTAGTGTATATTTTGGCAAGAAATACATCTTTATACCATCTAAAGTCTTGCATAGTTGGGCATGTCAGGTTAATAAGCATTTCAGATGATCTAGCTGAAAATTTGTCAGGGTCTCCTATAAAATGTTTAGTAATAGCATATATAAGGGTTTCAAAGGCATTTTCTTGTTTTATCTATCCAGTAGAAATACTAATTTCTCCAGTTTGATTATCTTGGAATGATTGAGTTGTTGGTATATCAATTGAGGCACTTAATACTTCATTTCTATTATCTTCAGTGAGATAATTATGCCACCAACCTTTAAGTATTCCAGTAAATCCAGCAATTATACTAGTAGTTATCTTTTTATCAGTATTATTGGGTCGTGTTTTATAAGCAGTAGCAACCATAGTCATTTCTTGAAGTGTATTTAATATATTATGATCACTAGCTCCATCTATATTCCATTCATATAATGTATTATCATCATAGCGAGCTTGAGTAGTCGAAGATCTTTCTTCATATTGTATATCAGGGGGAGTTGGTCTAGTGTAGTAATTTCTAGTTTTTGGAAACAGTGTTGAACTATTTTTATTATTATATATTTTATTGATTTCATTAGTTTCTATAATTTTGCTAATTAGATCTTGGTCTATGACATTAATGTTTAAAGTTTTTTCATTGAGGTTTAAATTTTTTAATCAATCATTTATAGATTTCAAAACATCATCAGAATTGTCAAAAGTAATTAAATTTTTTTTTCTATTTGAAGTGGTTTAAAAATTGGTTGAGATAGATGAGGAATACGTTTTTGAATTATAAGGGGGTATAGTCGCATTCTTAGGTGTGTACACTAGACCTAATTATACAAAGTGTCGCACTCTTAGGTGTGTACACGAGACCTAATTATACAAAGCGTACATATTACATTTAGGCTAAGTTTGGCATGTAGGGTTTGGAGTGACTAAAACCCTTACTTTATCTTATATATGGTGTTTGGTGTAAAATTTGTATCAAATATTGTTACTAAGTAAACACTAATCACTTTATCATGGGTGTACAAGGTTTATTCAGTTGAGTAATGATGCAAAATTGTTTTTTTTTTTTTTTACTTTTGGTTGTCCTATAACACTATTTATATAATTAACTTATTATATTTTTGTTAATTTTAAATTAATAAATTATCTAGTTTTTTCAATTATATTTTTATAGAGTATACTAGTTTCTAAAAAGTATTTTTTTACAATTTTAATTCAAGAAAATATTTACGAAAAATAAGTCAAATTACATCAAAAATTCAAAATGAGCAAACAATGTTGGGTGGAGAGATTAAGAAAAATTCAAATACCCCATGAGACAAGTTTTCTAGGCATTTTTAATTTATCCATACTCTACTCAACTTTTTACTCAATGTGCTTCAACTTCAAGCATGAGATAAGATAAAACTTTACCCATTGGGTAGCTTACCCTATCCGCCCTTACCCTATTTAACTACCTTAGCTTACCCTACACTAACCTACCCAAATCACCAAACAAAACCTTAGAGTAGAGTAGAGTACGCTACTCATTACAAGCCCTTATGAGTAAGATATTGACGAATTAAAAATTCCTAGAATAGCGATGCAAAATACTTAATTTATTAGTGATGCAAAATTATCTCTTTATCCTTAGTTTATCCTGTAGCACTACTCATCTAATTAAATAATTATTTTTAAAATTTAAAATAATAAATCATATAATTTTTTATAGTGTATATTAGTTTATAAAAAGTAATCTTTTTATAATTTTAATTCAAGAAGATATTTTAAAAAATAAAAGTCAAAATTACTTCAAAAATTCAAAATGGACAAACAATGTGGGATTGAGGGATTAAGAAAAATTCAGAGACCTCACAATGCAATTTTTGTGTAAGATCAACTTAATTAGCCTCTCCAAAATTTCTCCAATCACATTATGCCACAATATTTTACTTCATTTTTTTTTAATGAAATAACACAATATGATTAAAAGATATTTAATGAGACTTTATAAAACCGGTCCAATACAAGAATTTTTTTACCCAATGGGACTGGTATTGTAAGTATTTTTAATTTATTAATATCTTACTCAACTTTTTACTCAATGTGTTCCAAATATGAGATAGGATAAAATTATACCCATTAAGTACTTTACTCTACCCTGTTAAATTACCTTACCTTACCCTACCCAAATCGCCAAACATAGCCTTAGTTTTAGACAAAGTTGGTGGGGTTAAGTAATCAATCTTTTGTATATTAATTAACTTGGCATATAATCCTACTTTCTTTGCAGATATATCCACCTCCACACATAGAGAACCAAAAAAAGGATATAAAAGGAGTAGTTGTAAACTGATAAACCACCTCATTCTCTCATTAGAGACCAATCAATCCAAACACTAATCCCATAACCTTATAACCCTTATCATCCCTCTAACCAAAGAAACCAAACATTTTCAACCCAAAAAGAAAAATCCTGAAAACAACAATATTATAGGCTAACAATAAGACCACACAAACCGTACAACAAAATAATACCCTAATGGAATCAGTTATCTTAGAGCTTGAAGGAACACTTCTAAAAGACCCAGACCCCTTCTCCTACTTCATGTTAGTAGCATTTGAGGCATCGGGTTTAATCCGGTTCGCGCTATTGTTGATTCTATGGCTAGTAATTCGCTTGCTTGACATGTTTGTTGCTGGTGATGTTGGCTTTAAACTAATGATCTTTGTAGCTACTACCGATGTTCGTGAATCGGAGATTGAGTCAGTGGCGAGAGCGGTTTTGCCAAAGTTTTACATGGATGATATTGATCTGGAAGCATGGAAAGTATTTAGCTCGTATGATAAAAGGGTGGTGGTGACCAGAACGCCTAGGATAATGGTGGAGATGTTTGTGAAGGAAAATTTACGAGCTGATGAAGTTGTTAGGTGATAGGAACACTTTGTGTTACGTTTTTAATGCCTTTCCTACCCTATTTGGCTTTGTAATTCTCTTAACTTTGTTATTTTGAGCTTAGTTTATTTTCTTGGTATTTAGAAAGCTTGTGAACGTGGGAATGGTAAAATAAGGTGCTAAAATGAGTTTTCCTAGTTACTTTAGGAAATCTAAGTGGATTGAGAAAATAGTCTTATCATTCTAAGAAACTTTTCTAATTATGGAAACTTTCCTTATCTATTATTTTCTGATTTCTTTGTAGAGAATTTCCACCTTGGAATTATTTGGATGATGTGTCAAAACACAAGAGAATATTGGAGTCCATTAGTGACATGGATATGTCCAACCTAACGTGGGCTTGCCCAACAAAAATCACATAATCTCTTGTCAACTAAGCAAGGTGCAAGGTCTAAGCCCAAAGTGGAGGAAGATTCGGATGCAACAACCTACTGGGTTTTGACCCATCATAACAGGCCCAAACAATATCATTTTTAAGACTTTCTTAGGTCAAAATTGAAGTTCAAGACGTCATCTTTCCAGCCCAACAAGTTTCAGCTCATTTTGAGATGTGTGGAAGAAGATATGACCGTTTGAATTCTACCAGTTGGGTCCTCCTGAATTTTCGGGATTGTATTCCTCTTTCTTACTTTTGGCCATTCCTTGATTCCTTGCATGTTTTAGGGATTGTTTCCTTGCATATTTCATGGCTTGTTTTTAGCATTGTTTTCTTGCTTTTCCTAAGCTTAGAGGGTTGTTCTAAGCTCTATAAATAGGGTGTTTGTAAGCTGAAAGAGATCATCTTTTCTCTTGGAACCATCTCTACTCAAAATTCAAGAAGCAAAAGGCTGAAACACTCCACCATTCCATCTCCAATTGTGAGCACATTAGGACTTTTCCAAAATGTGTTCTCCTTCATCTATCATCATAGCCGTGAGGTTCATCACCATTAACATCTCAAGTTTTCTTGAGTGTGTTTAAGAAGTGTACCCCTTACGGCTATTCTTTTTAATTGTTTCAGCCTTGGATTCTTATGTTAGAGATTATTATTAATTCAATGAGTTGGTTAATTTTCAGATTTATTCTTTAATGTTTTTGAATTGTTCATTATATGTAGACATATGAATTCATTACATATGTTGAATTTTCAGTTCTGTTATATTGAAAACTTTGATATTGCAAATCATTGAAGCCATAATCGCACTTTCGATCACCTAATTGCTTTGGAGTACGATTTAAAGTGGTAAAAGCTATGAGCAATAGCCAATGTTCTGGAAATTGCATGTTCTTTATCCATGGACTTTTTCATAGGAATAAGGAACATGTAATTGAATCATAATTCCTTTAGATCTTAATGATTTGTTTAAGTAATTGTAAGGATGCACTGAGTATTAACTTGATTGCTTAAACAAAATAACTAGCTGATGGACTTTTCCTAAGCTTAATGATTATCTAAGAAGGAATTTATAAAGTGCATGATCTCTTTAGACTTGCACTTTGATTCAATTCGGATATGTGATTGAGGCACGAATTCGTTGTCTACATTGAAACAATTTGATTAGTCATTTAACAAACTTGATTTTCTGAATTGTGAGAGAAAATGATCAATTGTAAATAATTGTTCTTTAATTTCCTTAGTAAAATTAGTAAAAAGAAAAATCAGATCACGAAAACCCCCATAATCTTGTGTAATGTTAATAGATGTAGATTTATATTTGTTAATAAACTGCTAATTAAACCAACCAAATCATTTTTTATTATTTTTATGACTCTTTAGTATAGAGTACCCACAATCCCCGGTGTTGACCCTCGCCCGTATTTTAATGATGGCAAAACACAACTGTTGTTTTTCTAACAAGTTTAAACTAAGTTGTATTAAGGATCAAACGCATTCAACCAAGGAACAAAGTGCAAGAACTCGAACCAAATCAAGTATCAAGTGAAGACTGAAGATCTAGTATAAGTCTTAAGGTTTAGAACCAATGTAAGTCTCACTTATGCATTGTATTAGCTTGTTCAATGGCTCGAACACCAAAAGGTTTTCTGAAACCGTTAATTTTAAAACAAATGTTTTTAATAAAAAAAATAGAAAAAAAACTGGGTTGGAAGACAACCCAGTCGACTGGGTACATATACCAGTCGACTGGTATATGGGACAGAAGGTCCCCAGTCGACTGGATGAATCAACCCAGTCGACTGGTACATGGACAGTAAGTCCCCAATCGACTGGATAAATCAACTCAGTCGACTGGTAAAATGGACAGAAAGTCCCCAGTCGACTGGATGAAATATACCAGTCGACTGGATACCCAGAAGGTCTAAAACATGATTTTTTCAAGTGAACCCAGTCGACTGGTATCTCGACCCAGTCGACTGGTAATTCAAAAATATGACCGTTGGACTCCAAATCTGAACGTTTTAAAGCAAATCTTTTTCAAATTAAAGTCCTAACGGCCATTTTAATTAATTGCTATATAAACCCATTCAATTAAGCATTCAATAACAAGCTGCATACATTCAAAAAGAGTTGATCTCACACAATTAAGTTTTTATACTCTTGAAACACAAAAAGCTTTGAAATATTCTTATTGAGCCATTCTTTAAGCTTTACTTTAAAAGAGAGACATTTCTGTTGTAATAAGCTTTCATTTGCTGTCTCTCTACCTTTTACTTTACACCATCTTTTGTAAAGGGATTACTTCCGAGAGGAAGGGGAAACTTCCGAAAGGAAGGGGATTGTTCGGTTTAAGCAACACCCGTAAATTGCTTGTGTACGGTTTATGCAACACTCAACTAAGTTGTGCGACTAAGTTTTCTTAGTGGATTACTTCAAGGAGTTCCTTGAAGAGAGTGGACGTAGGGTCGGAACAAATTCGATATTGCCGAACCACTATAAACTGTGTTTGCATCCTCTTTCCTTAAACTCTTTATTTACAGCACATTACTTGTATTATTTGTTTGCTGCTTATTCGTTTTTATAAACTTGTATTAATTCCGCAAAAAGTTTTAAAAACCCAATTCACCCTCCCTCTTGGGTTGAAACCTTGATCTACAATTGGTATCAGAGCTTCGTTCTCTTATTTAGGCTTAAAATCCTTGAGTTGATCCAATGGCAGCAAATAGCTACTCTGAGGGACACTCTTATACTAGACCACCTCTGTTTAATGGCTCAAATTATAACTATTGGAAAAATAGAATGAAAATCTTTGTCGAAGGACAAGATTACAATCTATGGAGAATCATAGAAGAAGGACCTAGAATTCCTTCAAAAGAAATAGTTATTGGAGAGACTCTTCATACAATGCCTAAACTCAAAACTGAGTTCACTGACGAGGATTGTAAAACGATGTCTCTCAATAGCAGAGCAACAAGCATGCTACATTGTGCATTAGATATTTCTGAATATAATAAAATATCTGCATATGTTTCTGCTAAAGAAATATGGGACAAATTACAAGTCACATATGAAGGAACTAGTGAAGTAAAAAAGTCTAAAATTTACATGCTAATTTCTGAGTATAAATCATTTAAAATGTCTCCTAACGAAACTATTTCTGAAATGCACTCACGGTTCACCACTATTATAAATGGTTTAAAACTGCTTGGTAAGAATATTGAGGAGGTTGAACTAACCAGAAAAATCTTGAGATCTCTGCCACCAGAATGGAAACCAAAGAGGACAGCCATACAGGAGGCCAAAAATCTTGACAAGCTTGATGTTGAGACACTGCTTGGGTCATTATTGACATACGAGATGGAAGAAATGACTCCCATCGTCAATGATGATGAGAAGAAGAAAAAGCAAATCGCTCTCAAAGCTTCTACGAGCAACAAAGAAAAAGAATTAGAACAAGAAGTAGAGAGCAGTGAAGAGGATGGTGAAATGGCCTTAATCACCAGACGATTCCATAGGTTCTTGAAGAAAAGCAAGAAACCTTACACAAAGGATCCCACCTCGAAAAAGGAACCACTTATGTGCTATGGCTGCAAGAAGCCAGGTCACATAAAAGCTTATTGTTCGGTTTCAAACAAACCATACAAGAGCTTTAAAAAGAAAGCTATGGTAGCAACTACCTGGAGCGATGACAAAGAAGATGAGTCGTCAGACAAAGAAATCGGATATGAGGAAATTGCCAACCTTTGTTTGATGGCAATCGACGATGAAAGTGAGATAACATCTTCTCCTTCTGCTAAGAATAATATTGTTAGTAGTAGTGAAGAACTGCTATAAGTAATAAATGAAATGCATGAAGAATTGAAGAAATTTGATTCTAGAAATTCTGTTCTTAAGAAAGAGGTATCATCTCTCTCTAAAGAGATGATAAATCTAAGAAAAGAAAAAAAAACTATCATCTTTATTAAATGATTCTTCTCAAGATTTTCTCAAAGATGAAAATGAGAATTTGAAAAATAAAATTTCTGAAATAAATAGCACTATATCAAAACTTATGCTTGGTAAAGATAAACTTGATGAAGTGCTTTCTTCCCAAAGATCAAGTGGAGGAAAATCTGGTTTAGGATATTCTCCATTGGGAAAGCAAAAATCAAAAGAGAACTTATTCATGAAAGCCTCTTGTGTAGATGAAGCCTCTACTTCAAAAGCCCCTAGCAAGGTTAAGAGCACTCCCTCGATGAATGCTAGGAAGTCTAGAAATTTAAATGTTCATACTAAATTAAAGCATACTAGAAATACTCATGCCTATATGTATGCTCATTCTAGAAATGCTTATACACATCCTAGAAATAATTATCATACTCAATCTAGGAACAATGTGTATAATCAAAGAATGCATTCTGCTCATGTTCATCCTAGGAATTATCATCATGGTTATCCTAGAAACAATATGCACACACAAAATAATGCTAGCATGTATCCTAGAATGCATCATCATACTTTTTATGGAAATGACATGCATTTTCATACTCCTTACCATAGAAACATGTATCCTAGGAACTATTATCCTAAGAATTATAGGAATGCACATGTAAGACATTCTAGAAATTTCTATGACTATCATGCTAGGATTGTGCATCATTAACTTGTTCATAGAGCACCACATGATAAGAAAGTATGGGTCCCAAAAGGAACCGTATTTTCAAGGACTAACCCCAAAGGACCCAAGAAATTTTGGGTACCTAAAAGTGCTATCGTATATCCTTGTGTGATGTAGATTTACCTCCACACCAAGGAAAAAGGTAACTGTTGGTACCTTGATAGCGGATGCTCGAAGCACATGACCGGTGATAAAAGTGTATTCAATGAGCTAACTCTAAGAGAAGGTGGACTTGTGACCATTGGAGACAATACTAAAATAAAGATCATCGGGCATGGAAAAGTCGGTAATGATTTCTCAACCTTAGATAATGTGTTGCTAGTACAAGGCCTTAAGCCAAATTTACTTAGCATTAGTCAGTTATGTGACAAAGGATACAAAGTCACATTTGAGACCTCTCATTGTCTAGTTATAGACAACAATAGCAACGAGATCAAATTCATTGGCCATAGACATGAAAATGTCTACATAGTTGATTTGAAATCCTTGCATTCTGATAATGAAAAACGTTTTCCTGCTTTTAGTGAAAATCCATGGCTATGGCATAGAAGGCTTGGTCATGTAAACATGAACTTGCTAAAAATCGTTTCAAGAAAAGATTTAGTTATTGGACTTCCTAAAATTAATTTTGAAAAAGACAAAGTTTGCAATGCTTGTCAAATGGGAAAACAAACTAGGATTTCTTTTAAAGCAAAAAATGTAGTCTCAACTACTAGACCTTTGGAACTTTTGCATATGGACTTATTTGGTCCAATTAGTACCATTAGTCTAGGTGGCCATCAATATGCTCTTGTTATTGTTGATGACTATTCAAGATATACCTTTGTTATTTTTATTGCTTACAAGGATGGAGCTTTCAAAGTATTTGAAAAGTTTTGCAAAAAGGTACAAAATGAAAAAGGAATTTGTATTTCAAGCATAAGAAGTGATCATTGCAAAGAATTTGAAAATCAAAGCTTTTCAAAATTTTGTGATGAAAATGGAATTAATCACAACTTTTCAGCACCTAGAACTCCTCAACAAAATGGAGTTGTTGAGAGGAAAAATAGAGTTCTAGAAGAATTTTCAAGAACTATGCTTTGTGAAAATAGTTTACCAAAATACTTTTGGGCTGAAGCCGTGAATACTTCTTGCTATATATTAAATAGAATTTTGATAAGGCCTTTGCTTGATAAAACTCCATATGAACTATGGAAAGGGAGAAAGCCCAATATTTCCTATTTTTATGCTTTTGGTAGTAAATGCTTCATCTTAAATAACAATAAAACTAACTTGGGTAAATTTGATTCCAAGACAGATGAAAGAATATTTTTAGGATATTCATATACTAGTAAGGCTTATAGAGTTTTCGATAAGAGAACTCTTGTGGTAGAAGAATCTGTGCATGTAACTATTGATGAATCTAATCCAATGAGTAGTAGAGAAGTTTCCTTTAAAGATGATGCAAATTTTATTCCAAGAATGGAAACTCCTACTCCCATTGTTGACCCAAAAGAGAGTTCTCCTCAAGCTAATGAAGAGATTAAAACTCTCAAGTTGGACCAACCATCCTCAAGTCAAAAAGAGGAAAGTCTACCCAAGGATTGGAGGTATGTAAATCATCATTCAATTGATCAAGTGATTGGTGATCCTTCACAAGGGGTAAGAACTCACTCTTCCGTTAGAAATATTTGTAATTTTGTAGCTTATTTGTCTCAAGTAGAACCTAAGACATTTATAGAAGCTGAAAAAGATAATGATTGGATAATTGCAATGCAGGAAGAGATAAATCAATTTGAGAGAAACAATGTTTGGAAACTAGTTCCAAGACCTAAAGATCATTCAGTAATTGGAACTAAATGGGTATATAGAAATAAAATGGATGAAAATGGTATAGTAACTAGAAATAAGGCTAGATTAGTTGCTAAGGGATATAACCAAGAAGAAGGAATAGATTTTGATGAAACCTATGCTCCCGTAGCTAGATTAGAAGCCATTCGAATGTTATTAGCATTTGCATGCTTTAATAAATTCAAGCTATTTCAAATGGATGTGAAAAGTGCCTTTTTAAATGGCTTTATAGAAGAAGAGGTTTATGTTGAGCAACCTCTTGGATTTGAAAATCCTAGTCTTCCAAATCATGTCTACAAGCTTTCTAAAGCTCTATATGGGTTGAAGGAAGCTCTAAGAGCATGGTATGAAAGACTAAGTAAATTTTAGATTGACAATGATTTTGTAAGAGATAGAATAGACACAACTCTCTTCACAAAAACTCACAAAAATGACACTTTGATAGTTCAAATATATGTTGATGATATTATATTTGGTGCTACTAATGAATCTATGTGTCAAGAGTTTGCAAAGTGCATGCAAAGTGAATTTGAAATGAGCATGATGGGAGAACTTACCTACTTCCTTGGATTTCAAATCAAGCAACTAAAATGAGGCATCTTCATCAATCAACAGAAGTACATCAAGGACCTACTAAAAGGTTCAGGATGGAAAGCTCAAAGCCACTTGGAACGCCAATGAGCACATCTACAAAGCTTGATCTTGATAAAAGAGGTAAACCGGCAGATACTAAGTATTATAGAAGCATGATAGGTGCTTTGCTTTATTTAACTGCAAGTAAACCTAATATTATGTTCAGTGTATGCATGTGTGCTAGATTTCAGTCTAATCCTAAGGAATCACATATAGTTGCAGTAAAAAGAATCCTTAGATATCTGCAAGGAACCCAGACCATAGGATTATGGTACTCTAGAGAATCATCTTTTGAGCTAGTAGGTTATTCCGATGCTGATTTTGCTGGATGTAGGTTAGATAGAAAAAGCACAAGTGGAACATGCCAATTCTTAGGTGCTATGCTAACTTCTTGGTTTTCCAAGAAATAGAATTTCGTTGCACTATCAACCGCTGAGGCGGAATATTTAGCAACTGGAAGTTGTTGTGCCTAAGTATTATGGATGAAACAACAACTAGAAGACTATGGCATGAACCTCAAAAATATTCCTATATTTTGTGATAATACTAGTGCTATCAACCTAACCAAAAATCCTATTCAGCACTCTAGAACCAAGTATATAGAGATTAGACATCATTTCCTAAGAGGTCATGCTCAAAAAGGTGATATAAGATTAGAATTCATACCTTCAAAAGATCAAATAGCTGATATTCTTACAAAACCCCTAAGTGAAGCTAGTTTTTGTAAGATTAGAATGTTGATGGGATTGCTTGATTTTGATAAACTGAATGTTTGATTACATCTCATTTCATCATTTGCATGTTTGACATTGAGTGAAAGAGTATTAATCCTTGTTTAATTATTTTCCTCACTCAAAAATTTCATAGATAAACAAATTCTTGCTAAAAATTCAAGACTGAAAATTTTACTAAGGGTCCAGTCGACTGGTAAATGTTCTCCAGTCGACTGGTAAGTCACTGCCAAATCTTCCAGTCGACTGGTAATTCTGACCCAGTCGACTGGTAATTCTCTGCCAAATATTCTAGACGACTGGTAAGTCTTCTCCAGTCGTCTATTAGATCGAATCCCTGTTTGGAGCCAATTTTTGAAAAACTCTTGTCCTCCAGTCGACTGGTAAAAGTATCCCAGTCGACTGGTAACTGACTGCCAGATTATCCAGTCGACTAGTACGTTATACCCAGTCGACTGGTATTCAAACTGCTCATCTTTTCGAAGGGACCCAGTCGATTGGTAACTCGACTCAATCGACTGGTATCGCGGTATTATAAATAGAACTGTTCATTTTTCTGAAATTTTATGTCATTTTTGAGCTCCCAATTTTTCTCTCTCTAGAAAAATTCACCCTTTTGATCCAAAATCCATCCAAACTTCATCTAAAAACACCGATCTACACTTCCACAAAGAGATTTTTGACTTTTTACGGTTAAAATCTCTCATTTTCACCAAAATCTTTTTTCCCCAAAAACCTCTTATTTCTTCAAAATGAGCGATAAAATCCGTATAAAACTCACAACGAGTGGACCAAATGCCCCTAAAAAGCCAAGGTCTTCAAAACCTTCGGCATCAGAGTCGAAAGGAAAGGGAGCTGCGGGCTCATCTAGCAAGGAGACCAGAACAGAGTTGGAGGAGACTCTGTTTTACAGTCCGGCGGCACATGCAAGGTATAACTCGATAATCCGTCATAAGAAAATCATGACGGGTAGAGTCGTTGATTTCGACTCTATTCGTCATGGAAATTTTGATATTCTGCCTGCCTTTGAGGCAATAAATCTGACCCCACTGGTCAGAATTCATGAGAAATATTACCCGCGACTGATTCACCAGTTCTACGTGAACTTGGTGAAACCCAGTCCTCTGACTCTGAGATTCAGAACCAGAGTCAGCGGTGTGGAGTTTGAGGTCAACACCGACCTCTTGATGAGCCTTCTGAGAATCCCAGCAAGGGGGATTCAGTGGAGTCTGGATGGATGGCCAGACAGATTCGACGTCAAGACGGCCTGTCAGATAGTCAAGGGAGACCCTAACTATGTGTACAAACCCACTACATTTCACACATGTAGTGATATGCCCCTTGACTCGAAGATGTTTCAGCTGATAGTCAGTTGGACCATCCACCCAAGACTCGGGAGGGTATCTATCTAAGATAGATACAGTATTGATTTGGTGCCTAAAATCTGGGCACCACTTCAATATATATCCTCTGCTGCACGCCAACATGATAAACGGCAAAGCAAACGACTCTGGGTGTCTTCCTTATGGGATGCTCATTACACTCATCCTCCAGCACTTTCGGGTACCTTTGCCTGCCTTCGAGGCTCAGGATATCGGATTGACAGACATCATCAACATCTCATCACTGAAGAAGATGGGATGTACTGTTCGTGATGGGTTCCTCTATCCGAAGGCCGAAAAGCGCCTGAGGATCCGAGAGGATCCGAGCAACAGTGATGAGGATGCTGCTGCTGATACAGCTGCTGATACAGCTGCTGAGATGGAGACGGATACCCGAGCACCTCCCATTGGTGCCTCGAGTACTAGTCAGGCTGGATATGATGACATCCTACGAGCTATCACGAGCCTTCAGATGATGATGGAGTCTGGTTTTCAATCCATGCAGTCTGACTACCAGAGATTAAGCTCCTCCATCGACCACCTACGGGATGACTTTGAGTTACATCGAGAGCACACCGAGCGTTCCCTAGCTGAGATTAGAGAACTTCTTCATGATGGCTCGGACTCTCCCACACCTTGAGTCTATGTCTTTATTATGTACTTAGTGTTTTTCCAGCTCTTATCACATAGCACGGACATATCATGTATTATTTTGTCTTAGTTATAGCTTTATGAAGCCCGTTTATGTATTAACTTTTTATATATGTTGATGTATTTCTATTAGCCATATTTATTGCATCTAAAAACGCTATTTGTGATATGTTAGCACTGTTTCAAAACTCTATTTAGTCTCTAAACTGCTCTAAAATGCTTATACGTGTATGAAAACTTCTGGTTCTTCCCGGGAAGGCTTTCAATCTCCGAATGAAGCCATATTTTCGTGTACAAGTTTGTTTTCTTATACTCTAGATGACTATATTGGCTAAATAGCTTATTTTTCATTTTATGCCCATTTTAGTTGCTGTTGTCAAAACAGGGGAGAAAAAAGAGAAAATCTAAGTGAACACAACCAATGCATAGATTTAGGGGGAGCATTGCTCCATAGCCTTATAAAAATGTTTATTGATTGGTTGAGTTTGATTCTGGATTGGTTGAAAGAAATACAAACTGTATTTGCTTGTTTACAGGGTGGTTTTACTCGAAAAACAGAGGAGACTTTGTCCAAATTTTTGTAAAATCCTAACACTTAGCTTTTAAAACTGTTTTCACATTATTAGTTTTGTTATCATCAAAAAATGGGAGATTGTTGACCCTCGCCCGTATTTTAATGATGGCAAAACACAACTGTTATTTTTCTAACAAGTTTAAACTAAGTTGTATTAAGGATCAAACGCATTCAACCAAGGAACAAAGTGCAAGAACTCGAACCAAATCAAGTATCAAGTGAAGACTGAAGATCTAGTATAGGTCTTCAGGTTTAGAACCAATGTAAGTCTCACTTATGCATTGTATTAGCTTGTTCAATGGCTCGAACACCAAAAGGTTTTCTAAAATCGTTAATTTTAAAACAAATGTTTTTAATAAAAAAAACAGAAGAAAAACTGGGTTGGAAGACAACCCAGTCGACTGGGTACATATACCAGTCGACTGGTATATGGGACAGAAGGTCCCCAGTCGACTGGATGAATCAACCCAGTCGACTGGTACATAGACAATAAGTCCCCAGTCGACTGGATAAATCAACCCAGTCGACTGGTAAAATGGACAGAAAGTCCATAGTCGATTGGATGAAATATACCAGTCGACTGGATACCCAGAAGGTCTAAAACATGATTTTTTCAAGTGAACCCAGTCGACTGGTATCTCGACCCAGTCGACTGGTAATTCAAAAATATGACCATTGGACTCCAAATCTGAACGTTTTAAAGCAAATCTTTTTCAAATTAAAATCCTAACGGCCATATTAATTGATTGCTATATAAACCCATTCAATTAAGCATTCAATAACAAGCTGCATACATTCAAAAAGAGTTAATCTCACACAATCAAGTTTTTATACTCTTGAAACACAAAAAGCTTTGAAATATTCTTATTGAGCCATTTTTCAAGCTTTACTTTAAAAGAGAGACATTTCTGTTGTAATAAGCTTTCATTTGCTGTCTCTCTAACTTTTACTTTACACCATCTTTTGTAAAGGGATTACTTCCGAGAGGAAGGAGAAACTTCTGAAAGGAAGGGGATTGTTCGGTTTAAGCAACATCTGTAAATTGCTTGTATACGGTTTGTGCAACACCCGACTAAGTTGTGCGACTAAGTTTTCTTAGTGGATTACTTCAAGGAGTTCCTTGAAGAGAGTAGACGTAGGGTCAGAACGAATCCGATATTGCCGAACCACTATAAACTGTGTTTGCATCCTCTTTCCTTAAACTCTTTATTTACAGCACATTACTTGTATTATTTGTTTGCTGCTTATTCGTTTTTATAAACTTGTATTAATTCCGCAAAAAGTTTTAAAAACCCAATTCACCCCCCCTCTTGGCTTGAAACCTCGATCTACACCCGGCCAATAACGATACCCTACTAATCACTTTACTACAATCTTCTGCAGGGTTTGTTGATGACCGAAATAAACGGTCTATCAAATGGCGCCGCTGCCGGGGATTGCAAAATCTCTATATTTTAGTGTCATTTAACTTGTTAATATTCTGCTTACTTGTAAAATTTGCATATAATATACCTTATGTTTTACTTGATTGCAATTTTAGTATGTGACTTCCTTAAAACCATTTGTAACGTTTGTATGAAGGGAAGCTCATTATTATTTGTATTTCAAACTTTAACTTATATATTGATTCCTTTGCTTTTGTTATTTAGGTCAATAAATGTCAGCAGTCAATAGAAAGACTCAAGAACTTAGAAAACGTTTGGCTTTACTAAAAGAAGTTGCACTTTCTACAAATCAACCCCCATCTCACCAAGTAGGGAGGCTAGAGTCGGAGGAGTCAGATAATTTTTCACATCACTTGTCAGACGAGGAAGAAGATATACCTGACTTAGAAGATGCAAGTAAGGAAGATGAAGTACCAATGGCTGAAACTATTAGGCAAATGTCTCCTTCAACTGATAGGGGAGCTGCACCAACTTGTATTACTTATCCAGAACCAGCAGTTGCCAAGATAGCTGAGTTCGAACTGAAGAGTGGGTTCTTGCACCATTTGCCCAAATTTCATGGGCTCACTAACGAAGATCCTCACAAACATCTCAAGGAGTTCCAGTTTGTATGTTCAAGTATGTGCCCACAAAATGTGGATCTCAACGTTCTGAAGCTGAAGTCATTCCCTTTTTCACTTGAAGATAGGGAAAAGACTTGGTTGTTTGATCTACCCTCGGGTTATATCAACATATGGAAGAAGCTGATGACTCTGTTTCTGACTAAGTACTTCCCTGTCTCAAGGATTACTGTCTTGAGGAAGCAGATAACTGGAATTGAGCAAAGGAAGGATGAGGCGTTTTATGCCTACCATAAGAGATTCAAATGCTTAATTGCATCATGTCCTTCATATAGGATGAAAGAAGGGAATCTTCTCGAACACCAATTGTTAGATGTTGCTGCCGAAGGTTCTTTTGTCGATAAAACACCTGATGTTTCTAAGGAGTTGCTCGCCCAACGTGCTCTTAATTATCAACAATACGAGGGAGTGTTAAACTCCACTCGTGGGGTGAATGAGGTATCTTCTAACTCTGCTATTGAGGAAAAAGTTAATAAAATGTCTACTCTTCTGTCTCAGGTACTGAACGTGAATGGAGCACAAGTACAACAAGTTGCTTAAATCTATGGTATATGCTGTACTCAAGGGCATCCAACTGACCAATGTCCCCAACTGATCAACAATGGAGGATGGGAGTCTCTTAACACTGTTGGGTTTCAAGGTAATCAAGGTGGACAAAGGTACAATCCTTTCTCTAACACATATAACCCTGGGCTTAGAGATCACCCCAATTTTCGTTGGGCCAACAATGATAATGTTCAGAACCCTCAAGGTCAAGGGCAAGTGTTTCCACGCCCTTCAGGTTTTTTTATGAGGCCTCAGGTACCTCAAAACTTTGTCCCTAATTCTATTGTGCCTACAAATCTGTTGCTTCTAATTATGATGAAATTTTAAAGTCCCTTGCTCAATGGCAACATAATTTAACTACTGCTACTCAAGCTCTTGTTACAGGTCAACAGGCTCACACTAAGGATATTACAGAGTTGAAGAAGCAATTGGGACAAGTGGTGGACTTCATGGGGAAGATAACGGAGAGTGAAAAATTGCCTAGCAACACTGTTCCCAACCCAATTATCGAGCAAGCTAAAGCTATTACCACAAGGTGTGGTAAAACCCTTGTGGATGTTCCTAAAACTTAAAAGAAAGCCAAAGTGACCCACGATGAGGAAGACGATGTTGAGAGCACCAAGAAGGAAATACAGAAAGATCCTGCCACTTCAATGGCGGAAGTGATTGGTCCTCTATCATTTGAGAATGTTTTAAAACCTCAAAGTGACGAACAAAACCCTAAACACTCTTTTGATTCTAATCTTTTTGCTCGTGTACCTTTTCCTAGTAGCTTTGCCAAAACCAAAAAGGATGAATCTGATCAGGCCATCTTGGAGATTTTTAAGAAGGTACAAGTCAACATGCCTTTGATTGAGTGCTTGAAGCAAGTGCCAAGATATACCAAGTTTCTGAAGGAGCTTTGCACTACAAGGAGGCAGACTCGTGAGAAGGAGGTGGTGAAGTTGAATGAGACAATCTCTGCTGTCATCCAAAGGAAATTGCCACCAAAGCTTAAGGATCTAAGGAGTTTTTCTGTTCCTTGTGTGATTGGTACCAACAAATTTTATAATTTCATGCTAGACTTAGGAGCTTCAATTAATATGATGCCTTATAATCTTTATGCGTCTTTAGAGCTAGGTGCACTTAAAAGTGATAATGTTGTTATCCAATTGGCTGATCGATCTAATAAGTATCCTAAAGGATACGTTGAAGATGTTCTTGTGCAAGTGAATCAACTCATTTTTCCTGCAGACTTCTATGTCATTGATATGGAAGATTCGCCCCAAAATTCTACTCCGTTGCTTTTAGGGCGCCCATTCATGAGGACTGCAAGAACAAAAATCGATGTTTATGAGGGATCTCTAACCATGGAATTTGATAATGAAGTTATACGCTTCAACATATTTGAAGCCATGAGGTATCCATTGACTAACATTAAACCCTGTTTTTCTATTGATGATATTGACTCACTTGCGCAGAGATTTTTGGAAGCAATGGAAAAGGATGAGTTGAAAGTAACACTCTCTCAAGGAGTTGGTTATACTAAGAATGGAGAATCCATTTCTAGGGTTGAGTTAGAGAAGGCTGAAGAGCTCATTGTGATCAAAACCGTAGCCTCCCTTGAGGCCCGACCCATATTACCAAGGTCTATTCCTCCTTTGTCCTTTCCTATTTCCACTAACAAAATGTTAGCTTCAGTGATACAGGCCCCTACACTTGAGCTTAAGTTTTGCCAGATCACTTGAAGTATGTCTTTTTAGGGGACAAGGAGACGCTGCCTGTTATTATATCCTCGAAGTTGGAGGAGGACCAAGAAAAGAAGCTTGTGGACGTTCTGAAGAAGTACAAGACCGCTATTGGTTGGACTTTGGCAGATATCAAGGGAATTAGCCCAACTATGTGTGTCCATAGGATACTATTAGAGGATGGTGCCAAACTGACCAGAGATGCCCAGAGACGCCTACATCCACCTATGATGAAGGTTGTGCAAGATGAGGTAATTAAGTTACTTGATTGTGGTGTTATTTACCCTATTTCAGATAGTAAGTAGGTGTCTCCTGTTCAAGTTGTGCTAAAGAAGTTAGGAGTTACTGTGGTAAAGAATGAGGAGAACGAACTTGTACCTCAAAGAGTGGTAACTGGTTATCGAGTTTGCATAGACTATAGGAAGCTCAATGTTTCAACAAGGAAGGACCATTTCCCTCTGCCCTTCATCGATCAGATGCTTGAGAGGTTAGATGGTTATCCTTTTTATTGTTTTTTGAATGGATATAGTGGGCACAACCAGATCTGTATAGCGCAAGAGGACCAAGAGAATACCACTTTCACTTGCCCTTTTGGCACTTATGCCTATAGACGTATGCCATTCGGATTGTGCAATGCACCAGGTACGTTTCAACATTGTATGCTCTCCATTTTCTCTGAATACATCGAGAATATCATTGAGGTCTTTATGGATGATTTTAGTGTCTTTGGTAGAGATTTTGATGCATGCTTAGGAAATTTGGAACTTATTCTGAAACATTGTGTTGAAACTAACTTGGTTCTAAATTGGGAAAAGTGTCACTTCATGGTGACTCAAGGGATTATTTTAGGACATATCATATCTAGTAGGGGGATTGAGGTTGATAAATCTAAGGTAGATCTTGTGCGTTACTTACCCTCTCCCACTTATGTGAGAGAGGTTCGTTCATTTCTTGGTCATGCAGGATTTTACAAGCGGTTTATCAAGGATTTCTCTAAGGTATCAAGGCCCTTGTGTCGTTTGCTCCAGAAGGACACTCCCTTTGAGTTTGATGAGGAGTGTAAGAAAGATTTTGAGAAGCTGAAGGAGTTATTGACTACTGCTCCCATCATGTCTCCACCTAATTGGTCCTTACCTTTTGAATTGATGTGTGACGCCTCAAATTACGCCGTTGGGGCTGTTTTGGGACAAAGAATGGACAAGAAGCCCTATGCCATCTACTATGCCTCTAGGACACTCAATGATACTCAACTGAACTATTCTACAACTGAAAAATAGCTCATTGCTGTCGTTTTTGCCTTAGATAAATTTCGCTCTTATTTACTTCAAACTAAAGTTGTTGTTTATACTGATCATGCAGCTTTGAAGTATCTGATGACAAAGAAAGAGGCCAAACCAAGACTGATTAGATGGGTGCTTTTGCTTCAAGAATTTGATTTGGAGATCAAGGACAAGAATGGGAGCGAAAACTTGGTAGCTGACCATTTGAGCAGACTTGTTCATGAGGAGGACGTCCTACCCCTGCAAGAATCATTCCCAGATAAGCAACCCTTTGGGATTGAGGTAAGTGAGCCTTGGTATGCTGATATTGTGAATTATTTAGTTATTAGGCAATTTCCTAACACTTTACCTCGTTCTAATAAAGAAAAACTTAAGCATATGGCTAGGCATTACATATGGGATGAACCTTATTTGTGGAAGCATTGTAGTGATCAAATCATTAGGAGGTGTGCCCCTGAATCTGAGCATAAATCAATACTTGCCTTTTGTCATTCTGAGTCTTGTGGTGGACACTTTGGTGTAGGACAGCCCGTAAGGTATTAGATTGTGGTTTTTTCTGGCCTTCTATTTTTAAGGATGCATACTTGTACTGCATGACTTGTGATAGGTGCCAGAGGACAGGTAACTTAGGCTCTAGGGATCAGATGCCCATGGCCCATATTATAACTGTTGAGATTTTTTATGTTTGGGGCATTGATTTCATGGGGCTGTTTCCTTCATCTAACGGTTTTCTTTACATTCTTTTGGCTGTTGATTATGTGCCTAAGTGGGTAGAGGCTAAAGCCACCAGAACTATTGACTCTAAAGTTGTTGCAGATTTCTGGAGATCTAACATATTTGCTAGGTTTGGAATTCCTCGTGTGATTATTAGTGATGCTGGATTACACTTCTGCAACCGTACGATTAAGGCCCTACTCAAGAAGTACAAAGTGACTCATAAGGTGGCAACACCTTATCATCCTCAGACGAGTTGACAAGCAGAGGTCTCAAATCGTGAGATTAAGGAGATTTTGGAGAAGACTGTGGGCCCTACAGGCAAGGATTGGAGCAAAAGACTTGATGATGCACTTTAGGCTTATAGGACAGCTTACAAGACGCCAATTAGGATATCTCCATTCAGACTTGTCTATGGTAAAGCGTGTCACTTACCAGTTGAGCTTGAGCATAGGGCATGGTGGGCTGTTAAGTCTTTCAACATGGACATTGATGAGGCTGGTTTACATAGAAAACTCCAACTGAATGAACTTGAGGAAATCAGAAACGAGGCATATGATAGTGCATGGATCTACAACGAGAAAACTAGAGCTTTTCATGATAAGATGGTCCGTGGCAAGGCCTTTGTTGTGGGCCAAAAAGTTCTTCTCTTCCATTCTAGAATTAAACTTTTTCCTGGTAAGTTACGTTCTAGATTGTTTGGTCCATTCATTGTCACTAATATTTTTCCTCATGGTGCTATGCAGATAAAAAGTGACAAAACTGGAAATGAATTCAAGGTGAATGGTCATCGCTTGAAACCTTACTATGAGGCTTTTGAGGAGCACACTATGGAGGATGTACCCTTCCTAGAGGTGCCACTCACAAGGACTAAAAACGCAATACAAAGTCTAGGCTGAAAGACTGTAAACATTAAAGCGCTGCTTGGGAGGCAACCCAATTCAACCGAAGCTGTGGAGGAGTCATTAACACAGATTTGCATTCTCTTTCTCTCTTCCATTTACGTTGGTTGATCTTTATATGTTATTTGTTTTGTGTGATTTTCGTAAATACCTTACCAATGTTTATATTCTATATTACAGGCTTATTCTGATATACATTGAGGACAATGTATGATTTAAGTGCAGGAGAGGGATTTACATCTTTTTGAGTTATATCATTACTTTTTAGGTTTTAGGACCCCTTCCGACTCAATGATGAAACTGATTCTTAATGGTTTTTAAAGAGTTTGAGCATACTTTTAAAGATAAAACAAGAAATGGAGTTAATTTGCTTATATTGTAGTCATACTTGAAAATTTTGATGCAATTAGCCTTGATTTGAGTAATCTGCTGCCTTAGAGTGAAGTATGGAGACATATTGAATGATACTTACATAATCCAACAATATTTGTGAGTTTTTCGAGCCTTATAATTGATTCATTATGCATATCAATTCAAATTCTCTTCTGAGTGCATCTTGTGAATATAATATTTTCTAGAACTTGCTTTTAAACCACTTGAGACGATCGTACATGTTTAGATTTGGAGAAGACGGAGGCAAATTAGGATTTTACCACCATGACTAAATAGCCTTTATCCTGATCATGATTTGACCCCTAGATAGCATTTTGAGCCTGAATTAGCTTATTTTCTTCATTAACCCACATTCATTTACCCTTACGAACTTAAACACTTTACCTACCCTTTTTCCTTGGAACTAGGGAGCTTGGATCTTGTTTATGTTGATTTGTAACGTGGAGATGGTGGAAAAGCATAAGTGTGGGGGAATTTCATGTGGAGTTAATTTGCTTATATTGTAGTCATACTTGGAAATTTTGATGCACATTAGCCTTAATTTGAGTAATCTGTTGCCTTAGAGTGAAGCATGGAGACATATTGAATGATACTTGCATAATCCCACAATATTTGTGAGTTTTTCGAGCCTTATAATTGATTCATTATGCATATCAATTCAAATTCTCTTCTGAGTGCATCTTGTGAATATAATATTTTCTAGAACTTGCTTTTAAACCACTTGAGACGATCGTACATGTTTAGATTTGGAGAAGACGGAGGCAAATTAGGATTTTACCACCATGACTAAATAGTCTTTATCCTGATCATGATTTGACCCCTAGATAGCATTTTGAGCCTGAATTAGCTTATTTTCTTCATTAACCCACATTCATTTACCCTTACGAACTTAAACACTTTACCTACCCTTTTTCCTTGGAACTAGGGAGCTTGGATCTTGTTTATGTTGATTTGTAACGTGGAGATGGTGGAAAAGCATAAGTGTGGGGGAATTTCATGTGGAGTTAATTTGCTTATATTGTAGTCATACTTGGAAATTTTGATGCACATTAGCCTTAATTTGAGTAATCTGTTGCCTTAGAGTGAAGCATGGAGACATATTGAATGATACTTGCATAATCCCACAATATTTGTGAGTTTTTCGAGCCTTATAATTGATTCATTATGCATATCAATTCAAATTCTCTTCTGAGTGCATCTTGTGAATATAATGTTTTCTAGAACTTGCTTTTAAACCACTCGAGATGATCGTACATGTTCAGATTTGAAGAAGACGGAGGCAAATTAGGATTTTACCACCATGACTAAATAGCCTTTATCCTGATCATGATTTGACCCCTAGATAGCATTTTGAGCCTGAATTAGCTTATTTTCTTCATTAACCCACATGCATTTACCCTTAGGAACTTAAACACTTTACCTACCCTTTTTCCTTGGAACTAGGGAGCTTGGATCTTGTTTATGTTGATTTGTAACGTGGAGATGGTGGAAAAGCATAAGTGTGGGGGAATTTCATGTGGTTCTAAGGTGGTTGTTTCGGAAAAAAAAAAAAAAAAGATAAAAGGAGTAGTAGGAAAAAAAAAAAACTGTTGTGATTCAAAGAATACAAGTTCTGAAGAATTTGGAGTATTATGAGTCTTTAAAGCAAGTTGAAAGCCAAAGTGATTAAATCTACCCTATTGTGATGGAAACGTGATACTTAATAATGATGATCTATTTATGATGTTATTGAATGCTTTCTAGTTCTAAGGAAATTTTATGACATCCTTTCTCTTCTTTCTTATGAAACCTTGACCCCTTAGCCACATTACAACCCTTTCAAAGACCTCCTGATCCTTTGATGTTCTGTTTTTTTATGTGGAGAGTGGGTGCACAAGCAAGCCTATGGTTTAAACTGTTTCACAAGTGATTGAGTGATTAGTATAGCCAGCACCACATTTAAATGAGTGAAAACCAGAGTGATGCATTGTGAGAAGTAAAATTTGATACTGTTTGTGCATTAACTCGAGGGTGGCATATTACACTTACTCTTGGCTGATTATTCACACACACACTCAAAGTACGAATGTTATATAATCTTAATAACTCTGTGGCTTGTTTATTTGAGGTAAACTTGTGCTCTCCGTAATTTATTATGCCATATTGCCTAAGGGATCTTTGAGACGTAAGTTGGAAGGATTAGAGTCATTTAATTTGTGTTATGTCATTGTGGTGTCATTTAGTTTCTGTTGTTTCTCTTGAGATTCTACTAGGTTAGATACTGTTTTGTTTTTCTAAAGGACTAGCCAAAGCTAAGTGTGGGGGAATTTGATAGGACCACTTTGTGTTACGTTTTTAATGTCTTTCCTACCCTATTTGGCTTTGTAATTCTCTTAACTTTGTTATTTTCAGCTTAGTTTCTTTTCTTAGTATTTAGAAAGCTTGTGAACGTGGGAATGGTAAAATAAAGTGCTAAAATGAGTTTTCCTAGTTACTTTAGGAAATCTAAGTGGATTGAGAAAATAGTCTTATCATTCTAAGAAACTTTTCTAATTATGGAAACTTTCCTTATCTATTATTTTCTGATTTCTTTGTAGGGAATTTCCACCTTGGAATTATTGGATGATGTGTCAAAACGTAAGAGAATATTGGAGTCCATTAGTGACATGGGTATATCCAACCTAACGTGGACTTGCCCAACAAAAATCACATAATCTTTTGTCAACTAAGCAAGGTGCAAGGTCCAAGCCCAAAGTGGAGGAAGATTCGAATGCAACAGCCTATTGGGTTTTGGCCCATCATAATAGGCCCAAACAATATCATTTTTGAGACTTTCTCAGGTCCAAATTGAAGTTCAAGACGTCATCTTTTCAGCCCAACAAGTTTCAACTCATTTGGAGATGTGTGGAAGAAGATATGACCATTTGAATTCTGCCAGTTGGGTCCTCCTGAAATTTCGGGATTGTATTCCTCTTTCTTACTTTTGGCCATTCCTTGATTCCTTGCATGTTTTAGGAATTGTTTCCTTGCATGTTTCATGGCTTGTTTTTAGCATTGTTTTCTTGCTTTTCCTAAGCTTAGAGGGTTGTTCTAAGCTCTATAAATAGGGTGTTTGTAAGCTGAAAGAGATCATCTTTTCTCTTGGAACCATCTCAACTCAAAATTCAAGAAGCAAAAGGCTGAAACACTCCACCATTCCATCTCCAATTGTGAGCACATTAGGACTTTTCCAAAATGTGTTCTCCTTCATCTATCATCATAGCCGTGAGGTTCATCACCATTAACATCTCAAGCTTTCTTGAGTGTGTTCAAGAAGTGTACCCCTTACAGCTATTCTTTTTAATTGTTTCAGCCTTGGATTCTTATGTTAGAGATTATTATTAATTCAATGAGTTTGTTAATTTTCAGATTTATTTTTTAATGTTTTTGAATTGTTCATGATATGTAGACATATTAATTCATTACATATGTTGAATTTTCAGTTCTGTTATATTGAAAACTTTCATATTGCAAATCATTGAAGCCATAATCGCACTTTCGATCACCTAATTGATCTGGAGTACGATTTAAAGTGGTAAAAGCTATGAACAATAGCCAATGTTCTGGAAATTGCATGTTCTTTATCCATGGACTTTTTCATAGGAATAAGGAACATGTTATTGAATCATAATTCCTTTAGATCTTAATGATTTGTTTAAGTAAATGTAAGGATGCACTGAGTATTAACTTGATTGCTTAAACAAAATAACTAGCTGATGGACTTTTCCTAAGCTTAGTGATTATCTAAAAAGGAATTTATAAAGTGCATGATCTCTTTAGGCTTGCACTTTGATTCAATTCGGATATGTGACTGAGGCACGAATTCGTTGTCTACATTGAAACAATTTGATTAGTCATTTAACAAACTTGATTTTCTGAATTGTGAGAGAAAATGATTAATTGTAAATAATTGTTCTTTATTTTCTTAGTAAAATTAGTAAAAAGAAAAATAAGATCATGAAAACCCCCCTAATCTTGTGTAATGTTAATAGATGTAGATTTATATTTGTTTATAAACTGCAATTAAACAAACCAAATCATTTTTTGTTATTTTTATGACTCTTTAGTATAGAGTATCCATAATCCCCGGCCAATAACGATACCCTACTAATCACTTTACTACAATCTTCTGCAAGGTTTGTTGATGACCGAAATAAACGGTCTATCATTGGGACTGAACTTGTGGTGAATCGGTTTGGGTTCGCTATAGGGTTTATTAAAGGCGAAATATTGTTTCTATCTCTAGTCGCGTCGCCAAACTGTTTGTTGATGAAAAGCCTACCTTAGGGCTAGGAAATCCTACATCGAGTTCTAAGTCATTCTTGTCACTATGCAAGGTAAGCCATTATTTTCTTTCTTCATTTAAATTTTCATCTAGAAAATATTATACAAGACTAGTAATTAAATTGAGTTAACGAGTTTCAACATTTTGTGTAAATTTTCGAAGTTCATACATGGATGCAGATCACCCCTAATAAAATTAGTGTAATTACTCCTGTAGTACACTGATTTAATAGACATTGAAATTAACTTATAAATCTCTGTACTACAAGTTAACAAATGCACCCACCATTCATCACAAACCAAAAGCACCATATTGACCAGCACCTCCGCCCACTCCCAGTGATCTTCCATGATGGTCATCTCGTCAAGCGCCCGACCCCTCCTACTGCTCTCCTAATCCTCCTATGGATACCATTAGGCATCTTAGTGGCAATAATTCACCTTTTTTGGGGCCTAGTGCTACCGATGTGGGTTATTCCCTACGTGTCATGCATTTTTGGAAGTATATTTATCGTTAAGGGTAAACCACCATCATTTGTCTCAGATAGTAATACTAGAGTTTTATTCGTGTGCACCCATCGTACTTTAATAGATCTTGTAATCTTATCATCTGTACTGGGACGTAAAATCCCAGTTGTAACATACTCAATTTCTCGATTATCAGAAATTTTATCATCGATCCCCACAGTTCGATTAACAAGGATACATCATATAGATGCAGAAAAAATAAAAAAAGAATTGACTAAAAGTGATTTAGTGGTATTTCCATAGGGAACAACATGTAGGGAGCCATTTTTATTGAGATTTAGTTCACTTTTTGCTGAACTAACCGACTGGATAGTGCCCGTCGCCTTGAACTATAGGGTAGGGTTTTTCCATGCAACCACGACGAGGGGTTGGAAAGGTTTGGACTCGATTTTTTTCCTCATGAACCCTAGACTGATCTACGAGGTGACATTCTTGAACCAATTGCCAGTGGAGGCGACATGCTCCTCAGGTAAGAGCCCCCATGACGTGGCAAATTACGTGCAAAGAATCTTAGCTGTTACATTAGGGTTTGAGTGCACAAACTTTACCAGAAAGGACAAATACAGGGTGCTAGTAGGGACTGACGGAACTTTGTCATACACTTCCTTTGTTGATCAGATTACGAAGGTTGTGAGCACTTTTAACCCCTTTTTTTCATTAAAAATGTTATTAGAATTTCATTTGTGAGGCTGTTTTTCATTTTTCATTTTTTTTTTGTTGTAAATGATGGGATTTGTATTCTTTATCTTTTTTTTTCCTTTGAAATAATTATCTTTGGATTTTTTGAATATTGTTAATGAGTTATTATCGTCTTTGAAATACTTATTTCTGGTAGTATTTCATTTCTGTAAATGATAGGATTTGCACTCTTTCTCATTTTTTCATTAAAAATGTATGAGGATGATTAATATTATTAATCAGTAATTATCGTTACAATATGTTTGTTAATTATCTGATAGAGAATTTTTTTCTCTTTGAGGGAATTATATGATAGAGAGTCTATATGGTTTAATTTATCAAAAGTTGTCATGATGGTGGTGACATTTTGTGTTCAAAATGCAAATTTCAATTTGGGTGGCGAAACAGTTCTATGAAAAAATTAATGATGCATTTAGTTGTGTAAAACATTTTTTATTTTTAATTTAATTAATATTTTTCTCAATAATTTTCACATTAACATAATTTGAAACCCTTCAATTAATTTATTTATGTGAATATGAAAAAAATGTAAGTATGCAACTAGAATTAGACTTTTATGTTATTAATTATATCTCATGATCTATCTTTAATTTGATTCTTTTCATTCATAAACTTGAAAAAAGTAAAATAATATTGCACTAAATAAGTGTCAAATAGAGAGTTACATTAAAAGTCCAAACATATAATGGATTAAGGTTCCAATATAAGGTTAAAGACAATTAAGAAAAGCGACAAATAAAAAATCCAATGAAAAAACATTTAAACTTTTACATATTATTACATACTTATAGCAATTTGAGTATGATATTATCATTAATTATAAAAAAAAGGAACAATTATGAGATAAAAGAAAAAATGATAAAAATACCAACCTAATTCAATATTTGATCTTTATTTATGTTCAAAATTGTTCCTAATTTGTCATTAGGGATGCCAAAAAGTGAAAAAGGTATTAAAAAAAAAAGGGAGTCGTCGGAGTGGGAGTCTTGTAGGACAATTGATGGTACTTAAAATCATTTTAATTTATATTTTGTTTGCAAGGTTTAATTAAGCTACAGTTTTTTTTTTTTTTAACTAATTAAGCAAAAAAGTTTTTTTGTGGGGCATTATTTGCCAGTTCCTTGGTGGAGAAGGGAAAATTTTGATTGGAGGATCAAACTTTTATATTATTATTATAAAAATCTCAAATCTAGCTTTATATGTTTAAAGGATAATTTCATGGGGATATAGCTTCTACCTCAAAGATTGTGCAAGAAACATACTTAAATCCCATATCATTTTCTCTCAAAATTCAACACTCCAAAGATTTTTCTTTTCTTTCTGGAGCTCACCAAGTCTTCTTAAATCCAAGCAAGAAGTTGAACTTTTTCATTAAAGGGTTATACATTTCTTCCATTGCCGGTTAGGGTTCTTTTCTTTTTGAGTTATAATAAGTGGCAATTCAAGATCTTCAGCAAGCACATGTGTCTGTATCGACATGTCCGTACAAAGATAATATTCTAAAATTTAATTGTTTGCAAGTTATTTTTTTATTTTTAATTTAAACAATTCGGTTTAGAAGGATAAATGAATAAAAATAATAAAATTTGGAAAGATACTCTTTACCTCTTATACTCTCTTGTTACTTGATCAAACATATATTTACCTTAAGTTAAGCTTTTTTCGCAAAGATATCTATAATCTGATTGACTCATTTTCGCTCTCTCTTGACATCAAAATTTTCAACTATCAATTGAAATTAAAGAAAGTGGAGGTCAGTTGCTTTATTAAGCAAATATTCTATCACCACTTTGCATTCATTTATATTTCACTAAAAATCTAATTCTTCAGTATTTCGTTATTGTTAGGCTACCTTTTAAGGCTCAAAATTCAGTTTGAAAAAAAGAATATTTTGCCTCAAATATCTCTTAAATCCACAAACTAATAGCCTATTAAATGTCTAATAAACTCACATATTTTCAATGAACTTGAGTTACTTACAATCAGTGTTTTCAGAGGCGATGACGTTGGGCGAAGTGTTTTGCCTCAATGAGGCGAGACGTAAGCCCCAAGACGTTGAGGTGTTTGTCTTTTGAAACGTTGGGGCGTTTTGAATAAAATAATATTAATTAAATTATAAAAATACTAAAAAATTGAAATAATATAAATAAATTAATTATCAATAAATTTTACTAACTTAAAACCTATTCATGAATATTTATCAAAATATTTCATAAATACATGTTCACATCACAAACACAATGTTAAGTGGTTGTTGTTTACACACTTGCAATAATATAACAAATTCACATACATCTCATCTTTCATCAATAAATCATAAATCACACTCCAAAAATCAAATTCTAATTTTCAGATTGACCAATCTATTCATCACAAGACACAAACACGTTCCAAATTCCAAAAAATATAAAAATAACACAATATTAATTGTCAAATGTTTACTGATTAGTGTTTACACACTTACATTAGTATAACAAATTCACATATATAAATCTATTAAAAGCAACAAATTAGATAGCATAGATAATGCAATCTTAATGATGTTATAAAATGATATTAATAAAATGCAGAGTATATAATATGGAGTCTATTAATGAATTTGTTAATCAATGGAAACAATGGAGGAAAAAAAAAAAAAGAAAACAGTGGAAACAAAGAGGAAAAGAAAAAAAAAAAAGGAAATAGAGGAGGGAAAAAAAAAAAAAAAAGCAGGTGACAAGCGCACCTGCCAGAAATCGAGCCAGGGCTGTAAGGCGGGGACAACAGTAACCTACCACTAGAGCACTGGTGTCTGACCATGGAAATGTTACTAACAAACATATATATAGAATATACGCCCCAACAATCACTCCCATGGGCTTTTTTGCCAGATTTCGCCTGGGGTGCGCCCCAAACCCGTTTTTTAAATCACTGCTTACAATTGAGCTATTATTTATTTTTTATTTAAACCCAACAGATTTATTTATTTTATTTTGGTTTTTGGCTATTTTATTTCTAAACTTTTAAAGACCTATCAAGTTTGAAAAAAAAATATTAAAAGTCATATTATGAAGAATGCAGATCGAATATTGGATATTTCTTAATATTGGAGTATAAGAAAATTAAATTTAAATGATATAATACAATTATGGATTGAACTTTAACTTACATTTTACTTTTATCACAAAATCAGAGCTTTGGTGGTATAAAATTAAGATTGAAAGTAATCCAATAAAAATGTGAGAATAATTAAAAATATAAACATAATTTGTGGTTGAACTTTTTTTTTAAATATACCAGTTATCCATTTTTAAGAGTCAAGCATTTTCTTTTTTATTTTAAATTGACCCTACATTTTTTATTTGGGTGAGGACAATCCTAAATATACAATTTATAACAATATCCTTAAAGAACAAATAGTCTGAAAAATGGGAAGTTGAGTGGTAATTGGCCTCATTCAACTAATTGCCCTAACTCAACATATTATAGATAAAAAATATAAAATAAAAAGAGTGCAGTACTTTGTTTAGCCTCTGTGTATGTGAGAGAGAGTTATTAGGTGTCATCACGTTAGTAGTTTTTTAAGTTTTTTTTTTTGGGTCTTTTCGTCTTTTTTTAACCGCGGATGGTATGCAAGGAAAAAAAGTAATATTATAAAATTAAAATTTAATAACTATCCGGTCTACTTAATTTTATCTTTTTACTATTTTTTTTGAAAGGGTCTTTTTGTTATTTTTGCACAATTAAAAAATAATATTTCATTTATATTTTATTTTAAAACTTAAGAATAATAAATAATAACATGTCGTTTTAGAAAATAAATAGAATATATTTTTCTTTGATCTTATATTTTTTATTATAGGAAGAGTAATTATAGTATATATTTTGTCAAACCCTTAAAATAATATATATTTTAAAAAAATGAAAAAAAAAATTAAAGTGATGCAATTACGAATTCTGACTGTGACATTGATCTTCGCATAAAAGTGCACATGGCAGACTTAAATTAGGTTAAATTAATAATTTCATATTAAGATTATGGCAACCCATCGACTTGTTGTCCAATCCGATCTTGAAAGCTTTCCCACTTGCGTGCTAACTGCCAAGTACTTTGGAGAATAAAATTGGTGTTTGAACAGAACGAAAATTAATAGTCAAGTTTCAATAATTGTGAGCTGTGACTCTGGGCTTCGCTTCAATAATTCAACAAGGTGCGTCGTATATACATGCAATGGCCTCTATTAAAAATGGGCATTGCTAGGGAGACATAGGCAATACAACCCATTTTTGACATCTTATAGTCAATTAAATGTTATTTTTCTCATTTTCGCTACAATGTTTTCTTTTTTGTTACAATGATTTTTAAAGGTAAATTTATAAATTAATAGTGAAATTTCATAACCTAACGTAATATTATTTGTTGGCAATTTCGAGTGTCAAAATTGGGTTAGTAATTTGAGTTTCTTTATCTTTGTTTATTGATAAATTCACCTTAAATTCTATACTCAGTAGAGATTATACATCCACAAATTTCCCAACACATACCGATGAAAAGCCATTTTCCATTGTTTTGCCTCAGAGATCAGGTTGCCAAAGGATGTCAGTGAAGAAGTATCTAATTTGAATGCTGGGACAACCACAGTTGAATTACTCTCCACCGCCAAGCTCCTAAACCCAGTCTCCCATACAAATTTAATTGCCTCCACCACTGCTTTGGCTTCAACCATGGCCACCTCACGGAGGAGCAAAAAAGATACCGACAGACCCAGAAACTTGACCCAACTCATCTCGAACCACTGAGCCAACCCCCATTAAAGATTAGTTTAAAAAAAGTGTGTTGAGCAAATAAGTTGAATAAGCCCTGCTAAAGGAAAGACAAATTAATTACTACTCCATAAGTTTCTAACCTGCTTAAAATTAATGCCCTTTTAAGTTTCCCTTAAAATTAATGCTCTTGCAAGTTTCCCTTTACAGCTAATTAAATTTCAAATTAGACTGCCTAAGTCATTTCCATTTTTGAGGTAGATCGATTAGTTCCTAAACTACTACTTTGATACTTACGTAATTAACAAAGTACTGCTTTATGATCACAGATTAATAACCGGTGTAAGCAATTTCTTTTTAAGTGACTTGTGAGCTACATGGAATTGACTACTTATGTTCAAGGAATTAATAATGAAGTTCTATTGTCATTGATTTGTCATGAAAAAATAATGTTATACGTCATTATAGTACTACCATCAATCAATTTTTCAGTTTCTAATGGGTTTTTTTATTTGCAAATTAAACGATATATATTGTAATATCCATATTCGTAAAGTAAAGATAAAAAAATTATTTAATAAACACGACATGGAATTAAAATAAAATATATGTAAAATGTTTATTATTATTTGAATAAAACAATTCTTAAAAAAAATTTATTTTTCTAAACAAAACAAAACGTGACAGCAAGCACCTGCTGCCAAGAAAGAAGGCTTGCATGTAAGACAAGTACTAATTTCGGGGCAGCTTGAGAGGGGGGGGGGGGGGGGGGATGAGTTGATTTTTTTATAAGTAATTTAGTTTTTTTTCTTTCATTTGTTAATTTCCAAATCATGTTTGGTTTCTTTCTTTTATAATTCAAGTTACTTTATTTCTTTAAACACTTGGGGACCCAAAAAAATATTGAAAGAACAAAATTTTGAAGGAGTTTACGGGAGAATTTTATAGAGAATCACGAGAAGCGCTGAGAAAAATATAAGGTAATAATGTGAAATTTATTTTTGAAATTTAACATATATAAAATTTCTCGGAATTCAAAATGAGAATTTTAAAATGGTGTAAATTAGGAAGAATTGAAGAATAAATTAGAAATTTAATATAAATATTATGTCAGGTATTGACGATCAACAACCGGGAGCAATTGCTGAGAGGAACTAGAAAAGTAAGGAGGTGATCCACGAGTAGCTCTAAGTGCTACGTGGTGAGTTAGATTTACTTTAAGTAATCTAGATAAAAATGAAATATCTAGTGATGATATTAAAATAAATTATTAGCTTAGGCTTTGGTGGTAGATGAAAAATTGATTGATAGAAATCTTGGACATGTAGAAAATTATTATGCGAGAAATAATATTTTTGGAATAATAAGTTGATTTAATAATAAAAGAGATAAGTGAAATTCTTGATGAGCTATGATTGATTATTTAATACAAATTATGAGGAGATTAAATTTAGTGGATCTTAACAAGCTATGATGGATGATTTGATGTGATTTATGAGGAGGGAAATTTAGTGGAATTTTTCAAATAATAATTTGAGAATAATCGGGATAGCTAATTTAAATATTTGAATTCATGTTTGTTTTTATGTTATTGTTCATATGCATATTTCATATCATTGTTCATATGCATATGTATGAAATAAAAGAATCGGGAGGGGGCCAGTCTAATTGAAAAATCGTGACAGCCGATATATGCTGAAAATAAATACCGTGACAGCCGGTATATACTGGAAATAAAGAACCGGGAGGGGGCTGGTCTAAGATAAAAACATGTCAACATGTGGGAAGACGTTCCCTAATAATAATTCATGCATTGCATCTGTTTTAAATTTTGATTTCATTACTGAAATGTTGAATGAGTCTCACAGAGAGACAGTTATTGTAAGAAATAAACATAGAAGTATGGTATGCTAAGAACCATCTAAATGGTAGACTTTATGCTGTGAACCTCATTACGAGGTAATTATGAGATAATTGATGGTCTTAAGGTGAACCAATATATAAGAAGAAGAGATTGATAGAGAGTGTGACTTATGATATGTGTGTAATGATAGTAGAATGCTATTATCAAGCTGTATGAGATATAAATGATTAAATATTGAAAGACTATTTATACAAATTGAATACTTCTAGTAAATTTAATTCACTGAACTTGTGAAACTCATCCCTCATTGTACAATGATTTCAGGTAGCAGGCAGGACAAATAGTTTGGTGAGTTGAGATTCTAAAGAAATCATTATCTGTAAGCCACGTACGTGTCCACATATTCAGACTAATGAGAAAATAAAATAAATTTTTTTTTGTAAATATTCATGCATTTTACGTTGTATATTATGTTTAAGTTAATATCAGAATGATGTACCTCCCCTGTTGAGGGTTGAGGATTAAAGTAAAAATTTCTGTTAGTATTATTTTTAATGTTCCATATATGTATTGTGCTGGAATTTTCAAAATGTAATGACATCGTCTCGGGGGTGGCCAACCTGGGATGGGTCGTTACATGTACTTGTTGACTTAATTAACTCATCGAAAACGGTCTACGATTTTATTTTTTTGAACAGAAGAAAATAATAATTGGCCTTCGATTTGAACGCAAAGGGTACGTTTGATTGGAGGTATTAAGGTAAGATTGGACTAATTAATCCCACATGATAGTTTAACTCACATTTGGTTGGGAGACTTAGGGTTCGTTTAGTTCACAGACAGAATTGTAGTGGGATAAAATTAATATTATAGTGGGATAAGGTTAAAAATGATTAAAGTTTGACTATTTTAATTCTATGTTTGGTTCATGAAATTTCTAAATTGGGATTAAAATGGGATAACATGTATAAAAACCAAAATACCCATACACTTGGTGAGATTAAATTTTTTGAACATTATTTTTCCTTCATAGATCCTTTCCAAAACCTTCTCTCTTTCCTTTTCTTCTTCTTCTTCCTCTATCTTCTTACAATGTCAAATACTAATTTTTTTTCTTCTTTTTCTACTTCTTCCTCTTTCTTCATCCTTTTTTTTTCTACATAATTTTTTTTTTCTAGTTATGGACAACCAAAAAAAAATGTGAACCCAAATCTATGGTGTTGCAACGGCATTGCTGTCGCGTTGGTACGGTGTTGCTCCGATCCTCGTGCAGATCTAGAGGAAGAAAAACAAGGGGGAAGAGAAGGATAAGGAGAAGGAGAAATAAAAGAAGAAGAAAGATAAAGAGGAGGAGGAAGAAGAATAAAGATGAGGGGGGGGGGGGAAGAAAAAGAAGAAAGAGGAGGAAGAGGAAGAATAAGAGACGATGAAGAAGTGGTCTGCAGGATTAAAATCAATATAGAAAAAATTTAATCCCATATAAGTTGGATTACTTCTATATCGAGGGGGAGATGAGACAAATTTTTTGAGATTATGATTAATTTTGTCCTATCCTAATCCCAGGTGAATAGTGTATCTCTCAAATTAAACATGAGATTAACTGTTCATATGAGATTAGTTTAATCATGTCTCACTTTTGTCGCTTGAACCAAACATACTCTTACTATTCAGGTGGGATATAATTAGTCATAATCCCACCATTTTTATCTCACCTCCCCCCATGGAGCAAAATCTATCCCACCTCTTGAGACTAAATTTTTTTCTTCCCTTTCTACCATCGAATAATAATAATAATAATATATTATTATTATAATTAATAATAATGATAATAGTAATTATTTTTATTATTACTATTATAATTATAATAATAATTGTATTATAATATTAAAATAACAGTGATAATTATTATTATAATAATAAAAATAATAGTAATTATAATTTTATTTAATGATAATAAGAATAATAACAATTATAATAATTATTTTTTATTATGATAAGAATAATTATTATTATATTAATGATAAAAATAATAACTATAATAATTATTATTATTATAAATAATTATAGTAATGATAAATAATAATATAATTATAATTATAATAAAAAAATATAATAATGATTATGACGACGACAACAACAACAACAATAATAATAATAATAACAATAATAATAATAATAAATTTAGGGTTTATGAAGAAATTGGAGATTGTTGAGGATGATGAATAGTGGTAGGGTATTTTGAAATTTAGACTTTTTATCCTACTTTAGTCTCAATCCAGTAATCTTGAACCAAACACAAAATTAAAGTATTATCTTTTTAATCTGTTTTTATCCTATCTCATATTAATTTTAATTCTATCTCACTATACTTTTGTATGTGAACCAAATGAACCCAATTCAAGAGCACTCTATATATACCGCAAATGCCATCAGCTAGGACAAAAATTACAAACCAAATCGAGACAAATTCTTACAGGTTCTCGGATATATCAAATTCATGTGTCAAGGAGCACGTAAAATGTTGATGAGAGAGATAGAAAACAATAAATTCTTTTGATTTTTTGTTGAGATAGATGGGGCATGCAATGATTATGGGGTTTGGCATCCATCTTTTACCCCATTTCAAATGATGCTTTCTTTTTTTTTTTTAATGAAATAACATATCAGTATTTGAAAAACTAAAAATTAGCATTTAGTACCAATGTAAATGACACAGTTGAAAATCAATTTTGTCAACAGTGTACCTTTCATCTTTACTTCTCTTCATAAATTTTTCTCTTCTTATCAATTTTTTCTTTCAATTCTCTCTCTCCACATAAAATTTTGTTGCTAAGGCTGTGAAATACCATTATCTAACAGTTTGTTTTCTTCTTTCAATTCTCTCTTTTTCTTTCCAACAATAGCAACAATGGATTGCAAATTGTTCGTTAAAATGAACTTATATTAACTAATAATTAAGCAACAAATGTTGTTTAATCTGTAAAATAATTGAAACAAATTAAAGCAACATCCAGGATCAGTGGTTTTATTGCGTTTACTTAAGAAAAAAAGCAGGGCGCCGGCCGGCTAAGCAAAATCCCAATTCCATAGTGGAAAACTTCTGCTAAACAACCGATGCCTAACAACATTAGATAACCCTCGAACATAGAGCATCAATATTAACAAATTTTTTATTTTTTTTAAACAATTAATTATTATCATTATCATCATCATCATCATCATCCTCATGACCAAATACTAGTAGGTCCGATTATAATTATAAGTTACATAATAAGAAACAAAGCAAAGCAAAGGAACAAAGCAACTGCTAAATCCTAGTATTTTTTGCTGTTATTTTTTTTATAAAAAAATAATTGAGTGTATGTGATTAAATTTTAAGGTTTATTAAATGGTAACATGTTATTTTCTGAATAAATAAAAAGATACCTTTTACAAATAAAGTAAATAAAATTATGAACGAAGATATACAACAAAATAATTCCACACGATTATTATCACCACAATAATGATAATAATAATTATAATAAAATACTCATGATTGAGGATCATTAATTATAATTTAAAAATATTAAATCCCACATATCAAATTAATCTTTAATTTCTATATCAAAATCCCAAAACCAAAACAAGTGTTGTGAGAAAGAAAGATAATGCATGAGATCAGTTTTAGCTAGACTATCTGACAAAGGAAATTAATTAACAAAGAAGCAAAAAACTGAAAAATGACAAAACTTATTGTGACGTAATTTGGGTTCATATCTAAACTTACTTAAATATATACGTTAGCTTCCACGAAGAGAGAGAGAGAGAGAGATCCAAATTGAAATGCAGAAATTTATTTATACGTTAGCTTCCGCGCAACTTCGTGGAAGTGTCTATTGTCATAATTCCATCACACACATACGGGTCACCTAATTAAGGTTCAAGATAGTCGCACTCTTAGGTGTGTACACTAGACCTAATTATACAAAGCGTCGCACTCTTAGGTGTGTACACGAGACCTAATTATACAAAGTGTACATATTACATTTAGGCTAAGTTTGGCATGTAGGGTTGGGAGTGACTAAAACCCTTATTTTATCTTATATATGGTGTTTGGTGTAAAATTTGTATCAAATATTGTTACTAAGTAAACACTAATCACTTTATGGTGGGTGTACAAGCTTTACTCAGTTGAGTAATGATGCAAAATTGTTGTTTTTTTTTTGGTTGTCCTATAACACTATTTATATAATTAAATTATTATTTTTTGTTAATTTTAAATTAATAAATTATCTAGTTTTTTCAATTATATTTTTATAGAGTATACTAGTTTCTAAAAAGTATTTTTTTATAATTTTAATTCAATAAAATATTTACGAAAACTAAGTCAAATTACATCAAAAATTCAAAATGAGCAAACAATGTGGGATGGAGAGATTAAGAAAAATTCAAATACCCTACGAGACAAGTATTCTAGGCATTTTTAATTTATCAATACTCTACTCAACTTTTTACTCAATGTGCTTCAACTTCAAGCATGAGATAAGATAAAACTTTACCCATTGGGTAGCTTACCCTATCCTCCCTTACCCTATTTAAACACTAACCTACCCAAATCACCAAACATAACCTTAGAGTAGAGTAGAGTACGCTACCCATTACAAGCCCTTACGAGTAAGGTGTTGACGAATTAAAAATTCCTAGAATAGCGATGCAAAATACTTACTCAATTTATTAGTGATGCAAAATTATCCCTTTATCCTTAGTTTGTCCTATAGCACTACTCATCTAATTAAATAGTTATTTTTAAAAATTTTAAAATAATAAATCATGTAATTTTTTATAATGTATATTAGTTTATAAAAAGTAATCATTTTATAATTTTAATTTGAGAAGATATTTTAAAAAAATAAAAGTCAAAATTACTTCAAAAATTCAAAATGGACAAACAATGTGGGACGGAGGGATTAAGAAAAATTCTGATACCTCACAAAGCAATTTTTGTGTAAGATCGACTTAATTAGCCTCTCCAAAATTTCTTCAATCACATTATGCCACAATATTTTACTTTATATTTTACTTCATTTTTTAATAAAATAACACAATGTGATTAAAAGATATTTAATGAGACTTTATAAAACTGGTCCAATATAAGAATTTTTTACCCAATGGGACTGGTATTCTAACTATTTTTAATTTATTAATATAATACTCAACTTTTTACTCAATGTGTTCCAAATATGAGATAGGATAAAATTATACCCATTGAGTACATTACTCTACCCTGTTAAATTACCTTACCCTACCCTACCCAAATCACCAAACATAGCCTTAGTTTTAGACAAAGTTGGTGGGGTTAAGTAATCAATCTTTTGTATATTAGTTAACTTGGCGTATAATCCGATTTTCTTTGCAGATATATCCACCTCCACACATAGAGAACCAAAAAAAGGATATAAAGGGGGTAGTTGAAAACTGATAAACCACCTCATTCTCTCATTAGAGACCAATCAATCCAAACACTAATCCCATAACCTTATAATCCTTATCATCCCTCTAACCAAAGAAACCAAACATTTTCAACCCAAAAAGAAAAATCTTGAAAACAACAATATTATAGGCTAACAATAAGACCACACAAACCATACAACAAAATAATACCCTAATGGAATCAGTTATCTCAGAGCTTGAAGGAACACTTCTAAAAGACCCAGACCCCTTCTCCTACTTCATGTTAGTAGCATTTGAGGCATCGGGTTTAATCCGGTTCGCGTTATTGTTGATTCTATGGCCAGTAATTCGCTTGCTTGACATGTTTGGTGCTAGTGATGTTGGCTTTAAGCTAATGATCTTTGTAGCTACTACCGGTGTTCATGAATCGGAGATTGAGTCAGTGGCGAGAGCGGTTTTGCCAAAGTTTTACATGGATGATATTGATCTGGAAGCATGGAAAGTATTTAGCTCGTATGATAAAAAGGTGGTGGTGACCAGAACACTTAGGATAATGGTGGAGATGTTTGTGAAGGAACATTTACGAGCTGATGAAGTTGTTGGGATTGAACTTGTGGTGAATCGGTTTGGGTTCGCTACAGGGTTTGTTAAAGGCGATAATATTGTTTCTATCTCTAGTCGCGTCACCAAACTGTTTGTTGATGAGAAGCCTACCTTAGGGCTAGGAAAGCCTACATCGAGTTCTAACTCATTCTTGTCACTATGCAAGGTAAGCCATTATTCTTTCTTCTTGTAAATTTTCATCTAGAAAATATTATCCAAGACTAGTAATTAAATTGAGTTATTGAGTTTCAACATTTTGTGTAAATTTTCGAAGTTCATACATGGATGCAGATCACCCCTAATAAAATTAGTGTAATTACTCCTGTAGTACACTGATTTAATAGACATTGAAATGAACTTATAAATCTCTGTACTACAAGTTAAATTATACACCAATTTTATTTAATTACAGGTGATCTGCACTCTTCATGCACACCTTAAATATATACTAATCATTATTTGAACAATGACTCTGTTAACAGAAACAAATGCACCCACCATTCATCACCAACCAAAAGCACGATGTTGACCAGCACCTCCGCCCACTCCCAGTGATCTTCCATGATGGTCGTCTCGTCAAGCGCCCGACCCCTCCTACTGCTCTCCTAATCCTCCTATGGATACCATTAGGCATCTTAGTGGCAATAATTCGCCTTTTTTGGGGCCTAGTGCTACCGATGTGGGCTATTCCCTACATGTCACACATTTTGGGAAGTATATTTATCGTTAAGGGTAAACCACCATCATTTGTCTCAGATAGTAATACTAGAGTTTTATTCGTGTGCACCCATCGTACTTTAATGGATCCTGTAATCTTATCATCTGTACTGGGACGTAAAATCCCAGTTGTAACATACTCAATTTCTCGATTATCAGAAATTTTATCACCGATCCCCACAGTTCGATTAACAAGGATGCGTCATATAGACGCAGAAAAAATAAAAATAGAATTGACTAAAAGTGATTTAGTTGTATTTCCAGAGGGAACAACATGTAGGGAGCCATTTTTATTGAGATTTAGTTCACTTTTTGCTGAACTAACCGACCAAATAGTGCCCGTCGCCATGAACTATAGGGTAGGGTTTTTCCATGCAACCACGGCGAGGGGTTGGAAAGGTTTGGACTCGATTTTTTTCCTCATGAACCCTAGACTGATCTACAAGGTGACATTCTTGAACCAATTGCCAGTGGAGGCGACATGCTCCTCAGGTAAGAGCCCCCATGACGTGGCAAATTATGTGCAAAGAATCTTAGCTGTTACGTTAGGGTTTGAGTGCACAAACTTTACCAGAAAGGACAAATACAGGGTGCTAGCAGGGAATGACGGAACTGTGTCGTACACTTCCTTTGTTGATCAGATCACGAAGGGTGTGAGCACTTTTAAGCCCTTTTTTCATTAAAAATGTTATTAGAATTTCATTTGTGAGGCTGTTTTTCATTTTTTTTTGTTGTAAATGATGGGATTTGTATTCTTTCTCCTTTTTTTTTTCCTTTGAAATAATT
Organism: Bretschneidera sinensis; assembly: GCA_023935145.1. Lineage (NCBI taxonomy): Eukaryota > Viridiplantae > Streptophyta > Magnoliopsida > Brassicales > Akaniaceae > Bretschneidera > Bretschneidera sinensis. The sequence goes on from CM043703.1 coordinate 22,502,961, forward strand.
ATTTCTGGATTTGTTGAATATTGTTAATAAGTTATTATCGTCTTCGAAATACTTATTTCTGGTAGTATTTCATTTCTGTAAATGATGGGATTTGTACTCTTTCTCATTTTTTCATTAAAAATGTATGAGGATGATTAATATAGTTAATCAGTAATTATTGTTACAATATGTTAGTTAATTATCTGATAGAGAATTTTTTTCTCTTTGAGGGAATTATATGACAGAGAGTCTATATGGTTTAATTTATCAAAAGTTGTCATGATGGTGGAGACATTTTGTGTTCAAAATGCAAATTTCAATTTGGGTGGCAGAACAGTTCTATGAAAAAATTAAGGATGCATTTAGTTGTGTAAAACATTTTTTATTTTTAATTTAATTAATATTTTTCTCAACAATTTGCACATTAACATAATTTGAAACCCTTCAATTAATTTATTTATGTGAATCCGAAAAAAATGTAAGTATGCAACTAGAATTAGACTTTTATGTTATTAATTATATCTCATGATCTATCTTTAATTTGATTCTTTTCATTCATAAACTTGAAAAAAGTAAAATAATATTGCAATAAATAAGTGTCAAATAGAGAGTTACATTAAAAGTCCAAACATATAATTGATTAAGGTTCCAATATAAGGTTACAGACAATTAAGAAAATCGACAAATAAAAAATCCAATGAAAAAACATTTAAACTTTTACATATTATTACATACTTATAGCAATTTGAGTATGATATTATCATTAATTATAAAAAGGAACAATTATGAGATAAAAGAAAAAAATGATAAAAATACCAACCTAATTCAATATTTGATCTTTATTTATGTTCAAAATTGCTCCTAATTTGTTATTAGGGATGCCAAAAAGTGAAAAAGGTATAAAAAAAAGGGAGTCGTCAGAGTGGGAGTCTTGTAGGATAATTGATGGTACTTAAAATCATTTTAATTTATATTTTGTTTGCAAGGTTTAATTTAAACTATAGTTTTTTTTTTTTTTAACTAGTTAAGCAAAAAAGTATTTTTGTGGGGCATTATTTGTCAGTTCCTTGGTGGAGAAGGGAAAATTTTTATTGGAGGATCAAACTTTTATATTATTATTATTATAAAAATCTCAAATCTAGCTTTATATGTTTAAAGGATAATTTCATGGGATATAGCTTCTACCTCAAAGATTGTGCAAGAAACATACTTAAATCCCATATTATTTTCTCTCAAAATTCAACACTCCAAAGATTTTTCTTTTCTTTCTGAAACTCACCAAGTCTTCTTAAATCCAAGCAAGAAGTTGAACTTTTTCATCAAAGGGTTATACATTTCTTCCATTGCCGGTTAGGGTTCTTTTCTTTTTGAGTTATATTAAGTGGCAATTCAAGATCTCAGCAAGCACATGTGTCTGTATTGACATGTCCGTGCAAAGACAATATTCTAAAATTTAATTGTTTGCAAGTTATTTTTTTTTAATTTAAACAATTAGGTTTAAAAGGATAAATGAATAAAAATAATAAAATTTGAAAAGATACTCTTTACCTCTTATACTCTCTTGTTACTTGATCAAACATAAATTTACCTTAAGTTAAGCTTTTTCCGCAAGGATATCTATGATTGGATTGACTGTACTCATTTTTGCTCTCTTTTGAGATCAAAATTTTCAACTATCAATTGAAATTAAAGAAAGTGGAGATCAGTTGCATTATTAAGCAAATATTACCACCACTTTGCATTCATTTATATTTCACTAAAAATATAATTCTTCAGTATTTCGTTATTGTTAGGCTATCTTTTAAGACTCAAAATTAGTTTGAAAAAAAGAATGCTTTGCCTCAAATATCTCTTAAATCCACAAACTAATAGCCTATTGAATGTCTAATAAACTCACATATTTTCAATGAACTTGAGTTACTTACAATTGAGGTATTACTTATTTTTTATTTAAACCCAACAGATTTATTTATTTTATTTTGGTTTTTGGCTATTTTATTTCTAAACTTTCAAAGACCTATCAAGTTTGATGAAAAAAAAATATTAAAAGCCATGTTATAAATAATGCAGATCGAATATTGGACATTTCTTAATATGGGAGTATAAGAAAATTAAATTTAAATGATATAATACAATTATGGATTGAACTTTAACTTATATTTTACTTTTATCACAAGATCATAGCTTTGGTGGTATAAAATTAAGATTGAAAGTAATCCAATAAAAATGTGAGAATAATTAAAAATATAAACATGATTGGAGGTTGAACTTTTTTTTATTAAATATACAAATTATCCATTTTTAAGGGTCAAGCATTTTCTTTTTTATTTTAAACTGACCCTACATTTTTTCTTTGGGTGAGGACAATCCTAAATATACAATTTATAACAATATCCTTAAAGAACAAATAGTCTAAAAAATGGGAAGTTGAGTGCTAATTGGCCCCATTCAACTAATTGCCCTCACTCAACATATTATAGATAAAAAAAAAAAGTGCAGTACTTTGTTTAGCCTCTGTGTATGTGAGAGAGAGTTATTAGATGTCATCATGTTAATAGATTTTTAAGTTTTTTTTTTGTCTTTTCGTTTTTTTTAAACGACGGTATGCAAGGAAAACAATAATATTATAAAATTAAAATTGAATAGCTACCTGATTTACTTAATTTTATCTTTTTACTATTTTTTTTGAAAGGGTCTTTTTGTTATTTTTGCACAATTAAAAAATGATATTTCATTTATATTTTATTTTAAAACTTAAGAATAATAAATAGTAACATGTCGTTTTAGAAAATAAATAGAATATATTTTTCTTTGATCTTATATTTTTTATTCTGGGAAGAGTAATTATAGTATATAGTTTGTCAAACCCTTAAAATAATATATATTTTAAAAAAATGAAAAAAAAATTAAAGTGATGCAATTACGAATTCTGACTGTGAGATTGATCCTCCCATAAAAGTGCACATGGCAGACTTAAATTAGGTTAAATTAATAATTTCATATTAAGATTGTGGCAACTCATGGACTTGTTGTCCAATCCGATCTTGAAAACTTTCCCACTTGCGTGCTAACTGCCAAGTACTTTGGAGAATAAAATTGGTGTTTGAACAGAAGGAAAATTAATAGTCAAGTTTCAATAATTGTGAGCTGTGACTCTGGGCTTCGCTTCAATAATTCAACAAGGTGCGTCATATATACATGCAATGGCCTCTATTGAAAATGGGCGTTGCTAGGGAGACATAAGCAATACAACCCATTTTTGTCATCTTATAGTTAATTAGATGTTATTTTTCTCATTTTCGCTACAATATTTTCTTTTAAGAGTAAAGTAAATTAATAGTGAAGTTTCATAACGTGATGTGATATTATTTGTTGACAATTTTAAGTGTCAAAATTGGGTTAGTATTTTGAGGTTTTTTTATTTTTTGTCTATCGATAATCTTTAAAAAAAACACACAAAAAGAGAAAATAAAAGATATAGCTACAAGATTAATTGCACTATTTGCTTTTAAAAAAAATTATATATATCAATATTAATGTTCAACATGTGAACTGATTGTATTTTTTGACCACAACTTTTATGTTTATCCTACTAAATCATTTAATCTTTTGTTTGGTTCCATTAGTCAAATCCAACCAAAACCTTATATATGTTGAAACGAAATTTTTTAAAAAAAAAAAAAAAACTGAGGAAAAAGTGCATGTGGCACAAAGTAACTCAGGGTGTCTTTGGTTCACATGATTGGTTAAAGGAAAAGATGAGATATGATTAGCAAGAGTATATATATAGTATGTGACAGTAATATATTTCATCTCCATCTTATGTTTGCTGCACTATATATGATTCACTATAAAATAGAATGGTTTTTATCCGCTATATATCTATCTTAGTTTGAGGTTGCAGGTTTAATATTTTGAACCCTAAGATTAAAAAATATGCAAAGTGACCATTAATATTTACAAAATTTAATAAATAAGTTACTTTCGTTAATTATTCTGTCTAGACGCGAATGAAAATGTGTTTTAATTTATTAAAAGCTAACATGGAACCTAATCTGCTGTTCAATTAAGAAAAAAATTACAAATTCAGTCAAATATCCTTTACTCATTGGCTCCCATATATATATATATATATATATATATATATATATATATATATAAAATCAGAAAAATTGAATATATATTAAAAATAAGCCCTTTCAACTTCAGTTTTTCAAAACTATAAATATTAAAAAGAAAACAAAAAACATTAAAAATTAATATCTCAATTCTTTCATTTTCTCAACATCCAAACAAACACAACCAGAAAAGAAAACCCATTTCACTTCTTCTTCTTCCTTCCTTCCTAAAACTACAACCAAAATAGTTGTTTCCAAAATCCAAAAACCCATTTCACTTCTTTAATTTGCTCACAACCAAACAAACAAAACCCATTTCACTTTTTTCCAAGCGAAGGACACGTAGCAGTTCCTAACCGATCACAGGAAGTTGTTTTTCCACCGATCCGGTTCGGGTTCTGGTGGTGGTGACGGCAGTTCCTTCAAGCGGGTTTTGAAGATGGACAATTATGACTTTTGTTTGTATGAGGTGTTTCGAGCGACCTCGGGTGAACCAAGCCTCTTCGAACCAGTATAGAAGCAGTTCGTTAACAGGCAGACACGACGAGGATCTTCGCCAGGGAGTTAGTACTTGAAGGAGATCTTGACCTCGCCGCAAAGCGAGGAGAGCTTGGAGAGCATTGTGGTGACAGATCTTTTTTCTCGAGGGTTTGAGATTTGTGGGTTTTCTTGTTGGATGCTCACTTCTTCTTGTTGGGTTTTCTTATGGGTTATTCCACTATAAAAAAAAAAAAAAATTTTAATTTACTGATAGATGACTATATTGACGGATTTAAACTTTGTCAGTATATTCGATCTATATTGACGGAATTAAACTTCGTAAGTATATATTAAAGTTATATTGATAGATTCAAAACTTCGTCACTATAACTCATATATACACTAACAGATTAAAATGTCTATCACTATAAAACATGTATATACTGACGGATTAAATATCGGTAAGTATAGATCTTGTATAAAGTTTAATAATTAATAAGAATATAATTACATATTTATATAATACTAAATATTTAAAGCCAATACAAATAATTAATTAGATAATATAATATAGTTATATTTTAATATTATTGTTATACATATATAATATATAAATAATAATTCTATTATTAACTAGTGTAACATAATAACAAATTAATATAAGATAATGAATTGAAATAATGTAACTAAATATTATGTACAAATAATTTATAGTATATAAAATACATTAAATTATACCATATAATTAATAAAATAAAAATGTAATTAAATATTTTATAGTAGTAAATATTAAAAAATAATATAATTAACTAATATATAGTTAATAATACATTAATATTGTTATAATAGTAAATATATATTATATAAATAATACATGTGAATATATGAAAATACCATATATGAACATGTTAATTAACCAAACATTGTAATCGATCCTAGCTTCAATTTCATCTTTTTCCATTATAACAAAAATAATGAGATTCCAACCAAACACTATAATATTCTCGACCCCAATTTCAATTTAAGGTTTAGGTTTAGGGTTTTAGGGTTTAGAGTTTTAGCACTTAGTGTTTAGGGTTTAGGGTTAAGGATTTAGGTTTTAGGGTTATCAAAAGACAACCCTTTTTTCTTTTATCACAAGAAGACACATCAATATTTGAAAGTTCAATGGTTAAGATCTACACAAATGTGAACTTAAATTGGTAAATAAACAAAATAACTGATTTAATTTTCTTGCTTCCATAGTTTTTGGGTGATAACAGGACAATTAGAGATAAAAAAAAAAAATGAACTTATAGTAATGTTAGAAAACTCTCATTGAGAGCTACTAAATGAGACCCATAAGTTTTCATTTCTGTCGAGTCGGCCATTCTTACGCTCGATGAGTCCGATGAATAATGCACGTCTGATTTTTTATTTTTATTTTTAAATTTTAAAAAATACTCTTACTTTGCTATGTGATAGAGGTATTTTAGTCTAAATCATATTTATTGATAAATCTTAATAATTAATTATTTAAAATTATAACTTGGCTTTTGTAATTAAAAGCAAAATAAATGTTATTTTCTTTTAACAAAGAGTGGGGTAAAATATGGAAGACAAACCCATCCTCCGCTGTCCCCACCAGCCACTACCCCCGTTTGAAATCTTAAACCATCTCCCTGCTGAAATTCTCGGCCTCTGGTAGCCGCCAGCTATCTAAAGATCACCTCCTATCATTCACAGTGATCCTACTCATCCCAGTGTCGATCTATCTCAATATCACCCCTAATCTTCGCAAGATGCGATCTCTCACTCCCAGTCTATGTATCTCTCTCTCTCAATCTCTGACTCTCTGTACATCTCTAACTGAGTAATTGTGACTGTATTTCAGTTTCAGAGTCAGTTTCCTCCTCTCACGTCACAGCACGGGCACTTCAACTCCTCTCTTCAATTTCCAACAAGGTAAGTAACGATCTCTCACTCATAGTTTATGTATCGTTCTCTTTCTCTCAGTCTCTGTATCTCTGTATCTCTCTATCTTTCTCAGTCTTTGTATATCCCTTACTGTGACTGTATTTCAGTTTCAGAGTTGGGTTTCCTCCTCTACCTTACGATTTTCTCATCTCCTCTCTTCGATTTTCGGTAAGGTAAGGTACGATCTCTCACTCTCAGTCTTTTTGTCTTTCTCTCACTCTCAGTCTCTATCTCTCTCTTTCTCAGCTCTATGTACCTCTTCTCTCTCTGTCTCCGTAACACTGTAAGAATGATTTGTTATTCATTTTGGATGTTGATGTATATTGTAGATTCATTTATACCTGAGTGTGATGAAAGTTATCATTTACATGTGCTGAGATTTGGAGATAAAAGACTGTTTTGGGTTCAATTTCACTTATCTCTTGAAGCTGAAAATCAATTTTCAACTACTGGTTTTGAGTGCAAGTGTTGCGTAATTTGACACTCCATGTAAGAGAACAAAAGTTCATCAGTCCATGTGTGAATATATAACAAAGAAAGGAAAGAATGATTGATCACTGATGAGAGAAAAGAACATAGTAAAATAAAAGTAGTATGGACTGGGGTTACAAGTCAATAGGTGGTATCTTGGTTTCCTGAAAAAATGTGGCTTTTTGTGTATATCCATTGGTTTATGTTAAACTTTCAAATTTTTCTCTCTGCTTCTTAAAAAAAAATCATTTGAAATTTCTCTTAATTGCAGAGTTTTTTTTTCCTACTAGAGATGTTCAAACCCTTTTATCCATCCATGACATGTCCTTAAGAAGAGGTCCCCGTGAAAACTGATTTAAAGCCCATGAGTGCATGTAAACAGTGAGCAATCCCCTTTTTTTTACCATTTTTTTATGGAAAAATTTGCAGGCTTTAGTATCATCAACAAATTAACTTTCAATAAGAAAAACCAAGCAACTCTTGTGTTTCAAACAAATTGTTGAATTTAAGAGAGGAAGTGAGACAATACAAAGAGAAGAATTGTATTGAATGGTGTGATTTACTTACAAAGGAAGCTATCCTATTTATATAAGCTAATAGGAGAAGTAAAGCTATACACAACCAATGTGGGATTATCCTATTTATACAAGCTAATAGGAGAAGCAAAGCTATACACAACCAATGTGGGACTAAGCCCATATAATACATTAACATCCCCCCTCAAACTCAAGGTGGTAAGTGGGAGGTGAACTTGAGTTTGGAAACCAGAGAGTGAAAGCGTCCGGGTGGATGAGCCTTAGTGAAAATGTCAGCTGTCTGATCGGCTGAACTGACGGATTATAGACGAACCATATTCTGGAGAATGTGATCACGGATGAAGTGGATATCATTCTCGATGTGTTTTGTACGCTCGTGGAAGACATCATTGTGAGCGATCTGAATAGCACTCCTGTTGTCACAGTGTAGGATAGTGGCAGCAGGAGAAGAGATACCCATGTCAGCGAGTAGCCATCGAAGCCAGAGAAGTTCTTGAGTTGCAACAGCCATGGCACGATATTCAGCTTCAGTACTGGAGCGAGCAACCACAGTTTGTTTCTTACTACGCCAGGAAATGAGAGAATTGCCCAAAAAGAAACAGTAACCAGTGGTTGAACGTCTGTCGGTGGGGTCTCCGACCAAATCGGTATCAGAATAGGCTTGTAAAACGGGGGCAGACTGTGCTGAGAAATGAAGCCCATGAAATAAAGTACCCTTGACGTACCTAAGAATGCGAAGAGCAGCCGAGTAATGTGTGGTCCGAGGAGCGGACAAGAACCGACTGACCTGATGAACGGCATAGGCAATGTCAGGGCGAGTGACAGTAAGATATACAAGACTTCCAACCAGTTGACGATATAGAGTGGCATCCTAAAGAGGTGAACCATCGAGTGGGGTAAGTCTGACATTCGGCTCGAGAGGAGTAGTGGCAGTGGTTGAGTCAGTGATCCCAGCCTTAGAAAGGAGGTCCGAGGCATATTTGGCCTGAAAGAGAAAAAATCCATCAGAATTAGATGAGACTTCGAGACCAAGAAAATAGGTGAGCACGCCAAGATCTTTCATCTCGAATTGGCCACTGAGAAACTTTTTGAGTTCAGAAATACCATGTGGATCATATCCAGTAATAACCATATCATCCACGTACAGTAAAAGAAGGATAATACCATTGGCAGTATGGCGGATAAACAGAGCCGAATCATGAGCACTCGGTGTGAACCCAAACTGATGAATGGTAGTGCTGAATTTGGCAAACCAGGCACGTGGAGCTTGTTTTAAACCATATAAGGCACGACGAAGGCGACAAACTTTGTTTCGAGTGGCATCCAAGCCGGGAGGTGTATGCATATAGACTTCCTCAAGAAGTTCCCTATTCAGAAATGCATTTTTGACATCCATTTGAAATAGAGTCCATCTTCGAATGGCGGCGACAGCAATGAGTGTACGGACAGATGTGAGCCTCGCCACTGGAGCAAATGTCTCTTCATAGTTAATGCCATATTCCTGAGCAAATCCCTTAGTAACAAGTCGGGCTTTATATCGTTCAATAGAGCCATCAGAAAGTGTCTTGATCTTGAACACCCATTTGCACCCAATAGGAGTTTTTCCAGCGGGTAGATCAACAATATCCCATGTATGAGTTTTACTAGGGCCTGAAGTTCTTCATCCATTGCTTTCTGCCAAAGAAGATTAGTACTAGCCTCCTTATAGGATTGAGGCTCATGCAGATGAAGTATAGTGGAAAAACAATGATAATCACAATGGTAATCAGCAAGATGAGAAGGGGGGTGAGTTACCCTAGTAGATCTGCGGGGGTGATCTGGAGGATGGCTCTCAGAGAGAGTCAGTGCAGACTCATCAGACATAGGAATATCCTCGGGCACGACCGATTGAGTCAGAGAGGTGAGGTCAGCTGATGGTTCTGGAGCTGGAACTGGGTCTGGGTCTGGAGAGGTAGGATCAACTGGTGGTTCTGGAACGGAAGGGGTGATATCAGCTGGTGATTCGGAGGTGGACTCAACAGTACCTGAAACTGGATTCTCAGGAAATAACTTAATAGATGGATCAGTAAAGAATCTAGAGTTAGTGATGGTTGATATGTCAAATGACCGTAACGAAGAGAACATTTGATGTTCCCAAAAAATGACATGACGAGAGATACGAAGAGTTTTAGAAATAGGATCCCAGCATCGATACCCCTTATGTTCAATACCATATCCAATGAAACAACACAGATGAGCCCTTGGTTGTAATTTGTTGTGTTCATGTGGTTTGAGAAGAACAAAACAAGCGCAACCAAAGACTCTGAGGTTAGAGTAATCAGGAGGTTTACCGAAAAGGCGCTCGAATGGAGATTGATTTTGGATTGTAGTGGAAGGGACACGATTGATTGTGTATACTGCGGTGAATGCAGCATCACCCCAGAAACGTTCAGGACATGATGACGAAATGAGTAGAGCACGAACGGTGTCAAGAATATGTCGATGTTTGCGTTCAGCTCGTCCATTTTGTTGGGAGGTTCCAGGGCACGAGCGGTGGGGGAGCGTGCCATTTTTGTGAAGTAGGTTTAGAAAAGCACGGTCTTTATATTCCATTGCATTATCTGAACGAAAAATTTTGATATTCCGAGAGAATTGAGTTTGAACCATAGAAGAAAAATCAGAATATATTTGAAAGAGTTCAGATCTGCTTTTCATAAGAAACAACCAAGTATAACGAGAATAGTCATCCACAAATATAACAAAATAACGAGCACCACCCATTGATGCATGAGGAGAAGGCCCCCAAACGTCAGAATGTATTAAATCAAAAGGTGCAAGAGAAACGGACTGACTCTCATTAAAAGGTAAAGCTGATTGTTTTGCAAGTTGACAATGAATACAATGAAAAAACTCATGCTGAAGTGAACCTAACTGACCACTAGAAATAAGAGAACGTAGAGGGTTAGATGAAGTATGACCTAACCGAGAGTGCCACAATTCCACAGGTGAGAGTGCTGGGATGGATGCGGCTGATTGATTTGGTGATGGTGAGGATGGGACTTGGAGATGAGTGAGCTCAAAGAGGCGTCCAACTTTACGGCCGGTTCCAAGGAGTTTTCCTGTCTGAGGGTCCTGCACACGACAACCAGTAGAAGAAAAATGCACATCAAGTCCAAGATCACATAGTTGTCCAATAGATATAAGGTTAAGCGTAAGATTAGGAACTAAATATGTGTCAAGGAGAGACAAATGAGAACTATCAACATGTCCAGTATGGCTGACCAGCATATTTGATCAATTGGCAGTGTGAATAGTAGGCGCATGCTCATCACAGGTTTTAGAGGAAAAAATAGAGGCATCAGAAGTCATGTGATTGCAACAAGCAGAATCGAAATACCATCGGGATGTACCTGGTGTAGTTGACATGGCTATATTGTTACCGATTTTATTTAGAGCCTCGGTAAGAACGGTGCAGAAATCACTCCAATCAGGTGGAGAATTGGATGAAGTTGGTGTAGCATCAGTGGTTACAGCAACAGTATTCTTTGGCTTGGAATATGACCGATTGTATGAGCCTCGAGAGTGATATTGGTTCCCATTTGACTGATTTCCAGATGGAAGTTTAGGGCAGTCTGCAAGATAGTGACCCGGTTCTCTGCAGACTTTACATAGGCGAGAAGGACATTTGAGCAATTCATGCCCTTGTGAATGACAATACTTGCAATATAAGGGCTTCTGGTGTGTGCTCTGTCGGTGGGGTAAATCCGATTCAGCCATAGGAGCAAAGAGGAAGGTGAACCTCCAAGAAACCGGTGATGTGGCGGTCAACTGATGATGTGGCAGTCAACCGGTGATGTGGTGGTCAACTGATGATGTGGCAGTCAACTGATGATGTGGCGGTCAACGAGTATCGTGTTGTTGATGTGGTGCTACCGTGGCAGCAGCGTGTCTGAAACAGGAGCGGCAGCGGAGATGATGTCAACGGGTGACGTGGCACTGATGTGGCAGCGGAGATGATGTCAACGGGTGACGTGGCATTGAAGTGGCAGTGAGGTGGCGCTGATGTGGCTTTTAGGGCTGACGTGGCAGCAGCGTTTCTGAAACAGAAGCGGCAGCGGAGATGATGTCGATGGAGAATGAGACTCCGACTATAGTGATGACCCGACAGGTATGAAAAGGATATACTAGAAGTTTTTCTGATGTGAAGGATCCACTAATAGTGGCAATCACAGAGCATACTCAACTCTTAATATACCGAGAATTTCTGATGTGAAGGATCCACTAATAGTGGCAATCACAGAGCATACTCAACTCTTAAAATACCGAGAACCATTATGGCTCTGATACCATGTTGAATTTAAGAGAGGAAGTGAGACAATACAAAGAGAATAATTGTATTGAATGGTGTGATTTACTTACAAAGAGAGCTATCCTATTTATATAAGCTAATAGGAGAAGTAAAGCTATACACAACCAATGTGGGATTATCCTATTTATACAAGCTAATAGGAGAAGCAAAGCTATACACAACCAATGTGGGACTAAGCCCATATAATACATTAACACAAATAATTACAAAACTGAAGTCATTACAGAATTAATTTTTATGAAAAAGTTCCTTCGCTAGCTAGTCTTTCTCTAAGAGGATGAATTTTCACGAAACAGTTCCTTCGCTAGCTACTTGATGTCAAATATTCATGCTTCCTGTTACTGTAGTGAAAAGATGGATTGTCTGAAGTTATATGATGATGTATATAGGCCGAAATATTAATTATTCTATAATTGATGAAACATAAAAATAGCAGCAATAGAGAAAAAGAAAAAACGAAAAAGAAAACATGGAGAGATTCATGATCTAGATTTTGCAGAAGAGACGGCTAATGGGAGATCACTTCCTAGCTAGTGTTGTACAATTGGCTTTAATTATGTCTATATAGCACACAACTTGACCCCATAGAATTAAAAATTTGGACTAAACAACTTGATAACTTGACAAGAAGTAAACTATACAATAAAAAAACTTTAATTTGCTATTGACCAGATTTTATTAATCTTTTCCTAAGTGTCTTGTAATTGTTTAAGCAGATTCCCCTCAAACATAGAAAGACACGTGGTCCCACACGCATGGCTGATGTGTGGGATTTTGCAGAAGATCAAAAAATTCGTGTCCATGTAAATGCAAATGGTCAGCCAGTTGGGGATGAGACAGGAACACTTAAAGAATTTATTGGTACCATGGTCAGAATGGCTCACCTTGCACCAATCAACCGAGAATCATGGTTTTACATGCCATTGGTAAATAAGGAGGAAATGTGGAAGATCATTGAGGTATAAATAACTAAGTGTGTTCTAATGTTACTTCATTTTTATTTAATTTGATTATTTGCTACTTATAAAAAAATTTGATGATTTGCTAATGTTAGTGTTTGATTGTAGGCAAAATTCACATTTGATCCATTCCTACCAACAATAAAGAAGCATGTTGTTGGTATTATGGGTGAAAAATGGAGACAATGGAAAAATAAGACCAAGAAATGGTTTGATGAGTCCAAGACCGAAGATGAGAATATTAAGCAACTACATGAAACTAGGGTAGATAAAGAACAATTTCAATTCCAAATTCGGTATTGGAAATCTGAAAAAGCAAAGGTATGACTTATAACAGATTTGTTCTTATAAAGTTACTTTTACTTGATATTTTTTTTAATCGTTTAGTGATGATTAACATATGTAATTAGTTGTGTTTTGCATTCATAGGAAATAAGTCAGAAAAACAAAGAAAACCGTTGCAAAATTGATGACCCTCATTGCACTAGCACAAAATCATTTCCGAGATTAATTGAAGAAAAGATGACTACATATAAAATTTTAGTGTCATGGTAAAATAAGGTTTATGATGTGTTGGTTTTTTTTATAACATTTGTTAATATAGATTGTGGAGAACAATGGGCAAACTCTCTCACGTGCAGAAATTTATATTCGTCGTACGCATACCGATGGGAGTGCCGTGAGTGAGAAAGCAGCACAAAACATGGTTTGTACTTTGATCTTCTACTTTGGTACTTATTACTTATTAGCCTATTAAGCGAATTGGGTATATACAAGTTTCTTCTCATTTTTGTTTACTAGTTAATTATTTTCCCAAACTAGTATCTTGCACCAATTGATATTGTTTTTTATTTTTGATTTTGTAAATCTTAAGAATTATTGAAGAAGTATATGAATGAGTCTGGCAGTTCTTAAACTTCGCATTCAAACCCCTCTTGGAAAGATGGTGTGCTTTCTAAAGTAAAAGGCTTAGAGCAAAAAGAGTATGTTCACTGTTTGGGAAAGATCACCACATCGTCTAACGATCCTAGTACTTCATCATCGTAGCCATCTGACTATGCACAAGTGGTGAAAAACGTTAGGAGGTTACAGGGAGTAATTCATAGTCTTGCATCAGTGATACATAGAATGTTTCCCCATGAGAACATTGATGATATTACAATGGCAGCAAACAACTCAGACGAAGAGGTATGACTCATTTCTTACCTTGGAAATATGAATAAAATAGTTAGAGTATGATTCTAAGTGATTTGACTTATACTACAATTTCTTTTATTTTTAACAGGCTCTTGATGCAAATAGCGTTCAAAACAGCTCACATGTAGTAAATCTACGTTCTTCAGGTGGAAGTCATCGGATTGATGAGAATGAAAAAGGTAAGTGTACTGCTCGAATTCATACATTTAATAGAGTCAGTCAATGCACATACTACTTATTGGATTGCTTGCTTTTGGTTCAATGTTTGGAAAGGAGTGTTGCATGGGTAATTGGCTTTTGGACTAACTGATCTAATTATCAAACTCAATTTAACTTTTTTTAACCTCCGCAAGTGGTGCTTTTGCTTTTAGAGGAGGAAGAAATTAATTAAGTAGGTGCAAGCAAATTTCTTTTATCTTTTTGATAGTTATGAGATTAAATACTTATGAGGGTTTCATAGCACCAAAGCGGATCCTCTGTTTGTTGTATTAGTATTTCCTAACTTTTGTTTCTTCAGTTATTTTTTTCTTTGAAAGGGCAAAATCTTCTCTTAAAGAAGTTTGTCTAACTTGCCTTTAGGTTTGATGTTAGTGGTATAATAATCTGTGTTGATTCATTCCTGTTAATTAAGGCTTGTTTTGGCTTCTTCGCGGTACTATCTTAATTTCTCTGCTTTTTCTCTTGTTTTTGGTATATAGTTGTTTGTTTGGTTGCTGAGAAGAACAATTGGAAAAGGGAGGAATTGACTGTTTTTTAAAGATTGTTTGTTTTAATTTATAATCTTTTATTGATGTGACAATACTACAAGTTTTTATTTTCTTGGGTCATTTCTTGGCAAGCAAACAGAGCACACATATAATCAATTTTTTATAATGTTTAATTTTGGGGGTTCCTGTAAGGAAGATTGTCAATAGTCAATATCATCAAATGGGTTAGAGTACACGCTTTGATTATCAGATTCGTAGAAAAGATGCAAAATGCATTAAGGGTTTTGCTATGCTAAATTGCTAATCGCTGGAGTATGTTTCAATCCCACTTGAGGAGCGTCAATGTTAGCTTTAGCGCAGTGGAGTGTAGGATCCACTCACACTTTTGCTGTTGGGATCCTTCCCCATCAATCACAGACGATGACACAAAAAATGCAGCTTAATTGTGATATGGGGAAATGGGATTACTGTTAGTTGCTCAGCCTTTGCACTCTCCAACTAATAATTATTAGTACTACACTTACTATAATGGTTTTTTTTTTCTAAAGTAGAAAGCCTTTTCTTTTTGTTCTTTTTCTGGGTATTTGTTGGTTTTAGTACAGAGCCCCAGTAAGGTGTACAGTTTTTATTATTATCATGCCGATTGTAACTCTAGTTAAACTAAGAGCATTGCTTCTCACAAGGAGGGAGGTGTAACTACCGGGTTACGCCTACGGTCAAGTAGGGTATAAAGAGATTTAGCAAGCTTATGCAAGTAATATGCATAGCTTTTTGCCTTTTTATCCGCAAGACCATGAATGTCGAGCTGGTTTGTTTATTTTTATGTTCTTTTTTTAAGTTTTCAGTTGTGATCTCAAGTTAGATATGTTCTTTCTAATTAGGTTTTATATATTTTCTCAACAGGACAATCTTGATTGAAAAAATACAAAACAGTTAGAGCATCTACTACTGCAATTTTTGTGATGGAGTTTTTATATATTAAGATCTCAGACATTGAAGATATCATGGATTTTTTTTTTCAATTTCAAAGATGTTTTCTATAATATGTTAATGTTAGAATATATATTTAAGATGAAAGACTATTTATGTAATATTTCATCTTTTGAATTATTGCATAGTTTATTTAGAAGAATGGAACTTCTTTGTATGGTGTTTGTGTGATTGTTTATATATTAAAACAAGTAAACAAAACTGAAAATCTAATTGAAACAGATATAATGAGGTCATTGGGGTTTACTAAAGGGCTATATTGATGGTTTAGAAATCGTAAGTAAAACACTTTTGAGCTATATCGACAGAGTTTTTTGGTCTGTAAATCCTACCTATAATTACGGTTTTACAACCATTTGTATAGGTTTACAATCTATAGTGACGGTTTTTATTTGTTAGTAAAACCTACTTATAGTAACGGTTATACGACCGTCGATATAGGTTATTAATAGATTTTTTTGTCGATAAATCTTACCTATAGTTACGGTTATAAAATTGTCGATATGGTTTTATGGTCGGTTTTAAACTGTTAGTAAAACCTACCTATAGTGACAGTTATACAATTGTTTGTGTAGATTCACTACCTATGCCGACGGTTTGGGAAACTGTAAGTAAAGCTTTCAAAGTTATACCGACAGTCAAAAAACTGTTGGTATATCCCTATAGCTACGCTGCTTCTTGCAATACTTTTCAAAACGGTCGATAAAACCTAAAAGGTTTTTACCGACGGTTTTTGTGTCTTTACTGATAGATTCTGACCATTAGTATATGTCAATTTTATAGTGTTTTGTTCTGATTTCATTTCAGTTATGGTAATGTTGATTTTGTTAAGAGAGATCTGGTCAAGAGAGGTTTGAAAAATGGGTTTATCAAGATTTTTATTTTTTTATAAGTAATTTTATTTTAAGACCTCTGAAACTCCAACTTAACTGTCTATACAAGCAACTTCCTCTCTCTGTTTGTCTATCTTTGAACAACTTGCAATCAGTATGTGTTTGTTCCTCCTTTTTCCAATTTCCACTCTCTCTCTCTCTCGCACACTATTACTATATTTGAAGTTGGTGATTTGTTGTGAGCCATTCAATGGCTGAAGGAAGACTCGATCTGCAAGGCGATCTCCTCTCCTCTGAATGGTCGATCTGCAAATTATGGGTTGTTTTTAAAAAAATTGAATTTTCTATTATGGGTTGCGTTTGTTTGGATGGTGAGAAAATGAAAAAAAGTGAAATAAGTTTTCTTAATCCGTGAGATAAGGAAGAAAGAGGATGATGGGGGAGAATTGTGAAGTTTTTTTTTTTTTTTTTTATGGAATTTGAATGAAAGAAAAAAAAAATATGATGATGTTTAGGTTGCAAGAAAACTGAGAGAAAATGGTTTTTATTTACAGGGTGAGAAAATGAAAGAACTGAAATGGTAATTTTTAACCTTTTTATTTTCCTTTCAATATTTTTAGTTTTGAAAGAAAGAGATGGAAAAGGTTTATTTTTTATATTTTTTATTTCAATTTTTCGGATTTTGCAAATTATTTTATTAGGATTTTTAATTTTTTTAAATTATTTCTATGGGAACCAATAGATAAAAGACATGTTGTTGAATTTGTAATTTTTTTTCAATTGGACTGTTGACTAGGCTTCACGTCAGTTTTTAATAAAGCAGAAAACATTTTCGTTTACGGTTGGATAAAATAATTAGCGGGAGTGACTTATTTGTTAAATTTTGCAAACGTTAATAATCAATTACATACTTTTGAATATCCAAACCGACTAAAATGTTAAACATGCCAACTTCAATAACCAAAATAGGTATTTAGCCTGTTTTTATCTTATGTTTTGCTACTTGGTATGAAATGGTTAAAAGAAGGATATGCTGATATTCTTATATTCAACATTTTTTCGCCTTTATAAAAATATTTATAAGTTTGTCAATTATTAAAAAAAATAAAAAATAATAATATGATAAAAAAAATGCAGTACAATCTTTTGTCTACTTAAGTACACCATACATACACAAACCAATGGTTTATCAAGTTTAGTTAATCAACTAAATGCATGTGTAGTTTTTTTTTATTAATTTGATTTACTGTTATGTGGTAATTAATGTGGTGATATGATCCCAAAAACAACTTGAGCTATTATATTTTAGAGATAAATATGTTCGTGGTATTACAAATGGTATCAAAATCGACCCAAACCAATAATCATGTGGATGTATTAATTGCATTTGGAGCTAAGAGTGTTCAATAATTGGTTAAATTCAATTAACGTACTTATTTCGAACCGTTTAAGTAAAACAGTTTGGTTAACTGTTTAAATTGACACTAACTTGGTTAATGTCATTAATGTATAACTTTTAATCGATCTGTTGGCAGTTATAAACTTATTTCATTTGTTTCGATCATTTAACCGATTATGAAATTTATCAAGTAATAATAACATTAATAATATGTAAAATATTTCCTTTTTAATATATAATAAATTAATGAAAATTGAAGTAGAAACGAAATAGATAAATATGAAAACTAATCATGAAATACATAAAATAATATAATAATAATAATTTTAAAACATCTTATGTATGTAAACATTGTCGGTTATTCGATTGACCAATCGTAATCGATCGAAATAAGCTCGCTCGGTTCATGTGAAAATGGTCAGATCATTTCGATTGAAACGGGACATTAATAATTAATTACTGAACAAGTCAGTTAAACATTTATACTAATCGTTTGCACACTTTTATTTGGGGCTCCCAACAGATCAAAACCCTTGGTCTGATTTATGATATATGTGATTTGTCTTCTCTTTTTCAAATATGCAAGAGTCTATACGGAAAGAATTTATAATGATTCACGCTCCACATCGATAATGCAATAAAAAAAGATCGTGTTGTATATGTAAGATCTTATAAAGTTATAATCCCAAAAAGCAATTTGAGCTACAACACTTTTGGGATATGTTGGTAGTGTTACAAATCTTTGCATATCAAACATGTGGTAAATGCTTTTACACAAAAAAGAGCAAGCTTCACATGAGTCTTGCTAATGTGATATTGAATGTCTATCGACTGGTGTGTAGTATTTCTTATAAGTAAAGATTGGGAGCTCAGTGTTAGAGTTGTAAATCAGCTCAAGCTCAATTCGAAGTCGGCTCGATTTTTAGGTCATTTAAACTCTCTTATAACGCTTAATGAGCCAATATCAAGTATAATGCTTAGTTAGTAAAAATCTTGAGCCGATCTTGAACACAGTGTGTCTCGCTCAATAAAACTTTAGTATTTTAAACTCGTTATTTTTTAAGATGAGCATTCAATATAGCTTGACTTAGCTTGACTCGACTCGATTTAAATCAATAAATTTATATATTGATATACATATATAAAATTTATCATTCAAGTTTTACGATATAAGAAATAAAATTTAACCTTACTTTAAGGGCAAAACTTATAAAAGAAAAGTACTTTAGACAAAAAAAAAAAATAATACCACATATAGATAATTTATTAAACTCGAGCTTATCTCAAGATCATATTTAAATGTTTTAAATTAAATTTGAACATAAAGCGATCGACTTGACTCGATGTCACATTACAACACGTCATGGTGTGGAAATATTTTGAGTTGTCAATGATTCCGAATGTTTGTTTGGCAAGAAATAGACCCTCTACAGTCCTCTGTGTGATGCAATTATATATCATTTGACTTTGCGTGAGAAGTATTGGTTTCCTTCCTTCAAGTTGTGGGCAGATTAGATTTAGAATTATTTTTGTATAATTCTTTGCTTTTCTTGTTTGTTGAGGGAGTTTTGACAAATTACAATTGGTCTAACCTAAATTTGGCCTGCACTCTTTTTAAGAGTTTCTTTCTCTCTTCAAAGTCCAAAGAATTCGTCTAACCAAAATCCTCCTTCTCCTCGTCTGGTTGGATCCTATATATTCAAACTTCATTCCAATATTTTATAGCTAGATGAGCATGAGCCAAGTCAACATGACAAATTAAACTATATTAATCACTAATTAGCAGTCTATATACGAAGAAAGACACAGGATATCATGATGATTCTGTGGGCTTACTAGGCATTTTCTTTTGTTAAAGATGGTTTTCAGTGTAGGTTTTATTTGATATATAACATAATTTTGTCAACTTCCTAAGAAACTGTGGGCTTAAGCAATATATAATAGCTGGCGAGCTAACTGCATGGGAGATTTTTTTAACGGTTAAAGTCTGATCCTCCTCACCATAAAATATTCTTGGTTTGACTCTTTTCAAAATGTTATTCATAATTTTTGAAAACTTTGCAGGTACGTGGGATGTAAAAAATAATGTTATCCTTTCTTAAAATTAGTTAGCAATCAAATTTTGGATGGTTGTAAAATATTATCTAAAACTAATGTTTTAGATTTGATCTAATCAAGAATTCCTCCATCATCATGAGTCCACACAACAAATAAAAACATGGCTTAATTAGGTATCATTTGATCTAACAGCAGTTTTGATTTATAATTTATAAAATAATTTATGAAATAATTTTTTAAACAATAATGAAGTTAAAATTGTTCTAAAAAGTACTATAATTTATAAAATAATTTTTGAAACGATTGATGTAAAAACAATTGAAGTTATAATTTGTTTATTGTATTTATCAAAATAATAGTTAAAATAATTTTCTTATAAAAATTTAACTTCTTAAAACAATAGAAAATTGTATGATTTTTTTTATAAAAAAAAGAAGATGATTTGAACAAATAGTATTATTTGCATGCATGATTGTTGGTTTGGACAAGGGCAACAAGGCCATAAAAGAAGGCATATTTACACGTAACAAGAATGAAGAACAAGTAATTTGCCTAGTAAAGTTCATGATAAGAATTACTTTAGTGGAAGTTTCTCAGTGTGGACATGCATGTGAACATTGGGTGTAGTCAAACTTTTGCAAATCAAAAGGCAAACTAGTGGGGCAGGCTCAATCAATATATTCATTCCTAGTCTATACATATGGTAGAAAACAATTAACTCCTCTCATTCATTCCTGGTCTATGGTTGAAAACAATTAGTGCTCTCTCGGTGTAATACCCATATTTTTAAAGTAAAGATAAAAAAATAATTTGGTAGATATTATATAAAATTAAAATAATATATATTTGAAAAATTTATTATTGAATAAAATAATTCTTAAGAAAAAGCTGGACGTTGCTGTCACAAGGAAAAGGAAAAAAAAAAGTGAGAAGACACCTAGATGGAATGTCCAAGTGTGTTGTAAATAAAAAAAAAAAAGGGTGGGGGGCAACACGTGGACGTCCATGTGTTGCATATACTACATGCAAAATGCATATAGGACTCTTACACAATATGAAGAAATGGTGGTGGTGTTTACCATTTTGATATAAAAATTAAAAATTAAGCTTCTAATAAGTTTAACTAAATTTTATTCTCTCTCAAATTACTCTCTTTTTCTAAACACTTAGGGACTGAAAGAAAGGTTAAAAGATTGAAATTTTAAATAAGTTTATGGAAGAATTTTAAAGAGATTCGAGAGAAAATTTAACAAAACAAAAGGGTATTGACAATTAGCAATCGGGTAAAATTGCTAAAAAGAGCAAGAAAGGCAATGAGATGATCCAGGGTAGCTTTAAGTGCTACGTGATGAGTTAGATTTATTTTTAGTAATCGAAACCAATAAAAATATGAAATTTATTTTTAGTAATCGAAACCAATAAAAATATGAAATTATGATATTTGAATAAATTGGTGAATTACAATGATTTAATGATGTATTTTCTGTTATTTATGAAAATTGATTTATTTATTGATTAGGAATTGGAAACTGTGTTGAATATTAATTATATAAGAATTTATATATTAAAAATGATGGATGAATGAAAAATATGCTGAGACGTTTTATGAAATTTCTGAAAAATATGATTGAAAAGTGGATATGATATATGAGGAGATAATTTAATAAATATGATAAAAAAATAATAATTTTGAGAAAGAGCTGAATAGCTAAATTGAATGCTTGAATATATGTTTATTTTCATATTATTGCTCATATGCATAAAATAAAATACCGGGAAGGCAGTCGATCTAGCTAAAAATAAAAGACCAGGAAAGTAGCCGGTCTAGCCGAAAAGAACAAGAAGGCAGCTGATCTGGCTGAAACATGTCGACACGTGGGAGGATGTTCCTAGATGATACTATGAAATGATCTTATGAGAAAGAAATAAAGAAAATTTAAATTCATGCATTAAATTTGTATTAAATATTCATTTTTATTGATTGAGATGCTAAAATATCAATCTTGATTGTGAAATAATTGATAGACAAATGATTCTCACAAAGAAACAGGTATGATGACAATGAAATATGACAGTATGATATGATAAAAAATTATTTGATTGATTGATTATATGCTGTGAACCTCATAACAAGGTAAATAATAATGTTAAATTAATAATCTCAAGATAATTAAATATATGAAAAGAAAATTTGATATGTTTGATGATTAATTTAAGATGAGATTGATAAATGGTTGAAATTATAATAGAATGTTATCATTGATTTATATAAGATAACAGATTAATAAATATGGGAAGATTATTTGAAAGAATGATTATTTGTGAAGAAATAGATGATTTGTATTGGTAAATTAGAAACGGTTGAATTATAAGATGTGACTAGAAGAATATAATCGAGTATTTCTAGTAAATTTAATTCACTGAGTTTGTGAAGCTCACTCCTCATTGTTGAAAAATTTCAAGCAGCGGGCAGGGCAGATAGAGTTTAGAGCGATAGTAGAGTAACTACCTTAAGTAAGTCTCGTGGTCAAGTCCTCAAACATTGTAAGAAACAAGAAAGAAAGATTTGTAATAAAATCTTTTCCTGCATTTTGTTATATGTATATATTGTTTCTGAAATGAGGATGATGATATATCTTCTCCGAGAAGAGTTACGGATTGGATGAAATTTTTAATTTCGGCTGATGTATTTTTGTGTTGTTGCATTTATGTGTCGTGTTAGGATTTCAAAATGTGATGACACCGTCTCGGGAGTGGCCAACCCGGGATGGGTCGTTACACACACACTCTCTCTCAATCTTGCTTTACAGATGTAAATCTTGCTTTACACTATTGAAATCTTAAAAAAATATTGAAAAGTAAGATGCGCTGTTTGCTTTTTGACGTTTCTTGAAAAGTAGAGATGTGTTGTCGAGGTATCAAAACTTTGTTGAAAATTCACCAAAAGTGGAAGCTATCTGTCTTCTGCTTTACAACTTTGAACTATTTTGAAAATGATGTTTGACCAAACATAATTATGATAGATCAAAAACATCATATGGATCTTGAGAATCTTGAAATAATGGGTTTGATGGGCTAGCTGTTTTATCAAAATCAGACAGATCATCAGGAGTTTGCGTGCTATCATTATCACTGCCATCAGATAATTGTGATAATTCTTCAAGTAATTTTTTATTTTTCTCTTTCTTTGAAAGAACATGTCGACTTAAGAAAGAAAACTTACTGTTGACCCGTAATTGATTTTAATAATGACAAAACACTACTCTAATTGCACTAATAGTTTTATCTAAGTGTTTAAGCGGTAAAAGCATTCTGCATAGAAACAAGATGCAAGAACTCAACTAGATTCAGACGCCAAAACAAGACAAAAGATCTAGAATAGGTGTTAAGGTGATGAAAACGATTGTAAATCTCTCATGTTCAAATACTTAGCTTGACATGTGGCTTATTCTACAAAAAGATTTTGACAAAACCTTTAATACAATTGTTTCCAAGTCAAAAATAGTTTTGAAAACTGAAAAACTGGGATGAAGGGCAACCCAGTCGATTGGCTCAATATTCTAGTCGATTAGGGTATGGGACAGAAGGTCCCTAGTCGACTAGTGTCAAAGACCCTATCGACTGGCAACTGAGACAGAGAGTTCCCAATCAACTGGTGCTTATGACCCAGTCGACTGGTACTCTCCCACAACCTAAAAAGTGAGATTTCTCAATGACTCAATCGACTGGTACAAGGACCCAGTCGACTGGTAATTCAAAAATATGACCATTTGAGACGTGAGACTTGAGCATTTAATGCACCAAACTTACCAAGTCAGTGTCAAACGACCATATTGATTTAAAGCTATATAAACCCACTTCAATGAGCATTTAAAATACAAGAGAACACATTCAATTCACAAGTTTGCATATTAATTCTCAAAAGCTTTGAAAAATTTATTGTTGATTCTTCAAGCTTATTCTTGAAAGAGAGATATTGTTCATTTGTAAATGCACTTATTGCTATCTCTCTGCCATTTACTTTACAACAAATCTCATTTATTGTAAAGGGGAAAGAGTTGTAATAACTCTTAGAGTGTTTAGGATTAAACACTTCTTTGTAGCTTCCGTGAGGAAGGGACTGGTTGTAAGGTTTGTGCAACACCCGTGAAGTTGCACGACTAAAGTTTTAATGGATTACTTCAAGGAGGTTCCTTGAAGAGAGTGGACGTAGGGTCAGAAGGAATCCGATATTGCTGAACCATTATAAACTGAGTTTGCATTTTCTCTTCCTTAAACTCTTTTACTTCAAGCACATTACTTGTTTGTATGCTTTGTGCATTTAACTGTTTTTATAAACTTGCAAAGCAATTAGCAAAAGTTTTTAAAAACCCAATTCGCGCCCTTTTTGGGTTTGAACCTCGGTTCACAATTGATATCTGAGCTTTGTACTCAATTTCAGGCTTAAAATCTTTGAGTCGATCCAATGGCATCTAATAGCTATACCGAAGAACATTCCTATACTAGGCCTCCCTTGTTCAATGGCTCCAACTATAACTATTGGAAAAATATGATGAAAATCTTTGTCGAATGACAAAATTACAATCTATAGAGAGTCACTGAGGAAGGATCTAGAATTCCAACAAACTATTGGAGAAATCAATCATACAATACCTAAACTCAAAACTGAGTTCAATGAAGAGGATTGTAGAATGATGTCTCTAAATAGTAGAGCCACAAGTATTTTACATTGTGCTTTAGATATTTCTAAATATAATAAAATTTCTAATTATGTTTCAGCTAAGGAGATTTGGGACATATTGCAAGTTACATATAAAGGAACTAGCGAAGTTAAAAAATAAAAAATCTATATGCTAGTGTCCGAGTATGAATCTTTCAAAATGTCTCATAACGAAAAAATATCTCAAATGCTCACGTTTCACCACTATTGTTAACAGCTTAAAGCTTCTTGGTAGGAACATTGAGGAATTTGAACTAACGAGGAAGATCTTAAAGTCTTTGCCATCCACTTGGAAAGCAAAGAAGACGGCCATAATGGAGGCCAAAGATCTCGACAAACTTGATGTCGAAACACTTCTTGGATCACTATTGACATACAAGATGGAAGAAATGAATCCCGTTGTCAATGATGATGAGAAGAAGAAAAAGGTGATTGCTCTCAAGGCCTCTCCAAACAACAAAGAGGAAGAAACAAAAGAAGAGGTAAAGAGTAACGTAGACGATGGTGAGATGGCTTTAATCACCAACAGGTTTCACAGGTTCTTGAAGAAGACTAAGAAACCTTACACAAAGGATCCCACTACAAAAAAGGGAATCACTTGTGTGTTATGGTTGTAAGAAGTCCGATCACATCAAGGCCGATTGTACAGCAACAAGCAAGCCATATAAAAGCTGCAAAAAGAAAGCTATGATTGCAACCACTTTGAGTGATGACGAAGAAGAAGAATCCTCAGACAATGAGGTCGGATACGAGGAGATTGCCAACCTATGTCTAATTGCAGTCGATGACGAAAATGAGGTATCAAATTCTTCCCCTTCTAATAATAACATTGTTAGTAGTAGTGAAGAATTAATAGAGGTTATAAATGAAATGCATGAAGAATTGAAGAAATTCGATTCTAGGAATACCACCATTAAAAAGGAAGTCTCATCTCTTTCTAAAGAGATAGAAGGCTTAAAGGAAGAAAAATAAAAACTATATTCTATGCTTTATAATTCTTCTCAAGATTTTCTTAAAGATGAAAATGAAAATTTAAAGAAGAAAATAATGGAATTAAATGGCACTATATCAAGACTTATGCTTGGAAAAGAAAAGCTAGATGAAAGGCTATCTTGCCAAAGATTAAGTGGAGGAAAATTTGGGTTGGATTATTCTCCATTAGGCAAGCTAAAATCAAAAGAGATCTTATTCATAAAAGCAGCATATATGAATGAAGCCTCTATTTCCAAAGCCAATAGCAAGATCAAAAGTACTCCCTCAATAGTTGCTAGTAAATCTAAAAATGCGAATTTAAATTCTAATGCATATACTAGAGGTAAGCATCCTAGAAATACTCATGCATATATGTATGCTCACTCAAGAAATGCAAATGCTAGGAACAATCATTCAAGAAATGCATACACACATCCTAGGAATTACTATCATGTGTATCCTAGAAACAATATGTATGTTCATTATAATGCAAGTACACATCCTAGAAATCATTATCATACATTTTCTAGAAATGGCATGCATGTTTATAATCTTCACAATAGAAACATGTATCCTAGGAATACTTGTCCAAGGAACTATAGATATGCACAATTAAAAAATCCTAGAAATTTCAATAATTATTATCCTAGGATTTTGGATCATCAACATGTCTATAAATATAGAGCACCTTACAATGTTAAGAAAGTATGGGTCCCTAAAGGAACTGTATTTTCTAGGACTAACCCCAAAGGACCAAAAAATTTTAGGTACCTAAGAGTGCAATTGTATATCCTTATGTGATGTAGATATGTCTCCACACCAAGGAAAAATTTAACTATTGGAACCTTGATAGTGGATGCTCAAAGCATTGTGTATCTTTATGCGATGTAGATATGTCTCCACACCAAGGAAAAAGGTAACTATTGATACCTTGATAGTGGATGCTCAAAGTACATGACCGGTGATCGAAGTGTATTCAAAGAGCTAACTCTAAGAGATGGTGGACATGTTACCATTGGAGATAACATAAAGATAAAGATCATCGGGCGTGGAAAAGTTGGTAACAATTTCTTAACCATTGATCATGTATTATATGTGCAAGGCCTTAAGCAATAAAAATGTCTATATAGTTGATTTAATATCTTTGCATTCGGAAAATGAAAAATGTTTTCCCCCATTTAGTGAAAAGTCATGGCTATGGCATAGAAGGCTTGGCCATGTGAATACGGATTTGCTTAAAATCATTTCAATAAAAGATTTAGTCATTAGACTTCCAAAAATCAAATTCGAAAAAGACAAGGTGTGTGATGCTTGTCAAATGGGAAAATAAACTAGAATTTATTTTAAATCAAAAAAATGTAGTCTTAACCACTAGACCATTGGAACTTTTGTATATGAACTTATTTGGTCCAATAAGTACCATTAGTCTACATGGCCATCAATATGCTCTTGTTATTGTTGATAACTATTCAAGATATACCTTTTGTTATTTTTGTTGCTTAAAAGATAAAGCTTACAAAGAATTTAAAATTTTTTTGTAAAAATGTTCAAAATGAAAAAGGAATTTATATTTCAAGCATTAGAAGTGATCATGGAAAAGAATTTGAAAACCAAAGTTTTTTAAAATTTTGTGATGAAAATGGAATTGATCACAACTTTTCGGCTCCTAAAACTCCTCAACAAAATGGAGTTGTTGAAAGGAAAAAAAGAGTTCTAGAAGAATTTGCAAGAACAATACTTTGTGAAAATAGCTTGGCAAAATATTTTTGGGCGGAAGCCATAAACACTTCTTGCTATGTCTTAAATAGAGTTTTAATTAGGCTTATGCTCAACAAAACTCCATATGAATTATGGAGAGGCAAAAAGCCTAATATCTCCTATTTTCGTGCCTTTGGCTGTAAATGCTTTATCCTAAATAACAATAAAACTAACTTTGGTATATTTAACTCAAAGACCGATGAGGGGATATTCTTAGGATATTCAACCTCTAGTAAAGCTTATAGAGTCTTTGACAAAAGAACTCTAGTGGTAGAAGAATCCATATGTGTAGCCTTTGATAAGTCTAACCCAATTAGTAGTAGAGTAGTTTCTTTCAATGATGATGCAGATTTCATTCCAAGAACAGAAACACCTACTCCCATTGTTGACCCAAAAGAGAGCCCACCTTAAACAAGTTAAGAGGTAGAAGCTCCCAATCTTGATCAACCATCTACAAGTCAACAAGAGGATAGTCTTCTCAAAGATTGGAAGTATGTAAATTATCATCCAATCAATCAAGTGATTGGTGATCCTTCACAAAGGGTAAGAACTTGTTCTTCAATTAGAAACATTTGCAATTGTGTAGCTTATTTATCTCAAATAAAACCTAAGACTTTTGTAGAAGCCAAGAAGTATGTTGATTGGATAAATGCTATACAAGAAGAAATAAATCAATTTGAAAGAAACAAAGTATGGAATCTAGTTCCTAGACCAAAGAATCATACTATAATAGGAACTAAATGGGTATTTAGAAATAAGGTGGATTAAAATGGAATAGTAACTAGGAACAAGTCTAGACTAATTACTAAGGCATATAATCAAGAAGAATGAATAGACTTTGATGAGACCTATGCTCCCGTAGCTAGATTAGAAGCTATTCGAATGTTATTAGCCTTTGCATGCTTTAATAAGTTTTAAATATTTTAAATGGATGTAAAAATTGCCTTTTTAAATGGCTTTATAGAAGAAGATGTGTATGTTGAGCAACCTCTTGGATTTGAAAGTTCTAATATTTCAAATAATGTCTATAAGCTCTCTAAAGCTCTATATGGGTTGAAGCAAGCTCCAAGAGCATGGTATGAAAGACTAAGTTTTTGCTTGAAAATAATTTTACAAGAGAAAAAATAGACACAACCCTCTTCATAAAAACTCACAAAGATGACACACTACTAGTCCAAATATATGTTGATGATATCATATTTGGTACTATTAATGAATCTATGTGTCAAGAGTTTGCTAAATGCATGCAAGATGAATTTGAAATGAGCATAATGGGAGAGCTTACCTACTTTTTTGGACTTCAAATCAAACAAATGAAATGAGGTATCTTCATCAATCAATCAAAATACACCAAGAACCTTTTAAAGAGGTTCAGGATGGAAAGCTCAAAGTCACTTGGCACTCCTATGAGCACTTCTACAAAATTTGACCTAGATAAAGAAGGTAAATGTGTAGATACTAAAACTTATAGAAGCATGATAGGAGCTTTACTCTATTTAACTGCAAGTAGACTTGATATAATGTTTAGTGTATGCATATGTGCTATATTTCAAGCTAATCCTAAAGAATCACATGTAAATATAGTAAAAAGAATTCTTAGATACTTACAAGGAACTTAAAACCTAGGATTACGTTATTATAGAAAATCACCTTTTGAGCTTGTAAGATATTCAGATGCTGATTTTGCAGGTTGTAGACTAGATAGAAAAAGCACTAGTGGTACATGCCAATTCTTAGGTGCAATGCTAACCTCTTGGTTTTCCAATAAACAAAATTTGGTTGCACTATCAACTGCCGAGGCTGAATATGTAGCAGCGGGAAGTTGTTGTGCACAAGTGTTGTGGATGAAACAACAATTAGAAGACTATGACATAAACTTTAAAGATATTCCAATTCATTGTGATAACACCAGTGCCATCAACTTAACCAAAAACCCTATTCAGCATTCTAGAACTAAACACATAGAAATTAGACATCATTTCATAAGAGACCATGCTCAGAAGGGTGATATAAGACTAAAATTCATTCCTTCAGAGGATAAAATAGCTGATATTCTTACAAAACCCTTAAGTGAAGTTAATTTTTGTAAGATTAGACTATTGATGGGCTTAAAAGACTATGATAAACTATATGTTTGATTGCATCAACATTCATCATATGTATATTTGACATCTGGTGAATTAGTATTAACTCTTATTTAATATATCTCTCACTCAAGATGGCATAGCTAAACAAAATTTGTGCTAAAACTCTAAGCTAGAGCTCAAATTTGACATCTAGAAGAAGGTCCAGTCGATTGATAACATGACTCCAATCGACTGGTAACACTCGGACAATTCAACTAGTCGACTAGTCAAGAACCCAGTTGACTGGTAGCACAAGGCATTGTTTGGAGCCAAAATTTGAAATTCTAGTAACCAACCCAGTCGACTGGTATATATCTGCCAGTCTACTCGGTCGAGCGGTGTCCCAACCCAGTCGACTGGTATGTAAAAAATTTCTCAAATTATGAAGGACTCAGTCGACAGGTACCCTAACCCAGTCGACTGGTATCGCGATTTTATAAATAGTCACTTCAGTTTTTCAAGTTTTTCACGCCATTTTCAAAACCCTTAAGCTTTCTCTCTCTAGAAAATCTTTGATTTCTGTCCACAATCTCACAAAAACACTCCATAGAACCCTCAAATTCATCCTATCTCACATCCATTTCAATTTTTCACAGTTGAAAATTCTGTTTTTCCCCTAAAAATCTCTCTCTAAATGCACTTTTTAAAATGTTTAAGAGAATCCGAATCAAAACCACCGTTGGAGGACCTAACGCGCCTATAAGGCCACGGTCTAAGAAATCCACGGCATTGGATGCCAAGAGAAAAAGGTTTGTTGGGTTCTTCGAGCGAAAAGGCGAGGATTGAGCTTGAAAACTCACTCTTTTGGAGTCCAGCCGCCAAAGAAAGGTATAACTCCATCATTCATCATAAAAAGATCATGATGGGTAGATTTATTGACTTTGATTCTATCCGTCATGCAAATTTTGACATATTACCTACTTTCAAGGCAGTGCATTTGATACCACTTGTCAAGATTCACCAAAAATACTACCCATGCCTAATTCATCAGTTTTACGCGAACCTGGTAAAACTTAGTCCACTGGCTCTTAGTTTCAGAACCAGTGTGATGGGAGCAGAGTTTGAGGTTAACACTAACCTTCTTGTCATCATTTTAAGGATTCCAGTAGGAGGGATCCAATAGAGTCTAGACGGATGGCCGGATAATTTCGATTATGAGGAGGCATGTCAGATCGTTAAGGGAGACCCTAACTACATCTTTAGGCCCACTACATTTCACATCTGTAGAGATATGCTCCTCGACTCGAAGTTGGTCAACCTCATTATGAGTTTGACCATCCATCCACGACTTAGGAGTTGGAGCTATCTCTCAAAGATAGACGTGGTATTGATTTGGTGCCTCAAAACTGGACACCACTTCAATATCTACCCCCTATTGCTCGCCAATATGATAAACAACAAAGCTAGTGACTCCGAGTGCCTTCCCTACGGAATGTTCATTAACCTTATCCTCCAGCATTTTTGAGTCTTCCTTCCCTCTTCTGAGGCTCAGGACATCAGCCCCAAAGACATCATAAATGTCTCTTCTCTGAAGAAGAAGAGGTGCACTATCCGTGATGGGATGATCTACTCCAAGGCTAGGATGAACATTAGGATTAGAGAGGGTGACAGCAGTGAGGAGGAGGATGAGGTTCATGGTGATGCAATCCCTCCTACTGCGATGGACACTGCATGGTGATTCTAGTGATGGTCAAGCTAGATACAATTACTTACTACAGGCTATTTCGAGCCTCCAGCTATCCATGAAGTCCAAGTTCTAGAGCTTGAGCTCTTCAGTTGATTCCATGCATTGCGACCTCCGCACACTTCATGACGATTTCGAGCTGCACTGAGAGAATATAGAGGGCTCATTGGTTGAGTTTCGGGATCTTATACGAGATGTCTCTAATTCCTTCGCTCGCTGAGCTTTTTGTTTTATCTTATTGTTATATAGCTCTTAGATGGTTGTAGCACGAACATTCATTTCGCATTCATATTTTGTACTCAGACAAGCTTCCTATAAGCTCACATTAGATGGATATATATATATATATATATATATATATATATATATATATATATATATATATCTTACTTTTATTCTATATGGTTGCTTCATTTATAATATTCATGCTCACCTATATGCCTTAACTGCTGATATCAGTGTAAAAACTTCTAACTCTTCCCAGGAAGTCTTCTAATTCTGAAACATGCCTAGTTTTAAATCAAAAGTTTTTTTTTGCCTTATCTTTATAGTTGTAGTGTTTATCTTGCTTGTTTTTTTAATTTTACACCCCCTTTTCTACTGTTGTCAAAATAGGGGAGAAGAATGAGAAAAATCAATGTAAACTCATAATAAAGCATAGATTTAGGGGGAGCATAGCTCCAAACTCAATGATGAATAAAAATTTGTCTTAATTTGATTGGTTAGGTTGATTATAAACTACGTTTGAACTGCTTAATAGATTGGTTTTATCCGAAAAATAGAGGAAACTATGTCCAAATTTTTTTTAAAAACCCAACACTTAATTTTTAAAACTATTTTTCTCTCATTAGTTTTTTCATCATCAAAAAGGAGATTGTTGACCCGTATTTGATTTTAATAATGATAAAACACTAATCTAATTACACAAACAGCTTTATCTAAGTGTTTAAGTGGTAAAAAATAAGATGCAAGAACTTAACTAGATTCAGACGCCAAGATAAGACAGAAGATCTAGAATAGGTATTAAGGTAATGAAAACAACTATAAATCTCTCATGTTCAAATATTTAGCTTGATCTGTGGCTCATTTTACAAAATATTTTGACAAAAACTTCAATACAATTGTTTCCAAGTCAAAAATAGTTTTGAAAACTGAAAAACTGGGTTGAAGGGCAACCTATTCGACTGGTTTAATATACCAGTCGACTAGGGTATGGAACAGAAGGTCCCCATTCGACTGGTGTCAAAGACCCAGTAGACTAGCAACTGGGACAGAGAGTTCTCAGTCGACTAGTGCTTATGATCCAGTCGATTGGTACTCTCTCACAGTCTAAAAAGTGAGATTTCTCACTTGACTCAGTCGACTAGTACAAGGACCCAGTCGACTGGTAATTCAAAAATATGACCGTTTGAGACGCGAAACTTGAGCATTTAATGCACCAAACCTACCAAGTCAGTGTCAAAAGGCCATATTGATTCAAGGCTATATAAACCCACTTCAATGAGCATTTAAAATACAAGAGAACACATTCAATTCACAAGTTTGCTCATTAATTCTCAAAAGCTTTGAAAAATTTATTGTTGAGCCATTCTTCAAGCTTATTCTTGAAAGAGAGATATTGTTTATTTTTAAAAGCAATTATTGCTATCTCTCTATCATTTACTTTACAGCAAATCTCATTCATTGTAAATGGGAAAGAGTTGTAATAACTCTTAGAACGTTTAGGATTAAACACTTCTTTGTAACTTCCGTTAGGAAGGGATTAGCTTTCGTGAGGAAGGGATTGGTTGTAAGGTTTGTGCAACACCCATGAAGTTGCACGACTAAAATTTTAGTGGATTACTTCAAGGAGGTTCCTTGAAGAGAGTATACGTAAGGTCAGAAGGAATCCAGTATTGTTGAACCACTATAAACTGAGTTTCACTTTCTCTTTCTTAAACTTTTTTACTTCAAGCACATTACTTGTTTGTATGCTTTGTGTATTTAACTGTTTTTATAAACTTGCAAAGTAATTAGCAAAAGTTTTTAAAAACCCAATTCACCCTCTCTTGGGTTTGAACCTCGGTTCACACTTACAAAGAGAGGCAGGAGAATATTTCTCACAAGTCTCTTACAAATTTTATCTCTCAAATGTGATATGCCCTGTTGAAACGAAAATTACATATTTATAAAGAGATTCCAATTTCAAAGAGTTTGGAATCCAAGATCTGAAATCTTGCTTTATAGATGTAAATCCTGTTTTACACTATTGAAATCTTGACAATCTTGAAAAGTAGGATGCTCTGTCGGGCATCTTACTGTTTGCTTTTTGACGTTTCTTAAAAAGTAGAGATGTGTTGTCAGGGCATCAAAACTTTATTGAAATTTCATCGAAAATGGAAGCCATATGTCTTCTGCTTTATGACTTTGAGCTGTTTTGAAAATGATGTTTGACCAAACATAATTATGATAGATCAAAAGCATCATATGGATCTTGAGAATCTTGAAATAATGGGTTTGACGGGCTTGCTGCTTTATCGAAATCAGACAGACCATCAATAGTTTGCACGCTATCATTATCACTGTCATAAGATAATTGTGATAATTCTTCAAGTATTTTTTTCTTTTTCTCTTTCTTTGAAAGAACCTATCGACTTGAAGAACTCTGGATAGTAGTCTTTTTGAAAAATGTGGATGGTCAAAGAATTATTGTTTCACAACCTGAAGGTTGGCCATAGAACAATCGTACTTAGTCCACCATTTGATTTTGAAGACCTTTTTAGGGCCATGATTGAATATGGCATTTCTGAGATAATAAAATCCCAGGAGAGTGTCCATGGTATTGAAAAAGTAGCAAAGAAAAGCAATTCATGAGAATATGTTTTCTCTGTTGTTGTGTTTGTTTTGAAATATGTTATGATTCTTTAATTTTTGGGTGAAGAATAGTTTGATCATTACCAAAAAAAAGTCCACCAATCAAAGAACCAAATAGGGACATTTTTGGGACATTTTTGGTCGAAAATGATGAACCAGGAATGGGATCTGGCTCTTATGAAAAACAAATTGTACCAGGCTATTTGGTAGTCATGGTAATTATATGTTGGAGGTATAAAAGGTATTGAGAAAGGTCTCGCTAATAATGATCATTGATCTTATCAGTAGAAATGATTTTTAAAATCTTGCATTTTGAAAAGGTAATGAAATTGAGATAAATAGGATTTCTTTTATGGGTGATTTCCACTGAATGGGTTCAATCAAAATGAGTTCAAAATTGTTTTTGTTTTTTTGAATATCCTCAGGAATAAAATTAAAACCTTTAGGGAAAATATTGTTAGTAATATAATTTTGAATATAATGGGCATCTAATATACATCTAATGTACTCCTAGTATATTTTTTGAATATAATGGGCAGGATGGTGATCCTGGGAAGATGATACCGTTTGGGCATATGATTGAGGGGATAAGTTTAGAAATTCTTCAAGAGGAATAAATCTATTAGGTAATCTTGTTGTTGGGGGTTTTTTAGGTGTATTGGGTTGTATAGGGTTTTGGGGCTTAGTTGAATATGTTACATAATCAGCTGGGCTCTGTGTCTTGCTTGATAGTGATTGGGTTTTTTGGGTATTGTGAATTTTTTGTTTTCTCTTTTGAAAGGAACTGAAGTCACCAGTATTGGGCCTGTTGGGAGGCCTTGAACTTATCTTCAATCTTGTGTATAAAATTCTCTTGATCACTCAAGGTTTGGCTCTGTAAAAATTCCCAAGTAAGGAAATCATGTAGAGAATTATTTTCTCCTTTGATGAATTCTATATCAAAATCGAAAACACTTAATATTGCTTATCGTCTAGCAAAAATT
The DNA here is from genome assembly GCA_023935145.1 of Bretschneidera sinensis. Lineage (NCBI taxonomy): Eukaryota > Viridiplantae > Streptophyta > Magnoliopsida > Brassicales > Akaniaceae > Bretschneidera > Bretschneidera sinensis. The sequence goes on from CM043703.1 coordinate 22,538,088, forward strand.
TGTTTTAAAACTAAGTTTTAAAAATCTTTTGTAAAACTTCTTTTGCAAATTGGCAATTAATTCTTAACAAAAAGGTTTTGTTGTATAAATCTTCTTGAAATTTTGATATATATAAAACAATTGATAAGATCTCTTTTTTGATTATTGAATAATTCTTTTGAGGTCGTAACCAGATACCAGAATGGAAACAAACAATTTGTTCACTAGACTTATCTGGAATTAGTTGTTTAAGAATACCACTATAACTGATATCAGAGGCATCGGTTTCTACAATAATTTTTGCAATAGGATTAAGAATCCCTAAACAAGGAAGACTCTTAATTTTAGATTTGAGTAATTTGACAATATTGGAATGTTCTTGTGTCCAAGGAACATGATTCTTGCGTAATCTTTTATATAAAGGTTCACACAATTGTCTAAAATGTGGAAATAACTCTGAGATATAGTTTAAACATCTTAAGAATCTTTACAATTAGGTTTTGTCTTTGATTTCATTAGGGAATTTGTTGGCAAATTCTATGGATCTATCAGTAGGTTTGATAGTTCCTTGATAAATATTGTGTCCTAAAAATATAATTTTTGTTTGGAATAATTTCATCTTTGATAAGGATAAAACTAACCCATTGGTTTTCATAACTTGACAAAAGACTTTTAAGTGATTGAAGTGTTGATCTATTGATTTTGAAAAAATCAATATATCATCAATATACAAAATTGTTGAATTTAGAATAATCATTAAAAATATTGTTCATGATATTCTGAAATTCAGAAGGTGCATTTTTTAGTCCAATTGGCATTACATTCCATTCATAATGGCTAAAAGGAACATTAAAGGTTGTCTTGTATTTGTCTTGTTCTTCAATCTGAATTTGCCAAAATCTAGATTTTAAATTGAACTTTGAGAATATTGTAACCTCATGTAATCTATTGAGGATGTCTCTTTTGTTAGGTATTAGGTATCTAATCCATTGTAAGATCTTATTGAGAGTTTTGTAGTTAATGACAAGTCTTGGAGCTCCTCTTTCAAGTTCAGCTTGTTTCTGAACATAAAAGGCGAAACAACTCCAATGAGACTTACTTGGTCTTATTAGCTTCTTATCTAATAAGCCTTTGATTTCTTTTTTACAGTATTTTAATAGTTCTTTATTCATTTGAATTGGCCTATATTTTGATGGTATATTCTTTTCATCAAAATCTGGTTCATAAGGTAAAGAAACAGTATGCCTTTTTCTTTCCCAAAAAGCATTGGGAAGATCAACACGTATTTCTTTGTTCTTTAATTTGTTTTTGAATTTGAGGTTGTTGGACTTGTTGTTCTATTTTTTGATAATTAATTTCCTCCTTAAGAAAATTAATTTGAGCTTGTTTGTTTTGTATCAGGTTTATCTATTTATACAAGCTATTAGCTTGTAATAGATTTAATTCCCTAGTATCTATTAGTTGTAGAAACTGAAAGAATAACTTTTGACATAAAACATTGGTTTTTATCCCTCAATGACTAACATTAAAAGGATAGATGGGTTAGGAAGGGAGTTCCTAAAATGATATTTTGATGAATGTTCTTGACAAGGGTAAGGTGTGCCTTAAGGCAATACCCTTGATTGCAGATGTAGGAGTTAGTAATTTTATACTCAGTATTGAGTTTTGAACTACTAGCAGTGCTTAACCTTTCAGTGGTTTTTTCATAATATTTTGTGGGTACAAGTCCTTCTTTAATATAATTTTGATCAGCTCTAGAGTCAACCAAAGTTGTTGTGTCAAGGTGGTAATCTTTGTTAATTACAACAGAAACTCTAATGTACCACTTTTGAAAGTGAATTCTTTTTATTGAATTGACCAAACTATTCTTAGTTTCATCATCGATGTTAATAAGATTAGGACTTGAAGTTTCTGCAATCTCATTATTATTGATTTGAATTTTTGTCTGAGAAGAAATTGATCCTTGAAAGTTGTCAATTTCTATATTGATCATTTTTGCTTTCAAATCAATTGTATCCTTTTGGATTTCTTTGATTTGATCTTTCATAATATTTATCTCCATTTGGAGATCTTGAGTTATGGCTATCTTGGGTTTTTGAAAATGATTTTCAAAGATCTTATTGTTGTTATAAGGTTCAGGTGTCCTGGCCTTATTTTCTTCATAAATAAGATCTCTTAATTTAACTAGATAATCCTTTCAATAATAGGATCATCAATTTTGTCAATTATGTCGAAGAGAAATTCATGTTGGGAATTAATCATATTGATAGATTTGTAGAGACAGAGACCATCTTCACAATCACATTATGATTCTTTAGATTGATCTGAGTCTGTTTCTTCTTGAATTGCATAAATGAGTTCTTCATTCTCAGAACTTGAATATCTATGTTTTGATTGAGAATCATTTATCATCAATTTGTTTAGTTGTTTTTTCATACTCTTCTATGTCTAACTCATTGATTTTTTGTTTTGCTTCGCAGTTCTTGGCCTAGTGTCCAATTCTTCCGCACTTGAAACAAGTCTTTGATGGAGTTTCGGTTTGGTTTGTTTTTTTGAAAGGTTTTCTCTTGGTTTGGGGTTTTGATATAAAAGATGTTTTATTGTATTTTTTATATTTTGTTGACCTTTATCTAAATTTCAATAATGACAAAACACTACTCTAATTGTACAAACAGTTTTATCTAAGTGTTTCAAACAATAAAAGCTTACAGCAAAGAATCAAGAATCAAGAACTCAACCCGTATCAGACACCAAGTCGAGACAAAAGATTTAGTATAGGCATATGGTATTGAAACAAGCTGTAAATCTCTTTTGTTCAAGTAACTAGCTTGTCTTATAGCTCGTTTTGTAAAAATATTTTGACAAAACTATTTATTCAAACTTTTCTATGTCAAAAACATTTCAAAACATGAAAAACTGGGTTGAAGGGCAACCCAATCAACTGGCCCCTCATACCAGTCGACTGGGATATGGGGTATTATGTCCCTAATCGACTGAGTGATCTATATTAGTCGACTGGTATCTCGAACAGAATGTCCCCAGTCGACTGGTACTTATGACCCAGTCGACTGGTACTCTTACAAAGCCTTAAAAGTGAGACTTTTCACTTGACTCAGTCGACTGGTACTAAGACCCAGTCGATTGGTAATTCGAAAAATATGACCGTTAAGGCGTCAGAATTGAGCATTTAATGCACCAAAACGTACCAAGTCAGTACCAAACGGCCATATTAATTCAAGGCTATATAAACCCACTCCAATGAGCATTTAAGAACAGAGGATTACACATTCAATTGAGTTTTTGCTCATTAATATACAAAAGCTTTGAAATATTTATTGTTGAGCCATTCTTCAAGCTTTTCTTTGAAAGAAAAATATTGTTCATTTGTAAAAGCGTTCATTGCTATCTCTTTACCATTTACTTTACAGCAACTCATATTTATTGTAAAGGGATTAACTTCCGAAAGGAAGAGATTAGCTTTCGAGAGGAAGGGATTGGTTATAAGGTTTGTACAACACCCGTGAAGTTGTACGACTAAAGTTTTAGTGGATTACTTCAAGGAGGTTCCTTGAAGAGAGTGGACGTAGGGTCGGAATGAATCTAATAATGCCGAACCACTATAAACTGAGTTTGCACTTTTTATTTCTTAAACTCTTTTATTTAAAGCATATTACTTGTTTATACGTTTGTGCATTTAACTGTTTTTATAAACTTGAAAGTAATTAGTGAAAGTTTTTAAAAACCTAATCCACCCTCCTCTTGGGTTGGAACTTCAGTCTACAGTTTGGGTTTGGTTTGTTTTTTGAAAGGTTTTCTCTTGGTTTGGTGTTTTGATATAAAAGATGTTTTATTGTATTTTTTATATTTTTTTTGAAAAAAAATTCTTATTGACAGTAGATGGAGCACTCAGGGTTTCATGGCCATACTGGCTACATAATGACCCTAATTCCTTTCTACTTTGATGTAATTCTGATTTCATTTTTTATTTTAGTTTTAGGTCAGTGCAGATTGTCAAATCCTCATTGTTGATATAATTAATTATATCACCATATGTGAGGTAATCATAAGGTACAGAACCAGAATATTGATCCCGAATTGTTCGTCTGACCTTTTCAGCAAATAGATTTAGTAAACCTGAAATGAATTTCTCTTTCCAATAGAAGTTATTGCAGTCTTTTCTTGTGAAGACTTTGGCAAGGAAAACATCCTTATACCATCTAAAGTCTTGCATTGTTTAACAAGTTAGTTTTGAAAGAACTTCTGAAACTCTTTCTTGAAATCTTTCAGGATCTCCAACAAAATGCTTTGTGATGGAGAATATGAGAGTTTCAACTGCATTTTCTTTCAATACATTAACTTGTACTTATTGATTAATTGTGGGTCAATTCTCATTTCTTGAATTTGAACTTAAGCTTCAGTTATATTGAAACGATCTTGATCTGATAAATAATTATCCCACCATCCTTTTAATGAACCAATAAAACCAGCTATTAAGAAGGCAGTAATCTTCTTATCAGTAACTGCCATGGTCATCTCTTGAAGTATATTCAAGATTTGTTGCTCACTTTGACCATCAAGATTCCATTCATTGATGGAACTATTGTCATATTTTGTTTGGGTGCTTTCTGCTCTATCATAATTATGTTTGTTCAAACGTCATTTTTAAAACAGTTTAAAGTCGTAAAGCAAAAGACAAATACCTCTCTCTCTCTCTCTCTCTCTCTCTCTCACACACATGCGCGCAATGTGTAATAACTTTAGCCATCGCAATGTGCTTTTTGATTCCACTTAGCAACAAATTAAAACACACACACACACAAAACTTAAGCCATTGCAATGTGCTTTTTGATTCCACGCAACAACAAATTAAAACTTTAGCCATTGCAATGTGTTTTTTTTATTCCACGCAACAACAAATTAATTACTAGCCCATTAGGGCGTGTTTGGACTCGAGATATATTATTAAAAAAATATTAACTTGCCTTATTTAAGGTATAAATTAGTATATATTGTGTTTAAATTAATTTGAATCAAAATGTCCTTAAATAATCCTAAAAGCTCATTAAAATAGAGATTTTTGGACATTTAAAAAAAGGTTAAATTACATAGAAAACCTTGTGTTTTCGCTCAGTTTCATAACAAACTCTGAGATTTATTTTAGTTCATACTAAACCCTATGGTTGGTACAGTTTACACCAGGGTTAACGATGATAACTTTGCCTTCAACCTCAGAGTTTGTTATGAAATTGAACCAAATCATAAGGTTTTCTATATAATTTAATATTTTTTTAATTTCAATAAAAAAATTTAGAGAGAAAAGAGTGTTTGGATGGTAAAAAAGATTAAAGCAATAACCGCACTAGGGATCCCATAAGATGGAGAAATAATATGTAGTTCAACAGAAAAATGTCCAGTCTTTCACTAAACTTTGTTCTTCATTCTTAATTCTTCATTCTAATTTTATTGTAACCAGGAGTTTTTCTTTCCTCAGCCAAAAGCAGAATATAGTTTGCTTCACACTAACAGGCACTACCCACTTTCATGCACATATCCTTTTCTTGAATGTATAATTCACAAAATCATTGATCCTGAACAAAGAGATAATTAATTACCATAAAACAAATTTACCTCATTTTTTTACCATCCAAATACTTTTTTTTTTTTTAAAAATCAATTGAAATTAAAAAAATATATATATTAAATTACATAGAAAACCTGTGTTTTGATTCAGTTTCATAACAAATCTTGAGATTGAACACAAAATTAACATAGTAAACCTTGATATAAACATTACCAACCACAGTGTTTAGCACTACCAAAAAAAAAAAAACACCAGATTTGATATGAAACCAACCAAACAAAATTTAATCTTAAAAGCCGAAAGTAACAATGATAAAATGGTCTCCACAAACGGTCAACGATCTATGGAGGCACAGTAACCCCAACCCCTTAACCGACGGCAAAATCAAACACATAACATCAGACAGGAAATAAACAAAGACACCATAATACTACTCACAGATCTGTATAAAATCGGGCTCACTCAATTCACAGTGACAACTTGTGAGGGTTGTCGAATGGACGGATGGTAGTGCAACCAATATCGGTATAAAGATCACCAAACATCGATTAAAACAGTAATAGGGTTTCACTTTCATTTTTCTGATCACTATATTGTTTCAATATTGTAAAAAGTATAAGAAAGTTTTTAAAAATTGTATCATAACGGGAGGTAACTTTCTTCAATCCCTTATACTTCTCATTCTTAATGTAAGTAAAGCTTGATCCATGATCTCTTGTGATAAGTGATTCTACCAACCAAGCTAACTTACAAATTTTTGAAAGTTTAAAAAGATTAAATAAATAGGTTTATTAAATTACCTAATTTCTTTACAATTGTCTAACATAAAATTAAAAATTTTAGGATATTATAATGATCTTAAATAATTTGAGTAATGCTAATTTATGTCAATTAATAACGCCAATATTAAATATTGGTGATCATATTAAAGATTGATCAAACATATACAAATCCTGTACAGGTTATTGTTTAGTATAAACTACATAACTAATAAGTGGGTACACTCTAAAATTCAATCTCTATCGATTTATGTATATGTATGAAAATGATACTTACTCTGTTATAGTAGGCCTTGAATTTTATTTTGGGTAAGGTTCAATTGTCGAGTATCCTACTATGCGACAAAGACTCGGTTTCAATAAAATCTTATATATAAATCTTGTGTTAACATGACATTATGGTTAGAGTGAGCATAAGTGTATTGGGGGTTATGCTTTGAGATAAACACTAAGACTATTTTTAATTTCTTTTCTTCTCTAATGTGAGCGTAGGTCAATTTAACCAAATCACGTTATAAAGTTGTATGTTTCTTATTTGTTTGCTTAATTGCTTTATTATTCCTTCTGTCATAACATACTCCATGTGAATTTTAGAATATTATGGGATAGATTGCCCTTTTGTTATAATTAGTCACTTTCATAAATTATAATTTGCATCCATCGTACCCAATTATTTTAAAGATAAGGTGGTACAAGCCTCCAGAGCCAACCTCACGTCGACTACCAAGAGGGAAAAGAACACAAAATAGAGTCTCTTTGTCAATGGAATCTCTCCATTCTCAAATTCATCAATCAGAAAAAATCGACAACTGTCTTGTTCCTCCATCACTACCACTCTTAAAGGATTATATATGATGCTATAATTTAGGAAATAAACTAGGAAAGAATTGCCAACATAGCAACATAATCTTAAGGAAATAAATTAGGAAAGAATTATCAACTTAGCAACAGAATTTCGAAATAATTAGATAAGAATTTTAGCAGCTGAATAAGTCTCCATCCTCCACGATTCAAGGAGTAGTTTCTGCCTGGGAACCATGCTCTAGATTCGTATTAATTGCCGGCTACTCGGAAGAACTTGACTTCGACAAGTTTTGATGAACATAGGCAGCAAATAATTCTGGGTGAAGTCGCTTGAGCTCCGAAGCCTGTAACCAAACTGAATCAGACTTAGGACAATTTCTCCATTGTACTAAAAATTTGTAATAACCTCCACGTCGAGTTGTAACAAACTGATGATCGAGTATAGAAGCAATTTCATCTTTGGGGTCTGTATTTTTAGGGACACGAATAACTGCATCTTGTTGGGGAAGTAGATGCGTAGCTGCTGGCACTTGTTCCTCCGAACCATGAAATTGAGTGAGATCTTCAATGTTGAAAATAGGGCTGATTCCATAGTCAGGAGGTAATTCAATGACATAGGCATTAGGACCCAACTTCTTGGCCACCTTAAAAGGTCCTGCACGCCGAGCATGTAGCTTGGTGAAACTCCCAGGAGGAAAATGTTCAGGCCTTAGGTGGATAAGAACCATATCGCCAAAATCAAATTGCCTACCTTTCTACTTGGTATTTACCGAGGTTGTATATGCTTCCATGCTTAGAGACAGACGCCGCTTTACTTCTTCATGGATGTCTTTCATATAACTAGAAAAATCCAACGCAGTTTCATTTGGTCTAGAAGGCAATGTCAGAGAGTGGAGATCCAATGGAGTGCGGGGGCAAAAACCATAGACCACCTCAAATGGTGTGCAACTAGTGGAATGATTAACAGAGTTATTGAAAGCAAACTCTGCCTTTGGCAATACTAAGTCACAACTTGCTGCATGGTCTGCTACTAGACACCTTAATAAGTTTCCCAAGCTCCGGTTGGTCACTTTGGTTTGGCTGTCGGTTTGAGGATGAAACGCACTAGAGAATAGTAGTTTCGTTCCCATTTTTGCCCACAAGGTCTTTCAAAAATAACTCATGAACTTGACATCCCAGTCGAACACTATGGTGGCTGGAACACCATGTAGTCGAATCACTTCTTGTAAAAATAGTGTCACTGTTTTAGAAGCATCATAAGTCCTGTGACAAGGAATAAAATGAGTCATTTTCGAAAAGTGATCCATAACCACCATGATAGAATCATGTTGTCGCAGTGTCTTGGGCAACCCAAGCACAAAATCCATACTAATGTGTTGCCAAGGCCTATCCAGAATTGGAAGGGGGTATAAAGACCCGCTTGCTATTTAGTCCCTTTGTTTATTTGACAAATCCGACAACGAGCCACCACTTTATGCACGTCACGATGTAGTCGAGGCCAAAAGAACCGATGGAGACTACAGTAAATGTCTTATCATAACCGAAATGTCCCACTAGTCCCCCTCCATGAAGTTTCAAAAATGATAAATTCTCTGAATGATCCACACGGGATGCATAGTCGAGTGCCATGAAACAAAAAGCCATCTTTGATTGAAATCACTCTTAGATGCGTCTGTGCCTTCCGTTAGCTTACCCTAAATTTTGCCAAAGTCTTCATCTGTAGAACATTGTTGCTTAAGGTTGTCAAACCCCATAGTATTAACTAAAGATACCACCAGCAAGTGAGGCCTCCTACTTAAGGCGTCGGCTACTTTATTTTTAGTTTTGGACTTGTACTTGATGACGAAGTCAAATTGCTGTAGATAATCCATCCATCGAGCATGCCTGGCATTCAACTTACTTTGAGCATTCAAATGCTTTAATGAATCATGATTAGTATAAAGAATGAATTCTCTATGAATCAAATAAGGACGCCAATGTTTAAGAGTTTGAACCAAAGCATAAAATTCCATATCATACGCCGAATATCATCGACGGGCCTCATTGAGTTTCTCGCTATAAAAGGGGATAGGATGACCTTCTTGGCTGAGTACTCCTCCCACACCTACATGCGATGCATCACATGTAACTTCAAACACTTTGGAAAAATTCGACAGCTTCAAAACTGGAGCTTCTCCCATTTTTGTTTTGATCTCAGTGAATGCTTTATCAGCAGCTGCAGTCCACATAAAAACTTTGGACTTTAAACACTCGGTAATGGGGGCCATGATGGTACTGAAGTTTCGTATGAAATGCCAATAGAATATGGCTAACCTATGGAAGTTGCACACTTCAGAAAAATTACAAGGAGCAGTCTAACTTTTAATTGCTTGAACCTTGGTAAGATCAACTTAACCCCCTGGTCTGAGATAATAAATCCTAGAAAATACACTCGCTTCTTCATAAAAGAGCACCTGCCATGATTCACATAAAGTTGTTCTTTTTTTAATGTCTCTAGGACCTGCTGTACATGGTTTAAATGGTCCTGCAAATAGTGGCTAAAAATCAAAATAGACAACTAAAAATTTTCCCAAGAAAGGTTTGAGTGCTTGCGTCATAACATGCATGAATGTCCTTGGTGCATTGGTTAACCCAAAATGCATGACCAACCACTCAAATAAACCATCTTTTGTTTTGAAAGCCATCTTCCACTCATCCCCGAGAAGGATTCTAATTTGATGATACCTGCTACGAAGATCGATTTTGTAAATATGAATGCGCCACTCAATAAGTCTAGCATATCGTCAAGCTGAGGAATAGGAAATCGATACTTCACCGTTATTTTGTTAATTGTCCGGCTATCGACGCATATCCTCCAAGTATTATTCTTCTTGGGTGTAAGTATGACTAGTACGGCACAAGGGCTCAGACTTTCTCGGATGAACCCATTATCAAGAAATTGTTGAATTTGTCGGTTATACTCTTCATTCTCTGTGGGGCTCATATGGTAATGCGGGAGGTTCGACAGAGAAGATCCTGGGATTAAATCAATGGCATGTTGCACCTCTAGCATTGGCGGTAACTGTTTCGGTATCTCATCGGGCATGATTTCTTGGAATTTCTCGAGCATTTTCATAAATTCCTTAGGGATACTACCATCATCCTGTTTGGTCTCACGGCTCACCACCACAGCACTAGTTGTTCTTCTTTTAGAGCTTGAGTAAACTGCCTAATGGTTAGCACTAGAACAGCTTCTTCTTCTTTTTGTTTTGGTTGTGCTTCAAATTCAGAAATTTGCAAAAGATCTAAAATAAACTTCTTGCCATTAAATTTAAAGGAGTAAGAATTGGCATACCCATCATACAACACCTTCATATCATAGAGCCAAGGTCGACCCAGCAACAAGTGACAAACGATCATGGGAACCACATCACACCAAGCCTCATCCGTATAATTTTTTCCCAATGAAAACTTCACTAGGCAATGATGCTTCACCAAGATGGGGTTGTCTTCATTAACCCAGCTTACTCGATAAGGAGTAAGGTGTTTTTCAACTGTCAAACCCAAACGCTCCACTGCATCCCCAGAAATTACGTTTATTCCACTCCCGTTGTCGATGATAACATTCAATGCACGACCACCATGCTCCATACAGGTATGAAAAATGTTGGTGCGCCTCCAATCAAAATCACCTTGGATCTTTTTCTTAGTGCCAGTCAAGACTTGGTGGATCACACAACTAGGCAGGTCAGTTGCACCCAAATGCTCTACATCTTCACCATCGCTTTCATTGTCATCCTCTTCCTCAACTCCCTCAACTTCATCAAGCATTCTGATTTCTTTTTCACACACAAAGGCCAATTTTTTTTCTCTCGTAGGACACACCACAGCAAAGTGTCCAAATCCTTTACACATGTAGCATTGTGGTCCGTCGCCCGTAAGTTTGACCTTTCTTTTTTGGTCCCCTACCACAGCATTTCTTCCCTGGTCACTAGGCAAAGACGGTTTTTGGAATAAATGAGTTGGTGTGCGCTCCTACCTGGGATCCATAGATGCCATTCGCCTCCAACTTGAAAGCCCCAGTTGCTTTTCGACACGTAAGGCCAATTGATAAGCCTCGTCAACGTTTATGAGCCGTACGGTTAGCATTTCTTTTCGTAACTCATTACATAAACCCCTATGGAAACAAGCAAGAGTTTGTTGCTCGTTTTCCACAAGCTTGCTTCGGACAGTCAATTCATGGAAACGGTATGTATACTGGTCGACAGTCAATGTCCCTTGCCTTAGTTGTAGCATCTCTTCGAACATCATTTGTTCGTAGTCAATAGGCAAATATTTCTCCTTCAGCCGCTCTTTCATTTCTTCCCAATTAAACACTGGCGCACGTCGAGTACGACGTAATTGTTCTTCCATACTAGCCCACCAAGCCCGTGCATACCCTTTTAATTTCATACGGACATAACGAACTTTTCTATCCTCAGACACAGAGAACCAATCAAAATAATCCTCAATGGCTATCAACCAATCTTCAAAAGCATTGGGGTCCAACTTCCCAAAAAAATCTGGGACATCCACCTTCCCAAAAAAATCTGGGACATCCACCTTCATCCTCTTGGTTAGTTCATGTAACGACCCATCCCAGGTTGGCCACCCTTGGACGGTGTCATCACATTTTGAAAATCCAAGCACGACACATATATGCAACAATAAATATAATACTACTAGATTTTTTATTTTTTATTTTTTAACAGGGGAGGTAAACAAGTCTGATATTCACTTAAACATAAAATACATAAATGCATGAATATTTACAATAAAATTTTTACAAGTCTTTAACTCGATTGTCTGAGGATATTAACACATACTTGGCTTACAGAAAAGATCTCGACTGATTCTCAACCCACCAGACTATTTATCTTGACTGCTACCTGAAATTATTGAACAGTGAGGAGTGAGCTTCACAAGCTCAGCGAATTAATTTTACTAAAAGTATTCCAAATTCCATCAATAATCCTATAATATTAAAAATTATGTTTCGCATAACCTGATGACAACTTTCTACTATCAATTTCTTCTTCTCAATCATTGGTTCACCTTAACACTATCAATTATTTCCTAATTACCTCGTAATGAGGTTCATATCAAAAAGTCTATCATTTAGATAAGTCTTATCACTGTCTTTTTATATGAAACTCAACCTTCTATAATTAAATTCACAAAAAGTATCACATCTCAGCATCTCGAAAATCTCATCATTACAACTGCCCCTTTTTTTTTTATGAGACCCAGCCATCTATAATTTAATTCACAAATAATATACCACATCTTAGCATTTCAAATAATGCAACGATAATTAAAACAGATGCAAATGCATGAATGATTATGATGGGAACGTCTTCCCACCTGTCGACAGGTTATTATTATCTTAGACCGGCTGCCCTCCCGGTTCTTTTATTCTCATCAGACCGGCTGCCTTCCCGGTTAATTCCAGCATATACCAGCTGTCACGGTTTTCACTTTTCATCCCAGCATATACCGGCTGTCACGGTTTTCACTTTTCATCCCAGCATATACCGGCTGTCACGGTTTTTATTTTTCATCCCAGCATATACCGACTGTCACGGTTATTTCATTAGACCGGCTGCCTTCCCGGTTCTTTCGGTTATATTATTTAATGCATATGTGCATGAACAATGATATGAAACAGTAATACAAACAGAAATATAAAAACAATATAAAGATTCCAACCACTTAATTTGACTATCCTAATTATCCACAAATTTTATCTAACAAAGTTTCTTTAAAATTTAACATCCAATCATCCAGATTTTTATCAAATTATAAAATTTCCACAAGATTCTTCTCCCCCTAAATCACATCAAATAATCCATTAAAGTCTGACCAGATCCACTAAATTTCATCTTAAATTGTCCATCCGAATTGTCAAATTCCACTAAAATTCATCTTAAATCATCCATAAAAATTTAGCAAGATCTACTAAAATTCATCTCGTCCTAATTCGTGTTAAAATATCGGTATGTCTCATCAATAATTTATTAATTGCTTTTTATCCTCAAATAAACTTATAATTTTCAAAAATATTACTTCTCACCGAGAAATATTTCTACAATACCAAATTTTCTATCATTCCCATAAATCACTTTTTCATCGATCACCCAAGCATACTTAAATAATTAAACTTAATATTGTCACGAAATAATTGATTTTTCATTTAGACTACTAAGAGTAAATCCAACTCACTACGTAGCACTTTAAAGCTACTCGTGGGCCACCTCTTTGCCTTTCCCGATCTTCCTCGAATTTTCTCCCGATTGTTGACTACCAACACCTGACATAATATTGGAATTTAAATTTCTTATTATTTCTTCTTTTCTCCATAAACTACACAGTTTGAAAATTTTCTATTTTAACCTCCTGAAACTTTCATAAATGATAAAATAACATTACCTTATTACCTTCTACTATTTTGATAGCTTCCCGAAATATTTTCGAAAATACTCTCAAAATCTTGTTCCTTCCACTTTTCTTTAAATTCCCAAGTGTTTTGAGAAAGACTGAATAATTACATGAAGCTAACCAAAATTCTTCGCGTACTCTGCTTGAACCTATTGTACATATTTATAGAGGAGAGCTTGGGGCTGAAAACTTCAGCAGCCCCTCTCATATTGATTTCCATGATTGGGAGAGTGGGAGGTGGCATGATAATTGCCAAAAAGAATGATGACTAAGAAACATAATAATTACACTTTCTCTCCACTTCCACACTAAGCTACAAAATGAAATAATAAAAAAAAACACAATAATTGTCTTTTGAAAACACTCACTCGGTTGGCAGCCCACGAATTCACTGTTCACATTTGACTTTTGTTTTTTTTTTTTTTTTTTTTTTTTTTTACTTTTCAACCTTTGTCTCCTTCCAATCTCATTTAGCCTTCTGGGATTTAACTCATTGTCATATTGATAAAAATATACACTTATCCAACTTTTTAAAATACGGATATTACAATTCTACCCACCTTAAAAAAAATTTCGTCCCCGAAATTTCCTTGTTGAAATCAAGTAAAGAGTTGGGGATAATCCTTCTTCATTATTGCTTCATATTCCCACGTGACTTCTTCAACATCTTTATTGCGCCATAATACTTGAATCAAAGGAATAACTTTATTGCGTAAGACTTGCTCTTTTCTGTCTAGGATTCTGACTGGGGCTAGCATAATAGTCAAGTCCTTCTGAATTTCTATCGCTTGATTCGTGATACCATGGGACTCATCGTGCAAGTACTTCCTCAGTAGTGACACATGAAAAACATTATGTAATTGCCTTAATTCCATAGGCAAATTCAAACGATATGCTACGGGTCCAATTCTTTCGATCACCTCATAGGGCCCCATAAATCTCGGGCTCAACTTTCCCTTCTTCTTAAATCTCAACACTCCCTTCCACGGAGATATCTTCAAGAATACCCAATCACCAACTTGGAATTCAAGAGGTCGTCTTCTTTTGTCAGCATATCCTTTCTGTCTGCTCTGAGCTGCTCTGAGATTCTCCCTAACCAGTTTGATTCTTTCAGTAGTCAAGTCTATCATTTCTGGGCCATATATCTTTCTCTCTCCAACTTCTTCCCAGCATACTGGAGTTCTACACCTCCTTCCATACAAAGCTTCGAAGGGTGCCATCCCAATACTAGTTTGATACTGATTATTGTATGCAAACTCTATCAAAGGCAAGTAAGCATCCCAGCTTACTGAGAAGCTCAATACACTTGCCCTCAGCATATCTTCTAGTATTCTGATGATTCTCTCTGTCTGTCCATCTGTTTGTGGGTGAAAAACTATACTAAACTGTAATTGCGTACCCATAGCTTCTTGAAAACCCCTCCAAAATCTAGAAGTAAATCTAGAATCTCTATCAGACACAATAGTCAAGGGCACTCCATGTAATTTCACTATCTCTGCCACATACAACTCAGCCAACTTTTCTGGACTCCAGGTAGTTTTAATAGGAAGAAAATGTGAAGATTTAGAAAGTCTATCCACTATAACCCACACAGCATCATACCCTCTCTGGGTACGGGGAAAACCAGAGACAAAATCCATACTTACATTTTCCCATGGCCACTCAGGTATCGGAAGAGGTTGTAATAAACCTGCTGGATGCCTATTCTCAGATTTTACCTGTTGACAAGTCAAACATTTAGCAATGTATTCTGCTACATCCCTCTTCATCCCTGACCACCAATAATTCTGTTTTAGTCCCCTGTACATCTTATTATTTCTCGGGTGCATGGAATATATCGAATCATGAGCCTCTTTTAGTATTTCTTTTCTCATCTCTTCATCATTGGGTACACAAATTCTTTGTCCCGATACTACCATACCATCATCTCTGATTCTAAACTCGGTCGGCCTCCCGCTCAACACTTCCTGCCTGATTTTCTCTATTCCCTCATCTTTACTCTGTAGCTGTAATAAACGATCAATAATAGGAGATTGAACTACCATATTTGCCATCAATGCTCCTTTATCATTGACACTCAATTGCATCCTCATTTCTCTTAATTCTATCATCAAGCTAGTATCATGACTCCCAAAATCAGCTAATCTCCCTGTAGCTTTTCTACTCAATGCATCTGCTACTACATTAGCCTTTCCTGGATGATAATGAATTGTACAATCATAATCATAAATTAATTCCATCCACCTCCTCTGCCTTAAATTCAACTCCTTCTGGGTTGGTAAATGCGTCAAACTTTTATGATCAGTAAAAATTTCACACTTGGCTCCATATAAATAGTGTCTCCAAATCTTCAAAGCAAAGACTATGGCAGCCAATTCTAAATCATGGGTCGGGTAATTTCTCTCATGATTCTTCAGTTGCCTAGATGCATAAGCTATAACTTTCCCATATTGCATCAACACACATCCCAACCCCTGATGCGACGCATCACTATAGACCACAAATCCTTCATCACCAGATGGAAGCACTAATACTGGGGCAGTAGTCAATTTTTCTTTCAACAGTTGAAAACTTCTCTCACACTCCTCTGACCACTTAAACTTTTCATCTTTCCTGGTCAATTTAGTCAAAGGTCTAGCAATCATAGAAAAATTTTGAATAAATCTCCTATAATAACCAGCCAATCCCAAAAAGCTTTTAATTTCAGTTACATTCGTGGGTCTCTCCCAAGTCAACACTGCTTCTACTTTTTGTGGGTCAACTGTTATTCCCTTTCCCGACACAACATGCCCCAAGAAGGATATTTCATTCAACCAAAACTCACATTTAGAAAATTTCGCATATAATTTCTCCTTCCTCAGAATCTCCAACACTATCTCTAAATGTCGCATATGCTCCTCTTCATTCTTAGAATATATTAAAATATCATCAATAAACACAATTACAAATCTGTCCAAGAATGGTTTAAACACCCGGTTCATAAGATCCATAAATGCCGCAGGAGCATTGGTCAACCCAAAAGGCATCACTAAGAACTCATAATGACCATAACGTGTCCTAAAAGCAGTTTTAGGTACATCCCCCTCTTTTATCCTCAATTGATGATATCCCGACCTCAAGTCTATCTTAGAGAACACTCTAGCTCCTTGTAATTGCTCGAATAGGTCATCTATCCTGGGTAAAGGATATCTACTTTTTATTGTGATCTTATTTAATTGTCTATAATCAATACACAACCTCAATGTCCCATCCTTCTTCTTGACAAATAACACAGGGGCTCCCCAGGGTGATGTACTAGGTTGGATAAACTGTTTATCTAGCAACTCCTGAAGCTGAACTTTCAACTCTCTCAATTCAACTGGTGCCATTCTATAGGGTGCTATGGATATAGGTGCTGATCCTGGAATCACTTCAATAGAAAATTCAATCTCCCTATTGGAAGGCAATCCAGACAACTCCTCAGGGAATACATCAGAAAAATCTTTTACCACAGAGATTTCTTCTAACTGTCTACCCTCTTTGCTAGAATCCACCACATATGCTAAATACCCCTCACAACCCTTCCTCAACCATTTACTAGCAGTTAAGGCAGAAATCAGACAATTAACAAGTATTTTACGTTCTCCCTGAAAATTAAACTCCTCCTGCCCAGGTATCCTGAACACCACATTTTTCTTAAAACAATCTACCCATGCATGACATGCAGATAGCCAATTCATCCCTAGAATCACATCAAAATCTGTCATATCTAAAGGCAATAAATCAACCTCAAATTCTCAGTCAGCAATATTAATCACACAACTTTGATAAATTATTCTGATAATAACCCTATCTCCAGTAGGAACCTCAACAATAATGGCATGCATCAAAGGACTAGCACTGACATCAATAGACTTCATATAACTACTAGACGCAAAAGAATTGGTTGCACCAGGATCAATCAATAATCTAGCAGCCCTATCAAGGATAGATATCATACCCATAACAACATCAGGAGTGGCTTGTGCATCCTGCTGGGTCAATGCATAGACTGTGCCATCTCTGGAATAAATCTGACTGCCACGTCCTCACTCTGCTACAGATCCTCGACCTCTGCCCCGAACACTTCCTGATCTGCTGTCTCTCTCCATCGGTCTTCTCCCGACACTTCCAATGCTTGCTTCAACTGACTTCCCCGCTGGACAATCTGCAGCAATATGTCCTCCCTCACCACATACAAAGCATATCTGTGTAGGGCAGTTCCGAGATAAATGCCCCATATGATTACATTTAAAGCAAACCCTTGACTCCCGATCATAAATCAGATTTCCACTTCCCCTTTGTGGCATATTCATTCCTCTACCATAACTCCCAATCCCCATAGCCTGTCTCCCAAATCGAGGGGTCCCACTGGTATTACTCTGAGCTACTGAAGTAACAGATCTTGCTTGCCTTTGAGTCTGCCCTACCGTTCCTTGTGACAAAGAACGCCCCCTCTGGGGTGGTCTCCCACCCTGTACAGCCATACTGTTACCACCTCTAGATCCCTCAAATCTAGTTCTCTTCAACCAATCCCTCCTACCTTTAAACTCTATTAAATCTCTCTCAATCTGCAATGCTTTATCTACCAGTACAGCATAATTTCCTATGCCCATGTAAGAGAGTTTAAAACGAATTTCATAGTGTAATCCGTCTAAAAATCTCTTGCATTTTCTTTCCTCCGTATTCACGAACTCGGGTACAAATCTTGACAGGGCTACAAATTTACTATCATATTCAACCACCGATAAATTTTCCTGTTTTAGGTGGATAAATTCTCTTTCTTGTTGTGCCCGAAAAAAATCTGGAAAATACTTTGCAAAGAATTCATCCTTAAATTTATTCCAAGTCAAAGGTTGATCTATTCGTGTACTCATTCTAGGCAAAATATCCTTCCACCATTGAGAAGCCTCACCCTCCAACATAAACGAAGCAAAGGCAACCTTCTGTTTATCAGACACCGGTAAGACCTCAAAATATTTTTCCACATGCTCAATCCACTGTTCAGCTTCCACCGGATTTACAGATCCTTTAAATGACTGAGGTTTAAACTTAAGAAACCTCACAAAACAATCCCCTTGCATTTCATTTACAAATACCCCTCCATCAGGAACCTCTTGCCTCACTACCTCTGGTTCTCTTCCATTCCTTTCCTCTAATATTCTTTGCAAATTAGCAGCCCGTTCTTCGGCTGCATTTATTCTCTCTAAAGCACGGTTAAGAGCATCTTGCAATTCATCATTTCTACTTTTAGATACTTCCCCAGCTCTACTCGTACCAGCTGCACTATCACCATGTTCCCTTGCGGGAACCACTGACTCGACTTTTTCCTCTACTTCAGTCCTCCTAAAAATTGGGGGTCTACCACGTTCCCTCTGATTTTGAACTCTACCTCTAGTTCTCGCACGACCACGTGTCATCCTCAGACTCTGCATTTAAGAATATTATTTATTTAAATCTTCCACTTTTTAGGTTCTCATGCAGTCTACAGAATCTTAAAACCTAATGCTCTGATACCAAAATTGTAACGACCCATCCCAGGTTGGCCACCCCTGGACGGTGTCATCACATTTTGAAAATCCAAGCAAGACACATATATGCAACTATAAATATAATACTACCAGATTTTTTTTTTTTTTTAACAGGAGAGGTAAACAAGTCTGATATTCACTTAAACATAAAATACATAAATGCATGAATATTTACAATAAAATTTTTACAAGTCTTTAACTCGATTGTCTGAGGATATTAACACGTACTTGGCTTACAGAAAAGATCTCGACTGATTCTCAACCCACCAGACTATTTATCTTGACTGCTACCTGAAATTATTGAACAGTGAGGAGTGAGCTTCACAAGCTCAGCGAATTAATTTTACTAAAAGTATTCCAAATTCCATCAATAATCCTATAATATTAAAAATTATGTTTCGCATAACCTGATGACAACTTTCTACTATCAATTTCTTCTTCTCAATCATTGGTTTACCTTAACACTATCAATTATTTCCTAATTACCTCGTAATGAGGTTCATATCAAAAAGTTCATCATTTAGATAAGTCTTATCACTGTCTTTTTATATGAAACTCAACCTTCTATAATTAAATTCACAAAAAGTATCACATCTCAGCATCTCGAAAATCTCATCATTACAACTGCCCCTTTTTTTTTATGAGACCCAGCCATCTATAATTTAATTCACAAATAATATACCACATCTTAGCATTTCAAATAATGTAACGATAATTAAAACAGATGCAAATGCATGAATGATTATGATGGGAACGTCTTCCCACCTGTCGACAGGTTATTATTATCTTAGACCGGCTGCCCTCCCGGTTCTTTTATTCTCATCAGACCGGCTGCCTTCCCGGTTAATTCCAGCATATACCGGCTGTCACGGTTTTGACTTTTCATCCCAGCATATACCGGCTGTCACGGTTTTTATTTTTCATCCCAGCATATACCGGCTGTCACGGTTATTTCATTAGACCGGCTGCCTTCCCGGTTCTTTCGGTTATATTATTTAATGCATATGTGCATGAACAATGATATGAAACAGTAATACAAACAGAAATATAAAAACAATATAAAGATTCCAACCACTTAATTTGACTATCCTAATTATCCACAAATTTTATCTAACAAAGTTTCTTTAAAATTTAACATCCAATCTTCCAGATTTTTATCAAATTATAAAATTTCCACAAGATTCTTCTCCCCCTAAATCACATCAAATAATCCATTAAAGTCTGACCAGATCCACTAAATTTCATCTTAAATTGTCCATCCGAATTGTCAAATTCCACTAAAATTCATCTTAAATCATCCATAAAAATTTAGCAAGATCCATTAAAATTCATCTCGTCCTAATTCGTGTTAAAATATCGGTATGTCTCATCAATAATTTATTAATTGCTTTTTATCCTCAAATAAACTTATAATTTTCAAAAATATTACTTCTCACCGAGAAATATTTCTACAATACCAAATTTTCTATCATTCCCATAAATCACTTTTTCATCGATCACCCAAGCATACTTAAATAATTAAACTTAATATTGTCACGAAATAATTGATTTTTCATTTAGACTACTAAGAGTAAATCCAACTCACCACGTAGCACTTTAAAGCTACTCGTGGGCCACCTCTTTGCCTTTCCTGATCTTCCTCGAATTTTCTCCCGATTGTTGACTACCAACACCTGACATAATATTGGAATTTAAATTTCTTATTATTTCTTCTTTTCTCCATAAACTACACAGTTTGAAAATTTTCTATTTTAACCTCCTGAAACTTTCATAAATGATAAAATAACATTACCTTATTACCTTCTACTATTTTGATAGCTTCCCGAAATATTTTCGAAAATACTCTCAAAATCTTGTTCCTTCCACTTTTCTTTAAATTCCCAAGTGTTTTGAGAAAGACTGAATAATTACATGAAGCTAACCAAAATTCTTCGCGTACTCTGCTTGAACCTATTGTACATATTTATAGAGGAGAGCTTGGGGCTGAAAACTTCAGCAGCCCCTCTCATATTGATTTCCATGATTGGGAGAGTGGGAGGTGGCATGATAATTGCCAAAAAGAATGATGACTAAGAAACATAATAATTACACTTTCTCTCCACTTCCACACTAAGCTACAAAATGAAATAATAAAAAAAAACACAATAATTGTCTTTTGAAAACACTCACTCGGTTGGCAGCCCACGAATTCACTGTTCACATTTGACTTTTGTTTTTTTTTTTTTTTTTTTTTTTTTACTTTTCAACCTTTGTCTCCTTTCAATCTCATTCAGCCTTCTGGGATTTAACTCTTTATCATATTGATAAAAATATACACTTACCCAACTTTTTAAAATACGGATATTACAGTTCATCAAGAGGGTGATGGTCGACGTCACGCTCTCCTTGTCCCCTGGGAAATTCACGCCCATTCTGCCCAAAGCGAACTCCACGATCACCAAATCCCTTGTCCCTCTCCCTATATTCTTCATCATCTTCGTCCTCTTCACTACCGTTTACTTCATCTTCCGGAAGAGGCCCACACACCCTCCTGTTGTGAGGTCCAAACTTATCTCGAGTTTGACGTTCATCCATTGCATCCAACCTATGATTAATCTGTTCCAGGACAGCTGCTAGTTGGGTGATCTGTGCTTGTAGCTGAGGTAGGTTAGTGTTTTGGTTTTGGTTATTCGACATATTGTAAGAATTACCACTACGGGTGACAAGGATGAGACATTGAATTCCTTGAGGAAGGAAACCTTGCTCTGATACTAAAATTGGTGCAAGCCTCCATAGCCAACCTCACGTCGACTACCAAGAGGGAAAAGAACACAAAACAGAGTCTCTCTGTCAATAGAATCTCTCCATTCTCAAATTCATCAATCAGCAAAAATCGGCAAGTGCCTTTTTCCTCCATCACTACCACTCTTAAAGGATTACATATGATGCTATAATTTAGGAAATAAACTAGGAAAGAATTGCCAACATAGCAACAGACTCTTAAGGAAATAAATTAAGAAAGAATTATCAACTTAGCAACAGAATTTTGAAATAACTAGATAAGAATTTTAGCAGCTAAATATGTCTTCATCCTCCACGATTCAAAGAGCAGTTTCCGCCTAGGAACGGTGCTCTAGATTTGCATCATGAGGTTTCAAGATAAAAGAGTTGGTTTGCTTGAGCAGTTGAGCAATTGCAGATACAAGATGGATTTGTCAAATAATACTACACAAAAAACTTACAAGTTGCATGCATTCAGAGTCACGTTAATTATTTATTATCCATGTTTCTGTGTTTTGTCAAAGATTTGAAATACTCGGTTCAATTTGTCAATTTGAAACCAAAATGGGATTTTATAAACACTACCGAGTTAAACATAAATTTTTTTACGGATTTGAGTTTAAGTTTAATGATTTAAATTAATTAATAATTTTAAAAAAATTTAATGATAACGGTAAAAAAAATCGTTATCAATAAAATTTCTTAAAATGATTAATAAAATTTTCAAGAACTCCTCGATCAAATGCAGCCTTGCACAAAAAGATGTGGACTCGTGTGAATCTGACATTCGCACTAAAGACTTGTCAGAAAGCAGTTTCGTCCAGCTCGTTCAAATATAACTCGACATCCTTACGCGTGCCACGTTTCACCCATTAGGAAGCATATCAACCACACATGCATGGAGACATTGATTTTTTTTTTTTTTTTAAGGAGTGAGCCATTGATTTTTGGCCAAAGTGCAAAATATAATCCCTAAACTTAGGGTTTGATTACAATTTGGTTCATAAATATTTTTAAAAAAATCATTGTGACACTAAAATTCTTGATTTGTCATCAATTTGGTCTCTCTTTTTTTTACCAATGTCGTTCTTTTGATCAAACGAAAATATGAGTTATCATAAACGAAAATCCAAGCTGATGTCTAATTGAACTCTACTTTAGACCAATTTAGGGTTTAAATGGGTAGAAGAAGGCACACGTATGAACCTGTGTGTGTATCTCTTAATTTCTCAAATCAACTCAAACCTCGATTTAGAAAATCCAAATCTTAGAGTTTGATTACAATTTGATCCATAAATAATATTAAAAAAAATCATTGTTAGTCTTAAATTCTTTATTTGTCATCAATTTGGTCTTTTTTTTTGGACTAATTTTGTTTGTCTGATCAAACGAAAAATTTGAGTTATCATAAACGAAAATTAAACTTAAGATAATAAGTAACATACCATACATGATTGGTATAAATTTTTTTCACAACACATCATTGGATGAGTGTTATATTAATACTATAAATAACGTGATCTTCATTTAAAAATAAGTTAGAGAAGAAATTTCTCTCAATTATTATTATTATTATTTGAGAAATCTCTTCCCAATTATTACAATGGATCTCATCTTATTTGAATTGTTTTTTTTTTAAATTCAAAATGTGAGAGAAAATATTTCTCAAATAAAGAACATCATTTTAATCTGTGAAGAACGTTGATTTATGCCATTCCCTTTTGATTTCACCGTAACCAAAACAAGAAACAATCATCTGAAAATAAACTCCCCCTTTAATTACTACCAAATCTCATGGAACAGCCAGGTGTTGAAGTTTTACTGAACCCTGATTGCAGCAGAAAACTTCATTTTTACCAATTTTCCGTTACACCCACGCGCCAATATTTAAATAGCTCCTTTTTGCGTTAATCGGTTCATTTTTAGTTGCAAATCCAGCAATAATTAACGGTCCAGTTTTGCATTTCAATATCTTAACGCTTCATAGACGTCGTTTTTGCATCATCCAATCAAAATCCACCACGTGTCAAGAGTTAAAGCGTAGTTACCACGCTAACGCGGTTCTGCCGTTTATGTGGCCACTTATATCCCCCCTTCTATTCATTTTCTCATCTCCAAACACCTCCCTTTCTTTTTGCTTTAAATTTTATCGGATTTTCTCTGATCGAAAATTTGCTGTTCTTCTTGTTTTCATTTGCTCCCAAACTCCAGTCTCTCCCTATACCCAATAAAAATGTTCTTTTTCTCGCTAAATTAACATTTTTTTCCCCTAATTCTGTAATCAGATCTGCAAAAAAAAATAACGCAAACTCGATGGCCACGGCGTCGTATTGGTGTTACAGGTGCAACAGGTTCGTTCGGGTTAGGAGCCTGGACTCTGTCACGTGTCCAGACTGCGACGGCGGGTTCATCGAAGAGATCGACAATCCACCACGTGCCATCCACACGGACTCCCATCATCACCGTCGCAGCAGCAGGAGGTTCCCTGCGGCCGCGATGTACATGATCGGTGGCGGCGGCTCCGGCTCCGGCTCCCGGTCAACTAACAACGACAACACTGAGTCCAACAACAACGATAGCAATAGCAACCCAACAGAAATCCTTCGCAGAACCCGAAGGAACGGCGGAGACAGATCACCTTTCAACCCGGTCATCGTCCTCCGAGGCGGCGGCGTATCATCTGGACCTTCCGATGTGCTCGGTGGTGGTCCTCCCGGCGATAGGAACCCAGATCGAGGGTTCCAGCTTTACTACGACGACGGTGGGGGGTCAGGGTTGCGGCCGTTGCCGCCGACCATGTCGGAGTTTTTATTGGGATCCGGGTTTGACCGACTCCTTGACCAGATTTCACAGATTGAGATCAACAACATCACCAACAACGGCAGCAGGTGTGAGCACCCACCAGCCTCAAAGGCCGCAATCGAGTCCTTGCCGACGATAGAGATAGATGCAACACACCTTGAGACGGAATCTCAATCCCACTGCGCTGTGTGCAAAGAAGCGTTTGGGTTAGGCTCAGAAGCTCGCGAGATGCCTTGCAAGCACATCTACCATTCGGATTGCATACTCCCCTGGCTAGCCCTCCGGAATTCTTGCCCCGTTTGCCGCCACGAGCTACCCGGGGATGACAATGACGGTGGTGATGGTGCCCCCGAGGTTGGGGGTCCTGCCCGGGGCGAAGGCGACGAGGAGGAGGAGGCTTTGGGGTTGACCATATGGAGGCTGCCTGGAGGTGGGTTCGCGGTGGGGAGGTTTGCTGGTGGGAGGAGAGTTGGAGGCGGCGGCTCTGAAAGGGAGATGCCGGTTGTGTATACAGAGATGGATGGTGGGTTTAACAATGGCGGGTTGCCGAGGAGGATATCCTGGGGGTCGAGAGGGAGCAGGGGAGGGAGGGAGAGAGGCGGGTTTGTGGGTCGGGCTTTTAGAAGTTTGTTCGGTTGTTTTGGTGGGGCTGGCTCTTCTTCCGGGTCAGATTCGAGGGCTAGCAGAAGGAGTGGATCGCTTTCTTTGTTCGATACGACCTCGCGGAGAAGGAGGGGTTGGGGTGTAGAGAATGATAGTGGACGGAGATTGTGAGTTTTGTGAGATGGTGAAGAAAATGAACTCTTTGCTTCTCTGAATCTCACAGAGAGGAAAACAAAACTGCTGGTGAAATGGAGTGGTTATTGGGTGCCTCAATTGTAATTATCAAATTAAGATTAAGAAAGCAATGTAATTTGTATCCCAATTCATAGTTCTTAAGAGGGTTTGAAGATTTAATGAATTGAGGAAGATTTTGTTTCCTTATGAGATGGGAAAATTGCTACTATGCAGATAACAAGTGTGGAAGTGTTGTATCAAAGGAACTACAGCAACAAAAAAGAAAAGCAAGAAGCAGCAGGAACAGAAACCCTCGAGTGAGAGAGAACTGTGCAGTAGACAGTTAGAGTTCACAACCTCATGTACCTCGGTGCCTTTTGCAAGTTTCGTGAACTGAACTATAGGACCTGCAAGGCTGCAATTTATTTTTAATTTTCATTATTTGTAATTTGTAGTTAGTTTTAGTACGTTAAATTTCATATTTCTGTCATTCTTTTTCCAATAAATCTTAAGTTATATTTGGCATATGAAGCTAGATGTTGCATTAGCATTTTATTTTTTGATGGACAAGGAGTGTCATTTTCTTTGGAATGAAAGTTCACCAAATCGCTTGAATTACTTATTATACGTTTGTGGGTATTACGCAGACGTATCGCAATTGTTATGCAATCACGAATAGATTGTTTCATTAGAAACTCAGAATTGAAGTAATGCTTTCTGTGTTAGATTTGAAGTACAAAGCTGATTAGATTTTTGGTAGCACAGTATTTGTTAATATTAGTTGATATCCCTGAGATGATCTATCCTTTACTACTATAATTCTTTCAACATTTTAATTGCGTTATTCGAAATGCTTTGCAGCTGAGAGGAAATGTTGGAAGTTCATGATCATGAATCCATTAATGGGTACTTACCAGTACATTTGTGGTTGTGTGAAATGGGAAATGTTGGAAGTTCATGATGATGAATCCATTAATGGGTACTTACCAGTACATTTGTGGTTGTGGGAAATGGTAAGTGTGGAATTGATTGTTGTGAATGTGTTGCTGATGGAGGTAGATTCTTTGAATTAATGAATTCATCTAGGAATGGAATACAGTGCTGGTTCAGGTGCTTGATTTTGATATGGCCATAAGGAGTAAGGGATCTTCTTGTCGTTCTTTGATGCAGTGAATTATAGGAATGATTTGTTTACTATTAGTGTAAATACAGGAATTGTGGACTAGACTAATGCAAACTATAGGATGATATGTCAAGATTTAAAGCATATTTGCTGCGTCATATGCATACAAGGGGACAAAGTAGCGGTTGATGAGCTTTGTCAGTCTGGATTTTTGGAATTTCTGCTCAATTATGCATCTATAAGAGAATGTGGGGGCTTTTCAGTTAGGATCACATACACATACTTTGTTGCAAGATGCATAGCTGGAAGCATAGATGAGAAAAGCAAAGATGAAAGGGAATTATTGCACGTGTGATGTACTTTGCTTATTTTTGCATCACAAATACTCCATAATTATAGGTGAGAACATTTGCACATGCTGTGTGAGTGCCATAAGTTAGATATGATTCGATTCTCAAGTTGCGTTAAGGTGCTGTTTATGAGGAGAATAAATTTTCTTTTACCTTTTTGTGACGGAAAATATTGGGAAGCAGTTAGCAATTTAGCATCTTTTTCTGGCAGAGCTCGACTTAAAAGATGAAATTTTAATTATCAAAACATTCGAACATAAAATTGTGCAAAAACATATTTTTAAGAACTTTATTAATAATGTTAATTGAGTATATGCAGACATTAATAAAAAAAAAATTAAAATTATCAGTTAAACCTTTATCCCGATGTAAAAATAAGTTTTGCAAGCAAACAAGAATTTCTCCATAGAATGTAGAAAATAGAAATATACCTCATCTGAGCTCTGACCAAGAAAAAGCTCCTGGGGTTGTGGCTGTGAGGTCCAAGAGGCAACCCTTAAGATGTGGGCCTATTTTAGGCCTTTACTACTTCCTCCTTTACATTGGGCTTGGGCCATGGTATTATCACTCGTTATAAAAGGGAACTGATATTTATTGCTGGTTCTAATTACTTCAAAGTGAAAATTAAATGCTTTTAAGAGGGATGATTTGGTCTAATGAATAAATATGAATTAAGGAGACTGGTCGCAACCATTTTGAAAATATAAGAAAGTCTAAAATGGTTCAGTTAACTTGTCTCATATTGGACTTGTGCTTGACGATGCCAAACATATTGCCTCCTGATTTAATTCATGTTCTATCTGTTTTGCTCCTGTAGTTCGTAAGTCGCAACCAGCTTGCTCACAGATTAACTAGTCTGACTACATTTGTTTTAGTTGTGGTCGTCTTGCATACAACAGAATGTGTATAGAGAATTAGAAAACGTGGAAGCATGAATTGTTGGACTTTTGGGCTGTAAGAAAATGGTGGATTATATAGCAGTATCTAAACAACTAAAAATGTCAAACACTAATTTGAGATCAACCATCTTGTTGATGATCATTTGGACAAGCTCCAATTAAGTATATGTGGACCAATAAAATAACTACACGTGTCATTTTTCATATATCGAGAAATTTAAAAAAGTGCCTATGTGTCTTTTTTACATCTTGGGTTTCCAATCGAAAGTAATGATGGAGACTTAAATGTGAGATAAGTCTTGAATACGTTAGATACATAATGTTCTTTTTAAGGCACATAGTAAAAATAGTAAAGCATAATGTCCTTTGTAAAAGACGCAAAGACATCGTTTGTGACTTGATTTAAGTCACACTTAAAGTAAAAAATTGTCTCACTTAAGACACAGTATATTTTGTTGATGATCGTTTGGACAAACTCTAATTCTGTATATGTGGACCAATAGAAGAACTACACGTGTCATTTCTCGTGTATCAAGAAACTTAAGGGTACGTAACTCACAAAAATACCATGTCCCTCGTACATTTTGAAAAGCACTCGAAAGTAACGATGGAGGTTGAAGTGTGAGATAAGCTTTGACTGCGCGAGATACAGTATTCTTTTTAAGGCACATAGTGCACTTAAAAAATAATAAAACAAATGTTCCTCATGCAAGACATAGTGTCTTTCGATAGTCAAAACCCTTATGAAATACATATTCATGTCTTGAGATACCCGCATACACCTTTTCATATTAGTTGCAACGTGTCTTTTAGCGCAATCTCTTCATGGTTGACACGTATTATTTTGTACATTGTGAATTATTCATTTTTTATCTGTAATATTTTCTCGGGATTGTGACCTAGTTGTACAGGAACATCTGTCATTGAATTTTAGTACTTCAAAGAGGTTCTTCTTTCCTTTCAATTATTATCATCTAGTGTTCTCTCTGATTGATTTATGCACTTAAAACATATTTTAATATGTTTTAATGATTATGATCTTGAAGTGGTTAATGAAGATTAAAAAAAAAATTAGTTTGATTAAAAAAATAAGGGAATGGTTTGTATCTTTTAATTGATTTTTTTTTGTTGAGGACTCTCAATTAAAATTTGAAAGAATGTAAAACCGATATGACTTTCTTAGACTAAACTAACTTTAGGAATAGATTGATTGTGGGGTATTGAGAAAAGACACGTCCGGGTTTCTAAGAATCAAAGTTCAATCACGCTTTGCATGAAACTTACCTTCTCCTAATTGGTGACTTTGATGGCGAAAGCGCATCCCCTTTTTTTTTTTTTACTTCTATTAACATTTGTTTTAAGTAATCCGTCAAAAGATAAGGATTTCGTTGAATATTTTTGTTAATTATCAATTGTAATAATTGAGAGGAAGAAAATTTGAATTTTATATATATATATATGCCAAAAAGATCAATGGTGATCTTATCAATTGTTCTCGAATTGATGAAGGAAGAAACATGATGTTTGCTTCGTTCTTGAGATTACATCAAAGTGGTATATGAAATCTTGTAAGGAAAGTCACTCGGAGTCTGGTTTTTTGAAAAAGATCATATAATATTTAAGTCAATAAATGTACCGAGATAAAGTAAAAATAATGACTTAAAAAGATACTAAAGTGAGAGAGAGAGTGAAAGAGCAGAAGTGGTTTTCTCATATTATCTTGTGACCTCTTTTTGTGTTCGTGGAAGAACCTCTTGTTTATTATGAGGATTGGAGTCTCTTCTATGTGATTGTTGGAGATTTTTTTTCCGAGGTCCAAAGATTGGCCCAACAGAGATATGATGAATTTTAATATGTGATTGTTGAATTTTATTATGAGTTTTGTGTGACGCTACCTTTAAGCATTAAATATCTTTAGGTTTATAATGATGAATTTATTATTGTATATTTTGAGAGATTTAATTCTGACACTGTTTAAAGTGGTTGATCATCGTTATAAATTTACATGTCCAAATCTTATTAGATTGTTAATTTTACTTTTATATATATATATATATATATATATATATGTATAAAATAAAAGAGAAAGAGAGAGGAGTTATGTACCCTGTACCCTATTGATTGAGCTATATCTAGACCACAAAATTTTTTAACTTAACCCTACCGCTTCTTATTATAATTCTTTAAAAGAGTAACGTTTGACCTCGGCGTTATTGCAGAGTCACTAACAAATTTTGAAGAGGAACGTATTGTTAGATAAATTTGTTCATGTAAATATATAAGTAATTCATTCTATACGGAAAATGTCCCAACAGAAGAATAATAATATTTTATGATCAAATTAATGGTTGCATGTGACCTTCACACGTGTGTTCAATATCAATTTTTTAAAACATTTTCATGTTAAAAAGGCTTGTTAGAGATTACATGAAACCAGTACAAATAAATTGTGTAGTTGAAATTAAGATTAAGCCTAAAATATATATAAGAATGTGGTCAACTAAATTCCCATTTTTAATTATATCGCATTTAACATAATGAAAAAAGAATAGTACCCGAGACTCATAAATTCATGAAAATAAGAATTTTTTGCAATACGTGTTAATTTTTTATTGTATAATTCTCTAAAAAATTGGTCACTGATTTTCTATAATAAAAAACTTAAAATCACAATGATTTACAATATAAATTAAGCTGCCTTTTGCCAAATAAATATCCCATTGTAGGAACTTTAGACCCAAAAACTTGGCCAATTGCATGTTTACATCTATCAAGAACTTGGGACATAAATGAATTTATTGAAGAGCTAGGGGTTATGAAAAAAAATATATATTATTATATATTAATCAAGAATTTATAATGCTTGACACTCATCATTTATCAATCAGACAAATACCAAAGTTCAATAAAGAAAGAAAATGTCTCTAATTAAGGGTTGTGATTAGGACACTACTAATTAACTTTATAATTAGTGTCATTGTCACCAACAATATTATGCATAATTAATTCAATTAATATATTAAATCAATTTATCTAAATTGATCGATGTACGTTCAAGAGTCAATATTAATTAAAATAAGGATTTCTCATGTCCAAGCTGCACAATTTTTGGTGATTACTGGGATTCTTTAATTTCCGGGTTTCAATATAATTATCCACTTTTTGTCCCTAGTTGCACCTTCCAGATAAAACTTTCTAAAAGAGCATGTCGGTTATATTGCAAAACCCTAGCTCCATCCATGCACCACCATATTATATTACTATATATTATATTAAAATTAAAATACACAGTTGTTTTTTTCATTTTCATAATAAATTTTGAGTTTTTTTATCTAAGTGCATGATAAATCATGTGATTTGTATTATTAATATAGAATGAGTTTTTGTTAACTCTCATGTTTATTTGTATCAATTTTGACGTTCAATAAATTCTAGATCTTCCAACTATTTTAAAGAATTTTTCATTGGTATATTATTTTTTGTGGTTTTTTAATCTTTAATAATAAAATAATAAGAAAAAAAAATACTTTTAGTTGTTAAAAAAATTCTTATATTTTTTCTGATGGTAGATCGTATTTATATTTGAATGTGTACAAAAATCATGATCAAATTTTTTGTGTTGTTAAGGTTTTTAAGACAACTTTATTTATGAATAATATTTAAAAAGATCACATTGCAACTAATTGAAACCATATGATTTGTTATGTACCAAAAAAACAAAGCTTAAGGTTTTTTTTTTTGAAAATAGGTCAAACCACAAGATTATACTTGTATTTTAACTTAAAATTAAAACAATACAATACATGTATAATTAACAAAAAAATATTGGTCAAAGTGTGTATACTGGTCAAAGTGGGTCTAAGGCCAATGTTTGGTTTTAAACCCATCCAAAATTTTATGATGATTTTAAAAATTTTTATCAATTTAAATTTAAATATAAAACTCAAAAAGTATTATTTTCAATAAAATCTTTTAAAATTATCAATGAGGTCTCCTAATATGTTAATTAAATTCATACACAAAGCACTATAAGTTTGTTGTACCAACAAGTTCAATGGAAAAGAAAGCAGCAAGTACACGACAAATTAAATATGTATGAAAATTAAAACAATAGAGAAAATATTTCAATATTTATTTTGGAAGCTAGTTTTCTTGATCACAGTCTGTCCCCACATTATTTTAAGGTCAATTACTTCATAATCTAATAGATCTGAGTAATAAATATGATAGCACAAATTCGATTTTATAGTAATTATTATGAGATTAAAAAAAATTATTAATAATTATAAATATTTAATATTTAATTTTTTCGTAATTATTAGTGAACAAAACCAAATCCGTAGTACATCACTCCTAAGTAATATGTTTGTGAGCTTCTAATTATATGATTTTATTAATTTATTTATATTCTGCATTCAACAAAATATTTTTTTCCCTTCATATAAATGTTATATAAAATGTTCATTTTTGATATTATGGAAACAATATGTATATATATATATATATATATGAAAAAATAATTAAAAATACACAGCATGCTTCTTCGTTCTTCTTGTTGTTTTGATACATTTGAGTATTATATATATAACAGCCATAATAATCTCATTAAACTTCCCTCGGCCACAAAAATACCATTCCAAAATCAAAACCACAGAACACAAACGCACGCACACAAAAAAAAAAAAACCCCTTATGGCCTCATTTCATGTTCTTCTTCGACTCACAATTTTCCTCCTCGTTTTCCAATCTACCCATTGTTTTTCTCCAAAACAAACACTTATTTTGCCTCTCAAAACTCAAACCCTTCCTCATGGGTCACCCCACAAAAAACTCTCTTCCTCCTCTTCAACAGACAAGCTCTCTTTTCACCATAACGCCACCTTAACAGTCTCTCTCTCCGTTGGCTCGCCCCCACAGAACGTTACCATGGTCCTCGACACAGGGAGTGAGCTCTCTTGGCTACATTGCAAAAAAGCACCAAACTTACATTCCATTTTTAACCCACTTGCCTCCTCTTCATATTCACCTATAACTTGCTCCTCACCCGTTTGCACGACCCGGGCCCGAGACTTATCCATACCCATTTCATGCGACTCGAAAAAGCTCTGTCATGCCATCATCTCCTACGCTGATGCTTCCTCCATCGAAGGCAACCTCGCATCCGAGAAGTTCGTTATCGGGTCCTCTAATCGACCCGGAACCATATTCGGGTGCATGGACTCGGGATTCAGTTCGAACTCCGAAGAAGACGGGAAAACCACCGGGTTAATGGGCATGAACCGCGGGTCATTATCTTTCGTAACCCAACTGGGTTTCCCGAAATTCTCGTACTGCATATCGGGCTTTGACTCATCTGGCATTTTGCTTTTCGGGAGCGCTAGTTTCTCGTGGCTTAAACCGCTAAACTATACTCCTTTGGTCAAAATATCGACACCATTACCGTATTTCGACCGGGTCGCGTATACGGTCCAACTAGACGGCATAAGAGTTGCCAGTAAGATATTACCTTTGCCCAAATCTGCTTTCATACCGGATCATACCGGTGCGGGTCAGACCATGGTTGACTCGGGTACCCAGTTTACGTTTTTGCTAGGTCCAGTTTATACCGCGTTAAAGAACGAGTTCGTGCAACAAACAAAGGAAGTGTTGAGAGTTTTTGACGATCCAAACTTTGTTTTTCAAGGGGCAATGGATTTATGCTACTTGGTCGAATCGACTAGGGCGAGTTTGCCAGAGTTGCCCAATGTGAGCTTAATGTTTCGGGGGGTCGATATGACCGTATCGGGCGAGAGACTGTTGTATCGGGTGCCTGGTATGTTGAGGGGCAGTGATTCGGTGTATTGCTTCACGTTTGGGAACTCTGACTTGTTGGGGATAGAAGCATTTGTGATTGGTCATCATCATCAACAGAACTTATGGATGGAGTTTGATCTGGTGAAATCGAGGGTTGGATTTGCAGAGTTTAGGTGTGATCTTGCTGGTCAAAGGCTGGGCGTGGATATGTAGATGGGATCAAATCGTAAAATAAGGGTTCTTTTTGGGGTGGGTATTTGTTTGATTGATCATGGTCCCTACATTGTCCAATCCATGGCCCACCTTTGTACGTGAAGGTGTACAATTGATCCGATAGTGTATGGTCTTGATTGAAGATAGAGATAAATGTCAAAATGTACTTTGTACATGCTCTTATATTTTTTTAGATTAATAGTATAATTAGCTTCTCTTTTAGTTTTTTATTTTATTTTTGGTTTAATTAAAAAAATTATTGGATTGATTTCATTTTTAAAAAATATCTAAAAAATTTTTGTAATAAAAAATAATCTGTAATATATTTTTATTAGTAAAAAAATACTTTGTAATAGACTAACAGTATGATATTTTTTACTGACAGAAACATATCACAAAATATTTTTTTATTAAAAAAAATTTCAAGGTATATTTTAAAAATAAAATAAAATACAGGGTATTTTTATAATTAAACCTTAATTGTTTTATCTGTGATAAAACAATTTTTTTATACTTATAAAAATTTAATTAATAATTTTTAAAAAATATACTAATAACATCCTTAAATATTCAATTCACAATAACAATAAAAAATTTAAAAATTACTTACCAAATTTTCACTATCATCCATATAAGAATTTTTCGAATCCGAAAGTTAGGCAAAGCCGTGAATCTGGAGTCGCTAACGGGGAGCAGTTAGGTTGTATAATGTGTCAAGGAGTTGCAGTGCATTGAGTCAGAAGTTGTTAGATTCTTTTGTCGATTTGACTTGTGAAGAGACGTCTGAGTTCCCACTAACTAACAGGCTGGCAATTTTGAAAGCAGCCTGTGTATGTCATTCAAACGAGTCGTCGGTTAAAAAAAAAGTAAATTTTATTTTTCATCTTTCAGTTTGTCTTTCGCTTTATTTGGATCTTAAAGAGTTTAATTCGGTTGTTACGTTGACATTGAAAATTTATTATGAGACGGTTATATTACTTTATCTGAAAAATTATTATTTATATTAAATTATTAATTTATTTTATTTAATAATATTATTATTATTTTATAAATATAAAAAATAAATCCATCGCAAAATATAAAGAACATAAATTAATAATTTAATGTGATATCATCATTATATTTAATAATTTTTCATTAGCAAAATGATTTAATTGAATTAAGATTGTAATGTCATAAATTCAATTAAAACGAATTAAATTGTAAAGATTCGAATAAGGTGAGAGATAACTTGAAAAATGAAAAATAAAATTTATCAATTTTTTTTTTTTACTTTGTTCCAATAATTATCCAATTAATTACAACCGAGGAATGAAAGAAGAAAATAACAAGGATGCATAGGTGAGAGGATTGTTCGGTTATAATCGCAAAACCGAACCCAATAAAAAATCCAAAATTTTTACTAGTTTGGTTTGCCAATTTTTATCGATTTTTTTTTTTTTTTCATAAATAGTAATTTCAGTTAACCGAAAAATCAATATTTTACTTTTTAAATAAATAATTATTATTTTGATTAGGAAAATATATAAAGAACTTCAACCTAAAACCTAATTCATCTCTCTTCTCATTTTAGTTTTCCTATTTCTAGAGCGTCAGTCGAAGAGCCCCCAACCCTTGTGCCTTCACTCCATCTCCCCGATCTCCTCGCCGTCGATTCCCGCTGTATCACGCTGGCTGCCGTGTTCTAGTGGTGTCTCCATTCTTAAAGCTCCATAATCGACACCCTTCAGGCTTTCATCTTCCTGCTTTAACTCCCTCCGCATTGCAAAACACAGTGAGCCAATTCCTGACTATAGCATGGGCCCTCCGGGGTTTGAAACTGAATCAGCTAATGCAATTGCAAGTTCAAAAGTGAATAAACGTGAGCAGCAAAGTGAAAGAAAATATATGAATGTCTCCCCTAAGCTGCCTCTAAGTCTAAGCCTCCTAGAAAGCAGATGAAGCCAAGGTCTGAAGTATGGCATCACTTTGTCAAAACTAAGAATGAAAAAGGTAATGTAAAAGGTAAATGTATCAAAATCCAATGGCATATACGCACTAAAGACTCAAATGAATTCATGTGACAAATTCCCTCATCACATAGATCTTAGTCAATCAAAACTTTTGGTATAATCATCCATTGAAAGGGGTAATGAAAGTGGTATTGGCACTTGAAAATTTAATCAAGAGGCTATTGGAAAGGCTTTGATATTTATGATCATTGTTGATGAGTTGCTATTCAAATTTTTTGATGGGGGGAAGGCTTTAAGCATTTGATGCGTACTACATGTCCTAAGTTTCATATATCATCTAAATGGACGATTGGTAAAAATGTTTATCAATTTTATGTAGATGAGATGTTGAAATTTAAGCATTTTTTTAAAAACTCATCTTATAGAATTTGTCTTACCATTGACACTTGGACTTCATTGCAAAGAATCAACTGCATGGTTCTTAGTACCCATTTTATAGATAATGAGTGAAAATTTAATAAAAGGACCTTGAAATTTTGACCAATTGTAAGTCATAGAGGTGAGTTCACTGGCAAAACAGTAGAGAAATGCTTACTTGATTGGGGGATTGATAGGGTATTTACTTTTACGGTTGATAATGCATCCTCAAATGAAAAAGTAGTGGATTACTTGAAGCGGGGATTAAATTGTTGGAAAACTAGTATTGTATATGGCAAATATTTTCATATAAGGTGTATTGCCTATATTATCATTCTAGTTATGGCTGATGGACTAAGTGAAAATAGTGATTCAGTTGATCGTAAAAGGGTAGTGAGATATGTGAGGCAATCTCCAACTAAGTTGCAACAATTTAAAAAATGTGTTGAGTATGAAAAGATAGAAAGCAAAGCTAGGTTGTGTTTAGATGTTTGCACTAGGTGGAATTCCACGTATTTGATGTTGAATACGGTTGAAAAATATGAGGTTGCCTTTGATGTGTTTCGGTACTTAGAGAATGAGCTTATGGTGGATGAGCTTACCAAACATGGGAAAAGGGATGCCTACTCTGACTGATTAACAAAAATATGAGGAGGTTAGTGAGGTTTTTACATCATTTTTATGAGTTAACTCTAAGGGTTTCGTGATCTTTTTATGTCACATCCAACATTTCTTTAGTGAGATTGATTGTCGTTTGCAATACTGGTCAAACACAAATGATTTTGAGTTGAACATGATGGTTGATAAAATGAAGAAAAAGTATGACAAGTATCAAGAAAACATTGAAAAGACGAACATGCTCATTTATGATGTAGTTGTCCTTAACCCTCGACACAAATTTAGTTCATTGTTCTTGTGTTCTAAAATCTAAAGTGTTTGGTTCTTTTGTTCTCTATTCTGACGTACGGACTTATCATTTACTGACTTACTGACATGATGTTTGCTGTTTATCTCTACTTATGTTTGAATTTAGTCCGGATTCCATGATACTTGTGGAGTTTTGATGTTTGCTGTTTATATCTACTTATGTTTAAATTTAGTCTTGATTCCATAATACTCATATGGAGTTTACAGGACTGTTGAAGGTGTCAAAATTTGATAGTAAAAGTATTTTTTTTACCATGCTACTTGTTATTTTATTTCCAAGTTACTTGTTACCATCTGGTGATTCTGGTTCATGCATGCAAGTCAGCAGGTGCTGTTAGAAGACAATTGAGGGTAGTGGAGTGGGATAGGATACATTTAAACTCCTTTCAAGTACTGGATGTCAACTTGCCACTTGCCAGCACCTACATTTCAAATTCAAGTGCAGGATGCCTTCTGTTTTGTTCATTGATGCCAATTTCTTTGCTTTGTTCAGTTATTTGTAATTCTATTTTGTTTCTCTGAGAAATGTTTTCTATAAGACTTGTTAGTTTGTTGCAAATATAGGTGTTTTAAACAGACCATTGAACACAGTTACACAAGCCAACACCTATTGCAAGCTTTCAGCTAATTTTTAATCAAAAAACTAATGAATTTTTGTTAAGCAAACCATTTGAACACGTGTTAATTTTGCTCAAAACCGAACCGATTTTAATTTGGTTAGTTCGTGAAAAACCAAAATTTATTTTGGTAAATTCAGTTTTTCAAAAATTAAAAATTTAGTTTTCAGTTAATAAAACCAAACCGAATCGAAAAACCAAATGCCCATCCTTAACATACATGTTTGAAACGTTACCGTCTTGGCAATGGTAGGTGGTGTTAGTTGTTTATAATTAGGGGTGAGCATGGGTCGGTTTGGGTCGGGTTTGCTTAAAAATTCAACCCAGCCCATTTATACCAGGTTAAAAAAATCTCAACCCAACTCATCCAACCTCAACTCAACTCAACCCATTCTAATCGGTTTTGGTCAGTTTGGATCACTGAGTTGATATATTTTTTTAACTAAATAATTAAACCACACATATTACATAACAAAAAAAGTATTTTATTAAATCCAAAACTAAACTCATTCATATTACAAGTAAAACATATGTACCTGACAGCACAAATAATATTTGATAATATGAAAAACAGAACAATTGTCTCATGGACTACAATGGTTGTAGACTATGTTAAATTTGTTTTTTTTTTTATACTACTAAGAAGTTTTTTGATGATATGCAAGATAAAGATGTTGTGCCATGAAATGCCATAATTGAAGGCTACGTTCAAGTCATGTTTGGTAAGGATGCTTTGGTATTGTTTCATGAAATGCAAATGAGTAATATAAAGCCTGATGAAGTAACCATGGTCAATTATTTATCTGCATGCTCACAACTTGGAGTCCTTGATGTTGGAATATGGATTCATTATTATATTGAAAAACACAATCTTCATCTGAATGTTGCGCTGGGAACTGCTAAATTTACATGAATTTAACTTACTTTAGAAGATTGTTCAATTACGGATGAAATCTGGATTTCTTGACAGTTGCTAATAATATATTTTAGTAACTTAGCATTTGTTAGTCATGCTAATGGTTTTTTCACTAATTAGTCTAATTTTTAGACTATGCTTTAATGCACTTGGAAGCGACGTAGAAACTCTTAAAATGTCACAGAGAGGCAAATTGAATGGCTCAATAATATCTGCATGAAAGGTTTCTAGCAAGTTGGTATTACTAAGCTTTATCATGCATTCAGCATTTCTTCCATCAACATTATGGTACATCTTTTTAGAATATAAACTTATCTGCATACATTGATCCTGACTGGAATCTTGCATGTTAGAGTATTAATTTCTGTGTTTATTTTATAGTTACAATAGTACATGAAATCAAAATTTTGTTAGCATAAGTTAACTGTGCATCAATTTATTTTGATTGAAGTTATGCTTAACAATAATTATGAAAACTATTTCATAACTCGAAATCAGTATTTGTTTCTACTGTAAATATTTGAAACTAAAATATGGGTAATTGAAAAATATGAAACTTGTTTGGACATTGGAGTATCTGCCACATATAATTTTACACACTAGTAGTAATTAGAATTGATATTTTATGATTATATATTTTACAATTATACTATAATTATTTATACACTATTTTATATTCAATAAATATAAAATATATAATTATATAATTAACCGGGTTACCGGTTTGGATCGGGTTGAAAATTTTGAACTCATGACTCAACTCAACCCAACCCAATTTTTAAAAAAACTCAACTCAATCCAACCCATTATATCAATTTAAATCGAGTTCGCGAGTCAACTGGGTTTCATGCTCATCCTGTTTACAATATCATCAAACAATTGCGACAAAATTACGAGGAAACCGAAAAGGCAAAAAAGAAAACAGAAAGCGGGCAACGGGGTCCGAGTCAACTCGGTCTACCCGACTGGTCTTTTTTAATATCCATTTCTGTTTCTGATAGATTCTCGATTTCTGGGTTATTCTACGACTCGATCTGTTGTCGTTTTCCACCTGATTTGTAAGTTCAATATTATTTATTTTCTTTTGCTTTTCTATCTAGTGATTGCTTCTGGCCTGTTAATCGACGATCCGAATGAAATCTATTTATATTTTCGATGCCTTTTCGTTTTGCGTAAATGTCTGATGAATATTTGTTTGAATTTTGTGTATTTAACGATTGCGATTCTGGGGTCTTCTGTTTATACATACATATGTTAGTATGTATGTGTACGTATCTGCATTTTTGTATGTATATTGTGAAGGCTTTCGGACATATGAGCTTAACTCAGAATATTTGACTGACTTTTGGCAATTGTTGAGATTTGAATTTTGACTTCTGTTTGTGTGAGTTGATCAAGAGTATGCTATTGTTGTAAATGCTAAATACTAGACTTGGTCATGCTTTTTAAGTAGAGGCATTGACATATGCTCCATATAGACTGTTGCTATTATATCTATGAATCTTTCTGCTAAATACATGCATGTATGTAGTAGTATGTATATTCACACACAAACACAGAGACGGGCAAAAATTCTTTAGTAATGCTTTAGGAAGATAGAATTTGAGGAGAATGAACTTGGGAGTGGCACCAACGATAAGATGATGACAGGTCCGATGGTAATTGGTATGGTTGGTTCTTGATTAATGATTAAAACTAAGGATGGTTTGTTAGTGTTCAATAAAAACCATTGGTAGCATTAGCAATGAATGATGTCACTTTGAAAGTTTCAATGGGTGTTTTGGTTTGCAGGAGCGGAATGATCTGGTGGCCATTGTATTAATACTCGCAAAGTAATTGTGTGAGTGCCATCAAATTGGTAATTCTAGGGCCTATTTGAGCTTGGATTAAGTCATTGAAACCAGTCATCTGAGGGAAGTTTGCTAGTTGTATTTCGTTTTGATCGCACGTGAATAAACTCTTTGTTGGTTTAAAAAGTTTTGAATGATCAAGGGCACTGATAATGTATTTGGGTTGTCTACATGTGCCATTTTAAATTACCACTCTTGGACTGCACAATTGTATTTGACTTTGACTGTTAATATGCATTTCATTACCTAATATTTGCCTCAATTAGCTTTTTAAGTGTATGCTTATGAACTTTTGCAGGGTTCGAACGCTGTTTTGCTGGTCTTTTTTTTATCCCAGCGCACCTGCATATTGGTGACTATAGCTAAGCTCTTGTGTACTATTACACAATGAGTTTTGTTTTCCGAGGGAATAGAGCAGATTTAGAAAATGGTATTTCAGGATTTATTCCTGAAAGGCGTGGTATGGTAAGTTAGTAGTATTTGATACATTTGGTTCTTGTGCTGTTATATGAGAGATGATATATGATGGTTTCATCAGAAGTTACTAATATTTATGTTTTGTTATTAATTCGGCTGTCCATCAGCGTGTTCATGTAGCACGGCCTGTTAATTCCAACTCTCTTGTTTTTCTTGTTACAGGTAATAAAGTTCGTATTTATATATCATCAGTTTTATCCGTGATTTTTTTTTTTTTTGCTGTTCTATAATTGTATTTTCTGATTTATGCATTATCTGTTTGATGCTATAGTTCTTTTGCTGTTCATGATACTGAACTCACACCAGATGTCACCTAACTTTCTGGTATTTTCTTACACTTAGCGTGTAAATTTACTGTATTAGCTTAGTGGTTGACATTGCTGAAGTTTAAATGTTTTCAATAGAAACATAACGAGCGCTCATGCTGAAATTTGTAGCTCTGGCTTGTGCTTGGGGTCTTTTTAATGGCCACAAGCCTAAGGATGTATGCAACTTGTCAACAACTTCAAGCTCAGGCTCAAGCGCATGCTGTGGCAGCCAGTGGCCTTCTTGGTCATACTGAACTGCGGTTGCATATGCCACCATCCATTGCACCTGAAACAAGAGGACGTATACAAGGGCTCAGACTCCAGCTTGCTCTTCTTGACAGGGAATTTGATGACCTAGGTGTGGTATTATAGTAAGATTTTGGGCTGATCATGAATTTCAAAGATTGATATGATATGAATTTCAGTTGTGAATTCGTCAACCCTTTTCAATCTTTGGATGTTAGTTTAATTTGATGTATTTGAAAAATGTTGTACATAAAGAGGAGTTGTTTATGTGCAGATTATGAAAATTTGAGGGCACTTGATTCTGATAATGTTCCCACAACTGCTTCAATGAGTGAAGAAGAGATTAATGCCCTTCCAGTTCATAAGTACAAGGTCTCTGGTTCTCAGAGGTAAGTGTAATACTTTATACTTAGGTCCATCCGCTCCAACAGTTCTGTATGTAATTGAAACAAATGACCAACTTAGGCATGCCTTGTGGAAATTTATTGTCCTTTGAATTATTTCCTTTATATGGCATGCACCTGTGCTTTTGTGAGTAGAAGCATTCACAAATATGGAACTTTCCATTTAGCTGTTCCAATCATCAAGCAAGCATTAGCCAGTAAAGCCTCACATCCAACTATTTTGGTTTTGGTCTTTTTGTGCCCATTCTTCTAATCAACTATACTTGGTCATCCTTATCTAATTTTCTAGTAATGGTTTTCTGAGCATTAATTATCCTTCTTTTTCTTAAGTTACAGAAGCTTAGTTTAAAATTTTCACTATCTAAAACTTTTTCCCCCTTTTGCACAATACTGCACTGCAAGTAGCATTTTCAGCGCCTTTTGTGAAAATTTTTAACTGGTTCATTATAATAATTCTGGGATGATGGCAGGGAAATTTGGGGAAATCATAGTAAGTACTGTTTGATTGATGCCTGAACGATGAGAGAGGTCTGATCCGAAGAGGGCAATGATTGTGGGTGCCAGCTAGTTTAAGTCATTTGTCATCGCACATGAAACCTAGAATTGAATCCCGCTCACACCAGAGATTGGGGGGTAAGGGAAGAGAGGGGGTATTTTCTCCTGTGTAGCCCATAGCCCCAGTGGGCCTCCAATGAACCAGAAAAAGAAGAGGGCAATGATTCCTCAAGCTCCTTTTGTTTGGAAATTTAACTCTCTAACTTCTTTATTTCAGTCAAAATTATTCACTTCTCTTTCTTTATTCATCATCAGCACACTTCTTTTCTCCCTTGCAAGTATATTTAATTCGCTCTCTATTAAATTTAGCTTGTGTGAATCACATTAGTTATGAAATTTTTGTGTTTATAAGAATTGAAACCCATTAAATGTAGCATTCTTTAAACATATTTTCTTTTCTGGAAAAAAAAAAATCAATTTTTAGATTCAGAGAAGCAGAAGTGGATGGAAATTAGTTGTGAAGTTAAAAAATTGGGCTAGAAAGAGTCTTTTAGTTGTTGATTCGAAGAATGAAAAATGGGGATGGTGAGAGAAAGT
Organism: Bretschneidera sinensis; assembly: GCA_023935145.1. Taxonomy (NCBI): domain Eukaryota; kingdom Viridiplantae; phylum Streptophyta; class Magnoliopsida; order Brassicales; family Akaniaceae; genus Bretschneidera; species Bretschneidera sinensis. The sequence goes on from CM043703.1 coordinate 22,581,159, forward strand.
GTGAAGGGATGGGTACAGTGAGAGAACTATGCAGGAGTAAAACCTATTACAGTTGTCGTGTAGGAACAAATTCAACTTGTCTTGATTGTGAAAATTTTGGTTTCCTTATCTTGTTTAAGAACTAGAAAACAAGTTGTGGTAGCTAGGTTTTGTCGGCAAGAACTTAAGTCTCTCATATGTAAGAAGAGAAATGGTCAGTTTTGACATTTTTCTATTTCAAGTTCTTAAATGGTCACCTCTTCTCTAAAAAGGAAAAAAGGGGTATACATGTGTCCACTAATCCTGGTGACTGTTGCTCTGTGATGCTCCTTTTGTTGACCAGAAGTTTATTTGTTGACAGTGGTGGCTCATCAATGCTGCAGGCCTCAACTTCAGCCACAGCTGAGGTATTAGCGACTTTTTGTCCTTTACAAATAAGCAATAATTTTTTTATTTAATTGATGAATTATTATATGTAATTTGGGTCAGCACATATGAATGCATTTCATAATTATCAGATTCTTTAAATATTAATTTATTTGGTTAAATACTTAAGCCACACATTTAATGCTATTTATCCATTATGTGCTTTATTTTCTTGAAGAATTATATTATTGTTCTATGCTCTCAATCCTTTGCTTTCCTGATTCTAATCGGGTTCTCTGAAATGTTGGAGATGATGTGATCCTGCATTTTAATGGATGAAGTTTCATATTGGTTTTGTTTGATAAGATTATCCATCTTATCCCTATGTCCTGTTGACTAAGAAACTATCTACTATATGGAAGACAACTGCAGATATTTTTACTTTTTATTATTAGAGTTTGGAGAAACAAATTCTTTGGTTGATTCCCCCCCCCCCCCCCCCCCCACAAAGAGAATTCCCTGTTTGGAATAGTAGCAGATTTGGTTTTGATTAGATCAAATCATTTAATCCAATTCTTTTGCAGCACCACTTAGGCTACCTTTTCTAGCTGTAAATGAACTTCGTATGAGTTCTGTTACATGTGACAGTGGTAATTCATCTTTGGTTTGTCTTTGAGATGATGTGATATGTTTGGTTTTGTTTTTGAGAATTCTTATCTGTTACACGAGTTTATAGTCAGAAGGTGACTAGCAAATGATAACAGCTTGCTGTAATAAAACCTGCAACCTAGTGAAGGAAAGTTTAAGAACAAGTAAAAGATGCAGAAAGAAGAAACACACCATCCCATGAATGCCCGAAAGAATTTTTTTTTTTTTTTATATATATATATATATTAAAGTTGGCTAATTGATCTGCAAACTACAAGTGTTGTGATTCATTTTGACATTATATTTTCTCAATCTGGAATATGGTTTGTGTTTGAGATGGTCATGTCTTTTCTTGGCTCTGCCAAATAACCCTAAGATCTATAGAGGAATGTCTTACTAATTGTATCATTTTTATATCCCTGTGGTTTATTGGGCTGAATGACGCTTTTATATCATCACCAAAAATCCAAAATACAGATCAGAAGGGAAGGAGTGATGTTACAAATTTTTGTGGTTCTGGGATATAGCTAGTGTTGATGGTTGTTTTTCATTTAGGTTTTCATAGACTCGGAGGCAGAAAAAGCATTTCTCTCTCTATCCTGTGAAATTCTGATTCCTTTTGAACTTAATTGCCTTTTATTACTACGATGAAGCAGTTTTTATTTTCTGTTTTTTTAAAAGAAAAGAAGCTTATTTTCTTCAGCAGAAGAAGCAAGATTCTACCAATGCAGTTGGGAGTCTGAAGGGCTCAGAAGATGAATTGACTTGTAGCGTTTGTTTGGAGCAAGTTAATGTGGGAGAACTTGTCCGTAGCTTACCTTGCTTGCATCAGGTTTGCTCTCTTCTTGAGTTTAAAGAGCATTTTGCTTACAAAAATAAAACATTAAACATGTCTCAACTTGCACTTTAAGCCTGTCAATTGTATACCAAGTTTAACTCAAGTCTGAATTGGAAGCTATGATATCTTTTTGAGCCTTCTATTGCTTTTCACCCATTGAATCTCTGAATCCCGTTTATATATATTAGTTATGATATATTAACTAATAGATACAAATTAATGTGGAACCTTGATCAAAATATTAGAGAATTTAATTTAATCATTCATACATCTGTATACATTTATGCAGTGCTTCCTTAGATCTTTCTGAATTTGTAATAGAACTATTAAGACTTTGTTTGTCCAAACTTGAATTTATCCAACGTTCAGAGAAAAAATTATATGAGAAATTTATTTGGAATCCACTTTCTGGATGAGCTTCATTTGAAACTACAATGAATTGTATTTGGCAAAGGAGGGAGGGAGTAGTGAACCTGGTTGGATTTATCAAATCAAAGAAGGATCACAGGCGAGGTGGGAAGACATTTTAGAAGTGTAATATTGTGGCCATATGTAACTTATTTTATTTCTCTTTTTAAGCCACAACTTATGCGATTTCATGATTTCATATTTGCAGTATCATGCTAATTGCATTGACCCGTGGCTGAGGCAACATGGAACATGCCCTGTTTGTAAATTCAAAGCTGGATCAGGGTGGCATGAAACGGAGCAAGGTGGCATGGATGCTTCCCACATGATTTAAGTAATTGCAAGAACCTATACATCAATTTATTAATCTAATGAATTTACCTACATATATGAGACCGAGGAGGCGAGGATCGAAGTCCAATTAAGTTATTGCGAGTGTGGTGCTAATTATTCTGATGTAACCATCAAAGAACGGACGGCCGAATTCTTTGTAATCAATCATCTCACTAGTGCAATTGAACTCGACATTGTAACAAAAGTTAAATCTATTATGCTATCATTTGATCACTGGGGTGGAGCAAGTAATTAACCACAATGATCCTTCCTATTAAACAACTGAGAATATCTATCTTGCAATTTCTTTCCATCGTTTCCTGCTCCAGGTGACTTAGAAGAGTTGAATTTCCATGCATGCTGTAGGCACTTTTAGGTGTTTTTGAGTAATAGAGAGTGCAATCTCCACCCTATTTTCAAAATAAATAAATAATCCCGACTCACATTCAAGTTCCCATAGCGTTGATGCAGCCATCTTCAGCCTTTTATTTTCAGTCCTACAGCCATTTACCAGTTTGTTATCCACTACCTAAGAACGATTTCTCCACAATCCTGTGGGAAGTTCTCAATTTTGTCCAGATCCACAATACAAAAGGAGGGACCCTCTTTGAAGTTGAACATCAATATCTCCGTATTTCAGATAGTAGCACCTCAAGCACAAGCATGGTAACAACTAACAACTAATTTTAACACTCAAAATAGCAGCAAATGCGTCACAAAATAAACCATTGACAGATCCGAGAAATACTACTCGATGCTGAATTCTAGTAGGTATAATAGATATCACTGTTGTTTCTAATCATATAAAGCTCGATTAGTTTCATGTATCCATCCAAATCATCATATGGCACTATTTTGCTTTGCCTTTTCCCTTTCCTTGAACTTTCTTGGACCCTAACTTGGCTTGAATACGAGCAGCAGCAGCAGCTTTGGCTTCCTCTCTTTTCTTCTTTTCTTCCTCCTTGGCAGCAGCAGCAAGCTCCCTCTGCTTTTTCAGCTCTCTGATTTTAAGTTTTATCAGAGGCATAAGCATTGTGTTCAACAAGGGGAAAAGGTTATGAATTAATATGTACATGTCAAAGGAATAGAAACACATGAATGAGAAGTATGACTTACTCTAGCCTAGCTCTCTCCTCTGAGACACTACTCAGACTGGAACCCTTTCGTGGCCTGCAGGACAGTAGCTCAATCTCGAAAATAAGGGTTGCACTGCATCAAATATACAACATTATTAGTGCATAATTTCTTAGGGAATTGGAGTGATCTAAATCATCAACTTTTGGCCATAAAAGATAAACAATTGACCAAGGAAAAAGACCAATACTTTCAAAAGCCAGTTATAATAGCCATAAATCAATGATTAATGTAAAGTTGGCAGCTTGTTTCAAGGTGTTGATACTAATCCTCATGAAATCTTAAGCAGAAAATCTTTAGATATTCTCCCTCCCTTTCTTCTGAGAAGTTCTATCCCCGATTTAGAAATTCTGTTGGTTCATTTGTTAAAATTTATTCTACATCAATACCAGGTCAGTTTTGTAGTGGATCACCAATCTAAGGAGCACCAAGAATACATCATCTCAATCATAGAAATGCAACAGTCTCTGGCTACATCTATATCAGCAATAATAAGATGTTCTAGATATACTGCTCTTGTCTCAGTCGAAGGTCCTCTATTTGTAATAAATACCTATAAACTTTAAGCATACATGATACATTTAAATGAAAATATTGAAAGATGACTATAAAAACGTACTCTGGTGGGATATCTGGTGGAGAGCCTGGACTGCCATAGGCATATTCTGGCTTGCAAGTGATTTTTGCAACCTCCCCAACCTGACCGAACAAACAGACAAAAAATGCAATGGGAACTTAAAATCATTCAAAAAATTGTTAGCAAATCATATCCTGACCTTCATGGTTCTCAATGCAGTGTCCCAGGCCGCAATTACTGTGCCCTTTCCTAGCTCAAACGAGAATATAATATTATCTTCATGTGTAGTATCAAAAACTTCACCGGTTTCGGCAAGAGTACCTTCATAATGAACTGCTCCACACAAACAAGCATATTGTTATAATCATGGATCTGTGAGAAAAGCTAATAGGTATTAATGGAATCTTAGTACTTTGTTAATCGACCGATATGGATAAAAAGAAACAACTATCCCATTAGTTTAAAAAATGTCTCTTGCCACATCGGCGAACAAGAGGATCCAGATCTAGTACATCAGGGACAATAAAGCTTTCATCTTCGGTTACCTTCTCCCCCTCCCACACCATTTTCTTTTTTGCGAAGTAAAAAAGGCAGTGTTATAAAATTTCCTTCTCCGCCTGAAAGGCTTACATAAGGAAAATGTATGCAATTTAATCAAGGCACATAGAGAAATAGAAAAGACAAAAATAATCGAAAAAGCAAAAAAGGGAAATAATTCAAGCCAACAGATTGACCAATATCAATTTTGCCACGAAAGTTGGCATAACCAATAATCTCCCTTTACCACTCATGTTCACAAAGTTAAATGTCAGCTACAGCCTACAAGTTCATACCATCAACAACAGGAAGGTCCTCTGAAGGAGAAATGGCATCAGCTTTGGCTCGCCTTAAAATTGTCTTGACGACACCTCCATCACTAGTCAAATCAATTGCATCACCCATGACTCGTAAACCTTCCACTAGCCTGGTTGGCCAAAAGAAACATCAGAGGAGACAAAAGCTACATTTGAAACCATGCCTAGGGAACATTGCTTCAGTAAATTGAGTCGAAAAAACATCAAGCAGTGACCTCAGGCGTTTGTTAAGATGTGCATGGCACTAGGCATGATTACGTAACAACAATAACATATTTGGACCAAGAAATTATGTAGACCTAAGAAATTTTCAAAATTTTATTCTTGCCAAACTGCAAATGGAATCATAAATGAAAAGAATTTTTTCTTAAAAAGAAACTAATAATTTACATTAATAAATAACGCAAATAAGTAGTAGCCAAGATAGACCAATAATTAGTACCCAACATAGAACTTTTAATTCAAACATTTTCATGATTCTTCTTTTGCTAACCCAACCCATAAAAGTTGATTAGACTGGAAGGTGACCAATTAATTAGTAGTCTAGATCAACAAATATCAACTTTATTGGGCATAAAACTTTTAAACCCTAACCAATTAGATTTGTTTTAAAAACGAACATACACTACACTTACTTTCATTCATTTGGGCATTTCTTTACCCCTTTAGTTCTTTAAATCTGTTCATTTTTTCTATTAACTTCACAATTTCAGTGAACACCAAAATGTGATTTGTGAGGTCCATTTCTTGTTAGAAGAAAGGCACCTTCCTCTCTTTTCATGGTAATTATCATCTCACAAACGCAAAAATCAACAAACAAATGGTTAATCGTAAAATTTTATACAGTAATTAAGTTGATAAATAAAATATTTTCTATTTGTCTTTTTTAATGGCTGCAATATTTTACTACTTTTAAGCTCAATCATAAACTCATTACAAACCGAACACTGATAAAACCCTAGAATTTTAAGCAGCTTGAAAAGAATCGTTATTTCAAAATAATCATTTTCAAATTACTAACTCTACATGATTTTGAATTCATACTCTAAAAGGAATTTAAAAAAACAAAACAATTTTTGTGTGCATCTATTAGGTAAACACTAAATATAGCTTATGAACGGACCTGATTCAACTGGAGTAAAAAGGATCCGAAACGAGACGGAGAAATCGGGTTGAATCCGGGACAAAATATATCGGGAAAATGGCCGTGGATCAAGGTGGCCATAGGCGTATAAATGAGTCCCTTGCTCTGTTAGATAGTACTTGTAGGTGGAACGATGCAAAAAACAGGCTTACGCGCGTAGGTAGCGCGTGAAAAATATAATGCCGTTGCGGGTATATAGATCAAGTGGACAGGTGGCCCAACCTTTGGGCTTTCTTTTGGCCCAACCTTTGGGCTTCCTTTTGGCCCAAATCTGTCACATGAACATATTAGAAATGGTGGATATATTTTGGGTCTTCATTACCCAAAGAAAGAGATTATACTATAAATTTGGTCTCTTTTTCTCCATCTATTACTTATTTATTAGCTCTAATGCGCGCTTACAAAATTTGTTGGAATCCTTCATTTAAGTTAAAATGAAAAGGAAAAATTGTTTTCAGATTTGTTATAGCTGTAGCTATCATTGATTTTGAAGAAAAGGGTTAGAATTATGAAAAGCAGGGGGTGCTGGACGGGGCGTGCCTATGTAGATGGAATAGTGAGGATGCTTGCATTACTGGATTTATGAATTAGGATGAAGCAGAAAAAGGGCAACAAAAAAAAATAACTGAAAATTGATAGGATTCGTAGCTTTATGATGTAGGGGAAAATTTATCGTCCAATAGCATCAATGCACATGGCAAATGATAAGGACAGAGAAGTCATCTAAAGTTCACACAACTAAATGGTGACACTTCGCAAACGACACGAGTAAATTTCATATCACCACGGAGTCGTTATACCTAGCTATCCTCCCACGCACCCATGCACGATTACTCATATGCGATATTCTAGGGATTGCATCGTTTCCTTCTGCAAAACAAATGATTATAAATAACCAATTGATTCTTTCACAACCTTCTCATTTCATTCCTCATACACCATCACAACACTCTCTACTCTCCTCTTTTCTTCTCAGAAATCTAAAGCTAATTAAGGCATCAGAGAGTCTCCGAATGCACCACCCTTTCTCCCTCCGATAACTTTTTAGATTATATTCACTTGTTTATTGTGTATAGATCCAGCATTCAAACTTCCTTACCCAACAGCAGATTTTCGACAGTAACACCTTAATTTATATCGGTAATCCCATCTTAAAAACCGGTAGATGATTTTTGGAGAAAAAATTGTCAATACAATAATATAGCTTCCAAGTAAATTCTATCACCAAATAATGAGTCATGAACTTAAGATAATTCATGATAAAGTTTCAATGTGTTAGAGATTCTAATTAAATAAACAAGTTTTTTTTTTTTTGCAATACTTATCTTTTGTGAAAACAAAGCACAATATTGAATGTAAAATAAGGGTTTTATTGACTTTCATCTTATTTTTACTTTGTAAATATTTTTCGATTTTTCTTTCAATAAAATTTTCTTAAAAAATATTCAATATACCATAATATATCGACAATTGAATAAGACAAATTATTTACAGTGTATTTGTTGTTAGGAGTTTTCAAAATCAACAGCTATTAACTTAATGATTATTACCTTAAGTTATAAATATTTTGACACATTAAAGTTTTTGAATCGAATTTTCAAGTCAACTATTTCTTTATGGATAAGGAGAGTTACTATCATAAATATATCGAGAGGATACAGGTAGATTATATCATAAATATATCGAGAGGATACAGGTAGATTAGATCATAATTTATTCAAAATAAATCATTGTTGTACTAAAAAAATATTTATAATAATATCTTTAACTTATCTCACTTTGATATTACCTATATTAGTTGTCACAAAAAAAATCAAACTTAAAAGTAGTCTCTATGTAATGATATCACTCAACATCTAGTAGAGACGTCTGATTTCAACGTTTAATAATTTAAATTTACAAAGAAGAAAAGCTATGATTAAATGCTCTTAAATTCACTTGTTTTCTATAATGTTTTTATAATGAAGAAAAGGAATATTGGATACATGTTAGGGTTGGAATTGAGTCAAGATTTTATCGAGCTATTCGAGCTTGAGCTCAGTCAAAACTTGGCTCGATCGAGCTTGAGCTAAGCTCGATTCTGAAAATTAGGTTCAAATAGCTTTTCAAGCTGAGATCGAATACCTTAAGGTTTGACTCGAAAGGCTCTCGAACAATTTGATTCGAAAGGCTCTCGACTAATTCGATAAAGTATTATCGAGCTCAAGTTGAGCCGAATTTAAGCTCGAACCAATATTTATTTAATATTTTTATTTATTAAAATTATAGTTCAGGTTCGAGCTCGAGCTCTAATGAGCAATCCAAGGATCAGGCGAATAAGCTCGTTTGTTATCCAGCCCGAACTTGAGCTCAATTTTCGAGCTCGAGTCTATTCATTTAAATTCGAGCCGAACTCGAATATCTTAGTATTCATGCTCGATTAAGCTCGAGTTCACCCCTAAATGTTGTTTAGCTTTGATTGTTAAATATACTTTATTCTCTAATTTTTCTAGTGATAGAACTTTCAAAGTGGAAGAACATTTTTTTCCTCGTCGAAGTGAAAAGTATAATTTAATTTAAATAGATAAAAAAAATACCCTAAATTTAAGCTTATCAATCTATATTTTTAATTAATTTAATAAATTTAATTGTAAATTAATTAATTGTTTGAGGAAAAAAATTGTTCATATAGGTAATATTTTTATCTTCAATAAATAACTTGCTTATATAAGGTAAAAATAAATCTTAATTATTTGAGAAAAAAATTAATTGATTAATTACATGATAATTTATTTTTTTATAAAAAAAACTTACTTATATAAAGTCGTGGATTTTTTATCAAACAATTACTTATAAAGAAGCTTAATTTTAATAGGAAAAGAAAAAATAATATTGAGTACAAATATTTTGTCTATTGAATATTTTAGACCTTATTGGTACTTTTGTAAACTTCGATAATTTGACTTGATATCGGTTCAATTTTTTTTATTCCGATAATACCAAATGATTAGTTTTTTATTTGATAAATTTGAAATACATTGATTTTTTTTATATGATAGTAATACCAAATTATATTTTGATATTATATCATATCACCAAAAATTTGAAGAAAAAAAAAAGTCTAATATTTTTTATAAATTACTTTATTTTTATGTAATTCAATGATCAAAGCTTTCAGTTCAATTACTGATTGGTTTTCACCTTTAAATTCGATTAAGAATGCTATCAAATCAAATCTCACAAAAACATAAATGATACAAGTCCAGAAAATCACCCCATGTATACATATCAAATTAATATTCTAACTAAATCTATATTGACATAAAGAAAAACTTAAATACATTCTCTTTATTCAAGGTAAGAATTCATTTGAGTTTACACTCTAACGTAATATATTTTCTTTCTGACGTGATAATATTATTTTTTTAAAGAAAAAAGTGATAAATAAACTTATAAATATGAGTAGAGTACAACCATAAGATTCTTATATATTAATTAACATGGATTTTTTAACTACAAATATATTGTTTATATGGAGATGAAAAAAGATATTTTTGTCTATCAAAAGTTTTACAACCTAATAAACTTGATGCAAATTATAATAGAACAATAGTAGATTATATCACTCACAATTATATTAGAACTACATTATTAATTTTATATAGTCCAATAATTATAGAATCAAAACTACATCGTTTAAATAAGGATATTTTTATCTATCAAAAAGTTTACACCTTATCCAAACTTATATATATTAAATTTATTTGCTCTAACGGACGAATACGAATTTTGTTGGAATCTTTCATTTTAGATTAAACGAGAAAAAATGTTTTCATATTTGAAAATTGAAAAGAAATTAAAAGTGAAAGAAATGTGTTTCTGATTGCTGATTTGCTGAAATTGTAATTGTGCTAGTACCAAAAGTGTTGTGAAGCTACTGACAATAAAAAAAAAAATCGCAGCTCTTTTGGTGCTCGAGCGCACCAGTGCCCAAGCCATGATCGAGCGCAGTCTGCGCTCGCACACAAGAAGAAGGCTGCGCTCAAGCACAAAAAGAGCTGCGATTGAGCGCACACGTACGGCAATGAACAGTAAAAACAGCAGAACCTATTTCGGAAATAAGGGTTGGAGCCCTATTTTGGAAATTAGGGTTTCCAAGTTTCCTTAGAACCCTATAAATATACTTGTAAAATACAGAAATAGTATCTTCCCTTTAGTTTAGTTTTTGTTCGGGGAGATTGGAGAAGGAAACTGTGGAGGAGAATTGACGACTCTTCTCTCGGGTTTCTTCTTTCCTTTATTTTTATTATGTGTACTTAAACTTTTAGTAAAGGCTTGGTTGAAGCCCTAGTTATATTTACTAAATAAATTCAGTATTGGCGCCTTTGCGATATTTACGTTGTGTTGCTTAACTTGATTAATACCCGTTTTTATTTAAATTCCTCATATGTGTGTGTCTGATCAACGTATGCATGTGGTATGGATTAGTTAGTTGAATCAATTTGGATGACCAAGTCCTGGGTTTAACATTAGTAACAAAAGATATCCACGCCGGATTCTTGGGTTAATCAACATGGGAAACCGGGAGTAGATACCATGCCCTAGGTCCCGTGTCGTTGTCGATTTCCATAGATCCTATGCTCTCTTAGGGAACAACTCAGTATACACCATACTGAATCTCTTGAGAGAGAAAAGAGTTAGAGTAGATATCATGCCTAACTCGTTGCTTAGGGAGATCAATAGCTTAAGGAGTAGATACCATGCTCTTAGGTTGACAAACATTAGGTATTCATTACATGAGTAAAGCATTGGCATACTGCTTTGTTGTGGTAGCATGATTAGTGGTGGATATCAAGTCTCTACGCCTTTATCTTTATTATTTCAAACTCAATATTTATTTATCTTGTTTTTATTTCATTATTTCGAAACTAATTCTAAATCGAACTTTATCAATCCCTGTAGAGATGATATTGCATTCGCACACTATGCTACTGTCGACCTTGTGCACTTGCAAGTAAAACAAGTACGATTATTTGCTTATTTATTTAGGTAGATAAACGCACAACAAGTTTTTGGTGTCGTTGCCGGGGATTGCGCTAAATTTATTTTTAGAATTATTTTCGCTAGTTTTATTTTATTTTATTTTATTCTGTTTTATTGTTTTATTTTTATCAAAAATCTAAAAAAACAAAAAAAAATCTAAGTTTTTGTTTTTTCATTCAGTTTTATTTTATTTCATTAAAACCTTAATTTATTTCTTCTTTTCTGTTCTGTTTTGTTTCAGGTACAACAGCAGAGTGATATGTGCACTGCGATCGAGTGCCTTTCTCAAGTACGATTGAGCGCATTGCTGCAATCGAGTGCACTCATTTATGTGATCGAGTGCACTCCTTTGTGCGATCGAGCGCATTTGAGGCAAAAGCTACCCGAGCAGCAGTGTCGAACTGCTGCACTGAAGCTGTTTTTACTAATTCATGCAAGGGCTTCATTCCAGACATCCAACTTTCTTTCCCCTCGATATAGAGCTTGAGTGGACCATTCGACAAAAGCTTAGAGACAACTCTAAAGAGGTAGAAAAAGGATTTGAGGAAGAAATATCAATGGCAGATCAGCTAGAAAACCAGCAACCACCTGTTTCTATGTTTTACAAGTCTATTTATAGGATTCTAAGGACACCTAGAAACCCTAATTTCCAAAACAGGGCTCTAACCCTTATTTCCAAAACAGGTTCTGCCGTTTTTACTGTTTACTGCCGTACATGTGCTCTTGAGCGTAGCCTTCTTCTTATGTGCGAGTGTAGATTGCACTCAATCCTGGCTTGGGCGCTGGTGCACTTGATCGCAACTCCTCTGCGCTCGATCGCACCAAGCAACTAACAGATTTTCCAGATTTGCTCTTTGAGCTCCAAAATTCTTCTTTTTCTCCAAGAACCTATAAAAACCCATAAAACACAGAAAGGAAGTAAAATAGCATAAAATAAGCATACTAAGGGCTTAACAAATGTAAATTAAATGGCTTAAATATGAATATTTGAGCACTTATCAAAGTGTTAAATTACTTTCATTAGCATCAATCTAGAAACACAAACAAAAAGGTTTTAGGTATTTACACCTAGGACTTGTTCAAGTAGCCATCAAACCTCTATATAGATTAGGTATTGATACACCTGTTATGATGATGCTTAGGGATGCGAGGCATCTGAACTTTTCAAATTCATTACTATCATTAATAGAATCGAATTTAGCCAAAGGACCAATGTATTTCAACTGTTATCCAAATTTTTTTATAGATCTTTATGATCCTAACTTAATTGATACTCTGACCCTAGATATTCAGTTAAAATGATTAGAGGTCAAAACAGGAACCAAAAACTTAACCTTAATATTTAAAGTTTATTACAAGGTCATGACAACTAAGATTAATCCCAAAGCTTTGCTTCAAACCAAACCAAGAGAAACCCTACTACTTGAAGCAAAAACTTTTGTAGCTCGAGGTTTCAACCCAAGAGGGGGGGTGAATTGGGTTTTTAAAAAACTTTTGCGGAATTTATACAAGTTTATAAAAACTGATAAGCAACAAATAATTGATACAAGTAGAAAGCTGTAAATAAAGAGTTTAAGGAAAGAGGATGCAAACACAGTTATAGTGGTTCGGCAATATCGGATTCGTTCCGACCCTACGTCCACTCTCTTCAAGGAACTCCTTGAAGTAATCCACTAAGAAAACTTAGTCGCACAACTTAGCCGGGTGTTGCACAAACCGTACACAAGCAATTTACAGGAATTGCTTAAACCGAAAAATCCCCTTCCTTTCGGAAGTTTCCCCTTCCTCTCGGAAGTAATCCCTTTACAAAGATGGTGTAAAGTAAAAGGTAGAGAGACAACAAATGAAAGCTTATTACAACAGAAATGTCTCTCTTTCAAAGTAAAGCTTGAAGAAATGGCTCAATAAGATTATTTCAAAGCTTTTTGTGTTTCAAGAGTATAAAAACTTGATTATATGAGATCAACTCTTTTTGAATATGTGCTGCTTGTTATTGAATGCTTTGCTGAGAGGGTTTATATAGCAATCAATTAATATGGCCGTTTTGGACTTTAATTTGAAAAAGATTTACTTTAAAACGTTCAGATTTGGAGTCCAACGGTCATATTTTTGAACTACCAGTCGACTGGGTCGAGATACCAGTCGACTGGGTTCACTTGAAAAATATACGTTTTCAGACCTTCTGGGTATCCAGTCGACTGGTATATATCATCCAGTCGACTGGGGACTTTCTGTCCATTGTGCCAGTCGACTGGGTTGATTCATCCAGTCGACTGGGAAATTACTGGTCAAAGTACCAGTCGACTGGGTTAATTCATCCAGTCGACTGGGTACCTTCTGACCCATATACCAGTCGACTGGTATATGTACCCAGTCGACTGGGTTGTCTTCCAACCCAGTTTTTCTTCTGTTTTTCATTAAAAACATTTTAAAATTAATGGTTTTAGAAAAACCATTTGTGTTTGAGCCATTAAACAAGCTAATACAATGTATGAGTGAGACTTACATTGGTTCTAAACCTTAAGACCTATACTAGATCTTCAGTCTTCACTTGATACTTGATTTGGTTCGAGTTTTTGCACTTTGTTCCTTGGTTGAATGTGTTTGATCCTTAATACAACTTAGTTTAAACATGTTAGTTAAATAACAGTTGTGTTTTGCCATCATTAAAATACGGGCGAGGGTCAACAATCTCCCCCTTTTTGATGATGACAAAACTAATAATGTAAAAACAGTTTTAAAAACTAAGTGTTAAGATTTTACAAAAATTTGGACAGAGTCTCCTCTGTTTTTCGAGAAAAACCACCCTGTAAACAAGCAAACACAGTTTATATTTCTTTCAACCAATCCAGAATTAAACTCAACCAATCAATAAACATTTTTACACAGATATGGAGCAATGCTCCCCCTAAATCTATGCATTGGTTGCATTTTTACTTAGATTTTCTCGTTACTTAGATTAGATTTTCTCGTTACTTAGATTTTCTCGTTTTTCTCATTTTTCTCCCCCGTTTTGACAACAGCAACCAAAGGGGGCAGAACAATTAACAAAGAAGCTATGAGACAAACAGATATTTAAAAACAGTTCTAACATATCACAAATAGCTTAAATAAATGCAAGAAATATGGCTTATAGTATTACATCATCATAGAAAAAGTCAATACAAGTAGAGTCTTATAGAGCCATAACTAAGAAAAACAAACATGAGATGTCCGTGCTAAGTGACAAATACTGGAAAAGTGCTAAGAACTGATTAAATGAATGAGACTCATGGTGCGGGAGAGTCCGAACTGTCACGAAGAAGTTCCCTAATCTCAGCTAGGGAACCCTCGGTGTGCTCTCGATGTAACTCGAAGTCATCCCGTAGGTGGTCTATGGAGGAGCTCAGCCTCTGATAATCGGACTGCATGGACTGAAAACCAGACTCCATCGTCATCTGAAGACTCGCGATAGCTCGTAGGATGTCACCATATCCAGTCTGACCAGTACTCGAGTCACCAATGGGAGGTGCTCGGGTATCTGTCTCCATCTCAGCAGCCGTATCAGCATCCTCATCACTGTCACTCGCATCCTCTCGAATCCTTAGGCGTTTTCCAGCCTTAGGATAGAGAAACCCTTCACGAACAGTACATCCCATCTTCTTTAGAGATGAGATGTTGATGATATCCGTCAATCCGATATCCTGAGCCTCGGAGGCAGGCAAAGGTACCCGGAAGTGCTGGAGGATGAGTGTAATGAGCATCCCATAAGGAAGACACCCGGAGTCGTTTGCTTCACCGTTTATCATGTTGGCGAGCAGCAGAGGATATATATTGAAGTGGTGCCCAGATTTTAGGCACCAAATCAATACCGTATCTATTTTAGATAGATACCCTCGACTCCCGAGTCTCGGGTGGATGGTCCAAATGACAATCAATTGAAACATTTTTTAGTCGAGGGGCAAGTCACTACATGTGTGAAATGTAGTGGGTTTGTACACATAGTTAGGGTCGCCCCTGACTATCTGACAGGCCTCCTCAACTTCAAAGTTGTCTGGCCATCCATCCAGACTCCATTGAACCCCCCTTATAGGGATTCTCAGAATGCTCATCAAGAGGTCATTGTTGACCTCAAACTCCACACCGCTAACTCTGGTTCTGAATCTCAGAGCCAGAGGACTGGGTTTCACCAAGTTAGCATAGAACTGGTGAATCAGTCGCGGGTAATATTTTTCATGAATACTGACCAGTGGGGTCAGATTTATTGCCTCAAAGGCTGGTAGAATATCGAAATTACCATGACGAATGGAGTCGAAATCAACGACTCTACCCGTCATGATTTTCTTGTGACGGATTATAGAGTTATACCTCTTATGAGCAGCTGGGCTGAAAAACAGAGCCTGCTCCAACTCTGTTCTGGGCTCCTTGCTGGATGACCCTGCTACTCCCTTCCCTTTTGATTCCGAAGCCGAAGGTTTTGAAGACCTAGGCTTTTTGGGCGCATTAGGTCCACTTGTTGTGAGTTTTATACGGATTTTGTCACTCATTTTCGAGAAATTTGAAGTTTTTGGAAAAAGGAAATTTGGTAAAAATGAGAGATTTTAACCGTAGAAAGTTAAAAATCTCTTTAGGAATGAGTAGATCGGTGTGTTTAGAAGGGATTTGGATGGTTTTTAGATCAAAAAGATGAATTTTTCTAGAGAGAGAAAGCTTGGGCTCTTTGAAAATGGCGTAAAGAGGGCGAAAATGAACAGTCCCTTTTATAAAATCGCGATACCAGTCGACTGGGTAAACTTACCAGTCGACTGGGCCCCTTTGAAAAGATGAACAGTTCTCTTACCAGTCGACTGGGTAAACGTACCAGTCGACTGGATTAACTGACAGTGAGATACCAGTCTACTGGGCTATCGTTACCAGTCGACTGGAGGTTCATAAAAATGAAAAAAATTTGGCTCCCAGCAGGATTTGATCTTATAGACGACTGGAGAAGACTTACCAGTCGTCTGGAGTTTTTGGCAGAGAGTTACCAGTCGACTGGGTTAAAATTACCAGTCGACTGGACAATCAGGCAGTGACTTACCAGTCGACTGGAGCACATTTACCAGTCGACTGGACCATTAGTAAAATTTCCAGTCTTGAATTTATAGCACGAATTTGTTTATCTATGACATTTTTGAGTGAAGGGAATAATTAAACATGGATTAATACTCTATCACTCAATGTCAAACTTGCAAATGATGAAATGTGAGATGCAATCAAACATTCAATTTATCAAAATCAAGCAATCCCATCAACTTTCTTATTTTGCAAAAACTAGCTTCACTTAAGGGTTTTGTAAGAATATCAGCTATTTGATCTTCTGAAGGTATAAATTCTAATCTTATATCACCTTTTTGAGCATGGTCTCTTAAGAAATGATGTCTAATCTCTATATGCTTGGTTCTAGAGTGCTGAATAGGATTTTTGGTTAGGTTGATGGCACTAGTATTATCACAAAATATAGGAATATTTTTGAGACCCATGCCATAGTCTTCTAGTTGTTGTTTCATCCATAGTACTTGGGCACAACAACTGCCAGCTGCTACATATTCCGCCTCAGCGGTTGATAGTGCAACTGAATTCTGTTTCTTGGAGAACCAAGAAGTTAACATAGCACCTAAGAATTGGCATGTTCCACTTGTGCTTTTTCTATCTAACCTACATCCAGCAAAATCAGCATCCGAATATCCTACTAGCTCAAAAGATGATTCTCTAGAATACCATAATCCTATGGTCTGGGTCCCTTGTAGATATCTAAGGATTCTTTTTACTGCAACTACATGTGATTCCTTAGGATTAGATTGAAATCTAGCGCACATGCATACACTGAACATTATATCAGGTCTACTTGCAGTCAAGTACAGTAAAGCACCTATCATGCTTCTATAATATTTAGAATCTGCATTTTTACCTCCTTCATCAAGATCAAGTTTGGTGGTTGTGCTCATAGGTGTTCCAATTGGTTTTGAGCTTTCCATCCCGAACCTCTTTAGTAGATCTTTGACGTACTTTTGTTGATTGATGAAGATACCTCCTTTTAGTTGCTTGATTTGCAGTCCAAGGAAGTAGGTAAGTTCTCCCATCATGCTCATTTCAAATTCACCTTGCATGCACTTTGCAAACTCTTGACACATAGATTCATTAGTAGCACCAAATATAATATCATCAACATATATTTGAACTATCAAAGTGTCATTTTTGTGAGTTTTTGTGAAGAGAGTTGTATCTATTTTTCCTCTTACAAAATCATTATCAATCAAAAATTTGCTTAGTCTTTCGTACCATGCCCTTGGAGCTTGCTTCAGCCCATATAAAGCCTTAGAAAGCTTGTAGACATGATTTGGAAGACTAGGGTTTTCAAAACCAAGAGGTTGTTCAACATAAACCTCTTCTTCTATAAAGCCATTTAAAAAGGCACTTTTCACATCCATTTGAAATAGCTTGAATTTATTAAAGCATGCAAAGGCTAATAACATTCGAATAGCTTCTAATCTAGCTACGGGAGCATAGGTTTCATCAAAATCTATTCCTTCCTCTTGGTTATATCCCTTAGCAACTAGTCTAGCCTTATTTCTAGTTACTATACCATTTTCATCCATTTTATTTCTATATACCCATTTAGTTCCAATAATTGAATGATCTTTAGGTCTTGGAACTAGTTCCCAAACATTGTTTCTCTCAAATTGATTTATCTCTTCCTGCATTGCAATTATCCAATCATTATCTTTTTCAGCTTCTATAAATGTCTTAGGTTCTACTTGAGACAAATAAGCTACAAAATTACAAATATTTCTAATGGAAGAGCGAGTTCTTACCCCTTGTGAAGGATCACCAATTACTTGATCAATTGGATGATGATTTACATACCTCCAATCCTTGGGTAGATTTTCCTCTTGTTGACTTGAGGATGGTTGGTCCAAATTTGGAGTTGCCATCCCTTCATTTGTTTGAGAAGAACTCACTTTTGGGTCAACAATGGGAGTAGAAGTTTCCATTCTTGGAATAAAATCTGCATCATCTTTAAAGGAAACTTCTCCACTACTCATTGGGTTAGATTCATCAATAGTTACATGCACAGATTCTTCTACTACTAGAGTTCTCTTATTGAAAACTCTATAAGCCTTACTAGTAGTAGAATATCCTAAAAATATCCCTTCATCGGTCTTGGAATCAAATTTACCCAAGTTAGTTTTATTGTTATTTAAGATGAAGCACTTACTACCAAAGGCACGAAAATAGGAAATATTGGGCTTTCTCCCTTTCCATAGTTCATAAGGAGTTTTATCAAGCAGGGGCCTTATCAAAATTCTATTTAAAATATAGCAAGAAGTATTCACGGCTTCAGCCCAAAAATATTTTGGTAAATTATTTTCACAAAGCATTGTTCTTGAAAATTCTTCTAGAACTCTATTTTTCCTCTCAACAACTCCATTTTGTTGAGGAGTTCTAGGAGCTGAAAAGTTGTGATTAATTCCATTTTCATCACAAAATTTTGAAAAGCTTTGATTTTCAAATTCTTTGCCATGATCACTTCTTATGCTTGAAATACAAATTCCTTTTTCATTTTGTACCTTTTTGCAAAACTTTTCAAATCCTTTGAAAGCTTCATCCTTATAAGCAATAAAAATAACAAAGGTATATCTTGAATAGTCATCAACAATAACAAGAGCATATTGATAGCCACCTAGACTAATGGTACTAATTGGACCAAATAAGTCCATATGCAAAAGTTCCAAAGGTCTAGTAGTTGAGACAACATTTTTTGCTTTGAAAGATATCCTTGATTGTTTTCCCATTTGACAAGCATTGCAAATTTTGTTTTTCTCAAAATTGATTTTAGGAAGACCAATAACTAAATCTTTTCTTGAAACAATTTTTAGCAAGTTCATATTTACATGACCAAGCCTTCTATGCCATAGCCATTGATTTTCACTAAAAGCAGGAAAACATTTTTCATTATTGGAATGTAAGGATTTCAAATCAACTATATAGACATTTTCATGTCTATGGCCAATGAATTTGATCTTGTTGCTCTTGATGTCTATAACTAGACAATGAGAGGTTTCAAATGTGACTTTATATCCTTTGTCACATAATTGACTAATGCTAAGTAAATTTGGCTTTAAGCCTTGTACTAGCAATACATTATCTAAAGTTGAGAAATCATTACCGACTTTTCCATGCCCGATGATCTTTATTTTAGTATTGTCTCCAATGGTCACAAGTCCACCATCTCTTAGAGTTAGCTCTTTGAATACGCTTTTATCACCGGTCATATGCTTCGAGCAACCGCTATCAAGGTACCAACAGTTACCTTTCTCCTTGGTATGAAGGCAAATCTACATCACACAAGGATATACGATAGCATTTTTAGGTACCCAAAATTTCTTGGGTCCTTTGGGGTTAGTCCTTGAAAATACGGTTCCTTTTGGGACCCATACTTTCTTAACAATATATGGTGCTCTATGAACATGTTGATGATGCACATACCTAGCATTATAGTCATAGTAATTTCTAGGAAATTTTACATGTGCATTCCTATAATCCTTAGGATGATAGTTCCTAGGATACATGATTCTACGGTAAGGGGTATGAAAATGCATGTCATTTCCAGAAAATGAACGATGATGCATTCTAGGATACATGCTAGCATATGTATGCAAGTTATTTCTAGAATAGCCATGATGGTGATTCCTAGGATGAGCAGAATGCATTCTTTGATTATACACATTGTTCCTAGAATGAGCATGATGATTATTTCTAGGATGTGTATGAGCATTTCTAGAATGAGCATACAAATAAGCATGAGTATTTTTAGGATGCTTCAATTTAGTATGATCATTTAAGTTTCTAGAGTTCCTCGGATTTATTAAGGGAGTGCTTTTAACAAGGTTAGGAGCTTTCGAAGTAGAAGCTCCATCTACACAAGAGGCTTTCATGAATAAGCTCTCTTTTGTTTTTTGTTTTCCCAATGGAGAATATCCTACACCAGATTTTCCTCCACTTAATCTTTGGGAAGAAAGCACTTCATCAAGTTTTTCTTTACCAAGCATAAGTCTAGATACAGTGCTGTTTAATTCAGAAATTTTATTTTTCAAATTCTCATTTTCATCTTTAAGAAAATCTTGAGACGAATTATACAGTAAAGATGATAATTTTTCTTTTTCTTCTCTAAGAACTATCATTTCCTTAGAAAGAGATGATACTTCTTTCTTAAGAACAGAATTTCTAGAATCAAATTTCTTTAATTCTTCATGCATTTCATTTATGACTTCTAGTAATTCTTCACTACTAGTAACAATATTATTTTTTGAAGAGGGAGAAGATGTTACCTCACTTTCATCATCGATTGCCATTAAACAGAGGTTGGCAATCTCTTCGTATCCAATTTCTTTGTCTGATGACTCATCTTCTTCGTCATCGCTCCAGGTAGTTGCTACCATAGCTTTCTTCTTGAAGCCCTTGTATGGTTTGCTTGAAACTGGACAGTCAGCTTTTATATGTCCTGGCTTCTTGCAGCCATAGCACATAAGTGGTTCCCTTTTTGAGGTGGGATCCTTTGAGTAAGGTTTCTTGCTTTTCTTCAAGAACCTATGGAATCGTCTGGTGATTAAAGCCATTTCACCATCCTCTTCACTGCTCTCTGCTTCTTGTTCTAATTCCTTTTCTTTGTTGCTCGTAGAAGCTTTGAGAGCAATTTGCTTCTTCTTCTTCTCATCATCATTGACGATGGGAGTCATTTCTTCCATCTCGTATGTCAATAATGACCCAAGCAGCGTCTCAACATCAAGCTTGTCAAGATTTTTGGCCTCTTGAATGGCTGTCCTCTTTGGTTTCCATTCTGGAGGTAGAGATCTTAAGATTTTTCTGGTTAGTTCAACTTCCTCAATATTCTTGCCAAGCAATTTTAAACTATTTATAATAGTAGTAAATCGTGAGTGCATTTCAGAAATGGTTTCATTAGGAGACATCTTAAAAGATTCATATTCAGAAATTAGCATGTAAATTTTAGACTTTTTTACTTCACTTGTTCCTTCATATGTGACTTGCAATTTGTCCCATATTTCTTTAGCAGAAACGCATGCAGATATTTTGTTATATTCAGAAATATCTAAAGCACAATGTAGCATGCTTGTTGCTCTGCTATTGAGAGACATTGTTCTACAATCCTCGTCAGTAAACTCAGTTTTGAGTTTAGGCATTGTATGAAGAGTCTCTCCAATAACTATTTCTTTTGAGGGAATTTTAGGTCCCTCTTCTATAATTCTCCATAGATTGTAATCTTGTCCTTCGACGAAGATTTTCATTCTATTTTTCCAGTAGTTATAATTTGATCCATTGAACAATGGAGGTCTAGTATAAGAGTGTCCCTCAGAGTAGCTATTTGCTGCCATTGGATCAACTCTAGGAATTTAAGCCTTATAAAGAGAACGAGGCTCTGATACCAATTGTAGCTCGAGGTTTCAACCCAAGAGGGGGGGTGAATTGGGTTTTTAAAAAACTTTTGCGGAATTTATACAAGTTTATAAAAACTGATAAGCAACAAATAATTGATACAAGTAGAAAGCTGTAAATAAAGAGTTTAAGGAAAGAGGATGCAAACACAGTTATAGTGGTTCGGCAATATCGGATTCGTTCCGACCCTACGTCCACTCTCTTCAAGGAACTCCTTGAAGTAATCCACTAAGAAAACTTAGTCGCACAACTTAGCCGGGTGTTGCACAAACCGTACACAAGCAATTTACAGGAATTGCTTAAACCGAAAAATCCCCTTCCTTTCGGAAGTTTCCCCTTCCTCTCGGAAGTAATCCCTTTACAAAGATGGTGTAAAGTAAAAGGTAGAGAGACAACAAATGAAAGCTTATTACAACAGAAATGTCTCTCTTTCAAAGTAAAGCTTGAAGAAATGGCTCAATAAGATTATTTCAAAGCTTTTTGTGTTTCAAGAGTATAAAAACTTGATTATATGAGATCAACTCTTTTTGAATATGTGCTGCTTGTTATTGAATGCTTTGCTGAGAGGGTTTATATAGCAATCAATTAATATGGCCGTTTTGGACTTTAATTTGAAAAAGATTTACTTTAAAACGTTCAGATTTGGAGTCCAACGGTCATATTTTTGAACTACCAGTCGACTGGGTCGAGATACCAGTCGACTGGGTTCACTTGAAAAATATACGTTTTCAGACCTTCTGGGTATCCAGTCGACTGGTATATATCATCCAGTCGACTGGGGACTTTCTGTCCATTGTGCCAGTCGACTGGGTTGATTCATCCAGTCGACTGGGAAATTACTGGTCAAAGTACCAGTCGACTGGGTTAATTCATCCAGTCGACTGGGTACCTTCTGACCCATATACCAGTCGACTGGTATATGTACCTAGTCGACTGGGTTGTCTTCCAACCCAGTTTTTCTTCTGTTTTTCATTAAAAACATTTTAAAATTAATGGTTTTAGAAAAACCATTTGTGTTTGAGCCATTAAACAAGCTAATACAATGTATGAGTGAGACTTACATTGGTTCTAAACCTTAAGACCTATACTAGATCTTCAGTCTTCACTTGATACTTGATTTGGTTCGAGTTTTTGCACTTTGTTCCTTGGTTGAATGTGTTTGATCCTTAATACAACTTAGTTTAAACATGTTAGTTAAATAACAGTTGTGTTTTGCCATCATTAAAATACGGGCGAGGGTCAACAACTTTTCATGCTAACACTATAACACCTAAACTCTTGAAATAGGATCAAATCACAATTCCAAATTGCTGAAAATTTGAAGAGTTATGCCCTTCTAAAAACATTGTCAATACCAATGTTTCACAAATCAAAGAAAACAAAGATGGAAGTGTTGTAATTAGGTTTGCACCTAATCTTCCAGGACTTCCTAGAGTATCCAATTCGAGGTTTCCAAGAACTCCACTCTATGAAGATCCTCAAATCAATCCTCCAAGATATAGCTTTGATGTTTCTTCTTCTAGGAACTCAAACCTAAATCTTGTAGGAGTAAATTTTGATCCTATAATTCCCAAAGTATTTTGTAAGAAAGGATCTGATAAATCTTCCTTTAAATCCGCACTTGATCAAACTCAGATTCCTGAATCATCAAAAGCTTGAGAACCTTCTCCCACTCGATCTGATATGTAGGACAATTGGGCACATGATGAATTAAATGTCATCATGAGTTCTACTTTTGAGAAAATCTTGAGACGAATTATACAGTAAAGATGATAATTTTTCTTTTTCTTCTCTAAGAACTATCATTTCCTTAGAAAGAGATGATACTTCTTTCTTAAGAACAGAATTTCTAGAATCAAATTTCTTTAATTCTTCATGCATTTCATTTATGACTTCTAGTAATTCTTCACTACTAGTAACAATATTATTTTTTGAAGAGGGAGAAGATGTTACCTCACTTTCATCATCGATTGCCATTAAACAGAGGTTGGCAATCTCTTCGTATCCAATTTCTTTGTCTGATGACTCATCTTCTTCGTCATCGCTCCAGGTAGTTGCTACCATAGCTTTCTTCTTGAAGCCCTTGTATGGTTTGCTTGAAACTGGACAGTCAGCTTTTATATGTCCTGGCTTCTTGCAGCCATAGCACATAAGTGGTTCCCTTTTTGAGGTGGGATCCTTTGAGTAAGGTTTCTTGCTTTTCTTCAAGAACCTATGGAATCGTCTGGTGATTAAAGCCATTTCACCATCCTCTTCACTGCTCTCTGCTTCTTGTTCTAATTCCTTTTCTTTGTTGCTCGTAGAAGCTTTGAGAGCAATTTGCTTCTTCTTCTTCTCATCATCATTGACGATGGGAGTCATTTCTTCCATCTCGTATGTCAATAATGACCCAAGCAGCGTCTCAACATCAAGCTTGTCAAGATTTTTGGCCTCTTGAATGGCTGTCCTCTTTGGTTTCCATTCTGGAGGTAGAGATCTTAAGATTTTTCTGGTTAGTTCAACTTCCTCAATATTCTTGCCAAGCAATTTTAAACTATTTATAATAGTAGTAAATCGTGAGTGCATTTCAGAAATGGTTTCATTAGGAGACATCTTAAAAGATTCATATTCAGAAATTAGCATGTAAATTTTAGACTTTTTTACTTCACTTGTTCCTTCATATGTGACTTGCAATTTGTCCCATATTTCTTTAGCAGAAACGCATGCAGATATTTTGTTATATTCAGAAATATCTAAAGCACAATGTAGCATGCTTGTTGCTCTGCTATTGAGAGACATTGTTCTACAATCCTCGTCAGTAAACTCAGTTTTGAGTTTAGGCATTGTATGAAGAGTCTCTCCAATAACTATTTCTTTTGAGGGAATTTTAGGTCCCTCTTCTATAATTCTCCATAGATTGTAATCTTGTCCTTCGACGAAGATTTTCATTCTATTTTTCCAGTAGTTATAATTTGATCCATTGAACAATGGAGGTCTAGTATAAGAGTGTCCCTCAGAGTAGCTATTTGCTGCCATTGGATCAACTCTAGGAATTTAAGCCTTATAAAGAGAACGAGGCTCTGATACCAATTGTAGCTCGAGGTTTCAACCCAAGAGGGGGGGTGAATTGGGTTTTTAAAAAACTTTTGCGGAATTTATACAAGTTTATAAAAACTGATAAGCAACAAATAATTGATACAAGTAGAAAGCTGTAAATAAAGAGTTTAAGGAAAGAGGATGCAAACACAGTTATAGTGGTTCGGCAATATCGGATTCGTTCCGACCCTACGTCCACTCTCTTCAAGGAACTCCTTGAAGTAATCCACTAAGAAAACTTAGTCGCACAACTTAGCCGGGTGTTGCACAAACCGTACACAAGCAATTTACAGGAATTGCTTAAACCGAAAAATCCCCTTCCTTTCGGAAGTTTCCCCTTCCTCTCGGAAGTAATCCCTTTACAAAGATGGTGTAAAGTAAAAGGTAGAGAGACAACAAATGAAAGCTTATTACAACAGAAATGTCTCTCTTTCAAAGTAAAGCTTGAAGAAATGGCTCAATAAGATTATTTCAAAGCTTTTTGTGTTTCAAGAGTATAAAAACTTGATTATATGAGATCAACTCTTTTTGAATATGTGCTGCTTGTTATTGAATGCTTTGCTGAGAGGGTTTATATAGCAATCAATTAATATGGCCGTTTTGGACTTTAATTTGAAAAAGATTTACTTTAAAACGTTCAGATTTGGAGTCCAACGGTCATATTTTTGAACTACCAGTCGACTGGGTCGAGATACCAGTCGACTGGGTTCACTTGAAAAATATACGTTTTCAGACCTTCTGGGTATCCAGTCGACTGGTATATATCATCCAGTCGACTGGGGACTTTCTGTCCATTGTGCCAGTCGACTGGGTTGATTCATCCAGTCGACTGGGAAATTACTGGTCAAAGTACCAGTCGACTGGGTTAATTCATCCAGTCGACTGGGTACCTTCTGACCCATATACCAGTCGACTGGTATATGTACCTAGTCGACTGGGTTGTCTTCCAACCCAGTTTTTCTTCTGTTTTTCATTAAAAACATTTTAAAATTAATGGTTTTAGAAAAACCATTTGTGTTTGAGCCATTAAACAAGCTAATACAATGTATGAGTGAGACTTACATTGGTTCTAAACCTTAAGACCTATACTAGATCTTCAGTCTTCACTTGATACTTGATTTGGTTCGAGTTTTTGCACTTTGTTCCTTGGTTGAATGTGTTTGATCCTTAATACAACTTAGTTTAAACATGTTAGTTAAATAACAGTTGTGTTTTGCCATCATTAAAATACGGGCGAGGGTCAACAACTTTTCATGCTAACACTATAACACCTAAACTCTTGAAATAGGATCAAATCACAATTCCAAATTGCTGAAAATTTGAAGAGTTATGCCCTTCTAAAAACATTGTCAATACCAATGTTTCACAAATCAAAGAAAACAAAGATGGAAGTGTTGTAATTAGGTTTGCACCTAATCTTCCAGGACTTCCTAGAGTATCCAATTCGAGGTTTCCAAGAACTCCACTCTATGAAGATCCTCAAATCAATCCTCCAAGATATAGCTTTGATGTTTCTTCTTCTAGGAACTCAAACCTAAATCTTGTAGGAGTAAATTTTGATCCTATAATTCCCAAAGTATTTTGTAAGAAAGGATCTGATAAATCTTCCTTTAAATCCGCACTTGATCAAACTCAGATTCCTGAATCATCAAAAGCTTGAGAACCTTCTCCCACTCGATCTGATATGTAGGACAATTGGGCACATGATGAATTAAATGTCATCATGAGTTCTACTTTTGAGATTGACGAAGTCAAACTTAAAAAAATGATTTTCTATCTGTAGCTAATAAGGCCAAATCTGATTGGTTCATGGCAAACTTCACTGAAGAATCCAAGTCCCAAATTAGAGAAGTATGGTACACTCATATAAAAGAAATACAATGTAATGTATATAATTTTTTTTATTTCTTTGAGATGTACACATTCAACAATAAAATCTATAACCCTTTTTCCCAAAATCATCCTGATCTAAGAAAAACAAATGAGATAGATGTTATCCAACAATTAGAACAATTGTGGACAACAACTAATAATCAAACATATTTATTATTACATCCTTCTTTATAGGAGATTACTGTTAAAATTCCTCATTTATAAATAGAAGTCACTGCCTCCCCTTTTAAACAAAGGTCATGCCCTGACGATAGGCATATCAAATTCAAAGATATTAAAAATATTTACTCCCAAAATAATTACACTAATCAAAACCTATATACTCTATCCGCTCAAGTAGAATCCATATCTACTACCATAGGCACAATTGACCATTACCTTAGTAGCTCAATTCCAAAAACCCCTGGGAAGGAATTACCTATACCTATTCAAAAACCCACTATACCTCACCTATCAAAACCTATTTTCACACCAACAAATATTGACAGAAAAAATTTAATAAAATTCGACAATGATAATGAAGATATATTACAACAAATAAATGATAGATTAAAAGGATTATCAATTAATAACCAAATAGGTGAAACCTCAAATAATGTCAACGTCATAGAACAAGATTTCATTAACGAAATAAAAGAGTCAATCGACGCAAACCAATCTGATGAAATTAACAAGATCTCAAAGAAAAATTTCAACACACCTTATCCAAAAACCAGGAATTACTATCCCAGGCCAACACCCCCTGATCTTAAATACAAAGATAGAGTTAATTACACTCAGTCAAAGTATGATAACAGCTCCATCAGTGAATGGAATATTGATGGTGAAAGTGAACATCAAATTCTAAAAATCCTCTAAGAAATGACTATGGCAGCTACTGCCTACAAAACAAAAACTGAAAACACTGATAAGAAACTTTCCTCCTCATAGCTGGTTTTACTGGCTCTTTAAAAGGATGGTGGGATAATTATTTGTCAGATCAAGACCGTCACAATGTAACTGAAGAAACAATACAAACAACTGAAACAAGGCAAAATCCTCAAAACCCTGAGCAACTAGTCTCTATACCCATGTACAGAGAAAATGTTGTGGAAACTCTCATTTTTGCTATCACAAAGCATTTTGTGGGAGACCCTGAAAAATTTCAAGAAAAAACCTCCGAAGTACTTTCGAACCTGACTTACCCAACATTACAAGATTTTAGATGGTATAAGGACGTATTCCTTGCCAAAGTTTATACCGGAAAAGACTGCAATAACTCTTATTAGAAAGAAAGGTTTGTAGCCAGACTTCCAAAACTGTTTGCAGAAAAAGTTAGAAGGAGAATAAGATATCAAAATGATGGTTTAATACTTTATGATTATCTTATTTATGGTGATTTGATCAACTTTATAAATAATGAAGGATTAACAATATGTACTGATCTCAAATTAAAATCAAAGATGAAATCAGAATTAAGTCAAAGCAGAAAAGAATTAGGATCATTCTGTAGCCAATATAGCTATGAAACCCTAAGAGCCCCTTCTACCATAAACAAAAAGAAAAGAAAGTTTTTCAAAAAATAAAAATATAAAAAACCTGTAAAGACTTTCTCTACTCCAAAAACCTATAGCAAAAGGCCCAAGAAATCTAAAACACAAAACTCTTCCTCAAAAGCCTGTTTCAAGTGTGGAAGACTTTGACATTGGGCAAGAAATTGTAATGTTAAACAGAAAATCAACGAATTAGATATAGATGAATCTATGAAACAACAATTAACAAAAATAATGATAAATGATTCTCAATCAGAAAATGAAATTCATTCTCTGAAAATGAAGATGTCATTTATACTATATAGGAAGATATAGATTCTGAAGAATCCATTGATTCACAGTGTAACGGTGAAGATGGTCTTTGCTTCTGTAAAACCATTAATATGATCAACTCCCAAAAAGAATTCCTTCTGGATATAATTGACAAAATCGATGATCCAATAATAAGAAAAGATTATTTAACCAAATTAGGAGGTCTTATTTTTTTAGGAAAATAAGACTAAAACACCTTAACCGTATAATCTTGCAAAAATCTTTGAAAATAGTTTTCAAAAAACCAAAATTGCCACGAATCAAGACCTACAAACTAAAATAAGCACTATAAAAGAACATATCAAAGGGATTCAAAAAGATACTATTGAATTAAAAGCAAAAATGATCAATTTAGAAATTAACAATCTCAAATAATCAATTTCTATACAAATCAATAAAGATGAAGCTTCAGAAACTTCTAATCTGATTAGTATCAATAACGAACCTAAAGAAAGTTTTTTTAATTCAATAGAAATGATGTATTTCCAAAAATCGTATATCAAAATTTTTGTTGTCATTAACAAAGAATATCATCTTAATACAACTGCCCTTGTTGATTCTGGAGCTGACCAGAATTGTATAAAGGAAGGTCTTATCCCTACAAAATATTATGAAAAAACTACAGAAAGGTTGAATACCGCTAGTGGTTCAAAATTAAATATAAAATATAAAATTACGAACTCTTATATATGTAACCAGGGATATTGCCTAAAAGCTCATTTTATTCTTGTCAAAAATATTTATCAAAATATTATTTTAGGAACACTCTTCCTAACTTAAATTTATCCTTTTCATGTCAGTTATCTAGGAATAGAGACTAACATCTTAGGCCAAAATTTAAAGTGAGCACAACGAAAGGGAAAAGATGACAAAAAGGCAATGTATGTAGAACTATATATATTTTTTTAAAAATTATAATAGAAAACACAAATACACATTATTTTATATTGACATTTCATGGTTTGAACCAAGCTTCAAGGATAAATTACAAAGATACACTTTTTTCAAAAAGGTAAGATTGTGAGGAAGATGAAATTATTGAGATATAATTTTATGAATTTATAATTATGTTTGTTTCTTTAAAAAAATCATTGATATTTTCCAATTCGATAAGCATCAAGTCAATTTCTTTTTTTATTAGTATATATTGTTATAGTTCTTTCGGTTGCCATTTTTTGGTTATTTGAAAAACCCGTAACTCTGAAGAAAAAAAAAAAGGGGGAAAAAGGCTTGTAAGTCTTATTTCAAAGTATAATTCAATTGATGACAACACATTTTCCCTATTAAAGAGATGTAAACAAATATTATTTCACCTTTAATTATCATAATTATTAAAGTGGAGTGTTGATGTCCAAAATGCGATTAAGTCGAAAACTACTTGATGTGCCATTTAAATTAGATCCCGAAAAAAAGTAGTCGTTTTGAGTCTTTTGCTTGGACTTTTGATGCTGCAATTATTCCATAATATCTTAAAGTTGCTATCCTGCATCACATTATCACAGCTAATGACGAGCAAAAATGTCAAGATTTGAATTATCTTCATTTGATAATTATAATAGAAATTAAGTTTGCGGTGAGATTAAATATCATAATGATAAATTTGAATAAAATTCTCTTTATTTGATGATATATGTGGTATTTAATCTCAATATAAACTCTCAAATAAAAAAAATTTAATTCCAAGAGGATAAGGCCTTGCTAGAGTACCTTTTAAGAAAAACTTGAAGCTTTAAGGTAGAAGCTCTAATGGTCAAGTTATTCTACAGTCTTTTTTTTTTATAAAAAATAATTGTTTTTGCAAAGATTAAAGAGACGATTTCAAGATCTGATTATAGCAATCTGACAAACTATTTATAATGAAGAGATGTAAAGTTGGTAATTCACGCAAACAATTTAGATATAGATGGTCGATTGATGAGTAAATAAAGAATCGAGATCACGTCACAGGTTTAATATAAATTTTGCTTTTAATCCTTTAAACAGTAAAATAACTGTTTTGTCTTTCAATGTGGTCTTCGAATATTTTTTTAAGGGTTTTAAAGTGCAACTTCGCTAAGATAAAGGAAGCTGAGAGGGTCCCCTGCGCTCAAATAATCGCGCATGAAACCTTCTCTTCTGAATTATAATACTTCATCATGGAGGCAAGTACCACCCGACAACCCAAAGCTAGATTGCCAAAAATCCACCTCATCATCAAAGAGTAACAGTAACACTGCATCTAACTTTTGGGTTCCATCCAACCTATTTTGCCATGTGACCAACGACGGTCCACAAGAAGGACAGTACTATATAATTTTTCATGATTTATGCAGTTCTTGTAGTGTTCCCAATTAGAAGATGCCGCGTGTGCGATTATTTTGAGCTGGCGTTTTTTTCTAAGCATGTTATTATTCACGGTCGCCTCCCGGTGATGTGACGGTTGACCAAACGAGGACCTAAGTGCTGCTTTGAAATTTTGTCCTCTTTAACAAGAATCTATCCGGATTAGTGCTGGGCCCACCAAAAGCGGTTTTAACTTTGCCATTAAGGAAGTGTTTGGGGATTTATTTTGGAGATGATTAGGGCTTAGGATTGGCCCCACATCAAAGAATTTATTGATTCTTACCAAATTAATAAGGGAAGAAGGAAGGTGCCCATCAATTATTGTGACAAGGAGAGGAGCTAAAAAATCCTAAGTTTGAGTTTCCTTAAACCATGGACCACCAAAACCCCCACCCCCCTAACTTATAAGTATTTTCAACTAATTACATAATAAATTGTTATGAAAGGAATTTGTTGTTACATAATAAATTGGTTTTAACTAATTACAAGATTGATTAATCAATTTGTAAACAAAAGAAATATTTTAACCGATTACATAAATTAACAAATGCGGTCAATGAGGCTTAATTTAATGATTAAGATTAAAGTCATGAAACTATATAAAGTTTCAAGTTTGATTTTTTTTTTTTTTTTACAGTGGATAAGTTATCCATTTGATTTATATATCGATTATTTCTCCTACTTTATATGAATTATGATAGAATTGTGAGCTTCTATATAAATAATATTATAGTATAAACTATATTATAATTAAATATTTTTAATAAAAAAATAAATGATGTCAAATTAATTTTTTTAATTTAAAATTTCAGTTTTGGTAGACTCTCTTTACAACCACCAAATAAAATAAAATTGAAATTAATTAGTTTTCTATCTTTTCTTTGTAATACTTACAATTATCAAGTGCCAAGGAAAAGCAAATGGGTATTTTTTGGATAGTTATCACGAAAAATCTCTACATTTCATCTAATGTTTCAATGCCCTCTAACATTTTAATTTCGATCCATTTACATCGTGTATTATAGGAGAGTATTTGATAGATTCTTTATCAAATCTTCAGCTAAAGTAAATTCGGTGCACACGTGTAGTTCACATGTGTGCTTCACTTGAATGCAAAAAGATAACTTTACACTCTTTTATTTTCTACAATAATTATCATCTCTCCTTATTATTTTTTTCAAGCACAAAATCTATGACTCTCAAATTTATAATTTATGAAGACAACTCTAAGAGAATATTGTCAGAATTATTTTTTCACATTCATATAAGATGCACATGTACATGTGAACGCATCACTTTTAATTTGATCAAAATTTTATTTAAAATGATCTATTAAATACATTTTTAATAAAAAATATTATAAAAATGCTTGATGATAATAATTTTTTTTAAAATTACTAAGCGTTTATTATTATTATCATCTAAAGGGTAATGAATGAGTCAAAAATCAGGCATGCAAATATCCATTAAGATTTTTAATCATGAAATGAAAAGTGAGTTAAGATTTGCGGTGGGGAGTGACCACGAATCCATGATCATATTCCCTACTTTTTTTTCCTTGAACCTATTTGGGTCTATGGCTGGCACCTCCTCACTAAAGTTTATTCGATGGAACAATTGGATATTTCTTTCTTTCTTCTTTTTTGTTTTTATTGGGGTTCCCTTAATTTGGCACGCCAAGCTAGATTCCAATCATCAATGTTCAAAATCTTAATACCGTTTAAGTGATGTTTCTTTGGTTGCCTAGAAAGTGCATGAAAAGAAGAAAATGTCAAGCAAAGCAAACTTCTCGTTTGACCCGAATCTACAATGAAAGTGAGATGTGAGAGAACAAAATATGAAAAGTGATGCCAAAGAAGGCCAATTTATATCAAACTACGACCAACTTGTCTTTAGTCTATTATGAAACAGGAAAAGTGATGCATATACTTATCAATAAACTAATGAAATCAGTTTGAAGATGCAGAACGGTTCGGTTAATTAATTAAATTGATATTAAATTAATTAAATAAATAATATATATTAATTAATTAATTAATTTTTTTTAATTATTTTAAATTAATTAATATTAATAATCAAAACAGCTACGAAATTGACTGAAAACTTTTATGCATGTGCGCAAGTTTGAAATTGCTATATGTAGAACTTAAACTTAGTTATTTTATCAACAATTATGCAACTAATTCCACAGAAAAATAATATATTAATATCATATATAGCATAGATGCACCCTACATAGGTCTCATTTTTTATGTTCCGTTTGAGATTTGAAAACAATTTTGGACTCTCATTTTACAATACTTTGTTGATCTAGAATTATTAAAAATATCTTTTGAAAACATATAAAGTCTATAAAAATACATGTGAAAGTTTTAGATGCATTATTAATTCAATTTAAATAAAAAAAACAATTTTTTTAATTAAATAAATAGTGTAACATAACTAAAAATTTAAAACGAAAACTATCGCAGAACCACCAAATCGGTCCTATTCGATCAGCTCAAAACCAACTTTATCATTGTATTCTTCGTTCATTTTTTTTCTCTCTTTTTTATGATTTATCTTAGATAGAAGTTTGTTCCTTATATGAGATTCATAAGACTATTTAAAAAATAAAATTTGAAGTCAAACTTTGTTACTAAATAAAATTCATGTAAAAAATCAAATACATAAAATTTCAATTACAAACTATTTACTTTAGTGTCTAATTTAATCTATATATCATTAACGATTTAAAAATTTTCAAATTTTATAATAAAAAAATATAGCTTGAATTGAGTGTTAATTTTTTTCCAAAATTAATTTTTTTAATAATTATAAATTTTCAATGATTTAGTTTGGTTGATAGGTCATAAAGATTAATTAATAAAAAAATGAAAAGTTTTGGAATACAAAAACCTCATCAATTAAGTTTTATCAATCTTTTTAATATGGCATGCGCAAGAACATAACAAAATTATCCATAATGTCTTAAGGCGAAAAGGTTCATGCTAGCATGTCCTAATGAAACTTTTGCATTTTAATAGGGTAATTGACAAGAATTTTGAGGTTTTTCAAATTTTGACCCACGGTTCGAGTCAAATCGAGAGGAGCTCGGGTTTAATTCGTGAGTGAAAAATTTATTCGAGTCAAGCTTAAGTCTTAAGTTAAGAAAATTAAACTCGAACTCGACTTATAAGGTGAAATTTATGCTCGAACTCCTCGAATTCGATATGAGCTTTTCAAAATAAAATAATAAATATATATTTTTTGAAATAAATTAAATAAATTTGTTATTTATATTTTTGAAATAAATAAATAAATAAATTTTATAATATATATTAAATATAGTATATATATAGTATTTATTTAATTTATTAATTAAATCGAAATGGCTCGCCAGCTTAACGAGTCGAGTTTGACATTACTCAAGCTCGGATCAATAAGTTAACCGAGTCAAAATCATGGCTCAAGCTTGAACTCGATTTAATCAAGTTTCGAGTCGATACTTTCAAGCGAGCCGAGCTGCTCGACTCAGTTCCATTCCTACCGCTTACCATTCACAAAAGCTCCTACTCTTATTACCAAATACTACTCTTACTTTAAGGCTCAGCATTTTTTTAGTTTAAGAGTTTTATTGGTAATTTTTTGAAAATTTATTAATAATACATGTCAGTATATTTACATGTGAGTTGTTTTACATCTAAATCTAAAAGAAATAAAAAATAATAATAATAGTTTATATACATAATTTTGGTTCAAAACTTTTAAGTTTAAGCATTTTGAATCATATCGGTGTTTCTTTATCTATATCAAATCTTTGTTTTTATGATTTTTTATCGTATGAAACGCTTCTAATCTTTACAATTAGTAACTAATGTGGCCCAAAATACTCCGGCCCAATGAACGGTCCATTAAACTCTCCGCCCGGCCCAATAAACTCTCCGGTCCAATGAGAGGCCAGGTGAACTCTCCAGCCCAAAGATCACTCCGGCCCAGTAAACTCCCCAGCCCTAACAAGCGGCCCGTTAAGCACTCCGGCCCAGTAGACTCTCTGGCCCAAAGAGTACTCTGGCCTAAATAGAGAACGATCCATCAACCCTACACAAGCAGCCACCCTACAGTCGCTCGCACGCATAACCCTACAGCCACCCTATGGCACGCCACAGCCACCCTAAGACGCGGCCTCCTGAGCATGTAA
Source organism: Bretschneidera sinensis (assembly GCA_023935145.1). Lineage (NCBI taxonomy): Eukaryota > Viridiplantae > Streptophyta > Magnoliopsida > Brassicales > Akaniaceae > Bretschneidera > Bretschneidera sinensis. The sequence goes on from CM043703.1 coordinate 22,616,249, forward strand.
TCAATGCCTCCCCACCGGCAGACGACTATAAATAGGCCAATATAAGAATTTCATAAAGGATTCAGACAAAAAATCTACCTACGCCCAAGCTCATTTAGCCTTAGTCCTCGGCTTCCTCACCTTTTCTTTAAGCTTTCGTTCTAACTTAAGCTTCGAAATGCGCTCAAGGGTTTCCCTCTCCTTTCCTTTCGAAGACCTTCGGTTCACTTTTACTTCTTGTATAAGGTTCGGACAACGTCAATATTCAAGCCTTATCAGCGCCCACCACATTTTGGTATCAACAATAACGAAGCTTAATATGATCTCCCAATATATAAAACATTTTTTAAATCTTTATAATTGATAACGAAACTTAATTCGAGTTTTGACTCACAATATTATCTCGTAGTTAAATCTTTAAATGACAAACGTTTGTGTGTCTACCGCCAGTGTGGTACAGTCTGAGTACTGTGATACAGTCTGCCTTGAAAGACTCACAACTTTGTCAAGATTCCCAATAGTTGAGTTTGATAATTTCTTATTTTAGTATTGCAGCTTTATGATTTCCAAAGGTTTCCATTTTTTATGAGAATGGTCAGATCCATGATAACATTACACTACACACATCCACAGTATTAACTACAGGAAACCCCAGCTGTAAATTTCTATGGACAGAATTACCCCCATCAAGTATTTGCTAATTACTCATCACATGCTTAAAGAATCTCATTGTCATAAGTATTAACTATTAGACAAAAACGATAAAAGCCAGACACCAGGAATCCACAAGTACCTATATACCCCTACCAAGATAAGAGGTCAAAGTGGTCCACCAATGGTCAAAGAACAATATTGTCATTTAAAATTCCAGATAACATTGTAACTCGTGCCCAATTACTTCTCTCAGCTATGAGCTATCAGCCTATTAGGAAAAGAGGAGGCTTGCTTTACTCAAAGAACTGTAAAAAAAAGATTGTGTAATTCCCTTAAATAAAAACATATTCAGTTTTTTATTAAAAAATATGATAAATTACATAACGTTATCTTTAAGTTTACAAAAATAATATTAATATATTAAAATTTTTTAAAATTTATTATTCACATTACAATAAATTTAAAAATTAAAATTTTAATTAAATATTATTTTTTATAATAATCAAAATACATTTAGATATTATAAAATTATTTTTAAAAAAAATTTAAAATATTAAGAATGAAACACATTACCAATGATTTTTAAGAGTTTTTTATTAAAAAAAGTTTTCAAAGGTTTTTTTTTTAAATTATTAAAAGTAATCTTAAATAAATTTATATTCTATTATATAGTATAAAATAAATTTTATTACATATATTTTATATTTTAAAGATATTATAATATCATTGTTTATCGTATCTTCAAATAAATAAAAATCAAATAGCATCATAAAAAATAATTAAATATTTTAAATAAATATTTTATTAATATATTTTTTTATAAAATTAAATAATCTACTATTTTAAATAAATAAAAATAAAAAACAATCATCCAATAAAAAATTAAAAACAAACTTTTTTATTTTTAAATTAAAATGAAACTACACGTTTTATCTTTTTTAAATAAATATGAATTCAAATAACTTAAAATTTTGTGTTATAAATAATTTTGAGATAATTAACCGACAAATAAAACTATTAAGTTTATCATAATCACTTAGAGATATTTTAATATTAATATATTATACTCATCATGAAAAATAATATTCAATAAAATTTTGATTTTTATAAAAATATCATTTCAAGAATGTTTAAATTTTGATTCTTTAAAAAAATTTATTTTAAGATTATTAATATTTTAAAATAAATTATGAGTTTTAAAAAATTTGATACGTTCTATTGTAATTTGCCCAAAAATTTATTAAACAAAAATAATGGCATCTTCTTTTGCTCCTTCAGAGCATACAAGGGAGTATAAGAAACTACTCTCTCCCACGTTGATCTATTCTCTATTGAGACTGATTAACATTTTAATCTTAAAAAAAAGACAATAAAATTAAATAACTGCAACAGTTGAATAGAATCTCTTCCACTCTCTAGACCTCAACTTCTAGAGAGAGAAAGAGAAACTACATAGAGAAGAAAGAGACCGAGATCTCAAAGAAGAGAGACCCATCAATTTCAATCATCAAAGAGCAAGAAGAAAATCCATAAAAGAAACAGAGAAACTCAAGCCAAATAAAGGGCTCATAAATATGAAACAATACTATTTGATTTTATTCTCTCTATATTAAGATCTCTGTTTCTCTATGTTTCAGAGTGGATATAACAGTGGACGTAACAGTGACACTAAAGAGCCTGTCTCCTTAAATGGAGAATCATAGCCTCCCCAAAAGAAAAAACAATCTAATTAACCCCAAAAAGGAACATAAAAAATTCCCTCATGTACATGTATAGATACTCTTCCTTCTTGGATGCCAAGATAAAAGGTTAACTGGGTCTGTTAGTTTTGTTGTTTTGAACACAAACCCAAAAGAACAAAGATCTCAAAGCAAGAAAGAAAACCCAATGAATCATAAAAAGGGAGAACCTTTCAACTTTCCCTTCTTTAGATCCCATGCCTCTTAATTTTTTGGTTTCTCTCTCTCTGTTTCAAGAATCACTGTAGTCTCTCCAGCAAATAAGCATTGTAACACATCTCCTCATGATGTAGAAGCGAGCTCTCTGTTCTTTGACCAACCTGGCACACTTCCTTGTGAAAGAACACCTTCTCTGAGATGAATTCTTCGTGAAAGGAGAAGCGGAGGACCGACTTCTTGATGACCCTTCTTTCTTTGACAGCTTACATTTCTCATCAAAGTAAGACTGTGGTGGTGCACTTGAGCTTGTAGTGAGAGTAGCAGCCATTTTCTATATCACAAAAGGGAGAAAAAACAGAGTACTTCTCTTAACAAGACTGGATCCTTAACCAGATCTGTCTGTTTATGTTTTTGTTTTTGTTTTTCAAAAAGAGATGGATGCAAAATCTAAGAGTAAGACTAAACAAGAAGTGAAAACAGTGAAATGTGTTTGTTTTGGAGAAATGAAACCTATGTCACTGAAGGAGAAATTGTAGTGGGTTAGGGTTAGTATTTATAATTGGTTAAGATTTTTATTTTTGTTTTTTCTTTTGCATATTTTTTTTTAAATTGCATATGGGTGTGGCAGTGGGTATCACCTGGGCCTTCTTTGCCTCCCCAACGAATAATATTTTTCTGATGTAATAATATATTCAAAATAATTTTAAAAAATATTAATTTAATATTAAAGTGGCTTTCCAGTACACACGTCAAAGGGTAACTTAATTCAGTGAGGATTTAGTGCAATAAAATCTCACTGAACTTTGTGGGGACTGTAACTATAAATTTCTAGGGAAGAGAAAACTCATGGTCAAATTGCACCGTAACAACTTCAAAGTTTGTTGAATTGACGGTAATATATCAAATTTTTTTAATATTTATAATTTATCTAAAAATATTAATTTATACTATTAATCAATTTTAAAATAAATTTTTTTAAATAATTAAAATTTTAAATTAGATATTATTTTTTAAAATAATTCAAATACTTTTAATATTAAAATATTTCTAAATAATTATAATAAATTTAATAATTTTATTTATTTTAAAATTGTTTATATTATAATTTTTTAAACTATTTGAATTCATATGTTGATACCAAAAACCAACTCGTTGAGAGATGAGCTTTAGAAACCTAATATGCAACCAAAGAACAAAAATGGGTGATTTAAAAGGCAACCAAAGAGAGAGAGGGGAGGTATCTCCTGTGATTCTCCGATACTTGAGTGAGCATTTGGATTTCTGTGAGAGAGATAAAAGAGAGAGAGCTAATGTGCCTTAATATTATTGGAGTGTAAATTCTCCTTATATCACATTTTTTTAAAAATAAATAAATATATGCAGTATCATTTTATTTTTATTTTATGATGATCTCTGGTATTTATTTATTTGAGATGTTATTATAATATTTTTAAAATATGAAGTAAAATTTGTTTTATATCATATAATATAATATAAATTCATTTAAAATATATTTTTAACAATTTTCGAAAAGAACGATAATAATTTTTTTTAAAAAGTGTTATAATTTTTTTTTTAAATATGTTCCATCTCTAATACTTTTATTTTTTAAAATATAATATTTTTTTTATGATACTTAAAGATATTCAAGTCATCATGAAAAAAAAAATTTAATTAAAATTTTGATTTTTAAAAAAAAATCATTTTGAGATTGGTTGATGATGAAAATTGATATTTTAAGATAAATTGTAAATTTTAAAAAAGTTTGACATGATAATATGTAAAAGTAATTCAATGTAATTTGTTTATATTTTTTTTATTTCATTTTATAGAGGGAGCTTTAAAAGCTATGGTTGAGATTGAAGGAAAAAGATTACAGAGATACTGCCTTTTCCGGTTAATGTAACTGGCAGAGAAAAAGATCTTTTGTTACCACATGAAGTTTAAGTGTACAACTGTCTTAATGGTAACCAGAGAGTTTTCAAAGCAAAAAATCACAATTTTGTCACGGTAATATCTTGTTTGCCCATTTCAGTGTTCGTATTTAGCTGATAAAGACGTTTGTTTCTGTTAACATCGAATTGGACGTTAGTGGGACTTTATAATCTGGTTGTCAGTTTATCAAAATTTAGAAAGAAAAGAAACAAACATAATAGAACTGGGAAAGGGTACTAAATGTGTAACAGAAAACGGAATACCCTCTTTGGCAGCCAAAAAAAAAATAAAAAGAAAAGAAAATTGGAAGACTAAATTACTGTGAAGCAACTATTTTGAATTGGAATATATATATATATATATATATATATATATATATATATATATATTCCAATTCAAAATAGTTGCTTCACAGTAATTTAGTCTTCCAATTTTCTTTTCTTTTTATTTTTGTTTGCATCGAGGTGAAAATTTGATTGATAATTTTATAAAATATTCATTAGTAATGTTTGTACATATTCAATTACCGTTATCAATAAAGTTTTTAAAAATTATCAATCAAGTTTTCGTCTCGATGCAAAAATACATTTTCCACCTAGTGTTGATAAAAATAACTCTTAAGCACAAGCGTTTATTCATGTTAGATTATCAAACAAGGTCTGTCTTGCCCTATTATAACGGAAAGACAAATTTTTTTTTTAAAGCAAATAACGGGAATAATCAAATCCAAACATTTTTGATGATTAGAGTAAGGTAAATCTATTCATTCATGTTTATAGTTTTAGATATCGTTTGACCAAATAGTAGTTTCGGTTTATGATTTATCAAAAGTTTTTTAAAACAATCTTTAAAAAAATAATAATTGAACTATTTTTTTTAGTGTTTGACAAACTTGTAAACAGATTTTTTTTTAAAGAAATTTAGTTTCGTTGAAAGTTAGAAACTAGTTTTTAGTTTTTTTGTAAATTATTTTTATAGTAAACAGAAACAATTTTATAAATTATCCCAAATGCACTAGGTTAAATGCTATATATATAGTGTTAATGCTTATTTTGTTTTTTTATATTTATAATTGGAGTGGAGATTTGAACTTGAAATTAATTTTTAAAAATGATGTGTAGTAATCAATTGGATTAACCAAACTGCATGAAAACGGATACTTAAAACACATTATTAGCTGCTAATAAAATAATTATTTGAAACAAAAATTAAAAGACAACTTTTTTTTATACAGCGGATACGTGTACTTAATGACAATGTTATTAGAGCATAATTTTTTAATTTCAACACAATTTTACTTAAAATTATTAAGTTATTATAAACGAAAGAAAAAAAAAAGTAATAATAGTAAATTTCATCATTTAAGTAATTAAATATTAACTAATCTTATTATAATACCACTATAAAAAATTAAGTTACATTCGTAAAGATTTATATTTGGTGGAATCTATGATGCTTTGGAATAAATAAAAAAGATTTACTTTATTTACACATTTTATGATAAAATATATATTTTTGATAATAAAATTAAAAAATATTAATAATAAAAAAAGTTATCGTAAAAAATATATATTTATCACATAAATATGAATTTTACTTTAATGTGTTTACCAAAACAACTACACACCTTAATAATTACATTTATATTTTGAAAGCCAATAGAGAGAGGAATTTTTGATTATATCGGGTGTCAATTAAAAACTTGATTGATGATTTTTAAAATTTTATTAATAATATTTAATATACATAATTATCATTATTAATAAAGTTTTTAAAAATTACTTATCAATTTTTTTTCAGAAATTTACAAGCCAAGAATTTTTTTATAAGGAGCTTCCAAAAAAAATAAAAAAAGGTAAAAATGCAAAATCTAATCTAATCTATATTTTCTAGATTTCATCAACAATCCACAATGTTAACACGTGTCAAAACCACGACGAAAGGTGTCAACTATTTTGAAGAGAATTAAATAACCTTCACCCACTCGAGAGAGTACATACAACAGTTCAGTTAATTTTTCCATCTCAAATTTACTGCACCGACCACTACCACTACCAACCAAAACCAAAACAACCAAGGACAAAGGAGGATATAGTAGTAAAATTACTACAAGTACCATATTTCATATCACTTTGTTTTCCTTGTATTTTTGTGATGTACGACAAAAACAAAAGTGAATTTTACTGTGACATTTCTGGTGAAATTATTGTGTGGATAAGACCATACCAGTGAATAGAATAGGCATGCATGCCTTTTAACTTTGGTGGGGCTCCGGGCTGATTTATCAAGGGCAGAGATCATCCACAACGACAAATCAATAAGGTGATGATCAATCAGTGGGGGGTTGCTGCTATTTTAAGCTTTAGGCATGTACAAAAGAAGTGGACCTTTGGTTCAATGGTTTTGATCATTGATACGGCAATTGATTGATGAGAAATATCACAAGGCACATTTTGTAATTTTGCATCAAAACAGTGTTCTAAAGTTGATCAGATCAGATGGAGTACAGTAACTCACTTGATTTACTTTACTCCATCTGATCTCATATGGAATGTACTTGGCAGCAGAGAAAAGCAGCCTGCCTTTTTCTTTTTACCTTTTAATAATTTCCAGCAAAAATGCTGTTAAATATGCTGCTTGATGGCGTTCTAAGAATTTTTAGGGTGTTGTTCCCGCTTAACTTTGGTTACTATAGAATTTAAATTTTTTTATTGGTAATTAAAAAAATAATAATAATTAAATAAAATCAATTAACGAAATAAACTTATAATTAATGTGAGATTCAATTTATTTAAAAAGAGTTGAAATAGATAATTGTGGGCTTAGAGCTTAACGATTACAATTCTTTTTTTTCTTTAATTTCAAGGGCATGTTTTAAACTAAATTATGGGTTATTATCTCCACAATAAAATATATTTTCAAAATGATTGTTACAATAAAATAGGGAGAATAAAAAATAATTTATCAGCTTGGTTTTTTTTTAAAAAACTAAGTTTAAATTTTCAAAGAAAAAAGCAAAGTTTTTTTAATTAAAAGATTTCAGACTTGTTCTTTTTATATAATTTATGATTTGGGGTGGGATATTTGAATTTATGACTTATGCTTCAAAAGAGAGACGTGGTTATTAGGGGTGTAAAATAAAACCGATCAAACCAAGCCAAATTTACTCAATAAATCGGTTCGGATCAATTTTTGAAATACCCATTCCAATTTGAGTTGGAGAAAAAAAAACATAAACCAGCTGTTTGGGTTGGATGGTGTACAGTTTATAAAATTGGGGTGTGAAATACAAATGCGTGAGTGGATGCAAGTGATCCCTGTCTCCGTAATTTTTGTGTCAATTGCTCTTTTTGTCAGTAATGCCACTCACGATAGATGGTATAATTTTTTTAAATTTTTATTTATTTAATTTAATTTTTATTAAATTTAGTTGATAATATTAGGTTATTCAAATATTTTTAAAATTTTATGAGCGATGATTTGTTAAATATTAATAAATTTTTTGAATAATTTAAAAACGGATTTAATAGATAATGAAGAATTTAAGTAAATTATTATTTTTTATGTAATATATTTAAGTTAATTTCTAAACTATAAAAAAAAAAACCGAACCAATTTTGTCTGGTTATTCAAGTTTTAAGTTAGGTTTGAATCGAAGTTTTTCTCAACTCAACCGATATTACTATGCTTACGGCACAAAAGATTTCAGAAATAAGAGTGAGAATGGGGAATAGTGAGGCTTACGTAACTCTTGTCTATTTTGAAGACGGTGGTTATTGGCTGGTGATTGATGAGATGGTGCCCGTGACATGAGGTAGTATCGTGGAGTGGGCCCATCTTTTCAAATGTTTACTTTTAGCCGTATGCCACGTATTTTGCACACGTGTCAGTGGCCACGAAAGAAGCTTTTGTGTCTCTGGTCACTAAGACCAAAAGTCATTACCGGCTCCTCCTTTTTGATCAGTGGTCAACGAATGCATGAACCATAGAGAATCTGCTTCAACCACGTGTAAAATAGAAAATTCATCAAATTATATCTTTCTAATTTGGTATTGAAACAGATAAGTTGATAACTTTTCTTTCTTAATTATCCTAAGTGTATCTTCCATGAACAAACAGTTCATTAAATAAAGTCTATAACACGAATCAGTTATCTTTTTTCAGAGAAATTTTAGTAATTTTAAATTTTTTTATTAATAATACTTATACATATTCAATTAACGTTATCAATCAAATTTTTATACTGACGTAAAAATCTCTTTTTTTTCAAAGCCGTAATCAATCGTTAGATTTAGATATGGGATACAAGCAGTTCCATAGCTTTTTGTGACTGCTTTATATGACAGAGAAATGCAACATGGTGTGGAGCAGCTCCCTTAAAGCATGCCATGTTCATTGGGGGAAGCATTGGCTCTAGAAATATTTTCCATGCATGTTTAATTACTTTAATTGGATTTTATGGTATATTTGTTTTTGTTGGTAGTTAGCTCATGACTTGACTAGTCAAAGTTATAATTTCCTCATGCAAGTCAATGAAAAATTAAGAAATCCTACTGCTGTTCAAGAAGCTTTTTGTTAATTTAAGCTCTCATCAGTAAACACGTGATCGATCAGCGCGCATAAAACAGCCAAATTAAAGAATGACAAGGCAGGGTATATGGGATAATGGGGCGGTTTATTCCTTGTTGATTATGCAGTTAGAACATTTTGTCCTAACTTGGTTGTGCGGCCGTTTTGTTAATTTCTAATTAATCCAAAGTCCTAACTAAACATATACCAAAAGGCAAAAACATTGCATTTTCTTTTCTTGAGCAAGATCACCTGCATGTTTAACAATCTCCATCTATATACAAGTCTCCTCTTGTGTTGTCAAGTTGATTCTGAAAATCACATGCCCCCATGTGAGCAAAATCCCCAAACCATACATCAGTAAGCAAACAGTAAAATTTTCTTGTTTCCTATGTATCAATGATTTCTTCACCTCCGCTCAAATAGATCTTTTCTTTTTCTTGGAACATACATCATACATACAGGAGGGTATTTTCATGCTTAGTACAAATTAACTAAGGCCAATGCTTAATGTGCTTAATTACTGCAATGCTACTTAAGATGAGCTAACCCTTTTTGCTTATTACAAATCCGAGGCTATTTTTCAATGAATTAAGGTTATGATTGGCAAGAAAGAAAGCAAAAGTTGAAAGAAAATATATGAAGAAAATGAAAGAACAATTCATCGTTCTTTGGGTAATGATTTTTTTAAACCACTTTCCATGAATATAAGCGTTGCAGTGGGCTCTCTTGAAGGCAGCATGCCATGTTCAAGGTATATGATAATTAATTAGTTATCATAAAGTATGTTCTCTAACTTCTCTTCATTGGTTTCTATGGTATCTTCTTCTTCTAGATGACCTTTTTTTCATCTACCCACATGAAAGGAATCAAACTTCCAAATTAAAAAAAAAAATGAAGAGACGCCGTAAGGGATCATGGGGTAGTTAAGCCATTGTCTAACTTATAATTATAAAACCATTAGTTGTGTAATTGATTAAACATTTTGAACGGCAAAAAGTAGATTCAACAGAGATGAGAGATACAAGAAATCGTCCACAACAGAGGCTTCCCCCAGACAAATATTCTAGATAGAGGACTAGCGACAACAAACTCATTGAGAACTTATAACAAACAATTGAGGTGCGACCTACGTAAGAATAATGAGAAAAAAGATTCAACCTCCAAAATAACACACAACCCAGATAAGAATTGTTCGTCAACGTTGTAGGTAGCAAGTGGGGGAAGAATTTCACATGCTACCATGTGAGTTAATTAATCCTTCAAACTATTTACCATTGGAATTTCATACTTAATTCACATACAAATCAGATCACTAATAAATCAAATTGAAATTAGCTTGTTTCTGTGTGTGTGTGTGAGAGAGAGAGAGATTAGTTATAAGGGGACATGAAGCATCATTCCCCATATCTTTGTTCATATTTATAAGGTGGAGTATTATTATTTTTTATATTGTTGCTGTCTGGAGGAACAAGAAACAGTAAAAAATGATTGAATGTAATGTATTTTATTTCTAATTTTCGTTCTTGATTGATATTGTGATCTTATGATTGATTATGATTATGATTATGAATATTGGAGGAGATTTGGTGCCCCTTTTGATTTGTCTAACTATCTTCGACAAAGGTCTTTTGATTTGTTAAACATGTTCATCCTAGTTAGCTTTATGGAACCATATATTTCTTTTTTATTTTCATTTTATTTAAATTTCAACTCCTTATTCCCCTCAAATGATGCAACAATTTTAAGAAAAAAACGAGAAATAAATGAAAAATTCAAAAGAGAAAAGAGAGAGAAGGAAGTGAAAGGAAAGGGAGAGAAATAGAGATTATTTTGATTAACATAGTTTTTTTTTTTTTTTTATTTGTAAATTCTATCAATTTTGATAAAATTTGCAACAAGTTAACTCAATTTCATTGCAAATCCATTTCGAAATGAATTCCAAATTTTTTTTTTCAAAACACGATAACTATAGAATTCTTCGAAATGAATTCCATTAAAAATGTAGAATTCATTTATTTCAAACAAAGTGTAAAGAAAAAGATTTTTTTTTTCTTTCGGAAAACCTTTAAGAGGAATAATTGGTTGAATGAACGGTGATTTCGTATACAAGACAAACTTATCTAGAAAAACGTCCATGAGCCAATCCAATTGAACAATTAATCTCCCTCATATTTTCCTTTTATGGGAGTGGATCAAACTCAAATTTTTTGTATGAAAGATTCGAGAATGACCATTAAATCAAAAAATATTATGATCTATATACTCTGAAATCCTAAGTGAGACTTAAGATTTCTGTCATTATTAAAATAAAAAAAACAGAAACTAGAAAATAGAAACAAGCCCGACCCAGTCAGATTATTCTAGTTTGGGCTGATAATTCTATAAATAACACCCAGAGGCCCAACGCTAGTAGCTGTGCCTTAACAGAGCGTAGCAATAATAACTTAATGGGCCTTAAAACAAATGCGCACTCTCAAGTCTGTAGTAAAGGACCATGCTAAGACTAAAACCTAAACTTGAAATATAGATGCCCAGCTCTTACCTAAAGGAAAAACTGAGCCAACCCAACCCACAAAGAGCACTTTCTTTTTTCTTTTCTCTTAAAGGTAATATGATAAATGAACCACAAAAAATAAATCATTGGAAAGTAAACTAGTAAAATTACGACACTTAAAAAAATTAAATTAATAAAATTATGATTTCGTTATTAAAAACCTATTGTAACGAGTGATAGTGAGCGAGGTGATATAAAATGTTTGGTGTGATTCTCTTTAAAGATCCTGTAGTTTCTGTCCAGTTTAGATGAAATATCTCTTCTTAATCTTCTTCTTCCACAGTTCTTCTCTCTTCTCTTAGGCTCATCCTTTACTTATCATCTAATAATGTATTAGTTCCATTACTACTAAAATCATTAACTTGGAGAGTTCATGATGTTTAGGCCTTTTGTGGTTTTGGCTTAAAAAACTTTTACACATTCTCCTCTCTTTGTTGTAAAGCTTTAACTTTTTTGCTTTAAGTTGTATTTAAATATCACCTTAATTTGCTTGTACCAATGATACTTTAAATTGAAAAATTTATCTTTTTAAGTATAAAAAATTAGTCAAATCTAATTTCCTCCGAAATTGGAAGAAGGGGTGGGTGATTTATATTGGATTTGTTTGGATGGGCAAGACAGTTTTAGGTTGATGTTTATTTTTTAAATTTGATCAAACAAGCTTAATCAAATCAATTCAAACTAGCTACGTTGATATTTTAATTGTTATTTAATGAGATTTGATTTAATTCAATTATTTTTTATTATTAATTTTTAAAAATAAACAATAGTTTTAAGCTGGCTTTAAGCCCACACATACAAATCGAATGTCTTCTTAACATCTATTCACTCACATGTTAGTATTGGTCCACTAGGATCGAAGGATATTTAACAATACATTTGCAATGTTTGGGTGAGTTTAAAACCTATTTTAAGTTGGAGCTTATTTTTCAAAATCTGTCAAAAACTTAATCAAATCAAATCAAACAATTTATTAATTGATATTGTAATTGTTATTTAATGAAATTTTATAAGATTTTGATACAATTTAACTAAATTTTTGACAAATTTTTAAAAATAAGTCACAGTTTAAAGTTGGTCCTAAACTGCCCAAAATTGCAACATTTTTTTAACATAGGATCTGAAACTAAAATCTCTACCCTCACCACCTTCACTTATCAATCGACCATATCACATGAGCTAAACTCAGCTGGTAAGTTTTTGTTTTTGTTTTTTTTTTGTGCAGAAATGCAAATTTTATTACCAAGAACAAAAATACAAAATGAAAGGGGACCCTTTCAATTCTATTTCCTCTCATTAAAACAATTTCTCAAACAAATGGTACATATACCCCTCCCTTTCTTTTCTTACCATTTCCATCCAAACACATTATTAATGTTAACAAAGCCAATAAAGAAAAAAATGCAGAGTCATGTAAGTATCACCAAATACACATTAATGGGGTCAGGGCATTCACTTGAAAAGATTATTAAAGAAAAAAATGAAATCTTTGTTACCCCAATGAGAGAGGGAACACCACATTATCCAATTGCAATAAAAATAAATGATATAGAAATGCGCATTAATTATTCGAGGTAAATTAATTTGTTAGAAACCTAAATAATACAAAAATACAAAATTTCCATTAAGATGTTTTCTTGTCCATTTTATGATATACTAAAACCTTCAATGCACCAAAGGTTACAATACAAGATCTACTGTTGTATTCTTGTACGTACAATTATGGCACAGTAGGCCAATATTTATGGATCTAGTCATCTCTGGTAGAGTACACAGGAAAAAGGAAACATTTAGGCGTTGTTTAGTACATGTTTTACCTGCAACTTAGAGCAAACAAATTTGTTCTTGTTAGACATTGTTAATGAAATGATATTTGTGAAAATTGAAGATGATGAAAGGTATTGACAAGAAATTAATAATTCAAATTAACACAAACATACACGGACACATTCGATACTGGGTCAGTAATAGTATTACTATAACTTTTCTATTCATTGCGGGTTGGTTATTCGTCTGCACGGATTTAGCTTACGATGTGTTTGAAAACCTTAGTCCAAACGAGTATTTTATAGAGAGCCGACTAAGAATTCCATTAATAACTGGCCATTTTGATATATTTGAACAACTTGACGAATTTAGTAGATCTTTTTAGGAGGGTCCAATGACCATAGATCGAACCTATCCAATATTTACAGTGTGATGGTTGGCTGTTTATGAACTAGTTGTACCTACCGTTTCTTTTTGGAAGTCAATATCAACAATTCAATTCATTCGATGATAAATCTAATTCGAATTATAGCTATGATACAATCAAACCCGAACGATCAAATTGTTGAGAAGAATATGAGCACTGCAAGCTCATTGAATATCAATATCTGTTCTGCCCTCTGGGTTTACAAATAAAGAAAAAAAATATAATAATGAGCAAGAGAGAAGTGATTCAGCAGACACAAAAAGAGTAACCATTATTTAGGTAAGAATCATTACCATACTTATTGTCACAGGGTCATTTATCAGCATGACACCAAGCCTTTGCGGCGCCCCGCCCCTGCGAGATCAGCTTTCAATCTGTCGGTACTATTTTTCTAGACCAACTGGTTTCGCACTGCCTTGGGTTTTTCGGGGAAGCGACTCCAGCCCCCGACCAGTTTGTGCAAGGTGGCCTACCCCCTCTCGCACTCCTGCGAGCTCCCGCATTGCTACTTTCCTTTTCGCAACACGACTCCCTAGACCCACTGTGCTCGGAAGCTGTTCCCTCCAGTCAATCCCGACTTTAGGGGTGTAACAAACTTCCCTCGTTAAAATCTTGCACACCCTAGTGTAAGCGTACCTTCGGCAACGTCTCATCCCAAGACCCACACATTCAACTCCGAAAAAACTCTTTGCCTACTTGTTCTCCCCACAACTGCTTGGCGAGCGCGCGTATACCCTACCTGCTTGGGTGTGGTCAAGTGCTTGGTGAATGCGCGCACGTAGTTTAACATATAGAATCTGGCTCTGATATCAATTGTCACAAGGTCATTTATCAACATGACACCCAACCTATGCGGTGCCTTGCCCCTATGGGGTTAGCCTTCAATCTACCGGTACTATTTCTCGAGACTGATTGGTTTCGCCCTGCCTTGGGCTCCTCAGAGAAGCGGCTCCAGCCCCCGACCAGTTTGTGCAGGGTGGCCTACCCCCTCTCGCACTCCTGCGAGCTCCTGCATTGCTACTTTCCTTTTCGCAACACGACTCCCTGCACCCACTGTGCTCGGAATTCGTTCCCTCCGATCAATCCTAACTTTAGGGGTGTAACACTTTATCCTATACCTAATATTTTCTAGGCAATCTGTGTTTAATTAAGAGATTGTTATACAAAAAGGTAATGTTTCCTTTACACCAAAATCACTGCTATACATTTTTTCCACGGTATAGAAATGATCAGAAATACAAAAAGAAAAAATAAAGTAAAATAAATGATGAACAACACACAGTTAACAATACATAAAAACATCATGAGATCTATTAAGTTTAACTTTTAAGGAGTAAGAGAGAAGTGATTGAGCAGAGACATAAAGAGTAACCATTGTAAATATAAGAGTAACATGTAAGCTAGTAAAAAACCTATGAACTCACCATAACAGTCAATAATCCTAATCAACAAATTAAGTATAGTTCTGCCCAAAATGATACAACCTCTCCTCTATGGGCATATACGTTAAACTGCAAATTTGCTCATGATACTTTTTTTTCTCAAATGAAAAAATTCAAAATCTTTCTTTGTCCTGCAAAAGTAACCCTATAGTTTCAAACAGAATGAAGCAAGGAAAAAGTAATTACCTTTGTGAAGGAATCTGTGTAAAAAAATATGAGAAAACCCCCTTCATAAAAAACCACTACCCTGCAGGAACCAAAAAAAAATGGAAAGGAAGAAAATCCCATCAAAACTTCAAAATAGAGAAGTACATCAATGATGCAAGAGGACAATCTAACTTCCATAATAATTTTCATGTACTATGAAAAAACCGAATGATTGTATGTGACACCACTTGTATATATATATTCCAAACACATCATCTCAAAAGAAAGCAGCTGGTCACAGATCTGAAATCTGAACAAGATATGAAGATGTTAGATTTAAGATCTGGAAGATCAAGAACCAGAAAAGAAGAGAGAAAAATACCCAGTAAACCCAAGTATCCAATATAGAAAAGCAACTTTTTGATTTCTCTCTGTAGTACACAATTTCAACCAAAGTACACACATCTATTCATGACACCAGGTGACAGCGGCACAGGAGAATATATACTGAGAACTAGTAAGAGAAAAGCACACTCAAATTAATGGAAAGATCTTCACTTAATTAACTCACATATTACATCATATTATCACATGGATCAAGACCAACACTACTTTAAAACACACTAAAGTTCCAATCCAAGCTTTGGTTAACCAACATAACTATCTCTTAAGTAAAGACTTTTGTCAGCAGATAAAATAGAGCAGGTATAAAAAAAATGGCAGCAAAACAAGAATTGTTTCATCAAGAAACTGAATAAATCAGACTATCATGTGTTTTTTTTCTTTGTTTAAAATAGTCACCTTCAGTTTTGTGTCTTACCTTGTGCATCATCATTGATCACAGATGGTTGTGGGTATTTTGCTGATCATAGAGTAAGATTGAAAAGAATATAGCCATTTATTGCCGCTGCAGCATCATCAAGATTCCCATATCAAAGAGAGGCAAATGTAAGTGAAGCAAAGTGACCACAAAAGGGCCACCACTCACTTGAGCACTAAACAATTTAATTTGTGAATCTTGATGATGCTCCATCAGCAAACAGTGACTGGTTTATCATTAGATCTTTGCCATCATCACTAGGTCCATGCAAAGGAGAAAAGAAAAAGAGAAAAAGAAAGAAAGAAAGAAAGGTTGGTGAGGAACCCTAACCCTAACCCTAAATCTCATCCACTGAGGAAAAAAAAAGTTGAGGGGAAAGTAAAATATAAAAAGCAAAAAGGAAGCCTCAAAAGTTAAAACCCATGTCTAGATATGAGATAGAAAATAAAGGCACTTAGGTAGAAAAGCCATCCATGGTTGTTCTCTATGCATAAAGCGACAACCAAAACACATTAAAATAGAGATGAGAGAACATGAGAAGCACTCACGAGACAAAAGCCAAAATACTAAACAGATTTTTTTTTCTTGATAATCAAAAGGGAAAGAGAAGGGAAGAGCAGAGAGATTTGTGAGGACTGAGGATATGAAGAAGAGGGTTAAAGGGTATACATATATAGAGAGACTCATGAGTAGAGTGAAGAGAAGGGTATGTGAGTAATGAATAAGAGAGAGGAGAATTGGTTGGTGGTGTGAGATTTGTCAGAGAGAGAGAGAGAGAGATGGTGTACCCACAACAGTTATCCATCATAATCCTAGGTACCAAATTTACCAAAACTCTTTAATCCACACTGACCAAGTCTCTCTCCTTTTTTTATCTACAGATGTTACAACAGAATATTAGCCAATCAGAGAGAGAGAGGAAAAATTAAAACTTACCCAGTAATGGTGGCGTTTAGGTTTGTTTAAGGGATGTATGTACAGTATGTTGCGTCCTCTACAAGCATTTTCAAGTTGTGTGGAATTGACAGGGCCCTGATCTCTCACCCCCAAATATCAAGGGGGTCTCACTCTCACTCTCTCTCTTTCTCCTTAATTAGGGTTTCAGTTTCCTTGGTTTGATCCCTCATTTGCCATTTTTGGTTCCTTTTTAAGCTTTTCTCTTTCAAGTTTGTGGCCTTTTATGATCCTTTTTTAAGTTTACATGTTTAGTCTAATCCTCCTTCTTAGATCTATCTACCAAGGTTAGAGTACATATAAACAATTGTCTAAGTGACTTATCCTCCTTATACCATACTAGCTAGTTTTTTTTTTTGAGAAGTAAACATAATTTTATTTACTTTTGTAGGCAAATCAAGCCTTAGTAGAACGTACACCAAAAAACACATCATGACAACACCAATTACAATACCATAACACAACCGCACCACTCCAAACAAGAACTGGAAAATTAAACCAACAAAAGCATCAACATAGCTAACCCTAAAGCAAAACTCAAGACAATATTGCACTTGATAATACCACTCGCAGCTGACGCCATTAAAACTAGAACTTCACATACCAGTGTATCAAACCCACACCTTAACCTTCATATGTATTACTAGCTAGTTAACTATTAGTACTATGTTACTTTTAACCATTCAGTTTCTATAAATATATATTTTTTTTCTTTTTATGTATTTTAGATTTAGTAACTAGTACTCCATCTATGAAAATGGTTATATCTTGTTCTTTACTCACTTTTCACAATAATATCTTAATATATAGGGAATCCCCCAACTTGCCAACCTTTTGTAATATTTAGCCGATTAACTAGTAATTGAGTGTCATTTATGAGAGCTAAATTGATATATTACCATTTTAACTTTAGAAAATTATTGTTTGACACTGTAACAGATGAGATGAGAGTTTTTGATTGGTTATTGATGTGGATGTCAAAAATGTGTGTTGAAAATAGGGTTTCCCTATAAATGCTCAGAATGAATTGTTGGAAGGCGTTGATAAGAAGACACGCAACCCATTTTTGACATCTCATAATCAACCAATTAAAAGCTTTTTCCACTCGTTGTAGTGATTTCAGAGGGTAAATTAATAAGTTATTAATGAAACTTCATGGTGCAGTATTACTTGTTGATAATTCTAAGTGTCAAATTAATGAATTGGGTTATTTTGGGCTTCTTTTATCTTTGTTGAATTGTTGAAATTAGCATTTTTCTATATATATATATATATATATATATATATATATATTAACTCCATTATTTAACATACACAATTTATTCAATACCCAATGAATGAAATTCCTTCACCTTCGATCTCAATTATAAATTATTAAGATTATCAATTTCTTAATCCGTTTCGTCTCACATGCTTGCCACTTACATGATGATATCATCATGAGATAACATGCTCTGGGCCCTGGTTAATTAGACTAATATAGTATTTGATTTGAACTTCTACAGCATACTCTTTTTAGGTCATTTATAAATTGCAATGCATATTCCTATTCATGATGCTAGTCATTTTCTGCTTAATTTGGAGCATATGCTTTGCTTGGTATTTACGGCTTTTAATTAAGTTGCTGCTCAAAGCTAATAATTTCTAGTATTCCTTCCCTTAATACTGCAATAGGTTCTATAATTGTTACACAATATTATTAATTTCATTAATTCTTTTGTGTCTGGATGAATTTGAAATTAGTAAATTCAGTCCCATACATACACTTTTTAAGTAGTAAATTATTAATAGATATGATTTTTCATATTTCTTGTTTAACCAATTTTTCTCTTTTTGTGGTGCCTGATAATTATATTGTTCCAGTTGAAAACACTACATATTTTGAAAGTTAATATCGACGATGTTTAAAAACGGATTAAGGCATGCTTAAATTAGTAAATTTAAACAATTTTAATTTGAATTTACTAATTTAAACATGTTTTAATTAGTTCACAAATATTGTTGGTGTTGGATTGAAATTTGACCAATAACAATGGAAACAAAGATACTCTTTTTTCTTTTCTTCTCTTTTTGGTTGTAGAGATTCATTGCAGATGAAGGAAAATATTGTTGGTTGAATTTGTGTATATTTTAGTGGGATCAGTAGAGGATAATTTTGCATGAATTAATGTCTTTATATTAGAAACGTATTGTTTTTTGTTACTACACTGGTATACGCAACATGCGCACTACTTATGATAGCTCTCAAGACTGATCATTTTCAACCAAATTATAGTGAATAAGGTATAACACAATTATGTATGGCATTATCTATCTATCTCTTTCTGTATTTCATTTTAGTTGATGAATATTAATGTATTGTCCATCACATAAAAAAACAGATTGATCAACACGAGTTGAAATACTAACATAAGGTATTAGAGGATAAATTTTGTCTGATGCCTTTCTTCTTGGTGATTTGAACACAAGCTGCAATCGTAATATGAGGTTTAATTCGATCGTGGAGTATATAAAGTCTTAGCATAGATTAAATTAATTAAAGGGCAATGCAGTGACCTAGAAAATTAATTTCTTGAAGAAATTACCTCATAATTAACTAGCTTAAGATCATTAAAGTGCATTCAAAAAGTTCAAAACCAATTGATTTCACGATTCCTTAATCAATCATGTGATGACCCCATTTTTTGAAGGGGAGTGGAGAGAGGTGGAAAATTACCGGGAAAAGGCCCGGCCCCCACCCTCTCTATATATATCAGCCTTTGCAAGATATGAAGTCCATAGTACATGCTATACAGTCACACCATATACCAATTATCAATCAAAAGAAAAAAGGGGGTTTATTATTTACATCAAGAAAAGAAAGCTTTTGATTTTTTATGTCCTTGAGAATTTTTTGGTACAACATAAAGATTTTATTTTTTTTTGATAGGACAACGTTAAGAAATTAATTACAAGCTAGATACTATGAACGAGGATCGAGTTAGAAGGCACGTGTTAACAAGTGAGAGGATCAATTTTTTTACGCCATCATTCACATTACCCGCCCGGCATTTAGCTTAGCTATATAAAAATTTGAAAGAAACTAACTCTATATTAAAAGACACATTATCAATCAAGAGGTATCTTATCACTTAAACAGAAAAATCAACTGTAATTAGACAATTTTTCTATCTGAAAAAAGTACAAGAAATACAAATATAAGGTGGTTTGGTTAAAGAGAGAAATTGTAATTTTAGAGAGAGAAAAAATCCACTACTTTCTTTGAGAATAAGAGTAGGGTTCTTGGGTTGTGATAATAGTGTGTTTTCTTTAATTATGATCACACACACGACCACTGGCGAAACTTAAAATAATTATATCAAGAAGAAAATCAAACCGTCGTAAAATTTCAAGTTCAAGAGGTTCAAATATTTTCTGTTGTATTTTACTTTGATAACATGGACAGTCAACATGTGATCATGGAGCAAATTAATAAAGAAAAAGATATAGATATACTAACTTGAACTATGATTCATTAAGTGTGTTTGGAACAAATGAATTGTATAAATTTTATAAAATTTATTTTTAAATCTATAATTGTTATATTTAGAACAATAAGAAACTATAAAATTTATTTTGAAATGAATTCACTATGGAGTTAAGTAGTAGTTTGTTAGAAATTCTATCAAAATTGATAGAATTTATAAATGAATTCCACAAATTGAAGAGTAAAAAAATTATGTTAACGAAAATACTACATCTTTCCCTTTCTTATTCCCTCCCTCTTTCTCCCTTTGCCTCCATCTTCTTCATCTTTTGAATTATTCAATTATTCCAAACATTTTAAACATAGAAATTCAATTGAATTTTTCAATTTAATATAAGAAAGTCAAAAATAAAAATTCGTTAAAAAAATTATTTTTATTTAGCTTTAAACGGAATATAAGTTTGATTAATCAAACAAGTACATATATTTTATTTTTTTCAATGGTTTGATATATTGGTAATGTGATGAGCATTACCAACCTAATAATTTCTCCCAAAAGAAAACAAAATAGATAATTGTCCAATTCCTCCCCATTTTCCACCACATAAAAGTCATAAAGAAAATGTCATTAAATTTTATAATTTGCATAAAAAATCATAAAATGTAATTAAAAAATTGTGTAATTTTAATGTATATGTGGAGTTTGTGCATATTAACTGATAGAAAACAATAGAGGAATAGGGTTTTGGAAGAGAAGAATGTATTCAGTATGACTTGATTTACACATATATTGTAGTATATATAGTGGTATATAGAGGCATATATGACAAGTATAAATTAGACAAGTAATTAAAACCTAATTAGACAAGCAACCTAATATATATCGTAACAACATCCCTCAAACTCAATGTGGTATAGTACATGTCAACTTGAGTTTGCCAACTAACTCAGGTAACTGAGCTTTAATGAAAATATCAGTAATCTGAGCAGCAGAAACAAGACAAATGGTACCATGGTCGATATGAATTTATTTGATACCATGATAGAAAATAATAGAAAAATAGGGTTTTAGAATAGAAGAATTATATTCCGTATGATTTGATTTACAAATATATTGTAGTATATATAGTGTTACAGAGAACTATATATGACAAGTATAAATTATGCAAAAAAATTAAAATTTAATTAGACAAACAACTTAATATATATTCTAACATTAACATTGGTGATCGAGGGTCCAATTTTGGTGATTGTTTATATTTAAGACATTAAGTACAATCGTCACATTTATCAATAATTTGATTACATTAGATTGTTTGGATCAATTTAAAACTAATTTTATGCTATGACTTATTTTTTAAAATTGTCAAAAACTTAGTCAAATCGAATCAAATCTTATAAAATCTTACTAAATATACAATTAATGAGTCATTTTATTTGATTTGATTAAATTTTGGATAAATTTTTAAAAATAAATTTCAGTTTAAAGCTTATCCAAGCATCGCAGATGATGATTTGACATCAAATCTAACGAATTACCAATAAATATATATATTTATTGGTCACCATTTTTCAAAAGGGAAGAATTTCGATATGAATTTTTTTTAACTATATTCGATACCAAACATTATTTTTAAATCGATGAAAATTTTATTAATAATTTTTAACTAATTTTATTAATAACGTTTATATAATCATTTTTTATATTATTAACGAAGCTATTTAATTATTTTTAATAAAATTTTTAATGTTCCACGCTCAAAAGAAGCGACAAATTTTCGTAGAGCAGTTTTAAACTCAACTCACGCACGTTAGAGAGAGAGAGAGAGAGAGAGAGAGAGAGAGAGATGATGTGACATTGATGTGGCTGCTGCAAGTGTGCGGACAAGAGGGACAAGCGTCGAACACGGAGAAGTGGAGCCAATTGGCAGCACAAACACATCTTCTTCGTACGGAACACACTGCTTCTTCTTCTTCGATCTCTACTGATGACTCTGCTTTGGCGGTTTTAAAAAAAAAAACAGAAAATATATTTTATTTTATTTATAGCTGTAACATGCCAAAATTTATTGGAATAGTAGTAAAAGAAAATAAAAAGTAATCCCACGCGTCAAGTTACTGACAGAATTCAACAAAACCGAAGCTAATTACCTTTTTCTAATCAGAGTTTCAGGTGTAAATTTGATTAGTCTAAGAATTTAATTAACTGTTTTACTAGCTACCAAATGCAGGCGTTTGGTTCTCCTAAGAGTCATATATTTACCAAAGAAAAGGTAGGGTCAGTAACCGGCCTGTTAGGGATATATACCCCATGCAGAGAGAGTACTGTGACATACCAACTAACCAGTGAAACAAATAAAGGAAGGCCACAGAAACCCTACCAGGTAATTAAACTATCAGCCAACCTTAATTAATTATAAGTTAAACCACAAAGTATATATATATATATACTTTGTGGTTTAACTTATAATTAATTAAGGTTGGCTGATAGTTTAATTAGCCCCTTAATTAATCTGCTTCTCAAACAGACCCACCAATTTCATTGACATGCTAACAGTGATATTAATTATGGTACCAATATTCTTACCAATTAAAGCTGAAAACTCCTCCTGTCTCATCCACATGCAGCTCATCTCTTCACATCATGAATAATTTATTGACAATATATATATACACACACAAAAGATGAACTATACACTCTGTTTTACAACTTTCTATATGATTCTTTATTAATACATAAAAAACCATTACTTTGGGTGCATAGAGCTTATTTTGTATACCTCTACCAATATATATATATATATATATATATATATATATATATATATATATATATATATACTCTTTATTTTACAACTTTTGATATGATTCTTGATTAATGCATAAGAAACCATTAATTTAGATTCAACAAAAAGCTTACTTTGTATATGTTTACAAACAAATATATCATAACAATTTGTTTTATAAGTGCTAATAAAGTTTCTCTTTTTTTTTTTTTTTTGAAAGGGAGAATGCTTTCTATTTTCGATGTAATTAAATATTTATTTTAGTCATGCTCTCTTAGCTATGCAACCAAATTAAATAAGCCAATTACAAAAGTATACATGAGTTACATCTTTGAATCCTAATCAATAGGTTGTAAAAAATAAACCCTTCATCCCGAATATCTAGTTTTAAGGATACAAGTTAATATTTAAAATAAAGAGATGCAAGTGAAATTTTTTATATATAAACACGAAGATGTTTTTATAATTATTTCATTGATTAAAGCTTAACTTTAGCACATTTGTACATGATTCGGTGCGTATTCAATTTGAACTGTTTGTGCGTTTTATGTACTAATGAATCATTTGAGAGAGAATCACACATGACAAATTGTTTTAAATGACATGATTATCGATAAGGTTATACAAATAATTGTTTTTAAACTTTTGTTTAATTCAGTTGCACACTCAATGCGTGTTTAATTTAAACCGTTTGTGTATTTTACGCGCTTACAAATGATGTGCACAAATGACTAGAATCAAAAAGTTGCAAATAAGACATGATTATCGGTACCGCGATAAAATTTTTCCCCATCTATTTTTCTTAATTTTGCAATCTTGATCATAAATATAAAGAAAAAAACCCTAGAGAGGGTGACCTGGATAGTCCTTTTCACCATCATGACATGAGTTTAATAAGTACTACCAGAGCAAAATAAATAAATAAAGAAGGGATCTGATCATCAGCAAAGCTCATACAGTCGTCACTAAAAGAATATAAAGAAGACAAAAATCTGATGTGCTTCCACATTGATTTTCTTGAGATCTTCTATTTTCGCATCTCTGGCCTGTGGGGACTGGGTGCTTTCCTCGTGGCCTACAACCTTGTCCTCTTTCCAACCTCAATGTAAAGCAGCTCTGCTATACTCATCAAACATTAATCCATTCTCGAATACACACTTAACACTGTTTTCAAACACATCCTTCTACTTTTCTATTTCCATTTTGTTAAATTTGGACGGTACCCTAAGACTTTCCATCAATTAAATTGAGGTAAAAACTTGCGATATGTGGCCGACATTAATTCTTTCATCTCTTTGATGCAAGTACCATACTGGCATCTCAATAATTTCGTAGACAGTGCCTTGGAAACAATGACACGTCTCTGTAGATAAAACTATAGGGCATATACCTACTGTCGGTTACAGATATTTTTATAAGGATAAATCAGTAAATTACGAGTGAAGTTTTGGCCTCATGTCGCATAATTACTAATCCACTGTTTAGGTGTAAACTTTTTCTAATATCATTGTTCAAGCATAATAAGAATAAGAATCACATACATACATAATTCTTTTTCAATAGTCCAACCTTTTAGATTGAGATTCTCTTCGTCTGAGAACTAAAATGAAAACAAATATAGTGAGATAGAATGTTACATCAACAAATAAAGAAAATTGAAATAAAATCAAGTTTATGGTAAAATTGAATGTCACATCATCAAATGAAAAAAAATTCAAATGAAAATTTGTCAAGATGACATTCATGATCGGACATCAACATGTGAGTTATTCCACATCAGAAAAAAAAAATAAAAATAAGAGTGTGTTATATACATGGTTTGGACCAAAAACTCATGAATTTAAACTTTTGAATCATATTAGTGTCCATCCATGTATATCAAGCCTGTGTTCACTCCAGACCTTAACAAATTGGTATCAGAGCTTGGTTCAAGTTGGTATCGTGAGGACTCCCATGGTTGAGTTTAGTTTGGCTTCTCTTGATCTAGTGACCGATGATTCCATTCAAGGGGGAATTTGGTATATGTTTCTCCTTATCCAGTGACCGATTATTCCATTTAATGGGGAGTTTAGCATATAACTCACACGTGAGGGGGAGATTTGGTATATGCTTCTCCTTATCACATTTAAGAGAGAGTTTGTTATATAACTCACACGTGATGGGGATATTTGTTAAAATATCCATATGCGAGTTATCTCACATTAGAAAGAAATAAAAAATAAGAGTGGGCTATATACATGGTTTGGGCCCAAAACTCAAAAACAATTCAATCTCACCATAAACTTGACTCCACATATGATGATTTTATATTTTTGAAAAGCAAAGATGAACATGTTAATAATTAGAATCAAATATGAAGAAGTATAATCAAATCCCACAGTATGACACAAGCTATAAAGAGCAAGGTGTAGATACAAGGTAAATCAAAAAAATAAAAAGAACCTCAAAACCTCGCCAAAGAGAGGAAAAAAAAATTCAACCCCAAGGACATAATAAAACAACTAATTTCAGTCTCGAACATGATAAAGAACACCTAACCTAAAACAACAACATAGATGTGACAAACTCTAGCTAACTAGGACACCCTATCTACAATTATTAAAATGGAAATTGTTAGGATTTTTGCTCAATTCCCCATAAGGAGGACTTCTAATTGTTTTGGAAAAATGGTTTCCTATTTTATAGTTACTTATTCTAGTAGGAATAGTAATAGTAGTTTATTATGTTGTTCTTTTCCTAATAGTATTAGAAAAATATCATCTATATAAAGGGGGCTTAGAGAAGGTTTGAGACATACTCATAATTCCAATATTATAATTAAAGCTAGGTGGAGAGCTTTAGGTGTACTGAGGATTTTGGGTTGCGAGGTTGTGAGGGTAACAATTTTGTTTTTCCTAAAGTTGATGTTAAGGATTAATAAAATTGTGAGTTTGTTAGTGGCATAGGCAAAAAAGTTGTCGAACCACATTAAATTGTAGTGCTTGATATTTATTTGTTTATTTTCCTATTTATTATTATAAGTTTGAGTATATGGATTTTAAGGGTAAAATCCCAACAAGTGGTGATCCAGGTGGATCTTTGATATGATACGTGAATCAGCAAATTAAGGAAGCCACTCCACTGACATGTAAAATTGCAGTTGTTATTTTGAAGGAACAAACTTTGAACGGGCAATTAACATGTTAGTGGGTAGTTCCTTGAGTTAAAGATCACGTTGTGGTGTATAACAGAAATAGAGGAGGAAATGGCCTTTTGCATGAGGACCACTCCTAGTTATTTAAACATGATTGTACTGAACAAAGAAGGGGGATTTTTTTTTGAATGAAAGTTATTTTTTTTCCCTACGATTCTCTGTCATTTATTCTCCGTTCTATCACCAATAAGTTCAAGATCAAGTGGTATCAGAGCCAGGTTTTTCAGATTTATCTGAGGCTGAAAGTGGTTTATGGTCTCAACTCGCGACCCAGTCAGAACTTCTGGTGAAGAACGACTCGGGCCTTTGATTGTTCATCGAAGGACGAACATGAAAGAATGAGTCATATCTAACGAAAAACAAGATGGCCATCTAAAGGTGATCGAATCACCACCCTGGAGCTGCAAGTTCAGGCCCTGACAACGGTTGTTTCTAACCTCGTTAATAAGCTTAGTATCTCAAAAGCCCCGCGTGCATCCACTTCAGAGGTGTTCAAACCAAAGAAGGAGGTTGATGAGGAGGATGAAGATTATGACAACCTTGACTCCGACACCGAGACAGATGACGAAGAAATCAAGGTGAATTCCATGAAAAATTTGAAAGTTGATTTTAAGATTGATATCCCTGTCTATGACGGCATAATAAATGCTGAAAAATTGGATAGCTGGATTAATAGATTAGAGATTTATTACACTGTAAATAAATACTCTAAATCTTAAAAAATAAAATTTTCAAGTTTGAAACTTTCGAGTCATGCCCTTACATGGTGGAAATCCTATCGAAAACACCACAATGTATCGGACTTGACTTGGAAGAAATTCAAAATACTTCTCAGGAAGCAATTTTATCCTATTGGCTATGTCGAAGAACGGTGGTACAAATGGCAGCATCTAAAACAAAAAATGGGGCAGACGGTCCAAGAATATACTACTGAATTCCATAACCAAGCTTTGGTTTTGGATGTCGATGTCGATGACTACGATGTGTTCATGAAGTACATTGGAGGTCTTGCTGAATACATACGGAAAGAACTGAAATTGTTCACCGTAGAAACAATTGAAGATGCTACTGTGAAGGCTATTGTGATTGAGTCAAAGAACAAAAGAATTGAAAAAATGGATGACAGGCAAGGTTCCAGTAACAAAAATGACTGGAAGAGAATAGGGGAACAGAGTAAGAATGGATCAGCCCGGAAAAACTATTATGATCATTGTCAAATCAGTGGCCATGTTAAAGAAAAATGCTGGCGACTACTTCCTGAGCTGCAGCCGCAGAAGAAGAAAAATAATGAAGGGAGGAAGAATAAGACAGCTACTTTAATGACCCAACAAGTAGAAAAAATTCCAGAAGTGAACCAGGCCGATACCAAGCTTGCACTCATGGCCAACCCAAAAGATTCGACAGATGCTGATTATCGAGAAGAACTTTTTCACGTGAATATTCAGGTGAAGCAGAGTGTTGTAGAAGCTATCATTGATCCAAGAAGTCAGAAGAATTTAATTTCAGAAACATTAGTGCATCAGATGGGTTTAGACACAACACCTCATCCTAAGCCGTATCCGTTGGGATGAATTCAGAAGGATGTCGACATGCAAATCACAAAACAGAGCACCTTCAAATTTGCCATCACTGATCGATACATCGATGAAGTGACATGCGAGATGGTTCCTTTAGATGTGTGCCAAGTCATTCTGGGCAGTCCCTATTTATGGGACCGAGATGCTGTTCATTATAGGTGACTTCAGAAATATCATTTAGTAAAGGAAGGGAAGGAGTTCCATATCAACGCTTGCAAGCCCAAGGCTACAAATAGATTGATGACAGCCACCAAAGCCAAGCGAATGGTCAATGCAAGTGGGGGATTTTTTTTGTTAATGATTCGACCTCTGGAAGTTAGTACCGAAGTGGTAACACTT
Source organism: Bretschneidera sinensis (assembly GCA_023935145.1). Classification (NCBI taxonomy): domain Eukaryota; kingdom Viridiplantae; phylum Streptophyta; class Magnoliopsida; order Brassicales; family Akaniaceae; genus Bretschneidera; species Bretschneidera sinensis. The sequence goes on from CM043703.1 coordinate 22,644,759, forward strand.
TCTGCATTATCTTTAACACCTTCTAAATGTTGTGACATTAAGAAATTGCAGGAAGAGTATAAAGATTTGTTTCAAGAGGTACATGAATTACTACCACGGAGAGCTGTAGAACATGAAATCCAATTGGTTAGAGATGCATCTCTACCAAATTTGGGTTTATATCGCACCTCTCTAACTGAGTCTAAAGAGATCAAAAAGCAAATTCAAGAATTACTTGAACAAGGTGTCGTACGTCCTAGCTGCTCACCATGTGGTTCACCAATTTTATTGGTACCAAAAAAAGACGGAGGATGGCGTATGTGTATTGATTACAGAGCACTCAACAAAGTGACTATCAAGAATCGGTATCCTTTACCTAGAATTGAAGACCTACTGGACCAGCTACATGGTGCTCACTATTTTACTAAGTTGGATCTCAAATCTGGCTACCACCAGGTCCGCATCCGTGATGACGACACTTGGAAGACTACATTCAAAACCAAACAAGGACTTTTCGAGTGGATGGTTATGCCGTTTGGATTGTGTAACGCTCCAGCAACCTTTATGCGATTAATGAATGAGGTTCTCCGACCTTTCATTGAGAATTTTGTCATTGTGTACTTGGACGATATCCTCATATTCAGTGTGACTTGGGAGGATCACCTTTGTCATATTACTCAGGTTTTAGAGGCACTACGAGCAAATCAACTACGATTGAATGGAAAGAAATGTGAGTTTGGTAAGCAAAATCTTGTGTATTTGGGTTTCATTGTAGGTGCAGGGGAACTGCAGGTGGATCCAGAAAAAGTACAGGTCATTTCCCAGTGGCCCACACCACGTACAGTAATAGATGTTCGTAGCTTTATAGGTGCATGCCAATATTTGCGTAAATTCATTCGACATTTTTTTCAGATTGCAGCACCTTTACACTCATTCAATAAATCCAATCAAAGATTCGAGTGGACAAAAAAACATGGTGAGACCTTTCAATTATTAAAACGGAAGATTTCGGAAGCACCAGTCTTAGCATTGCCAAATCTACAGCGGTCATTTGAGGTGGAAGCAGACGCGTCTAACTATGCTCTAGGTGCAGTTTTATTTCAAGATGGGAAGCCAATTGCATACCATTATGAGATGTTTAGTGGACCAGTTCTAAACTATCCAACTTATGACAAAGAGCTCTACGCCTTACATCAGGCAGTGAAGCATTAAAGAGTTTACTTACTGGGGAAGGAAGTTGTGGTTCACTCAGATCATAAACCTCTTCATTTTTTGACTACACAGTCTAAGTTACAGCAAGCTCGGCATATGAAAGGGATGTCCTACCTATAACAATTCAATATTGTGATCAAATACAAGAAGGGAGTGACTAATAAGCTGGCAGATATGTTGTCTCGACCGCCTACACCAGTTAGTTCCGCATTGCTGGTGGCTATGCAAAATCTAGCCTATGGTTCCTTCCGAGTACGCAACACGGTATGACACAGATCCTTATTTTGTAACGCATTATCAGCGACTCATGCAGGGATAGACTAGTGAATTTCAGATGAAAGATGGGTTACTATACAAGGGTACACAGTTGTGCATTCCAGAAGATAGGGATCAGTTACAATGGATTCGAGAGGCTCACACTTCGAAAGTGGCAGGACATTTTGGCGTAGAAAAGACCTTATTGAATTTTCGACACTATGTCTTTTGGCAAAAAATGCACCTTGATGTTTCTCGTTACATCAAAGGTTGTGTACTATGCAACACATCGAAGCCTTCCAACAGAAAACTAGGGCTGTATTTACCATTTCCAGTTCCAAATCGCCTTGGGAAAGCATTTCGATGGATTTTCTTGGTGGCTTGCCTAAAACCAAGACAGGGTACGACTATTTGTTTATGGTAGTAGATCGTTTTAGTAAAATGGTAATCCTTATTCCATGCAAGAAGGCCATGACTAGAGAAGGAGCAGCTAGATTATTTTTTTCAGCATGTTTGGAAGCATTTTGGACTCCTTACATCGATTATTTCAGATAAAGATAGTCGATTTCTAGGACATTTTTGAAGATCTTTATGGGGAATGATGGATACTCGACTAAAACGAAGCACTGCATTTCACCCACAAACAGATGGGCAGACAGAGGTCGTCAACTGAACAATGGTACATTTACTACGAGGCTATAATTCCAAGTATCCAAAAACTTGGGATGATAGTCTCCCTTATCTACAATTTGCCTTTAATCGAGCAATACATGGTTCTACCTCAAAATCTCCTTTTGAGGTTTGTTTGGGATATTTGCCTCAGAGTCCATTTGATATGGCTTTCACTATGAGTGACAAGCAGTTGGCTGGAAAGGACGATGAGGAACAAGTTTGGGCTCAGAAATTTCTAGAACGAATTAGTAAAGTTCATCAGCAGGTGGAGGAACAACTGTTGAAGTCACAACAAAAGTATAAGGCTCAACATGACAAACATCGCAAGCCTTGTAGCTTCCAGGAAGGAGACCTGGTATGGCTACGCCTTAGCAAAGAGCGGTTGACAGGAGAAGGTAAGAAACTCAAGCCTATTCATTATGGGCCATTCAAAATCATCAAACAAATTGGTGAAAATGCATTTCAACTTGACTTACCACCATACATGCATATGTATTCGGTAATCAATGCTGAGTATTTGAAATTTTTTGAACCATCCCTACATGATGACAAGTCCGGACAAGACACTCATCTTCCACCGATTGATGATTTGTGGTTTGAATTCGAAGACCCATTAAAAGAGGATTGCATTCTTGAGAAGAAAGTCACGACGACTAGGCGGGGACATATTGATTCTTACAGAATCGGTCGTAGAGGACAATTGCCAAGCAAATCAAAATGGTTCAGCAAGGCCGACGGGTCACATGATTTTCCTCACTTACAATTCTAGCCTTTACAGGTGCTTACAGCTTCCTAAAATGTGGGAGCCATGATCCAGGTGGATCTTTGATATGATACATGAATCAGCAAATTAAGGAAGCCACTCCATTGACATGTAAAATTGCAGTTGCTATTTTGAAATAACAAACTTTGAATGGGCAATTAACATGTTAGTGGGTAGTTCCTTGAGTTGAGGATCATGTTGTGGTGTATAACAGAAATAGAGGAGGAAATAGCCTCTTACATGAGGACCACTCCTAGTTATTTAAACACGACTGTACTGAACAAAGAAGGGGGATTTTTTTTTGAATGAAAGTTATTTTTTTTCCTACGATTCTCTGACATTTATTCTCCGTTCCACCACCAATAAGTTCAAGATCAAGTGGTATCAGAGCCTGATCATCTATTTGAAGAAGTTGTCTGCTGCTATTTGTTGCGCATGTGCCACCATGTCGACAGGTATACCTAAATTTGAGATTTTTTATTTATTTAATGGAAACAATAATTTTACTATGTAACAGAGTACAGTTCAAGATATTTTAGTACAACAAGATCTTGATCGGGCTTTAGAGGAAGAAAAGCCAAAAGAAGTTACTGATGTAAAGTGACAATCGATTTAGATGAAGGTTGTGAGCACAATCAAGTTAGCCCTTGCTCCCGATATCAAGTATACTATGTTGAAGGAAACTACACCCAATAGTTTGTGGGATTAGCTCAAGAGTATCTATGCATCAAAGTCTTTGACCAACAAATTGTATCTCAGAATGGACATTTATTCTCTAAATATGGAAGACGGTACAAGTCTTCATGATTAGTTGAATGAATTTAACAAGTTAGTGTCTTAATTGTTGGATGTAGAAGAAACATTTAAGGATGATGAGAATGCATTATTCTTGTTATCATCTTTACCAAAATCTTACAAATCATTAGTGCAAACATTGTTGGTGGGCAAGTCAACATTGAGCTTAGATGATGTGACCGCACTCTAGCGTGAGAATGAAAGGTTGATGAGAAATGAGATCTTGTCTAGTGATAGTCAAGCGCTTGCTATGGAGAGGTCTAATCGAAGGAAGAGCCAATGGAGAGTGAACCGTAGCTCAAGGTGGAGATCCAAATCTAGGTTTAGAGATGACGATGACAATGAGTACTTCTATTATGGATATATAAGACACATACAATATTATTGTAGGGTCATGAAGGATAATTTAAAAGAATTTAAAAGGATAAGTGAGAAGAATAGTCATTACGGTAAGAGTAGTTAAAGTGCTAATATCACTGAGGGAAGTAATGAAGCGGTGCTAGCTATTGATCACATTGAAGAAAAAGTTGATGAGAGTAATATAGTGCTGATGAGAGTCATAAAATGCATCTTAACAGTACTTATTTGTTAGTATTTTAGGGTTGATCGAGGTTTGAATTACACTTTTATACCTTAATAACTCTAAAGTGATATTCTTGGATCATTGACTTATTTCAGTGCATTTTCAGGTACTTTGAGTTTAAAAGAAATGGAAAGCTATCATTGCTTAAAGCACGATGCTTCGATGCACAATCGAGTGAGGGAATGGTTGCGGAAGGATAAAATGAAGAGAAACCAAGTCTTAAGTGTGGGTGCGACCTGAAGAAGTCTAAGCCTCGGCCTCCAGAACCAAGCCCAAAAGAGCAAGGAAGCCATCAATGTGCGCCGCGGCCTTGACCAGGATGAGTTGCGGTGCCCAGAAACTCACCTAACCAAAGAACAGGCAGAGCCAAGGCACGAGTAAGTGTGAGCCGCGACGCGCACACAAACCTCTATTTTTCTAATTAGGGTTTTAATGATTGTTTAGACCCAAAAACACCCTTGGACCTTTGTATTATAAATAGATCACTTAGGGTTTGATAAAAGGAGCATCCATTAAGGCTGAAAACTGAGGAGAGAGCTTGACATTACGGTGTTCAAGCATGAGCCCCATGGCCAACTAATCTCCAAGCAAGGGAAAGGGATGAATCCCTAGGTGTAGTTGTTCTTATTTTCATTCTTGATTCAGTTATAAGGATTTATTGTTAAAACATTGTTTATGATTTACTCTTTGATTAACAAGAAGAATTTAGATTCATGTGACAGCTGAAATATATGTTCTTTTTATCTTAGATTTTCTTAATCCGGTGATTGCACCCTTCTCCTCTATATAAGTCTAGTCAAGCTCTTCTTATGTCAAGTTGTTTGGATGTGATTGATTCCGGTAGATTTATCTTTTAGGTTTGTCCATTACTGTGATATTGTCATTGAGATATATTGTCGTTTCTTGATAAATTTATAGGATATGTCATGTGTGCTTGAATCGAAAGTAAAGAGTACTTCATAGCAATTGCATTAGGGTTTTCATATGCTTTGATTGAATATTTGTCGATTGCTTGTTTGGGATGTGAAACTTGCAATCGAGATAAAAACAATTGAATCGAGAGTGGAATAAGGCAACGAACCTAGGGAGGATTCCCAGAACCTTGCTGTTTCTCATTTATATTCTTCATTATAATTACACAACTCCTTCACACTATTTCGTTATCAAACTCAGATTTACTCATTTGGATTTTATCGTTTTATATTAAAGTTTACATCTTCTCTTGTAGTTTGATTTTCCTCGTGGGATCGATACCTCAGCTATACACAATAACCGCGTGTTAGTTTTAGCATAATCAGGTGCTACTTGATTCGGTATCCTCCAGTCATATATTTAATAAGAAGAAGTACTTTGATTGTAAGAAAGAACCTACTCATGTCATAGTTGCTACCACGTTTGAAAAACACAAAGTAATTGATGGTGAAGGAAGCTTAAGGTTAAAGCTCCATGATGGAAGCGTGAAGACACTTGAGAAGGTAAAGCTTGCTTCCTCTCTCACTATAAATATCATCTATTTGGGGAAACTTGATAAGATAAGATACACATGGACTGTGTGCAATTGAGAGATGTAAGTTCTTAATGGATCAAATGTAATGTTAAAGGCTACTACAAACAAGAAGGGATTGTATGTGTTGGATGGGAAGATTTTGCTTTAAAAAATAGGTGGATGAGATATGAAAGAACCAACAGGAAGGATCGCATCAACCAAGAAGAAAGTTAGATTTGTTGATGAGGTGTAGAGAATTTGAGCCAAGGTGAAGATTTGTTAGGATTTTGGTTTAATTCCCCACAAGGAGGACTTCTAATTGATTTGAGAAAAATGGTTTCTTATTTTATAGTTGCTTATTCTAGTAGGAGTAGTAGTAGTTTATTATGTTATTATTTTTCTAATAGTATTAGGAAAATATCATTTATATAAATGGGGATTAGAGAAGGTTTGAGACACACTCATAATTTCAATATTATAACTAGAGCTAGGTGGAAAGCTTTAGGTATATTGAGAATTTTGGGTTGTGAGGGTAATAATTTTGTTTTTCCTAAAATTGTTGTTTAGGATTAATAAAATTGTGATTTTGTTGGTGGCATAGGCAAAGAGGTTGCCGAACCACAATAAATTGTAATGTTTGAAATTTGTTTGTTTATTTGCTTATTTATTATTATAAGTTTAAGTAGGTAGATTTTTAAAATAAAATCCCAACAGAAACTAACTACCGAAACCATGAGAACAAAATTGATATGCAAATGCAAATCACAAATTAAATAAAAAGCAAAAAAAAAACACTCATCAAAATTCAAGACTTATTGCTCAATATCATCATCTCATATTCCTCTTTACCCTTAATTTCCATTTGATAAAACTTCTCAATCACCATCTTTTTGCTATCATTAAAAGTTGAGCCCAAACTTCTAACCCAACTCTTATGTTTTAACTACTTCATCTGAAGCTTCTTCATCCCTAGTAAAGGAAGACTCACCGGTACTAACATTTGTCACACCCTTCCTAGCAAAATCCTTATTTGTTCACAACATAATCCTCCAAAAGCCCACTCTTTAAAAACTTCTTCAATTTGTTCTTCTTCATCATTGATATCAAAAGGGCACGCATTGACTTTTCACTTTGCCCTTTCGACAAGAGCTCGGTTTATGATTACTTCTGCGAAAGATCAACGTTGCAACCTCTGAAATTAAATCCTCATAATTCATCTCAAATAGCCTTTCATTAAATCCCACTCTACCTTTATGAAGGCGTTTTACCTTGCGCATTTTCTTGCAATAATATTTAACATTTGAGGTAGAAAATTGATCCTCATCCTCCTCCACCTATGCAGGGATAATATCATTCTCAAAAGAAAAAAATTGATCTATGGCATGAACTCATCCATGGTAAAACTTTTCTACTAATGTGACCATTAAGAGCATCAGAGACAACATAGTTTACAAGAACTTCATTGTGGGCAAACTCTTCCCCTATGTCTCTTTCTAGAGATGTAAACATCTCTGACCACTTCATAATTTCCAAACAGATTGCAAACAATAATGTTGCAGACTGAGAGCTAAGATGACCAACAAAAACATTTATAAATTTTTCGCTAGGATCCACCTCACTACCCTCTCTCAATCTCTTCATTATGCTAACAAGAGGCTAATTCACCTCCACAGAGCTACTTTCTTTCAAATGACTTTTTTTAACAGCTAAAAAAAGCATTATTAATGTCATAAGAAATTACCCTGCCACATAGAGCACAAGTCTATGGATCTAAACTGGTTGCAAAGTCTGTTGTTTCCACAAAGCAAAATAATAAAATAATAAAAATTGTTAGATAGATTATATATTAAATCCTTATCACTATAATTAGCAAAACTGCTCCTAAATTAACAATCCTAAAATTAATTCAAGGATGTTAAAGATAGTATGGTGCCACCAAACAAATCATGAAAACTCAAGTAAGAACCTAGCTTCCTGTTGGCAATTTTTTCACCAAAAAAATCCACCCATGATCAATGCAAATAATAAACACAACAAAAGTACAAAACAATAAACGATGCAAAAATAAAACAATTAAAAATAAAGAACAAAAGCAAAATTTTACGTGGTTCATCACCTCTTACCTACGTCCATGATCCCAACAACAAGATTGTTTTATTCCTCTAATAAAAGTAAAAGGTTACAAGTTTTTGGACATATAAAAACTTATGAAAAACTCTCACCAAATGAACTCACTCTAACCTTATGCGCTAATACACCCAAGTCCTATTATCTCCTATTTGGAATATAAAACTTAGCTTTAGAGCCCCCTTTATGATTAAAATAGTTCATCTTTTAGGGTTTACAACTTATTATTTTAAATAGGAGAGTCTCTCAAACCATTTAAGCAACTTCCCAGATTTAAAGAATATTGAGATTCTCTTCTAGAATCCCTAAAGATCTTCACCAATTTGGAAACAGACAAAACATTCCCAAAAAAATCTTATTCAATTCCTTCTTTCTCTTCTTCGACCCCCAAATATTTTATCCATGGTTCGAGGCAATACCCAACAATTCCCCCCTTGACTCGAATCATTTTTGGAATTCGCCTAAGATTTCTCTAGATCCATCTCCTTATCATATGGACCTTCCTCCTCTTCACTTGAAGATATCAAACAATGATGGCGCGCGATCCTACTCTTTGGGCCTCCTTTAGCTCCCCCTTCAAGAATATATTTTAATGAAAAATCAAAATCCCAATTTTAGAGGCTCTCGTGATTACCGAAAGATCTTTAGTTACACACAGTTCCGATCATGCCCACATCAACTGTAACCTCTTTCATCCAAATCTATCAAAGAGATTATATTACAAATAATTATAGGATCATACCAAACATTGTCAAGAATCAATACCTTTCCATCATAAAGCTTGAGGCGTACACTCCCCTCACCATCCAATTTTAGCATTTGTCCATTGGTAAACCTTACAAATTCGGTTTCATCCATCTCAAACTATTAAAGAGCCTCAGGTTGAGCACGCAGATTCCATTACCCAAATATTTTCTCGATGTTACCATATCCACCCGCATCAACCATATACACAATATCATCATTATCAAAGGTAACATTGGCCTCTTCCTCTACCTTTTTGTCTTTCAAGCCCAACCTATTGAGTTTCTCCATGTCCTCCTTAAACTTCGTGCATTGATATTGAAAATGCCTCATTTCCTCATAGTAGAAGCATTTTTTTTGTCACTCTTATAATCTTTATGTTTTTGTTTTGACTTAAACCCTCCACCATTATCACCACTTATCATTGAATTTCTCCCTCGACCACTTGTCACTGCCAAGGCTTCATTCTCCTTGGGGATAGTAGAGATTTGTTTCTTCCTATCATTTTTCAACAATATAGCCATGACTTCCTCGAGTTTTAAGGTGTTTTTCCCTACCAACAAAGTTGTTAGCACAATTTCATAGGAATGAGGTAAATAACTTAAGAGTAACATAGCTTTATCCTCATCCTCCAACTTAACCTCAACGTTTAGAAGCTATGCAGTGATACGGTTGAACTCGTTAAAATGGTCCCTTAAATTAATGTCCTCTCCATCCTTGAGGTGTACAAATCCTTCTTCAAGTACAAACAGTTGGTCAAGGGCTTCGACATATATGTATATTCCAAGTTAGACCATAGTTCTTTCGGTGAGGTCTCATTCAAAACACCATATATAGCCTCGGGAGCAAGCGCTAAGTGAATGGTGTTTATTGCCTTAAGTTGCATCTCTTGCCAATCGTCTTCTTTCATGTTTGAAGGCTTGTCTCTCAACACTTTGTATAACCCTCGCTGGACAAGAATGTCATTCACTCTACTCTGCCATAACGAGAAGCTGTTCCTCTCGTTGAACAACTCAACGTGTTCGAACTTCGCATGAAAACTTTTTGCCATGTTGAACCTGGATCTGATACCACTGGTTGGGATTTTTTTCACCAAAAAACAGCCCAAGATCCATGCAAATAATAAATACAACAAGAGTACAAAATAATAAATGATACAAAAATAAAATAGCAGAAAATAAAGAACAAAAACAAAATTTTAAGTGGTTCGGCATCTCTTGTTTATGTCCATGATCCCAACAAGATTGTTTTATTCCTCTAATAAAATTCCAGGTTACCAGTTATTGGACTTATAAAAACTTGATAAAAACTCTTACATAATGAACTCACTCTAACCCTATGCCTCAATACACCCAAGTCCTATTCTCTCCCATTTGGAATAGAAAACCTAGATTTAGAGCCCCCTTTTTGGTTAGAATGGTTCATCTTTTAGGGTTTACATTTTGTTCTTATAAATATGAGATCTCCCAAACCATTTAAGCAACTCTCCAGATTTTAAGAATATTGAGATTCTCTTGTGGAATCCCTAAAGATCTTCACAGATTTGGAAACAGACAAATCATTCCTAAAAATATCTTCTTCCTTTTTTTTCCTCTTCTTTGACCCCCAAATATTTTCTCCATGATTCGAGGCAATACCCAACACTTCCAGCATGCACCAAAATTTTTTTAAACGTAAAAGGTAAAAAGGTTTAATTAAAAGAAGATGTCAAGTATATATGCTATTGAAGATAATGATAATTAGGATAATCTAATATTTAATATATCTTATCATCATCAAACTTAATTACTCAGTTGACCAAGTGATCATGTAATTACCTAATACTTTTATTAGTTTATTTTTAAAACAATGATAATTGTTAGGATTTTACCTTTAAAATCTACTTACTCAAATTTTAGACAAAAAACACAACCACAACAATTAAATAGACAAATAAAATAAAGAGCAATGACACTAAGAAATAATGTGATTCGGTAACCTCTTTGCCTACGTCCACCAACAAACTCACTGCTTTATTAATCTTCAATTATAACTTTAGGATGAACAAATTTGTTAAACTCTCACTATCTCACAACTCAAAAGCTCCAATACACCCAAAACTCCCAACCTAGCTCTAGTTGTAGGTGCACTCTCTACTTGACAACCTAAAATCCCAATACACCCAAAGCTTTCATCTTAATTCTATTAGTAAACCTTTCTAATTTACAATATATATATATATATATATATATATGAATTATGAATGTGTCTCAAATCTTCTCTAATACTCTTTTTATATAGAGGAGATTTTCCTAATACTAATAGGAAAATAACAACATTATAGGAGACTAGTACTATTCCTATTAGAACATACAACCATCAAATAGGAAACTATTACTATATTCTAACTAAACTAAGCAACTACAAAATAAAAAACCACTTTTCCCAAACTAATTAAAATGATTTTTTATGGAATTTTGAACCAAAATCCTAACAATAATGTTAACAATACTTTTGAAAAAGTATTGGGTTAACGTGTCCCTAATAATTAAGATAAATTTCACTCAATAATCTCACATAAATCAATATTTTATGTTTTGTTTATATATATGGAGACATTGACATAGCATTAATAGAATACCTCTCTCTCCATTTTACAGTGTACTGCCAAAAAAGAAGACAATAATAATGAATGATTAATGATTTTTAGTTAGTGCTCTTAATCTTCCCCCCTTTTATCTTCCGCTCAGAACAACTTAACTAGTACTTTCTTTGCCTCGTATTTTTAGTCGTGTTTTGAATTTTTATAATAAATTTCTTTTATATTTTTTTAATTTAAAATTATAAAAATAATAATTTTTAAAAACTTCTGGATCCTATAAAATAATATATCCAACAAAATTCGATCCCTTATTAATTAAACGTTAACAAAAAAATTAATTATTTAATTAAATAAATAATTTATTTGAACAAACAATACGAATCAAAGGGAGTTTGTCTTATATATGGGTTAATTAATCTAACTTGTTTGTGGCAGCAGCTAGCCTAAGAGCGCAGCAATGAGCTGATTTGTCAAACGCAGCGCAGAAATTTCGCTGAACACTAATGCTTAGGGATTTTCATTCTGCACAACATATACACCCGTATATGTAGCTTACTCTAAACGGAAACCCATTTGTTCTCAGCCTGCACATCGTTTAGCCTTATTTCAACTGTACCTTTTTTTATTCTTTATACAATCACACGCTACCTCTTCTCTTTCCACACTGTTTTTTGACCTCTTCCCCCCCCCCCCCCCCCCTCCCTTTCATCTCTTTGTTCTTTTTCTCCTCTAGGTTGTACTCCATTTAAGTTTTATACCCAACTAATTAATGAATAACATTATACAGGATGATCAAAGCACACTCTTAATTTATATATTCTAGATATGAATCTCGTTATTTGTGCTGTACTTAGAGGGATTTAGATTTTTTTTTTCTTCTGAAAATTAAAATGAATGTTAAGATTATAATGAATTTAAATATTATTATAAAAAACTGAATTTGGATACATTTTGATCTCTATTTGATGATTTGATATTTAATCTCACTATAAACTTATTTTATTTCAATTATAAAATGGAGATGACGTCGTTTTTACTACCCTAAAACCAAAAACTATTTTTCTCTATTCGTTAAAATCACCAATTACTAATCAAGATTCATGACGTGACACGTTATTACTTATTCACTATTTATAATAAAAATGAGATTTTTAGCTCGTATCCGTTTTTGATTCATTATCCACCCTCTAAAACACGGGTATAGACATGAAAAATAAGACCTATTAGAAAACAGATATTTTTAATCTGTACCATTGAGCCACTACTCGTAGGACCGCTGCATCTGACCCAATTGTCATTTTCTCATCTAAATATGATAATTTTTGCTAATATTTGTTTTTGATCTGTTATCTGCTGATTAAAAAAAATGAACATGAAAAATAAAACATATTAAAAAACGAGTATTTTTAACCATACTGATTGATCCAACCTGTCGGTTTTTGAACCAGTCCGTTTTCATCTCTAATTTCGAGTGGCAAAAACCAAATTGAATGATTATTTTTGGTTTAAATATCTTTCCCGCCAGTCTAACATATATATATAACACTAGCTAGTAACCAAAGCCAAAGGTAAAACTAACTAGTGGAGTAGTACTAGTTGTGGGAGTAAATAATGAAGGATTTTTAGGTAGTCGTGTGATCGATAATGCCCATGAAATCATATCTCATCGAGAGATGAGAAAGGTTGGGTTTACTTAAGAGAGGAATCTGAGTTTTTAAGTTTTTGACACCAACTGTGGGGTTCTTGTTTCGTCAAGGAAACTAATCACATGCACTCTTTTTCCCATTTAAGTCCACGTCTCTCTTTCCTTTTTACACATTTTCTTATGCGTACGTAGCCGTTCGAGGAACAAAATTTCTCTCTCTCTCTCTCTCTTTTATAATTGAGAGTTGTTTGAGCAAAAAGAAACTGTCATGTGTCAACTAATGCATTGATAGATGGGTATTGAAAGAGAGAAGAGTTAATTAATGTGTGACATAATGCATGATGATGCCATGCAACGCAAAGGAAATATCTCTGACCTTGAATCTTGATGTGATGCTATGACGCCATTCAACTACTCTCATCTAACAAAATGCCTTCTCTTAGCTGATTAAGGTCAAAGTGAAGTTCTCTTAGTTGACGTGATGCTCAAAATCATTTACCTAGTTGTGTGAGTGCATGTTTTCCCTTTAATCTTTTGTTAGGATCGGAGGATGGCTTTTGTTAGGTTGCATTGGTTTATGCATGGGATTCTAAAGAAATTCCAAGGGAAAGGGCCTAGTTTTCTATCTATTCTTTCACGTTAGTGTAAAGTCATTGAACCTTCAATTTATATTCATACAAATCAAATTAATTAAAAATTTCATTTTTAGCTAAACAATAATTTTCAAAATTAATTAAATGATGTATCGTTGCATTTGTATGGGATTTTGCTCCACTCAGAAATAATTTATATTAGCCTGTAACAGGGAATCCAAAGAAATCCTAACCCACCATGCAGGCCGTTAATTAGTAGGCCATGTACCCTTCAATAAGTGAGCCTTTGCCTCCTGCATGGTACAATAATTTAACCCACCATCAGCCATCAAGATTCAACTATGGGAGGGCACATACATCACCATAGGTGCATTTTTACTCCATTAATGTGTTTTTTCTCTTACAGGATTTCAAAATTATTCCTGCACAACGACATACAAGAATCATCATCTTTTAATTATTTAACTTTTCTATCCATTTTTTTATTCATATTAAAAAAATGTCTTTTAAACATATGATTTAAATATATTTAAAATGGTTTCTAAACGTTGTTTGTTTCATCATTGACTTTAAAATTTATTGTTTTAATTATATACATGTTGGCACTAGTGTTGTTGCCTATATTACTTTTGACCCCACGAACATATGAGAGGTGTGAGGAAATTAAGTGTCATATTTTTTTGGATCGTCAACGGAATTTAATTATTAGTGATACTTTTGATTTTTAATAGATTTTTTTAATTTCGTGATAATTCTCACGAGGTTGAGTTCGTGAAATCACCACTTTATCATTTTACAGTTTATGAATTTACTCGTTGTAGTTTTGGGGTAAAATTATTTTATTCCCTACATTTTCAATTGCTTTAATTTAATACATAATTTTAAAAACAAACCAAATCACTCTATTTTTGATAAATTCCAATCAAACACTTAACGAGTAAACTTACAAATATACAAGTCCTTCACCTCATCAACTTTGGAGGTGGGATTAAATTTAATGACTTGACAGAGTTTTTATCGAAATAGAGTGATTTGATTGATTTTAAAAGTTAATATATTAAATTAAAACAATTGAAAGTATAAGGAGTAAAACAATATCTTACTTTCAAAATACAAGAAGTAATTAAATTCATAATTTAACCTTATTTACAAATTATTGTCAAATAATATTTTAATTGACTGTAAAATGATACTGTTGCAGACAAAATAGTGTCTCAAATTTCTATCAAATTGTTTAAAAAAGTTACGTGATATTATTTATATCTAACGGCATCATAGACTTAGTCTTCCTTTCCTATGTTTTTTAAAGCATATATATACTCCATTGAAAGAAATATGCAGGCCAGCAACCAACTCAAGTAGAAAAGGGCAACACAATTGAGTTGGGGATGGGCCGAGCAAAACTAGAGGAGGCAGCCCACCTGTACAAGAATGGGCCAGGTAAATGATCTTCACTTGTTAGGATACTCAATAGAGCTATTTAGGCTTAAGAGGCCAATTTTCTTATGCGAGAAACAATGAACATGTGCAACCACTGCGTAGGCTGGGCTGAATCTGAAACATCACCTGCCTAATTTATCGGCCCCCAAGCCTAACCTTCACAGGCTTGGCTCGAGCAGAAACATCCCCTTTCACCATTGGGGCATATTGCAAATTAACAACTACGATAGATTTAGGTAACGATCATTTATGGATTTATGATCCAATCCCATATTTATTCGGTTGTTTATGAAGATGGAAAATAAATATTGTTATGGGTAAGTTTACAGAATTAATGTGAAACCATCCTTTTCTTTCCTTCTTTTTCAAAGGTGATCCAACTCTAAATCTACGATATAGGATTTGGTTTCACTGTCCGCCGCCTTGATAATGTACTTTTTTTTAGATGAATTGAAACATTATTTTTTTTAAAAGCATTTATATTTTGAATGACTATTATCATAAAGTTACATCACCACCAAACTAAAAATAAAAATTCAATCGAATTACAAATTTTGTCAACCTAAGACCATCAAGAACGATCGTGGTTGACCTCATGTGTTGTTGTTGTTCGTTATCAATGATTCAACTTCGTCCTGGTCCAAATAATTTTATGCTTTTTTTGATTCTTTAGCAAAAATAAATTCATGCTTTAATAGCATTTTATTGTATGATCAAAAGTATTTTAGTCCCAAAAAATTAGCTTGATTTGCATGTACTCACAAATAAGGCTCCGAACTCGTTTAAATAAATTGACAAACGACTCTCAATTGTTTATATGGAGGAAGGATGACTAGTTTTTAGTGTGTGGAAAACTTAAAATGCTTAGCTATTTATAGTAGAGAAAAGAAGTTGTCCATTGAAGAAAATTTGGAGCATATTCCAACAATCCCCCACATAATTCAACATTTTTAATTTAAAGAACTTATATGAAAGGAATTTTGGGCTTGAATAAAGTCTATTAAACATCGATGTTTAGTAGAGTAGTTGAGGCTTGCTCTCATCGCTAAAAGTACTTGGATTCGAGTCCTCTCGTTGCAATAGGGTGATATAAGTTTTTACCTGTTGATCTGGCATAAACCACCATGTTATAATCGAAGGAATATGAACTAACAATTTTTACTTAATGATTATTTTTTAAGTCAAATATATTTTGATTTTAAAAAATTAATGTAAATAAAAATTAAAAGTAAATTAGTTTATTACTGAAAATAAAAAAATAATGATACCAATTCACATATTTTCTTCCAGTTTGTCATTAGTTACTATTCTTTGTAAACAGTAAAAACAAATTTAGGACACGAGGTAACAATTTTTTGTTTTCAGTTTTCATTTTAATTTTCAAAAATGAAAATTGAAAACAATTTTTCGATGTTTTCTGAATAAAATATGTTTGAATAACTGTAACTCGATAATTGTTTTCAAAACAAAAAACAATGAAATGTTGTTTGGATAATTTTATTTTGAAAGCTGTTTTGATACACCTTGTAATTATTTTTAGTTTTGAGTTTAAATTTAAAATCTATATTAATTTTATTTTCAAAATTTTAAAATTTTTTATATACTATGGAAGAAGAATGAAACAGAAAAGTGAATACTGATTTTAGGCTTATTTTTCGAAAATTATGTCAGAAAACACCAATTTGGAGTTTTTAAAAAACATTTTTGAAAACTGTTTTAGAAAATTACTTTTAAAAACAGTTTTCAAATTTTTAAAAACTGATTTTTTGAAAACTGTTTTAAAAAATTACTTTTGAAAACTAAAAATAATTTTCAAAAACTCTACCCTAACCATTTTACTAAATTTCCCATTTTTGAGCAGGGAAAACCAGAGTCCTTGAACTTTAGAAATCTTACAAAATTCAAAGCCTGCACCTATTTTACTAATGTCATACAAAAGGGGTGCGGAATTATAAACCCAAATAATAATAAATAAATAAAAAGAAAGAGCCTTCAATAATTTAGATAGCAAAACGGAGACTTCCTTAAGCAAATGCTTGTCTTCTAGGCGCGATCGCGAAGAGCAGCTCGAGATCGGGCGACTGAAAATAGCTTTTCTTGGGTGGGTCCCGCTTCTTCGCGTATACTATTGGCTTCTTCTTCGGCGCCAGTATCCTACACGCGGCGTGTCTTGGTGTCGTGCACCCTTCCTGCTGATCCACTGATACCGCTCCGTACCTCTCATCATCACCGTCAATTTCCATCATCGCATACGATGTAGACCCCGATAGAAATAGACAAGCAAACACTTTATGATATCTTATGTACTAAAAGGGTACTTACCCTTCAGTTGGGAATATTGCTTTTTGGGGGTTTATATAATCTGCGACCAGGACCACTAGCTTGCTATTTGGAAAGTGCTAGTTTTCGACGAAGCAAGTAAAGCCCAATTAACGTGGACCCACATGACAAAACGTTACTTTCCTGGCTTGACACGTGGCCACTTAATCTAGCAAGTTCTCGGGGGTGACCGCTAGAAGGTTCGTGTGGGGTTTGAATCCGGACCACCGGCGTCCCGTGCAGAGGGTGAGTTTGATGCGGAGTTGGGTAATCCACGTGTCGCGCATTTAATAAGTTTGAGCCCAAGCCCACATGATTGGGCAGATGAAGTGAGTTTTGGGCTTGCTTTATAACTGCATGAACATATCAATGCATTCGGGTAAGTAACTTAAAGCAGACTTTTATCGTTGCTTGCAGCGTTGTTTTCAGATAACCCAAATACGAACGGTAATTTAGTTATCGTACTAAATTATTAAAATTTATGAAATATTATTTATATTCATAAAAAATTATTTATTTATTTTTATTTATATTTATTTAAATAAATATAATTATAATTGATTAAACATAAAAAAACTCATGAATTACCATCCCAAAACCCAAAACACTCGTTGGCTATCCCTTTCCATCATGTTGGATTGATATGGTAACTCCCTTTTTTATAATTAAAAATAAAAAATTTGCATCTTTTCTATTTTTTTTCTTGTGTTTCTTTTTATATTATTCATCAAATTAAATTATTAATTTTTTTATTTAAATTGGTGAAGTAATTAAAATTTTATAAAGTTAAAAATTATTTTTTATAATTTTAAATTAATAAAATCTTCATTATAAATTAAAATAATAATTACTTTTAAAATCAATAGTGATATATAAATTAAGATAAAAAATATTTCCGTCAAATTATATTAAACCTTTTTTTCTTCTTGTTGTTAAATAGATAAAAGAAAAAACAATGTAATCATCACCATCTTATAAATGCAAAGGTTTTATTGAAACCGAAAAGACCATACTTACAATTACATAATCGAACCAAATTACAATCACAAACCCGGTTCGGGAAGCACTGTTCAGAAGCTCCGGGGTCCAACCACCCCGGTCTGGACCTGTTACTTGGTTTCATCGTCATGCTCGACTTTGGTCTCAGTCTCCTCGCAGAAGGAAGCTATATATCCACTTTTCTCTTTCTGCCATTCATCAGAGAGAGGAGAGTGTGTTCGCAAAATGCCATTTATTTCGCAAATAAAAAGACAATCAGATTACAATCTGTTCTCTCCGTCCACTCCCATTGTCATCGACAATGGCGCCTCCTATTTCCGCATCGGGTACTCCCCCTTCAACATCATAAACCCTAATTCATTCTCTTACATTCACACACGCACATGTACGTGTCTACTTATGTCTATATGTAGTACTTTGCACTCTTTGATTTACACTTTTCAAATTGTTGTTTTTTTCCTTGAAATTTTGTTTCCCATCCAGATGGGCAGGAGAGAGTGACCCTCGCGTTATTTTCCGCAACATTGTTCAAAGACCTCGCCACAAAGCCACTGGTACTCACTTATCTCACTCTTTTATTTTTTTTTTCCTTTTAAATTCTGTATAAATTTTATATGTATATGTATGCATCTGGGTTTCATGGGAAAGTGGAGGAAAAATAAAAAGAAAAAGAAATACCATATTTGTTGCGTGGATTCCAGGGAAGTGAAATAAAAATCAGCTCTTTTAAAAAAAAAGAAAAAGAGAAAAGAAAAATTCTGTAGTAATATGTAACCGCTGATTTCCTAACAAATTGGAAGCGAAAAAAGAAATGAAGAAGAAAACCCATATAATTTAAGGCATAACTCCGTTTACTTTTATGTATGTGAGCTTCTTTAGTAGTAGAAAGTTCAAGCATACTTGGTGGTGGTTCCTACTGCTACTTGAATTTTCATTGCAATTGAAAACTGAAAATTACAAGTTTTTGGTTTGTATAAAAACTAAAAACCAATTTTTGGGTGTCAAGGGACACTATTGGGTTGAAATAATTTGTTTTCCTTGTTTGTATCGCAGGGGAAACTGTTACTATTGTTGGTGACCAAGATCTTGCATTGATGAAATACTTTGATTGCACCCGCTCAGGACCTCGCTCGGCTTTTGATAGCAATGTTGTTTATCAGTTTGAGATCATGGAATACGTAATTAATCCTGTTCTGTTATTTGCTCTGAATGTTGTTCTTTATCAAGTACATGATTGATATCTCTTATACTAAGCTTATATCGATGTTTGTGACTGATATCTCTTATGCTAGGCTTATATTGATGTTTGTGTTCTTCAAACCTCTATTTTCTACTTATTTAATTTTCTTCTATTGCTTAGAAAGTAATATGTAATTACAATTCCTGTTGCACTTATGATCAAGTGCGAGCTCTGTGAATTGAGCAAGAAAATGAAAAATGAAAAACTAGAAAAGTGAATGCTAGTAGGAAGGTGCAATAGAGTTACCTTACAGCTCTAGTGCCTTAGTGATTGACCATTTAATATAAAACATGAAATTTTGTGATTTAATTTTTTTTTTTTGTGTTTTATTCCATTTCTTCTTCATACGAAATGCAAAACTAACGGCTATCAGTTTTAGAATTTTTTCTGCATTATTTATTCTTCTCTACTTGGATTAGTTTTTCTTTTGAAGCTTTTCACACTGAAACCCTTTAACATAGATGATGGTGTGCTCTGAGGCCAAGCGAGGATTTTTATGTTGAGGGGCTGGGACTAAAGAAGAAAAAAAGAAAAAGAATTTGTAAACATACATATTTTTTTAAAATTCTACTATGTTTTCATAGAACAAAATTCCACGATTATCGAGTCTATGCTAAATTTTTTAGCAATATCTTTTTCAGTACACACAATTAGACTATTTCTAGGAAAATCATCCTCCAAAATAAAAAGTACAATAATTAATAAATTCTTAGATATAAATAAACAAGATAAAAAAAAGTTCTCTCGTAAAGTTTGAAAGATCTTCATCTGAAATATAATAACGTCTTGGAGTTACTGTTGTCTCTTAATTTATGTTTCCGTTTGTTTTAGGGGTTGTGTTTTAGCTTGTGTTGATTGTATTTCAAAAAACAATAAAGTCTTTGTTCGTTTTGTAATTTATTTTTAGTTTTGTTAAGAAAGAGAACTAAATAGAAAAATCAAAAGATCTGACCATCTATTTTATCTTATTTTCTGTAATTTTTCTTTATTTCTATTCTTGTTGAGTTTGAGTTGTGCCAAAACATGGTGATAATGGCCACACTTAAAAACTGGTCTACAACTCTACAAGACTACAACTTTACAAACTACAACTAATTAATTCCTTAATGGAGCCACGTGCAAAGGGCTAAGTCTACAATTCAATGGAGTTTTCAAAAGTTTAGGGAGGCTTGACGCCTTCCAGGCCCCATGTAGCTCTGCCTCTGGGTGTGCTCTTAGGTGAATAATCCTGAAGTGAAAAAGAATTTTGGGCATTTGGTCAATTAATTATTTTACATAATTGTATGCTATTCATCTTTATTGCATGTTGTTTACGTAAAAATAAATTCATTACCTTTTTTCACGCTTTTAATTGTTGCTTCTCTTTTTGATAAGAATGTTATTCTAAGTTCCCACTTCTACTTGTGGGCTAGCAAGGTAAAAAGATCTTGGTTTCTACAAAAAAAATATATCTACCTTTGCAAACAGTGTTTGGGGAATGATATCTATGTGCATTCATTCCTGGTTCATTCTCCAGAACCTTAAGCAGAAAAAAAGGAATGCATTTGGCAAATTTATGCATGTACTTCATTCTTTTGTATTTTGATCTTTTTAACTAAATATATATTATACTTGTTCTTGATTACTAGACATGCTATGCTTTACAAACTTGAAACGCATCAATTTATTATCAGTTGTGAGTCTTGTGATTTATGAGTTGGGAACTTTGGAATACATGATAGCTAGTTGTCTCTGTATGTGTATGTATGTGCATGCTTATTCATTAATTTGAATAAAAATGGTAAGAGTTGTAGCCTTACTTGTTCTATTTATCATTTGTAGATTCTTGACTTTGGCTTTGATCGGTTAGGTGCTAATGGATCACAGTTCACAGGTATACAAACAAATTTATAGTTTTTATTCTCATTAAATGACTAATTGTGTGTTATATGTTTTCTTCAACTGTAAAAGGCTTTAATCTTGCAAGCATTTTGTCTTGCAATTATATTTTGAAGCTGACTCTTGTGTGGTTGTTTCCCATCACATTTTTCGTATTCACGATCTGATTCTTTAATCTGCATTAGAATAAAGCTCAGATAAAATTTCATTCCAGTTATGTGGTTGCAAGCATGATGTCGGTCTTTAGTACTAGTATGTTAGTGACATGTATACACTTAACAGATTGTCTTTGTTTGACAGTTGTGGATTAACTTTAATTTTGTCGCAATAAATGCATCTTCTGGCATCTGCAGCCTTTGGAAACTGCGTGGGAATGACTTCACCACAAACTTGGTTTCTTTATGTTTGAACCAACTAGATCAGATTGTAAACTGGGTGTGAATAGTGGTTGCATGTGTGATGTGCAATTCTATTTTCTTGTTTTTTCTTTTTCACTACGTTGTTCATCAGAACAACTTTCAATGCTGAATACTTCGTATTGTGTATTTAATGTTTCATCTTCGTTTATATGTTCACAAGACCTTACATTGATTTAATGTTCATTTGAGGGCAGAACAGATTGATCATCCTGTCCTGATCACAGAATGTGTATGCAACCCAGTTCAGTCTCGCAGTAAAATGGCAGAACTACTTTTTGAGACTTATGGGGTCCCGTCAGTAGGTATGAGCAAGAATTTCGATTCTGAGAAACTTTCATGTCTTTAATGAGCAGGCTTAATGTTTATTTGCCAGATACATGGTCTTGCATCCGTCAGTAAGCCCTAATTGTCTGGTAGCAGTTATATGATTATTGCTCAGTTAGGTGTGATCTTCATATTTTTATCTTTCCCATGATATATCCTTTTTTAAGAAACGTGGCCTTTAGTCTGATATGTTATCTGCTCCTCTCATGTATGCTGCCGTCTGAATTAATCTATCTTTTCCACTTGTCACAGCATTTGGTGTTGATGCTGCTTTCAGCTATAATTATAATCAACAACGTGGGATTTGTGATAAAGATGGTCTTGCTATCTGCCCAGGATTTACCACAACTCATGTTATTCCGGTATGCTATCCTAGAATATATAAGCAGAATTGAGTTGGTCATTGTTTAGGAGTTGATGCAGAATAGGAAAAAGAATATTTTTTATTTTGGGATATTATTCTTGGACATGTATTTTAGGAAAATTAGATTTAGGCAATTAAATAGTTTTTAAGATTTGATTTACTTTTTTATTTAAACAATGTTTGATACCTATATAAAAGCATTGGTATTAAGATTGTAATGCAAACTTTGATTATGGAATAAACTTGAGTTTTAGTATCTCTTGTCCTCTTCTCCTGTTCTTGTTCTGTCATCCCTTGCTTCTTGTCTATCTTTTCTACCTAGTCTAGTTCTTTCGGTCTAATCTCCCTATGCTTCCGTGCTGCTTCTCCCTTTCTCAATCTGTTTCTGTTTCTACTTATTTGTTCGGCATCAAGTGGTATCAAAGCCCAAACTTCGACTTCCACCAGGCAAAATATTTCGTCCCATTACACCCATATCAGATTGTGAAAAAAAAAAACAAAAAAAAATAAGATTTGAACACCAATAACAGCCAAACAGACCGTGCGCACAGTGGCAGTGCCTTTGGGCCACCAATTATGTCGTTGTCCACCATCCCTGAGCTCAATGTCACCACCACACGGCGCGGAATCCCTGTTCGATCAAAACCCGACAACGCCTACACATTTCGCCGCCCCAGCCACCATCGCACACTAGTCTAGTCGTTTTGGGTCTACAGCGTCCGATCCGGCACTTCCAACCACCGTAAGGACTAGCCGGTTCCAGCACTGTGACCGGCAAGCCTTTTCCGGTCGAACCTTAGACGGCCGTACTGCCCCGCCGCCTGATCTGTTGCCTATCAGGCGCGATTGGTTTGATCTCTCACGGCTAGATCCGCCTCTTACACTTGCCTCCCGGCCTAGCCGCAACCGCGAACGTGACCGGCGAGCCATTTCTGACCGACCTCAAGAGCCCGACTCCGATCTACCGTGGATCCATCTGCCCGGATCCGACCAGCACACCCAACTCAAACATGTGCTTGACCCAATCTACCAACAGCTCCAAGCCGAGCCGTGAGCAGCCAGGCCGTGAAACCAAGCTGAGCCGTTTGCTGAAGCCAAGCTACCTGAGCTGAGCCAAGCCATCAAAAAAGTCAAATTTATTTATTTAATTTCTACTTATTTAGTTTCTGATTTTTGTAATGAAAAAAATTGCAGAAAAAAGGCGAAAATTGCACTCGAATAATGGGTTCATGTGAATCAACCCGAATTCTTTGTGTGACTATTCATCAGATTTACTATCCGGTCACCAAAGATATATTACATCAGATTTTTGATCCATATGGTTTTATAGAGAAAATCGTTCTCTATCAAACTTCTGCTCTTATGCAATATCATTGGTTTCAAGATGCTTATTGGGCTAAAACAGAGTTGAATTGGAGATCGAGTATTCTACCTTTGAGAGTCAAATTCGCAAGATGCAACAACTCCTTGAACAAGTGAAACAACAAGTGGAAGCAGCTTTCACCAAAACTTCTACCAATCAAGATTTCATTCAAGACAAGTCTGAAGCCATTTCTCTAATCCACACAAACTTTGAAACGAATGACCAAATCATTGAAGAAAGCTCTACTATTCACTTTGAGGATGTACCTATTGAGTCACTTCAAAACGAACAAGGCCAAGCCCAATATGAGGGCAAGATTTGTGCGTGTGACCTTCCTTAGCTTGATGTTGTCCTACTACCCTGGTTTGAGGCTCCTTTTGATATCCTTCTTCTGCTCGATTGAGACTGCTACATCTCGAAAATTACAAGTCTTTGCCATGCAACTTCAAGAATCACAAGTTTTGGTACTTTACCAATTCAAAACTTGTGGTTGAGTTTTTTTTGTAAGTGAGGGAGAATGATGCAGAATAAGAAAAAAAATATTTATTCTTTTGGGATATTATTCTTGGACATGTATTTTAGGAAAATTAGATTTAGACAATTAAATAGTTATTAGGATTTGATTTACTTTTTTATTTAAATAATGTTTGGTGCCTATATAAGAGCACTGGTATTAAGATTGTAATGCAGACTTTGATTATGGAATAAACTTGAGTTTTGGTATATCTCGTCTCTTTCTCCCTATTCTTGTTTTGTCCTCCCTTGCTTCTTGTCTATCGTTTCTACCTAGTCTAGTTCTTTCGGTCTATTCTCCCTCTGCTTCCCTGCTGCTTCTCCCTTTCTCAATCTGTTTCTGTTTCTACCTATCAGTTCGGCATTGGGAGTACTTACAGCAGCTCTCGGCATGGTGACAGTGTTATGTAATAAGTCCCATTGTGTATCATCATCATCATCATCATCATCATTCCAACTCGTTTGTGTTTTATAAGTCCATAATTTAGTCGTGGTATATGTGTTCTCTGGATAGACTAAAACTGATCAGTAGGATAAAAGTTTGAAACTGACCAGTAGGATAAAAGTTCGAAACTGACTAATAGGATAAATGTTTTGAAGATTCAGAGTTCAAATTTTTCATTTAATGGCAACGCGAGTTTCTTTGATTTCCAGTTTGTCGATGGGGAGCCTGTTTATAAAGGAAGCTGCCGAACTAATGTTGGTGGATACCATGTCACTGATTATCTGAAGCAACTTCTTTCACTTAAATACCCCCATCATATGTGAGTGTTAATTCAGCTGGTTTCTAGAACTATTCAACAAGATCTTCTTGTGTTTAACTTTCTTTCTTTTTTAACTTTTATGTCTTTTAAATGTGCATAATAGGGCTTGGTTTACTTGGGAGAAGGTTGAAGACCTAAAGATGGAACACTGCTACATTGCTCCTGATTATACTTCAGAAGCTAGACTATTCCAGGTAACGAGCTTGCTTTTATCTTCATCCATTCTCCTGTCAGCCTGTGAAGCTAACTTTTGCAGTTATTGTGACAGAAAGGGACCAAAGAAGCTGAAGATAAAACTAGGTGTTGGCAGCTCCCATGGGTTCCGCCGCCAACTGAAGAACCTCCTTCAGAAGAAGAGATTGCGAGAAAGGCAGCTATAAAGGAGAGGCAAGGTCAAAGGTTGCGAGAAATGGCTGAAGCAAAGAGGTCTTCTAGGATAAACGAACTAGAAAATGAATTGCATGGTGTAGAATTTCTTTTACAGCAACTTGAACAAGTTGAAAAGGATGACATTTCATCTTTCCTGTCAGCGACTGGCTATGTTTCGAAGCAGGAAATAGAATCTGCCGTTCTGAAAGTTGCACAATCTTTACGAAAAGCAAAGGGTGAACAAGCTGACAATGAGGAGAAAACAGATTCTTCTACGGATGAAAAATATCCTCTTATCAATATCCCTGATAACATGCTCACCCCTGAGCAGGTTTGCTTCCATACCAAACAGCTGATTGTATTTGGTTCTGCTTTGAGATTGCAAGCAAACTTTCACATTATAATATATCCCTAACCTGAGGAAGTAGTCAAATCTGACACCTTTTAAGTGCAATGCCTTAAAATACTTATCCGATGTTCAAACATCTACCGTTCCCCCCCACCCTTCTCTTTCTTGGGACCTTGCCATGGCAATCAAGATTTTCTGAATTTGGTGCTGATTGCTGGGGAATGTTCCTTGATATGAAAACACAGAGTTGCATTGTTGCCTACCCAGACATTGTAATATCCATTTATTTTTTTGGCATTAATGATAATTGCTTACTTTTGGCTATTGTATGCTGACAGCTCAAGGAAAAGAGGAGACAAGTGTTTCTCAAAACCACAAATGAGGGCAGGCAGCGAGCTAAACAGAAACGATTCGAAGAGGAACTGGAAAGAGAGAAGAAAAATCAACAAGATGAAGAAAAGCGATCGTAAGTACCAATATTTCCTTTCTGATTTATTAATTTAAAGGTTTGGTGTTAAGGAGAAAAGGATGGCCCCATGTTCAAACGAACGATCTGTTCAGTTAATTTGAATTGAATCAATATGCACAAACCACACTTTGAAGGAGAAACGAGTAGTTTTACTTTCTTTGCAGGGGTGGGAAGGTATGATCGTTGTTCATATCATGACCGGCACCATTGATTATTGAGTCAGTTTTTGTGATCTTGGAAGAGAGTAGTTAATAAATATAAATTTGCTTTCTATACTTGTACCATCTCTTCACCATTTGTTTTAATGTAGAGAGAACCCAGAGCTTTACTTAGATCAGATGCGTGCTAAATACAAAGAACTTTCTGAGAAAGTTGAGCAGCGAAAACGACTCAAGACAAATGGCAGTCACGTGAATGGAAATAATTTTTCTGGGGCTGTTGGCCGTGGCGAGAGATTGAATGCTGCCCAGAGAGAGAGGATGCGCCTCTTAACAACGGCAGCCTTTGATCGAGGGAAAGGTGAAGATACTTTTGGTGCCAAAGATGAAGATTGGCAACTTTACAAGCTAATGAGCAAGGATGATGATGACGACGAAGGACCGGATCAGGATGAGGCTGAGCTGGCCCGCATCTCTTCTAGGCTTCGGGTTAGTATATCAAACCATATTAGCTACTCGTACATTTCTATATTTTTGTTGTCTTAATTATTGATAGAGATATGAAATTTTCATTAATTCAATAATTTTACTGTGGCAGGAAATTGACTCAACATTTGTTCCCAAGCCAGAATTAAGGCCCTCTCAACCTGCTGCTGAGATGCCACGGTTCCGTCCTCTCACGAAGGAAGATTTCCAAATTTCTCTTGGGGTTGAAAGGTTTCGCTGCCCTGAAATATTATTTCATCCTAACATGGTTGGGATTGATCAGGTAGGTTTAGATGAGATGGCTGGGGTCTCAATAAAAAGGTTGCCATCTAAAGACCAAGTCGTGGAGGAGAGGTTGACCAGTTCTATCTTTATGACTGGTGGGTGCTGTCTTTTCCCTGGTATGAGTGAGCGCTTAGAAGCAGGAATTCGGATGGTACGACCATGTGGTTCACCTATTCGTGTGGTCAGAGCATTAGATCCGGTTCTTGATGCATGGCGTGGTGCTGCTGCATATGCTACTAAATTGCAATTCTCGGAGCAGACATTCAGTAGGATGGATTATTATGAGAAAGGTGAGGACTGGCTTCGCAGATATCAACTGCGGTACACATTGTAATTGATTTTGCCATGCTGCATTGTAATATTATTTGATGTGAGATGGCAGTGGATAAATTAGAGTTACGACAAACGGTTGGCTCAGTGGTTGGACATCTCCCTGCGCCAAAGCACACGGATTCTAATTCCCCTACCCCTAAGATGTAACATAAAGACAAAAGAAAAAACTCTAGCAGCTTATGATTTAATGTATTGATTCTGTTGCTAATGTATTCTTGTTGCTTTCTGCTAGTTTTTTCATGATTGGTCTGGTTTTGGATTCGCAATTTCTGGTTTTAACGCAGGTGCTGTGTTATCCAGAGGTAATCATTAGATTAAGAGATGAGTCTCACATAATATATAATAATTTTTTATTATGTTTTTTCACAAGATGAAAAAAAATTGAATTCCTATATTTTAAAACAAAGTGAATTTTATTGATAATTTTTGATAACTTTGTTAGTAATGTCTGTACATACTTAATTAATATTACCAGTGAAGTTCTCAAAATTACTAATTAAGTTTCTATTCGATGCAAAAGTCTTGTTTTGCGTAAACAAGAATTTTTCGTAATAAATTACACCCTTTGACTAGATATTAAA
This sequence comes from Bretschneidera sinensis, assembly GCA_023935145.1. Classification (NCBI taxonomy): domain Eukaryota; kingdom Viridiplantae; phylum Streptophyta; class Magnoliopsida; order Brassicales; family Akaniaceae; genus Bretschneidera; species Bretschneidera sinensis. The sequence goes on from CM043703.1 coordinate 22,672,847, forward strand.
AAAAATAAAATTAAGATCATTAGATAAAATTGAACAATAAATGGAGAAAGATCAAACAAATACTGAAACAAAAAAACATGATCGATGGCAACTAAACATGGAGTCAAATGCTAAGAAAATGGACCTCTGAAAATGGAAAGCTGGTAAAAAGTGGAAGGGCAGCAATCAGCAGCATGAAAACAATTAATAAGCCAATCAGGCTTAAAATTCAAAGCAACGGCTATGTAGTTTTTACTTGGCAACTAAAACCAAAAAGCCAGCCCTTGTGAGCTACCTAGGTACATGAATTTAAAGTGACCGTTGTAATTTGTGCACACAACACAATATAAAATGTTCAAAATACAACCCCCTTTACTTTTGCAAATATATACAGAGAGACTGCTCCTATATACCCCACCAAAGACAAAAACTTGACCGTTGCGTATCTTCTTCATCTGATCTACACCCCAAAAGACCCTCCTTTGAAAAACCCTCTTTGCTTGCAGAGAGAGGTATTTTCTTCTTCTCCATTTTCACTTATTATCATCAGATCTCCATAGAGTAGAGTAGTCAATCAAACCCAAGAACTCGAGGATAAAAAAAATTACCCAGAAATGGATTCACCTCAGACAAAAAAAAGCGGCCTTAATCTCCCAGCTGGAATGAATGGAACATCACTACGCCTCCAGACCTTTTCGGGTTCCTTCCGAGCAATATCAAGCTTATCTTCACCATCAAAATCATCTTCTTGTAGTGACAGATTTATACCTTGCAGATCCTCTTCAAGGCTGCATACTTTTGGGCTCATTGAGAAGGGGTCACCGGTTAAAGAAGGAGGCACTGAGGCCTATTCAAGGTTGTTGAAATCAGAACTTTTCGGGTCTGATTTTGGTTCTCTTTCTCCTGCAGGTCAAGGGTCTCCTATGAGTCCGAGCAAGAACATGTTGCGGTTCAAGACTGATCATTCAGGGCCTAGTTCACCCTATTCGCCTTCCATTTTGGGGCATGATAGTGGGTTCTCTAGTGAGGCCTCTACGCCTCCTAAGCTAGCACGGAAAGTGCCCAAAACACCCCATAAGGTATGTTTCTGTTCTCTTGTTGCTTTATTCCTGGCGTCACATTTGTTTGCCAAGAAAATTGAGGATAATGAGAGTATTGGAATTTTTTTAAAATTCTTGCTTTCAATATGTTGATTTTGATTTTAAAGTATAAAAGAGTCAACTCTAATGGGTAATCGTTGCATTGCAGTAATTTTTTGTTCTTGACTGTATATATTTGCTTACTATTTATTTCGTAGCTGATAAAATTAGGAAATGAGAAGATAGAAGTGTGGATCAAAAGCTATACGTATCTGTAGTAATTAACTAAAATTCTCTACTTTATTCAATGAGTCGTTCTTAGGAGATCCAAGATGGAATGAAAGTCTGTGCAAACAAAAGCAATTAGCTAAAATTCTCTGTAGATATATAAACAATGAATAAAAAAGAAACTTTGGACAGTACTGTACTTGCAGTTGATGATTCAAGCTTGAATGGTTGCAGGTTTTGGATGCCCCATCTCTTCAAGATGACTTCTACTTGAACCTAGTAGATTGGTCTTCTCAGAATGTGCTTGCAGTTGCGTTGGGCACTTGCGTTTATCTATGGACTGCATCAAATAGCAAGGTAAGTTTGTTACCTCCAGGTTCACACCAAATTGGACAAGTTCAACTTTGTAAAGTGTGATGTAAAAGTTGGGGTTATTTTTGTTGCTTTTGAAGAAGAGGCAAAAGGGTATTTAAAGTGTTCAACTGTTTGTAATCTGTTCTCAGGTGACAAAGTTGTGTGACTTGGGTCCTACTGACAGTGTGTGCTCGGTTCAGTGGACGCGGGAGGGTTCATATATATCAATTGGTACCAATCTTGGTCAAGTTCAGGTAGCTCATTGTCTAATTTATTTTTACTTCGCTTAATAAATGTTAAGTCTCCAATTCATGTACTAGCAAGTTCTTCATGTGGACATGTACAACACAGTTGAGACTCAACCAAACATTTCTGCTTCCTTTCAGGTATGGGATGGAACTCAGTGTAAGAGGGTTCGAACAATGGGCAGACATCAAACAAGAATCGGTGTCTTGGCATGGAATTCAAGGATATTATCATCGGGAAGTAGGGACCGAAATATACTCCAACATGATCTCCGTGTTCCAAGTGATTATGTTAGCAAACTTGTTGGACACAGATCTGAGGTATAGCACTAAAAAAAGCTTTCAATCATTCGTTTAAAACTAACTTAAGTTGGTTAAGCACTGAATTCCAACTAATCAGGGTGAATGCATGACCATTCTGCTTTATTTAGAGTCATATCATCTGCTAGATCATTCATTGGTCATCACATGTTTCTATTAACTGAGTTAACTGTATTTTTCTGGGTGGACAAATGAGACTTGATGGGAAAATGAGAATAACCTTAATATACCTTCTATTCAATCCCTCAGGTATGTGGGTTGAAATGGTCCCATGATGACAGGGAACTTGCATCTGGTGGAAATGATAATCAGGTAATCACCAGCTCCAATTATTTTCGCTCATTTGTTGTCCTTTGTCGAGTGAAATGCTTTTTTTTAGAATTAATCAAAAAGCACACAAACACATGGGTAGGGAAAATGAAATTGTTACATATAAAACCAACTGCACACACTAGCTCCAAAAGTTTACCTTATCGAGTGAAGTGCTAATACAGTGGCTTCTTGTTGGCTATCAGCTCCTGGTGTGGAACCAACATTCTCAGAAACCGACTTTGAGATTGACAGAACACACAGCAGCTGTCAAGGCGATTGCATGGTCACCTCATCAGAGCAGCCTTCTTGCATCCGGAGGTGGAACTGCAGATAGATGTATTCGCTTTTGGAACAGTACCAATGGTCATCAATTAAACAGTGTTGACACTGGGAGCCAGGTTTCAGTCATTTAACTTATCATTTCAACCATCAAGAATTTAAACTTGTGCTAGTTTTGAAGCCTTTAACAACCTACCTATGTTCACCAAACTCTGCTTTAACAACCTACCTATGTTCACCAAACTCTGCTTTAACAACATGCAGGTCTGCAATCTAGCATGGAGTAAGAATGTGAATGAGCTAGTTAGTACTCATGGATATTCCCAGAATCAAATCATGGTGTGGAAATATCCAACAATGACAAAGGTATTTTTATTTGAATCCTTGTTCATGGTCCACAACCAGTCTTTTCTTCATTATCATCTTCTTTGCTTCTGTTTTTAGCAAACAACCAATTTATTTCCTTCTTGGATTTTGACAGGTTGCAACTCTAACTGGCCATAGTATGCGAGTACTCTATCTTGCTATGTCACCAGATGGTCAGGTACAATGATATTTTTGTAATGATTAACATTCCTATATTTGAAAAGTAATTTTCTTTATCCAAGGATATGCAATTTGCTATAAATTGAATTCAACTTTGCTTTCTTTTTGCAGACAATTGTAACTGGAGCAGGTGATGAGACCTTGCGATTTTGGAATGTCTTCCCATCCATGAAAACACAGGTATGCAAGTCAATTCAAGGTCAAGTTCTGAAATTTTATATTCCAAATTTTTGGTTGTTCCTAATTAACTGATTTTTTTTCAGACACCAGTCAAAGACACAGGTATTTGGTCATTAGGACGAACCCAAATACGATGACAAACTCTAATTTATATAATTTGTAAATGGAGATACTAGCAGCTGCAGAAAAACATACAGGAAAATATTGGAGTGTATTTTATTTAATGGAGTATATAGAGAGGTTAACACGCTTATAGGTTTTTTTTTCCTTTCAAGGTAACATGCTTATTGGTTTAGCTTTCCAAGGAGAAATGTGTGTGCACAACAGAATCCAATACTGAGACAATAAAGAATAATACAGAGAGGTTAACACGCTTATAGGTTTTTTTTTCCTTTCAAGGTAACATGCTTATTGGTTTAGCTTTCCAAGGAGAAATGTGTGTGCACAACAGAATCCAATACTGAGACAATAAAGAATAATACATTACTATTACACATCTAAATTTTTGGTGTTTCTGACCCTCTCTTTTCACCATTTTTTGAAAAAAAAAAAAAAAAACCCTAAGTTTCTAAGATCATAAAAGTTTAAATGTCTACCCAAGTTGCAGGAGTTTCTTACCACTTCATCTAAAGACAAGGATGATAAACGGTCACATAATTTTGATCTTCAAAGCAACAAAACGGTCTTCATTGTCTGCGATTAGCCAACATATCAACTAAAACTATCATAAGCTTCTAGGATCACCACTGAAAAACGAGCATAAGCTTCTAGGATCATAAGCAAATTGATGCTAAACGTTGTAGGTGAAAAAACAAGGATGATAAATAATGGCATAATTTTGATCTTCAAAGCAACAAAACAGTCTTCGATGTCTGCAATAAGCCAACATACAAACAATCATAAGCTTCTAGGATCACCATTGGAAAACAATCATAAGCTCTTCTAGGAGCAGAAGCAATGTGATGGCTAAACGCTGTAGGTGAAAAGACAAGGATTATAAATGATGACATAATTTTGATCTTCCAAGCAATAAAACGGTTTTCATTGTCTGCGATAAGCCAACATATAAAACTTCCAACTTGTAGAGCAATCCACACTGAATATTTGTGACATTCTGAGAATACATCACAAATCAAAGTTGATTTGCATAATCAGAAGTTACAATGACTGTTTCAGCAAAAAAAGGAGTTATAATGACTGATAGAAATCTCAAATATCAAGCAGAAGGTACAAAAGCTGTGTATTCCAACTTCCTCAGGGTGATCACTAACGGCCAGACAGAAGCTCCTTCCAATATTCTATTTTGCCGATTCAATGTGGCTGTTGTTGTCACTAGAAGCCAAAGACAAAAGCAACCAGCAGATTAGAATCTTATGACCGCAAACCTTGGCAAATTAGATATATCTCTCGAGATGAAGATCTTGTAGCTTTAGGCCTTAACCATAATGCCTTCCTGAATAGTGGCTTGCAGATTCGGGTAAACTCTGCAAACAGCCTGAAAAAGTAAGAAACGTGTTTTCCCCCAGAAAAAGATAATGTAGGAGTATTTATTTTACAAACTACATTACTACCTCGCACATCCTCACTCTCTAGAAGCTTAATAATAAGGTGCCCTCCTGGTAACAGTACACCATTATCATCTGGACCAGAAGCAGAACCATCTACTTCCTCCCTTTGGATATCATCATCTTGCTGGGAATAGGCAGCCCTACCAACAGCCAAATCAAGTGCTTGCATCCCCAACTCGGTTGATAAAGCTGCATCTTTAGTGGTAATTCCAGAAACTAAGGGGCACATATCTGAGAGTACTACAGAAAATCCTTTCTTCTGCAGAACAGGCAAACCCAAACTTATCATCACATGAGGTGAATTTTATTTTCGTCCTGAACATTTATACATCATTTCAATTTAGTCCAGACCTTTTCAATTGTATCAAGTCCCAAACGTTATATTAACAGTTTTAATTATCCTTCCATCCATTGTTATGCTGGTAGACAAATGATATCTGACATGGCAAAGTAGGGCCCAGAATTTAGCCATGTCAGCATCAAAAGAGACGGAATAATCCTGCTAAAACACTTTAGAGTTAAGTTTAAAAATAAAAAAATAGAAAAGAAAGGGTCAGAGGAACTGCGCAACAGACAGAGAGCGAGGAAGGGAGGGAGCGGGAGAGAGAACAAGAGCATAGGGGAGAGACAGAGCCAGGGAGAGAAAACTTTACTCTCACACACCCAAAATAAAATTCAAATGGTACTACCAATAGATAAGATTAATAAAACCGAAACATAAAAGACAACAATCACAAAATTTCAACTTACTAAAATAAATAATAAATACAAGTAGTTTTTCAAACATGACGCATTTCTCATTTTGATGGTTCAGCATCTTAAAGCTGTAAGGTTAAAGAGCAATTTGACCCTGTGCAAAATGCAGAACAATATAATTATATAAGGTGACATTAATCGTCAAGTAATCAAGGCAATAGACATTACAGGTAGCGTGACAATACATATTTAGAAAGGTCAGTTATTTGCGCAATTCCTCGGACTAAAATAAAAATTTTAAGGGCTGCCTGTTTAGTTGTGGAAAACATTTTCTATTTTCTATCTCCAATTTCCTTAACAGTTTCTTTAATAATTTGCACATTTTTAACATACTTTGGAAAACAACATTTATTTGTTTTTAATCTTTTCAACATAATTTGGAAAACAACTTTTTTCTCATCCTTTCCAATATTATGTTGAAAATATAAAATAAAAAAAAACAAAGAAGTCTTGTTTTCCAAATTTTGTTGAGAATGTGCAAATTGTTAAGATAAGTGCCAAGGAAAATGAAGATAGAAAATGGAATGTTTTCCACAACTACACAGGCCCTAACTACTTATAATGCAACTACTACTCTAGCAAGTGGCATAGGTATTAAGGTCTCATAAAAATCCAAAAAGGGACTCAATGCTTCCTCAATACACTTTCGATGTTCATGCTGATGGAATGCAATTTTCTTCATGACTTATAACCAAATTACCACAGGATCCCAATGCAAAAGCTATAAAGTAGCTGAAGCACATGCATCTAGACCATTCAACTCAAAAATGCCTTACTCTCAGACTAAGCAAAGGCAACTGTCATCCCTTTGAGAAGTTTGAGAATTGAGACTAATATGGATCACTTACAAAGTGTAACAACTTGAGAATTCCCATTGCATATCTTATATAGAGGAGAGATGATGTAAACTGATGAGATTATAGTAAGCATGGAGGGACAATTTTGATTCTAAGGACGGTTATACAGAATGAACCAGAAAGAAGGAACAGAAACACTAGTAAGACCTTGACCTTAAGTTGGACTCCGTTTTTTTTTTCCTCTTTTTTTCAATTTTTTCCTTACTGTAATGCGAGAGAAATATTGAGGACGATATTGCCAATAGAATAGAGGTAACTGGAAACAGAATTGAATCTGTGCTATTATTATGGTATGAACAAGAATAACGACAACCAAACATTTCTAAATTCTTATACTTTATTTAGAACTCCTGAGTGATCAGAATTAATCACGAAGACACAATCTAATCTTGCAACAGAATTTAGAGTCTTTAGACAGATAATGGCATGTGCCTTGTATAGGAGCATTTTAGTGTGCCTTCGTCTGCAATAAGAGCATTTTAGTGTGACTCGGTCTGCAAAAGCTTGTAAGCCAAATTATATATAGACTCTCTTAAGGACTGCTTAAAATGCTTAAGAACACACATAGAAAAGACTCAATAGTATATCTTTTTCGTACATTTGAGCATAAATGATTGTAAACACAGCATAGTTGATCAAGGAAGGAAAAAATAATACCATAAGATCATTTAAACATTCAGTGATATTCTCCAATTTAAACATTATGAACAAGTTAGTATTAATTTATACAAATAAATCTAATTACCTGAGGAGAAAGTGCCTTAACTTGTTGTTTCGGGACGGTCATGACATCAGCACAAAAGGTTTGAACCCTTGAATCACAGTGAAGAGAAGGAACCTTCACCTTCTGTTCTGCAAACCCCACATTTTAAAAATTACAACAAAACAAAATGTTAAAAAAAACATTACCTCAAAAAGGTTCAGTTAACCAACCAACCAGCCATTCATACCTCCCAATTGAAGCACAAAAGAATCAACAAGTGAAAAACACACCTTGAGATCAAGACCCACAACAACCCCACCATTCTTTAATGGACCCAAGCTTTGACAAGCAACCTGTAATGAAGTACAAAGTGAACAAGAACACCATGAATGCCCATAAATTCAACTTGAACAGAAGTATTCCAAAATACCATCAGAAAATTATATTCAATATATATATATATATATATATATATATATATATATATATATATATATATTTAAAAAAGATATAAAAAGAAAAGCAAAAAGGGTGGGGACATACCTGAAGCCAAGCACCAGGAGCACAACCAAGGTCAAGAACAGAAGAACCTGGTTTTATCAGTTTGTATTGCTTCTGTATCTGTAGCAACTATTCTCGCAAGAAAGAGTTTATTTGTATGAGAGAGAAGTATAAGTATTGAGTTCTCCACGAGTACTTAAAGGGAAAAAAGGGTAAAATATTTATAATTTAAAAAAAAACAAAGTGAAGAGAGATCAACAGATTATACAGTAAAGAGTTTTACCTTGAAAGCAGAGCGAGCTACATAGCCAAGGCGTTGAGCTTCTCTGTAGAAGAAATCTGGTGCTCCTGCCCCACTCATCTCTCTGTCTTTCTTGGATTTGTTGTACGATGACGTATCAAAGCAAAATCTAAAACCCTCTTCTCGTAGGTAACGAGAGCTAGAAAGGGTTTTAGCCATTGGCTTTTGATTTTTAGCAGTAAATAAGTACATAAAAAATTATTGGCTTAATTGCACAATTACCCTAAATTTAGGGTTAAATATCAATTTATTCTCTGAGTTTTTTTTAAAAAGGAATTTAATTCTTATTTTTTTTTATCAATTTAGAACAATTCAACCAATTGATTGGATTTCGACTAAATTTTAGCCAAAAAATCATCAAAAAATTAATATTCTTGCTAAGTTGCCACGTCATATAATAAATATATTAAATTTTTCAATAATCTTACAAATTAACAAATATATTAAGTTTTTTTATAATCTTGATCGAAATTTAACCAGAATTAGAAGTGAAAAATGTAAAACTTTTTAGCTTAGCTTCCAGCTCCAAATTCCATTGCCGTTATTTGAACTGGGGTCACTCAGGAAAAAAAAAAAAAAACGGTGTATTCTTAACCGAATTACAATATGGATCGATTGACTAAATAGTCCTTCATATTAATTAATTTAGTTATTTATTTAATTTAATTTGACCATGTTACATAAAATAAATAATAATGTCTCTAACATTTTTTATTCACTTTTTAAACTCGGGAGTATACTTTTCCACCCTTCTAGAAATACATGTTTTAGGCTCTCTTTTTTTCTTCTAAGTTCTACCAAGTGCCAACCATATAATTTCATATTAGTTGTCCACAAAAATCTTATGAATAGCGTTTTTAGTAGATTAGTCAGAAAAAAATCGAATCCAAATCTCTTATCGTAAAAAATTCGAAAGTAACTAATAAACCAATATAACTCAATTTTATTAGGGTTTTAAAATTGTTCTCAAGTGAAAATAGTTAGTAGCACATACACCCACTTATTGGGATATGTGATACACCCACTTAAAGTCTCATTGATTCATTTCTTTCTTCTTCTACTTCTTTTTCTTTGCAAAGTAATAAACACCAATATCACTAATTTAAGCCGAGGAGAAAAAGAAAATGAATGAATCAACAGATGATCATAAATGTTACTTTTCAATTCAAACTGATGACTTCTCATCATATAATGTTAGAAAATAGAAAATTGTCCAGAAGCTTACTTCGATCTATTTTACCCGAAAAAAGAAATTGATACAGCTGTTTCCTTACAGAATAATATGTACAGATATCATTTGAAATTGAGATCCCCCAAAAGCAAGATGATCAGTGCCCACTAGAGCCTCTAACAACAAGAACAACAAAAGCTATCTTCCTTATGTTTTGGGAGATTCCTCAAATTTTCTTTACATTCCCAAAACTTAAAACTCCTAGTATTGACATAAGTACATAGCTGTTCATAACTATGTATATACTGATGCTGTTACCTTGCTGTAGTGCTTAGGTGTTTTATTTTTCATCCATCACGAAGTATATATAGTTATCTCCTCAGATAAGAATACAAGCACTATGTAGTGCAAGACTCATCCATCTTTCTTCTAACAAATCAATGATTGCCACAGCAAGCTGCCCTTGAATAATAGATCTTTGATAGCATTATGATAAGCAGCAGCCTATATTCTCTTCGCATAACCTGCCCAGCAAATACACCAATCATCATTACCATATTATGTAAAATAATAATTGGAACAGTGAGTTTCTGCACGTTCTTTTGTGTGTGTGTGCATGTATATGTGCCTGCGTGCATCTGCATATGTCAGAAAGAGATAGATGGATTTTAACCATAAGTGAAAATACCTTCACTTGGAATTGCAGAAATCCAATACAAAATCATATAGCCAAACGGCAGGGGTGACCTTAAAGGAGACTCCTATTATCCTGCCTTCCATGAATAATAAAGAACATGCCGTTAATAAGCAGGTACCCAAGAAGAGAGAGCATAAACAATTCTTCCCTTCCACCCCTGAAGCAACCACTGGCTATCTTCATCAATTACAAAATCCTTGTGGTAGTATGTAGTCACCCTCTCATTTGCCGTCTTCTTGATCTCCTCATTCAAAGGTAGCTGCCTAAATCCAGCCCTCATATTGCGGACCTGCCACTGTTTGTATGTCTCTGGTCTTTCAATTCTCTCTGAGCCCTCACAAGCAATGGCATTCTTTGCCTCACGTCCAAATATCTCTCTTTCAATCAGCATCCTCTCTTCAATCTCACGAGGCACTGTATTCTCAAGCATGTCAAACAAAGTAGAGTAGTGAAAGAGGACCTCCCTGAATCTCGTGATAAAGAAGGGTGCACTAAAGGCCCCATTTACGATCCCCAGTACAAAAACATCTGGATTCATCTTCTTGATCAGGTTCAGAACTTTATTCCTTGGACTATCCACCACCACAGTTTCATCAAGTAGGTTTCTAAACCTGTACAAACAGTTCACAACAAGCACCTCATCACTTTCAATCTTAAGGTCCTCGATTTGAATGGTGTCCCATTTCTGTGCTATCGCATTGAACTCAAACTGAACTTTGAAAGTCTCTGCATACTTTGCTAAGCGGCGCCCTGTCTCCTCTACCCTTTCAGCTGGGCGAAAACCCGGTTGTGGAAGATCAATCCCAGTAATTCGAAGCCTAAGAGGTCCACCAAGTTTAGAGAGACGTTGTATGAGGCATGGCCACTGAAAACCATAGAGAATACCAAAATCAATAATGTGGAGTCTTGTTGCTTTCTCAGCTACATTCATAATTGTCTTGTTTGAGAAGAAATTTGAGAACTTCCTAAATGGACATGCAGCAAGAAACAAATGGTAGGCTTTCAACACATCAGCAGCTGACACTGCCTTGGTAATTAAGGCAGTGTAAATCTGGGTTCCAGAGCCAGCTAAGCGAGCCTCTAGGCCATCAGCAAAGTAGTAGGCAATCCTCTGCATTCCATCTCCCATAGGAGAAGAATGCTGTCTGATTTGCTTAAGTAGCTCACTTGCACGTCTCCTATCATCAGCTGCAACAGCTTGTGCACAAAGGGTTAGAAGAGTTCTTAAATCTACCACATCCCTGTTACTCCCTTGCTTCTTCCCACGGCCTTTTCCACCTTTAGACCCTCTCAATTGGCCATTATGCTGGACATTCTTGCTTGTCCCACTTTGCAATGCTTCACGAAGAGCAGATTCTGGCCCACACTGTAGCAATACCATATCAAACATTTCTGAACTCACAGTTGATTCAGTACAAGTAGCTGACTGCTTGCTACTCCTCCAACTATCTGTAATCACATCCTCAGGATGGGGATTCTTCTTCCCCCTTGATCCATCTGGTGAATACTCATTCTCATGCTTCTTCTCCACCTTAACTACTATATCCTTAGCCTCTTCCTTCAGCTCTTTAAGAAACAACCTGTTATTCTCCAAATCAAGAAATAGGCTACTACCACTTGGAAGGAACTTACTCGCCTCCTCAAACCCTTTCTTAAATTGCATAACAGATTCACTGTCACTAAATATATCAGGAATTTTAGGAGCACTGGCTGGAGAATCCACAAACCCATCTACGATATTAGCAGCACTGTTGGCTGAACTATGGGATGATTGTGAATTTGTTTGAGAAGCAATACTTGAGGACTTATGCTCACCAAAATTACTGTTCGACCCTGGATCCACCAAGTTGCTACTACTAGTGCTGCTAGTGCTACTGTTATAATTGCAAATTAAATCATGATATTCATCTGAGCTATCATGGTTTTCATCAACATAGGGTGATATATCATAGTTAGGAAAAGGAGGATACTTCTCCCCAATGAGCTCGTATAACGACTTCTCAGCAGCTTGAAGAGCTGCTGTTGACTCTTGGAACATACAGTTCTTCTCTTCCATGTCTTCTTCCATAAGCATCTGGTTTATGTACTTCAGAACCACATCACTAAAATCGTAATCCTCATGGGAATCTTCCTCTTGGCTCAGACTCGACGATGGGGCAGTTTCACTGGGGATTGAATTGGGTGGCAAAAGGGGAATATCGTTGTAGTTTTGACCGAGAAAATTACTACCTATCTTGAATCCACTAACAAGATCCTGATCTGATTGGACTGCAAGGTTCTCATTGTTGGGCTTGAATCGGTTTAGAGAACCATAGAAACCTCTTAAGGGCTGATCCATGATCTATTTTCCCAAAGGAAAAGATAATCACAGTATCAATACCAATACCCAGAATCCAAAATTTTCAACTTTCAACGAACCAATAGCCCAATACAAATACTCGATAACCAGAGCTCCTAAATTCCAACAAGAACACCAAATAGTCAACTACCCAAATCCCAGAAAGTTCAATCTCAAATCTGATTCTCTCTTCTTATATTTAAACTTGTTTACAGTATAACAGTTTCAATATTAGGCTTTCCCTGTATAATTACCAATTCCTCTATCAAAACCCAGATATATATAAGCCTTAAAAACTGTACAAGAACATCACTGAACACATATAAAACTAGGCCAAAAAAAAGTGGATCTTTAAGCAGTAGAATCTACCAAAAGATAAAAGTACATGCCTAGCAATGATTAGAGAAAATGAACAAGGTGCTTAAAATAACAAGTCCATACATACCTTGTACTAATCCCCAATACTATAACACAAAGGAATCAAACTGGGCACAAAAGTTTCTTACAAGACGAAAGAGAAAAGTACCTGACCCAAGCTTATCGCATACAGAGAGAGAGACTAAACTAGCTCCATCTTTGTGGAGAAGTTGAAAAATAGGTGTCTTTTTGTGCAGTGCTCAACGAATGTTAAAACGGTTATTCTCAGTGATGAGGATTTGAGGGTGGCGGGGGACTGGAACAATCCTAGCCGTCAATTTCTTAAACGTGACAAAAACCTGTTGATTTTTCAACGACTTATAAATTGATTTTCGATATTTGTTATTTTTTCTATTTTTCACTTCCAACAAAAATCAATGATAAGCCATACATGGCCAGGTGGTTGGGGCCCATGGGTAATCACATGTTGCGATCTTAACCAAGAAACAGTCAAATAGATGAGACAAAAAAAACTTGAGTAATTCATTGGACACTTTTCTTTAAAAAAAAAAAAAAAAATACTTGCTCAAAACTTCATTAGTGACATGAACAGGAGGTTTAAAAAATAATTTTATCAGTAAAAAAATTTTTAAATTGTTAATAAAGTTTTGAATTGGTTTAAAACGTGAATTTTAGAGTCGGTCAGCTAAGAAATCTTCCTTTTCCTAATGATTTTTAATGCCCAATATCCAATTTTCGTCCCTAAACTTGTTTATCATACCATTTGAAATCAAATGAAAATTCAATTCAATTTATTTTTAAATAAATTAAAAATATGATTTATTTAAAAATAAATTAAAATTAATTTATATATTTGATTTTTTATATTAATTTGAAAATTTTAATTGAATTTTTATGTTAAAAATATTTTGAATAAATAAAAATTTTAAAAGAGCAAGGAGAGAAAGGTAAGGGAGAAGAAGAGGAAGAGGAAAAGGAAGAGCAAGAGGAAAAGGGAGAGAAAAAGAGAATATTTTAAGACAAACAACTTAAAATGAATTAAAGAAATTCTGAATTGAGAATTTTGGCAAAATATCGTGTTTTTATCCAAAGAGATGCTAGGGGCTTGTTTTATGATTCTATTGATGATACAAATTGATAGATTGAGCTTATAATTAAAAAAAATCTTTTAGTAAAAGAAAAAATAAAACAAATCTTTTAAAAAAATACGATAATTAGATGTGTGAATTAATTAATTATTCGGTAATAATTAAATTTACTGACTTGAAATTATCAAATTTACAAATTCAGTTCGGTTAATTCGATAACAATATCAGATTTAAAATCTTAATAGTTTAGTTATTTTAGTTTACTGTCAGTTTTTGAAGAAAAATATATTTCAAAATACCGAATCAACCTAATTATAACCGAATCAAAATAATTGATCTTTTCTTAACAATAATTTAGCTTCTTTTATAAGTTTTTAGATGAAAGCAATTTTTTAAACAATTTCACTTTCTTTAAAATTCAAAAAAAAATTTATTTGGCTCAAAATTCAACGGATCGAATAGTAATTTAAACATTAAAGATTAAAAGCTTTTCATTTTAGTTTTTGCTCGTCATATCGAATCAACCGTCAATAAAAATCTTTCTTCTCGTTTGCTTATTATAATGTTAAATAATAATTTTTTAAAAGTAAAACGATAATTTTCCAATATAATTTCCATAATAGATATACAATTACTAATTGATTGATAAGGTGTTACAAACACACGACCATATGAAGTGTTCTTCTAACACTGCTCGGATTGAACTTGACCCAATATGGAATACTTAATATTCATGTCTATTACTAAATTAACATTACAAAAGGATCAAAGTAATTCGGTATTGATGATTCAATTTGGATAATCGAAAATTCAACACAACATTCAGCAATTGAATTTGGTTAACCTATATTATAAAAAGAATTTTTTTATTACATCGAGTTTAAAATTAATATTGTACATCAACTTAAATTTTTATTAATAATTTTAAATTTTTTATTAATAATATTATTTTGTAAATTTTACAGCTGCCTTTAAACTGGTCATATGATGGTGAACCCTTGGTTTTAGGTGTACCATGTGACGATTGACAGTGGAAAAGGACATAAAACTGACTCAAAACATTTAAGGGGCCCAATAAATTGTAAGATTCCTCCACCACCCATTGTGTGATGTGCCAGCGTGAGGATTACATGACACAAAACCTGAATTCACAGTGCTGATAATATCACTCGGTTTCCTAAACGGTTAAATCAATTATATTGTTTCGAATTTTTTCATTAAAATGGTCTGGTTAATTAATTAATTAATTAAATAATATATTGATTAATTGAATTTTATTAATCTAATTCAATTGAAATTTGAATTTTTTATTTTAAAATTGAAATAAAAATCATATTTACAGTAAAATTAAGTATCACATCATAAAAAATCAATTTGAATTATTAAGATTTTAAATATTCTTTAATTAATAATATATATTTAATTATTTAAATTAAAATTTTATGTTGCCTTTTAATTTTATTACGAACTTAATTTATTTCAATTTAAAATTAAATAAAAAATCCAAATCCTATTGAAACTCATCAATGCCAATTGCAATTCGTTATTGGCTCTGCAGAGTTGTTCTCGTTATTAGGTACTCATTTGTTTAAATTTTTTTTAAAAATAATTATTATTCAATTTTTCTGTGATTATTAATGAATTTTTTTAGTTACGTGGTAACTCCTACTAAATCGAATACATGAAATTATCACTCTTAAAATTAAGAGTGAGCATGGTTAGGTAACCTCAAAATTTGATTAAATCATAACCATATTCATAACAATAATTTATCCAAAATTATAACAATAAACCTAATCATTTCTTTTGGTAACTATACTTTTGGTTATGTTCGGTTATCAAAATTTTACAACTAACCACGATTAACAAAAAAAACTCAAATTTTATCAATTCAAGAAATTTATACTAACCAAAACAATCAATCAATCCATACTAGAATTCTTAACATTTGATTTTCAAATACTTGAAAATAAGTTACAAAGTACAAACTTTCAAATAAAAACTAAAATAACCAAAACATTAAACAATCAATCTTTTCTCCTTCAAGTTCTTCCGCTCATTCATCAATGTTCAAGACTGATTATGATTTAGTGATTAAGCTATAGGGACTAAAGAGTTAGAGTTTTTACTTGTAAGCTATTTTACTGTTATTCTTTTGGTCTTGAAATATAAGAGTCTAATTTATTGTTATAATTTAAAAAGATAAAATTGGAAGTAGATATATAATATATATTTAATTATATACTTGTCAAATATATATAACTATATTATATATATATATATATATATATATATAATTTTAATATGGTTAGGTTAAGTGGTTATCCGGCATATATAAAAATCAATAACCATAACCATAATTATAACTATAAAAAAAATATAAAAATTGTTAACCATAAACCTAACCATTTTTTTCAAGTTCTGTCGCGTCCTTTTAAGTTCTGTCTTGAATCCGAGTATTCCGAGTATTTCTGTATCCCTTGATAATCTTCACCCAATCTCATATGCAAAGAGGTGAGCTTACGTATGAGAAAGAGTTACTTCAGCAAAGTTCTTCATCTTAGCTTGGTCTCAACCTGTAAAGCTTTTCATTAAAGTTTGGACTTATCAGTGCTTCTTTGATTTGTTTACAAATTTAAGTTGAAATATATTTTACCACTTTGAGTTTGGACGGTTGTTAAAACCTTAGGTTTTTTTATAGGCTTTTATTCGATTTTCACAACGTATCAATAATACACGTAATTCTTTTTCAATCCCTCTTGTTTTAACAAAAAAAAAAATAGTAATTAAGATTTGCTCGTGCCAATATTTACTGGTTGCGTGACCTACCACCATACTTAATCGTTGCTCATTTATATTTGTACGTCTCCACCTGCAAATCAAAGACAATTCATACGAAACTTGCAGACGCAGCCATCCTTTCAAAGTTAAAAACAATGACTAAAAATTGACTTCTTGATGCTAAATATTGCCCACATCACATGCTCTAACGTGCTCGCAAGGCAGCAAATACCATAATCCCTAATCCTTGATTGAGCAGGATTCGATCTCAAGCCTCTTATATGCCAACAAGTAACTTTACCAACCGGAGACTCATATTCTGATTTGTAAAGGTGGGTGGGGGTAGGATGAGGGAAGCTTTACTTACTAAAAACAGACCAACCTTAGCTTTGACATTAAAGAAGTAATGCTTAGCACTACATGTCAGTTATGGAAACGCAATTAAACCTTTCCTGCATAAATGCTTCGAGTAATTAACAAGTAGAAAGCATAAATGAAGTGAGAAATTCACGTGACTACTATTGCTTCCATCTCCAGTTCACAGAACAAACTATATACTAACTGAAAACAAAACTGAACAAAGAAAGTTATAAAAGACTAGAAAGCTTTCTCTGTATTTCCCTTTAAAAATTCAGCAATGTAAATTACAGAAATTGAATTAAAGATTAAAAAAAAACAGTGAGTTCGGTTAGCATGATCTTTATTCCATCAAATCATTTACAAATGCTGACCTTTCCACAAGGGAAAGCCCGCAATGAATCAAGTCAGTGTGAGAATAATACAGAAATTTGAATCATTTTGTACAGTTTTCTTTTCCTGTTCCTGTCAACATTGGACTTACCTTTCTTTTTACATTAAAACAATTGAATAGCTCCAACTCTATTTCTATCAGCAGCTTGGGCATCTGTGATCTTCAGAGTTCCAGCCTGATGTTTGCCTTGTTGTTTAGCTTGATGCTGGGACCAATAACCATGGGCAGCCAAGACTCTGTCCAAGAGTTCCTGGGGCACAGGTTCTCCCCTTCTTTGCTGAGGAGAGATTCTCGCTGTGTGAACCAAGGTCTTCCACTTATCCTGCATGCACCCACATAACACCTCATGAAGCAACAGTTACAGTACGATGATGAATTGTACAAGAATCACCAAAAACAATCCATCTAACTCTGTCTTCCATGTAAAACTCTCTCTCCCTGGTCAGATACAAACGTGTAATAACAAAGATAAAGAATATTCTTACCTTCAAGTCCACATAAGTTCGATGGTCTGCATCCTCAAAAGCACGCAATTTAACATCACGCCACCTGCAGGATGAGACAACCATTTAACTTCTACGATTGAAAGTCATAGCCTCTTCAGTGAAGCCAATAGGGGAATCATTCCTGTTTTCTTTGGCATGTGGGGGGGATTTGTTTTTTATGGAGGAGAGTAGGAGGGGAACAGGCATTAATTAGCATGAGAGGTAAAGTGATCAGAACATCATACCTTCCAGTTCCAAGTTCCTCGACTGCCTGAACCAGAGCCTCTACCTCTGACACAGAGAATGGTCTCCTGGTTCGCCGCTGTGCAAGCTCAGATCGCCTAATTTTCTGGTTCACAGGAACTACAGCTAGTGCCTCAACACTCATAGCTGGAACTGGAACCAGAGCTTTAGAATCTAGCAGAGTTCTGTCAGTCAACGTGTCAGTATCTGAGGAAAGTAGTTCATGACTACTTTCAACATGATTGCCTGAATTGGTCAGTGGAGGAGGATCAGGTAACAAATCCAGAATCCCTGAATCTGAAGCAGAAGTGGCTGGGGGGCTGGAAATAAAAGCAATACTTAGTGGTTAGGGTAACAAACAACTTAATGTATTTATGCCAAAAAAAACGTGCTTCAAATAAAAAGAATAGAACCATAAAAAAATCCCATCCCATCTTACATAGTCAAAGCTCAATGTACTTTATCCTTCAAACATCAAAAGAAAATTGGTCCTCATAGAAAAGTAACCAGCACTATCACAATCCTATCCATATTAGTTTTAGGCTTCATGAGAACAAGCAAAACTCCATAACTTTCCAAGGCCTTTTCATTCCACAAAAGAAACAAACCCACAGCAACAATTCCTACAAAAAGTCATTCATTGTTGTTGCCTAGCCAACCTAAATGTGTACCAGTAATGATAGATATTACACAATGGCTAAAAACCAAAAAACCAGTAAATAAGATAATCAAAGTTCTTCTCCACATACTCAAAAACTTAGGAATCAATAAAAGCTTTTGTTTGCTACAGCATTCAATGACTAGTTCTGGGAAAGGGTTTCTCCATAGCACATCAGGGTTACCTTGTTGAAAGTGTAGTTGCATCACATGGTAACAAAAGAGGATAATCTTTAGAGCAGACAGATGTAGGAGCTTGAGCAGTACTCGGCTCCAAAGTGAAACCCAGAGTATCCAGATTTTCTTTAGAAGATATACCAGTCTGTGCTAGAGTTCTATTGTCATCTCTAATCTTCTTGCCTTGAACAAGCACCCCAACACGTATTACACCTCCAAGTAAAGCAGTCACTGTCTCCATTACGGTCCTCTATACAACATAACACCAACAATCACTATCACGTGGCAGCAACTTACTGAAAAAAATCCTATTATTAAGGCCTGGTATCCAGTCACTATTCTATTTAACAATATAACAAAGAAATGAAATTCCTTGTTGCTAAAGAAAAAGAATCCAGGTGCAAATAATAGGAAACACAGTACAAATAATATGTTGCATTTATGACAAGAGGGGGAAATTCTGTGCAACAAAGGAGAAGGCATGATGACCAAGTAAGAATTTTTATACCTTCAGTGAACCAACAGTTGCGCTTTCTGGGACCTCAATAAGAAGCTCTGGAACCCTAAAGGACTTGATACTGAACTTCACTGCACGAAAGAACATGGAACACATAAGAACCACTTTTATGCCTCAAACACCAGTAAACATATATATCAATCCATCAAATGCTCAAGTACCATGAGAATCCTTGTCCCCGTTCATGCCATTCTCAGGTGAATTAGAAACACTTTCACTACTGAACCCTCCATCAGAAGTGACTACTGAGCTTCGATCAGAAAATTTCCTTTTCTTATAAAGCGTATCATGCTGACATCTCTCACGGCTGTAACACATTTTCCTCTTGCGATAGAGGGGCTGTATCCCCAGATCTATAAATGCCAAAATAATGAATTTCAGCATAAGAATAATGCAAAAATTCCAAAGTCAGGAAATGAAATATACTCAAATTGTACATATAAGCATGCACACATATGCAAGCAGAAGTAAGTAAAGTTAAGCCATACTACTTACCAGCTCTAGGAAGCTCAAAATCCTTCAATTTTGGAGCCACTTTCCAATATTTGGATGTCAACAACTTCCTTATTCTTCTATCTCCAATGCGCGTTGGGGGCCTATAAGCCTTAAATTTGTTGTTAAATTTATTACACCTAGAAAAGTTTTCGTCATCATCTCTACTACCTAACTTAATATTATTCCTATGCCTTGAAAAAGAAGCACCAGGAACAGGGTCCCCGCATGATGGCAATTTGACATCTCTGCGAGAATTGATCAATGCAGGAAATGTCATACACAATTCAGTTGGATCCTTTGAATGGCATTTATTAGCCATAGTCAGACCTCCATTCCCCAACCCCTCAGCTTCTTGTTGTCGTTTGAATCCATTCTCTGCAATACCACCACAGGACTCCCCATAGTTAGGGGGGCCTCTTTCTAGCTTACTAGGAGAATTACCATATGCTTTCTTGCTTTCACAGCCTACAGAATTCAAATCACCATCAACTTTGTCTAAGCAACCAGACATTGAAGTGCATTCCAAAACAGTGTCATTTTCAACATTTGGAAATTCATTCAGTAAACACTTCTGTTCACTGTTTTCTGTGGTTGAATGCAAGACAGCAACACTCACTTCAGAGGTTCCTTGACCATTACATTCTGTTTTCAACAGTTTATCTTCATCTTGTACTTCTTGTTTAATAATTTCTTTACCAATCTCAAGACCATCATGTCCTCCAGATGCGTTACTAGAAGCAGAAGAAATTTCACTTTCCTGCAGCAGCTTGCCAGCTAAAGAAGCGAGTAATTCAAATGCACATATTTGACTATCCTCAACTGTCCTCTTGTGTGGAGCCCTCCTCTGGAACAAATTATCAGCAACCATCATTAGAACAGAATTCAGCCTACGAAAATAAAAAGAAAAAAAAGCAACCCTAATGTGTATGATACTTACCCTAAGCGATCGAGGAGCCCTAGGTATAATGGGGACGTTGAAGCAGTTGAATCTGTAATCTAGCCTCTTCTTGAACACCATATCTCAGGCATGCATGGCAATAAGAACTCATCAAACACAAACGAACATCAAAGCGTAGGTCCACTTCACTGTCATCATATCCAAAATTAAAAGCCATGCATCAGTAAAATATCCAAGCAGTAACTTTAAACAGCACATTAGCATCCGAAGGATACCGTCCCTAAACAAAGCTTATCAAATAAGAACCATGATAAGATTCTGCAATCATGAAAATGCAGTTCAAAAGTAGGGCTTCCCTTTTTCTAGTCACGTAAATAATGACGAAAAATTATGAACAGATAGACTCCAAACAAGAGCTCAAGTATGAAAACATTGCCAGCAAAGCAAATATCCATGTGTCTATGCATGCACTGAAAATCATTTCATCTCTTCTCTCCAGGATTCCTTAGCAACCAAACAGATCCGAAACTAAAACCCAAGAAAATGATGAACGACCATTTATCCCATGATGTACAAAAATAGAAACCAAAATGACAAATAAATATATAAACCAATATCAGAGATCCCGTTAAACTAACGATGCGTTTGTCATCATATCAAATTTCAGATCCCAAAAACCCAACCAAAGATCAATCAAACTAAGGCCGCATTTGTATGCATACATTTCAAGTTTTACATAACCATAATTGCCATAATCCATATGATAACTGAAAAATGAATTGAATTTAAATTACATGGAAGATGATCCACAAAAGAATTCTAACACAAACACGTTCGAATTCAACAGAATTTTAACTATAAGTCAAGCAAACGCTAATCAGGTAGCGTTTTCTTCTTTATACGTGAAAATCCAATACCATTGTTTAGTTCAACCAACATATTAGAGACTAAATCTAAAATCAATAGCACCAACGCGACAAACCAACTTTAAAGCAAAACTGAGATTTCAAATCACGGAGACTTTGAACTCAAAAGCAAATCAGATTGCACGAAACCAAATAAAGTCTAACTGTCATGTTCGGATCTCGATCACAACCAGAATTACAATTGATAATCGTTTCTGTAGCAACAAATTGCTTTAGAGTTCCCATCTCTCGATCAGATTCAAATCTCAAGACCATAATTCACACAAAACAAACAAAAATCTCCACAAAAAAAAAAAAAAAACCTCAAATCCCAGCAAAAGGAAAAGAACGATCACGCGAAAAAACTCAGAATTCCACAAAATAAACCAAAACTCACCTCTTAGAAGCGATCTTCGTTTTGCAATTGTACAAAATACGTGACAGATTATGCCGAAATTTTTTTAAAATGGAAACAGAATTTCCTTGAGAAATTCGCACAATTCCCGAGAATAATCAGGATCGGATAATTTGACGCCAGAAAATTCGAATGAGACCAAATACTACAAATTCTGCAATACGATGAAGATCTACAAGAATTAGAATTCTAGATTCACGAGAAAACCATTTGAATTCTCTCTCGTTTTTTTTCTTCTTTTTTTTTAGTTATTTTTTTTCTGTTCTTCTATCTAAAACGAACGAAAGAGAGACAAAAACCACCGAAATATGAAATGAGATTTGAGAGTGCTTAAACCCCTTATTATATCTTTTTACTTATTATATATTGACCACAAAACCGGACCAACCAGTAAAAGGGCATTAATGTCCGGACAATAGCAGGATAACATAAACCTCTCTCTCTCGGTATAAATCTATGGACCAGTTCTTAACCCCTAATCCAGAAGATAGGTTTTGCCACGTGCAGCGTTCTCTGAGTATACGAAACCTTGTCATGTTTTTTTTTTGTTTGGATAAGGAAAATTATTGTTATAGACAAGTATTTTAAGGAAAATTATTGTTCGGATAAGGAAATTTATTTTTAATCCCTTGATATTACCTTTCAATTTATATGAAATTACCACTTGAATTTTAGAAAAACACTCAATTCTCAAAACAAGAAAAATACATGTTTATATTGTCCATTCTTAATGTATGTGTGCGTGTATCAAAACTTTATTCCATGTATAGTTTTTTTATTTCAGCTTTTAAAAAATTAACTCATACTTTATATTTATAGGTTGGTTTTTTCCATTGGTTTGGTTAGTGGATGACAACAACGAGAGAAATAAATATTCAAACAAATATATTGAGATTTTAAAATTGTATTTAAGGTTTTTTATTTTCTCTTTAATATTTTTTTGGATGAAATTCTCTTTTTCAAAATTATATTTAAATCGTAAGTGTGTATATAAATTATACTTTCTTTATCATCATATTTGTTTTTTTTTTAAAGTTCAAAATTAATCGTACGCAAATCATTTAATATGTGTATTAAAGTAACAATTTTATCACTTAAAGATTAAAAATGTATTAATTACATGAATATTATTTAAGTAAATAGAATAATAATGTCGAAAATTTATTATAAAAGTATTAACTTTTATAATATTTTTACCAAAAATACCCTCATTAATGTATTTTTGTCTTCAATTTATCAATGGTGTTTTTGGTAAAACTATTATAAAATCAAAATAACACTAAAACAAATGATCATTTATGGCATCATGATCTATGCCCTAGGGCCACATTTAAGGAAACCCTTATTTAAAAATAAAATTAAAATTTAAATACAATTTTAAAATCAAGATGTATTTATCCAAATGTTTGCTCATGACAAGTGTCACAAGGACAACAGTTCACCAGACTCATATATATAAAGGTATATTTGTAAAATTAAGTTAAATTTATATTAATTATACAATAACTATTCTATTTAAACTTGTTTGTTAGCAAGTGCCCTTAGGACATTAGTTGATGGAACCAAAAATTATTTTGTATTTCAATTGAACAACTCATGCGACGACCTACACCCCACATTGATAGTGTACCCCACATTGATAGTGTAATGTAAGAAATTTTATTATATATTTGAGGTCTTATAAACTGAAAAGTAATTTGAGTTAGTATTTTTGGGTGATAATCTTGTTATATTACAAATAGAATCAGATCCGATACGAGATCACAACTATGTCAATATGTGGTATTTGGGGCTCTTAACGGGTCGAAACCGTTGATATAATTTGTAATTTGTGTGATTTTGACTTCCTCTTGTGATAACGCGAGATTATAAATGAAAAGAGTTTGTAATGATTAACATTGCTCATAACTAATGCAATGATGAAGATCTTAATAAATATTTTAGGCATGTTTATGAACCCAAAAGAAATTTGAATTATCATTTTGGGGGATGGATATGTGGTGCTACAATTCAAATCTATTTATATTAAGGTATCGTTTAGTCTGTCAATAATTTCAATCTATGGTCTATAAGACAACTTTTGAAACAATTTTTTGCAAAATAGTAGCAGAGCTAAAAATTGTTACATGTAATAGAACAACAATAAAAAACTTTAATGACATAATTACATCTTAGAAACTATTTTTTCAATTTTTGAATCTTTTCATAAATTATTTTTTATATTACTTTGCAGAATCCATAAGTTTTTAAAAATTATTTTTTATAATTTTAAATTAACAAAACATAAAAAAAAATTAAGTATCAAAATTGTTCCAAAAAGTTAAAACTATAATAAAAATATAAGACAGTCGTAAGATATATCCTTTTATTTCGCATTGAAATTCTATTTTTGCACATTAAAACCTCTTGTCATAATTAGTGACTGTAAGCTTAATTTAGTAATTACTACATTTTTCTCAATGCAGAGGTCTCTCTTTGAATTCGTTTCTGAATACCATTGTAAGAAAACTTTTGCTACCCCATTTTGTCAAATCTTATCTATAAAATTCTCTTCTTCAATGAAAAAAAGACAAATTTTAGGGATTTTTTTTTCAGATTTTAAGGAATTATAAGGAAATTTTAATATTTACTTATCATAAATTGTTATTACATCACCATAAAATGTAAAACAGTTATCATAAATGTAAATAAATATCTTTTATTGATTATCATGAAAATATACCAATTTATTTATCTAATATAATAAATTATCATAAAATTACTGTTCATTTGAAGTTTTTGTACAATCACACTGAGGAAAATGATATTACGTCAAACAAAAATTTGACTGACGTGTGTATTGTGACATGTCCAGTCAGCAATGCAGATTACAACGGCGGATGATGAGTAAGCTTTTGAGTTTTGACGGCGTCAGTTTCGAAGGAAAATGATTTCTGTTTTTATTTGTTTTCGTTTTTTTTTGTTGTTTGTGTTTCTTTTATGTGGTGAGTTTGAATTTCAGCCTCTAGAAGTTATCGAAAACGAGTGACCCAAAGTAGTTCACGGTTATCCCGTCAATAAAGGGTCTCCATTATCTTTGTCGCGCACACAAACGCTACCAGTTTCCCGTTTGCCAAGTGTCAAGTAGCCGGTTATCAAGATAGGCCATTTCGACACGCGTCGTTCAACCGGCAGGTCAAAAAAAGGAAACTTGTGGTTTGGGTTACTACTATTCTTTGTTTTGGGGGTTTGGTTGGCTACCTTTTGTTGAACAAAATTTCATGAAAGTTCGTTACACTGCTAATTTTTAAATACAAACCAAAGGTTAGTCACCCATATTATATTTAGGGCCTACCAGATTGGTAAAATCAAAACCAAAAAAAAATTTTCCCATGGCAAACCATTATTTTATTATTCGGTAGAAATTTTATTAATAACTATTAGTTAATTTTATTTATACTGTTTATATAATTATTATTTATGTTATTAATAAAGTTATTTAATAATTATTAGTAGAGTTATCACCCGATGTAAAAATGATAGTTTACATTGAGTGCTAATAAGAATTTCTCAAAAGCCATAGTTTTCCCTCCAACTCTTTCTCTCGGTCAAAATTTTAATTATTATTTAAAAATAATTTTTATTATCTATTATATTTGAAAGAAGTAAAAATTATTATTTTTTTATAAGTTTAATTTTTTTTTTGTAAATTAATGAAAGTTTAGTGTTTTAATTAATATGTGTATTATTGTATATGGTTTTTGTTTTGGCTTCATTCTTCCATTTGAAAAAAACAATAGAATGTGTTTGATAATTTTTTTTGTGCTTAATGTTTGATTAAATTATTTCTTTTACAGTAGTAAAACTATAATTATATAAGAAAAACTCAATTCGAACATAACTTTTTAATTAATAAATTAGTTTGTTTAGTGTTGATGTAGATTTAGAAAACTTGTCACTAAGTACTTAAATTGGATTATGAAGATCAATATAATAAAATTTAAAGTAGGGAAAGATATGGTGGTTATAATTAATAGTCACGTGAAGATAATTGATTTGTGTTTTCAATTTATCATTGTCCCAAATATTTTAATAATTAGATATTGATTCAAATTTTTGGTTTAATCGAAACTAAAGTAAGAGTTATAATGAATTTTGAAAATATAAGTAAATATTTACAATGTTTGATAAAAGTTTCACAATTTAAAATAATAAATAATTTTATTATAACTTATAAGATGGAAGAAGATTATATAATTTCATTAACACAATTCTATTTTAAAGATTTATAATTAAAATTAATTAATAGATAATTAGGATTTATTTTAAAATTAAGATTTCAAATAATTTATTAAGAACTTGAATATAAAATAAATAAATATTATTAGGGTTAATTTATAAATAAAATAATTAATTCCCATCATTTTAGAGATTTAATAAACTAAATATTTATTTGAAATGGCAAAACATATAATCAAATGGATTTTTTCAAAAAGTCTTATTTTCATGTATACAAATCAAGTAGTATTATACTTAATTAGATGAAAAAAAAATGATATTTTGAGATTTTTTGTTTATTTATCTGCATATTTCTATGGGATGAAGAATTTTAATCAAAAAAAGTAAAAATCAATGATGTAAAATTATGATATCGCTATTATTGTCGTTATTTATTTGTAATCATTTTTTTTTTGTGGTTGGTTCATGCTAAGAAAAAATGTAAATTTGAAAAGTCAAGAACATGATGGTTCAAATGATTGGACTGAAAATTTTATTTAAGTTGATTATTTTGAATTTTTAAACTTTTTTACTTACTCGTTTTTAAATAGATTTGTATATATCTAAATATTATATTTAAATACACACTAGTTTGTCATATATAAATCGTTTTCAAAATGAAATATGTTATCTTTTATTAATTTTAGAACAACTTTATAAAAAATTATTTAAAAAAACAATGTAACATGTGCGTAAAGAATGTTTGTTGTAAAACTAAGTAGGATAAAAATTGAGATATAATTATAATATACAATTTAAACGCACATTTTAACTACCGACCAATCGGCATGAAATTAAAGATTTACTTTAAATTACTTTAAGCCATTTTATATTACTATTCGATTTTTCTAAAATTACCATTCCATTTTCACAGAATTACCGCTAAGACTTTTAGGGAAAAAAAATGTAGTAGGGGTTGTATGTTACCCCTATCATTGATTAAGTTCTTTGACTTTAATGATAATTTTATTGGACCTTAGCGAATGAGGTAATCATGACTTTGGTTAAAAAAAGAATTTGGGAATCTAAAGTCAGCGAGGGGAATCTTCGAAAAGAAAATCCCAAATAAAAACTCTCTGTATCCATTAAAGTAAAGGTATATAGGTAGCGTGTAGCAAGCTTTACCATGTTACAAGCAAGTTCTTCTCATTCACACCGCATTTTTTTTTGGTGCAATACTTTTCTTTTTGCCAATTGAGTAATACGACCAAAGTGATACTGTTCGGTTGTAAAAATTCGTCTATTTCATTAAAAATATTTAGATTTGAGTTTTATTATAAGTGTTTGTTGTTATTAAACTTAAATTTTTATTGCATAAAATACAGAATAATTTTTAATTTCAATTTTTGACTTCGACTTCGACGTAGATACGATAAAAAACTACTTCAGATTTATTGTGTGAAATAATTTTTTGAAGAACAAAAAAAATAAAATTTATATCTATATTAACAATTCATGTTAGATTTATTATGTGATGATACCCAACAGTTTTTAACAGAGATAAGGAGAATTCATGTGTGATCCTAAAGGGCAAAAAAACATGTGATAGCTTTGTGGATACATCATGTCTAGGTTAACAAGGCCAGCTAATATTTTACGTGTATCACAAGATAGAGGTTTAAAAGGCTTTGAACGGCAAAAACAAAGGTAAGGGGCGGCAAATGGCAATACAATTCACCCAAGCTAGAGGACAAGCATGCATTCCTATAATTTTTACTTCTAGAAAGTGGAGTTTACAACATTTAAATTGTTTGATGAATTGTGTAGCAGAAACAGATCTGATCTTTAGACAGCTAAGTCATCAGAAATCACCCAACTTTACAATCAACATGCACATGTCAATATGGTTTGGTTGGCTTTGAGGCGCTATGTTTGTAAATGTATCCTGAGGCGAAATCAAGTAGGGGTGGACTCCAGTCGAGTTGAACCCGAATATTAAGGTATTCAAGTTCGATTCGACATTAAATTAATAGGCTCGAGTTCGATTTTGAATCAAGCTTATAATTTAGGTTTGAGCTTGTTGAATTTAAGAGAGGAAGTGAGACAATACAAAGAGAAGAATTGTATTGAATGGTGTGATTTACTTACAAAGGGAGCTATCCTATTTATATAAGCTAATAGGAGAAGTAAAGCTATACACAACCAATGTGGGATTATCCTATTTATACAAGCTAATAGGAGAAGCAAAGCTATACACAACCAATGTGGGACTAAGCCCATATAATACATTAACATCCCCCCTCAAACTCAAGGTGGTAAGTGGGAGGTGAACTTGAGTTTGGAAACCAGAAAGTGAAAGCGTCCGGGTGGATGAGCCTTAGTGAAAATGTCAGCTGTCTGATCGGCTGAACTGACGGATTGTAGACGAACCGTATTCTGGAGAATGTGATCACGGATGAAGTGGATATCATTCTCGATGTGTTTTGTACGCTCGTGGAAGACATCATTGTGAGCGATCTGAATAGCACTCCTGTTGTCACAGTGTAGGATAGTGGCAGCAGGAGAAGAGATACCCATGTCAGCGAGTAGCCATCGAAGCCAGAGAAGTTCTTGAGTTGCATCAGCCATGGCACGATATTCAGCTTCAGTACTGGAGCGAGCAACCACAGTTTGTTTCTTACTACGCCAGGAAATGAGAGAATTGCCCAAAAAGAAACAGTAACCAGTGGTTGAACGTCTGTCGGTGGGGTCTCCGGCCCAATCGGCATCAGAATAGGCTTGTAAAACGGGGGCAGACTGTGCTGAGAAATGAAGCCCATGAAATAAAGTACCCTTGACGTACCTAAGAATGCGAAGAGCAGCCGAGTAATGGGTGGTCCGAGGAGCGGACAAGAACCGACTGACCTGATGAACGGCATAGGCAATGTCAGGGCGAGTGACAGTAAGATATACAAGACTTCCAACCAGTTGACGATATAGAGTGGCATCCTGAAGAGGTGAACCATCGAGTGGGGTAAGTCTGACATTCGGCTCGAGAGGAGTAGTGGCAGTGGTTGAGTCAGTGATCCCAGCCTTGGAAAGGAGGTCCGAGGCATATTTGGCCTGAGAGAGAAAAAATCCATCAGAATTAGATGAGACTTCGAGGCCAAGAAAATAGGTGAGCACGCCAAGATCTTTCATCTCGAATTGGCCACTGAGAAACTTTTTGAGTTCAGAAATACCATGTGGATCATCTCCAGTAATAACCATATCATCCACGTACAGTAAAAGAAGGATAATACCATTGGCAGTATGGCGGATAAACAGAGCCGAATCATGAGCACTCGGTGTGAACCCAAACTGATGAATGGTAGTGCTGAATTTGGCAAACCAGGCACGTGGAGCTTGTTTTAAACCATATAAGGCACGACGAAGGCGACAAACTTTGTTTCGAGTGGCATCCAAGCCGGGAGGTGTATGCATATAGACTTCCTCAAGAAGTTCCCCATTCAGAAATGCATTTTTGACATCCATTTGAAATAAAGTCCATCTTCGAATGGCGGCGACAGCAATGAGTGTACGGACAGATGTGAGCCTCGCCACTGGAGCAAATGTCTCTTCATAGTCAATGCCATATTCCTGAGCAAATCCCTTGGCAACAAGTCGGGCTTTATATCGTTCAATAGAGCCATCAGAAAGTGTCTTGATCTTAAACACCCATTTGCACCCAATAGGAGTTTTTCCAGCGGGTAGATCAACAATATCCCATGTATGAGTTTTAGCTAGGGCCTGAAGTTCTTCATCCATTGCTTTCTGCCAAAGAGGATTAGTACTAGCCTCCTTATAGGATTGAGGCTCATGCAGATGAAGTATAGTGGAAAAACAATGATAATCACAATGGTAATCAGCAAGATGAGAAGGGGGGTGAGTTACCCTAGTAGATCTGCGGGGGTGATATGGAGGATGGCTCTCAGAGGGAGTCAGTGCAGACTCATCAGACATAGGAATATCCTCGGGCACGACCGATTGAGTCAGAGAGGTGAGGTCAGCTGATGGTTCTGGAGCTGGAACTGGGTCTGGGTCTGGAGAGGTAGGATAAACTGGTGGTTCTGGAACGGAAGGGGTGATATCAGCTGGTGATTCGGAGGTGGACTCAACAATACCTGAAACTGGATTCTCAGGAAATAACTTAATAGATGGATCAGTAAAGAATCTAGAGTTAGTGATGGTTGATATGTCAAATGACCGTAACGAAGAGAACATTTGATGTTCCCAAAAAATGACATGACGAGAGATACGAAGAGTTTTAGAAATAGGATCCCAGCATCGATACCCCTTATGTTCAATACCATATCCAATGAAACAACACAGATGAGCCCTTGGTTGTAATTTGTTGTGTTCATGTGGTTTGAGAAGAACAAAACAAGCGCAACCAAAGACTCTGAGGTTAGAGTAATCAGGAGGTTTACCGAAAAGGCGCTCGAATGGAGATTGATTTTGGATTGTAGTGGAAGGGACACGATTGATTGTGTATACTGCGGTGAATGCAGCATCACCCCAGAAACGTTCAGGACATGATGACGAAATGAGTAGAGCACGAACGGTGTCAAGAATATGTCGATGTTTGCGTTCAGCTCGTCCATTTTGTTGGGAGGTTCCAGGGCACGAGCGGTGGGGGAGCGTGCCATTTTTGTGAAGTAGGTTTAGAAAAGCACCGTCATTCCATTGCATTATCTGAACGAAAAATTTTGATATTCCGAGAGAATTGAGTTTGAACCATAGAAGAAAAATCAGAATATATTTGAAAGAGTTCAGATCTGCTTTTCATAAGAAACAACCAAGTATAACGAGAATAGTCATCCACAAATATAACAAAATAACGAGCACCACCCATTGATGCATGAGGAGAAGGCCCCCAAACGTCAGAATGTACTAAATCAAAAGGTGCAAGAGAAACAGACTGACTCTCATTAAAAGGTAAAGCTGATTGTTTTGCAAGTTGACAATGAATACAATGAAAAGACTCATGCTGAAGTGAACCTAACTGACCACTAGAAATAAGAGAACGTAGAGGGCTAGATGAAGTATGACCTAACCGAGAGTGCCACAATTCCACAGGTGAGAGTGCTGGGATGGATGCGGCTGATTGATTTGGTGATGGTGAGGATGGGACTTGGAGATGAGTGAGCTCAAAGAGACGTCCAACTTTACGGCCGGTTCCAAGGAGTTTTCCTGTCTGAGGGTCCTGCACACGACAACCAGTAGAAGAAAAATGCACATCAAGTCCAAGATCACATAGTTGTCCAACAGATATAAGGTTAAGCGTAAGATTAGGAACTAAATATGTGTCAGGGAGAGACAAATGAGAACTATCAACATGTCCAGTATGGCTGACCAGCATATTTGATCCATTGGCAGTGTGAATAGTAGGTGCATGCTCATCACAGGTTTTAGAGGAAAAAATAGAGGCATCAGAAGTCATGTGATTGCAACAAGCAGAATCGAAATACCATCGGGATGTACCTGGTGTAGTTGACATGGCTATATTGTTACCGATTTTATTTAGAGCCTCGGTAAGAACGGTGCAGAAACCACTCCAATCAGGTGGAGAATTGGATGAAGTTGGTGTAGCATCAGTGGTTACAGCAGCAATATTCTTTGGCTTGGAATATGACCGATTGTGTGAGCCTCGAGAGTGATATTGGTTCCCATTTGACTGATTTTCAGATGGAAGTTTAGGGCAGTTTGCAAGATAGTGACCCGGTTCTCTGCAGACTTTACATAGGCGAGAAGGACATTTGAGCAATTCATGCCCTTGTGAATGACAATACTTGCAATATAAGGGCTTCTGGTGTGTGCTCTGTCGGTGGGGTAAATCCGATTCAGCCATAGGAGCAAAGAGGAAGGTGAACCTCCAAGAAACCGGTGATGTGGCGGTCAACTGATGATGTGGCAGTCAACCGGTGATGTGGCGGTCAACTAATGACGTGGCAGTCAACTGATGATGTGGTGGTCAACGAGTATCGTGGTGCTGACGTGTTGTTGATGTGGTGCTACCGTGGCAGCAGCGTGTCTGAAACAGGAGCGGCAGCGGAGATGATGTCAACGGGTGACGTGGCAGTGAGGTGGCAGTGAGGTGGCGCTGATGTGGCTTTTAGGGCTAACGTGGCAGCAGCGTTTCTGAAACAGAAGCGGCAGCGGAGATGATGTCGATGGAGAATGAGACTCCGACTATAGTGATGACCCGACAGGTATGAAAAGGATATACTAGAAGTTTTTCTGATGTGAAGGATCCACTAATAGTGGCAATCACAGAGCATACTCAACTCTTAATATACCGAGAATTTCTGATGTGAAGGATCCACAGTAGTGGCAATCACAGAGCATACTCAACTCTTAAAATACCGAGAACCATTATGGCTCTGATACCATGTTGAATTTAAGAGAGGAAGTGAGACAATACAAAGAGAAGAATTGTATTGAATGGTGTGATTTACTTACAAAGGGAGCTATCCTATTTATATAAGCTAATAGGAGAAGTAAAGCTATACACAACCAATGTGGGATTATCCTATTTATACAAGCTAATAGGAGAAGCAAAGCTATACACAACCAATGTGGGACTAAGCCCATATAATACATTAACAGAGCTCAAGCTCGATAAATTTTCTGATAGCTCGAACTCGATAACAAACGAGTCTATTCGAGTTCGAACTTGAGTGTGTATTTTAATTATAATAAATAAAAATAAAAATATTTTTTATATTAAAATTAAAATTGGGGTCGAACTTGAACTCGATAAATTTTTTGATTGCTTGAACTCGATAACAAACTAGCCTATTTGAACTCGAGTTCGAGCTCGAACTTGAATCTTGGATTGTCCATTCGAGCTCAAACTCGAATCTAGATTTTAATTTTAATAAATATAAATATAAATATTAACTCAATCTCGATAATACCTTATTGAACTGTTCAATAGCTTTTCGAATTGAATCTTAAAGTATTTGAGTTCGATTCAATAAGCTAATCGAGTCAAATTTTCAGGCTCAAACTCGATCGAGTCAAGTTTTAATTGAGTTTGAAACCAAATAGCTCGATAAAAGCTCGGTTCAAATAAATCCTTAACAAGGAATGTCAAGTTGGAAAATTGAGAATGACAAGGTTTTGTTTTTTCTTATTTTGGAAGGAAACGAACCTCACACTCATGTGCTTGGCGTCGCCCTTGAATGTAAAGTAAGGCAAATCCAAGAGCCTTTTTTCCTTGGGCCATGAAACCCAATTAAGAGCATGTAAAATCTAAAAGGTGAACTAATGGGCTAAGTTTGTAAGATTAAAACAAACCTGTAAACATGTGGGCCTAATCAATCTCAAGAGATCGATGGTCAACAGACCCAAGAGTTGTCCTTTTCTACAGTCTCTCTGGGCTGAAATTTGTTTTTTAATCTCTCAATTTCAAGAGTTTTCCGCAATGTGATAATGTTTCTTTTGCTAATATTGTTAAAAATAAAAACTTAAAATATTAATGGAATATATCAAAATATACTTTAATTAAATATATTTAAAAAATAAAAATAAAAATATTAATTTAAAAGTAAATGAAAAAAACACCAGTTGAACAAAACCCGATCTGGGATCTGGCTGCACAGAAAAGATAAATACCCTCATTCAGATCATTAAGCAATAAGCAGTGCTATTCCTATACGTGGAGGACACTTGAGCATAATGAGCCTAAAATTCGCACAAATTTCAGCAAGAGGTCGTTTATTGTAGGGGTGGCAATGGGTCATGCCGTGTCGGTTCACAGCCCACATAAAGTGACTCATCGTACTTTCGTGCCGTACTATGTTTTGCCTATTTTTCTTTCATGCCGTGTTGTACTGTGCCAATTTTTTAAGAATGTAGATCTGGCATGGCCCAAGACCCGCATGGTTATTGGTCGTGTCGGCCGATGGACCTCATAAATATATATTGATTTTTTTGCATTTTTTGTTGAAAATAGTATAAAAAAATTATAAATATTGAATTGAATGATTATAATTGTATAGAAAAACAATCATTTTTATTGATAATTAAATATTACAAATAACTTAGAAATTGAAAAAAACAACATAAACAAATAACTTAAAAATTACAAGTTCCAAAAATCTTTAAAATAAATAACTTACAAAAACAACAACATATAAAATAAACAAAGAAGACTAAATGACTTACATTTAGTGAAATATAAAAAACAACTTAGAAATGAGATGTGAGGGTAGCATTAGGCGGGAAGGAAGGAAAATTAGATGTTATTGTAACGACCCATCTCGGGTTGGTCACCCCCGAGACGGTGTTGTCACATTTTGAAATCTCAGTACGACACATATATGCAATAATGTAAAAACATCATCAACTGAATGTGTGTGTGTGTGTGTGTGTATATATATATATATATATATATATATATATATATATATATATATATATATATATAAACAACATTATTAAAATTTCTCTCACACACACATCAATCCTCAACCCTCAACAGGGAGTTATATTATTAAAATTTCAACCGAAATAATATATACAACATTATACAACATATAATGCATGAATATTTATAAATAATTTTTTTTTTCATTAGTTTGAGGATGTAGACCACGTGGTTTACAGATAATGACTTAGTCTGAATCTCAGTTCATCAATCTACCTGTTATGCATGCTTCCTGAAATTATTTAACAATGAAGAGTGAGTTTCACAAACTCAGTGAATTAAATTTACTAGAAGTACTCGATTATATACTTCCAGCCACATTTTATAATTCAATCGCTTCTAATTTACTAATATAAATAATCTATTTCTTCACATATAATCATTCAATCTTTCAAATAATCTTCCCATATTCATTCATCTATTATCTCATACAAATCAATAATAACATCCTATTATAATTTCAACCATTTATTAATCTCATTTTAAATTAATCATCAAACATATCAATTTTTATTCTCATATATTTAATCATCTTGAGATTTCCATTTTAACATCATTATTTACCTCGTTATAAGGTTCACAGCATATAATCAATCAATCAAATAAATTTTTATCGTATCATATTGTCATATTTCTTTCTCATCATATCTGTCTTTCTGTAAGACTCATTTGTCTATCAATAAATTCACAATCAGGAATGATACTTTAACACCTCAAGCAATAATAATCAATATTTAAAACAAATGCAATGCATGAATTTAAATTATCAGATCATTTCATATTATCATTTGGGAACGTCTTCTCACATGTCGACATGTTTCAGCTTAGATCGACTGCTTTTCCGGTTCTTTATTTTCAGTTAGATCAGCTGTCTTCCAGGTTATATTATTTTCAGCTAGACCGATTGTTTTTTCGATTATTTTATTTTCATTTAGTCTGACTGCCTTCTCGGTTATTTTATTTTCATTTAGATCGGCTGCCTTCCCGATTCTTTTATTTCATGCATATGAGCAATAATATGAAATATGTATATGAGCAATAATATAAAAACAAACATACATTCAAGCATTCAATTTAGCTATCCAGCTCTTTCTCAAAATTATTATTTTTATCATATTCATTAAATTATCTCCTCATATATCATATCAAATTATCAATCATAACTTGTCAAGAATTTCATTTATCATTTCATTATATATATTTCATCAACTCATTATTTCAATAATATTACTTCTCATATAACAAATTTTTAACATATCAATTATTCATATAATATCAATCAACCAACTTTCAGATATCATCCAATCATAGTTCAATAATTAATTCAAATATCATCACTTTATATTTCATATTTATCTCGATTACTAAAAGTAAATCTAACTCACAACGTAACACTTAAAGCTACTCGTAGATCACCTTCTTGCCTTTCCTGCTCATTTCAGTAATTTCATCCGATCGCTGATCATCAACACCTGACATAATATTTATATTCAAATTTCTAATTTATTCTTCAATTCTTCCATAATTCATACTCTTTAAATTTCTATATCAAATTCCGGGCAATTTCATGTATGCATAATTTCAAAAATAAAATTCATATTATTGCCTTTTGTTTTTCTTAAAGCTTCCCTGGAATCTCTTTAAAATTCTCCCGTAAACCTTTTCAAACTATAAATCTTTCAACCTTTCTTTGAATCCCCATGTGTTTAAAGAAAGAGAATAATTTGAATTGAAGAAATAAAAAAACCAAACAGGATTTGATAGGAAAATAATAAAACAAAACAATAAAATTTAATTCTTATATAAAACCGTTTACTGTTACCATTTCGTTTGTTGTCTAATATGCCAAACATGCATTATTTGCATGTTAGGCAACCAACACTTGGATCTATGTGTTGGTTTTTTTTTTTTTTAAACGTCTCTGGATGCTTCCAGTTTTTTTTTCAAAAGTAATTATTTTATTCAATAATAATTTTTTCATATATATATTATTTTAATCCCATATAATATCTATCAAATTATTTTTTTATCCTTACTTTAAGAAGACGGGTATTACAGTTATGCACTGTGTCGGAACATGCCTAGTATTGTGCCGAGCCATGGGCCTCAACAGTTAGGCCCAGCACAACTTTAACTTGGACCATGCCAGACACTGCACACTATACGGCAGTGGGGGCTGTGACGACACAACACAGTTTGTTTTGGGCCGTGTCAATCAGGATCGTGTTGTGGGCCTTGAAAAAGCCCAAACAGAGATTTCAGAAACCATTTTTGAAAGCGTAGGATCCAATTAAAGAGTAGTTCAAATTTGATTAATGTTGCATAATTAGAAATCAATACCATACCTTGTGATCAATCTCACTTATGGTTTTAAGAATATTTTATTCTCCCTTCTTGCTTGGGAGTATTCTCAACATGATTTTCCTTTTAAAAAACTGATATTTTAATTAAGGAAACTGAATTGTATTTTTAAACGAAACAATAATGCCAAATAATATTCAACATTTTAACCTCATAAATGTATAGTTTATTTATTTATTATTGAATAACCTTAAAAATGTAGTGAAACTAGCTACCATGAGTTGTTTTAACTTTTTAAAGTTTTAAACTTTAAATGTTTTTGTTTAATTATTTCAAACTTTTAATGTTTGGGTTGCGTCACGCGTAAAAGACATTAAACTTTTAAAGTTTTTGTTTAATTATTTCAATTTTTGCCAACAAACGCTTAGTTCATTGGTAAAATCTCGTCCATTTTGTAAAAAATATTTGGGTTTGAGTCTCTTCATAAACGGTTTGTTAGTGCTAAACTTAGGCTTTCATCGCACAGAGTACAGAATGGTCTTTAACTTAGGTCCTGACGTGGGGATTACTCCAGATTTACTTTGTATACTATAGTCCAGTGCTCTCTGACGAGTATGTGAGATAACTTACTTGCTTATCAATTTTTTTCAAAAATTTATTTCAAATGTTCAATACCCTTCTCATTATTTCATATATAGAGAAGTATAGAGCCATCATCATAGCTATTGACTCCTTCATGGGCCTTCGATCAATGCAGATTTTATGAGAATTTGAAACGGTAAACCTACACTTAGACATACAGGTATCAAACTGTGACAATTCGCATCCCATACTAAAAGATCCTTGGAATTGAAATGAAATCACTTTTGTCACACGGGGTCACACTACAACTTGGGGCTATATATATTATTGCATTTCACAAAACTTCTAGCGTGAAATTTGTACTCACCTAAACAGAATAGTTAGTTGGGAGCAAATAATAGGATATTATTACCAAACCCTAGTCACTGTTTCAATATTTCCTTAAGTTTCAAAATCGCTTAAATAAGACTCCATTTTAGTGGCGTTTTCATTAACACTTTATAGTTGTACTTTTTTTTATCAAATTTCGAACGGTGCGTACATACAACACTCCCGATCAACTCTTTCATATGATTGTTGAAATGTGAAAAGATAAAAATATCTTTTTATTTTTTCCTTCTTTAGGATAAAACGTTAATTTAATTAGTTAGGAATTAGAGTTGAATTCGAGTCGAGTTTTTATTGAGCCATTTGAGCTCGAGCTCAGTCAAAGCTCAGCTTGGTCGAGCTCGAGTTCGGTCGAAGCTCAAGCTTGAAAATTAGGTTCAAATAGTTTATCGAGCCGAGCTTGAACACCTTAAGGTTCGACTCGAAAGGCTCTCG
This sequence comes from Bretschneidera sinensis, assembly GCA_023935145.1. Taxonomy (NCBI): domain Eukaryota; kingdom Viridiplantae; phylum Streptophyta; class Magnoliopsida; order Brassicales; family Akaniaceae; genus Bretschneidera; species Bretschneidera sinensis. The sequence goes on from CM043703.1 coordinate 22,711,406, forward strand.
AATAGTTTAATAAGATATTATCGAACTTGAACTTGAATATACTTATTTGTTATTGAGTTCGAGCTCGAATCTGTTCATTTTAAGTCGAGCCGAGCTCGAATACCTTAGTATTTGAGTTTGGTTTGGTTCAACTTCATTCCTACTAGGGAGAGGGAAGGCAAAAGAAGAGATGATGATATTTTTATATATCTTGCCACATTTCAATGGTCTCATGAGATTATTCTCCCTTCTTGCTCGGGAGTATTCTCAACATGATTTTCCTTTTAAAAAAAATGATATTTTAATTAAGGAAACTGAATATGTATTTTTAAACGAAACAATAATGTCAAATAATGTTCAACATTTTAACCTCATAAATGTAAAATTTATTTATTTATTATTGAATGACCTTATAAATGTAGTGAAACTAGCAAATAATAGGATATCATTACCAAACCCTAGTCATTGTTTCAATATATCCTTAAGTTTCAAAATCCAGTAAATAAGACTCTATTTTAGTGATGTTTTCATTAACATTTTATGGTTGTATTTTTTGATCAAATTTGGAATGATGCATACATACAACACTCACGATCAACTCTTTCATATGGCTGTTAAAATGTGAAAAGAAAAAAATATCTTTTTATTTTTTTATTCTTTAAGATAAAATGTTAATTTAATTACTTAGGAAGTAAGGTTGAATTCGAACCAAGTTTTTATCGAGTAATTTGAGCTCGAGCTCAATCAAAGCTCAGCTTGATCATGGTCGAGTTCGAGCTAGGTCAAAACTCAAACCTGAAAATTAGTCTCGAATAGATTATCGAACCGAGCTCGAATATCTTAAAGTTTAGCTCGAAAAGACTCTCGAATAGTTCAATAAGATATTATCAAGCTCAAACTTGAATATACTTATTTGTTATTGAGTTCGAGCTCGAATCTGTTCATTTTAAATTGAGCCGCGTTTGAATACTTTAATATTTGAGCTCGATTTGGCTCAACTTCATCCCTACTAAAGAGAGAGAAAGCACAAGAAGAGAGATAGCATTTTTATATTTCTTTCCACATTTCAATAGTCTTATAAGTTGACCGTGAGTTTATTTGAGTATTGCATATGTATAAATAGCACCATTTCAAATAAATTTGGTAAAAAAATATGACTAATTAGAAGTGATTATTGAAAATATACTTAAAACAAAAGATATTATTTGTTTAATTTTAATTTTTTTTTAAAATGGTTAAAAACATAATAAAACTAAAAAGTTTGGTGATAATATCTCGAATAATATAAACCCTATATAACATCAAATCAAGATAGCATGAGAAAAACGAGGTGCAATAAATTACAAGCAATTGTTTACTTTTGCCTTTGTTTACATGACCAAAGGACTCGATTCCTTGGTTTATTCTTTTTTCAAGGTGGTTAGGTTGGTTGATATGGTTGCTAGTATTTCATAAATATATTATAAGCTTTTAAAGAAGCTATAGACCAAGCAAGTCAAAATAATTAGCTCCTAGCTAGGATTATACATATCATGTGAGTATAAATTAATTAATGTTATATATATATATATATATATATTATGGTCCTAATTTAAAAAATATCGAACAAGGAGAATAAAGGTGCAGATGTTGTAGTGGTGGTGCATCAGAGAGAAGGAAGAAACCTCAGAGGTATGATTCCAAATTTGCTTGCTCAAGAAACTTTCAACTTTTTTATTTCTCGCGTAAAGCTAAGTTATATAGATGATATTATACAATAAAGAGGAGACGTATATAAGTCATATAATATATATGGTAATATATGGTCCCTTGGTCCAACCAACTGGTCCACTAAAGATGAGGCAAGTTTTTGAAACTAAAGCACGCATGAGGAATTTCATACAGTGATGCTGTTTGGGTTTCTCTTAAAGCATGCTTAAAGTAGAGGTGTGATTTTTTTAGTCTCTATTTATTTTTAATTTGTTATTCGTTCGTTAAAATAAAAGTATAAGCATGAAAAATAAGATTCAATAGAAAAATGATATTTTTAACCCATTTTTGTTGACTTGGGTCCATAAGATCCGACCCATATTTGGTTCGAGTCGTATTATTCTCACTTAAACAGGGGAATTTTGTCAATGCTTGTTTTTGACCCGTTATCCGTCCGTTAAAATACGAGTATGGACATGAAAAATAGTACCCATCAAAAAACATATTTTTAACCCATATCTGTTGATCTGCTATTCGTAAGATTCGACCCGACCTACCTGTTTCTCACCTCTAATTTAAAGTATGCTTTAACAAAATAATAATAATTTAAATGATTAAAGCATGTTTTAATAAGAACCCAACAGTGTGAGTGTTATATTTTTTTTTACCTATAATTAACCATAATATATAATAGCAATGATTGACGATTGTGATTTTTGGAGCAGAATTATTTGTTGAATATTAGAATTTTGGGTGTTATTCCCTCCAAGTTTTACTCTTTCTTGTGTACCCACAAAACCAGAAAGAAAAAAATTAAAATGGAACAATGATTAAGAAGAACTAAAACAAATTTAAGTGTCTATACCGCTGCCTTGAATGTTGGCAAATTTTCGTGCTTTGGGGACTCAAATGATCAATGAGAAAGTTGCCATATATATGATTTTGATGTTCTATAAAGAATGTGCACTTTTTGACATGGAGTCCTGGAGCACAGGAAGCTAGACTAGTAACTTACAGGAAGTTAGGTTAGTAATCTTTTTATTTTAATTTCCTCTCTAATATAGACACCATTTAAAAAACATCTTTAAATTAAATTAAAACAATTTTTTAAAAAAGTTTTCAAACGATACCATAGTAAATCATATTGGGAAAACCTGTTTCCAAACTCTAATAATTTCCTCTCTGATATATTAGATCATATTGCACACAAGGTGTACTTTAATTATGACTAAACAACAGTAATTATTACCCTTCAAATTTTGGCTGGACTACTCAGAATGCCAATCATCAGTATTAGGTTAATATGTTTACTTCAACAAGTTTCAAAATATAAGATCTTATCTGTTTTGTAAAAGCAAAAATAAAATAGTAGAAAATAAATAATAAAAGTAAATTTTTTCGTGATTTGGTATTTCTTGTCTACGTTCAGGATATCAACAACTCGATTGTATTATTCACCTAATAAAACTTACAGATTACAATTTTTTTTAAAAAAAATTGAGAACAACTTTCACCCGATTAACTAATTCTAATCCATTGCCCTAATACACCAAAATCATATTCTCTATTTTTTGGAATAAAAAACCTAGATTTAGAATCCTCTATTTGGTTAGAATGATTCACCTTTTAGGGTTTACATAAGAAAACCTCCCAAGCCGTTTAGGCAACTACTCAGATTTAAAAAATATTAAAATTCTCCTCTAGAATCCCTTAAGACTTTACCAATTTGTAAACCGAAAAATCTCAATCTTTTTTTTTTTTCTCTTCTTTGACCCAAATATTTTCTCCATGATTCGAGTCAATACCTAACAAAACTTACTAACTTTACATTCCGTTTGGAACCAAATGAAAATAAAATTCATTTATAAATGAGTTTTTATGTTTGGATTTCTTATGTTAATTGGTAAAATTCAATTGAATTATTATATTTAAAATGTTTGGAATAAATGAAGATTTCAAAAGAAGAGGGAGAGGGAGGGAAGGAGATAGGGAAAGTGAGTATTTTGACCAACATAACATTTTACTCTTCATTTTGTGGAATTCATTTGTAAATTCCATCAATTTTGATAATATTTGCAACAAACTAACTCAATTCCATAGTGAATTCATTTAAGAATAAATTTCGTAGTTTTTTTTATCTTTCAAGCATAACAAGTGTAGAATTACAAATGAATTCCATAAAATTTATAGAATTTATTTATTCCAAACGAAGAATTTCGAACTCTATTCTTTAGATAAGGACATTAATATCTCTTATCATTGCACCAAAGAAGGAAACATCGAAACACATTCTTAGTGCGTGAGAAACCGATATTTGGAAATTAAGGAGCCCCACCCAAAAGGACTAACTAGTGATCTTAAACAAAAAAGAGTCGCACAGAGATCTTGCATCATTACCAAATTATCTACAGAAACTGTGGAATCTCTTTATTAATACTGTAGTTGATGTTATTTTATTTTTTGGAACTATTGATTATACAATGCCAAACCTCTAAGGAACATATGGATATTGAATTGTCAGTTATAATTATGCCAAAACTTTGCTGGGATTTCTTCCTAGCTTGATATAATTTCATGCTTTTCTTTGTAACCTAGCAAATAATCTCTACTTATCTTATGTTTTACTTCGAAGATAAAAATTATTGTACATCTACTTATTGCATACATCATTCTTTTTCTTGCTATCAAGCATCAATGCTGTAATTGTTAACCACAGCTCTTTTACTGTAACAATTTTCAACTTTTTACTCAATCCCGTAACCAGTGACAATGAGAAGTTTTTGTCTAGTATAGGTTTATGAAAGGTACATTGCATAATAATCCATCTCATCGTTGAATGACATGAGAAGAAATTTTTTTTTTATCTAGCCCATAGTCTATAAAAGATACATGGTAGAAGGGTCAATCTCACCCTTGAATGAAAATAAAATATCTTTTTTTCTTATCTATTCTCATGTCATTTAATAGTGAGATGAACTCTTATGTCATATATCTTTTATGACCATGTGTTAGGCAAGAACTTCTCTCAGAAGATAGAGAAAAAAAAAGACGTTTTATTTTCATTCAATTGTGAAATAAACTCTTGTATCATTTATTTTTTATAGACTCGGGTTAGACAATTTTTTTTCAGCGATGATAGTATACAACACTACATATATACCAAATAAGGTATAAAGAGATTTAGAAAAAATAAAATAAAAAATGCCTAAGCTCTTCAAACATTAACACATGAAATTACATACTCTATCATTTTCCATAATGGGGTATTATTACGAAACACTCTTGAATTTTGATCATTGTTTTAAATTTTTTTTTAAGTTTCAAACTGATTAAATAGGACCCTGAGTTATGGGAGTGTTTTCAGTAACTATTTTTAACAATTTTTTAAATGTACATGTGTTTACATACACGTGTGAAACTTATGGTCAATTTATGTGACAATTGAAATGAAAAAAACAAAAAATATCTTTTGTTATCACTCTTGCTTAATCATCGATAACGAAATGAGTGGTAGATTTTATAATTTGGGAGAGAAAAATAAAGAAATAAAGAGAAAAATATTTTTTTATTTTTTCTCATTTCAATGGTAATATTGCACGTGTACAACATTCAACATTTGAACAAAATATTCTCAGAAATGGCTATAGAAAATGGCATTGGGACTAAGGATGAGCAATCAGATAGGTTGAACTGCCAAACCGATCCAAATCGGTGTAACCATATCGATTTGGGTTGGGTTAGGTTTTTTTTCGACACCAATTTAAGTTTGGTGTCGAAATTTTGTGAATAATGAATGTAAAAGATTTAATGAGTTTTTATATGAATTTAAATTGAAAATAATGAATAATGAATTGTTGTAGTTGAATATTTTTTATGTAATATATTTAATATAGTTTTTAAATTGAAAAAAGCATATTAAAATTAAAATTTGCAGTGGCCAAAACGGAGAGTTTGGCGTTAATATCACTTCAAATCTTCTTAAAAATAAGTAGTAAAAGTAAAAAAGAGCGCCGTCTGTGGGGATCGAACCCACGACCACGTGGTTAAAAGCCACGCGCTCTACCACTGAGCTAAGACGGCATTTGTTAAGGTGGAATCTCACAATACATAATAGTTGTGTTGTTTACAATCTTCAGAGCATTTACTTGGATTAGTTATCATTCTCTTTCATTAATAACTTAATTTTTTTAAAAAAATATATCAATTATAAGCATCAGTAATTATAACCTACCAGATAACATTTTAAATAAATATATATCTGCATAATTTATTTATTTTTTAGTTTTGTCACGAGCTTAATTACTATTATCGCTAAAAGCATTGATTTGAAATATCATATTAATAGCCTCCTAAAGACTGCCAACTTGTCTTAATATCAATTGGATGTATGTTCATTCATTTTTTTTTTTTTTTTCGTTGTAGCGGTTTATCTATGTATAAGCTCTTGAATAAAATGAACCCCATTGAATAAGTAGTCGTTTAAATCTTGATAATGGATTATAAATTATGCTGACTACCATCATAATTGAGAATATATAAGATTAGCTTTTTTTTTTATCTAAAAGATTTTTGTGATTTTAATCTTTAATCTCATATTACAAATTAAACATATGGTATTTGGAAACTCTTTATAAAAATATTTTTGTTTATACTACATGATAGATAAGTAACTGTTGATTAATGTATTTATAGTATTTAATTATGATGTTTGTATTTTATTGGCTTATCGTTTAACTTTTTTTAATAAGATGTTTTGGTATTTATATAACTATCATTTTATAGTCACATTATTAATTTAATTAATTGAATATATATATATATATATATATATATATATATATATGATCTCATATAATTAATTGGATATTAATGATTGTTGTAATTGAATATGTCTTTCTTAAATTTTTTTCTCATGAAATTTGGTTTGTCTTTATTTAATCAAGAGTATATTTTTTAAAACTGAATGTAGTCTAAATAACACCTATAATATTGTATTTGAGATTATCAAACAAGAGAAAAATATTATTAAAGAATAAATTTTGTAAAAAAAGACAGATATTCATATCCTCGTGCAAAAGAGTAAGAAATAACAATATTTTATTATTTTTTTACATATCCTTAGTTATAAAAAAATATAAAGACAAAAACATGTCAACAGTGAAAGTTTTACGATGAATTGTTTAACATGTGATTTTTATTAGATTTTTCACTTTTCAAATGCTTTGATATTTGTATATTTATAGTTTTATAGTTACATGGTTAATTGATTTCATTGGATGTATATAAATTTGCAGTCTCATGTAGTCAATTGAATACTAAAGATTGTTGTAATTGAATATTATTTTTTTTAAAAAAAACTTATGAAATTTGTTTTCTTTGTATAAAAATATTATAAGATTAAATATGAAAGATTTAAATTAGCGCTTATGATATTGTACATGATTTTTTTATCAAATAAGTGAGTAAATAATATACTATTGAAAGAAAGATAATATCGATGCTCAAATCTTTGTACAAAAGTGCAAATAACAATAATTTTTTATGATTACTTAATATAAAATATTGTACATGCGTTAATTAAAAATAAAATAAAAATATAAAAAAACGCGTACGATTCATGGTGAAACTTTCTTCAATGAAACATTAATCAATATTCAATTTTTTATATATAATTTAAGTTAATTTTCTACATAACCTTTTTTATAATAGTTTACTACATAAGTTGATTGTATTTTTTATTTTAAGTTTTATAGGGCTCGTAGATTAGATTTTATATATTCAACCATTATTAACAATTTATTGTATTAAAAAAATAGAAAAAGAAAATCATAAATATTGAGGAGTAGTTGATAGTATGTAGTATAAAGTGTAAAATGAGATTGAAAAAACCACTTGTAGGCACATAAATGGGAGAGACGGAGGAGTTGGGTGGAGAAGTGAAATCTTGGTGGCAACATCACATGCAATTGGAAACTATGTGTTGTTGAACAACAGCTTAATTATTTGAATGACGTGGTCGATTTACTTGGATCTGGTTGGTGAATATTGGTCTTCCATTTTTTTTAAGTCAACCGTATAAAATCCTTAAATGCAAAAACATGTAAAAAGCTCACCGACCCAACTGTTCCCACCAATCTCGGTTAATTATACTTACTGTAATATTGCCAAAATTACATAGATATTCTAGTCAAATACTCAAATTTCATTGTAATGTTTTACTATTAAATAAAAAATTTTTAGAGATTTCATTGTAAAATTTTCTCTGAGTTTAGGGTTAAATAATAGTTTGTCCTATGAGTTTTTAAAATAAATAATTTAATCATTAACTTAGTCAATTTAAAGCAATTCAGCACATTGGTTTGATTCTGATCAAATTTCGATCAAAAGATTATCGAAAAACTTAATATATTTACTAACTTGCTATGCCAAATGGTTAAGATTTATGAGAAACTTAATATATTTGCCATATGATGTGGCAAGTTAGCAAATATATTAAGTTTTTCGGTAAGTTTTCAACTGATATTTGACCAGAATTTTATCGTAATCAGACAGATGGATTGAATTGTTCTAAATTGATAAAGTTAGGTTAAATTATCCAAGTGCTACTTAATCCTAAACTTAATTTTTTTTTTGTCATTAACCAAAATTATAATTTTTTATAATCGAAGCGATATTTCAAAACAAAATTAAAAAAAATATTTTTTTTAAAATAAAAAAAATATGTAACCGTTATACTAAGCGTACGGTCACATCAAAAATAAAATTTTAATTGTATTCTTCAAAGTTATGGATACTTGAGAAGTTGAGATAATAATTAACACTGCATTACGACTTATGCCTTGTAGAATAAAATTCATTTACGTTCCCCTGTAATGATGATCAAAATACATTATTGCAACCTTAGCAGAAAGAAAAACGCATTATTGCATCTAAATTTTCTTAAATAATTCAGCTCATTTGGTAATAATTTATTTAATTTAAGTTAGATTAGATTCGAAGATAAAAAACTCTTTATGGGCAAAAATTAAAAAAAAATAAAAACAAATAACAAAACGTGTATATCTCGTTGATCGATAAAAACATGTCGTGTAATCATAAAATGATTATTTTTCAACTTTTTTTTTAAGTACAACTCAATTTTCAAACCGCGCTCGCCCTTTATCTTCTTTTTCTTGACTTTATTTTGTAATACTACTATAGTATTTAATAAAAAAATGGAAAAGAAATTGAGATCTTGAATTTAAATGAAATGAAGCTAACTAGCGTAAAACCTTGAGTCCAGTCCTTGACCATGAATTAGTTACAGAGAGTCTACTAGAAACGTACGGCTAATGCACGGCGCAATACGGGGACCGATGAATGCGGGGTAACTGGGCCCCACGGTCCATATTCTACGACACTTTTTCTTTTGAAATTGGGGATTTGCCCTTTTTCTTTTTCTTTTCGTAGAAATTCAATTTCGCGGGTAAATAATGGCGGCAACTAGGCGTTTTTATAGAGCCTGGTCTGATTCCCGCTTATAGAGCTAGTTGGTAAAACCTTAGGAGATAATGAGCTGTGATCATGCATCCGATTTCGTGAAAGGTATAATGGAATCGAAAAATAGAATAAAAAAAGTTGATTTGTTTTTGTGAAAGTTCAAATAAAATTAAAAAAATTTATTAATAATTAAAGAGAAATTAAATAATAAATATTTTAAAAAATATAAAAAAATTTAAATACTTAAGTTACTATTTAATTTTTTTCATAATTACTAATGAATTTTTTCGATTTTATAATAACTCTCACGGAACTTGATCAATAGTTTCACCATTGATAATACTAATTTCATTCTAAATATTTAAATTGTTATTCATTTTTTTTGTAATTACTAGTAAAATTTTTTGATTTTATAATAATTTTTAAAAAATCAAATCCGTAACATCACTTTCCAATAACAATACCAGCTTATAAATAATTTTATAAATTCTTCAAAATACAAATATTATTTTTTAAAATAAAAATAAAAATCTATTGTAGAACAAAATATTTGATCACATGTAAACTAATTGCTTATGTAAGGTGCCCATCTCCAGAAGCAAGCATGTTGTGATCTATCCGTACAATTTTGTAGACCCACACATTCCAAGCTCACTTTAGTCCAAAAACCCAAAGAGGGAAAATTGAAAAAAAAGAAAAGGAAAGATATTGTTGGGCCAAAAAACTGTAATTAATGGCACAACTTGCCAATGAAGCAAAGTGATTTGATATCAGCCCTTTGAGGCACTAACCCAGTAATCCTTTTTTGTCGACTATCTCATTATTCCATTCCTTCACCCCCACCTTCCCTCAAAAACCCACTGTACTAGTCACAAAATTGAATTAACCCCAAGGGTAATTTCGTCATAAAGCAGAATCTAAAAATCACTTCTTACCATGTAAGTTTAATTTTATGGAGTTAAACAAAATTACCGCCAAGCAAAAAGGAGTGATCGAGAATACCGAGATTTGTTTTAAACAAGGACAAAGACCAAAACAGCAGTAATCAAGGGAGATGATGTTAATTTTTCAACTTTTTTGACAATGCTCTCTCTCTTCTCTGGCTTTTGGCTTCCCCTTTCTCCATAAATAGCAATTCACTCTTTGCCTTCTTCACACCCTCCAAAAAAATCCTATCCTATCTTCTCCGTCTTTCTTATCTCTTGAAAGCATAGAAAGCTAATGGCAAATTGGGGTGCAATTTGTGTGGTTTCTTTGGTGCTGTTTTTGACAGTTGTTGAGGCCAGAATTCCTGGTGTTTACACTGGTGAATCTTGGCAAAGTGCCCATGCTACTTTCTATGGTGGCAATGATGCCTCTGGGACTATGGGTACTGCTCTCTTGACTTATTGTTATTACCCCTTGAACCATGCATTTTGCCATGTTTCCTTTAGTTTTCTTTCTCTTTCACATTTGGTGTTCCTTAGATTGGAATTTGATTTTGTTCAAGTATGAAAATTAAGCTCGTGATTTTTTTGAGGAAAAAGAAAGAAAGTTAATAGCTCCACAAACCCATTTGCAAATCATCAATCCCCAACATTCCCCAACAAAAATCTCACACATCTCAAGCACTTTAAATCCAAATTCAAAAGTACCCATTTGTAGTTTTGTACATATAACACAGAGTTATCAACTAACATTTATCTTGTACTTTGTTCACAGGAGGAGCGTGTGGGTACGGAAACCTGTACAGCCAGGGCTATGGGGTGAACACAGCAGCTTTGAGCACAGCGCTGTTCAACAATGGCCTTAGCTGTGGTTCATGCTTTGAGATAAAGTGTGCTAATGACCCACAATGGTGCCACTCTGGTAGCCCTTCCATCTTTGTCACCGCCACAAACTTTTGCCCTCCAAATTATGCTCAAGCTAGTGACAATGGCGGCTGGTGCAACCCTCCTCGTCCTCACTTCGATCTTGCTATGCCTATGTTCCTCAAGATCGCTGAATACCGTGCTGGAATTGTCCCCGTCTCTTATCGCAGGTAAACACCTCTCTCTCTCTCTATCTGTTTTTCTCTTTGATTCTTCTTACTGTTAAAAATCAATTAAATTCAAGACATTGATTAAAGAATCGTTGTCTTTTGCTAAAGGGTTTTATTAGTTCCATTTGGCGAAACATCAAAGTTGAATTTGGTTAAGATTATATTTATCTCATCTGTCATTTATTGAATTGAGTTAAAATATAATGGCTTGAGTTAGGGTTGCCTTTAACCCTAACCCACCGAAACCTCCAAACCCCTAATTTTAGTGAATAAATTTTAGCTATGTGATTGGCTGCTCCTACTGTGATTACGATCGGCTCATCATCGTAATCACAACCGTCCATTTATTTGATCATAGTAGCATCTAAGCATCTGATTTTATGTACCCACATGCATCAGAGGTCCAAATCTTTCTCATGCAAAAGAAAGAACCCTAACAAGTGGACCCCAAACCTCAAAAATGGAAAAGAATCAATAATAACCTTTTTGAGCAAATTACTAAAAACACCCTTATTGTTGTTTAATGCTGTAGGGTGCCGTGCCGCAAGCGAGGAGGGATTAGGTTCACAATCAACGGATTCCGTTACTTCAACTTGGTTCTGATCACCAACGTCGCGGGTGCAGGGGATATCGTGAAGGTGAGCGTTAAGGGATCAAAGACTGGATGGATGAGCATGAGTCGGAATTGGGGTCAAAACTGGCAATCGAACTCGGTTCTGGTTGGTCAGTCACTCTCCTTCAGGGTCACAGGCAGTGACCGACGTACCTCCACCTCGTGGAACATTGTCCCATCCAATTGGCAGTTTAGTCAAACTTTCACCGGGAAAAATTTCAGAGTCTGATTCAGATTTCCCGTGTTTTTTCCCTTTGGTTTTCCTTTTTTATTTTTCCTGAGAAAATTTCTAAATTTTCTTAGAAAGTTGGAGAGAAAACGAGGGAAAGTGTGTTGAGTGGTGGTGAATCTTTTTGACTTTATTGGGTTGGTGTGCATGTGTTTTTTTTATTGATAGTGAAAAAAGGGTAAAGGGGTAAAGGTGAAAGTCAAATGTGAGGGAGCTGAAGTAGCTGGCAAGTTATGTAAGCCCGCAGCTCCTTTTAGTTTTTACTACATATAATATAATATATATTATTTATTTTACAGTATGGTAAAAGTGTTTTAATTGAATTATTATTGTGCCCCTTAAAAGTGTTTGAGCTTGAAGAAATAATTTAAATGGAGTGTATGGCCGAAAGAAGAAATGTTGTGGGTACTTTTGGTCTTTAGCGTGGTGAGATTGTAATTGAGAGCTTGAGCTATCATCAATTGGCCATCCAATGTGCACTGAATTTACATTCTCAAAACTCAAAAGATATGGTTGAGTTGTAGTCCTAAGCTTAACTAATGGACTGCTATTATCTCGTTCAACCATATTTGATTATAAAGAGTTTTTGATGGGATCCAAAGCAATAATATACTACTGGTATAATCTCATCCAAGTTAGTATTGAATCTAAGTGACTAACCTTTTTGGCAGCGAATATGGGGCCGGAGACAGGAGGAGATTTTGGTAGCGACGATAGAAACGAAGAATGTATTAGTCCAAATTCACTTCATTGCCATTCCTAACCACAAAACAAACTTAAAGTTAAAATAAAACTAGGGGAGCATACGAGCCATTGAGTTCTATCACATTTCTCTTGATCATAGAATAAAAAAAAAGAAAAAGCAACACACTATGCAAGTTAATGGGTTCCACCAAATTTGGATTGATTTAAGCTGAAGTTTGGAGGCATCTTCTTGTCCATGAGCTCTTGGGAAAAAGGGTTGCCTGTAGCTTTGATCTCATCAAGAATGTTTCCTTGATTGGCTTTTATGGCGAGCCCGATGCTTTCGTTCATTTCTTTCAACTACTTACCTTTTATGGCGAGCCCGATGCTTTCGTTCATTTCTTTCAACTACTTACTCACTTCAGACTTGTCTTGCTCTTGTTGTCTTTTAGATGGATGAGAGTTTAAGACAAACTCGTCATCTCAGACCGAGTGTCGAGGATTTCGTCGACTCGACTCTCCTCTGTCTAAAAGACGCCCTTAAACTTTGACTCGTCATCTCGAACTTACTTCCTCGGGTTGGACGTCCAGGTTCTAAGGCACTGCCTCGGCGGTCCTTTGAGTGGTATTGGTAGTTTTGATTGGGGACTGATGGTGCCTGGTTCTTCTTGGTTCAGACCAGTTGAGTCGTGTGATGAGCTCTTCAAGTCGACATTGAAAAATGATATACTCAGCTCTGCTGACAGGGGCATTTGGATATGTCTCACGGACTTCTCGTCGGATCACTTAGTTTGAATGTGACCCGACTTATTGGTCGGGTGGGGCCCACTCTTCGTTTACCTCGGGTTGATTGTGATTTCCTAAGGTATGATGAGGGTTCTATCCTTCCATTATATATGGAGGTGATGGTAATTCATACAGGTTGACTTCAGAGATCATCTGAGTAGTATTTCATGTCGAATTTTTCTTGGACGACATTTTTCAACAGAGATAATATTTTTCAGTGTTCCCATTGACGATGCAAATTCTGTTGCTGTCGAAAATATGCCAGGTCCACTTGAGTCTTGTCGAGTCGTTTACTAGAGTTGGGTCCGGATTTGTTTGCTTGGTTGTATACTGATTCGGGTTGGTCCGGTATGCGTTGAATCCGAGGTACCTAAAAAAAGCCAACCTGAAAGGTTTTACTCCGAGGAGGACCCTCCAATGCTTAACTCTTAGTAGGAGGTGAGGAGAGCAAAATGGTTGAATGTTGTTATGAATGAATTATTGTTTAAGGGCCTCTATTTATAGAGCTCAAGTATGGTTGAGATTACCCATTTACTCTTGTGATAAACAAGTGCTACTCTATGATAAGAGGGTATATTTTTCCTACTTCGATAATAATGGGAAGTGGATTTGAGAAAACTCATTGTCACCCTACTTTTAAAAAAAAATTAGGCAACACAATGGAGGATAGTCATGTCCCATCCTTTATCCCTCTCATTTCTAGAGTAAGTGAGATTTGTTCCCTAGTCTCAATTTGAGTTTTTGTTTTCAAAACAAAAAGGCAGTTGACTAAGTTATTGTCCAGTCGACTAGAGTTGGGACAGTCGACTGGATGCCCAAAACCTTATATAAAATTATTCTAGAGACATTAATCCAATCGACTGAGGCTAATGTACAGTCGACTGAATGTTTGTTATTTTGAAAATTTTTAACTTTCCAACAATTTTTTCTTGAAAAATTATGTAATTTCTTTAATAGCTATGTCTTTTAAACCATAATTATTCATTTTTCTGACTGTTGAAAGTTTGGAAAAACTCTATAATTACTTCTAATAACTTTCAATTAATTAACTTTAATTTCTACAATTTCTTTTCTTCTTTATTTTAAAAATTTACAACCATTGTTAATTATTTTTTCATAGAGTTTTTAGTGGATTCTATAGATTTTTTATATATAAATCCCAGAGATGGTGTATTCTAGAGAATATTTGTCTATAACCTATTAGCAATCTCTTTATGGAGTGAGGACAAATAAAACCCTAAGGAAAACGATTTTTAACGTGCATTGAAATCTTAATTCGTTTCCTTAAATTTCTTTTCTTTTCAATCTTTGATTCTTACTCCAAAAATTGTACCAACGATATTAAGGCTATATTAGTTCTGCGTCAATGGAGTCGAGGTCAAATGATTGGTGAATTTAGAGGTCTTCTTACGTGATGGATCTTGAAGAAGCAAATATATGAAATCAAGATTCGATTAATTTCTTGCAAAACTAAAAGGTACACTTGAATTAACATTTTCTTACATCCTAGTTTACACAATCAATAATGTGAAAATGATGTGGTTTTAAAATTATTAAAATTTAATTTGTGTGTGCACATATTAGAGTTTTTGGAAAAGACAAGTTACATAAGTAGTATTATGTTTCTTATGAGAAAATGGTGAAAACTGAAAAACGCCATTGACGGCAAGTGTGAAATTTGAAAAGTAATATATGTGGTATCAAGATGATACAATCATGCGGAGTTTGCCTGCAGAGTCTAATGTTGGGGACTCAAGCAGGTCCTTTACAATGAGAGGACAACTGGAAAGTACCAAAAGTTTTACATTTCTTTTAGTTGGCCACCAATAGTAGCCCCCTCTGGTTGCAACACGTTGTTGACAAGTGCTTAGAGAATTAATTCAAAGTAGTAACCTTCGCATAATATCTGTTGTCATTAAATAATCATTCATATTTCTAGTTCTCATTCATTTCTAACTCTATATTTGGATTCTATATCAATATAAAGTTAACATATTTCTGTATTTGTGTGTATGAATTTAGGAGATAACGTGAATAATGAGTAGCACTATCTTAAGTACATTGATAGTTGTTGCTTTGGTTTGTGCATGAAAAACTTACATGTTAATGCATGTGAAGGAAAATTAATTATAAATGCACACATAAAAAATGAGTTAATTAATTAAGATTGAAAATAACATTCTAGAAGTGGTGCATGAAAGACGCCATATAACACAAACAATGTGATCACCATGAGTGCAATTGTGTGAGTGCTATTGTATATCTTAATGAAAAAGACGTGGTAATATATATGGTAACATTGAACAAAAGTATTATTATGTACTGATAATAATGGATCAAAGAGTCCGACCACTTATTTTAGACAGAGTAAGAGTCTTTGTACTGATAAATGTGTGGGTGTAGAGTTTTGATATTTAATATCAAAACTGAGCTTCGTTTGTGTGATTCAATTCCTCAAGCATATTTGTTTATGGCTACATTAAATTGTACGAACTTGTATATTAAAAAATAACACATGTAGCAGAAATATAAGAGTCATTTATTTGTTTAACAATGAAATAATTAATTTATTGTTATTATTAATGTAAAGAATTTTTATATTTTAAATGTGAGGTATTAATTATATTGTAGAATACCAAAATAACACATGTAGTAGAAATATAAGAATAATTTATTTGTTTAACAATGAAATAATTAATTTCTTGTTATTATTAATGTAAAGAATTTTTATATTTTAAATGTGAGGTATTAATTATATTGTAGAATACCATAAATATGTGTGAAATGTTAATATGTTACTATATTGAAAATATGTTGAAATCTTGAAATTTATATGGTTGATATAAGTGAAACCAAGAAATACACGTTCTTGAAATTAAAGTGAGAAGGCATAATGGGGTTATGCGTTCAGTACTTTATAGTACATTATGAAAATGTACAAATTTAGTAAAATCTTTGGTTACCTAGAGAAAATCATAAATTTGATATGAACCAGTTGTATCAAGAAGATACACTGATGCAATGATAATCCGATTGTATAAAAATGATACAACAATGCAAGTCGTTGACGAGAGTGGGAGATAATATCCTAAAATGAGGCGATGCTTCTTGGAAGAGCAAAAAACAAACTTGTATATTTCACACAACAAAATCCGAATTAATTACCTTGACAACAATTGAGAAAGATGTTGAATGAATTAATTAGAAATTTATTGTTGGAAATAAATTTTGTGGTCATATCTTATGCCTTAAAAATCTATCATTTGTGATAATAAAGTTTTATCATAAGTTTATAAAGGTATCTAAAATGGTAAGTCTAGACATATTAGTCTAAGACATGGTTAATGAGTTTGTGAGACAAGTTGTTAATATGAGATCAAGTAATAATTGATTATTTCTCTTATGAAAACTCTTTCTAGATAATTAGTAGGAATGATATCTTTTAATATAGGCTGAAACCTTATACGTATTATCACCAGTAATGAAAACCCGCCCTCAATGTAGTGCTTAACTAGCAATAAGGTTTAATGGGTAAAAACAAATTATTTTATATAGTGATTGTTAGTATTGAAAACGTGAGCTCGTAAAATGAACGATCAGTACTGTCCGTTACGTGTCTTAGAGGTTGAATCAAACTCTTAATGAAGCCTAAACTGATATTGTAAATGTGTACTAAGTAACGAAGACATATTGTATAACTTCACTACATGAACTTAAAAGTAGTGTCGCTTTTTAAGAGAGTTTAAGGTTTACTTTCGAGAGAATTCATGAAACCAAGTACAAGTACATGACCATAATAGTGCTAAGTATAAATAAGAACTTTTCACCGAAAAAAGAGAGCGATATATGTGTGGTATCTTTGACTCTGTTACAAAGAGTTTCTAATTTAATGCTATTAAGTAATTAATACAATATAAAGTCTTGAAATACTTACACTAAGTAAAGATTTAAATCAAAAGATATCTTTACATATGTATATCAATCTCAAGTTATCTTGGTTTGGTTGTAAATTTACTTAGAATTATTCATGAAATGTTTTGTAGTTTTTGTTTTCAAACCAAAGAAGCAGTGGATTGAGTTATTGTCCAGTGGGATACCTAACACATGATACAAAATTCATCCAGAAACATTAATCCACTGACTGGACGTTCATTATATCGAAAATTTTGAAATTTCCAACAGCTCTTTCTTGAAAAGTTATGTTCTTTATTCAAGAGGTATAACTTTTAAATCATAACTCTTCACTTTCATGACTATTGGAAGCTTGAAAATACTCTATAAATACTTCTAATATTTTTCAATTAACTAATTTTAATTTTTACAACTTTTCTTCCTAGAGAATTCTACATATTTGCTATCTATAAATCTCGAAGACTTTATGTATCCTGAAAAATATTTGTTTGTAACCCATTAGCAAATTTCTTACGAAGTGATGACAAATAAAACCTTAAAGAAAACGATTCTTAACATGCATCGAAATCTCAATTCATTTTTCTTAAATTTCTTTGATTCATACTCCAAAAATTATACCAACAGCCTCTTATCCCTTATCACTCTACTTGTTTGTCCTTTGTATGGAGAAACTTTCTCATCTTATTGAGTAGGCTGTCATGGAGAAGAAGTGGAGTAAATTGGCATCATGAATAGGGTTGGAATCGAGCCGAGCTTTTATCGAACTATTCGAGCTCAAGCTCGATTATAGCTCAACTCAATCGAGCTCGAACTCAAACTTGAGCTTGAATTTTAAGCTCGAATAGCTTATCAAGCTTTAATACCATAAAATTAGGCTCGAAACACTCTTAAACAATTCAATATCAAGCTCAAACCAATATTTATTTAATATTTTTATTTATTAAATTATAGTTTAGGTTCGAGTTTGAATAAACAATCCAAGACTCAAGCTCAAGCTTGAATAAGCTCGTTTGTTATCGAGCTCGAACCTTCACAAAATTTATAGAACTCAAGCTCGAGTCCAATTTTCAAGGTTGAGCATTTTCATTTAAGCTCAAACTGAGCTCAAAATACTTCGATTTGACTCAAGTCAACCCCTACTCATAAGATGTATTTCAAGATCCTTGAAAAAGTTAAGGCTCATTTGTCGATGGTATTATTTTTCAAAGTATGTTTGGTCTCAGCTAGTCCCTCAAAGTTTCTTCTCTAGTATTTTGGGACCTAATATTTAAGGACTGGATTCCAAATTGTGTTCTCCAAGTGTGAACCTTGCACAAGGCTTCCCCCTTTTCTCATGTACTGGCAAAACAAAATTATATTTGAAGTTAATTTCAAATGGCTTATTGATGGTGCGGCTTCTATTATCTTCAAAGAATCTTAGAAGGCCATGGCTATTGATCCTTTAAAGAGATCGCATGTAGAGAGGCTGATTGGGTGGCATCGCCCTCTTCTGTTAAGCTAAACACTAATGGTAGCCCAAATAATCTCCATCAAGCTGCTGGTTGTCTCATTCGAGACTCAGATGGCAACTAGTTATTGTTAATCTTGACTCTACAGAATTATGTGCTCTGTTTCATGCGCTGTCCTAGCATGATCCTTGGGCTTGAGACATGTCCTATGCAAAGTTGAGTCTAAAGCTGTGACTAATAAGATATCTAAAACACCATTTTAATGACTTGATCCATCACCTAAATTTATAAAATAATTTTGTATGAATTGATCCAGTAACATATTCCTTCTATTTAATAAAGGAAATCCAATTGAATCGAATTCCCGTCCTCATTTTGCTTCAAATCTTACTGTATGAATTATGGTCTGTCAGGTAAATCATCTGTGCACTCTCGTCCTCTCATCTGGGGTGAACTGAGGTCGGAAGATACAATTTACAAATTGTGTATGCCTCAAACTATACATTCACTCAAGCCTCAACCCTTTTCACCTTGTGCAAGCTATTGGCAACCCCACATTTCCTTGAGCCAAATCATCGCTCACTTAAATTAAGTCAAAAACCAGTCAGTAGATTCATCACTTCTAGCATCAATGAACATCTTACTGGTCTCAACAAAACAATTAAAATTATAGAAAGCACTTAAAAACAAATTAGAGTAAAAAAGAAAAGCAATAAGCAAAAAAGAAATTAAACAAATGTGAGATGGAATCAGTAGACAAAGAGAAATGAAGAAAACTCTTTATCTGTGGATACCATCCCTACGGTTGTCTGGCCGCTGCCCAATTGCAACTTTAATTTTTTTTTTCTCAAAACAGATAAGAATCTGCTTGAAAAAAGAAAAAACAAGTAGTAATCAAGCTTTTAGTGTATGCACAGTCGTGACTCAGAGAAAACACAATAAAAATTGCTTCCTCTCCATAAACACAAGTGCAAAAAAAACACAATACTATGAACTTGCAAATTTTCAGAGGTATTGATTCATATCAAGTATATAAAATTAAAAAGGTCTTTCATTGTGGGAAAACCCAAGAAAGGGTAAAAAGAGAAAATTAAAAGAGAAAGGGAAAAATGAAACACCAAAGCCTCCCTTATTAAAAGGGTTGCTGGCATTTGCAAATTCTTTTGCCTTTCTTCTTTTAGACCGATCTGGTTTTTTGGTAAGTTAAGATCCCACTCAAGCCTCTCTTTGTAATCATAGCCCATACCTTACGCTACTCGAAGGAGAAACTGAATCAAGAGGTTTGCGCAATAGGTCTCACACAGGTGCTCTGCGTAGATGGTTGATGATGGAAGAGAAACGAGGGTTTCGGCTCAGTGTGAATAAAAAATATTACGTTTGGGAGAGGGAGCTGTTGTATAGATATTGGATATGGGCTAGGGTTTTGCTAGCCCCTCGTTGGGTAACCGGGCCCAAAGGAAATACTGTAGATTTGTAGTACGAACACAATGTGAAAGCATTGATTTTTTTTTTTTCACTTGAGTCCTTAGTGTTGTATTAATTTTCAATCAAGTCATTCAGTTAACTACTTAATTTACTCTGAAATCGGGTTAGAAAATCAAGAAAACATTTTCCAAAAGCAATAAATGATTATAGTAAATAAAAAAAAACTCGAGTCAGATTGCAATTTTCAAAGGACAGATGTGTTATTCCAAAAAGTTGAGATCGCAATTTATTAAAATTATTTTATCTAGTTCACTTGAGGTCGGAGTCGTAACTCCTTAAAGTATGCACAATTCGACCATCAAAGGGTTGCGATTCCAGCTCTAGGGGTTGACATTCCTCCAAAGGATTGGTAAGACCGATCCCAATCTCAATGAGCCTAGATCGATCAACTTCAAAGGTCTATTTCTTTTCTTCTTCCTTTAATTTTTATTTATCAAAATAAAATGAAAAGTCACATTATTGTGTTATTTTAGCTACCTAGCATCCTACGTGGCCTAGTTCATGAAGATAAGACAATAAAAGTTGAATAACTAACTGATTAATTTAGTTGAAAATTAACGTAATGGTGAAGACACGATTGGAAGAAATTAAACCTTAAGGACCACCTTGGAAATCGCAGGATAAATTTTGTAATTTTTTTTGGTACAAATAAAAATGTTGAGAGAAAAAGAGGATCGGTTGGTGTCTCTATCAACATTATAAAACTTTAAGCCATTTTTTTTTTGTTTAAAGGAGGTTTATTATGTCTATTTGTTAAACAATGAGGTAATTCTCTCGAATCCATTATCCTTTTCATGTCTAATGTGAGTAAGGTTTGATTCATGGTTTTTTTTATGACAAATAACCTTATCAAGTAAATTAGTTGGCATTCACAAGGTGAAGCTTATTAAGCCTACTATAAAAGTTTTTTTTTTCTATTAAAAGAATGTATGGTAAGGACTTTTTAAGAAAAACATAAAGTCGATTCATACTTGGCAAAGTTACAAAGTGAAGTATATGCATTGCATACCTCATTAGAATTGACTACAATACCAAAAAATCTATTTACTTTCGTTTTATTAATAATTCTAATTAATGAAAATTTAAAATCAAAATAAATAGCAATCCTTACATCCTTGAACAGACTTCTAAAGAGTCGATTGGTTCAAAGTACAAAAAAATGAGATTAAACTAATTTAATCTCAATTTTGTTCATGTCTTGTTGGTTGATTAAAGGTTGGATCAAGCTAATCTCGACCAACAATTAAATCCTAGAGTTTTTGTCCCATGGGGTGTCAGGATAGATACTAGCAAAATGTGGGACTAATTTTTGTCCTCTTCCTTCTCTTCTTCCTCATCATTTTTTTATTTATCTTTTCCTCTTTATTCTTATTCATGTCATGTTATTGCTTGTTCGCACAAGCTAATCCACGGTGCTTCTGTCATAACTGTTGTGATGCTACAATTTGCTTGGAGTAGAACAACAATAAATTCAAACCTGGTTTTTTTGTAACTTTTAGATTATTAACGTCATTATATTATTGCATATTACGATTTTATTTTATTATGATTTGATTTAGTTTCCATGTATACATCAATACTTATCTTGTATATTCTAGTACACCTGTACGACATTACTAGCTTCTCTATTAGTTTTATGTTTTCCTTTCTTAGCCCATGATTCATGGGATTTGTTTCTCCTAGCTGTATTATAAAGAAAACATATGACTGCACAAGATTGTACATAAGAATTCTTCTTCATCTTATATTCTTGTTCAAACATCTTTCTTAACATGGTATCAGAACTTCATTGATCTTCTTTTCTTGTCAATATGTCTGAGTCTACGACACCCTCTCAGAGTAATAATCTTCCATATAGTGCCACATCACATGCAATTAGTGATGTATCTTCTCCATACTTTGTTCATTTTGCAGACCATCCTGGAGCAATATTGGTTTCCACGCCACTCATTGGCGACAATTACATTACCTGGAAACGAGCCATGAAAATGGCTTTGAATGCCAAAAATAAATTCGTTTTTGTAGATGGCACACTCACTCGACCATTAGCTAATTCCACCGATCTTCACATATGGGAGAGGTGTAATGATATGGTGCTGTCTTGGATCCTCAATTCCATTGATAAATCACTTCTCAATAGCGTCATCTACTGCAACAATCCTTGAGAGGTATGGCTTGATTTAGAAGGACGTTTCTCTCAAAGCAACAATCCTCGAATCTTCAAATTAAAAAAGGGATATATCTTCTTTGAGTCAAGATCACATGTCAATTGCTGAATACTATAACATTATCAAATCATATTGGGATGAGTTAAATACACTCACTGCTATTCCTGATTGCTCTTGTGGCACCTTGTGAGAACTCACTCACCTGCAGGAAATTGAACGAGTTTTTCAATTCCTTATGGGATTGAACGAGTCATATGCCTCCATTCGTAGTCAAATCCTTGCCATGGATCCTCTTCCAATTGTTGGAAAAATTTATTCCATCATTCATCAAGAAGAAAAACAGCGATTATACATCTTCCATTGTCCACTACTGATTCTGTGGCCATGGTAGCAAACCATAATCTCTCAAACCCTCGTTCAAATGACTCATGAGGAAAAGGACATGGTAGGCTAAAATGTGATCACTGTGGAGCTATTGGGAATTGGAAAGAAACTTGCTATAAGTTAATAGGCTATCCTCCCAATTGGGATCATTCTCGTGGCAATCAAAAGAATGGCCCCAATAAAGGATCTTCTCAACATGTTGCTTATCATGCTACTACCAGTCCAAGATCATCCCAGCCTAGTGAGAACTCAATACCAGGACTTTCTGCAGAACAGTACCACCCGTTGATGGACCTTCTCTCTCCCACAGTCACCCCGTCGACCAATCTTGCTGGTAACATCTCTTCTCATTCTTGCAATTTCATTTCACCTTCAGATTCATCTGATTAGGTCATCGACAGTGGAGCATCTGATCATATGACTTCACTCTCTTCGATATTTGAGACTTTTCATGAAGTCTGTAATACTAGTCCCATTAAACTTCCAACAGGTGAGGTTATTCCCATTACCCACATTGTCTCTATAAAATTGTCACCTACTGTAACTCTTCCAATGTTTTATATGTTCTTGATTTTCAATTTAATCTTCTTTCTATCAGCAAAATCACCCGTGCTCTAAACTGTGTTGCCAATTTTTTTTCCCACTTTTTGTGTCTTCCAAGACCTATCCACGAGGAAGCTGATTGGCATGGGTGAAGTTCATGATGGACTTTATTACTACAATGCACCAACATCACCACTGTTTTTTGCAGTGCATTCCCAGCACACCCTTGATTTCTCTCTATGGCACCAACACCTCGGCCACCCATTTTCATCCGGCATGAATAAAATCATTTCCATTCCTAGTTCTTGTTCTAATTGTGATGTATGTCAGCGAGATAAACAGGCTCGTCTCCCTTTCCCATTGAATTACAATAAAAGTACTACATCTTTCAATCGTATTTATTGTGATATTTAGGGAGGCCATCCTACTC
Organism: Bretschneidera sinensis; assembly: GCA_023935145.1. NCBI lineage: Eukaryota > Viridiplantae > Streptophyta > Magnoliopsida > Brassicales > Akaniaceae > Bretschneidera > Bretschneidera sinensis. The sequence continues at coordinate 22,735,255 of CM043703.1, forward strand.
CTTCACACACAGGTGCTCATTATTTCTTGACTATTGTTGATGATTTTTCAAACAATACTTGGGTTTATCTTATGCGCTTAAAATCTAAAACTTATTATTGCTTAAAACATTTTTGCCTTCTCATCCAGAATCAATTCTCTTGTTCAATTCGTCACATTCAAACTGACAATGGGCAAGAATTTCTCTCACACCACAGGCAAAACTTTTTCCATGAAGCAGGTATAATTCATGAACGCACTTGCATGGAAACTCCTCAACAAAATGGAGTTACAGAACGTAAACATCGACATCTACTCAATGTTTCATCTTATCTCCAAGTTTATGGCTATTTCGATTCTGATTGGGCAAGCTGTCCCATTACTCGTCATTCCACCACCGACTATTTCACTACACTCGGCAACAATCCTCTATCTTAGAGAACCAAGAAACAAACTACCGTCTCACGATCTTCCGCTAAAGCTGAATATCGAGCAATGGCAGCAACCACTTGTGAACTTATTTGGCTCAAGATGCTTCTTCATGATCTCAGTGTCCCTCATCCCCAGCCGATGCAGCTTTATTGTGATAACCAAGTTGCACTACATATTGCTGACAACCCAGTTTTTCATGAACGGACAAAGCACATTGAAATTGACTGTCATCTTGTATGTGACCAAATTCGTGCCAAGGTCATCTCTACTACCCATGTCCTTGCTAGTAATCAGCTCGTGGACATCTTTACTAAAGCTTTGAGTCGAGATATGTTTCATCGTTTTCTTAGCAAGTTGGGCATTATAGATTTTCATGCTCCAATTTGAAGGGGAGTATTACGATTTGATTTAGTTTCCATGTATACAACAGTATTATCTTTTATATTCTACTACACATGTACGACATTACTAGCTTCTCTATTAGGTTTATATTTTCCTTTCTTAGCCCATGATTCATGGGATTTGTTTCTCATAGCTGTATTATAAGGACAACATACGACTGCACAAGATTATACATAAGAACTCTTATTCATCTCATATTCTTGTTCAAACATCTTTCTTAACATTGCATACACTTTTTAAAAAAAAATAAATTTTAGTGCATGCTAGTAATTTGTTGGCCCTCTTTGTGTTGATATTAATTTGATTGAATTTGAATTGAGAGATTAGGGTTTGTTCATCAAATTGATGGATGTTATCTTTTAACACTAGTTATCATACTTTAATACCAATCGTAAACCTATTTACCTAACATAGATTGTTTTAGGATAAATTTACCCAATCCCATGAAAGAAACAAATATTCAAGTATTATTACTTTAATTCACTCTTAATCCTATCCCATTACTTTAATTTTGCTTGAATCTATATATAATTTGTGTTAATTGAAATGAATTAAATGATGTTATACGAGTACAATAATATAATTATTTGATCACAATATTATCACATAACTCAAATATAAACTCAAGATATTACCATATTACCCACCTAAAATAAAATAAAAAAACTAATCTTCTAGTAATAAAAGTCGAACTTGAAACATTGTGACCCTAAAACCTTGACCTTGGTTTTTTCTACGGCTGAACAAAAACGTCATTAGCTATCCTACTTGATTTTACACCTTAAAACATATAATATCTACATTTACTTAAATGTACACAACTGCTAGATGTGCTGCGTTGCGGACTCTTCTTTTGCAGAGCCCTACTTTGGACACTATCCTTTAGTTCTTAGTGCTGTTGTTTGGTGGCTTTCTATCAAAAAGAAAAAAGATGTATACAAAATTTTGTTTATAAAAAGATAATTTTTTTATACAAAAAAATCACATAAAATCATATCAGGCACGTGAAAGTCATGCCAGGCCTATTAAACAAGAATAAATTGACATGAAAAATAAAATTTGACTTGAAAAATAAGACCTAACATGCGTGCCACTTGACGGTCTGATTGAATCGAAGACTTAATTAATCTGAAAATAAAACTCAAGGCAAATTGACACTCTCAAAACTTACGGTCGAATTGATCCAATCATAAAATATCGGAGAAAAATTTATTTTTTTCTAATTATTTTTATATTATGAGTGTATTTGACGTACAAGATAAATGAAAGAATGAGGGTAAGATTCTCATCTAACTTTAACGCTCTGTTTGGTTTAAATAAATTCTATAGTTTTCATAAAATTCATTTGAATTCTATATGTTATTATGTTTTGGTTTATTAAAAAAAGTGTAAAATTCATTCACAAATGAATTAATCACGTGTTTGGTTTAGTAGTGAAATTGTAAAAGTCATTTCTAAATAAATTTTAGTAGAATTGAGAAACCTTTGTACAAATTCTATCATTATTAATAAAATTTGTAAATAAACTATGGACTTAAGCTTGTTTTAAATTAAAATGACAAAAAAAACCTTATCTCTCTCCTCTTTTATCTCTGCTACGACTCAAGCAATAACCGCCTTTTTTGGCTGCACTTGGCTTCCATGAACCGATGAGTTTCTGATTAGTTTGATTACTGTACCGAAATGAGTCTTTGTATGTAATCAATTTCTTATATTTGAAAAGCTATATAATATAGTGATGTCTATAAGTTTAGAGGATTAAGTGACTCTTAAAGCCATGCAATTAAAGAAAAGCAAAAGAAAAAAACATTTAATAATGTTACAAAATCATTTAATAATATTTAAGTAAACTTAGCAAATAAATTGAATTCTAAAATTGATTACAAACACAAAATTCAATTCAATTATAATGTTTAATAAAATTATACCAAATACGAAATTTTATTTAATTTCATTTGCAAATAAATTATAGTTTTAATTTATTTAAAAATAAAATGTAAATTTATTTGTAAATGAATTTTAATTTCAATTCAGTTAAAAATGAATTGAATTCTATACTTAAATTCATACCAAACGGAATGTAAATGATAAAGATGAAACACCTCATCACCTATATATCACATTTTATCCTCCTCTTATACTTTGTACCAAGAAAACACACACTAATAAGTTAACAATTGAATATTAAAATTCCAATGACCACGAGCTTACCTCATTTGTTACACCTCTTCCCAGGGTAATATTTTCTATTCGTGCGAATTTACCTCGACTTTCACTTGATATAAATTTATTTACACAATAATCCCTAAGAAATATGGTAGGGTGAAGGAATACTCCTTAAAATTTGCTATTGTTACCAGGCAAGTTCAGTTTACGAACACATTAGTTTTGCTAGCAAAGAATAACAAATAAATATGTTGTAGCAAAATGGTTTAGTTTCACCTTTCTTGAGATCAAAACCATTTACCAACAACTATGCTGCAGTAATAGACTAGTAAAATTTCTGATAGTTAGAAAGTCCAGGCTCTGATGTGGTCGACTCATCTTCTTCTCTGCTGGAGATGCCAATTAAGCTGTGACTCGGTTATGTCAAATCAGATCATCTGGTGGCAAATATACAGAAAACTTCTCTTCATGTTACCAAAAGCTACCACCAACAATATTTTCAAGAAAGGTTTATGCTTTCCACCAATTATAGTGTAATTTCTCTGGATTAGCTCCCACCTACAAGAAAGTGAGACTTTTCAGGATATTTTCACTCTTCTTAATTGAAAAGATATAGAAGAAAGAAAAACCAGTTAACCAGACATGAAGTAACTCCAACAACTTTCGCGGGTAGGAAGTAGTAATCACAACAAAAGAGCAAATGGAGCAGCTGGTTACTCATCTAAAATTAACTGTTTCGAACAGGAGCTGCATTTACAACAAACTAGTACAAAACTAACTAATCAATTGATGGAAGTAAAATAAAATATAAAGTCATCAAGAGATACGAGTATTACTTCCTATCCACAGAGAAAGTGTTGAGTTATCTTAAAAATATAGTATAATTAAATAGCTGATAATGCACCCCATTTTACTCCTATAAATGAACTGTTTAGGATCATCTATATTGCAATGAACGATTAGCACTATAAAATTAAATTTTCTACTTATCTGAAATCAATCAATGGAAGAATAAAGAAGAATATAAAGTGGTCCAAGAGATAAAAATCATGGATTCAATAACTTTTAAAATAAATACCAGTAACACAACTATATCAGCAAATGCACAAACCATAAGAACAAACCCCAAACTAACTTTACACAATGGCAAACTCTACCATAGATGTCAATCACAATAGAGAGAATTAAAACTCCTATGTTCATGAAACCAGCGTAACGGTAAAATTGCAACTAGGGAAATGCTTCAAACAGCTTAAATCACAGATTGGTAAGCCCCGACTTTGAAGAGAAGATTGAAGAAGCAGAGTGAAGTTGGAGAGCTACAATGCTTGGAGAAACCACCAGTACAAAGGGTAAGAGTACTAGAGCATTGAAACAAAACAAAGAAGTTCTTACTTAAGAAAACCTTGAGCATAATGGTCAATCAAGGGTTGGCTTCTTCATTCTTTCTTCCGTGTTGTGGGGGCAGGTGGAGTTGAGAGAGAGGACTGGGTGAGAGCACATAGATATACAGAATATATACATATACATATGTACATATATATGTATACGGGAGGTGCATAACAAGCATATGCAGAAAAAAATGGAAAAAAAAAAAACAGAAGTATACAGTTCTGGCAACACAAGGGAGATAACATAGCTGATACATTAGTATCTCCAGAAACACCAAAGCGTTAGATGTTCAATGCTCATGAAGAGTTCTGCGATATCATTTCCGATTCTCAACTGAACTCAACTCACACCAATTATTCTTGAGGCCAAACTACCTGGAATCAGCTATGGTCTTTCCATTCAATGTTATATAAGGATGTGTCATAAAACATTAGATGTTCAATAATCTCATGAAGAGTTCTACAATATCATTTCTGATTCTCAACTGAACTCAACTCGCACCAATTATTCTCGAGTCCAAACTACCTGGAATCAGCTATGGTCTTTCCATTCAGCCTTATATAAGGATGTGCCATGTTCTTGCCTTTCCTCTTAACCATGTATTGTCTCAGACGCTACTCTAGTGCAACACAAAAGAGTAATAACTGTTGATTGAGAGAATTTTTTATTATGACTGATTGTACCAGATTACCTTAGGCAACGCAGCTGATTGATTTCCGTTGGATGTTGCTTAAAGTCATATATATTATAAGGGGCTTATGCTAAACATGATTTTGACCAAATCGCCCACTTGGTAGCTATTATCTATCCACCAATTAATCGTTACAAACCATAGACAATTCTCGACGTTTCTACATTTTTGTTCTATAACTTAGTATTCATCCAGACAAATTACATACCACAAAATTATCAAAAGCAAAATTTGTAAAACCAGATACTTGAAACTTGAAAGTATCGAACTATACTTACAGCTCAGTATCCAGTGTCAGCCATCATCAGATTAGCTTTCGTTTACGCTTGTGAGTCTTCAATTTTTTTATTATGTATTGAATGATTTCTTTCAAAGTGGCTCTCCTTCCCTCCTTTATGTTCCAAATTTCAGGAACTTCATACCTCCCACTTGGATTGTATTCATTCAATTCTGTCAATGCATTGGTCACAGCCTTGTATGCAACCTCACCATACTCATTTCTCAACTCTTTCAATTTTTCATCATCATCATCTACTACTTCCTGCATTTCATTAAAATCCACACATAATGTAAGAATGCATAAATTCATTATTTTGAGAGAAGAGAAGTGAGCAATTCCTAGGCATGCTTAAATGTTCCAGAGGAATAGAATTCTTTCCATTGAGTTGCCAGAACCTTATGGGCCTCATGGTCATTTATGCTGCCTAACCCAGAAAAAAAAAAAAAAAGATAGATACTCTTTGCGAAGTCTATTTCAATAATTGAGTTTATGCAAGCAAACTCTACCTTCACCGAAGATTACGATATACATATGAAATTTTACTTTTCCTGCAGTTGTTCAACTGGAAGTGATGCAGAAAATTAGAGTTATATAGGTATGGTTGGAGCACAGACATACTTTCAGGTTCCCGTTTACAATATTTTTTTTAAAAGGATGCCAATGTGGATCCTTCACATTTTCTTCCCATGATGAACAGAGTTTGGCAGATATCTCTTCCCAGTCTCCACTTGAGAACTTTGCCAAGCATGTATCGTGAAATGCTTTTGGATCAACCTCGCCCATCCTTTTGATTCCTAACACTGTTCGGCTATTCAACATATCTTTCAATCCCTACATGGAAAAAGCCAGGAAATAATTGCATTGGCTTCATCTGTTTATCAGACTAGCTTTCAAAAAAAATAACAAAATAGTAATATGCAGCCAGCAATAAATTATCTGCAAATTTTGTAAACGTAAGCACGAAATAAGGGAGCAAAAAAATACAATTATGGATTCTTTGCGAGCATCTTGGAGCTCTTGGTTACTCATGAACTCTTTCAGCCTCAGAGTATGATTAAGGTTTTCCAGATCTTGCAATTCATCTTCTTTTTCCCCCAGCTCTTTTCTCAGTGCCTTGATCTGAGCATGTAAGCTGCTATCACTTTCAGTCGGATTTTGATTCTGCAGATTTCCTTTCATCTGCATCAGATATCATCTGAATTAAGCCAACGCAATAAAAAAACACAGTTATAACTATAAAGAATGTTTAAGCGAAAACCTATACTGAGATTCAAAAAAATTCATCCAAGAATTTACTGTAAAAGTAGTTACAGGGAATCACAAGCAAGCATGATTCATGGCCCACACATTTAGAGTTGAAAATGAAGTTCATAACTTGTGAGCCACTATTTTTACATGCTGTGGCAGGCATATAACATGAAAGAGAGATGCAATAGTTCTAGCACTTCTAAAACAGACACATGCAAGTCTCTTACTGCAGTTGGGACACCTCAGGATATCAAGAGCTTCTAGAGTGTCATTACAGCTGCTTTTGATAGAAGAATATAATTAATATACCATCATATACATCTTATAGAAGAAAATATTACTAAAAAATGAGCATCATCCTTTATTTCTGGAACTATATTGGCCTAAAAAATTATGCCTTGTGAAATGCTAATACATCAATTTATTGAATGAGACCATTCACCAAAGACTTGCACTGATCCCTCATCACTTTGTCATGCTATAATTTTATGTGTAGGAGCGGAGGCATGTTGAACGATGGGGGTCCATGGCCACCCCAAACCTCCAGAAAATTTCTCTAAGCATGCCTTGATATTTAGGCCCTTAAGAAAAATCTACAATATTGGTCACCCCAAAACCCCAAATAAGAGGTTGGCCACTCCACTGAATCTGCCATCTCCACTTAAATTGCTAAGATGTCAACAAAGATTCCTAACAATAGTTGGGTATCTTCCCCAAAAATTCTTACTTTTACTTTCTTTCTTTACCTTTGGTTTTCACCGAATTAATACAACATTTTAGTATACCTTCTTCTTTTTAATATTTAACTTCTCTAATTGATTAATTCTCTATTAAGCAAGAAATAATCTTTAAGACGAGGAAGTAAATCAGTGCCTTTGTCTTGGAGCTGGGTTACATTGCAGTATTACTCTCTTTAAAACCATGTTCAATTGGGTTCAAAAGTGGGCGCTTTTTACCTTTTTTTTTTAAAAAAAAATTCTCTCATTTAAATATTAATTAATGATAATAATTTTTTAAAATATATATGTTATATATGAATATCTAAATCTTACTCTTGTAGTCTTGTTTAATTGTTTCTCTATTGGGGTCTTTGGTCCCAAATTAATTACTTTAATTTCATTTGAAACCCTAAATCCACCGCAAACTCTTGTTAATGCAATGATTAAGGAAAATGGACATTAGAAATTTTTTACTTGTTGATATATAGATATATGTATATGATTAAAGAGAACTTTTACACGCATTTTTAGGCTGTGGCCAATATTTAATGTAAAAATAAGTCACTATATGAAGCTTATGCTTATTAATCAAAAGTCATTTTTGACTCGCTATACTGTTTTTTCGACTCTACAGTGATTTTAGAAGGTAAAATAGTCCATTACTAGTTAAGCTTCTTCACATGGTCCAAAATTACTAGTTCACTGTTATTTCGAGGGTTAAAAATATATTTATCCCATTATATACTTCTCACATATTTAATCCTGTCACAAGGCTATTGTATCACTCGGCCCCCAAGAAAAAATTTCGCTCCGCCCCTGAATAAGTGCATGCAAAGCGACAGTCAAAAACCTATCAAATATTTTAAATAAGTATTTCAGCAACTTTTATGTAAAAGCATACTAACCATTTCCATCTCATCCATTAAGCCTCTCTGATCCAGATCATTCTGAGCTTTACACTCTTCCAATTCCTTGGTTTGCTGCTCAAGTTCTTTTCGTTGGGACGCCATGTCATCCTTTAACTTGATATTTTTGGACTGCAGTGTTCTGATTTCTGCGAGAACCATTTAGTATGTAGAAGACAGTCTCAGGGTACTGTTGTCAAAAGATTACTCTAAAAACTAGGCAATTTTGTCCTAAGTTCCAACAAAGATCACAGAGTTCAGAGAAGTACTATGAAGTGTACATTAAAGAAAAAGAAAAAGACATGAAGACTAACATTATGCTGGGGCATACAACCACTTCCAATGATGTGAAGAAGACACATACTGTAAGAACATGACATCCAGAAGCACTCGCTTCTTGGAGAGATGCAATTTCAATAAGCATTTGGTGAGTGCAGTTCTAGAAGAGGTCCGATAATAGGGAAACTATGCAAATCAATGCAGAAAATGATAATAGGACTTATAAATGGTGCAAAAGATTTGTCAAAGGGGTATCTTTGGATGCTTAAACAAATTATGGATTTAACATGATTGAATCCATCACAGGACAAACTTTTCCCATTACAGAGGAACCAAAAATCATTATTATTTTCTTAAACACTTAACTACCTTAACACAACTGGTTCTCATACATATTTGAAGAATGACCTCCATTTATCTCATTGTGAAATAAGGGTACATAAATCATAGTAAGGGATTATCTATGTTTGAGAAGGCTGTAAAACCAAATGTGATTTGTTTTTACACTTCAACCAAAAGCTTGTGGAAGATGATTTTGTTTTATTCCAAGAGGCCCTTGACTTATTATACTTTACAAGTAAGATCAATGTCCTCCCAACCAACACTACATGCTAAAGCTTTCCACACTCAGATTTTACTATCAAATTATTCAAATATGCAATGCTTATGCTAATTATACAACAAAAGATACCTGCAACATATTCATTATGCAGCCTGGCTTTCTCCTTCGTCGACTGTCTCACAGCTTCAGAGGCATACTGGAACTTCTGCTCCAATTCCAACAAACGTCTGTCCTTGGAATTAATTTTCTCTGTAAGTCCAATAATTAGTTTGCGAACATCCGCCATTGTCGCCTCATAGTTATGCTGCATCTCAGACAGCTGCTGGTTTTTGTAATCAATCTCCTGCGCAAGGTTTGCAACAAGTTTACATGCTTTCTTCAGCTCCCCTTCATATATGTGGTTCTCCATTTGTACATAAATTTAAGGAGCCTGCACCAGCATTCACATGTAAGAATCAAACAGAATCACTGAAAAAAGTAATTACCAGTGCAAGCATTTTTGTTCATTCAAATGCACACTCTGCATGTATATGTATCCTGTAGAAAAACATCCACTGTGAAGTATAATTCTACACATTCATTATCAATTTACATCGAAAGTGAATATAACAGGACAATTTAGATCTTATGCTGTTTAGGATTTATCCCTTACACTTCAAAGGTATAAACCATCACCATGAAAATTGAATGGAACTAATGGGAAAAATGATCAATTAGGAAACTTAGTAGAAAAACACGGTTTCCCAGGTATTGCTCTGACACCAGGCGTTCTACTACTGATTTTGTCATTTATCTTGGCTCTAATACTGTTTCTTGATATGCCAAAAAGCAACCCAGTCTCTCTAGCTTGAGTACAGAGTCTGAGTACCGTTCTCTTGCTTATGTAGTGGCCGACACTTATTGGATTCATTACCTTCTTCGAGATCTTGGTGTGTTTTTTCCTCATCCAGATACTGTTTACTGTGATAATGTCAGTGCAACATATCTTATAGTTAATTCCGTGTTTCATGCACATACCAAGCACATTGAGATCGATTTTCACTTTGTTCGTGAGAAAGTGGCTGCTCGGGAGTTAGTTGTTCGTTCCGGCTTCTATGCATCTTGCTGATATTTTCATAAAAGGACTCCCTTCTACTGGGTTCACTTGGTTCCTCCCCGTTCAGCTTGCAGGGGCGTGTAGAGTATATTTATGCATGTTTGTTTCTATGTATATATGGATATATTTTTACACCGTTATAACGGTATTTCAGTCTTTGTAATCACCCATATATATATATTCTGAATGAGTCCTAATTGGGTAAGCTTTCCAATATTCTACAGATTCAATTCATAATCTTGAATTATTTTCACGTGTCAACAAAATAGATCATACAAGATACATACATAACATCACATGGCGTCAATGCTCATGACTGTAACTATATGAAATATCTTCAAAATCTTAACAATTGAATTACCACAACAACCGTAGAACTATCCCACATAAATATACAAAACATAAAGCTAAGTAAAGGTGGTCCTTTTAAAACTTGAAAGTCAAGAAACCGTATATTTATGCAATTTTGCGGACATGGAAGCTCAAAGAACAGTGTAAACAGATCAAGAATCATACTGTTGTATACGTTATGCAGAGAATTCGAGCTACGAGCAAACTCGTGAAACCCGTTGTACCTAGAATACAGAGAAAATTTGAAAAATGCACCCAAAACAAATAAATAACGAAATGAAAGTGAACGGAACCTGGGTTCATGAAATTTAAGCTTTTGGACGATGCAGACCTTGAAATGTGAATTTCTCAAACTGTGTAACGCTTTAAAGAAATATCAAAGGAAACCTGTCCAAAAGAAAATCAAAGGAAAGTATAGAAAGAGAGGTGGCACTAGAAGAGTACTCCAGGCCTAAACAGAGTATACACGTGGATGCTATTCCATGCAGGTGCATGGTGAGTTTGTACATCTGTGAGGATCACTGGTAGGTTCCATTTGGTGAAATCTCTTTTTTCCCCTATAGAATTGTGTTTTGTCTTACGTCTTCTCTCTTTTTTCACTTGAGATTGTTTATTTTTTGTTTTTGTTTATTATAAATAGAAATTAATTCAAATATTTTTTGTAAAAAACATTTATAAAATAATTTTTACTTATTAAGAACAGTGTAAAATTCAAATACTTCGATCTCCCTTTTGTTCGTGTGAGAGGACATCAGTCAATTAACATCTAGAACCATATCAAATATCTTTATAATATCAATAAAACCCAGTAATTGTCCACCCATCCTACACATTTCACCCAAAATTGGCATATGACAAAAAATGTTGAAAAACTATTCTGTCGTTGTAAGTTATCAGTCAATTTCTGATTAACTTATCAAGACTTTCAAAAAAATAAGTGTTTATTTCGAATATTTCATTTCTTGTTCCATTTACACCATTCTTATATATATCCAATTTGCAGAGACAATTCGGATCAAAGCCCATCTCTTTATTTTAGCTGGGATCAAATGATGATAAAAAAAAAAAAAAACTGTGATAAAGTGCATGCCTAAACCATTCTGCTTCTAAGTGGAGACCTTCATGGTGATTACAGGAAGTAAGACTGAGATTCATCACAAGCACTAGAATGATTTGATATTGAATTGGAAAGGAATGTGTATTTTGAACTTTTGAATGTTCAATTATCAGGGATATGCTTCAAAATACCTTAACTTACCTTACCACATTACATTTCTATCAGTAAGCTTGGAGCATGTCTAATCAATTGGATGCAGGAGAATGCGACAATCACATTTTCTCACCCTCAAGCAAAAAATTACACCCCTGCAATATCTTCAATCAATCGAAAAGAAAAAGGAACTGTATAGGTCCGCTTTGTATTTCTTGTTCAAATTATCACAGCAGGTACAATGTTTTAAAACAAGTAAAAATATATATTTTCCCCTCATTTTTCATGAAAAATAAAATCTCAGCAGGCACAATACAAATCAACAGTCGGATTGCACCAGCATCTAAACACACTACAAGAACAATATCAAAATTTGGTTCACAGGCTCAAGCTATTGGTTGAATAGAAAATCAATCTCTACTGGATTTACTCACTAAAGTGATACATGTGTTCTTGGTGCTTTAAAGAAATGGTGAAGACAAACAATTTTGATATAACATCAAGTAGTCAATTACTACTAACAAGTCATTAATTGCTTTTGACAGAAAGGTAATAACAGTGGAAGACTGAATTCCTGCATTGGCTTTCTCACCTTCCACGCTTGAGAGACTTGTTATTCTTCAACTCTTGGATCAAGTATTTGACTGCCTCTTTTAGACTGGCTCTTTTTCCCTCCTTGAAGTTCCAAAGTTCAGAAACTGCATATCTCCCACTTGGATTGTACTCATTCAACTCCAGCAGTGCGTTAACTACAGCCTTGAAAGCAGCCTCACCCCATGCACTTCTCAACTCCTTCAACTTTCTGTCATCTTCATCAATTATTTCCTGCACTTTCCAAAAATTATAATCTACACGTGAGATGTTATTAAGACAAGTTCATTGTGATCGCCAATGTCATTTTACTGTTACTTTATTACTTATCATTGTTTGTGGATTTTCAACAGGCAAACTCGATCCTAGCCTTTTTAAACAATCATATTGCTGATGCATCAATTTTATAAGATGACTTGTCTTCAAATCCTTCAGAAATCAGAAATCGAATTTGTTTCATTTTTATGTGATTCACAAACAACCTTACAAATGAATAAAACAGAAGAATCCATTTCCTTAAGGTTGACATGTGTCCCATAATGCAAAATCCTTCTGCTCTCTACAATCCTAGACTGGATTAGAAGCATTTTAATTACTTTCCGAACTTGTAAGAGATTTAAGTGCTTTACGGAAGAGCTATCTACAATGAACCTATAATAGGGGCAAGTTTCATATAGGACTCCCATGTCTTTAATCTTCCTTTGCTTATATCTTAACATATGCTGGAGCAACGTAAGAAATGATTATGATGCATTAATACAAGGCAAAGAAAAATACTTGATATTTCCCTTCCACCAACTCTCTCTTAAAAGGATGCCACATTGGATTCTTAACATGTTGTTGCCACAATGAGCATATCTCAATTGATTTCACCTCCCAATCCTCAGACAACTTCTGCTTGCACACATCACTGAAAGGTTTCGGATCAACCTCTCCCATTCTCTTGATTCCAATTGCGGTTTGACTCTTCCAAAGGTCTTCCGGACCCTACATGGTATAAGCAAGGACATCTCCTATCAATAATCTGGTCATTGTAATATTTTGGAGAAAGATTGATTTCAGCAAAACAAGAGTACTTATATAGTTAACCATACCGAGAAAAGGAGTTTTAGGTGTTAGAATTTAAGAGAGATGCTGATAATACAAGTGCTATTCAGATCACGGCCAATCCTATCTATCATGAGCGCACGAAGCATATTGAAATCGACTGTCACTCTATCCGCGAAGCATTTGAAGCTTTTGTTATCAGCATGTAGAGGTGTAGGATCAGTTGCAGAAAAATCTAGCTCAGTAAGCAAACCTAGAAGCCAAATAATTTCGGAACAAGCAAGAGACATCGCCCAATACTCAGATTCTGTAGATGACTTAGAAACTCTGTCTTGCTTCTTACTCTTCCATGAGATCAATGCATCACCTAAGAACACACACCAACCAGTAATGGAGCGACGTGTATCAGCACAACCAGCCCAATCAGCGTCGCTATAAGCAGTAAGTCGAGGAGAATTGCGTGCAGGAAAGAATAAGCCATGGGCAGAAGTGCCCTGAATATAGCGTATGATCCTACGGACAGCAACCAAATGAAGGTGACGAGGGATCTGAAGAAACTGGCTGACTTGTTGTACTGCAAAGGAAATGTCCGGTCTAGTAATGGTGAGGTAGACAAGACTGCCCACCAACTTTCGGTATAAACTAGGATCAGCAAGTAAATCACCCTCCTCTTTGCGAAGCTTGACATTCAATTCCATGGGAGTATCAACAGAAGTGGCCTCCTGTAGGCCAGCTGTAGCGACCAGGTCACTAGCATACTTATGTTGATTGAGTGAAATACTCGACGGACTACGATGCACCTCAAGACTGAGAAAATATGTAAGAGACCCAAGATCTTTCATATGAAAGGACTCGGAGAGATGGGTCTTGAGCTGGCCAAGTAAAACAGAATCGGAACCAGTAATCACAATATCATCAACATAAACTAAAAGAACAACAATACCCATGTCTGATTTTCGAAGAAACAAGGAAGCGTCATACTTGCTCTGCTTGAATGAGAATTGTAATAAATTAGTTCGAAATTTATCAAACCAAGCCCTTGGAGCTTGTTTGAGACCATAAAGGGAGCGACGAAGCTTACACACATGTGAGTTTGGAGAAGGAAACAATCCCGGGGGTGGCTTCATATAAATACACTCTTTAAGATCCCCATGAAGAAAAGCATTCTTGACATCCATCTGATGTAGTGGCCAATCATTGGAAGCAGCAAGAGCTAGAATCGTACGAACAGTGGTCATCTTAGCCACAAGAGCAAAGGTTTCTTCATAATTAACACCATATTCTTGTTTATTTCCAAGTGCAACAAGCCGAGCTTTATAACGATCCAAACTTCCATCAGATCGAACCTTGAATGAGTAAACCCATTTGCAACCCAGGGGGACTATAGTGGAAGGACAAGGAGCAATGTCCCAGGTGTGATTGGCCTCTAAAGCAGCAATTTCTTCCTGCATAGCTTGTCGCCAACAATCATGCTTGACAGCATGTGAGTAGCATGTGGGAATATCAAAATTAGACAATGCAGCAGTAAGAGCAGAAGCAAACCCATACCTATCCGGAGGTAAAGATATTCGAGAAGAGCGACGTACCAAGTGTTCTGAAGGTGCTGCAACTGACTGGAGCATGGTAGGATCAGATATTGATTGAGTCATCGGAAGAGACTGTGGGCGGGAGCGTCTTGTATATACAACACCTGGTTTAAAGCGAGAGCTAATTTGATGAAGATCTGAAAATTGTTGCTCAAAGGAGGGGAGGACCACCGTAGAAGAAGAGGGCTCAGAGGACATAGGAAAGAAATGTTGATTTTCAAAGAAAATAACATTTCTAGAAATACGTGTACGATGTAAGGTAGGATCATAGCAAACAAATCCCTTTTGACACACATTATATCCCAAGAATGCACATCTAACAGATTGAGCAGATAATTTATGTCGCTCATGGGGAGGTAAATGGACAAAACATAAACAACCAAAGATACGGAGATTATCATAACTAGGTTGTTTAGCAAACAAGCGGAAATAGGGAGACTCCATATGTAAGATTTGGGAAGGTAAACGATTAATCAAGTGAGTAGCAGTTTTCAAAGCCTCGACCAAGAACATTGATGAAACAGATGATTCTAACAAGAGAGTACGTACCACATCAAGAAGATGACGATTTTTACGTTCGGCTACTCCATTCTGTTGGGGAGTAGCAGGACATGAACGTTGATGAATAATACCTTTAGAAGCCAAGAATTCTTGAAACTCAGTAGACAAATATTCACCACCAGAATCTGTGCGTAATATCTTAATAGTCGCAGAAAATTGATTGTCAACATACGCTAAAAAATTAGTGAAAGTACGAAAAACCTCAGATTTAGAGCGAAGAAAATAAACTCAAGTGAATCTGCTATAATCATCAATGAAAGTCACATAATATTTAAATTTTTCATGTGAACTAACGGGGAAAGGTCCCCAAACATCACTATGGATAAGATCAAAGCAGTGAGAAGCTCTACTAGCATGTAAAGGAAAGGGAAGAATTTTGCTTTTACCAAGTTTGCAAGAATCACACTTAAGAGATAAAGAAGAACGTTCTTCTTTATCAAGAAAACCAGAGTGCAATACATGAGATAAGATCTGAGTATTGGGATGGCCTAAACGACGATGCCACACCATACTCAGATTTGGAATATTATTGCAAGCAAGAGACTTAATAGACGAAACTGGAGAAATTGCTGGGACAGATAAAAATAGTGGAAACAAGCGCCCCACTTTAGGTCCCTTCGCGATCAGCTCTCCCGTTACCTGGTCCTGTACAACACAACCATCACCAGAAAAGTTAACAACATAATTGTTATCAACTAATTAACCAACAGAAATAAGATTCGTGGAAAGTTTAGGAGCAAGAAACACATCAGTGAATTTAGAAGAGGCATCTCCGACAGCAGCGATTGGTAAAGAACTGCCATTGGCAGTCTGAATGGCAGATGGACCAACATAGGGTCGAACATGACACAGAGCGGTGGGAGTATTCGTTATGTGATTAGAGGCCCCCGAGTCTACGTACCAGAGTTTGGTAGAATTTTTACCTTGATACCCCATTGCAGATAATGCTAAAATTAGCATCTGTTGCACCATTTCGGGTGTGCAGTAATTCGCTGCAGGAGGTGCCGAAACTGGGGAGGCACTGGAAGAAGAGCTAGGAGCTGCGGAGGGTACAATAACAGAAGTCTGAAATGCTTGAGCCTGACGATTCTGTGGGCGGAGACGACATTCTTTGATGATGTGACCCTTCTTCTTACAATAAGAGCAATATTTCTTGGGACAATTGACAGTAATATGCCCATATTCCTTACAGCAAAAACACTGCAAGTTTTTAGAATGCATAGGCGATCCGCGTCCTTGGGCAGCATAAGCAACAGTTCTTGGACTACCATAAGATTGCTCCAGAGTGGCTTGAGTACTAAGACGTTGTTCTTCACGAAGTAACTCACCAAAACAAACATCAAGAGAAGGAACAGGAGATCTATTCAGCAGAGATGAGCGAATAGATTCATATTCCGGGCGTAGTTTCATAAGAAATTGATCACGCCATCTAGTCTCGTGGAGTTGCTGAATAGTCGAAAGAGTGGCAACAGGAACAGCCGCTGTAACAAGATCAGTATAGTCAGTCCAAAGAATCAGAAAGGCCGAGTAATAGTCTTGGATGGAAAGACTGCCATGTTGAAAGGTGGCAATTGCATGCTCTAACTGAAAGCGATAAGCATAATTATCTTGATGATAAACCTTCTTCAGATAAGTCCACATGGATTGAGCGGAGCTATGAGTACGCAAGTTGGTGACAATATGTGGCTCCATCGAACCAAGAAGCCAAGACATGATCCGAGCATCAAGCACAGTCCAAGAAGGAGAATACCCGACATCCTTCGATTGGTCTATATTGGATGTTTGTGCAACATCTGTGCCATTGATATGGCCCCAAAGTTCTTTTCCCTTGAGGAAAATTTCAAACTGAAAGGCCCATGTAGAGTAATTTTTGCCCGTAAATTTGACACACACAGGTGCAGAGTCCATTGCAAATAAGTGCAAAAAAAATAGTCCGACAAAAAAAAATGCCGAAACCACCGAAAGCAGAAAAAAACAAACTGTCAAAGAGATCTGAGAACAAAAAAAAACACCGAGAAATCTGAGACCTAAAGCCACAAAACACCTCTCTGAAAATAGAGGATGTCGTGAATGCCGAAACTGCTCAAACTAAAAAAATAAGAGGTGCCGACAACACCAACCCAAAAAGAGAAGACCGAAAAACAACAAAAAAAAAAAACTTTCACGTCGAGTTCACCGAGAACAATACAGAACACGCCGAAACACGAAACCGAGAAAAATTACAAGCGAGAGAAGAACCTAAGCAACTGGCTCTGATACCATGTTAGAATTTAAGAGAGTAAAGAGATGTGAGAATTGAAGAGAGTAAAGAGATTGTACAAATGCTTACTTTTGGTTCTTCTTATTGAGAATACAATTAAGAGTATATATAGGTTGTTAAAGGAAAAAGACATTCCTTAAAACAAGGAAGGAAACATGGCCTAAAGTAAGCCTTAAAACAAGGATGAATATATGGCAAGTGTGGGTAAAGTGGAATAGTTAGTGACCTTAATTAAAGAAAAGAATATGGACTTTGCCATCCATTGACATTAGGGAGATCAGGATCTTACATTTATCAATTCTTTGCGGGCATCTTGCAGCTCAAGATTACTCATACGCTCTCTAAGTATAAGAGTTTGCGTAAGCTCATCCATGCATTGCAATTCATCCACTTTTTCTGCAAGGTCTTTTCTCAAATAATCCATTTGAGTGTTAAGTATATAGTTGGTTTCTGTCGAGCTTTGCGCTTTCAACTGCAACAGTAAACATGTTGGCATAACATAAGTTTCTCCTTGAAAGAAATTTTTAATTAGACCTATTTTGGAACTCGAGCAATAATCAGAAGTTAACAAGAATATCAAAGTTCTAAAACCAAATCATCGGCAACCACAGTTTATGACGCAAACAAATTAAATTTTTACAAATCAAACAACGTATTTGACGAAAACATTAATCGTACATGTTAGTACATGCACATAGTAAATTATACAAACGATATGTTCTGCAAACAACCTTGAATTGAAACAAGCATAAATAAATAAAAGTACAAACATTTGCTATAAAACATATAATGATTTATATTTTCTTTTTGTAAGTAACATATGGTAAGCAATATTAATATCAGCAAACAAATAGTATTAAACAATACACTCACTAAGGTGCTGATTCAAAAGAATCATGGATACCTTTCCCTTCTCAAGAAGTAAATTTTTCCGGTCAAGATCATGTTTTGCTTCAGACTTTTCGAATTCTTTAAGTTTCTGCTCGATTTCATTCCTAAGGGATTCCAAGTTTTGCTGCATCTTCTCATTATATTGGCTAGTGAACTGCATCTTTTTCATTCCTGGCATTCATTGCAGGTCACTCACATTGAACAAATTAACCGAAGGATGTAAAAAGTAACTGAAAACATATTTAATGAACCAGATTCCATAATTGGTGGTCTATATTTGAAGCATGAGTTTTTAAAATTGACCGAGTTACAGAAGGCAGGTGTTCACAGGCTGAATATGTCAAACACCAAAAGCAAGGGGAATGAAGCAAACGAATTCAAACAATTTTATATAGTACTTGAATGGAGGTTTAAAATATAACTGTTGGTAAAATATATATATTTTTTTTCCGTTTAGACAGGCTTCAGCCTCTCATATTCCCATTGGCATTCAACTCAAATCAATAATTATCAACATAAATTCTTAAAACACCATGTTCTTGCATATTGACTCTTGAAAGTGTGATCTCCTAGGCAGCATGAAACTCAAGCATGAAGTTCCTATGCTAAATTTAGTTGCTTGAGACCTACAAATGGTCTCCCATTGTCCAGAGATGAATTTCCATTGTTAACACGAAAGAGGCTTTCACTTTGTCCTTACCAGGGGAACACAACCCTGTTAAAAACAATCTTTTAAACATGTACACAATGATGGAACTTTAGGCATCTGTGACCAAGAAATGCAAGAATTCAGCATATTTATTCTTGGGAATAGGTTGTGTTGAACTTGAGTAAATATGCCAAAATAGAGGAAGAGAAAGGGAATAACAGAACAAGCTTTCAACACAAAATTATCATATGTAAAGCATAGCATACCTTCACCATATGCATGATGCAGCCTAGTATTCTCCACCATCATCTTGCTAAGAGTTGCAGAAGTTTCATCGCATTTATACTCCATTTCCCACAACTTCTTATTTTTGACATCAATCTCCTTAGCAAGGCTCACAACAAGATTGCGTGCTATTTGTAACTCTTCAAGAAGTTGGTTCTCCATTTAGATCTGAAGACTTAGGTGTTCACAACATCAATCTAATGCAAAAATAAAATTGCATGCAGTAATTCCACAATTACAGGGAAAATAAATTAAAATCAAGAGATACAATAAAAAGGGGTGGAGGAAATGCACCCTAAGTGAAGACCAGGGCAGAAATTGAACTGCTAAAATACAGCTCCTAAGTAGATGTCAAATGGCCTACATCACAGTGCTTGCAGCTTGAAGACTACCTTTCATGATATCCAATGAGTTTGAGCATCCAATTTCATTTCTGATGTACTATCTATAATGAGATTTAGGAACATCCCATACTAGATAGCTCAATTCATAAAAGGTTTTAACAACCAAATAACGTTCTAGACTTGCTAGAAATCTCTTACTAAATTTTCAAAAGAAGCCTATTCTGCATTACCATGTACATTAGGTCATATCTAAAAGATATAAGAGAGCGACCATCTATTTCCAACGTTATCTTTTAAGAAGATTGCATCTTCTGAATCACATAACAACCAAAGGCTCATTAAGCTTCATATTTCATCTAATATGCTTGGGAACTTTCTACAAGCATAAATAAAAAAGTTCAGCACTTTCACTAGAAACAAACAAGTGATACTTTTACTAGAAACTAACAAGTGATGGTGTCCAACAAAAATCTTGCATAAGAATGTCACCTACATAGTAAGTGAAGGAGCAACAATGATAGAATCATCTTATCAAATCTTCCATGCACTACCATCTTCAACTATGAGAAATTCTTAGTTAGATTTGCCTAACACGTGGATTGTAGACTGCACCCAATCATGTTTCACCATTTAAAAAAATTTGCAGATTTCAAAATCTCAATTATCTCATAAATTCTCAAACTATTTGAAGTGGCAACTCATGATTGGTTTCTATTAGAGAGTCTATATAAGAATTACACCTCAAACTATAAAATCCTTAATTCTTTAGTTTGGGTCTAACAGTTAATGTCAATAGCTAACACGAGTTGAGAATCGAACAAATAAGAGAAAATGAGATGAACTGATAATAACCCGTAGGAGTAGGACACTGAGGTCCAAAATGAGTCAAGAAAAGCAGAATATTGGCCTAATCAAGGTGCCTCAACATAATTATGACGCAGTCCACCTCAGCAGTTTCCATGTTTCATCTAAATATAATTCAATTCATGGATATCTATAAATGAGAGGTTTAACTATAAATATTTCGTTTTTCAAAACTTTTTCTCAGCATTAGCATTACCATCACTATATTAATTCTGACCAAAAACCTCATTTGCTTAAGCTTCTTCTTAAACTTCATGACTTATAAAAGTATTTTAATAACTTCATGACATGTAACAAATCCAAACCAAAGAAGCTGCTTCCTTCATTACTATTTGATGGATAAAGAAACATTTTCTACTTCCTGAAAAATGAAAACACAAAACATTTTTGTTTCGCATGACATTTTAACACACAAGCCAGTGATGCCTCCTAAATTACAAAATACAAAATGAGCCCAACTAAAGTCGAAAAGAAACAAAATAAAAATATACTCCCTACTTTTCTTGGATAAAGGGAGAGGAGAACTGGAGAACAGTACTTCTCCAAATTCTCTCACTTCCTCTACTTTATATTCACTATAAACTCCCAAACAAGGGAAATTCAAATGTTTAGAGTTTTGAGGGGATTTGGAGGGATAAAGGTACTCCTTCAAATGCTCTCCTATCCATATATATATAAAACTCCCAAACAAGGAGGGGCATGTACATTACATTTCCTCTCCCTTCATTTCCTCACATTCCCCTCCATCTAAACAATGGTAAGTATATAAGGGTCCTGGAGACAACTAAGGGGTCTGTTTGCCTACTGAAATGTATGAGAACAGAAGAATCATAACTCATGTTTTGCTTTCGCGTATAAGTTTTTTGAGTTAATTAACCGTAAACTATCACAACATAAAATCATTATATTGGATTATTTACATTTTCTTCTCTTTCCCTAGACTTTCAGATTTTGTCGGCACTTACAGTCAATAAAGAAATAAAATAAATAAATGAACAAACATTTGGTAAAAGAAAGTACCTGATGGGAAGGAGAAGACGACCCGTTTGACTTTGAGGTAACTGAGAGGACGTGTTTTGTTCTATTTTGTACAGTTTTTAGCTGAGCCCAGGTCTGGCCAACCGATGGCCCAATTCATGTGAGTGAGAGAATTTCATTTCATTTTCAGTCAGTCACAGCCCCAAAACAAAAGTTGAAAAGGAAATCATTTTCATTTTCAATCAGTTGCAAAATATTCTCCATTTTTCCAATGAAATTTTGTATTTAGAAGGCATTTTTCAAAAGAATTTTTCTGAAATTTTGATAAAAATTTATACAACCAACGCATCATTATTCATGTGGGTTTTATCCAAGTGGTGAAGAAAGAAGGGTGAAAAGAGTGATATTGCTCTTTTTATTTACTTAAAAATTTGGGAATAAAAATTTTAAAAATAAAAATCTGAAAAGTTTAATTTTTAGTGCCGTTAGATTCCTTCCATTTTGTCCTTTTCTCTATAGTTTATTTTCGACAATGTTTTTAGAGCTTCTTATTTTTTATAACCAACAATATTTAATTATTATGTAAAATATATGTTTTTGTGTGTTTTGATTTCCTTGAGGTTGAAAATATATGTATTTAGATGACACAGCCAATGTTAGAAGATTGGAATGAACAAGTCCCGAATAGTAGCTTAGAACACTATGACTCTTGTACCAAGTATACAAGAAGCGAATGGATTTAAGAGAGTGTTTATTTATGGAAGGTTTAGTGTTTACGATATGAGGGACTTGAGTGCTTCCAACCATGCTGATCCGTTTTCGTGAGGACAATCAAAAGGATTACTTTTAAAACTTTGATCTTTGTATTGGGTTGGATGGATTATAATTTCTGTCCCAATAGGATGGACATGGTTTCCATCTTGTACAACTCTTCCAAAGGACCCACCATACCGACATTTGATGCACTAGGCCTCATATATCAACTTAGTAGCATGGCATGTTTTTCGGGTAGAGAATGTATGATCACTTACCAATGATTAATTTAAGAAGAGAAACTGTTCAGCAGACGGAGTATTAATTTTTTATTTCAATCAAGTAGTTGTTGATTAGGCTCGGGTATAGATGTATATTGTAGTGGAACTTGACTCCAATTCTATTGTTGATTTGATGGAGGATTCTGTCCGAGTTGTCATCCATTAGGCCTTCTCCTTGAGGCTTGCAGATTGATGAAGCTATCCTTCACTGAGTTCCATGCCCAACACGCTTAGAGGGAAACAAACTTCTGTGCAGAGTCTTGCGAAGCATGAATGCAGCTTAAACTTGAATGAGCCTATGTATTTTGATGCCCCTCCTAATTTTCTTTTAGATGCCTTCTATGCAGATTGTACTGGGGTTTCATACCCTAGAATGACTCTGTAACTGGTTCTTTTCCTTGTTTCTACCCAAAAAAAGTAAGACCTCAAAATTTGGGGTCAAATCCAAACAAGAAATATCATCTCGCTCAAGAATGTACAATCATAAACTCTAGTGAATATACTCAATCCTAGGACAAACCAAATTCATTTCCATAAGTTGTTTGTTGTGCAAAGAGATTCCTCAAATAGAAATCCTTTGTTTACAAAGAATAAGCACCTTTTAAGGCATAATCAGCCATCCAATGAAAAACAATGTTTGGTTCCAGTGACATTTGTTTTAAGAGGTTATTATTCAGGCAAGTACCCGTGCCAACTTGAAAGCTGCATAGTTAAAACAGGTCTTCCAATGATGTCTCTTCCTACGCACTGTCAAACAGCTACAAATGTTACATACAATGTGAATGCAGTTCATCCCAGCAAAGCTATCTCGTTTCCTGGGAGCAGAAACCCCATTCAATAATTTACAGAGAATCAATGTCTTAAAACACTTACATCGCTCATTCAAACTACTAGTGGCAGGTCTTCCAGCTTTACAACTACATTGCTCCATCTCGAAATTGATGCTTCATTTCCTGTAAGCACAATCAATGTTTACACATGAGAAATGCCAAAAATTATAGGGCTTCATTTTGCTTGTTCTCTTTCTTTCTTTTTTACTTTTCAAATCAAAATAGCATACTTATAGGCATGTCATTGAGATATAGGATAAATAAATTAGTTGGATCCACAATAACGAGATAACCTTAACATACATGAACAATTATATAAGGTTTAGCAGTCTCCAATATGTTTTCCCCTTTTAGCTTTCCACTATGAAGTTAAAGAATGTACATCTTGTACATACCACAAAACTATAGAGCTCTCTCTCTCCCTCCCCTCCTCTGCCTCTCCCTCTCCCTCTCCCTCTCCCCCCCTCTTTCTCTATCTCTCTCTCTCTCTCTCTCTCTCTCTCTCTCTCTCTATATATATATATATATATATATATATATATATATATATATAGGAGGATGAGATGAGATTGAAACCAAGACCGGATAAAGGGTTCTTGGTAAAAGATTTCTATAATACTTTTTTTGATAAAAGCCTCATTAGTGAGATTCCTTATTTTCCTTGGAAGGCAATTAGGTGTGTTCGGGCGCCCTTGAAAGTTTGTTTTTCTGTTTGAGAGCCATTTTAGGATAGAATTCTTACTATAGACAATCTTCAAAGGAGGGGGAAGATTATGGTCAATAGATGCTATATGTGCAAAGAGAAGGCCGAATCTGTTTTTCATCTTTTGGTGGAATGCACTTTTGCTAGAAACTTGTGAGAAATGGCTTATAGAATTGTGGGAGCCTCTTGGGTGATGGCGGGGTCAGTGAGAGATGAAATAGAGGCTTGGAGTGGTGTTAGAGCTTCCAAGGAGGTCAAAAAGGCCTCTGGCTTAATTCCTCACTCGATTTGGTGGATTGCGTGGAGAGAAAGGAATCGGAGGGCCTTTGAAGGTTTTGAAAGTTCAATTGTAAATATAAGAGATAGTCAGTTCAATATTCTTAATTTTTGAGCTAGAGGAAATTACTTTGTAAATAATGATGATCTGGTAGATTTTGTAGATTTCTTTCATTGTATTTAGCCTTTGACATTTTCGGTGCACCTTCTTGGTGCTTTTTAATAATTTTTTGGTTATAAAAAAAATATGAATAGCTAAGTTACATGTCTTTGATATAGAATAAAGAAATTAGCTGGATCCACAATAACAAAGATTACCTTAACATGCATGAATATTTATATTTAGCAGTCTCCAATACGATACTACAAAACAAAGGGTAACCCTCCCCCATCCCATCAACTCCAATCCCTGGAGAAGGCATGATGGCGTGATTTGATCCCAGGTCCTTGGTACAACCACCAAAGGACTTTACCAACTAAACTAGTTGCCACCTTCTACTATAATGTTTCTCTTTTGCTTTCTACTATAATGTTAAATGTACATCTTGTACATACCCCAAAGCTTTTCAAATGAAAATTCCACTGTCTTCAGAAGAAAAATGAACACACACACAGGAGGGAGGAGAGGCAATACTGTGACTTAGGTATCATATTCTCAAGGCAGCAATAAGTCATAAATCTGAATCATGCAAAATACATCTACTCATACACACAAAAAAATGCACCCATGTTGCTTTAGTAAAAGGAACTAATAATTGTAATGTGCAAAGTCAAACTAAAGTCACTGAACTTTGTATATCCAATCATCATCCATATCGATCAATTCCTCAAATTGGACTTAATGTTTATTCCCCAATTATACAGATTTAAAAAAGTAATACTCCAAGTGAAACATAATATGCTAGCTAACCTTTAATTCATTCCCCTCTTGCGTTTAACTGTGTTCCACAGCTTCAGTAAAAACATGACTCCCTCTTGTAGTGTAGCCTTTCTCCCATTTCCATAATTCCACAACTCAGAGATTATATACCTTCCACTTGGGTTGTATTCATTTATCTCCATTAAAGTTGTTGCAACTGCCTTGTACACTTCATCACCCAATTCATTCCTCAAATCCTTCAATTTTTCATCTTCATCATCGACAACTTCCTGAAGCAGCAACATTGAACTTAAGATTTAAGAACCATTTCACACTACAAGGGAAGCATGGTAACAAGGAGGAAGCAAGATGTGGTTTAGAAGGAGAATCATACAGAAACTAATATATTCAGAACTATTATCAATTAATGCTCCAATAATAAGACAGAGTTGGGAACAATGATACATTTTCTAGAAATTGTAATATGGTTAAAAGTTTGTTTAAGAGCACCCAAAATCCAACTAAGTCATGCGGATGGACAGCATAAATTGACTAGGAAGAAAGCAAAGAGCACATTGCCACGCACCAAGATAGAGGAAACTTATGCACAGGCATAAAAAAAAAGCAAGTGCAGATCACATGTGGTGTGAAGTTCAGACATGTCGTTGACAAATGACTAAATACCGCACTGACAAAGTTATGCGTAACTAACTATACAAGCAAAGTATCTGGCAGGTCACTACCTAAATGGCTATTTTAGAATCAAAGATTTTAATGATAACAATAAAGATCTAGCCAGCTTTAGATAATAAAAAAATGTAAAAGAAAATAAGTACGCCATATTCTCTGGTTCTTGGTTTTACAAACTTTAGTACTAACCAATGAATCAACCTGGAGAACAGGGAATATGCCTTTGATCACTGCAACTTCAGAATCAAGATGCAAGTGATCTTACAGTCTTTTCACTTTCAGACAAAAGAATATTATGTCAGTAAATGTCACAGAACTTTCTTAGCTTGTTGAGTTTCATTCTGGAGTTACAGAGAAATGCAATGTAAAGAAGATCCATACGAATGCAAAAACATGGTTTACTATGGAGCATCACTAAATTAGAATTAGAAGAACAGCTAGCAGAGCAAATTTTACAAGATCTATGAAAGGCATACCTGATCTTTTCCTTCAAGTTCAGCCTTAATGAACTTGAAAGGATGCCAATCTGGATCTTTAAGATATTCCTCCCACAATGAGCATAGTTCTGATGCTCTCTCCTCTGCTTCTTCCTCATTATACTTACTCTTCATTGCTTCAAGGAATGGTTTGTTATCAAGTTCTCCCATTCTCTTAACACCAATAAGAGCACGATTTGATATTTCTTTCAAGCCCTACAATTTGAATGGATTAATACATCCTTACAAGCAAGAGAAAAGCTATAAGAGCTCAATAATCCCTGAGCAATACAAAGTCATATAACGGTCATGAAATTTGCCACTATTCCCGGTAAAATGCATTTACATAAACAAAGTTGAGTAGAGGTCTGTCTCACATAATCAAAGTCTAAAGCTTCCATAACTTTATGATTGCTTTGTTAATTAAATTTTATGATGAAAGTGACAATAACTCATGAGTCACTGTGATTTTAGTGATTCCATCTTCAACAACAAATAATTATCTAATGCATACAAAAGTGTTTTTCGCATTTCCATTTCCATCTTAATCAAAGTCATTTATTCAGTTCACATTAGGGACGGATCCAAAACGAGGGGGACAAAATGTTTAGTCATGAAATTAAAAATTCATTAAATTATATTTAAAATAACCAAACATAGAACAAAAAATTCAAATATACAAGCTTACATGAACCACATAAAGATAACTAATACATTACAAATATTTATTGAAGTCGTGCTCAAAGTCCTTTCATATAATCAGTTAGTTTGCTTGCTTTGCTTTTAGGTATTATATTCTTCAATGCTAAGTACTACCAAGTGCGAAGAACGCTAATATAAAATTATTTAACATCAAACTATTTCTATAAAATATATATTATCTCATTGTTAAATATGTCAAAATTATATCAATAAATTATAAGAGAAACCTAATATAAAATTATATAATACAGCAAAGAAATATATATTTAAAATTATATAAAATCAAACTAACCCATCATTAAAATAAATAAGCCACAATATTACTTAGTCAATTTACAAACAATTCAACAATTTATAATGAGTATAATAGATTTATCTTTAACAAAGATAAATGGACAGAGAAAAACCTGAGATTGTAAAGTTTTAGCAAAAATATTCTGAATATTTTCAATAAAAAAAATTGAAACAAACACTTGTGTTTGTGTGGTTCTGTGAGTGCTTTCGCCAATAAAAGAAAATCTCAAAATATTACTTTTTCTCCCTGACTTCACTTCTAATCAATGTGCTCCCAAATTTTGCAAGAATCCAAACAAATTTTAGTCGTATGCAATTACTATTGGCTATATGTCTAATTACCCATTAAGTTTTTATTATTATATATAAATATTTTTTTAGACCACCTTTTTTTTCCATAAACCTATTTAAATTTATAATATATAAATGCATTTTTTTTTTTTTTTAAATGTTGGGGGAGGTGGGGAGGGGGCCTTGGTTGGACCATGGCGCACACCTCCAAGCTTGATGCTATTGAACCTTCATTCTTCATCCTGTTTGTTCACATCTAACATCTGCAAGACCTTCAAACTATTGTTTGCATAAGCAACTTTGATTTAGAAAAAGGAAATAGGCTACATGATCCAAATTATACCGTCTCAAAGCTCATAACTTCCAAGATTTGGTTAAGTAGACGATCTAAAATGGCATATATCCTTTCAGTTATAACTTAAAAGTTAAATGGAGTTGGTATGTTAGAAAATATATATAGAAAAAATACTTACATTTATCAATTCTTTACGAGCTTCCTGCAGCTCATCGTTGCTTTTGCGCTCTCTTACAATAAGAGTTTGATTCAATGCTTCCACGTCTTCAAGTTCTCCTTCCTTCTCTCTCAGTTCTTTAAGCATTGATTCCATCTTTTGCAGAATTTCTATATCGCCATCATCTCCCATGTGCTTCATCACATTCAATGTCCCTCTCAGTCGCTCAATTTCCAGCTCCAGTGCTTGTTTTGCATCCAGTTTTTTTTCGAGTTGAATTATTCTATTATGAAGTTCCTCCTTTTGCCTCTGAGTGAAATTAACAGTTGCAGCCACGTCAAGAATTTTTGGTTTTCGAAAATTGACAAGCATCTGGTTATTATTGAAGCACTTAAGAACAACAAACAAACCTTCTGATCTTCAGCCAGTTTCATTACGTTTTCATCAGCCTTCTGTTGCTCCAAAGCGGCCAATTGAAGCGAACTATTTCTAACAGAATTCTGAAAGAACAACAAAAATAGTGCTATCAACCATACCCTTTAACCAACCAGACCATGCAGTCATCAAAGGCACATGAAGTCTTGACTGATGCTGCAATAAATAGTAGAGCCAAACAGCTTTTATTGGAATCTTTTTCATGCTATATCTGCCCTGCCACCAGAAGAGGAGGGAGGGGGGCATTTAACTGAGAAATAACTTAAGCTCAAGCGGCCCATATAAGAATAGGTGAATTTTGGGTGTGGTCAACAACATATTTAATCCTTCAGTAAGTATCTTTCCACACAGTGGAAATTTAAGGGACTTCAAAACTTTCTGATCTGGGAGGAGTGGGGGAGAGAGAGGCCAGGAAGGGGGTAATCCTTACATGTAGCTTTACCCCTGCCTTGTTCATACAACTGCTATTAAAAATGCAATAAGAACTTCTACCACTGGATGCTTCACAAAGATCTGTGAGATTAAAAACTATCTAGTGTCATCTTGATGGAATCCAATTATATAATGGACCCCCCCCCCCCCCCCCCCCCCACCCAGTGCACTCGAGCAAAATAACAGGATCAGTGCATCAGAGATCGAACAACACTGGATGCTTCACAAAGATCTGTATCTGTGAGAGCAAAAACTATCTAGAAAGGTTACAATATCATCTTGATGAAATCCAATTATATAATGTACTCCCCAGAGCACTCAAACAGAATGACAGGATCATGTGCACTAGAGATAGATATTCAGAAAGTCATGCCCCATAAGTCATATGCTTCACAAAGATCTGTGAGAGCAAAAACAATTTATAACAGGTTATATAGTATCATCTCAAATCCAATTATATCATGGACTCCCAGTGCACTCAAATAGAATAACAGTGTCATGTGTGTCAAAGATAGATCTTCAGAAAATCATGCCAAATTAGTCCCATGTGAAAGGAGATGTTTCTCCTAGTGCATAATGCATTGTATGCAAATAATAAGAGGACCAAGTCACAAAGCCCATAAATGTAGAGAGCTAGACAAGAGAAAGTCATGCCCAGTTAGTCATATGCAAACGCAGATGTTTTATCCAGTGCAATGTGTGGAGAACTATGAGGGGTAAAATCACAAAACACAAAAATGTGGCATACAATCATTTGGAAGGAAAACAAAGAAACTGTGAATAGGAAGGGTTTTTTTATAGGAGCTATATTTAAATTAGATCAAAAGAATGTGAAGCATGGAAACTAAGATCAGAGCATGAAACAAATGAGTACAGACACAGAATACCTTTTCAAGCTCTTCATAGAGCTTTTTTATTTCACTTTCGTTTTGAGCCTCGCGCTTCTCCAATTCTACCCCGCGCAACTCCAGCTCTTTTTTCTGAGATTCCAGCTGCAGCTTAAGTTTTTCATGGTCATTAAAAATCCTCTGAAAATGATCCCTTGCACTTAGTTGTATTTTCTTTATCTCTGTGAATGCAAATAACATAGTGGAATTAATGTCACTACAACTTCATGATATCTAAACAATAATGATATTTAACAATAAAAAAAGAAGAGATCTAGGCTGCTCAGTGTGGAATGGTGCAGCCTTACAGATGGAATTGCTAAAAACATAATTTAACTAAAACAAGTGTGATAAATTGAATTTTCAATCTAGATCTGGTTAGAACACTTTAAAAAGAGCTCAAGCATACCTTCATTATAAGCTTGAAGAAGCCTGTCTTTCTCTTCAATCAATTTAGTCAGGGATACTGAAGTCTCTGTGCATCTTTTCTCCATCTCCTTCAAGTGCCTATTTTTAACCTCGATAATGTTTGTCAGGTTAGATACAAGGCTGTCCTGCTTCCGGGCTTCCTCCTCCATGATTTCAGAAATGGTTCTAAGGTCTCCGATCTTGCGTAAGTGTTCTCCAATAATATTGCTTGAGTTATAGTCATCAGCACGGGCAACCCAAGCATAAAGACCAGATTTTTTGGCATCACTAGCGTTCCAATCCATTTTCCCATGACCATCTGCCTCATAAGCTTTCTCAAATGACATTGCATTATGTAGCCCAGGCCAATCTTTGTGGAATTCCACAACAGCATTTCCTGAATGACCCCGATAGTTCCATAGTGGGTGAACTCTTATGGGGTTGAACCCTCTCCCAATAAACTCGTCCCTCAACTTGGATCCACTTTCTCCTACAGACCGTCCATCCCCCACCTTCTTAGTTGGGAGGTTAACCACAATACCTGTCCAAGGCCACACAAACTTCTCATCATGGTTGCAACCACTAAGAGCATCAACCTCAGCCGCAGGTTTTGATGGGCTTCCTGCAGCCGCTAGATCCTTTTCCAAGTATTTGACTAAAGCCAAGTGATTTGCCTTCTCTTTCACACTTCTTTTTTCTGAAGTACTCTTGCCCACCCCGGAAGCATGCTGAAGGAGATCCCTATATAGGTAATCTCGCTTTCTCTTCTTTGGGCAGTAGGGGCAAGTAAAAGTCTCATATGAGACTTTCACGTGGTGATTTCCACTCTTAAGTTCTTCATACGATTTATCTTCATACTCATTCATTTCAGATTCACTGACATCTGTATCTTGGTCTGAGTTGGGATCCATTGTACTTCCCATTGAACTTTCTTATCTGTACCTGAAAATACAGATAATTTCCATTGGTTATATTACAAGTGAGAAATGAGTTCTTCGCGAAGAAAGGCTAAAGGAAATCAATAGACATGGCTTTGAGGCTTTAGCTTTTAACACAAAACCAGAACAGTTTGTCTAGATTCTTCAATGTTATAAATTTTCATGTTAGTACCATGCAACATAAAGCTGAAACCCTCCAAAAAAAAAAATGAAAACAACAATTATAATCAATTCATTAGCTCAAAGGACAAAAACAAAATCATAGGTAAAACTGAAGATAAAAATCATAACATACACAATTTTCATATAATTGGATTGATAAGAAAATGCACACCAAGGTAGAAAGGAGAGAGAGACATTTCAGTGCTGAAAATAGAAACATGCCGTATTAAAATGCAGAATAACAAGAGCATATCAAACAAGAAGAGCATTATACCTTATACCAATAAGTTCTTTCCCAAACATACTAAGTAATTCAAATCATACACCAATCAATTAAAGAAATCAACAGTTGTTCCTCCTGCACCCAGCCATTATCTAGCTTTGAGACCACAACTAATGACCCTTCAACAAAGCATTTGAAAATTAAAATATATCAACAGTGGCAAAAACATTATTTCAAAATGCTAAACCCATCATCCAAACCCCACCATGAATAACAATAAATATTAAAAGAAAAAACCAGAGTAATACAGCTAGATATTGAAGTGAACCTCACAAAGCAGACTACAGCCTCCAGCTCTAAAAGATTCGCACTAAAGCAAAACCAACTACTCGATGAGAATGTGTTATGCATAAATGATTCAAACAAAAGCATGACTAAAACTCTCATATAATTACAAAACGGAAGCAGACAAATATACCATCAATGTTTCGTTGCAAATCCCAGCCTGATATACTAGAAAGGGATCTTTTTAAATTGGACTTTCAGAACCAAAACAAAAAGTCAGGTCAAGATTAACAATTCGAAAGCTCAAGTTCAAAACCCATATGTAAAAAAATAGAGAGAAAGAAACAGTGAGATGATCATGCTACGGTTTCATTCTCCTGTCAACAAGAAAGCAAAATGGAATAAAATAATACAGGAAATAAATAAAGCCGCTTAAAGTATATTCTTCCATTTCCGTCGTTCTTTTCAAGGACAATGTGATTGCATGTTTGACTCTCTGAAAAATGAGGGAAATAATAGCAAGGTAAATGGCAGTAAATTTCCGCAAAAACAATGCCAAATTAAGCATTCCAATTTTAATTTCCATTTCTCGTCTTTCCCAAAAACAAACACAAACTGAAGCGATCAAAGAAAAATCCAACATTTAACTAAAATCCTCGTATCTAAATCGATCTGCAATTGACATAATCACAGCAAACTAAGCTAAAACCATCAGTACCATAAGCAAATCAGCGCCAAAGAGAAGGATCAAAATAGAAACTAAACTTCAAATGTATACACTAAAACAAAACCAGACACTTAAATCATAACAATGCATCATATATAAAATATCCACAGAAAAAATAAAAATATAATCAGAAAAAGAACATGCATGAGTTTAAAAACTCAAATTGAAGAGACAAATTACCTGAAATGTTAGCAACAGAGTATATCACCTTCACAAACTGGAGCTCTTTATGGCAAATTGGCTTTGAGAATTTGAATATAAGAGCTCCAATTTGTGGTAATTTGAGACTCTGGAGTTCAATCGAGTAGGGAAGAAAGATGCTAGTGGTTAGGGTTGGAATCTGTACGAAAGCATTTGAGTGTGGCCCTTGACTCTTGTAGTGAGAGAGATGACGTGGTTTCTGATGAAATAGAAATGAAAGAGAAAAGTGGAAAAATTCTTATCAACACCAGTACACAGTACATGAACCTGTGTCCAATGAAAAAAAAAAATATATATATATATATATGTTTTTCTCTGACATTTAAGAGTGGGATAGACATTATTTGACATGCATCTTTGATGCAACTGTGTTTAATCGAAACTTTTTAAAAATTATAGATGATGTGGTTGCAAGCTTTAGAGTGCGTAGGACCTTAAAAATATATATATATATATTATTTGACATGCATCTTTGATGCAACTGTGTTTAATCGAAACTTTTTAAAAATTATAGATGATGTGGTTGCAAGCTTTAGAGTGCGTAGGACCTTAAAAATATATATATATATATATATATATATATATATATATATATATATATATATATATGACATGTTTGATAACAGTTTTCAGTGTTTGAAAACTGTTTTTGAAAAAAGTTTCTAAAAACAATTTTTAATTTGCAGTGTTCGAAAACATATTTGGATAATCAGTGTTTGAAAACTGTTTTGAAAATAGAAAACTGTTTGGATTACACTTTCTTGTAATTGTTTTCAACTTTCAATTTTCAGTGTTCAGTTTAAATTTTAATATCTAAAATTAATTTTATTTCTCATATTTACTAAATACAATTTTTTAAGCACACACAAAATACTTGAAAATAATTAATATTATTTTGTTTTTAAAATGTTAGTATTTTTTATATATCATCGATCAAACATGACAACACTCTTCCCCTGGTCATGTCATGTTTGTTTGTTAAATAAATTCTTAAAAATAAAAATAAATTATACAATAAAACTTTTATAATTTGATAAAATTTGAACAACTAACCCATAAAATACAATATTCACGTTTGTTCAATATCTAAAAGATTACATACTTTAAAAAAAAAAAAAGATAGTTGAAGACAACTTTAAGATACAATATTCATTGATCAAATACAACTTTTATAAATTGATAAAATGGAAATGAACGGCTCAAAATTCTTCCTTCAAACGAGTTTACCTCAACTGTCCAATTTGGTTGGTTTGTCATCCTCACATCCTATAAGTCAAATAATATATCAATATGTGAAATATATTTCTAAGAAAAAAAACATGATTCAGTAACTAAAAAAAAACTAAATTAACACAAATAAAGACGTTAAATTAACTAAATCTTACCGACAAAGATTAACATGATTACCATATATTAAATCTTACCGACAAAGAGGGTAGGAAGTTATTTTTGAGATGAATCTTAATTATTGATATTGCAAAATATTTGATCTAGATTTCCTTGCTAGAAGGCATAACAAGCCTAAACCGACCTGTAAACATGTCTTATTGTTATAATACTCATTTTATTAATTCATGTTTTGGCATAGCATGTCTCTATCAAACAATCTGAGTAGCTGCAAACCATGGTTGGGATTCTCTTTTAGGGTAAGCAGACAAATAATGCAAGTGAGCTTAAGCTATGTTTCAGATCAATATGAAAAAAGAATCTAAATTATAATTTTGAAAAACAAACGAATAGAACATGTAATATAATTTTACTGGGGCGGGATAAACTAGCCATGGTACTATTACACAAAAATAAATTAATTCAAATTACTGATAAATTTAACCCCAAATAAAGAAGTGTAAAGAGCAGAAGAAGACTAAAACAAGCATGGAAGTGCAAAGTTGCCCATTAATTTTTCTGATTCAACTAAAGCTCAATACATGAAAATGCAGTCAAAATTATCATGCAGACCGACGTCCATCAATTTTAAAGGGAAAATGTAGGACAAAGCAAAAAAGAAGAAAACTACAGTAATAATACCAGTATATCTCAGTAGCAAAAATCAGCATAAAACAAGCACTGCTTTAGTGAGGTTCTGACCAATGGTAAACATATATTCTTTAGCATATTTTTCAACCCTATTTCTATCGTTTATGCTCATCTCATTTCTCTCTTTTTTTTAATAAGGCTTAAGCTTTATTCTCTTTTAATGTGTAGTAAGAGAGTATAATCATAACTTATAAACAAAAGTGGAAATTTAAGAAAGAAACGAATGTCAAAAGACAATCAATGTTTGCAGAGGCAATTTGATAGAGGGAAAAAAAATCACATCTAAAGGATGCCAATTAGAGGTATCACCATCATTTAGAAACACTAGCCATGTAATTCAACAATTTCCCTTTTGATAAATTAATTAATTAAGTATTTATCAGCAATTGAGATTTCCTCCCTATAATATTCTTCTAATCTCTCCTACTTCCTAAATTTTTGAGTTCTGAAACTCTGATGAATTTTGTCAATCACTAAACTAAAGAGAGAAAATGCCACAACTCCTTTCAAACATCTTTAATTCTTATTCTAATTCAACCTTAAATCCTTTCACATCAAACCCTAGCCCTAATTCCTAATTTAACAACATATTTATTGGAAAACAAATCCCCTTGATGATAAATATATTGATAAGTTTTTTTAATAGTATATATATATATTGTTTTGCCTTGCAAGTAATATCATACATGGGTTGGCACCTCCTTGGTGGCCTTAAATTGATATTTTTTTACTTAAAAGAGAGGACTTGATATGACCTTCCTTTATGTATGTAATCTAAATTGCTAGTTTTGATAGCAGAGACTGTTCATACAAAGTGTGTTGTATTACTAGATATCATAAATACTTCCTGGGTTTGTCAATGACTCAATTTTTTAATTTATAAATGTATCTGATATTTATTTGTCTTAAACTAATTTGGGTGATTGGGTTTTTTGGTGGTACCAAAAGATTTAGGTAACATATAGTGTGGATAATATATTCTGTAGATATTGATGTGATGGCTTAGTGACCTTATGGCATAAATCACAAGCAGACTAGTGAAGATGTTGCTAGAGGCAAAGGGATCTTAGGCAGAGGCTGAAAAGGAATACTCAAGCCTTTTAGAGGATAATCCCCTTGATCAAGTAACAAAATTAGGTACAAACAGTAGCATTTTGCTATGAGGAGCTAACATATGCAATTAGAGATCATCATCATTAGAAAACATTATCTTGACACAAGCCATGTAATTCAACATTTTCTCTTTTGTAAAATTAATTAATTAAGTATTTATCAGCAACAAAGATTTCACAAAAGTAATAAAATCTACTGATAGAGTATGTAATAAACTCTAAAAGCATCTGCTGACCATGAAACTATTCAAACACAATCTTCCATAGCAGATTCAGTAAGAAATGAAAATGAGAAAATAAAGTGGACTTAAACAGAACTTTAATGTAACAAGCAACCACGAACTATCAAGAACCAACTTTAAGAGCAAATAACCCTAAATCAAACAACATTAACAGGTAATAACCAAACAAAATTAACAGTTGTTGGGAATTATATGGCTCAACACACTTGAATCAAACAAAATTCTCAAGCACTATCAAAATTATAGTGCTTTGTGGCACTAATTATAGTCAACGTTTTGGGCTTTACCATCCACCCCATCAAACTAAAATCTCAGGCACGAACAACAGAAAAATCACCGAAAATTATCTACCAAATTGATTAGTAATCGAGAACAAGAGAGAGAGGAGAGAGAAGGATAGAGACTTGCCGTACGTCGGCTGCGTCTAGAGGAGTGACAGCGGGATTAGAACCTCTTTGTATTGCATTAGAACCTCTTTGATCTTCCGCTTCCACAGGAAAAAATCTTTATTTCCATCAAACTTCTCAATACCGAAATTTAAAGCCATCTTGCAGACGAGATCCCTGATTTATGCATTACCCACAAATGCTTTCTTCAACCTCAAGAACACAGATCGAAGATGGATCTTAACACCGTTCTTGAATCACCCTCAAGAACACGATCAGATCTTGATCTTTACACCGTCCTTGAATCACCCAAGAAGTTGATATTTGATTCTTGGAGTCTTGGCTCCGTCACCTTCTACTTCTTGCTCCGATAACTAGCTGTGCAGCTCTGATACTACTGTCCAAAGCTCTGATACCACTGTTGGAAATCACATTGACAAGATACCCAGGTGGTGATCTTCTAAACACCCAAGTCTAGAATGACTTGTAGAAAGAAATACAGCAATCGAACACAAGAATAGAAAATCAAAGAAAGAAAGAAGACAAGCAATTTGTTATCGAGGTTCGACAATGTGCCTACGTCCCCGTGAGTTCCTTCGAACTCTCTGCACTAAATCAAATGGTTCTTTACAATTCAGCAACCCCCTTCAAGAAACCTCAAGTTCTTGAAGAAACCAAGAAGAGAACTAGAAAGTGATAGACCTGTTACAATGTTTTCTGTCAATTCTATACTAACCTCTCTTCCTTACAACCAGCCTCTCTACAATGAGTCCCTCTTGTATGTATGTGTCTTTGCACTCTCACACACTTCTCTCATTCATACACATGTCTCACAAGTTACATCATCACATTCTTGTGTCTTCTTTTTGAGATTGAACCTAGGTAACCCTTTATATAGTGCACCAACTTCTTGTCCAATCTTGTGTGTCATTCTCCACCCTTAGATCTTGATGACCACTTAACCATGGCCCTCCATCAATCCTAAATGGTACTGTGCATTTTAACCTTGCATTCACGCACCTAAGAGAAGGCTAAAGCATGCTGTCAATGTGTGCCAGCCAGTGCTGCAGCGTCGACTTCCCAACGCTGCAGCTTTGAGTTTCTGTCCCTTGTGCTATTTCTGCCAGGTTCCAGCGCTGCAGCTTTGAGTTGTTGTCCCCTTCACACAACACCCTTCTGCTTGTATGCAGAAGTGCGCACACTAGTGTGCATGGCCTTCTCTTGCTCCAAAACGAAGCACACACATGTGTGCAGCTTTTTAACTTGCTGAACTTTGATCTTCCACCTTTGGTTTAGACTTTAACCATCTTTAAACCATACTTGGACCTGTTCAAACCTTAACCATGTTTGAACCATGTTTAAACCTTAGACAAATACCAACAAGATTCACCAAAAATATTACCCACACCTCATTCACCAGTTCTACGCAAACTTGGTGAAGCCTAGTCCACTGGCTCTTCACTTCAGAATTAGTGTGATGGGCGTGGAGTTTGAGGTGAACACTGACCTCCTGGTCAGCATTTTGAGAATCCCAGTGGGAGGGATCAAATGGAGTCTGGACGGATGGCCGGACAATTTCGATTATGAGGAGGAATGACAGATAATTAGAGAAGATCCTAACTACATCTTTAGGACCACTACATTTCACACATGTAGTGACATGCCCCTCTACTCAAAGTTATTCAACCTTATTATGAGTCAGACCATCCATTCACGGCTTGGGAGTCGGGGCTATCACTCGAAGATAGACATAGTATTGATTTAGTGTCTTAAAACTATACACTACTTCATTATCTACCCCTTACTGCTCGCCAACATGATAAACAGTGAAGCTAGTGAATCTGGGTGCCTTCCCTACGGGATGTTCATCACCCTTATCCTCCAGCATTTTCATGTCCCCCTTCCTGCCTTTGAGGCTCAGGACATCGGCCCCAAGGACATCATTAATGTATCTTTTCTGAAGAAGGTGATGTGCACTATCTGCGACGGGATGATCTACTCTAAGGCATGGAGGAATATTAGGATTGGAGAGGGTGACAACAGCGAGAAGGACGATGAGATTTCTGGTGATACAGCTCCTCCCACTACTATGGATACTGATGACTGAGCACCCAACCCATAGCATGGTGGTTCTAGTGCTGGTCAGGATGGATATGATGATCTACTACTGGCTATTTTGAGCTTTCAGCTATCCATGCAGTTCAAGTTCTAGAGTTTGAGCTCTTCAATTGATTCCATGCATCGCGACCTCGGCACACTTCGTGACAATTTTGAGCTGTACCGAGAGCACACAAAGGGCTCATTGGCTGAACTTCAGGATCTTATATGAGACGTCTCTAATTCCCTCATCGCTAAGCTTTTTGTTTTATCTCTTTATTTTGTATATATAGCTCTTAGATGGTTGTAGCACGAACACTCAGTTTTCATTCACATTTTATACTCAGACAAGCTTCCTATAAGGGCTCACATTAGATGGATGTATATACATTGTTGCTTTGATTTATGTTTTCAGCATTTAGCTCATATATATATATATATATATATATATCTTACTTTTATGTTATATGGTTGCTTGGTTTATAATATTCATGCTCACCTATATGCCTTAACTGCTGATATCAGTGTAAAAACTTCTGACTCTTCCCGAGAAGTCTTCCCAATTCTAAAACATGACTAATTTTTACCTACAAGTTTGTTTTTGCCTTATCTTCATAGCTGTTTATCTTGCTTATTATTTACATCCCTTTTTTCCACTGTTGTCAAAACGAGGGAGAAAAAAGAGAAAGAGAAAAATCAATGTAAACTTATAATAGAGCATAGATTTAGGGGGAGCATTGCTCCGAACACATTGATGAATATAACTTTGTCTTACTTTTATTGTTGGGTTGATTATAAACAGCGATTGAACTGCTTAACAGGTTGGTTTTATTCGAAAAACAGAGGAAACTCTACCCAATTTTTTCTAAAAACCCAACACTTAGTTTTTAAAACTGTTTTTCTCATTAGTTTTGTCATTATCAAAAAGGGGTAGATTGTTGACCCATATTTGATTTTAATAATGACAAAACACTACTGATGAGAGTCATAAAATGTATCTTTACAGTACTTAATTGTTAACATTTTATGGTTGATCTAGGTTTGAATTGCACTTTTATACCTTAACAGCTCTAAAGTGTCATTCTTGGATCATTGATCTGTTTCGATGCATTTTCAGGTACTTTAAGTTCAAAAGAGATGGAAAAGCTATCATTGCTTAAAGCACAATGACTCGATGAACACCGGAGTGAAGGTTCACAAGCACTTGGAAAGGAGTTTCACTAAATTGCTAGAATTGCCCATATAGATCAATCATTTTTACAAACTAAACTGTATTGATGCAAGAAGAACTAGGAGATGAGCCATATATGCTTAGAAAGATCCGGAAGTCTATTTTCTGGAGAATCTTACGGCTTGTAAAAATGATTTTTCTAAAGAAAGTTATGGCAGTTTTAGTAGACAAAGGTCAGGCCTCTAGAACAGCATCAGCCTATGCTGCGGCATCCCTCAGCCCATGCTGCAGCACCCAGGAACTACCCAACCAAGTGTAAGGCAAATGCCGTAGCACCCCTCAGCCTGTGTCATAGCGCGCACACATTTTTCTCATCTCCGAGTCTGAACTTAATTAGGGTTTTAGCAATAGATTAAACCCAAAAACACCCTTGGACACTTGTACTATAAATAGATCACTTAGGGTTGAAGAGAGGCAATCAATCAAAGGCTGGAAAACTCAAGGGAGGCTGCCACACTCTCCCCTATAGCTAACTAATCTCCAAGCAAGGCGAAGGGATGAATCCCTAGGTGTAGTTGTTCTTATTTTCCTTTCTTAATTCAGTAGTAATTTGGATTTATTGCTAAACATTGTTTATGATTTATTCTTTGCTTAAACAAGAAGAATTAAGGTTCATGTGACAACTGCACTGTATGTTCTTCTTATTTTACATTTTCTTAACCCGGTGATTGCATGCTTCATCTTCATATAAGTTTAGTCAAGCTCTTCTTATGTCAAGTTGTTTGGATGTGATTAAGTCCGGTAGATTTATCTTTTAGGTTTGTCCATTACTGCGATATTGTCATAGAGATATATAGTTGTTTCTTGATAAACCTATAGGATAGGTCATGTGTGCTTGAATCGAAAGTAAAGAGTACTTCATAAGCAATTACATCAAGGTTTATATATGTGTTGTGATTGAATATTTGCCAATTGCTTGTTTGGGATGTGAAACCTGCAATCAAGATAAAGACAACTGAATTGAGATTGAAATAAGGCAACAAACCTAGGGAGGATTCCCGAAACCTTGTCATCTCCATAATATTCAATCTATTTACACAATTTTCTTATATTACTTCATTATCAAAAGTTCATATTTTCTCATTTAAATCTTTATCGTTTGTGTTATGGTTCACACCTTCTTTTGTAGTTAACTTGTTTCCCTGTGGAATCGACACCCCGAAGCTGTGCTACAACTACTGCGGTATGTTTTGGGCGTAATCAACTACTCTAATTGTACTAACAATTTTATCTAAATGTTTAAGCGGTAAAAGCATTCAGCATAGAAACAAGATGCAAAACTCAACTAGATTCAGACGACAAGACAAGACAGAAGATATAGAATAGGCATTAAGGTAATGAAAACAATTGTAAATCTCTCATGTTCAACTACTTTGCTTGACATGTGGCTCATTTTACAAAAGATTTTGCCAAAAAATTTAATACAAATGTTTTAAAGTCAAAAACAAATTTGAAACTTGAAAAACTGGGTTGAAGGGCAACCCAGTCGACTGGCTCAATATACCAGTTGATTGGGGTATGGCACAGAAGGTCCTCAATCGACTGGTGTCAAAAACCCAGTTGACTGGCAACTGGGACAAAGAGTTCCCAGTTGATTGGTGCTTAGGACCCAGTCGACTGGTACTCTTCCACAGCTAAAAAAGTGAGGTTTCTCACTTGATGCCCCAGTTAACTGGTACAAAGACTCAATCGACTGGTAATTCAAAAATATGACCGTTTGAGACGCGAGACTTGAGCATTTAATGCACCAAACTTACCAGGTCAGTGTCTAATGGCCATATTGATTCAAGGCTATATAAACGCACTTCAATGAGCATTTAAAACAAGAAGAGAACACATTCAATTCACAAATTTGCTTATTAATTCTCAAAAGCTTTGAAAAATTTATTGTTGAGCCATTCTTCAAACTTATTCTTGAAAGAGAGATATTGTTCATTTGTAAAAGCACTTATTGCTATCTCTTTACCACTTACTTTATAGCAAATCTTATTTATTGTAAAGGAGAAAAAGTTGTAATAACTCTTAGAGTATTTAGGATTAAACACTTCTTTGTAAGCTTCCGTATGGAAGTGATTGATTGTAAGGTTTGTACAACACCCGTGAAGTTGTATGACTAAAAGTTTTAGTGGATTACTTCAAGGAGGTTCCTTGAATAGAGTGGACGTAGGGTTGGAAGGAATCCGATATTGCCGAACCACTATAAATTGAGTTTGCACTTTCTATTCCTTAAACTCTTTTACTTAAAACACATTACTTTTTTGTATGCTTTGTGTATTTAATTGTTTTTATAAACTTACAAGTAATTAGCAAAAGTTTTTAAAAATCAAATTCACCCTCTCTTAGGTTTGAACCTCGATTTACACCAAGCAACGAGCATACAAACAAGCACTCACAAATCAAGTACATCACATTTTCATACCAATCTAACCAATCATGTTCATCGAAATCATATGCATCACAATCTCATAGCAATCAAATCAATCACTTTCATTAAAATCAAATAAATCATAATTCCTCAAACATAATATATATATATTTCTCATAACATTTCTCTTTATCTTTTACGTACTGAAATCTTATGTACTTACCTTTCTTATAATTCTATTATTTATGATTTATGCAATCATATCATATTTTCATACTTGTATTTCTATTATACAGTTTAACACGTTTACTAAAAGTAAGGTGTACTCACCTTTGTCGAGCCAAGATCCAACCTCAAGTTTACCTCATAGTCTTTGAGTTTGCCTTCCAATCGCACTAAACAAATACGAGCATATAGAAGTCTATGGGTTAAATCATAACTCCTTTTCATTCTATTTAAAACTTTTATAAAGATCGTTCTAATATATTTTAAAACCAAAGGAATCCCTTCAAGATCTTAAATTTTAAAAATTTATCGTGTATTCAAACTCATAGTATCTTTGGGGAAGTTTAGGATTGAAATACTCGAACAAAAGTCACTTATTTTCGAAGAAAAAGCTAAAAAACAAGTTCAGGGGCTCGGATAGTCGATTGTCCCTCTTAGACAGTCGACTGTAGACTGCCCAAAAACTTTCATAGTCGACTGTAGACTGCCCAAAAACTTTCACAGTCGACTATTGATTGTCCAAAGAGTTCCACGGTCGACTGTGCTCAATGGATAGTCTACTGTCTGGTCACGAAATCCGAAAATTTTAGGGCAAAAACACATTTTTCTTCAAACTAAAACCTTTATGTCTCATGGGACTTTCAAATCAAATCAAATCAAATACAAGTTCTCAAAGGTTTTAGATCAAAGATTTAACAGTACCCAAAGAGAAATTGAACTCAAAATCATTAAATCAACACACTTTGTATATAAACCTATTTTCTCAAACTTTTCTCATGAACACTTGGATTTTCAAAATCCCAACTCAATTCTTAACTAACTAAACATGCAAGATTAAACAAGAAGAAGTAAGGCAAAAGTTTTTACCTTAAGCTTTGCCAAAAACTTTCTTTTTTTTGTTCTTTTTCTTTCTCTTCCCTTTCTTTCTCTTTTCTTCTCTTTTTCTTTCCTCTCTCTTGGTCTCTCTAGACCCTTCCAAGGAAAAATCTGATTTTTCTTCCCCTTTATATAGCCAAATTCTCCTTCAATTGCACAAATATCCTTTCATTTACACCTCTTTTTATTTTCTATCACAAGACTTTTCTAAAACATAAAACTATCCTCCCACTTTATAACTCTTTCATTACTTACTCAAACATTTCTTAAAACTCCAAAAGTTTCCCAAACACAAATTTTTAATACCAACTTTCTTTATTTACTTGTCTCCAAGCTCTACACAACCAAATATAATTTATTTATTACTCAAAATTGAACATGTACACATTTTCATGCGTCAAGACGAAAACTCCGAAATTAAAATATTGGCCTCTACATTGTATTATCCTCATTTATTCTATTTTCTTTTGTCCCAGATTTAGCATAGAAGGGGAAGCACAAAACTCTTTCTTTTTTGAAGCAATTCGTTTCGAAGGACATTGCTTTATCAAGTATTAACCGTGATTATACTGTTCTGATTGATTGTTTAGCTCACTGCAGTTTGCAATGGAAAATGCATTTTATTGTGAAGGAATTTGTCTCTATGCTATATTGATTGTTATATTAGTTAATTCTTTAACCAAACAAGCTTGCAGATATTTTAACTACTTTAGCTCATATCAGTGCTTCTACAAAAATTTATTTCAGATCGGGTTCTCTTCCTCGGGATATCGCCGTAGCCTATAAAGGTGATTGTAATATGGGAGGACTTATCAGCCACCT
Organism: Bretschneidera sinensis; assembly: GCA_023935145.1. Classification (NCBI taxonomy): domain Eukaryota; kingdom Viridiplantae; phylum Streptophyta; class Magnoliopsida; order Brassicales; family Akaniaceae; genus Bretschneidera; species Bretschneidera sinensis. The sequence continues at coordinate 22,779,720 of CM043703.1, forward strand.
TAACTTCTTTATTTTGTTGTTATTTTCATATTGTTATTGTTCTCCTTTGTTTTTCATATCTTTTCAAAGGAATTATTTTGTATGATGGGGCTCGGGCATTTAATCCCCTTATTTGTTTGTATTTTTTCATTATGAAATAAATGGGTAGGGGTCTGCTTAACCCTCCACCACAACAAGTGACTCATAAAAAAAATGCATTATGATGGCGTCTTCACATGCAAAGAACACATCAATTAGACCATCATTACGTTTAAGAAACTCGAGAGCATCCTTAACCTCTCACTTGTCCAGCCCTAAAATTTTCAAATCACTAGTAATCTCACATAACGTGTATACATGTTGACTTGTAAATATGATAACACAACAAGCTCCTTCTTCGAATTAGACACCGTTTTAATCTCACAAAGCACGATTTCAGACAGGTGCCTTCCTTTTGTTAACATTGTTGGAGGACTTTGCTTAGGTGTGAGCTAAAGAAACATGATTATATGACACAGACACGTAATCATCACAAATATGTGCAACAATGTTTTCTCTTATTTGTTGTCCTCGTCTATCATTTGCATATTTAAACGTTTGTTCAACATCATTTGAATAATTTGAATTACTCATAAACTCATTGTCAACTTGATGTATGAGATCTTCATCTGGATCATACATCATGAGAAAGTTATGCAAAATACAAGCAAGCACAACTTTTGAAATGATCTGACCAACGTAATGTGCCTCCATATCCATTGGCTATAATAAGGAATCACTTTTGTAACACCCCAAAAGCCCTTCACATCGCATTACGTTATAATGCATGTCGAAGGTTGAACAACTCTATTGCATTCTCACGAGGAACACGATAGTAATTTTCAAATGGTATCTAGTCTTTGATATGGAGTGATGAATCCAGGGGATATCCCGCGTCAATTAAGTAAAATTTACTTATGTACATATTTAAAATATAATTCACTAACTAACTCATTATAAAAAAAATATTATGCAATTCTATCACACATGTAGACAATTCGTTTACAATTTAATTCCAAATTCAATTAGAAATAAAACACCAATTTAATTCTATAAAAACAGTAGAATTCATTTAAAATCAACGTATTGTGTGTTTAGTCCCTCTGCTGCCACCGGTAGTCCTAAGGCATGTTATAAGTGAAAACTGAAAAGCTCCGCCCACAGTTAGTCTTCAAGAATCAACCATCATTGTGGGTTTTGAGTTTAATTCGTTGAATAAGTGAAGAAAAGAAAATATTCCCTCAATTTGGTGCAACAGCAGAGACACTGAGCAAGGCATCGACGATGTTGCTCCGGATCGGTACGGACGCGTACCTCTACGACAATCCCGAGGACGTAAACATCGCTCTGCTCCTTGACAGCAAGTTCGACTCATAGAAATGCGAGGCTCTCAAGCGCCTCCTCGCCCTTTTCTTCCCTCAGGTCCCCTCTCTCCACTTCCACTTATATATACACACACATTTTATACATATATGCATGTATGCATCTGTATATGCGTATATATGATTGAATTGTGCTAGTGATCCGTTTGGTTGCTGAGGGAAGTGTAGGGAAATATGAGAGATCAAGAGTTGGAATGGTGGATTGGAAATATTGCTCTGTTGCATTCATTTTGCTTAGTTTAGTTTAACTTGGTTGAGTTTTTTCTCTCCTATTTTTTTTTTATAGGAGGTTGAGTTTAGATACTTAACGATAATAAAGGGTTAATTCAAAATTAATGAAAAGGAAATAGGAAAAAGAAAACTGCTATTCTTACTAAACTCCTTGATAACACGTGGAGCTTAGTTCAGCTGGAGAGCTAGAGTTTGATTTTAAACAAGGACAATGGGAAACATTAAGTTTTAATTTATTTTCTCGTACTGATGTTTTTAGGATTTTGATATATTGTAACATACTGTAGTTTATGTTACTTATTTCGGTAATTAAGGTTTCTTTCCCCCTCTTTGGTTGGAGTTGCAGGTGGTTAAAAGTGTTGCATCACAGTCATTGGAAGTAAAGAAACTGGTTTACTTGTACCTGCTGCATTATGCTGAAAAGTAAGTTATAGTAAAGTTCTTCCCATGAACTAACTGTTGGGCATGATAACCCAATCAGTACTCATTCACCAATGAATCAAAGTTTGACAAGTCCAAATGCACGGCAAACTTCCATTCTGACAAAGAAGAGCAGTCCAGCTTTGCAGAAAAAGATGAACAAGAAACTCTTTTGATGGAATTCAATGTCAAGGAGAACAAGCTTGAACCTGACATATGGTATTTAGACACAGGTTGCAACATGGAGAGAATCAAGTCAAGGTCGTGGACGAGGCCGTGGTCGAGGAATAGGCAGAGAATCTTACACACCAGATTCTCGACGCATAGGCAAAAGACATGATCACCACCAGCACTCATTCACCAATGAATCAAAATTTGACAAGTCCAACATTGAGTGCTTTCGTTGTCACACGTTTGCCCATTACAAGTCCGAATGCACTATAAACTTTTATTCTGACAAAGGAGAGCAGTCCAACTTTGTAGAGAAAGAGGAACAAGGAACTCTTTTGATAGCATTCCATGTCAAGGAGAACAAGCTTGAACCTGACATATGGTACTTAGACACAGGCTACAACAATCATATGTGTGGTAGTAATTCATTCTTTTCAAATTTAAATGAAGGCTTTCATACTTTTGTGTGCTTTGGTGATCATTCTAAAGTAAATGTTATGGGAAAGGGTGATATTCAAATTAGGACCAAAGAAAATAATATTAAGACTATCTTAAATATCTTTTATATTCCTGACCTTAAAAGTAATTTGTTAAGTGTGGGACAACTGCAAGAAAAAGGAGATGTGGCTACAATCAAAGCAGGTGTTTGTGAAATCCAAGATCCTAGAAGGGGTTTAATTACTCATGTTAAGATGACACCAAACATGTTATTTCCATTGCGAATCAGGAGCATCCAAACCTGCTTTATGGCCAAGATGAACGATCCAATGTGGATTTGGCATTTTCATTATGGTCACTTGAATTTCGATGGATTGAAGACTTTTTCTCAAAAGAACATGGTGACCGGTCTTCCTCAGATTACTCCTCCATTCGAAGTATGTGAAGATTGTGTTGTTAGCAAACAACATCGTAATTCCTTTCCCAAAGGAAAATCATGGAGAGCAAATAATGCATTGGAGTTGGTGCATTCCGATCTTTGCGGGCCAATAAATTCATCTTCTAATGCAGGTAAAAGATATATAATTACCTTCATTGATGATTATAGTCGGAAATCATGGGTTTATTTTTTGCAGGAAAAATCTGAAGCTTTTGTAGCCTTTAAAAACTATAAAGCACTTGTTGAAAAAAAGGTTGGAAGCCCAATAAAAATTCAGAAATTTTGGGTGCATTGCATATGCACATATTCCAGATGAGAAGAGGAAGAAACTAGATGAAAAATGGTGAAAAACGTGTCTTTCTCGAAATTAGTGACAAATTGAAAGCCTACAGACTGTTCAATCCCATCACAGGGAAGATTGTCATCAGTCAAGATGTTGTTTTTGATGAAGAAAATATATGGAATTGGACTGGAAATGACGTAGGGCAACAACAAATATCTGTGAGTTTTTATGAAAAACAAGCATAAATGAATGAGCAGCCACTTTTCCCTATTGATACTCCACTATTGCAATCAGACCAGCAGCTGCAACAGCTACTTGATGTCAATGAAGCCCAAGCAGTAGGTGAAAACTCTCAATCTCAACGAATCAGGAAAAGGCCTGCATGGATGAAGGATTAGGAGGTTAGTAGTAATCAATCTGATGATACTCTTGCTCATTATACATTATTATCATATTGTGATCTCATCATATTCCAAAAAGCTGTCAAAGATACAAAATGGCAAAAAGCCATTGATGAGGAGATCTGGTCTATAGAGAAAAACAACACATAAGAGTTATCAGAACTTCCGAAAAAAAAAAATCCATTGGTGTTAAATGGATTTATAAAATGAAGATGAACAAAGATGGCAGAGTTGACAAGTATAAAGCCCAGCTCGTTGCAAAAGGATATAAACAGGAATTTGGCGTGGATTTCAAGGAAGTTTTTGATCCAGTTACAAGACATGATACAATTCGAATGGTGGTGTCATTGGCAACACAAAATTCCTAGCCTATCTTTTAGTTGGATGTAAAATCAACCTTTCTACATGGCAATCTACATGAGTAGGTTTATATCGATCAACCCCCTAGTTATGTGCAACAAGGAAGTGAAAAGAAGGTATACCGGTTGAAGAAGGCTTTATACGGGCTAAAACAAGTACCCAGAGCTTGGTACAGCCGTATAGATACTTATTTTGCTAAGGCAGGGTTCCAAAAATGTCTATATGAGCATGCACTCTTTATTAAACCTGGATTTGCGGGAAAAATTCTGATTGTTTGTCTATATGTAGATGATTTGATCTACACAGGAAATGATCAAGCAATGTTTGAGGATTTCAAAAGGTCCATGATGGCAGAGTTTGAGATAACCGATCTAGGAATGATGCACTATTTTCTTGGTATCGAAGTAGTGCAATCAACAACTGAAATTTTCATCACACAAAAGAAATATGCTTTGAAGATTTTGGATAGGTTTCAGATGATGAATTACAATCCAGTTGGAACTCCAACAGAACCAGTTCTGAAGCTCACAAAGGATTTTGAAGGAAATAAGGTTAACAGTACCTTATACAAGCAAATTATTGGAAGCTTGATGTACTTAACAGCAACTAGGCCTGACATTATGTTTGCTGTAAGTCTTATTAGCAGGTATATGGAATGTCCAACTGAGCTTCATCTCTTTGCTGCAAAGAGAGTCCTACACTACTTGAAAGGTACATTTGATTTTGGTGTTTTTTATCAAAAAGGAGAAGGATCAGATCTTATTGGCTTTAGTGATAGTGATTATGTAGGAGACTTAGATGATAGAAAAAGTACTTCTGGTTATGTATTTATGATGAGTTCAGGGGCTGCATCATGGTCATCAAAGAAGCAACAGGTGGTTACTTTGTCTACCACTGAAGCAGAGTTTATAGCAGCAACATCTTATGTGTGTCAAGCTATTTGGTTGAAAAGAATACTCGAGTTGTTGCATCGTTTCCAGCAGGGACCTATACAGATTTATTGTGATGATAGTTCAACCATTATACTCTCCAAGAATCTAGTTTTACATGGTAGAAGCAAACACAGAGATGTGAGATACTATTTCTTTCATTATCTCACAAAAGAAGAAGTCATTGAATTGGTTTTTTGTCGTAGTGAAGATTAGGTTGCAGATATTCTAAACAAGCCTCTCAAATTGGCTACATTTGTGAAGCCACGTGATTTACTTGGAGTTTGTTGGATTTCTACTTTAAACTGATTGTATAAATGATATTTAGTTTAAGAGAGGGTGTTAAGGTTTTACTTTGTTACATTGTTTTTCAGCAGAATAATTGTTGGAGTCCTATTCTATAGGAAGTTAGTAGTGTTTTACCAATTTTTTAAGGAGAACCCATGAGTTTATGAGTTGTTTTTCATGGGTTAGTTGTTGCTTATTTTTTGCTAAGTTTGTTTCGATTACTTCTATTTAAGTTTGTAATCCCATCAATAATATTGCGGTGAATTCAGTATAATTCTCTTTGTCTTTTATTTTTTCTGTAAAACTCAGTTTCTACATAGGCAAATTTTGGAGCCATTGAACGAGAAATTTTCTCCACTACAGCCACATCTTCAATTTTTTCACCATGAATATGCATCTTTTTAACTATTGCTAGTGTTCTTGTAAAATACTCATCGACAGACTCTCCTTGCTTCATGTGAAGAATCTCAAATTCTTTGCGAAGAGTTTGAAGCTGTTGTAGTTTCACTCTTGTTGTGCCTTGATACTTTTTTTTCGTGGATTTCGAGATCAGTTTACAAGTATCTTTCTGGAGACTCATCTCCAAAATGGCACGATCGATTGCTTGAAACAAATAATTCTTTGCTTTGAGATCCTTTAGCTTTTGTTCTTCCAGTTTCTTCTGTTGAGCTTCTGTCAACACCTCTCCACTAGCTGGTTCAATCACTCCGGTTTCCACGATAATCCAATATTCTTTGAATCGCAGAAATTTCTCCATCAACATGCTCCAATGATCGTAGTGACCATCAAAACGAGGAATTGCTGGTTGGACAAATGTTTCAGAGGCCATTTGTTCACTATTGCTGCTGGCTCTGATACCAGATGTAGAAACTGAGTTCAACAGAAAAATAAGAGACAAGAAGAATTATACTGAATTCACTACCATATTTTTGATGAGATTACAAACTTAAATAGAAATAATAGAAACAAATTTAGCAAAAAAATAAGCAACAACTAACCCATGACTAACAACTCCTAAACTCATGGGTTCTCCCTAAAGAATTGGTAAAACACTACTAACTTCCTATATAATAGGACTCCAACAATTATTCTGCTAAAAAAAAGTAACAAAATAAAACCTTAATACCCTCGCTTAAACTGAATGTCATTTATACAATCAGTTTAAAGTAGAAATCGAACAAACTCCAAGTAAATCACGCAGCTTCACAAATGTAGTCAATTTGAGAGTCTTGGTTAGAATATATGCAACCTGATCTTCACCACGACAATAAACCAATTCATTGACTTCTTCTTTTGTGAGATCACGAAGGAAACAATATCTCACATCTATGTGCTTGCTTCTACCATGTAAAACTGGATTCTTGGAGAGTTTAATGGTAGAACTATTATCACAATAAATCTGTAAAGGTCCCTATTGGAAACGATGCAACAACTCGAGTATTCTTTTCAACCAAATAGCTTGACACACACAAGATGCTGCTGCTATAAACTCTACTGTTGAAAATCACCTAAGAATCCTAGGTTGTGACCTTAAAACACCCAAATCTAGAATGATTTGGACCAAGACAAGAATCAAACCACAAAAGAGAAAATACAAGCAATTGTTATTGAGGTTCAGCAAATTGCCTACATCCCCGTGAGCTCCTCTGAGCTCTCTGCACTAAATCAATAGAGTTCTTACAATTACAGCAACAACTCATCAAGAACCATGTGTTCTTGATGAATGAGAGAAGAGAAAAGAAAGAAATAAGAACTAAGTGTTTCCCTGGAATTTTACCCAAGAAAATCCCAATTACAAAGCCCTAAAACCCCAAACTTTCTTACACTTTCTCACTAGAAAAATCTCTGAAGATTTGAGAGCCTTTCTCTCTAAACACCAGCCAATCTTGGAATGAGAAGAACACTTGTGTATTTGATACAAGTTCTTCCTTTCTTGTTGTTCTTCTTATTATTACTCTTAGATAACCCTTTATATAGAGCAATAACTACCATAACCAACTTGAAACCAATCTCAACCCTTAGATCTTGAGAACCAAACAATCATGACCCTCTAAGTGGTCTAAGTGAACATGTGCGTTTCAACCAAAATAACACATCAGCTGAAGAAGCACAAAATCTGGTTTTAGGTAGACTTCGCACCACGGCGCGCTCCAAAATGGTGAACTTCTTGACATTCGGACGGCCGCGGCGCGGGTGGTATGTGCCTAGGCATAGAGGTCCCTGCCTAGGTATGCAAAGCTTGCGCTTAGGCATAGAGGTCCGTGCCTAGGCACGCAAAGCTTGTGCCTAGGTACCAAATCTGCTGAAGTTGAAATCTTCAATCTTTAATTCTTAGACAAAAAACCCAAGAAACTCTACTTTTGTCTAAGCAATTAAACCCGAACCAATTGTGCAGAAAACTCAGGATACAAATTCAACATAAGTCACCACATCATCCGATTCTAATTCTAAGAAGTTCAAGGCAGTGATTGAACTTGCTTAGAGTTAGAACTTTAGTGCCTAAATCTGCAGGATTTTTTTTCCGCTGCCACTTTATCCACACGAATACTTCCTTCTGTAACCTTTTCCCAAATGAAATGGTACCGAACATCCATATACTTAGTCCTCTCATGGAACATTGGATTCTTACACAAATGAAACGTACTTTAGCTATCCGAATGCACCATTACCTGCTCTTTTAGGACCTTCAACTCTTCCAACAACCCTTTATACCATATAGCCTCCTTAATAGCTTCCGTTGCTCCTATATACTCTGCTTCTGTTGTTGAGAATGCTACCACTGACTGCAACTGAGCCTTCCAACTTATTCAACATCCGTTTAAGTTGAAGAAGTATGAGGTAATCGATCTTCTCTTATCCCATTCTACTCCATAATCTGAATCTGCATAACCTTCTAACCAGATGGACTTACTCCTCTTCTCATAAATAAGCCCCACATTTGAGCTTCCCTTCAAATACCTCAGCAACCACTTCATCTCAAGCCAATGCTCATTTTCGGGATTACTCATAAACTTGCTAAGAACACTAATGGCGTGAGAAATGTGGGATCTAGTGCTTACCATGGTGAACATGACTGATCCAACTGCACTAGAGTAAGGGACCTTTTTTATTTCCTTCTTCTCCTCATCTGACCTAGGATATTGATCACTGGAGAACTTGAAATGACCAGCAAGGGGAATTTTTACTGGTTTACTATATTCCATAGAGAACTTATACACCATCTTTTTTATGTAAAAAGTATGAAAACCTTCAACCTGTTTCTCTCCCTTTCCCAAATTATACTCATCCCAAGGATCTTTTGAGCATGACCAAGATCCTTTATCTCAAACTATAAACTGAGTTGAGACTTCAACCTTTCTATCATCTCCTTGCTGCTACTAACCAATAGCATATCATCAACATAGATGAGAATAATCACCATTTTCTCCACCTTGTGACCTTTGTAGTACAAGCACGAATCATAGTAGCTTCTCATGAAACCCAAGCTAGTTACAAAGGAATCGAACCTCTTATTCTACTGCCGAGGTGATTGCCTCAGGCTATAGAGAGATTTCTTCAATTTGCACACCAAATCCCCCTGCCTTCCTTCCTCATAGCCTTTGGGTTGTCTCATGTAGATGGTCTCATCAAGCTCTCCATGTAAGAATGCTGTCTTCACATCCATTTGCTCAATCTCCCAATTAAATTGGACCACCATAGCTAACACTATCCTTATCGTCTTGTATTTCGCAACCGGTGAGAAAATTTCTGTGAAATATATGCCTTCTCTTTGTGTGAACCCCTTCGCCACTAGCCTAGCCTTATACCAGACTTTATCCCCTGGAGTGTTTCCTCCTTTGATCTTGTAAATCCACTTATAATCCACAACTCTCTATTTTTCTGGTTTAGACACCAATTCTCAAGAGTTGTTCTTCCTCAAAGAATGCCTTTTCTCCTCCATAGCTAGCTTCCATCTTGATGAATCCTTACATCCCATGGCATCAATGTAAGTTTCTGGTTCATAGTTGATTATCCCTCTTTCTGAATAAGGAGCTGCTGCAATAACATCCACAAATCATATCTCAAAGGTGGTCTGATCTGCCTCCTTTTTTGGTCTCTTGTGAGCTGATAATATTCTGATTTGCTACATCATCTCCTTCTAGTTCATCCTCCTCTTGAGTGTCTTGAGCTTAGCCTTCATCATGGGCTTTACCTGATCCGAATCCTCTTGCCTTCCTTGCTCTAACTGAACCGAATTTTCTTTAATGCTATGTTCCACATAAACCGGGTTGGTTTGCTCACTTTTCCTTGCAGGGTTAGTTTTCTCTAAATAGAGAAATAATAGCTCATTAAATATGACATCCCTACTTATTATGAGTTTAGTTCCTTTTGGTTCTAAGGTCTAAAATGTGTGTGTTTCTAGGATATGGTGAAAGGGTTAAGGTGAAAGGGTTAAAGGGCATAGGTATATCCCTTAACCCCTTCACCATATCCTAGAAACACACACTTTCTAGACCTTGAGCTAAGTTTATCATCTTTTTTATATGCAAACACAGCACATCCAAAAGTCTTAAGGTTGCTTAACTCGGGGGGTTTGCCACTCTACATCTCCTCGGGAGTCTTAAGGTCCAAAGCTCTAGAAGGTGATCTATTAACCAAATACGCAGCAGTAGACACAGTTTCCCCCCAAAAACACTTAGGTAAACCGGAGCCAATAATCGTGCACCTAACCTTGTCCAAAAGGGTTCTATTCATCATCTCAGCAACTTCATTTTACTGAGGGGTTTTCACAACCGTTCTATGTCTTAGAATCCCATTTAACTCACAAAATTTGTCAAATCCTGATTACAAAATTCTAATCAGTTATCGGTTCTCAAAACCTTAACTACCTTGCCAGTTTGAGTTTCCAGCAACTTTTTTCACACCATAAACTTATTCAAAGCATCTGATTTATTTTTAAACAAATAAACCCAAACCTTTCTAGAATAGTCATTGATCAAAAAAAGAAAGTAAAGATTACCTCCTTGTGTTGGTGTTCTTGATGGCCCCCGAAGATTAGTATGAATGTAGTTAATAATACCTTTTGATTTGTACACTCCGGTGTTGAAGCTAACTCGATGTTGCTTCTCAAGAACACAACTCTCACAGAAATCAAGTTTTTCTACCTTGTCACCATCAAGTAAACCATCATTGCTGAGAACTTGCAGCCCCTTTTCGCTCATATATCCTAAGCGATTGTGCCAAAGAATCGCCTTATCAATCTCAGCCATCAAGCTTGCTGCTTGATCCTTGATGTCAATCTCTCTAATCATCTCATAGAGACCATTCTTTATTGCTGCTTTGATCACTACCAAAGCTCTCTTGGTTATCTTGATCTTTCCTCCATCTGCCTTGTATGTGTACCCCATGGAATCTAGCTACCTCAATGAGATCAAATTTCTTCTCAAATTTGAAAGATATCTCACATTCCACAGCAGCCTTGTAACTCCATCAAACATTCTCAATTGGATGTCTCCTATGCCTTTCACTTGACAAGAAGTATTGTTCCTCAAGAAAACCTTTCCTTCATTGGTTTCCTTGAAATTCTTAAACCAATCATGGTGAGGACACATATGATAAGTGCACTCGGAATCCAAAATCTATTTCTCGCTGCTTTGTCTTTCGCTCACATTTGAGCACACAACAAGAACATCATCATCTTGCTGTTCTCCCTTGGCAATCGAAGCCTCTCCATTTTTGGTATAGCCTCTTCCTTTCTCATCCCTTATCATTTTCTTGTAATCTCTCTTGAAATGGCCCTTCTTATTGCAGTAGTAGTATCACTTTCTTCCAAATTTCAGTTTAGAATGCGATCTTCCATGGCTTTGTCCTCTACCTTTTGGTTTGTCTCGGTAGTTTCTAAAGTTGTTGCTGCTATTCCGAGTTGCAAGCCTTCCTCTAATGAATAGACCTTCTCTGATTGATCATTCCCTAATATTGGTTTTGAAATCATGAGCCCTTATAGCATTAATCACAATTTCTTTGGTTAGTATATCTCTTTCATATTCAATAGCATTAATCAAGCTTTCAAAACAATCAGGAAGAGAATTCAACAATATAACAACCAATTGTTCATCCGGGAATGTTATACTACAACTAGCCAAATCTTGAACTAGTTTATTAAATACATCAAGATTATCTTGCAACTCTTTATTAGGATCCATTTTAAAAGCAAAGATACGTTTTAGAAGATAGATTTTATTAGGGAGAGTTTTGATAAGAAACAACTCATCTAGTTTCTTCCAAATGACAGCTAGATCTTCTGAATCTCCACATTCCCTTGTCACACTATCCGACACGTGCAGAAAGATAGTGCTATATGCCATCTTCTTTACCTCATTCCACTGGAGCTCCATGATACTTGTTGGAAAATCATCATCTTCTCCAATCGCCAAGTCCACCTTTTGTTGCATAAGAACCGCCTTGATTTTCTGCTTCCAAAGGGAAACGTCTCACTTTCCATCAAGCTTCTCAACAATGAAGTTTGAACCCATCTTGCAAGAAAAAATCCAAGATATATGTAGCACCCACAACTGCTTTCCAAACCTCTTCTCTCTAACTTCTAAACCTCAAGAACCTGATCAAATCTTGATCCCAGCACTTTTCTTGAATCCCCTAAGAAGTTTCCTTTGATTCTTAGAATTCTTGCTCTGATACCACTGTTGAAAATCACCTAAGAATCCCAGGTTGTGACCTTCAAACACCCAAATCTAGAATGATTTGGACCAAGACAAGAATCAAACCACAAAAGAGAAAACACAAGCAATTGTTATTGTTGTGAGTTTTAATTTACTCGCAAGCGCAAGAGTCGTTTGCAATATAGCATTGTGCAAGTGCGAGGTCGAATCCACAGGGAATTGCGTTGTGAAAATATAATTTAATCTAAACTAACTTTATCTTAACCTAGTTCCGAATTTTGAATGATATTTTGGAAAACAAATTAAAACTAAACTAAATTGATTTTAAAAACTAATAATAAAAACACTAAGGTTTCCGAATCCACCCCACCAAAGTTTAAGCATATATGTCCTAAAAACATAGCCTATCAAAACATTCCATGAATCCAACTTATGACAAAAAACAAAGAATATCCCAATTAAACCAAAAGCATCCAATGTATCTGCTCTTAACAAATCACAAAGGAAATCTGATTTAATCGAAAACAATTCGATGTATCCATCAGATGAAACACAAGGAATATCCAACAGAACAATTTAAACTCAATCAATTATAAGATTAACTCAAATCATTTGCAGAACATTTATACTAAAAAATGTCAGATTTGTACAAGCAAATCTGAACTACTATGCCAAACAACGGTAGGGCTTCATCTTCAACCTTAGCTGAAGATTCTAGCCACTCATAATTATGAAACTACAATTCATAATAAAAGTGCTAAACATTAAACTAAAACAACTAAATAAAAAGAAATAAATAACTTTATATGGGAGAAATTTCACTCGCTGATGGGCGGCGCTTCCCCTCATGGTAGCAAAGCCTCGGGATCCATCAGAATGCTAGCAGACATCCACCGGTTAACACCAAAGTGACCCAGGAATTGTACACTAAATGATGAAGTGGAGTGGGTCTTATATAGGAAAATACCACGAGTGCAATGTGTTTCCAATCCGATGTTGGATGTGGAATATAGAAATGTGTTTCCAACCGATGTGGGATATGGGATTTAAGTCTTCACATGCCTTTCAGAACTTCTGTTCACGCTGAAATCCCGCACAGCCTGACCTTTGTATACTAAAACGGCCATAATTTTCTGTAGAAAAATCATTTTTACGAGCCGTAAAATTCTCCAGAAAATAGACTTCTGGATCTTTCTAAGCATATATGGCATATATCCTGATTCTTCTTAAATCAATACAGTTTAATTTTCAAAGATGATTGATCTGTACGGACAATTCTAGCAATTTTAGTGAAACTCCTTTCTCAATGCTTGTAAACCTGAAAAACAACGAAAACAACTCAAAGTAACAAAATCCTAAGCTAACAATTGTAAATTCAGTGGCCAAAATATGTAATATTTTTCTCTCATCAAATACCCCCAAACTTACATTTTGCTAGTCCCTTAGCAAAACAAAATAAATAAAAAAAACTAAATGAAGAACAAAGAACATAAAGATAAGTTCAGTATTCATGGTATCCAAAAATTTAAGGAGCATTCAAAATCATGAGATTCATTCATGAGCAAGCTTAAATAAGTCTTACCCATCTTCACAATGAATAAGAATTTAAAACCTAATTACTTATAAGAGGCATGGCAAGACATCACAAGCTTGAATTAGTGTAAAGTAATTTAGTATATACAGATGAGGTTTCCAAATAACTTCAATGTACAAGGTAATCCAGTCTCAAGATCCACAGAATTTCTCATCGGAAAGAACAACGATGGCATAGTTTTTTTTTATATATATAAGGCTCTGCTATGTTTAGTTCTCTTAAGCTTTCTAATCGACCCATGTAGCGAGTGTTGAGTCAATGACTCCCAAACCAGATGATTTTAGGGAATTAGGTGTAAAGACACCCCTAAGGACTTACTAACTCGAGTCAAAAAGGCTACGAAATTAAACCGACCTTAATACTACCAAGCAAAATTCCACCTTTTGACGTGACACACTCGCTGCTTACTGAGGCAAGAGGTCCAGTTACTCAGTGGAAAGTTTTGCAATGATTATTATGAATAAAATTCCCACATTTTGACGTGAACACTCACTGCTTACTGAGGCAAGAGGTCCAGTTACTCAGTGAAAAGTTTATTGATGATGATCATTATAAATATTAGTAGTATTAGTTGTTTTTTATTTTTATTTTTTATATATATGCCCAAGTGTTTATCCAACAAGTCATCTAGTTTCAGTTAAGATAAGAAAACGTATACATTCAACTCACTTGTCATACCTCACACAAATATGTGCTGATGTGATCGTGTTAGATTAGATCAAACACGTGAATTCTCGAAAATGCCTAAAGTAAGTAACTAAAGTTTAAACTCTATCATCAGATCATGTGTTCAAAGTTTTAAACTCACCAATGAAATCACATCACAATTTTTCATAACAACCAAAATTTTTAGACGAACATGAACATGCATTTATCTTTACGACAAAAAGATAACAAATTAGGACAAAGTGTGTGATGTGTCTCCCATACCGCCAAACTTAAATTACACATTGACCCCAATGTGTGACTAATATGAAAAGAGCTGACCTGAGATATGGATAACTATTTGGACTGGTATGGCTCATAGCATACCCCCAAACTTGAACTGAAGTACGCATTGTCCCTGAAAAATAAAAAAACTGGAAAACAAAAAATACTGGAAACAAACATTAATTATAAAAATGCAAAATAATAAATAAACAGAAAAGATAAGCTGTGGAGTGCCTCCCATGAGCGCTAACTTTAACGTCTTCGGCCATACCCAACATTAGTAAACATGCCCAACTAAGCGCTCCACCATCTGATCAATAAATAGGAATGAATAATGATCAGGCCTAGTGGTAGCATTCAACTTACGGTAGTCTATACTCACTCTCTCTCCTGACTGAACACGAGTTGGCACCAACTCGTCATCCTTATTCTTCACTACCGTTAATTCAGCATGTTTGGGCACGACTTGAATCAGGCTCACCCACTTGCTATCAAAGATGGGATAAATGATCCCTTTCTCTAACAGCTTAATATCTTCTGCCCTCACAACCTCTTGCATAGCCGGGTTGAGCCTTCTTTGTGGCTCCCTCGATGGCTTAGCATTCTCCTCCAACTGTATCGTGTGTATTACCAATGAGGGGTTGATTCCCTTGACATCCTCAATAGTCTAGCCTATAGCTTCCTTATGCTCTCTTAAGACGTCCAATAATTTCTCTTCTGGAGCATCACCCAAATCTAAAGCTATAATTATAGGCAAAGAATCTGCTGGACCTAGGAACTTATACTTAAGATTGTCCGGTAGAGGCTTAAGTTCCTTCTTGGGGAGTTCAGGTGTTGTGGTTTCCTCCGTCTCATTGCTTTCTCGAGGATCAGACTCTAAAATGGCATTCACTTCTTCGAGTAACTTATCTAAGCCCAAGTCCTCTCTAAAGTGAGCAAAGCATGCCTCCAGGGGGTCCTCAATGCAAGATTCATCCATAGTCTCCTCTGTCTTACTACTCTCCCGAGGAGCAGACTCCAAGATAGTATTTGCTTGCTCAAGTAACTTATCTAAGTCTAAATCCTCTTCAAACTGAGCAAAGCCTGCTTCCATAATGTCCTCAGACTTCCCTTCTTTCTTGGGCACTTGTAGTCTCTCAGGGTAAGGTGCTTTAGATAAAACGACCTAGAGAGATCCTTAATAATAGGTGTGGCTATAGATGGCTCAGCATCTCACTTTTCTTTGTTGACACTTTCTTGCCCTTGTTGCATAGCAGGGTTCTCCTCCACTTGATTGTCCACTTGTCTCCCAGACAAGTATGGGATAGTTGATTGCACTTGTTCCTGCCAATGCATAGGAGCTGATGAATTTCCCACCGCAAACTGTTCCTTTGGGTTAGGCTCAGGTTGACTAGGGAACTCTCATTCCTTTCCTTCACCCACATAACTTACGATTTGATCAATTTGACTCTCTAGCTTGGCAATCGCTTGGGTGTTTTCTATTGTTGCACTCATCACTTCCCTCATGGATTGGCTAGTCATTTTCATGTACCCCTTAAGAATGTCCTCAAGTGACAGTGAAACTGGCACTGGTATTTGAATAGGAGCTTGGTAAGCAAGTAATAGTGCTGGATAGGCTGAGTGACTATAACTTGGAACTGGCGGAGGAAATTCGGGAGGGTATTGATTGTGAGCTTGATAAGGGGCTCCTCCCTGATTCCTCAGTTGGTTATGCGTCCATGAAAAATTAGAGTGGTTCCACCACCCTGGATTATACGTTTCGGAGTAAGATCCATTGGATTGCTAACAACAGTCATTGAAAGCATTCATTTGTTCCATGGGATACTCGGCAAAAGTCGGCATTGATGGGCAATTCTGTGCTAGATGCATGGGACTAGCACAGATGGAACAACTTTCAACGTTAAATATGTTGGCAGCATTGATGGATTGGCTCACAGTGAGAGCGTCAATCTTCTTAGTGAGGGCATCTAACTTTATCCTCAAATCAGCGTCCTCCCTGAGCTCATAGATGCCTCCCCTCTTAGGAGCACGAATGGACTTATCTCGACAACTTGAAAAATTCCACTGCTGCGAGTTGTCGGACAACTTGTCCAACGCCATATATGCTTCATTTCCTGTCAGACTCAAGAATGCCCCCCCATTCATAGACTCGATCATGCTACGGTTGGGTTGAGTCAACCCTTGGTAGAAGAACTGAACGAGTCTCCACTTCTCATATCCATGTGGAGGGCATCTGATCAGTAGCTCTTTGAAGCGCTCCTAACCCTTAGAAAATTTTTCATCCTCATCCTGAGTGAAAGAGCTAATCTCCTTTCAGCACTCATTCACTCTAGACATTGGGAAAAACTTATGATAAAATTTTCTAAGCAGGTTTTCCCAAGATGTAATAGACCCAGGCGTGTTGGAATCCAACCACGCCCTTGCTCTATCGTGAAGAGAAAAAGGGAAAAGTCTAAGATGGACAGACTCCTCAGAGAAGTTCTGGAATTTGAATGTAGCACAAATATCTTTGAACTTCTTTACATGGCTATAAGGATTTTCAAGATATAGGCCATTGAATGAGGGTAGGAGTTGGATGACATGGGGTTTCAAGTCAAAATGGGTGGCATTGGTAGGTGGCAACACTATGCAAGAAGATGAATTGGTCGCAACGGGTGCGAACAAATCCTTAAGGGATGTAGTAGAATCCACGTTCCAAGCTCTAGGTTGTTCTACATGTTCAGGATGATTTGCATTCCTAAAATTTTCTCCCATTTCAACTGGTGCTCTCTTCTGCCTCCTAAGAGTTCTTTCTAAGTTGGGGTCAAAATGTGTTAAATCTAAATTCAATGATCTCCGACCAAGCATAAACCGCACAAAAAGCGCTAAAATAACCTACCAGCAGAAATTTGCAAAAAGTTTTTTTTAATAAACAAATAGAAACAAATAAAATAAAATAAAATTGCCAAACAAAAAAATCAAACAAATAATGCTAACTAACTAGTAGAAAAATAAAATTAATTCAGACAAACTTGGATCCTCTGCCTCCCATCACCAAAGTTTTTGCTCTTATTGTACAAGAGGAACGACAACGGGACATCGGTTCTGGTACACTGCCCATACCGGAGGCTATGGCGTTTGGTACCCATCATCCCTCTGGATCAGCAGCCAATTCCAACTCCAAGCCTAAACATGACAGGCCTAGCTGTTCTTACTGTGCTATTTTGGGCCACACTGTTGATAAATGTTACAAATTATATGGGTATCCACCGAGCTACAATTTTAAGCCCAAAACCCAGTCCACTAACTTTTTTGCGAATCTAGCTGGTTTGGGATCTGTTGCTGGTTCAGGTTACTCATCTGCTACTTTCATCGTTAGTTCCTCTATGAGATCCCTTACTTCGAATCAATGCCAACAGCTCATTGCTCTGCTCAGCTCGCAGCTCAACCACAACTCCATTTCACCTCTCAGTGAATCGCATTCGCCTGGTCTGTCTGTCTCCAATTTCACTGGTATTTCTTCTTTCTCCTCCAAGTCATGTTCTAACTCTATTCCTTCTTCTTCATGGGTTCTAGATACTGGTGTGACACACCATGTATATTGTTCCCTGTCTATGTTAGCTTCCTCTATACCCACTCCATCTTCTTCTGTTACTCTACCCAATGGTCATTCCGTCCCTATCAGTCAGATTGGTTCTGTGCATTTATCTGCCCAACTCACACTCGAGCATGTTTTGTTTGTACCTCATTTCCATTTTAATCTTCTATCCATTAGTGCTCTTACTCAGGATAATCACTGCTCTGTTAATTTTCTCTCTGATTCTTGTTTTATTCAGGACCATACACATGGCAAAACGATTGGGATAGGTAGAAGACAATACAATATTTATTTCTTGGATTTAAACAATTTTTCTTTCAATTTTCCTGTTAATCAAGCTGTTTGCAGCATTGTTTTGTTGTCTCAAAATGAACTTTAGCATTATAGACTTGGACATCCCTCTTATGTAAAGCTTCACACTCTGAAAAATGAATTGCATATTTCTGATTTCTCTCGTGAATCTCAGCATTGTTCAATTTGTCATTTGGCGAAACAACACCGTTTACCTTTTATTTCTCACAATTCCATGTCTGACTCTCCTTTTCAATTGATCCATTGTGATATTTGGGGGCCATTCCATGTTGTTACCATTGAGGGTTACCGTTATTTCTTAACGATTGTGGATGATTGTACACGCGCTACATGGGTATATTTTTTGCGTGCCAAGTCTGATGTTAAAACCATCATTCCTAATTTTTTTTACTATGGTTCAAACTCAGTATGGGGCCATAATCAAATTTGTTCATTCTGACAATGCTCCAGAATATTTTGTTGGTATTTGTTTAAGGATTAAACAGGAGAAGAAGTCAGCTTCAGATACAACTATGCACCGCGGCTAAGGAGGTGTGCGCCGCGGCCTCCAGCAAGGGATACAAAATGGAGAAGACCTGGAGGAGGTGTGCGCCACAGCTCAGCCTTCCCCATGCTGCAGTGCCTAGAATGGATAAAGAAGGTGCCCTGGTCCGCGTCGTGGCCCAATCCATCCAAGCCTCAACACCAAGCACCATGCCGCAGCACGCCCTGTTCCAAGCCTCAGCACGAGGCACACCTGATGCTTATGCTTCAGCCTTTCAAATGTTGCATGAGGTATGATAAAAATGCATAGGATCACTTAGGATTGATGAGGGGCTATGATTGATTGGTCCTTAAGATCTAAGGGTGGAGATTGACCTTCAAGATAGGTTCAAGAAGTGGTGCACTATATAAATGGTCACCTAGCTTCAATCTCAATAAAAAACACTTGTCACATAACTTATGATGTGAATGAGAGAATTGTGTGAGAGTGCAAAGACACAAAACACAAAGGGGACTCATTAGAGAGGCTAGTTGTTTAGAGAGAGAGTAGTATAGATTAGGGATTCAAGGGATTTGTAAGTGGAATTTTCTTGGGGAAAATTTCAAGGTAACTTAGGACCTTATTATTTTCTTTTCTCTTCTTTCGTTCTTCAAGAACGGTGTTAAGATCAAGATTAGATCATGTTCCTAAAGAGGTGTTACTGTAATTTTTAGAACCATTGATTTAGTGCAGAGAGTTCAAAGGAACTCACGGGGACGTAGGCTATTGCTGAACCTTGATAACCAATTGCTTGTGTTCTTTCTTGCTTCGTTTGTTGTCTCTTTTCTTTACAAGTCATTTTAGACTTGGGTGTTTGGAAGATCACCACCCAGGCATCTTGAGGGTGGTTTCCCAACAGTGGTATCAGAGGTTGCACAGCTGGGTATCGGAGCAAGAACAGAAGGTATCGGAGCAAGACTCCAAGAATCAAAGGCCAACTTCTTGGGTGATTCAAGAATGGTACTGGGATCAAGATCTGATCGTGTTTTTTTGGGTGATTCAAGAACGGTATTAAGATCTATCTTTGATTGAGTTCTTGTGATTTAGAAGTTTGGGAAAGCAATTGTGGGTGCTGCATCAATCTGGGATTTTCTCCGCAAGATGGCTTCAAATTTCATTGTTGAGAAGTTTGATGGAAAGGGAGACTTTGCCCTTTGGAAGTGAAAGATCAAGGTGGACTTGGCAATTGGAGAAGATGACGCTTTTCCAGCAAGTATCACGGAGGTCCAGCGGATTGAGATGAAGAAGATGGCATACAACACCATTTTCCTGCACATGTCTGATAGTGTCACAAGGGAGTGCGGAGACTCGGAATATCCTGTTGTCATATGGAAGAAACTAGATGAGTTGTTTCTTACCAAAACTCTCCCTAATAAGATTTATCTTCTTAAAAGAATCTTTGCTTTTAAAATTGATCCTAAAAAAGAGTTGCAAGATAATCTTGATGTATTTAATAAGCTTGTTCAAGATTTGAATAGCTGTAGCATAACATTCCTGGATGAACGATTGGCTGTTATTTTGTTGAATTCTCTTCCTGATTGTTTTGATAATTTGATTAATGCAATTGAATATGGAAGAGATACTTTAACCAAGGAGATTGTGATCAATACCATAAGGGCTCATGATTTCAAAGCCAATATGAGGGAAGCATCAAGTGGAGAAGGGTTGTTCGTTAAAGGAAGGCCAACAACTCAGAATGGCAATAGCATTCATGGCAACTACTAGGAGAAATCAAGAGGTAGAGGCTAGAGCCATAGGAGATCTCATTCCAAACCGAGATTTAGAGGAAAGAGATACTTCTACTACAACAAGGAGGGACATTTCAGGAAAGATTGCAAGAAGAAGATGTGGTATGAGAGAGGAAGAAGCCATACCAAGAATGGAGAGGCTTCGGTTACCAAAGGAGAACAGCAAGATGATGTTCTTGTTGTGTGCTCAAATGTGAGCATGAGGTAAGAAAGCAGTAGGAGATGGATCTTGGATACCGGGTGCACTTATCACATGTGCCCTCACAAGGATTGGTTCAATAATTTCAAGAAAATCAATGATGGAAAGGTTTTCTTGGGGAATGATACTTCTTGCCAAGTGAGGGGGATATGAGACATCCAGTTGAGGATGTTTGATAGAGTCACAAGACTGCTGAGGAATGTGAGGTATCTTCTGGAGTTGAAAAGGAATTTGATCTCATTGGGGCAGTTAGATTCCATGGGGTACACATACAAAGCAGAGGGAGGAAAGATCAAGGTAATTAAGGGATCTTTGGTAGTGATCAAAAGAGCAATGAAGGATGGTCTCTATGAGATGATCGAAGACACAGAGATCAAGGATCAAGCAGCAAGTTTGATGGCTGAGATTGATAAGGCAGCCCTTTGGCACACTCGCTTGGGACATACGAGTGAAAAAGGGCCTGCAAGTTCTTAGCAAGGATGGTCTACTTGGTGGTGACAAAGTAGAGAAACTTAATTTCTGTGAGTGTTGCGTTCTTGGGAAGCAACACCGGGTCAGCTTCAACACCGAAGTGCACAAGTCTAAGAGCATTCTTGACTACATCCATATGGATCTTTGAGGGCCAGCAAGAACACCAACACAATGAGGTAATCTTTACTTTCTATCTTTAATTGATGATTATTCAAGAAAGTTTTGGGTTTATTTTCTTAAAAATAAATCAGATGCTTTAAATAAATTAGTTGTATGGAAAAAGCTGGAAGAAACTCAAATGGGCAGGGTAGTTAAGGTGTTAAGAACCGATAATGGCTTAGAATTTTTAACAAGGAACTTGGTCAATTCTGTAAGTTAAATGACATTCTAAGACATAGAACCGTTGTGAAAACCCCTCAGCAAAGTAGAGTTGCTGAAAGGATGAATAAGACCCTTAGGGAAAAGGTTAAGTGCATGTTAATAGGATCCGGATTACCCAAATGTTTTTTTAGGGAAGTGGTGTTTATTGCTGCATATTTGGTTAATAGATTGCCTTCTAGAGCTTTAGAGCTCAAGACTCTCGAGGAGATGTAGAGTGGAAAACCCCCTGAGTTGGATAACCTTAGAACTTTTGCGTGTGTTGCGTATGCACATCAAAAGGATGATAGACTTAGCCCAGGATCTAGAAAATGTGTGTTTCTAGGAAATGGGAAGGGGGTTAAGGGGTATAGGTTGTGGTTCTTAGAGCAAAAAAGATTGAAACTCATAATAAGTAGTGATGTTATTTTTAATGAATTGTTATTTCCCTATTTGGAGAAAACTAACCCTGCAAGTGCTAGTGAGCAAACCAGTTCGGTATTTGTGGAGCATAGCATCAAGGAAAATTCAGTTCAGGTAAAGCAAGGAAGGCAAGAGGGTTTGGACTAGGTAGAGCCCATTGATGAATGCCAAGCTCAGGACACTCATGAGGAGGCTGAACTAGAAGGCGATGATGCAGCAAGTCAGAATGACTATCAGCTCACAAGGGACCGGGAAAGAAGGCTGGTCGGACCACCTTCAAGATATGATTTTGCAGCTACGAATGCAGCAGCTCCTTGGACAGAAGGAGGGATAAGTGAACCAGAAACTTACATTGATGCCATGGGATGTAAGGATTCGTCAAGATGGAAGCTAGCCATAAAGAAATAAATAGATTCTTTGAGGAAGAACAGCTCTTGGGAATTGGTGCACATTCCGGGAAAACAGAGAGTTGTGGATTGTAAGTGGACTTACAAGATCAAAGAAGGGAACCCTCCAGGGGATGAATTTCAGAATAAGGCTAGGCTTATGACGAAGGGGTTCATGCAAAGAGATGGCATAGATTTCACAGAAACCTTCTCACCTAGACACAAGGTGGAGGAAGTGATGATGATCCTCATCTTTATCGATGATATGCTGTTGGTTGAGAACAGTAGAGAGAGGATAGAAAGGTTGACATCTCAACTCAGTGAGGAGTTTGAGATGAAGGATCTTGGCCTTACACAAAAGATCCTTGGGATGAGAAGAATTCGAGAAAGGGAGAGAAACAAGTTGAAGGTTTCTAGGTCTTTCTTCATAGAAAAAGTGTTGTACAAGTTTTCTATGGAAGATGGTGAACCAGTGAAGGTTCCCCTTGCTAGTTATTTCAAGTTCTCCAGCGAACAATATCTTGGAATGAATGAGGAGAAGAAGGAAATGGAAAAGGTCCTTTACTCTAGTGCGGTTAGATCAGTCATGGTCATGATGGTCAGCACTAGACCCGATATTTCTCAGGTAATTAGAGTTCTCAGTAGGTTGATGAGTAATCTCGGAAAGGAGCTTTGTCCTGGGATGAAGTGGTTGCTGAGGTACATGAAGACTCGGTTGCAGTCGGTGGTAGCACTCTCAAAAACTAGGGCAGAGTACACAGCGGCTACAGAAGCCATTAAGGAGGCTATGTGGTGCAAAGGGTTGTTGGACAAATGGAAGGTCCAAAAAGAGCAGGTGGTGGTGTCTTCGGATAGCCAAAGTGCGTGGCACTGGTGTAGGAACCCGGTGTTCCATGAGAGGACTAAGCATTTGGATGTTCGATATCATTTTATTTAGGAAAATGTTACGAAAGGATGCATTCATATGAACAAAGTCGCAACGGAAGAAAGTCCTACAGATTTAGGTCTACTTCTAAGTTCAATCATTGCTTTGGACTTCTTAGGATTGGAGTCGGTTGATATGGTGACTCAAGTTGAGTTTGGATCCTGAGTTCTCTGCACAATGGGTTCGGGTTTAATCGCTTAGACAAAGGTAGAGATTGTTGGTATTTGTCTAAGGATTAATAGGAGAAGAAGTCAGCTTCAGATACAAGTGTGCGTTGCTGCCTCCAGCAAGGGATGCAAAATGGAGAAGAACTGGAAGAGGTGTGCGCTGCAGCTCAGCCTCCCCAAAGCTATGGCACCCAGAATGGATGAAGAGGGTGCCTTGGTCTGCGTCGCAGCCCAGCCCATCCAAGCCTCAGCACAAAGCACAAAGCCTCAGCACGCCTTGTTCCAAGCCTTAGCACAAGGCACACCTAATGATTATGTTTCAGCCTTTCAAATGGTGCGTGAGGCATGATCAAAACACATAGGATCACTTAGGATTGATGAGGGGCTATGATTGATTGGTCCTCAAGATCTAAGGGTGAAGATTGACCTTCAAGATAGGTTCAAAAAGTGGTGCATTATATAAAGGGTCACCTAGCTTCAATCTCAACAAGAAACACTTGTGACATAACTTGTGATATGAATGAGAGAATTGTGTGAGAGTGCAAAGACACAAAACACAAGAGGGACTAATTGGAGAGGCTGGTTGTTTAGAGAGAGAGTAGTATAGATTGGGGATTCAAGGGACTTGTAAGTGGAATTTTCTTGGGAAAAATTCCAGGGTAACTCAAGACCTTATCACTTTCTTTTCTCTTCTTTCGTTCTTCAAGAATGGTGTTAAGATCAAGATTAGATCATGTTCTTGAAGAGATGTTGCTGTAATTGTAAGAACTATTGATTTAGTGTAGAGAGTTCGGAGGAACTCACGGGAAAGTAAGCTATTGCCGAACCTCGATAACAAATTACTTGTGTTCTTTCTTGCTTCGTTTGCTGTCTCTTTTCTTTACAAGTCATTCTAGACTTGGGTGTTTGGAAGATCACCACTTGGGTATCTTGAGGGTAGTTTCCCAACATTGTTTTTCCTTGATTTTTTCCTCTCCAAAGGAGTTGTTCCTTTCCATTCCTATGTTGACACCCCGCAACAAAATTCAGTCGTCGAACGTAAACATCAACACATTCTCAATGTTGTTTGTGCCCTGCTTTTCCAATCTAACATTCCTCTTGCTTATTAGGGTGATTGTGTTCTCACCGCCATTTACTTGATTAATCGAACACTTTCACCATTGTTATCCAACAAGTCTCCTTCTGAATTGCTTTGTCACAAGAAACCATCATATGTTCACCTTTGGTCTTTCGGTTATCTCTGTTATGGCTCCACTCTTGCTGGCCACTGTTCCAAATTTTCACCACGGGCACGACCTGCAGGTTTTCTTGAATATCCACCTGGTTACAAAGGTTACAAACTTCTTGACCTGACCACCAATGTCATCTTCATTTCTCGTGATGTTGTCTTTCATGAGTTTATCTTCCCTTTTCACCATAAATCCTTCTCTACTCCTTTAACCGATTTCTTCTCAGATCAAGTCATTCTATATGTTGTTCCAGATGTTTCCAACAGTGTCCAACCAGCTTCTTCATCATCAGATTCTTCTTCCCACTCAACCTGTCCTTATTGTGTCACTAGACTCCCTTTATACCTCGTTGATTATAATTGCAATTTAGCAAATCAGCTTCCTTCTTATAATTTCCATTCTTCTTCTCCTTATCCCATTTCTGAGGTTCTTACCTATGATAAGCTGTCTCTCTCATATCGAGCTTTAATCCTTGCCATTTCCTCTCACACTGAGCCCACACATTATTCACAGGCTATTAAGATTCCTGAGTGGCAAGAGGCAATGTGTACTGGGCTGCAAGCTTTGAAAATCAATTCCATTTGGTCTCTCACCACTCTACCTCTTGGCAAGCGTCCAACCGGTTGCAAATGGGTCTATAAGATCAAATATAAAGCTGATGGCTCTATTGAACGTTACAAAGCTCGCCTAGTGGCCAAGGGGTACACTCAACAAGAGGGTGTTGATTTTCTTGACACTTTTTCCCCTGTTGCAAAGCTGGTTACTGTTAAAATTCTCTTTGCACTAGCTACTATACATAGCTGGTCTCTTACTCAACTTGATGTTAATAATGCTTTCTTGCATGGAGACCTCACAGAGGAAGTTTATATGTCCTTACCACCTGGTTATCAATGTGAGAGGGAGTCTTTACCTGTCAATATCGTTTGTCGATTGCATAAGTCCCTCTATGGCCTCAAGTAAGCCTCTCAGCAATGGTTTTCAAAAATTTTTAGTGTATTGCTTGCTGAAGGTTTTAAACAATCAGCTTCAGATCACTCTCTGTTCATTAAAATGACAAACACCTCCTTTATTGCTCTGTTGGTATATGTGGATGACATCATAATAGCAAGTAACAGTACAACAGATGTGGCTCAATTGAAACTTTCCCTTGATAATCGGTTCAAACTCAAAGATTTGGGAGATTTAAAGTATTTTTTGGGATTGGAGGTAGCTCGTTCTGATAAGGGAATTTCTATTAGCCAATGGCATTATGTCTTGCAACTAATTTCGGATACTGGTTATCTTGGTTGTAAACCAGCAAGCACTCCCATGGAACCTAACCTCAAGCATTCTCAAAATGAAGGAGACTTACTTGATGATCCAACAATGTACAGACGGATGATTGGTAAGTTGCTTTATCTCACCATCACAAGACCTGATATCTCTTATTCAATAAATCGTCTTAGTCAATTTCTTGCCACTCCAAGATTACCCCATTTAAAGGCAACTCAACGTGTACTTCAGTATGTGAAGAACACACAGGTCTCTTATTTCCTACTACTGCTTATGTTCAATTAAAAGCCTTTGCTAATTCAGATTGGGCTACTTGTCCAGACACTAGACGATCTGTCAGTGGTTTTTGCGTGTTTCTTGGGGACTCATTGATCTCTTGGAAGTCCAAGAAACAACACACAGTATCTCGATCCTCTGCAGAAGCTGAGTATCGCTCTATGACCAATACAACTTGTGAACTCATATGGCTGTTGTCTCTGCTCAAAGATTTATTTGTTCCTCATCCAAGCCCAGGTTTGCTATTTTGTGATAATCAAGCAGCTCTACATATAGCTGCCAATCCAGTGTTTCATGAGCGTATGAAGCATATAGAGATCGATTGTCATGTTGTTCGAGAAAAAAATCAAAATGGTTCTTTGAAAACTTTACACATATCATCACAACATCAATTGGCGGATACACTTTCCAAGACTCTTCACCCTACTCAGTTCACGTTTTTGCTTGGCAAGATGGGAATTCACAACATTCATTCTCCATCTTGAGGGGGAGTATTAGAGAAATTATACTTCTCCTTCTATTGGCTCTGTAATTGTGTTTCCTTTCTTAATGGTGTGATAACTTGGGATATTCCTTTTCTTCGGAGTTTGCTTGATTGGGAACTTGATAGTGTGGGCAGCTTCTTTGATTTTATCTATCAAATGAAATAGAATATGCATCGAGAGGATAGGGTTCAATAATCCTTGAATAACACGAAAAACTATGATGTAAAGTCTTGATATGCACTGGTTGACAAATACTTTTTCTCCCTAGATTGTCAATTGTCAATATACATTCCCAAGCAAAGAAACTGACCTTCTTTGGGGCCGTATCTCGCAGTGGCTTGCACAATTGGCTTTCTCTCCCAAAATCCAGCTCGGTGGGGTAGGTTATTTCTGGAAATACTCGTCAGAATTAGTATATCTAAAGTCGAACCCTCTCCTACGCACATGTACGATGTGTAAGAGTGGCTCAACTGGCGGAGGGTGCCGGGATGTGGATCTTGTCTAGATGATTCTAACGATACCGGTGTTAAAGCTTTTTCGACCACCGGTTAGTCCGATATCACAAAAAGTCTCCAAAAATTAGAAAAATTAAATAAATGAGTTTATTAAATTATCTAATTACTCTCTTGTTTGTTTAAGAGAAATTTGAATTATTGGCGTTATTTTGGTATTCTAATTTTGAATTGGACCAAATGGAGTGGACTTTGGACGAAGAGAGGATCACGATCCGAGTCCTATCAGAGGCATATCCATTATCTCTCCCATTGTACATGCCCTGTTTGTGGTCCACAATGTGTCATTTTAGGCTATAAATATAACATCAGCCTTTAACCATCAATCCGCGTTTTTGGAGGTCATATTGTGGGCCCTTTACCTTTTACTTTCCTCTCTTCTTTGGTCCTTTTTTTGGGGGGCGGGGGGGACTGATCGTTTTGAGATGTCGTGCAATATTGATTGGGAATTAAAGAATATACAGCACTAGCCTTATGTATTGAGGTTTGTGGAGATGTACGTTTGAATCAGAACATGAGTTAAAGATATGGTTTTTACTTCTATATTGCCTAGAGAGAAGATTGGGGAAAGATCTAAAATTATATCTTAATTTTTAAACCATGTGCCGGAATTTTCTTCTCATTTTAGGGTTATGCGGCTTATGCTACTATTCGTTTTTAATCAAGTATGTGTAAGTTCCTCATCTCCCCTGCACAGTTACTTTTCCCTTGATGAATTCTTACCTTGTTTAGTAAATAAATTGAATAACCTTAATAAAAGCTCATCATTGTTGCAAACTCTCTGGTCTTCTGACTTTTATTCTAATCACTTGTTTGTCTTGGGCTCATAAACATCTGAAGCACTTACAAAGGTAGAATTCAGTGCCAGGTCTGTAGAACAACAACCTCCAGATTTTATTAGCATTCTAGATGTCACCTTCTAGTTGCCACTGTGGTCAATTAGAAACCTTCTTTAGTTAACCATGGCACAGTAAATAGTTTTCTTTTGATGTATTATTTGACCTCCTCTCTGCCATTCTGCTTTTTGTGCTTACTTTTATGGTGGACTCATTTCCTTACATTGTCCATAATCCTTTATTTTTAAAATTTCCCATATTGGAACCATGAGATAATTTTTCCAATTTGAATATAATACTTAGAGAAAGAATACCTAAACTGTTCAACTGGCCTTTTAATAACAGGTCCTATTATGTGCAAAAGGGGAAGATCTGTGGACATTCAAAAGAGTTTTCAGCTATTTGCTTGAATTGGCTGAATGTGACGTGAACTATGATGTTCGTGACCGAGCTCATTTTCTAAAGAAACTTCTCTCATGCAATTTAGGTTCTCAGGGGCTAGAGGAAGAAATGAATTTTCTACCCAAAACAATGAGATGCAGCATGTAGTTGCAGAACATGTATTTGGAAGACAAAAGAATCCAATTTCACAGATAGTTCTTCATGCAGCTCCGGGGTATTAACCTCTCCCAAAGCCTTGCAGTCTGGTTGTGATTACCTTGGTCAGCTCTGTAGTATAAATATGTTAAGAGATGGAGACACTTATCGTGACTCTGATGGGACGGATGATCCTGAGACATTAACTGGATCCTTGGACGAGGAAGGCTCTTCTGACTATGGTTCTCAACATTCCATTACTGGCTCAAGTGGCAGTGGTGGCAGTGATAAAACTAGTTCTACGAGCGAAGGTGATGATGCTACTGATCCATTGATTCAGATTTCAGATGTTGCCGATGCATATAAAAATTAAAATGGAGTTTCTCACTCTGGCTCTGTTGATATGGAAGAATTGATGTCAAAGAGAGCTCTAGAGTCATGGTTGGATGAGCAACCTGGTTCGTCAGATTTGAGCACCTCAGGACTAAGTCAAGTCCGTAGATCTTCAGCAAGAATATCCGTTGGGGATATTGGAAGACTAGTTAAACCTAAAAGCTACACTCTGTTAGATCCTACAAATGGAAATGGCTTGAAGGTGAACTATTCATTTTCATCTGAAGTTTCTAACATATCCCCTCTACTTGTTTGCATTGAAGTTTCCTTTGAGAACCGTTCCTCAGAGCCTATCTCAGAAGTTACTTTAGCAGATGAGGAATCTAACAAAGCTTTAAATTCTGTTAACCAAAAGTTGGTTGAAAATGAGAGGTGACTTCAATTTGTACTTGTCTATTAAAGTTTCCTGTTGTTTGTATTTGTTCGGTTCAATGATTCATGTAATTTAGTTGTGAGGGAAGTTTCATTTGTTTTGGTTCTGTAGTGCTCATATACTAACTTGTCATTATGTATATATGTATCATGTTGAAAGACTTTGGATGGTCAATGTCTTAGAAATATGGGTTTGACTATGGTCGCTTGCACTGTGTAGCGAAGGGACGGTAACTTGTTGGTAATTTAATATATTGGATAATAAATCAGTATCATTTCATGGTAATCGATATTATTATGTGGTAACAGACATTTAACTACATTTGTAGTAGTTGTTTTACATTTCATGACAACACGGTATCAATACGTGGTAACATTGTTAACAGTAGAAGGGACCCTAGAATTTCCCTAGAATTATATTAACTAGCAACCGTGAGGGTCTGAACATGAACTTTAATTGTGAAGTATGTTTGTAATCAAAATTGGAAACTTATGCCTTTTCTCTTTACTTGAGAGTTCTCCACTTATTCAGTAAAGCAACCTAATTCTTCCTGTTGTAATTGTTAAATTCAGAGGTTAGATGCGTTTTCTGGTAGGGGACTACTTGACTTGAATTCATGTTATATTCCTGAATTTCAAGGTCAAATATGACCACTTAACTTGGAATTCTGACCCTCATCAGATTTTATAGCTGCACTTACCCCTTAATGTACTTGTGTTAACAAAAAGAATTGAAAAGAATTATGTATTATTGATTTTCTGAATACAATTCAACAGTCATATATATAGACTTATAAATATCAAACTTAATAGTACTAAGAGACATAACTAGATAAGATAGATATAAAATAGATAAAATTTAGGAAACCTACTATGACACATAATAGGAAACCTAATTAGGACTTTCAACAACCTAATTAGGACTCTCAACATAAACCTAATTAGGACTCTCAATACTCCCCTTCAAGCTGGCGAATATGCATCATTCATTCCCAGCTTGCATATAAGTCGTTGGAATGCTTCACTATTCAGTCCTTTTGTAAGTAAATCAGCAAGTTATTGTTTGTTGGGACGTACAGTGTGCATATTAATCCGCTGTCCAGCTTCTCTTTCATGAAATGTATATCTACCTCAATATGCTTTGTCCGGTCATGCTGAATGGGATTATGAGCGATGTTGATAGTCAACTTGTTGTCACAAAATAGCCTCATAGATCCATCCCACTTAATCCTTAAGTCATCCAGAGCCACAATAATTCACAAACTCCTTGAGCCATCGCCCTAAACTCTGCTTCAGCACTTGATCTTGCCACTATATTCTGCTTCTTACTCCTCCATGTTACAAGATTGCCTCCTAGGAAAGTGCAATAGCCTGTCGTAGACCTTCTATCAACCAGTGAACCTGCATAGTCAGTATCTGTATACGGCTCAAGAACTAACCCCGTGTTTCTTCTAAATAGAATCCCTTATCCTAGATTAGTCTTTAGGTAATGTAGTATGCAATGGACAGCTTGTAGATGAACTTCTCTCGGGCTATGCATAAATTGGCTGACAACACTCACGGCATAAGCAATATCTGGCCATGTGTGGGCAAGGTATATGAGCTTCCCAACCAGTCTCTGGTACCTCTCTTTGTCCATGGCTATATCATCTTTTGCTTCTCCAAGTCTATGATTTTGTCCAATCGGTGTGGAAATTGGTTTACATGCCGACTTTCCTGTTTTCTTATCAGTCACATATTTCTGTTGGGAGATAAAGATTCCTTCTCTAGAATGAGCTACTTCAATTCCTATAAAGTATTTCAACCTCCCAAGTTCTTTTATCTCAAATTCACTGACAAGACATTTTCGTAGAGCATCCTTCTCCTTCTCATCGTTTCCTGTGACTATTATGTCATTGATGTACACCAAAAGGGTCGTTACTCCCCTTGCATCTGAGTGTTTTATGAAGAGTGTATGATCTCCCTGACTTTGCTTGTATTCGGTGGCTAGCATCACTTTGGTGAATCTTCCGAACCAAGCTCGTGGAGATTGTTTTAGGCCGTAGAGCGCCTTCCTTAACTTGCAGACTTTGTTGCCTCTCAATTGCTGCTCATATCCTGGAGGAACGTCCATGTATATCTCCTCTTCTAATTTACCGTGAAGAAAGACATTTTTTACATCAAATTGCTCCAAACATCAGTTGAAATTAGCAGCCAGTGACAACAAAACTCTCACCGTGTCCATCTTAGCTACTGGAACAAATGTCTCTTGATAGTCCACACCACAGGTCTGCGTGTATTCTTTCGCCACGAGTCTGGCTTTGTATCTTTCAAGGAGCCATCTGACTTGTATTTTACGGTAAACACCCACTTGCAGCCCACAGCCTTCTTTTCAGGTGGTAAATCAACTATTTCCCATGTCCGGTTCTTCTCTAGTGCCTGCATTTCTTCACTCATGGCATTTCTCCAATTCTTATTAGATAACTCCTCAAATAAAGTATCAGGAACATGAATAGAGTTTAGACTGACTAGAAAGGTCCTATGTGAGGGTGAAAATTTCTCAAAAGAGACGAATTTTGCCAAAGGATACAATGAGTGTTTTGTGCATTCTCTTGTGCCTTTCCTAATAGGAATTGGGAGATCATGGTCTGGTGTTAATTGAGATTAGTCAGAAATTGTATTTACCTCATTCTCAGGATTAGGAGTTGAAGCTCGGACTTGCATAGGATTAGGATCCGAGCCTTTTCTCCTTGAATAAGCCTGCAAAAATCGCAGAGTCATGACGTTCATTATGCTCTGTCATGGGTCCAGTGTGGGCGGGTGTGGGTGTTGACACTGGCTAGAATGGTTCGGCCGATACAGGTGGGTCAGCTGGAGCTGGTTCGGCTAGAATTAGATCATATGGGACTGATCTGATAGACACAACTGACTCATGAGTAGGAAGATCGAGTAGAAACAGATCTCTATCTTTATCTTCACTAAATGAAGTCTCCCCCTGAAGATAAGGCTGGTTAAAGTATGGTTTTGTTTCTTCAAAAGTGACATCTATGGAGAAAAAGAATTTATGTGTAGGTGGATGGTAGCATTTGTATCCTTTCTAGGTGGACGAATAACCTACAAACACACACTTAAGAGCCTTTGGATCTAATTTTCCTCTGTTTCGACTATGAACATGGACAAAGGCAGTGCAACCGAAGATTCTTGGAGTGAGGTTATTTGTTGTACGAAGGTTGGGATAGAATATGGACATTGTTTCCATTGGTGACTTAAATCCTAGCACCCGAGAAGGTAGACGATTAATCATATAAGCAGCCGTGAGTACGACTTCCCCCCAATAGTGTTTTGGAACATTATGGTGAAAAAGAAAGGCTTGGGTTGTGGCTAGCAAGCGACCATTTTTGCTCTCTACCACTCCGTTTTGTTGTGGAGTATCAACGCAAGAAGATTCATGGATGATTCCCTCTTTTTAAAAATATGGAGATAGAACTTGATTAAAATAATCCTTTGCATTGTCTGATCGGAATTTTTTGAATTTTACCCCAAATTGGTTTTGAATCATGTTGTGGAAGTTTGAGAGTACACTGCTTACATCTGATTTATGTTTAAGAAGAAAGATCCAAGAAACCCTAGTACAATCATCAATGAAAGAGACAAACCAACGAGAATGAGACACATTTGGAACCGTAGAGGGTCCCCATATGTCACTGTGAATCAAATAAAACGGAACTGCACTTTTATTATTATTGATCGGAAAAGGTACACGTTTGTGTTTCGCAAACTCACATACATCACAATGAAATTGTTCAGCACCTAGACCTCTAAACAAAGTAGGAAACATAGTTTTTAAGATTCTAAAAGATGGATGCCCTAGTCTAAAATGGTGGAGCCAAATGGTGTCTTTATTGGATAATGATAGAAATGACATAGATAAATTATTCTTGACCATATGTGACTTGCTAAAATTTAAATAATTGTGCATCGTTTTATTAATTCTTGGTTTCATCTGATTTATGTTCATTTTTATCATTTTTGAGCTATAGCATTTAAGTTTGTCGTTGTGAAATGTGTATGACTGGTTTTTCTGTTACTGTAGTTGTTGTTACCTTATTGTTCCCTCTTTAAGCACTGATTTCTCCCAATTTCTTCATGTCTCAATACTGCAGCTCATTGACATTTCATAATAATTTGCAAACACTAGTTCCTATGGAAGAGTTACTTCTCTGGAACCTGGTCAGAAAATAAAGAGGATTCTCCAGGTTCACTTTCATCACCATCTACTTTCTCTGAAGCTAGCCTTATTTTGTAATGGTAAGAAAGCTCCCTGTTAAGTTGCGGCCTGATATTGGATATTTTGTCAGACCACTTTCAATGGGCATTGAGGCCTTTGTAGATAAAGAATCCCATCTCCCAGGAATGTTCGAGTATATTAGGAGGTCAGTAACTTTCTCTACTGGATCAAGCTATGTTTAGAGATGGATTTCCTTTTTGCGATTTTTATTTTATATTTTATATCTAATTATTTATTGGCTTCTGAGAGCTGCCATCATTGTTCTCTACAATCATTATGGAAAGTGATTTTCTTTTGTCTTTCGTTCTCCTAAAAAAACTTATTCTAGTTTAGTTGTATTTTCTCCCACTTTATTGATGACATGTATGTAAAGCTCTTTCCATAAGGCATTGTTTTTATATCATCTAAGAGTTCTCCACCCGTCTTCCTCTTCTGGCATTTGTAAAGCAAAGTTGCATTTATTTTAGCATGTAAAATAAGAAAAATAGCTGCAAAATGTCAATTAAAGTGCGCTAAATACTGACATATGTAGATTCAAGTTTTACACTTCCTGTTACTCTGGTTCGTTTTTTCTTTCTTCAATAAAATATCTTATTTATCTCAAAAGAAAAGTTAAAATAAAAACATTACATACTTTTGAGTACTCCTCATTATGGCTATGCTTATGGCTACGCTCAATGGGATTGGGTCATATCAAATGGCACATACCTTTACTTCATGCAAGGAGTGGGTTGTGGGACTTCATATCATTGTTGGTAACCATTGCCTATGTATAAGAGGTTTCAAAGTGCTAGTAGCACTGATTTGAACACCAAAGTTTTATTGGTCACGATGGTAGTGTAAAGGTTGTATCTGACATAATACTAAGGAGATTGAAAAATATGTGATGGTTTGGCAATCAATATCTCATTTGGAATGCAATTGAGGCTCGTGTTAGATTGAAGAGAGGGTTGCAGCAGAACCGTTATTTCGTTTATGAACATGGGTGGGACTGCTGGGATCATCCTTTGTTGCAAGCATGTTCACAATTTATATTGAAAACTTTTAACCCCTTGATTTTCTTTTGGTTTGATTCAAATCAAAGTCAGATTTAAATTATGTATTTTCATTTACCTTTCTGTTTCCTTTTTCTGCTCCTTACTATTTTTTTTTTTCAAACCTTAATTTTCTTGCATTGTGTACAACAGGTGCATCTACACTGACCACACGGGGGATCCAAACAAGGACTGTGGTGATAGCTTGTTAACCAAAGACAAATTTCTTGTTATTTGCGGGAGCCTGGCACTAAAAATGCTTAGCAACACAAACTTTTTTCTCGTATCTGTGGATATGCGGATATGCCTGTAGCTGCTAACCTTGACGATGGATCGGGTTTGCACTTACGGTTCAGCAGTGAGATCTTGAGAAACTCGATTCCTTGCTTGATTACCATTACTGTTGAAGGTAAATGCTCTGAACCATTGAATGTGTCTGTCAAAGTCAATTGTGAAGAAACCCTTTTTTGCTTAAATCTGTTGAATAGAATTGTGAATTTCCTAGTTGAGCCTCTTTAAATCATGTGTGATGGGTAAGAGCAGTGAAAACTCATTGACTTGGGGAAAAAAATATGTGAAAGCTTGAAGAACGTAAAATTAACATCATTGTTCAGTATGTGTGGATGCATTTATCAATTTATAACATTTTTTCCTGAATATTCCAGATGTCTTTTATTAACCCCTTCGTAATTATCTCATTATTGAAAATGCCTAAACCGTCTATATTTTTGTTGGAAGATGGCTTTTCAGCCTTTTCTATATGCTTGTCGTATAATTGCTTGAATGGCATGCATTGCATTTAGGAAAAGCAGCACTTCTCTCTCTCTCTCTGATGAATTTATTGGAATTAATTTTCAGCTGCTTAGGTTGCAGGATGCTCAATGAAGTGAATAAACTGTTTTTCTTTTTATGTATAGATGGTGTCTTTCTGTTAGTTTCTTGTTTTAATGTGTTCTAATTCCTAAACTGCATCAAGTTTTGCTACATTATAATTAGTCTCTGTTCTTATATTGATCAACCAATGACCTTTTAGGCTATTATCTTCTTCAAAATTGAACATAGAAATTTGTGTAAGTCCAGATACATTAAGGATGTTGGATTAAGCATTCAATGAGACTTGGAGTCTTGATAAAGTAAGCATTGGACAATTTAGATCAGTAATGAGCTTGTCAGAACTCGAAATTATTTGCCTAATATTAAGTGCTGTTTACAACAATGTTTTGCATATTCATCATCACTAATGTCTGGTATTGTAGAAGCTGCGCACTCTTGCCACATATGCTCAGTCCATCAGTGTCTATATATTTTGAGGGTTTCTCTTTTCATTTCACTTACAACGGCAGCAGGTAGCGGAATTCAGATTCATAAGGCTGAATTTCTACCATTTTTGTTATAGGAGATCTTGTTTGTCCGTTTAGGAACTTCACTATAATTCCTTTCAGTGATCCAGAATGTGGCAAGTGGCTATAAATCCATTCCAGTAGTGATTCCATGTCATCTGCAAAATCTCGCATGTGCCAATGCAGAAGCTTGGGCACTACAATCTTTCTCTTGCTTGTATCTCCCACTGAAGCTTCCAAATACTCCACTCTTGCTCTCCCCAATTCGTTCACTACTTCCTCTGGGGTATAGACCCTTAACTGCAGGTCAGATCTTTCTTTCATCAAGTGTATTGAAGTTTATGCTCATAATTAGGAATAGATGGATAACAGTGTATAAGTGTGTGTGTGTATATATAGAGGGAGCTTGACCATTATCTGTGCATTAAAACTAAATGCCCTGAATATACTGCAATCTTGAAGACCTTTATTGAAAAGGATCGAGTCTACGATTTCCTCGCAGGACTAAATGCTGAGTTTGATCAAGTTAGGGTCCAGATTCTCGGCAAAGAAGAGGTACCAACTCACAATGAGATAATCTCTCTGATTCGGGCAAAGGAGAGTCGCAGGGGGGTTATGCTTGAAACTCAAGTCACGGAAGGTTCAACTATGGTGACAAAGACAGATCTTCTGGACGAGATCTGTTGGTAGGAAGATTTGTCAAGATCTTCTGGACGAGACAACAAAGATTCTCTCTGGTGTACCTATTGCAAGAAATCAAGGCATACTAGAGAGAAATGTTGGAAATTGAATGGCAAGCCTACCACTGCAAGCAAAGAATGGGGATACCGAGGAGGGCAACAAAGGAATCAAAGTCAGGCATACATGACTACAACTCAAGCAAACTCAGAAACAACTCTAGACCGAGGAGAATTTAATAAAGAGGAGATTGAGAGACTCGGAGACTTGTTAGGGGCGTTAGGAAAGCCCAAAACCAGTGGTGCATGTTCCTTGGTGCTCTCAAGTAAGTCTGTTCTGTCTCATGGGCTAAATGTCTCAGATAGATTCATCACAGACTCTTGGATCATTGATTCGGGAGCTACTGATCACATAACCCCTTCTTCATCAAAGTTTAGTACTTATTCTCCGTGTCCAAGCAATAGGAAAGTTTCAGTTGCAGATGGTTCTTTCACCACGGTGACAGGCATAGGGGATATCCAAATTAATCCACTGGTTGTCCTTAAAAATGTCCTTCATGTTCCTAAGCTATCCACTAATCTAGTATCTATACAAAAGCTTACTCATGATATGAATTGTAGCGTGACCTTTTATCCCACTTACTGTATATTTCAGGACCGGAGCACGAGGAAGAAGATTGGACTTGCTAAGGAGATGGACGGACTCTGTCACCTTGAAACATCAAGTAATTCAAAAAGTGCCAAGGATAATCTAACTTTGTCATTTCTTTCCTCTTCCAATAAAGACACAATCTGGCTCAATCACCAACGCCTTGGTCATTCTTCATTTGGAGTTTTGAAAACTATGTTTCTTTCTTTGTTTAAGGGATTTGATGTTAGGAATTTTCATTGTGATGTTTGTGAATTTGCCAAACATAAACGTGTCTTTTCCAGTTAGCAATAAAAGAAGCCCTATCCCTTTTTATTTGATTCATAGTGACATATGGGGTCCCTCTACCACTCCAAATGTGACGGGTTCTAGGTGGTTTGTCTCTTTCATTGATGATTGCACTAGAGTTTCTTGGATTTTCTTACTCAAATTCAAATCAAATGTGAGTATTGTTTTTCCTAGCTTTCATAATATGATCCAGAATCAATTCGGTGTGAAGATAAAAAAAATTTCGATCGGACAATACTAAGGATTACTTAAACCAAGTCTTGTCTCCTTATTTTCAAAAAGATGAAATAATTCATGAATCTTCGTGTGTTAATACCCCACAACAAAATGAAGTTGTGGAAAGGAAAAATGGTCATTTATTAGCTACAACTCGAGCGTTCTTATTCCAACAAAACGTACCAAAATCATATTGGGGAGAGGCTGTTCTTACAACCACTCACATCATAAATAGACTGCCTTCTAGGGTTCTTGAGTTCAAAACATCGATAGAATTACTCTCTCAATTTTATCCCGATTTGAGTCTCACAAATAATCTCACATTACAAGTATTTAGCTGTACTTCCTTTGTCCATATCCATAGTAATAATAGGGGGAAGTTGGATCCTAGAGCAATCAAGTGTGTCTTTGTTGGATACTCGTCAACCCAAAAAAGATACAAGTGTTACCACCCGCCTACTAAAAGATTCTTTGTTTCAGCAGATGTTACTTTCGAAGAAGAGAAACTGTACTTCACTCAACCTTATCTTCAGGGGGAGTACTCATTAGTGGAAGATAAGGATAGAGATTTTTTCTTGCTAGATTTGCCTTCCTCCTCTTCCAATCCGTTCTCTAATCCTCAAACGATCACATCTCCCTTATTTGCCCATGAACCTCAAACACAGCCTTTGCAGCCAGTTCCTCCACCCTTATCTGTCCATAAGCCTCAAACACAGCCTTTGCAGCCAGTTCCTCCATCTTCTCACAACCCAGAAATTCCAATCCGTGACGCTTGGAGATATGAGCAGGTGTATTCAAGAGGTCGAGCTCCAGTTCCAGAACCAATGCAGGTCCAAGATTCTCCTCCAAACTCTGAAAATGAGGTAATTATAGTACTACCTGAGAGTGAAAACCATGATCTTGACCTACCAATAGCTATTCAGAAAAAAACAAGAAAGTGTACTAAACATCCAGTATATCCACTGTCTCACTTTGTGTCATTCAAAAAATTCTCACCATCTCATAAAACCTTTCTTGTAAGTCTAAACACCATTTCAATTCCTAGGACTCTATCTAAGGCATTGTCCAAAGAAGAATGGAGGAAAGCTATAAGAGTGGAAATAGAGGCATTGGAGAAAAACAGAACATGGGAAATCATGGAGTTGCCTAGAGGAAAAAATTCAGTGGGGTGTAAATGGGTGTTTACTGTGAAGTATAGGGCAGATGGAGTTCTTGAGAGATATAAAGCTAGATTGGTGGCTAAGGGTTACATTCAAACTTATGGAGTGGATTGCCAGGAAATTTTCGCTCCAGTTGCAAAAATGAATACAGTAAGGGTCTTACTGTCATTAGCTGCCAACTTCCATTGGGACTTGCAACAATTCAATGTCAAGAATGCATTTCTTCATGGTGACTTGGAGGAGGAGATATATATGGATACTCCACCTGGTTTTGGAGGAAAACTAGGCATCAACAAAGTCTGCAAACTAAAAAAGCGTTGTACGGTCTCAAACAATCGCCTAGAGCTTGGTTTGGCAAATTTGCAAAGGTGATGTTAGCCACAGGATACAAGCAAAGTCAGGGGGATCACACTCTATTCATTAAACATTCGGATGCAGGGGGAGTTATAGTTTTGTTAGTGTACGTTGATGATATAATTGTAACTGGGAATGATGAACATGAAAAGGAGTCTCTGAAGCAGTGTCTAATCAAAGAATTTGAGATAAAGCAGTTGGGAAGACTGAAGTATTTCCTAGGAATTGAGGTGGCTCACTCAAGACAGGGTATCTTTATTTCACAACAGAAGTATGTCATTGATCTCTTAAAGGAAACAGGAAAGCTGGCGTGTAAACCTGCATATACACCAATTGATCCGAATCACAAACTTGGAGAAGCAAAGGAAGACCCTACTGTGGACAAACAAATGTACCAGAGGTTAGTTGGAAGATTCATTTATCTCGCACATACAAGGCCCAATATAGCATATGCTGTAAGTATAATAAGCCAATTCATGCATGATCCGAGCGAAGTTCACCTACAGGCTGTCTATCGAATCCTACACTATTTGAAGGCTAATCCAGGGAAGGGAATTTTGTTCCGAAGAAACACAGGAGCAGTGCTTGAAGCCTATATTGATGGCGACTATGCAGGTTCACCAGTGGACAGGAGATCCACCTTGGGATACTGCACTTTTCTTGGGGGTAAACTTGTTACATGGAGGAGTAAGAAGTAGAATGTGGTAGCAAGATTGAGTGTGGAGGCAGAATTCAGAGCGATGGCACAAGGAATATGCAAGCTACTGTGGTTAAAAATCCTTCTTGAAGATTTGAAGATCGGAACAGATGAACCTATGAGACTTTATTATGATAACAAGTCTGCAATAAACATTGCACACAATCCCGTGCAACATGACAAGACAAAACATATTGAGGTAGACAGATATTTCATAAAAGAAAAATTAGACAGCGGCCTGATCTGTACTCCATATGTGTCCACAGATGATCAGTTGGTAGATGTGTTTACGAAAGGACTAAACAATGTACGATTTCAAGAGATTATTTCCAAGCTGGGAATGGAAGACACCTATTCACCGGCTTGAAGGGAAGTGTTGGAAATACATGATTTAGTCCTTAATTCTAGGACTGATTGGTTGATTGGTTATTTTAGGAATCATATAAATACTGTAAACCCATAATCACGAGTAGTTAGTTAGGAAAATCCCTCAGTCAAAGAGATTTGATTTAGGAAGAGTTAGTTTCCTTATCTATCATAGTTTTCCCGATTTCTCTCTCTATTTTTCAGCTTGTATATAGATAGCCAAGAAATGGCCTGTAACGTTGAGATTTCAATTAATTCAATGTTCTTCTTTTTATCATGTTATATCAGCGAGTGGTATAGGTTATTCACTGTTGAGTTTTATTATTATGCTAATATCAGTGCTTTCTGTATTTTGACGGGGTTTGTCGAAATCAAAAGTCTAATAATTAGTTGTCATCACCAGGGAGCAGATTACATAAGTTCAAATTCTCGTCTAGTAAAAACTTTAACCATTGTATATAGAAATGGGTGGGGCAATTGAGGCTTCAGGTCTGCTTTCAGTTTCTCCCATGTGAATGACAACGTACGTTGTTCATCAAAGATAGCAGTTTATCCTGTGTTGAAGGCAGCCCATGTTCAAGAAATGCCTGAAATTTGATAAAAATAGAGTTCCTTTTAAATTTGCTGCATGTGATACTTATCTGATGCCGCTTAATGTGGCTTTAAGATATCTTACAGTACATGCATTATGCAGGCATTGTAGATATTGATCCAAAATGCTAGCTTCTCCTTGTAGGTTAAGCAACTCAAGTCAACATGGCATAATTTCTGCCTCAAAATTCTGAAAATGTAGGGAAAATGAAAAGAGTGCGTAAAATAACTTATTTAACAATAGTATTGTAAATTATCTTTGTGTTATTAGGAATTCTGGTAGCAACCTTAACTTTCCAATTGCTGGTGAACACTCTGTAAGACAAGTAACATCTAACTTGCTTCTTGTGATGTTGATGAAGTTCGTATGGGCCAATGTACCTGACGGCATCTAAATCTGGCAATATGCCATAGGGATCTAGATTTAATACATTTTGGTTGAGAGAAAACAAGATTGCTTTACAGTTGAATGAGGTCTTTGCCATGAAGAAATATGCTTGTCAGGCATTTGATTAGTTCTTCAGAGATTGCATTTGGTTTCTCTTTGCCACTTTCTTTGATGATTTGGCATTGGTTTCGGATTCTGCTGGCATGCCTGCTTGATCTTTCATGAATTTCTTCTGTTCAGCACACCCAAAACATTTGTGAAGATATTCCTTTTACGTGCATAAAATTCTTTTGAATTTACCAAAGAACCAAAGCTCTCTTCATAGTGTTAAGCAAGAACTTAGGAGCTTACCAATGGATCCTATGGAAGACATGCTTAGGATTTCTGCTGCGGAACCAAAAGAAGCTCTTCTGCAACTTTTCAAGTTCGCTTTTCTAAGTTCATAATTTTGTGATCTTGATCGTTGTTGAATATCATTAGTAAGTAATGATCGACTGCCTGATCCACGAGGTAGATGATTCTGTTGCCACAACCTCCTCTGCTGCTGCAGTGACTGCTGCATTTGCCACTCCTCAATCTGTTTCCTTTCATGATACAATCTCATTTTTAGCCCTTCAACTTTTTTCTCTAGCCAAAGTATCTCGTCCTCCACCATTGCAAGCTCTGCAAGGAGTACCCGAACCTGCATTTATAACATACTCCTTGTAAGATAATGCACCGAGTTATTAGTACTTGATAGTGTACTTGATCTTGATGAACTACAATTGCCTGAGGGGGAAGCAATGGGGAAAGACATGGATTTGATAGCACAGGTCCGTGAAGTGCACACTGCAAAGCCTTGTTCAATGCCTGTTCGTCATCTAATTCTGCTTGCAGTTTCACTACCTGTAGCATATACAGATATGGTCACTAAACTTAACAGGTGCCTTTCCATTATAGGATGTTCTATTTCATTTTCTACTAGTTTATACATTAATATGTATCACTTGTCAAAAACCCAGATGGAAAATCAAGTGAGCTCACCTCCTCTTCAAGGTCATGTCTCTTGTGTTGTTCCTCGCTTCCTTGCATAAGCAAGTCTTCAAATTTCATAGTTTGTGTAAGCCGAGAGCAATGAACAATCATTAACAATTTCTGAGCAGTATTAATGGAAGTTACAAAACCCAAGGTCTCTATTAATAGTTAAAACTCAGAGAGAGTTGTGGGTGCCATTAATGGTAGGTGAAGAAGGAAGGTAGAGGTGAATATGGCTTGGATTCAAGAAAAACTGGGGAGCAGAATAGAAAATGCGTAAGTGAGAATGTGCGGTGGAAGAATGTCCTTAGCTGTAATCCTGGTGGTGAGTGGTTACTGCGTGTTAGTGCATGGCCATTACAAGAACTTATTAACAGAGGGGCATTTAATTTTCTTTTAAACAGTGACAGTGTGGATGGTGAAGACGTGAAGTCCATGAAGACTTTTCTCTCATTCTTTTTCTTTTTTTTTTTTATTTATTTCAAATATTTTAATTAAAAGAATTCAATGACCCTTCATATTATTTTTGTTATAGTCGCTGAATAAGATCATCCTCTTCTTTTAGCCTTTTAGGTGCTCTTGTAGTACAGAGAATTTGATTTTCTTTAGAATTACATTGAAGTATTCTACATAAATTTTAGCCTTTTATTGCTTCTTCTTAATGGTAGCCACTTCTCCACTTCATATCTTTTTCAAATTTACTTTAAAGAAAATTGTAATGAACAATACATGAAAAAATACAAGTAAAACTATATACATAGAATTCTATATGTATATAGTCTTTTATTTTTAATAAATTACATCAATTTATTTAAGATTAGCTCATAGTTACACTTTATTTCATTTAGTTTCTAAATTATATATTTATCTATCCATTGTTAGCGTTCCATTAGTCATCTGATAATCAATTTTCAAAATCTAGTCAAATCTTATGTCAATTCATCAAAAATTATTGAAAACCCGATTTTACTTTTAATAATTTCAAAATCCAGTCAATGTTTGAATACTACTTGGTTTGATTGGATTTTAAAATTATTAAGAGTAAAATTGGGTTTTCAATAAGTTTTGATGAGTTGGTATAAAATTTGACTATATTTTGAATAATTGACTTATTAAAAGTTTACGGAAAGCTAACGATAAGTAGGTAAGTGTATATTCTAAAAATTAGGTAAGATAAATAAAATCATGGACTAACCTCAAGTAGGTTAATATAGTTTACTTCCTCTTTTTTTTTTTTTTTTTAGTAAAAAACATCCCCACAATCTTTCAGGTTTTGTTATTGTCTATCAGAATTGGAGTTGTAA
This sequence comes from Bretschneidera sinensis, assembly GCA_023935145.1. NCBI lineage: Eukaryota > Viridiplantae > Streptophyta > Magnoliopsida > Brassicales > Akaniaceae > Bretschneidera > Bretschneidera sinensis. The sequence goes on from CM043703.1 coordinate 22,823,605, forward strand.
CTTAAGCAAGTTAGCTCGACCCAAATTGAGCTAAGTTGGAAAAGCTAAGATTGAGATATTCTTATTTTAAGTTGAGCTAGAATTGAAAAATCATAATCCGAATTAAATTTGTGTTAAGCTAAAGTTAAGCTTTTCATATCCTTAACGCAACTCTTAACTAGATTTTTCTTAAATTTAACCCAATTTGTAACTTTTGAACTCAAAGTTAATAATATAATCAGTATTAATATAGTGATTTAAATTTGTGTTGGATATTAAATTTAAGTATGTTAATTTGATTTTTTAAATTTTAAATATAATAGAATTAAATAATCAACCCAGTTCAATTCAACTAATTTGAACTCATCACAAATCAATCCGAATTGTAAAAAGTTATGCTACGAGTTAAACCCAACCGTGCACACCCTAATATAAGGAATATAGCCAACGGGCCCAACACACTTCTTTTGTTGGTGGGAAACGTCATGTGGGTTGGTTCAAAATCTTATGTACTCACCTCATTTTATTTCAGATCAGCCTGATGGAAGCTCTTCTCTCTCTCATAAAAAATCATAGTTCGCCGTCTGTGGGAATCGAACCCACGACCACATGGTTAAAAGCCATGCGCTCTACCAGCTGAGCTAAGACGGCTTCAACACGAGGTTTGCATAGCTTTTAATATTGTATGTTTTTTTTCATACTCGAAACTACTTCAAAAAGTAAAAAACAAAGCTAATATAACGTAACATCAAACAGTAAGCGCCGACCACATGTTTAAAAGCCACGCGCCCTACCACTGAGGTAAGACAGCTTCTCTGACTGTACGGAACAAGCCAGCTTTTTTTTTCAACATATGCTTCTCTAATGCAGTTAGTTGAGTTTGGGTCGAATTAATTTAGGTTTAAGTTTAGAGTTTCTGCCCTTAAAAAAAACATAACTTAATTAATAAGTTGAGAGCTCCTCTAATGCACTTTCTTTTTATTTGGTAATAGATAGATAAATGTCACGTCATTTGTTCAATTTGCACACCACCAAAAGGGTGATAAAGGAAAGATGAGAGTGGAGAAGCATGAGAAGGGCAGGGAAAATTATTTGATAACTGGACTGGTCTGGGTCCTTGAGATCTCTATGATCTATGGCCCTTTGTCATGTAATGAGGAGAATATTAGGGTCAATTAGATCATTACCCCTTCATCAATGGGGTTGTTGGGTTGTGGGTTTTCAACAAGAGCTTGGGGTTTTAATCGAGTGTTGCTGCACAACTGTGAGGTATTAGGAAGATGGGTCTGTCTCTGACTTCTTAAAGAAACTGAGTTAAGATTGAAATTGAATGTGTTACTCATTTCTCTTCTTGATAAAGCAGATTTGAAGTTGCACCACTTATGGAAATATTATTGATGACTGCAGATTCCTTCTATCTAACTTCTCTTGACTACAAATTGGAGTATGTTTTCAGATAAGAAAACTCCTGTGTTGATGGACTTGCTAAAGCAGCTCTACTGAGAGTCTGTTCTTAATGCTGTCTTTATAAAGAAGATAATAAAAAAAATTCTAAAATCTCGATAAATTAGACAATTACCTTTTCATTCCCATTAATGGCAACCAAATCAAGCATAAAACTAATTAATTCTCTGAAAATATTTGAGTAAAAACAAAGAGTCTCACAGCTTTCCACAAGATTAATTCTAAGAAAATTACAACACAGTCAAAGTTCACAAGTGAGGGAACTAAAATTGGCTCTCCTTCCAACCTCCCACCTCTTCTCCATCAAGATCCCCTTCTACCTATGAAATCCAACAAACAATGAACAGTTCAATAATTAAAAAGTTGATCTTAATTTTAATGCTCATGCTACTTTTTTTTGGGTGGGTGGATGGGTTATGCCAAATCACTCTTATAGAAACGTTTTCTTTCGTTATCACTACAAGCACCGCAAACTAATATCTGTCTCATAAGAACAAAAAAATGAAATACTTTAATGGTGAAAGAGACACCAACTTGAATCTCCCCGCGATAACTTTGGTCTGCTTGAACTACACAATACTTGCGAGGATGTATTTCAGAAGTCCCATTCTCCACACCCAGCGCCAACAGATCCTCCACATAAATCCTGCATTTTGAATAATGTCGATCAAGTTGAGATACATAAACAATAAATCTTTGTTTCAGTACTGCTTTATGTTAAGAAATGAAGTTACTCTAGGTCATGTTTTGCTTAAAAATTTATCATGACCCCTTTCCTATATAATGCATTAGGGATCTTTCACTTAATCCCCATTTTTCTTTTTGAAGATTTTGTATCGAAGCTCTTTCTACAATAGACTTGCCTAATTGTCAAGGACCTATGCGGGTCCTCATCAAAGATTTCTTCCATTTTGGTCAGTTAAGCTGATATCTGACTACTAATTCAAACAATAAATTAATTCAAAAACATTCAAATATAATCTGTGAATGAATCATATTGAAGTACAAAGTTATGGCTTATGAACTAATAAATTGGCATAATAATAATCTCCTCTTACTTGGCTTGCCCGAGGAAGTCATCTGCAGAGAAGGTGTCCTTGTCCATGATTTTGAGAATGACCTTGTAATCATCACCTGATCCCGGATACTCTACCTTGAATGTAAATTTCTCATTCCATGCTGGACTCCTACCCTCACCTGTACCATCGATACATTTCTATACATCAGTATGTACTACAAAGAATTGTTATGTCATATATATGCAATTCTTGTAGCTCTTTCCGTGCCTAGTTTTCCCTCGTTTTTTCTTCGCCTCTAATAATTCTTATGCATTTAGAATTCCCAATCGTGAAACCTTTAGGATAGGGTTAAAAGTTTAGCAGCGAATGCTAAAAGTTTTGAGCTACAAAACAGGAATAGACAATGAGCTAATGTATTTAGTATGTTAGAAGTTAAAACCAGGACACTAAAAACGCCTTCAACCATCAAATATTCAATGAGATAAGGTATAAGCCTTCAACTAATCTTGTTAAATAAACATTCACATGTACTTCTATTCAATAATTTTGCGTTATTATCATGAGATGGAACCTTAATTCTTATCATTAATAATTAAGGAAGAATTCTACCTACTCTTATTGCCCTATATGTATACCTCACCGGAAAGTGCCTCCATTGACCAGCCACTATCTACTGGTATGGCATCATTTTCAAATATTAGTTTCACTTTCTAAAATTTGGTCAAAGAAAAAACCCAGTAACTTGTTTATGTATGATTAATAGTAATTCTCAAAGTCCAATTGGCTTTACAATAATATATACACTGATCACCCATGAACTGTTACTGTCATTAGAAAAGAGAGGGGCATCATGTGGCATAAAATTAATTACTGTAAATATGATATAATGTTGCCAATACAGAAGAACTAACCTCGAGCCACGCTGCTTTTGCGCTCTTGGCCTTTGTATTGAATCAGAACATAAGGATCCATTCGACCTACAATTATAGCCAAGAAAAAAGAAAAAAAAATGATTCAGCACAAAAAAGACCAAAGACCCACAAAAAAGTGAAAACAAATGATCAAGCCATAAGCATTATAAAAACAATTTGATCTAGGCAACGTTTGGTTGGGATTTAAGCTTTGAATAGGTTTGCTTAAATCTCTTCAAAGTGAAAATTTACTTTGAAGAGATTCCCAACCAAAGGTCACCTTAATGGAATGACACCACACAATAAACAATAAACAATGAGCATTGACCCCTTAAACACAAGTAGCTAGACAAAGCACGCTCTGCACATTCCAATGATTGATTTTGAGAGAAACAGTTCATCAAAATTTATTAACTTTATGTACAATTAATCATACTTTCAACGTTAATGAATGATGAATGGATGTTTATGATCCATCAAATTCAATATATGATGGACCATGCCAAAACCAGACAGAATCACCTAAATTTTCAAGGAGATTAGCTAGAAATGATTTTGTAAGTCGTCAGAGTGAAACAATAAATGAAAATGTGAAAACTACAAAAGAAAGAATTAACCCAGGAAAAAACTAAATCATATTTGATAAAATGGTTAAGTTTTGAAGATGAGAAAGTCTGGCATTTCCATTTATAAGGCAGTCAAATAAGAAGAGAGAAAGAAAAGAAAAGAAAGAAAGAAAGAAGAAAATCAAGCCAAAAGCAACCCATAAGATTTAATGAAGCTAATTAAAGAACTTATTTACTACAAATTATCACCATTAATTCAAGTTAACTGCATGATCTTCTACTACTTACAAAATTATATGAATATCAACGTCGTTTGGGACTTGCTTTTACAATTTTTTTGCTTCAAGTTGACTTGAAAGCATGTACCAAACAGCGTCAATCATGATAAAATCAAAAGCTAGAACTTGAAAAGAATGCATACAACGCCAGCCATACATACAAACATATGAAAATCAAATGTCATACCAAGAAAATCAGTGTCTTCAAGGCCTATAGCATTCACCAGCAACACTTCCAATATCCCAATAGCCATCTCTCTCTGTTTCTCTCTCGTCTCTCTGAGATTCCTAAAAACTTCTGTAGTTAGTATGAGTATACTGCCCTGGTTTATATCGAAGAAATAGGCGTTGGCAAATTGCTACAATGACGTACGGATGGTCAAGGTTCAAGAATGCACAAAGCGAACTGTCAACCAACTAATGAGCTCTTGACTCCAAAAAGATTTTCACTAAATAGCCTCTAGTGTTTGTACACGTGGTGCTACTTGAGATCAGTTTCACGGATATTATTATATGCACAGATTGTCACGAAGATTTACACACGTTTTTTTGGTTTAAACGTGTGTGCAGACTGCAGACTTAATCAAAGCTTCTTTCTTAATTTTGATTCCCCTTTAAATTTAATGCTTGGGTTTGGCAGCAGGCTTTACTCTTCTTTTTTTTTCCTTTTACATAAAAAAAATTGGGAGAAAATGACTTTCTAAATTGACGTTTCGTGGATGTTTCCACAAGTGATAAGATACCATCCTTAATTCATATAAAATCTGCATGGAGGTGAAAGAATTTGATCAAAAATGTTCTTAACAATGAGTTTCAACATTCAACAACTTCATTAAAACTTTGATGGTAGCTTTATATCATTTGTTCAACTTTTTTTCCCTCTTTTATCGAGTTTGTCTAAGAAATTATTCCTTGGCAATGATAAACATACGTAATGGGGGATGATATGTTTGTACAATTTTTTTTTTTTCAAGAACTCCATTGATAATTCTTTAAAAATCTATTTATATCGTGAAAAAATTTCATTAAGTATTAAGGTAAATTATGCTACACCATTTTCAATTTTTTTAAAACGATATTAACATATTAAATTTTATTAAAATTTATCATTCAATTCAAAATATCAAATTTTTACAGTTTTAAAATGAAATTTTTTAAAACTCATGATAATCAAAATACTTAAATATTATAAATAAATACTTTATTCATCATGAAAATGCTACTTTTCGTTGATCAATCGAAGATGTTACTTTTATCACGCACACGTGGTGATCGTTTATCTTCACCATTATTCCAATCCAAGCATTAAATCCATTACGCAGGGCAAAATCATTTTACGACACTTCTTGAAGTGAGATATTAAAGTCCAAATTTTGGAGCAACCTGTAGTCTTCGGTCTTTCAACTACCCCTTGATGTCAGATATAAAAGTCCAAATTTCGGGGCTCCTTTTTGACAGTGCAACATGATGGCTGCAAGTTGCAACATAACTTCAAGAATCAAGTTTACACAGCTTTTGGTTCAGAACCAAGTTGGCCTTCCTTATATAAGTCTACTACGTAATTTGATAACACGTTACAACAGGTTTAGAGCTAATCAGATCATTAAACCCTCAAGTTCCATTAAAACCTCAAGTTCCCAACCATTTGTCACAAAGGGTCGGATTTTATTTGATGCTGTCCAAAATCCATTCAGGGTAAACCGTATACCAGCAAAGTGTTTTAAGCAACATTTGTTATATATGAAAATTTTGGAATCCCACATGCGAGTTCTATTAATGAACCTCAAATGTATGAAGTTTTGATCATATATTCTAGAAATCTTGTCTGATTATATGTTGGCTATGTCTGGGTGGAGATTTATATTCCATCCAAACATCGCCGTTGTGCTGAGAGGTAACAAAAGGCTAAAATTCCTTGAGGAAAGGTTAGGCATGCTGAACCTAAATCCAACTCGCAGACCATGACATAAGAAGCATTGAAATAATGAACTTAAACCTGGAACTAATTCATCATTCATATAACAAGGTTGAAGCATAATCAAGATGAAATCAAAACAGTAAAGTTTATGAAAATGCAGTGCATCAATATCTTCCATCACGAAAGCCAACAACTGCAACCTCCCACCACTTGCAAGATGCTTGCAATTGACTAGAAAAAAACATTACATGTTGCTTGATAACCTTAAGGTAGCTAATACATTGAAACTTTCTCCATCTTCATCTTGCCATTCTTATCTGCTCCGTCTAGGTGACAAGTCAGCAGACCTAGACCTAGATCCAGAGGGTGACCTTGATGCTCTACCAGGTGGCGACCTCCAATGAGCCCCTCTTTCCTCAGAATCATAAGCGGATTTCCTAATAACATGTTTGACATCAGCTTATGCAATCAACAGAAAAGAAAGAATCAATGGCTGAAAGTGTGAGCCAGTAAATGGAATTGCAAAATGATATCAGATGGAAACGCTACTCTCCTTGTCCCTTGTCCCTGCATTGGGACAATGGTTTATCACTCTCCTTCAGGGCTACAGGTTCCTACCAACATGAATGCTAAGGGTACAAGAATATAGAACAGTGCAAGCTAAGGATAAGCCCCAAACAAAAAGTACACAACTATTTGAAGCTAACCTGCAACCTCTCAGAAATAAATAACCTAATGGTACTCCAACAAGTTTATGCACAGCTTGTAATAGAAACATGGGAATTCATGAATGCAGCAAGTATACTACCATAACATCATGGTGCTATAATAAGAATAATGGATGCAACAACATATGTCAATGATTCCATCTTTGACTTGTAACAATGAGACAGAACTTGCACAGACAAGAAACAGAATGGATTAACATCATTATCCATGGATTACTAATGATACGGCTTTAACTGTACGGTATAGCAATAAAGATGGAAGAAAGAGAAATAGACTAGCACATACTCGCCATAACCATTTCCATCTTGGTTTTGATCCACAGCATTGTCATAACCTGGAGAATATGATTTGTGATCGTAATCACCATCTCGCTCTCGTGGATGACCTCTTGGTGATCTTGGGTAGTCTGCTTGCTTTCTACTTGGGGAAACAGAATGGTCATCCCTTCGTCTTGGGGCAGGAGAGTAGGACCTAACAAAGTATAAATTAAAATGTAACACGTGCTCCGGCAACAAGAGAACATCATGGCAGTTTGTAACTACAAAAGCTTACCTTGAGCGGTATCGACTTCTAGATCCTGAAGGACGACGTGGTGAGCGTGAACGGGATATTGAACGAGACCGAGAACGTCCTGAGGCATATTTGATAAACAACAGAGATTAGTTCTGCAATAAAAGCATCACAGATATCAAAGCGGGAAAATTGCATGCCCAAATTTATATAGATTCCAGCAACCACAATATCACTTCGCTTGGAAAAACATTATTATATCTACCAAAAGCTCCATAACATTGAAGGCCGATAAGCTTACAAGTTCCCACTATCTATGATAAAAAAAAATTTTAAAAAAAGGTAACACTACTTCTCAAAAAATTGACTTCAGAACCAACAATTGAATTAAAAGACAGGCAATTGCAGTATACTTGAGAAGGGGAAGGTACAAGCCAAGAGACATAAACCTACGTCCAATAAACTATAAAGGAGGCATCTTTGAAGAGTCTGCACGCAAATTTTTGGCCCAAGACAATGGTCGTGCCATGAAAACAGCAGCATATCATGAAAAACATTTATGAGGTCAACATAATGCCCCTTGATCTCAAGGGCTTCAAATCTCAGGATCTAGATCATGAAGATGTCAATGCATCATGAAAAGTTGCATAGCAGCAATCAATTAAACAGCCACCACATCAAATTTTTTTTGGTAACTCACCCCATCAACGTTGATGCGCAACCAGTTGAGCATAGAAAACCAAAAAAGATGAAGTAGGTCACCAGAGTTTGATCAACCTATAACAGACACCAGATCCTTCCTGAGTAGCCATATTTGGTCACAAGGTATTTGTGGGCATGGCCTGATACCAGTTATTCCAAACATGGCTTGACTCGCTTGAGCCTAGGTGGGGACCTATACCCATCAACTTAGGTAGTATAGGGAGTATTTAGATGCACAGAGAACTGAAAACATAGTGAGAGAGAAATGTAACAAAATATTAAGGCTCAGAATTTAGTTCCTTGAAATTCTATTACAAACGACAATTTTCAACACAACTCACAAATTATTAGACATTTAAAATGTTAAGAGAGAAATATTAGTTCTAAACAGTACATAAATGAAACTGCACACTCAACGCCAATCTTCCCAACATCAAAGCACATTGTTTCTTATCGTAGGTTGTAATATAAACATTTTTTGGTATAAACAACTTTCAGAAATATGGCATAAATCACAAAATTTGAACCGCATAGGAAATGAAGTAATGAACTTTAAAATGCAGGCAAAATCCATAAATAGTAAACATAACATTTGTCACACTGCAAGTCCACTACGGGTCTAAAAAAATCTGAATATATCAGTAACAGCATACCATAATAAGATGATGAGCGTCCTCCATAGCCTGATGGCCTCCTGCTGAATTTAAAACAAATAAGCAATCTCTTACTGATTTTTTGACAAAAAAGGTACCATAGGTGTACGCATACAGAAGAAAGAGAGGATACCTATCGCTAGATCTCACACGCATCTCCTCAGGCCTTTTCCTTGTCTCTGCAGCAACAACCACAGAAATCTCTCTCCCAGCAAATGTTCTCCCATTCATACTACGCTGAGCTTCAGTGGCATCATAAGAATCCACAAACTGCACAAATGCGAATCCTCGAGGTTGCCTGGATAACAATATATCAAAGTCCTCATTCAGAGTATGAAACTCTAATATAACCAAGCACTAAACATCTGATGAAAAAGACTTCATAGAATTAGCATAATAAGTTACTCTCACAGTGTCATTACTTAGAATACCTTTCTTTACAGATCTAAACATCAGCTTCAGAGAACTTCCACATATGTGGACACTGAATTTACATAAAGCAGGCTTAGTAGCTGACCTTTCTTTAACAGTCAAGTATATGCAACTTCAAAAGAGGCAAGTGACTTGAAAATTCTTCACATGCTTGTAAATATAAGTAGAACTTGATCCCCAAACTTAAAACCGCCTCAAGTAGTCTTCAATTGGACAAGAATCAATCTTCTTCCTCATCAAACCTCTATAGATTGTGTGGTTATATAGTATCTCTTCATAAGGAACATTCTTCATTTGAACATTACTCTTAACATCCTTGGGATCAATAAGTTAGGCAATGAAAAACAGTAGGCCTTCATCAAATGTGGGGCTTGGGCTTGTTTTTAACTTCAAACCAACATACCCCCTGACAAACCAGTTGAAAATTTAATTCACTACGAAAAGGAAAAATAAAAACCTTGACATGTAGTTTAGAATATAATTCAATTGACAGCTTTTCCACCACCCCGACTTAAAAAAACTATAACTGAATATGCTAAGATGAAAGTAAGAAAAAGGTAATATATGGCAAGACCTAAGAAAAATACCGATATAAACATTTTTTGTCAATCCCAATTATTTTCTTTTAAGTACCAGAAAAATTACTTTAAAAAATTGGCATTAACTAATTAGAAATTAACCAATTGATGTCTTAGTATATAATCTGAGCAGTTTTCCAACTGTTAATGCTCATCTAGCAAAGAAGCCCAGTGAAACTAATTCCGGAGCTTAGTTTCTCATAGCTCTCACTCTATTAAGCGTAAGAACAAGTAGAACAAGTGTTGTAGCAAAATATCTAAAGAGGTTTATTCATAAAAATAATTACCAAAACATAAGTTGAAAATTAATATAAAACCTAAAGGATGACAAACAAACAAAGCATTTGCTGTCACTCATTTGCACCAGAAACACTAGGGTGTCAAACTGCTCAATCTAAGGCTCGGTTTGTTTAAAATTATTTCACAATAAGCAGCACTGTCTGATACAGTACAGTAGGGGAAAAATAGAGATAAACTAACAATAACAAAAGAGAACCGATCCAAATCACATGGATCTTCACAAATCACATGGTGCAAAGCAACTACTCAATCACAAAGTGTTTAATTTCAATAATTTATTTTTATTATTCATTCCAAGCTGACTACAAATGACATAAGAACACCTCTTATATAGAGATCTTAACCCTAGTCCGATAAGGAAACTAAATTATGAAAGGAAAACGACATAAAATTAACTACACCTAAATACCCATAATATTTTTTTGATTACATAATTATCCCTCAATTCCTAAATTAAAATCCCTAATTCTAATTTTCCTAGTGTTCCCCGTCATTCTCCACCACTTAGAGAGAACTCCTCCTCGAGTTTAAAAGTGTAAGAGAATTAACAACTTAAATTGATGGAGAAACAAGACATAGTCGTGAAACTCATGGAAGCTGAAGTCATTAGGAGGTGAAAAAATTTGCGTTGGAAATGCTTGTTGACAATGTGTGTAGGGAGGATAAAGTCAATATCCAAAACATGTGTGTCAACTCGACACTCAATCGTACCATTAAGTTTGTCGTCTTGTTTGTGTTGAATATTTTCAGCTTCCTCGATATGCTCAATAAAATCTTGTTGGACTGGCTCAACAAAGTCAACTGCACAAGGAACAGATTCAACCGACTCAACAACATCAAGCTAGTCATCGACTGGTTCGTCATCTTTGTCGGTATCTTGTTGCTCTTTGGTGTCTTCCCTAGCAATCGTGAGCTTTGAATTATCAATTTCGGGATCATCTTTCATGGTCACAACATCCAAGGGTTTGCACAAGTCTTTATATTCTGTCAGCAATTGGATGATCTTCTCTCGAATTTTGGGTGAAGCTAATGGGTCGATCTTCTGCTCTATCACAAGCTCATTGTATGTATCATAACCATCATAACCTCCGTAAGCACGAGCACAACCATTGTTAGAATCTTGAGATGCATAATAATAATTCTTATAAGCAACTTCATCATCATAGATATAATCGTCATTACCATTCAAAACATGGACATCTCGAGAACTCTGTTCATACTCATATTGGTGCTGCAATTCTTCAAGTCGTCTCTCATCACAATAAACCCAATATTTGAGTTCTTCATATTCTTCATACATACTCCGTGAAAGATAACACCAACTTATCGCTTTGGATTTCAAGTCATCCAAGCGAGAGTAAGCACTTGACAGTTGAGCTTGTAGGTTTCGAATACAAATCTTAGTACGATAAGACATAATAGTAAATTAAAATAGCTCAAACATTTTTAGTCTTTAAAAAAAAGGAAAAAATACGGCTAATTGTAGGAAAAAAAAGGAAAAATCTAGAAAAAATTTGTTGGCTCGACTCAAGATTGTTATCGGCTCGGCTCAGACTATTAACAGCTCGGCTCGTATTATCGGTGCGTCTCAAGGACGGCTCGGATTGTCGACGCGTCACAGGGACGGCTCAGATTGTTGGCACATCTCAGGGACGGCTCGGGTCATCTTCTTCCTCTAGCCAAAAACGAACCAGGTCTTTTGTCAGACCGGATCTGACCCGATTAGATCGTGTACGGATCAGAGCCAGAGGGGGACAGATCGGTCGAAAATAGGCTACCGATCACGGTAGTGGTGACGGATCCGGCGTTTGTGGAACGAAAACGAATAGATCGCGCCCGTAAGGTGACGGGTTGCGCCTCTGAATTCCGGACTCTGGCAGTGAAGGAGGACAGGGACGGTTAAGACAAGAGGGGTGGGGGTCGTCCACTGATTCCGCACCGGCCGATGGTGCTACTGGTTGCTGGGGTGGCGGGAGTCGACGACGACAGCGAGAAGGGAGATTTGCAGATCTGAAAGTTGCGGCGACTTTTGAGGAGGAAGACGGTGGCTGATCGGGTCGTGCTTCTCAGGTTTTGGTCGCCCAAGAAAGCCGCACCTTTTGGTGGTGGTGCAAGTTCCTGGGATGGTGGGCGACAACGGTAATGGCAGCTACTGTGGGCTTGTTTGGATGTTGTTTCGGGTTTTGGGGCTTGTTTGGATGTTGTTTCGGGTTTTGGGGCTTGTTTGGATGTTGTTTCGGGTTTTGGGGCTTGTTTGGATGCTGTTTGAGTTTAAGGGCTTGTTTGGATGCTGTTCGAGTTTAAGGGCTTGTTTGGGTTGAGTGTTTGAGAGCGATGGTGGGGAATCGAATTTAGGCTCTAATACCACTTGATGCAGTACAGTAGGGGAAAAATAGAGATAAACTAACAATAACAAAAGGGCACCGATCATAGAGTGTTTAATTTCAATAATCTATTTTTATTATTCATTCCAAATTGACTACAAATGACATAGGGATGCCTCTTATACAGAGATCTTACCCTAGTCCGATAAGGAAACTGAATTATGAAAGGAAAACGACATATTAAATTAACTACATCTAGATACCCATAATATTTTTTTCATTACATAATTATCCCCATATCCCCCAATTCCTAAATCAAAATCCCTAATTTTAATCTTCCTCGTGTTCCGCATTAATTTCAGCAATCATTTGCCCAAACACTAAATCAAATAGCACTATAATCAGCTTAAAGCATCCCCAATTAGAGCACATGACTATAATTTTAAGTTGAAAATAAGCAAAGCAAAGCAAAACCAAGCCTAGCACATTTCCACACAAATCAGCATTGAAAATGGCTGGCTGAGATCAGCAGCCTAACACACTTTAACACAAATCAAGAACGAAAATGGCTGCCTGAGCTCGGAGGCTAAATCCAAACTAATTCCAAGTTCAAGTAATCTGAGTTTCAATATCCAAAACTTTAGTCAGCCAATACATAACACTACGCCCACAAGCAGTCTAAAAAGCAAAACCAAGCCTAACACACTTCAACACAAAGCAATATTGAAAATAGCTGGCTGAGATTGGAGGCCTAACACACTTCAACACAAATCAAGAACAAAAATGGCTGGTTGAGCTCGGAGGCTAAGCCTCAACTAATTCCAAGTTCAAGTAATCTGAGTTTCGATATCCAAAACTTTAGTCAGCCAATACGTAACACTACACCCACAAGCAGTCTAAAACTTTCTTACCATAATATCCACAAAATCCATTAAAAGTGGCACCCTCAGGAAATATAAAAGATACTGTAAATAATAAAGCTAAGACAAACCAAAGCAATATAGAAAGACAGTACAACTGAATTTCCAAGGGTAAAAGCTCACCCAGTGTAATAGTCCTTAGGAATATACACATCCCTAACAAGACCAAATCTCTCAAAAGGGACCCGAAGTTCTTCTGGTCTGCAAACAACATTAGAGAGTTTAACTAATGAACAAGAACAAAGCAGGTTTTCTTACACTAACACATCAAAAATATGAAGTTAGCTGCAAAACAACAGCATAAAAATAACACGTTATAACCCAGGAATAAATTATACCTGCAATCAAGAGGAATGTTTCGAACCAAAAGGCTTCCGTTATTCTGCCCCTTGCGTCTCTCATACCCACCACCACCACCACCATATCCCCTTCTTGGGGGGCTCCTTCCTCGACCACCATATCCTCTCCTCGGAGGACTATAGTATGGTGGACTGTACCTCCTCATGACACTGCCTACCAATGTAATCACAATTTAATCTAACCAAACAACGTCCAAGTTTTCTACCGGGAAAAAAACGAAAGGAAATTTGTAAACTCATCACAAGTTAGACACTTAAAAGAATAAATAAATGTTACTCCTAATAATAAGCGTAACTACGATTTAGTGAGTTAAAGCAAACATGCCCATAGGTTCCACCGAAAAAAGAAAATTATACAAACCATAACATGCATAACACTAAAAGAAAGATCAAGAAAAATTTCCAAAACACTGCATAAAATCTCTGTTTCGTTGCTAAGAAAATGTAAAAATAATTAAACCAATCAAATTAAAAATATTTTTGATATTGCCCCTTATTTTGTTGCACCTAGCAAAACAAAATCTAAGAGATCCAAACTTTTAACTTAGTTAAGCTAATGCCCCATTTGAAGATAAATACAAAAAAAAAAAAAAAAAAAAAAGAAAGCAACCTAAAACATCCAAATCTTCTTCACACTAATTTTCTCCGCAACCAAACCGAGGATGGAATCATAGACTTGGTATTCAAAGACAATTGCCAATCGGGATCGGGAGAAAGTAAATGAATTGGGCGGTGCAAAATTCCAGTTTTACCCTTTTATTTTCTTTCCTACGATTTAACATCAAAGAAAACTAGGGTTTTAAATCTTTTTCTTATCAATCGAGGAAGTATAAGAACAAACAGAGATACTAAACAAGATTTACCTGTTCTGCGATAACTTCGAAAGGAAGAAAAAGAGAGACGTTTGACTTAGATCTTAACAGAATCGTATTGACGTGTTGTGTACTTGTTTATTTATGTAGCCTGAAATCGGATCCTCAATTTAGTTGGGTCGGCCCGGTCTTTCAATTAGTTTCTCTTTTCTTTTCCTTTTTTTTTTTGGCTTAATTGCATTTTAGAATTAAGGTTTTAAGCGATCTACACATTATCCCCTAACTTTAAAACCCATAAACTTAACCCCATTTTGCAATGTCATAACCTGTCAAGAACTAAAATCCTATTAAAGTAAAAAAATAAAAAATAAATTGAACACTAAATTTTTCAAGTTTATTATAGTAAAATATAAATAATAAAATTTTGAAATCCTAACAAAGTGAAAGAGAAAGACAGAAAAGGGGTTGAGGTGTTGCGTTGTGTGGCACTTATACCATCATTCTCAAGGTTGAGCGACGCTATATGTACACAATTCTAATATGATCGGGCTTCACAGTGTAGCCCTGATCTAGGTTGCATAGTAACAACCCTTCTCAAAGCAGTACAGTTACACCTTTCTTAAGATTGTGCGGTTGCACGATGCAACCCTATGCATTTTCTTCCTCCACGAATCAACGTCCTCTAATGAGTACTAGTTTGATTTTTGGTGTTGCTTCTCCACCCCAACAATTTCTTGACTCTAACTTTTATTTTATCATTTAGCTTGAATTCTTAAAAATCTTTAGGTTATTTAGATTTAAGATTTTTGGTGAGTATTATATAATTAAAGAGAATTTCAACTACTAAGCTTTGTTTCACAATTAGACATTCGTTTTGAATTGATAATTCTATATGTTTTATTTTGAGGATGATCCGATTTTAGTATACACCTGTTTGAATATGGTTTAACAGCTTGGGGTTGAAATTTTCTTGGCCAATGAATGAATTGGTTAATTAATTAATTTTTTAGGCTTCATATATAAATGAAAGTTGTTGAACAAGTTTGGATTATAGATTTCCCGAGTTTTTCTTGCAAATTAATTTCATCTAGTCGTTTTTATATGTCGAATTGATTTGATTTTCTTCTTTTTTAATTTATTTTTTGTTTTATTTTATTTTATCTGATGTTGCATGATTAGAGCACGAGGTAGACAGATTCCTGAATGTTATAGGTTAAACTGATGAGTTTTAAACACTTACAGATAATGTGTAGATCATCTGAAACCTCAAGGGTTAAAACGAAATTGAGCCTTTTTTTTCTTTTCCTTCTATAAAGGTGACAACAAATGATTATGGGACAACTGCACTTGTACAATCTTTTTTTAATGAATTGATGTAATATAAATATGATGAAACAATGATTTGATGTCAGCACATATATTCCCTGCCGTTTACTCCACCAAATGCATTGTGTTCTCATCCAATACTCAATTTAAATCACCTGGAATCTTATTTTCTTTCAATTCTGTTGGGCATTCAGGATTGCTAGAAACCAGAGTCTTCCAAGCAGTTAACACAACTACTCTTGAAATTATTGCTATAACCAAAAACAAAGCCATGGAACTTTTTCATTTTGGCCCTGAAAACTGTCTAAATGTAAAGAAATTTCAGTTCAATGGAACCCCCCTACCATGGTTCGGTTAAATTGAACGGCTATGATCATCCTCTAGAAATTCTGGTTTGGGTGGGGCTGGAGGAATGGTTAGGGATCACAATGGAGTCTGGATCAGGGAATTTCAGGCGCATTTGGGATACGATAACATCATTCAAGCGTAATTATAGGCACTCACAAAAGGATTGCAGTTTCTCATTGAAATGGGGCTTCCTCAAGCTGTGATTGAGCTTGATGCTAAAGTGATCATTGACTTGATTGAAAAACAGGATACATCGTGCCATCCTCATAGCATCATTCTGTTGCTGATGGACTGGCAGAGAAGGCAACTGAATACGAATATGAATTGATAGTTGATGATACCAAGAGATATGAATTGATAGTCTTTCTCTCTCTTAGAAGCATTTGGACATGCCTATTGTTGCGTACGTACTTCTATAATGATCGCTGATTGTAGAATATGAATTCCTGACTACATGTTTAAAACTCAGAATCTACAAAAGTGAGTTTCACAAACCCTTCCAAATAAGGGTCAACCAAACGCCACCTAAGGTGAGTTCAGCTCTATTTTTATATGTATTAAGTGTGGATTGGATTCTCTAGTATTGATCTAGGCATTGCTATATTTGCAGAAGACCAACTTAATTTAGTTAGCTTGTTTATCAAAATTACACCAAAACCACATAGACCTTTTGTAGTCCCTAACTCCCGAGTTTTGAGCTTTAAATTTATAATGACCTGGTTGTAGCCATTATAAATAAATTCATAAATTGTAAAGGAGAAAATGTCTATTGACTTGGACGAAGTTCCATATACAACAGTCTTTTGAATTATCATTTGGGCCTTTTCAAAGAATTAACAACCATGAAGCATCGTTAGCCTAATATTGCAAGTATACAACTCAATAATTTTTTCTCGCCACAACTTTTTAGAAAGGGTGCCATTTAACCTCCCACTCATGTCATTGCAAGCTTATCAGCAATTCAGCAAAATGCACCCATCCGTTTCACACTCTCCTCCTGCATGTCCACATTACGTACTTGCAGCGAAAATTGGGTTACACCAAATTTTTATTGTTACATTCCATGTTAGCAGGACTAGAGATGCCAGCAAGCCATGCCATCCATCACCATTTTCAGGGAGCTTCCTGCGGATAGGGAGAAAGGATGGAAGTGTGTGGTATACACCAAAGTAGGTAGAAGAGCAAGAATCCGTGTTTTGATGTTAACATGCAACTGCAATGTCCGGTTGAGATTGTAGGTCGTCAGAGTCTGTGAGCAAAGGGCTCTTCTGGAACTTGTTTCTTAGCTGACCACAAGCTGCACTCGCATCCAGGCCCCTTGTTTGGCGTATACTAACCGTTATTTTACGGGACTCCAGAGCAGCTGCAAATGCTAGCACCTGCCAAATGGAAGAGAGGGAAACAGAATTAGATCAATAGTACCAAAATAAAGAATACACTGATTGAATAAAGAGATGTAGAAAATTAAGGGAAAATGACATAATTATCAACATACTGCTCTTTTGTATGGACGCCTATATTCAGAGCCTTCTATTGGATTGAAAGGTATCAGGTTCACGTGATAACTGTGTCCCCACTCATGGAGTAGCTCTGCAAGTTCAATTGCATGCTCTACTGCATCGTTGACTCCAGCTGCCAAAGTAAATAATTTTTTAAAAATTGTTTTAGGTCATCTTTCAAATTTGTGAAGCATGCAAAGCAAGAAGGATCAAAGTTTTTCAAGAGAAACTTCAGTACCTAAAAGGGCATACTCAAAGGTTACTCGTCGACTGGTTTCAAGAAAGTAATCCTTACAATCCTTCATAATCGCATCCAAAGGGTAGGCTTTTGAACTTGGCACAATTGTTTCCCTAAGCTTCTGGTTTGGCGCATGTAAGCTGATGACAAGAAAAGGAGAAAATATTTCTAACAAGGTCTAAAAATAAGTATACATCTCCACAAACTGACATAAAGTACTCTTGACAGCAAACAAGCATAAACTGATGCACCACTGTATAAGCTCAAGTTAATTACAGTAAAACAGAACTAAAAGTTAAACCAAAGATATTGCAATTGAGTACTGCTACATGATGCATCATTTTTGGGTCAAATTTTAACAAGTTAAACACATCCAATTCAACAAAAAAGGGCCCAAGTACACAACAGACAACTAAAATCATTTAGAAATCTAGATAATCCATGGAATGATTCAACCAAATATGATTCATATCCTATTGAAGAAACACACCTGACAGCCAATGTTGACTGAAGTTTACAAGAAGCCAGCTTTTTGATTGTGTTTGGAACTCCCACAGTGGAAATTGTGATCATTCTTTGCCCAATTTGAATATCCTGAAGAAACAAAGAATAGCCTACCAGGAATGAATCAAACCACATATTAACACTAGTTTCAATAATAAATAAGAGAAATAGAGAAATCCCGCTTTTGTGCAACCCACCTTAACAATCTGATACGATTTCTTTCGGGGTTGCACCTTAATATAGACATCTATTATTTGTATAAATCTGAAAAACCCCATCTAACCAATCTTTTATACGAGTACATCCCAGGCATATTTAATCTGAATTATTTAGTTTATCATCTCCAGTGTCCTGCACTGCATATAGCTGTGATTTCAGAAAGTCTAACCGCAATTCCCCCCCCCCCCCCCCAAATTTCTGTCCCAGAAAGTACAATTAACTTATTATACAGAGTTGCTTTCTCACACTGATGCATTCCCTTACAATTCCAGTCCATGTATTATGCAGAAATCATTTATACGGAGAGAAGAAAAAAAAAAAAAAAAAACATTACAAGAGTTCTTTCTTTTCCATCCTTTACTTATTTGCTAATACAGCATAAGTAGCACGCCATTTTTGTGTTGGAAATATGCATGTTTTCATGCTACACAAGATTTGACATCGAACTCAAAGCCAACCCTATCCCACCCTACCCTTTTGCACTTGAGCGAGCAGCAAAACATTGATTGAGAATAATGCGAACCCTTCCAAACGTTATCACACAAACAAGAAATAAATAATGAAGAACTATATGATGTATGAGAAATGGTGGTAAAATTACCTTATTCATGCAGCGATGCGCCTCAAGTACTGACTTCAGATTCAACATTGGCTCACCCATTCCCATGAAGACCACATTTGTCACCCTGTGCTTGAATATCTCCTCAATAGCCAAGACCTGCACATGAAAATGCATTTACAAACATAATACTATGCTAAACAACTCAAACTTGCTCTGATGCACGTCTTTTCATGATACAATCATAACAACCAGCACTTTCTTTCTTTCTTTTATTTTTTACTTTGATCTTAATCCTAACTAGGCCATTTTATCATCAGAATCATATACAATTCCCACCAGGCTATGGACTTCAAGAAATGAAAATGAAACAATGACCTGCTCAACAATTTCATGCCTCTGAAGATTCCTTGAAAACCCTCCTTTTCCAGTGGCACAAAATGAACAACGCAATGGGCAACCGACCTGAATATTCATAGAAAAAATAATACAAAATTGTTGAAAGCATTACCATAAAAAATGACATCAACAAACAAAGAAAAATCTATTATTAAAGGGCACAAAAAACAACGTACTGACTCAACCTAAGAAAGTAAGAATACTCTTGCAGAGGAAAAGAAAATTCCACCGATGTAAGGTGGTTACCTGTGATGAGACACAAGCAGTAAGGCGCATAGACCCCTTCTCATCTTCAACAGGTATGCCAACCGTTTCAATTAATCTGTTATCCTCCAGCTTTATCAATAACTGCCAAATTAGAGACAAACATAAACAATAAAGAGCATGGAGATAACAACAAATCATAGAGAGAAATGTAAGAAAGAAAGATAATACTAATATCTATCTGCGCAGAATTACAAAAATCATTTTTTTGGCAAATGCCTCACTTTATGAAACAAATTTCCACGACCAAAATGTCACACCCCAATTCACATGCATACCGAGGCATGACAACGGCGAATCATGTAGGTTTCCCAGGCGAGCAAACTTCTACGATCAAAGCAACTAATCTCAAGAACAGAAAATATAACATCAAAGCACGATAAGGACCTCAACCAAAGAAAATATATCTCCTTAACAGAATATTTAAAATGTCAAAGAAGATTAGAATTAGAGATTTTAATTTAGAAATTAGGAGATATGGAAATATTATGGGTATCTATGTGTAGTTAATTTTAATATTTCAATTTCCTTTGATATTTCAATTTTCTTATCGGTCTAGGACTTGGGTTAAAATCTCTATATAAGAACCGTCCCTATGTCATTTGTAGTCAGTTTTGGAATGAATAAAAAACGAGATTATTGAAATCAAACTCTGTGATTAAATTGTTTCGCGCAATGTAATTTTGTTGCGATTTTCGCATCCATGTGATTTGGATTGCGGTTCCCATGTGATTTCGAAATTTCCATGCGATTTGGACTGCGTTATCTTTAATTTCTTTGTTTTTTACATTTTCTTCCCCACTGTATTGCATCAACAACATAGGTTCCCAAATAGTTCAAGTCAATAGTTTTCATGTTTGCACCATTATTCTAGAACCAAAATAATTTGGTCAATTGAAAAATAATCTTTAGCTCTCCTCAAATAAGACAACAACCTAGCTTTCTACTTCTGAATCAGCAAGACAATAAAAACAAATGAGCTCAACAATTCATTAGATAATCATACTCAACCTAGCGTCAACAAGCATGTATTCAAATATAGAAGCTACATTTGTATATAAAATATTAAAGATCAAACTAACTCATCCATCTAAACAATTATCTATGACTTTCAGAAATAGTGTAGCATACATGTCTCTTACTAAATCAATAAATCATCAAATTAAATTACAATAAAATGACTAAAAAAATATCACAACCATGTAACCAAAAATCAATAGTCCAAAAAGTCTCACATAGAACACTCAATCATCTGATAAAAGCTGTGACCACACTTTACTCTTGTGGTATGCTCAAAGCCCATTTAACCCCTAGGCTGCTAGGCCCAATAACTCATGTAACCTTGTTGCCAGGTTCAAAATCCCATTTAACCCAAAGGCTGCCAGGTTCAAAATCCCATTTAACTCTTAGGCTGCCAGGTTCAAAACATAGCTAGACTGAGAGATTCTTTCTAATAACTTAACCACAAAACCATCATGTTTCCAAAGTCTCAAACACAAACATTGGTTTCATTTCCAAAATAAGTCAATTAACACGGTTGAAAAACCCAGATCTAAACATTCATGTTATAATATATAACAACAACAACTTCAGATAATTCAAATACTCAAACCATGTGTTTAACAAGATAACAACATTTGTATGCTGAATATACATCAATTTATGAGTAAGACTATATACCTCACTCGCCAAAGCACAATAACTCCATAAAAACAAAATTTCCCTAGTCACCCAATAAAGGAAATGCACTAAATATCAACAAAAATGATTTCAATGTACACTTCAAACATGCTATAATGCCAAATAGGTCCCTTGAGGTCACCCAACAGCAGCTACACGTTCCTCTAAATCAAATAGAATTTCAAAACTGAAACCAAGTTTTGACTAACTAATTACAACACCATTTGAATTCTAAATAATATGTAAAAATTATTGAAAAGTATGAAAAAACTCAAGGAGTGCTCATGTGCTGCCTACCAGTAGCCCACCAATGGACCCTGCACGTCGTGTGAGACAAATGACTTCACCTAAGAACTACATTCATCTAGATTTAACCATTACGACCAGTTTACTTTGAACATTAATAAGTTTTTCTACAGTATGAATCTTGAAATGGCCTATATGTATCCATAAAGTACTCTAAGTGCACTACGTTTTGACTCAAACATCACTCAAAATGGTAGCCGAATGGCCAAGTTATGGTGGCCTAAAGTCGAGTACCTGATTTTGTCATAAAATCCAAACTCGAAAATCATAACTTTTTACTCCTAACTCCGATTGAGGTGATTCTAAAAACTCAAACGCAGCTAATGAATATCCCTTGTTACCAGAAGGCTATTGTCGAAGCAGAGGCAATGGATGAAAGTTCGTGGTATCTTATCCTAGGGTCCTAAATACAATCTTATATAAATGATTTGTCCATAAATAAAAAGAATAAGGTCTCATCCTTACCTTCATTTGGTTTATCCCGAGTTAAATCCACACCTATAGACCGTTTACCTTCTTTTCCAATTCTCTTTCTTTGTAAAATGGAGTCTACATAGATAATAAAAATTAATTAGGATTTGGTGTTTTTTTTATGGCTAAAAAACCCTCCTACAATTTTAAATACTACTAGGACCCTCTTTGGTCTCTCCTAGGACCCGTTTTTGGCTTAGAACAAACCAAATCAAGGTAAGGATGCAACCCAATTCTTCTAATTTCTGCACTATCATTCGTATAAGAGTGTATTTAGGACCCTACGATAGAAGATATTAACTTTCAGCCACTGCTGCTGCTGCTTCTACAAGAGCCTTTTGGCAATAGGGGTTAAATTTTTAGATTCCTTCTTAAGCTACGTATGGGTTTTTGAATAACCTCAATCGGAGTTTGGGATAAAAAGTTATGATTTTTTGGACAAAATCAGGTGGTAGACTTTAGGCCACCATAACCTGACCATTTGGCGATGCTTTAGGGTATTTTTGAGTCAAAACGATAACATTCGGAGAGTACTTTATAGATATATGTAGACCATTTCGAGATTCATCCCGTATAAGAAGTTATTAATGTTCAAAGCAAACTGATCATAGTGGTTAAATCTAGAAGAAAATAGTTGTTAGGAGAAGTTATCTGGCACCCGACAGCATGCGGGGGCCACTAGTGGGTCCTATTGGTACAAGAGCTACACGTGAACACTCCTTGAGTTATTTCATATTTTTCAATAAATATGTATTTATTTAGTATTTGAATGGTATTCTCTAGTCAAAACTTGGTTTTGGTTTAGAAAGTCTATCTTGAGTTAGAGGAACGTGTAGCTGTTGTCCGGTAATCTCAAGGGACCTAGTTTGCATATATAGCATGTTTAAAGTGTAAATTGAATCTTCTTTGCTGATTTAGTGCATTTCCTTTGTTAGGTGACTACGAAACATTCTTGTTTGTTAGAGTTATTGTACTTTGGCGAATGAAGTAAATAGTCTTACTCAACTTGGTTTTTCCTATAAATTGATGTACATTCAACATATAGCATGGTTTGAGCATTTGAATTATTTTAAGTGATTATTGTATATTATAGCATGGATGTTTAGATATGGCTTTCTCAACCATGTTAATTGACTTATTTTGGAAATGAAACCAATGTTTGTGTTTGAAACTTTGGAAACATGATGATTTTTTTAGTTATTAAAAAGAGCTTTCAATCTAGATATGTTTTGAACCTAGAAGTCCAAAGGTTAAATGGACTTTGGACAAAGCAATCCAAGGGTGGGCTCTTGAACCTTGCAGCCCAAGTGTTAAATGGGCTCATAAGACACTACTATAAGGGTAAAGTATGGTTATAGCTTTTGTCAGATTGTTGAGTATGTGAGACCTTTCGGATTATCAACTTTTGATTACGTCGTTGTAATATTTGTTGAGGGCATTTTATTGTGAATGAATTTGATGATATATTGCTTCAGTAAAAAACACGTATCTTACATTATTTCTGAAACTCATGGAAATTGTTTGGGCTGCTGAGTTAGTTTGGTTATTGATATGTTATATACAAATGCAACTTTCAATTTTTGAATACATACTTGTTGTGGTTAGGTTGAACATGATTATGGAGGAAAGCTTGGTCCTTTGTCGAGTTTGGAGAAAACTTATTTCTTAGTTGACATCGTTATTTTGGATCTAGAATAATGTTGCAAGCATGAAAATTGTTGACTTGAACTATTTGGGAACTTGTGTTGTCTTTTGAAATAAATCATTTAGAATATTTTGCTAAGGAGTTAAAATTTATTTGGTTGAGGTATGTGTCACTTTGATATTAGCATATTCGTCATTTGGGTCAGCGCGTGACAACTTATGGTACCAAAGCCTAGGTTATGATCTATAGGTGTTAAACCTAGGAATGACATTGAGATGGGTAGACTTAGGTCCTTGGAAAAAAAAGTAGTTGTTCATTGATGGTGCAATTATAATAATTTACTTGAAATAATAAATAAGAAAGATTTTACAATAACGAAAGAGTTACGTAGCATTTGACTGAGGCACGACACTCGCTCTCTTTAAGGTGATTCAAGCCACTGCGGGAGTTACTTTCTCAACCGGTGCAACAGGTCACTAACTTGTCACCTCGAGGATACAACAGCCTAGCTATTCTACGCCGTATAGCTCTCACAATATTGCACTTAAAGGAGAGCTCAAAGCTGCACAAACATATACCCTTCTTTGCCCAAAAAATAAAATAAAAACAAAATGAGAATAAAAGCCAATGTAAGAGTGAAGTGGGTTGAGGTATGAGTTGAGAAGTGTGTTTGAAACACTCTCATGTAAGCCTTATATATAGGCTTGGAGAGTCAGGGGTTCGTGGTAAATGAAGTTACAATAATTATGTAACTTCATGTAACTCTCCCTTCTCTCATTAATTGCATATTTAATTATTTTTTATTTTTTATTTAAAATATCTAAAATTTTATTGTATAACCAGTATTGCATTTACCATTTCTTTTAAATTTGAATTGTAATTGGTTTTGACGTTAGGCTGCACCCAAAATGAAACAAGTTGCACAGTTGATACGTAGAATTCGACAGGAGAAACCTGTCCAACCACATGCTAATTTGGGTCAAGGTGATGGGTTGCACAAGGAGCAACTAAGTTCTGCTAGTGTTCCTCATCAGTTAGAGGGCAGTGCTAAAGCAAGTCAGGGTAGTATAATTTAGCTATTAGAAATCAACAACAGATGGTTCAAACTCAGTTGGGAATGGTATCAGAGGTGATCCAAACTCAGGATGTGTGGTACCTTAGATTGGCTATGAGTTCATCATGGTATTTGGACTCCCGATGGGTGTGATTTGTGATATGTGCATTCTCAGCGAGAGTCTAAATTGGAGGAGTTTGTGATGACCCACATCTTACATCGGTAGTGTATGGGAAAATTCGACCCAAAAAGTTACTTCAGCTACCAATTTTGGGACCATTAGTGTTACAGTAAATGTAATGTTAAGTAGAACCGATCAGTTAATTTTAGCTGTGTCTCCACCTGCTGCATCACTTGTAAGACAGTGCTTAAGCCACTACATTTAATCAAAATATAAGAGCTTGATGTTATTAATGTAACACCATGAGCCGTCAGCTGAAAATGCCAGCTTGAGTGACTTTAGGATTCCTAGAAACCAACTTAGATACCCAAGAAATCCCCATTACATCTACCCATGAGGCATGCATGTTGTTACAGTTAACAAGATTATTCTAACGGTGTAACACAATTAAAAAAATCCACGAACATAATTCCTTTCTTTACCTTAATAGTACCATCAGCTGCAGTGACAGTACGATAAATTGGTGACCGCCCTACCTTAAATCCTGCTTCTACAAGATCACTTCTAAATGCCTGAGGCACTTCTCACCAAAAATTATAGCAGAAAAACAATCAAATAATCAATGTAAGTCAACAATTTTATAAGAAGCTTAAATTAAACAGAAAAAAAAGAAAGAACACTCACATTGACTAAAACCTTCGATTTCTTGAACTCTCCTCTTGTAAATGAGATGGTGTAGTTGCTTTCCTCTATAGCGTTGCTATACATAATTAAAAAAAAAAAAAAAAATCACTACGAGAATTGTAATAATCAATCAAGAAATGGAAATTATTTTAAACATCTTACAATTTCCAGTGAATTTCTAAGAACATTGAATAAAAAAACTTCAAAGTTGTTATTTCTCTTGGCAACCAAACAGAGGTTTAAAATTATACTTTGCATTTCTTTGTTGATTTTGCTTTTTTTAGGTATAATTATTACCTGGCCAAAGTCGATGGCGAGCTGTAGAAGCTCCTGTTCAGACATGCCGAGGAGCACCTGAGAGGTACGTGCGGGAGAGGAGGCAGAGAGGTTGCGAGAGGGTATCGTAGCAGTAGCAGTAGCAGTAACGGAAACAGTGGTGGTTAAAGAGCGCGGCCGTACCGCACGTGCGAGGGGCACGGAGCACACCTGCTGAAGCAGGGCCATCGCAGTGGCTATCATCTCTCTCTGAGCTACGGTTGAGAGCAAAGAAGAACCAAAGCGATATGCAATAATGCTGCAAAAGTACCAAAATTTCTAATTCAATTTAAAACCTCAGCTTCCTGTGTAAAGACGAAAATACCCCCAGGTATGCTTGGATTTTCTTTTGTTTTCCCCGCAAATTAGAACTTATTGAAACTGAAGGGGGAAAAAAGAAATTGGCTCCACTTGGAGTATTATAATTAATTGATATAGTTGCTTCTCTCTTAAAAAAATGATTTAATTGCTCAAAACAATCCGAGTTTTTTTGTTTCTTCTTAAAATCATATATCATTCATATAAATTTGCTAAGGAAACTTTGTTTCAATGGTAAAGATGTAAGTTGAGTAGTAGGTTTCACTCTATAAAATGTGAATTATTTGTGTTTAATTTGTTAATTATTTTTTATTGTTTATTTATTTTATGGTAAATTACAATGCATTATTTTAAGTTTATTGATTTGATACTAATCAGTAACATATTAAATTATTTTAAAACGCATCATTAACCTTAAAACATCAATTTCCACTATCTAGTAGTCTAAAGTGAATTTTTTTGAAAAATTAAATTTTTAACTAAATACAACTTTTCATCATAATCAAAATACCTTTTGTGTTAAAATATCTCCAAGTGATTATAATAAGTTTAATAATTTTATTTATCAATTATTTATTTCAAAATTGTTTATAATACAAATTTTTAGATTAATTGAATTCTTAATTTTCTAAAAAAAAAATAAAAAACATCCAGTATCATTTTAATTTTAAGAATATAAATTTTTTTATTTTTTTTTATGATGGTATTTGATATTCATTTATCTGAGATATGAGGTTATTTAATTTTATAAAAAAAACATATCAACAAACTTTCCATTTAATATTCTTTTATGATGGTTTTTTATTTTCATTTATTTAAGGATGTGATAGGCAATGATATCATAACATTTTTTTTAAAAAAATAAATAGTAAAATTTGTTTTATACTATATAATAGAATACAAATTCATTTAAAATATATTTTTAACAACTTTCGAAAAAGAATGAATATAATTTTTTTTTAAATCATTGTTAAATACATTTCATCCCTAATAGTTTTATTTTTTAAAAAGTAATATTTATGATACTTAATGGTATTTTGATCATCACGAAAAGTAATATCCAATTAAAAATTTTATTCCTCAAATAAATTCATTTTGGTATGTTTGATGGTGGAAATTAGTATTTTCTAATGAATCGTGAGTTTTAAAAAAATTTAACATATTAGTATCACTTCAATAAATTTAAAAGTAGCGGAGTGTAATTTTCTGATTCAACAAAAAAAAAAATTAATACATAAATTTAGTTATAGACATACAAATAAAGAAATGGCTAAATGACATGGATGGGCCGCTAACTTCTGTCATCTGTTCAAATTGGCACTATTAACTCTTAACTGAAGCAAAATACTCGTCCTATGCCAAAAACACTGTTGAAGCCTAAGTGTGCTGTTGAGTCCCCCAACTGTCTGTGCGGCCAAAATCTTCCAAGTTGATACTAGGAGCCAAAGTGAGTTCCCCAACTCACCGTTGTTTGACCCAATCACGAGTGCACGTTGAACCAAACTTGATCAGCGACACCTTGCCAGCTACCCACAGAGAACCCATTTCTCCAACCAGAGATTAAACTCGCGCCATAGCATTATAGATTCCTTATGACTTGGAAAACTCAGTGCGAGTCTCTTTACCCGATAAGGCATACCTGTGCTCAACGTAAAATCCAGCCATGTAAGGATGTAACATCTACGCACTAAGCATACTAGCATTTACAAGGACCGTCTTTAATTTGCTTCCAATCAAGTTGTGGTATACATGCTTACATTAGGCTTACATAAGAACATTACTCGAAAAGATTTCACTTTGAATTCTCAGCCTCGTTGACTTCTCTAACACAATTCCTCACTTATCTCATAATCCAAAATTTGTAAAATCATGCTCCAAATAACTTCATCCTGTGTCTGGTAGTATGAAAGGTAACCATGGAATTGCATGGAAACAAGAGCTTCCTCATACAATTTTATTGTTGAAAAAAGACAACAATTCCACTCAATTCAATACCGCCAAATGCAACATCAGAGTGATCACAATATGGTCTCTTGATTCTACAACTCTTCTGCATAATAGACTAGCATTAACTGTCATACCTCACTTTTTCTGCTCATCTTTAGCAGATAACTTGTTCTGACTACAAGACAAGTAATATAATTCAAGATAGCACTCTTGCATGTAGTATAAGCCAATTCAAGATAGGCTATTGACAGAAGTCCTCTGTTCCACTGTTTGCCATAAATTAAGTGCTAAAAGCAAGTTTATAGTTTTCTCATCACAAGTGAGGCACAGCAAGAAAACGTGTCAAAGAAGTGGTGATCTTGAGATACTATGGAATCTGAGAACTGTACAGTAATCAACTGTCATATTAATACATGCTCTAGTTCAAAATAAAAAGCTCATCCGAATTTTTGATTCAATAAAAGAAACAAAGCATTTTTATGAACATCTCTCCTCTTCTATGTACGAAGTGGGGAAGCCGATGGCCCAGGAGAAGAGGAGGCTTTTCCATTGCAAACTTCATTGGCCCTTTTCTGGTGATATTTCATACTATCTCTTGAATGGTGGGTAGTATTTTGGAGGGGTTCACTTCGAGTACGAGAGACCCCTGTGTCATTATTGGAGACCTGAAGTTGCTCTAGTGCTCTCACCACTTGTTCCATGCTAGGCCTGAGCTTTGGTTCAGTAGATAGGCATTGGATGGCAAGGTTAGCTGCCTTGAGTGCTTCGTCCAATGTGTACTGGCCCTCGATACGAGCATCTAAAACTTTGAAAATTTTGCGCTTGCTGGTAAGGTAAGGCTTTGCCCATTCAACCAAATTTTGTTCTCTGGATGGCCTGTTTCTGTCCAGTGCTCGTCTGCCTGATAACATTTCGAGAAGAACAACCCCAAAACCGTATACGTCACTTCTTGCAGTTAGATGACCTTCATAAGCAAAAAAAAAAAAAAAATTGAAGTTCCATCACAAATAGAAGGTTAATTCAACTGAAGAACAATGGATTTGGCAGATGATACCTAAAATATAAACTATATGTCCAGGTTTTTACCAAAAGAAACAAGAGATAGGCATTTAAATGTGAATACATACATACAAGGTGGTGAACTGAAAGATACCTGTGGCCATATACTCAGGAGCTGCATACCCATAGGTACCCATGACCCTTGTAGAGACATGGCTTCTATCACCTGTTGGCCCATCCTTGGCCAGCCCGAAATCAGAGAGTTTTACTTCATAATTCTGTCATATACAATGAATGGGATGCGCAAGATAGCAGCGTTAAGTCTGACTGGATTCTTCTACATGCCATAAACTTTAATAATTAAACATTGATTTGCATACCGAATTGAGCAAAATATTCGAAGTTTTGAAGTCCCGATATATCACTTTTGCTTTGTCACTATGAAGAAACGCTAGTCCCTTCGCAGCACCAAGGGCAACCTTGACTCGGAGATTCCAAGATAGCGGCTGAAAATAAGAAGACCCTGTTCCACAACATTGATATATCTAAATAAAAACAAATTTTGGTTGTTGATAAATTACTTCTTCAAGTTATTGAATTGGTTGATATGAGGAGGATATTGCATTATTAATAACTCACTTCTAAATAAATGATTCTCCAAGCTGCCCTTTGGCATAAATTCATACACCAGAAGCCGGTGGTCATCCTCTATGCAGTAACCAATCAATTTGACAAGGTTAGGATGATACAGCTGCCCCAGGTAATTGATTTCTGTCTGCAGTCCAAAAGGCTAAAATTAATCAATTGTAACATTTACAAATATTATAAGCAACATCATCTATGTGCAAAAACTTAGGAAGAGATATGTTCTAACAATTTGTTGCATGCCCGGTTTGTAAGTTGCTAAGGTTATATAAAAATTGCAAACAAAGGTTCAATTCAAGAAATTAGTGAGAAACTTGATAAATGTGGATGGGATACTAACCAACCATTCATGGTGGCCCTGGAAACTCTCTTGGTTAAGCCTCTTCACAGCAATAACGATGCCAGTCCCAGGCTTGGCAGCTTGAAATGATTGCTCATCAATCCAGCCCTTGAAAACACAACCGAAACCACCTTCCCCTAACACACTATCTGGGCGAAAGTTCCTAGTGGCTGTTTTTAGTTCATTAAAGCTGAACCTCTTCAAATTGGAGGATTGCAAGATCTCTCCCTCTGTCCGTTGAGGTGTCAAGACAGATGAGACCTTGCTGCTTGAACCACTTAAGCCATTCCTATCTCTGCTACCGTATTTTGAATCTGCTCCAACACATGTCAATATCATGTAGTTTGTAAATTCATCTACTAATTCAAACCAGAAATGAAAAGTATCCATATAAACTGAATCTCTAGTTAAAGTGAATTTAAAATTCAATTATAGTACATAAAGAAACAAAGAAATGAAATCCTTGAAGTTTGTGTTCCATCTCAATTTAAATTTTCTAGAATACAAGCTTAAGTTAATC
This sequence comes from Bretschneidera sinensis, assembly GCA_023935145.1. Classification (NCBI taxonomy): domain Eukaryota; kingdom Viridiplantae; phylum Streptophyta; class Magnoliopsida; order Brassicales; family Akaniaceae; genus Bretschneidera; species Bretschneidera sinensis. Next base: position 22,854,460 of record CM043703.1, read on the forward strand.
AATGTGATACCATTTGGCTCAGGTGAGGAGGATTTTCTTTCCTCAGCTCTAAAGGTCGATTTGGATTGGAGAGGAATGGAGGGAAAGGAAAGGAAGGGATGCGTGTACCTCTTCATAAAATTTTCCACTCAACCCAAACACACTGTAAGCTAAACTCCTAGGAAAGATTATATTATACCATAATTATAAGCTTTGCGGGATCTCAAAGTAGAATATATAGTATATTTCACGAAAGGAAATGGGTTTGGCTAAAAAGATTCTAATTCATCATTGTCACTTTGTCTTCTATTAACAGAACAAACGAGCCCAGCATTTACGAGAAATGAATGCTGCATTGCAAATAATCCCTTGAAAGGAATTGTAATGAAATGGAAATAAACCAGTCCTTTAAATTTTTATGTTCTTGTGTTGCTTGTCTCTAAAAAAAGGTTTTTAACTTCAAATGAACCAGGCCAAATAAATAGCTCGATCAAACTTAAGCAAGTGGAGGTCTAAGTGATCAACAGAACCCAGAACCCATAAATCTAGCTAAGAATAACAAAAAATTTAGTTTCCCTTCTTTTCCTACCTTTTCTGACCAACCAAACAGAGGATCGGGAAACCCCATCAAAATAAACACAAATTACCCAACGTAGTTAACAATTTTCAAGGGAAACAAGCTCAGGCAGCTGCGGCTAGCTTTTATCAATCAAGTTAAAAAAATTTAACTCGAACAAAAGTCGGAAAAGACACAATCTTTAAGCAAAGTAAAGCTCAGATAGGCACCAAGTAGTAGTTTAAATTAAGAGCAAAAATACCATTGTGGAGAGGACAAGCACCTTTGATTATAGCACTAAAGCAAGACCCCATAAGAACAGAAGCTCAAGTCTCTTCACTCCTCCAGAAAACCAACTGCTACTGAATTAGATGCAGCAGAAATAGAAATATAGAGATCCGATTCCAAAAGAAAACTTGGAAAGAAAAAAACAAAAGCCAAGCCCATGAAACAAAAAAGAGATGAAGTGTGAAAGCACAACTTTTATACGTCCAAAGCTAGCTGTCATACTTTGACTGATTAAAAAAAATTATAATATCTAAAATAGAAACCAAAGAAATGAAGACAAAAAGCACATGAGATTTTTGGGGTTGTGTGTTTGTTTGGGTTCTGAGTTGTGAGAAAGTTATTTTCTTACAGCTTCGTGAAGGACAAATGTGAAAGGGTTGACTTGTGCTTCGTTTTCGTTTTGACATTATCTACTCCATAATCTTAACTGGAAAGTAGGGACAGAAGTCATATGTATACACGTGTGTGTGTACGCGGATATTTTTAGTAGGTCAAAACTTATGATCCATGAAGTTTTTTATATAAAGTTTATGAATTTTAAAAAAAAGATATATTTCATTGTTACAACAATTAAGTAATGAATTTTTTTAAAAAATATTTCATGGTTACAACAAAAAAAAAATAATGATTGAGACCTATCATCTAAAATATATTCATGTAAATTTAATATTTACAAAAAAAATAACATGTTTTGATAAATTTTAACTAATGATCTAAACTCTAATTTTTTCGTATAAAATTTAATAAATTTTTTCGTATAAAATTTAATAAATTTTTTCGTATGAAATATATGTCAAATCATATACTAAAATGATATATTTTTGTTGAAATTTTAGGTAATTAATATATTTTATGATTTTTATTGAATTATAAGCTATGTTTGGTACGGTGGTTAAGGTAAGGCAAGGTGTGAGTAAGAAAACTCTTACACTATCCTATCAAGTGTTTGGTATAAAATTTTACATTGAATAGTGCAATGCGTGGTCAGTATACATTGAGTAACTACTCACGAAATGATGGGTGTATAATGCTTACTCAGTTGAGTAGTCATACAAAATTACTTATCTACCATTTTATTATTTATATTAATGTTATTTATTTAATAATTATTATTATTATAATAATAACCATATTTATAATAATATTATAGTAATAATGATAGTAATTATTATTTTCATAATTATAATAACACATATAATAATATCATTTTTATAACTATAATAATATTAAAATGACAATGATAATAATAATAATAATAATAATAATAATAAATTAATTATTATAATAATAGTGATAACAATTATTGTAATAATATTATATTTATATTTATAATATATTATAGTAATAATGATAATAATTATTATTATCATAATTATAGTAATACATATATTAATATTATTTTTCATAATTATAAGAACTAATATTTATTACTATCATAATAGGAATTATAATAATAATAATGATAATAATAACTAAAATTATAATGATAATGTTTATTATTATAATAATATATTAATAATTATTATTAACATATTATAATAATATGATGAAATACTGATAATAATATTATTTTAATAGTTATAAAAATATTTTAATAATAATGATTATAATAAAAATGTAAGAACTGATTGAGAATAAAAAGTTTAGAGTGTTTTAGGCATTTTGTAATTATCAATACCATACTCATCTTTTTATAAGAGCTTCTCCAAACACGCAATAGATGAAGGGCTTACTCAATGAGTAGTCTACCATACCCTATTCAATTACCCTACCTTACCCAACCCAAAATTCCAAGCATAGCCATAAAGTCCGATCTTAGATTGTGTTTTTTAAAAAAATTATTTTTTAAGAGAACTTCACGAACTTTATATAAGGAACTATATCTAAGTTTTTCCATTTATTCTAGTATAAAACACATATTTGAAAGAGCTGTGATAACTAACCAACAATTTTGGCCAATACATTTTTAACAACATGACCGTCATGAAGCTCGAGTTATAATTATGAGAAGCTCAAATAGTAACAGTGTAACGACTCATCCCGGGTTGACCACTCTAGAGACGGTGTCATCACATTTTAAAAATCCAGCACGACATATATATGCAACAATAAAAATTAATACTAACAGAAATTCTTTTATATTAATCCTCAACTCTCAACAGGGGAGATACATCAATCTGATCTTTAAACATTAGATACAACGTAAAATGCATGCATATTTACAAATAATTTTTTTATTTTCTTTTCTCATTAGTCTGAGGATGTTGACACGTACGTGACTTATAGAAATGATTTCGTCAGATTCTCAACCCACCAGACTATTTGTCCTGTTTGCTACCTAAAACCATTGTACAATAAGGGATGAGCTTCACAAGCTCAGTGAATTAAATTTTCTATAAGTACTCAATTTGTATAAATGGTCTTTCAATATTAAATCATTTATATCTCATACAACTTGATACTAGCATTCTACTATCACTACACATGTCATAAGAACCATTCTTTATCAATCTCTTTCTCGTATTTATTAGTTCACCTTAAGACCATCAATTATCTCATAATTATCTCGTAATGAGGTTCACATTATAAAATCTACCATTTAGATGGTTCTTATCATTATAACTGTCTCTCTGTGAGACTCATCCATCTATAAATAAATTCACAATAACACACCACACATCAGTATTTCAATAATGCAAGCAATAATTAAAACAGATGCAATGCATGAATTATTATTATGGGAACGTCTTCCCAAATGTCGACATGTTTTTTATTATCTTAGATCGGCCCCCTCCCGGTTCTTTTCTTTACATCTTATCCCGGCTGTCACGAAATTTATTTCCAGCATATATCAGCTGTCACAGTAGCCCTTTTATTTCCAGCATATACCGTATGTCATGGTTTTTAAAAGACCGGCCCTTTCTCGATTCTTTCAGTTCTTTTATTTAATGCATATGCATATGAACAATGATATGAAATATGCATATGAATAGTAATATAAAAACCACATGAATTCAAAATATTTAAATTGGCTATCTCGATTTTTCTCAAATTATACAAAAAAATTCCACTAAATTCCTCTCATCCAAAATCACATCAAATCATCCATTAAAACTTATCAAGATCCACTAAATTTCATCCCAAATCATATCAAATCATCCATCAAAGCTTGTCAAGATTCACTAAATTTCATCTCCTCAAAATTCGTATCAAAATATCAACTATAGTTCATCAAGAATTTATTTATCACAATTATTATTAAATTAACTCATTATTCTAATAATATTTCTTCTTACATAATAATTCTTTACGTGTCCAATATTCATATCATATCTATCAACCAAATCTTTATTTATCACCAAAACATAAGCTAATAATTTAATTTAATATTATCACTAAATTTTTCATTTTTTTTATTCAGATTACTTAAAGTAAATCCAATTCACCATGTAGCACTTAAAGCTACCCGTGGATCACCTCCTTTCCTTTTCTGTTCCTCTCAAAAATTTCCCCCGGTTGCTAACCGTCAACATCTGACATAATATTTGTATTAAATTTCTAATTTATTCTTCAATTCGTTATAAACCACACCCTTTGAAAATTCTCACTTTGAATTCGGGAAAATTTCATGAGCGCTTAAAATTCAAAAATAATCATTTCGTTATTACCTTATGTTTTTCTGATAGCTTCTCATGATTCTCAATGAAATTCCGCAGTAAAACCCTTCAAAATTTTACTCTTTTAACTTTTCTTTCGGTCCCCAAGTGTTTAAATAAAATGAGTAAATTAAAAGAAACTAACGAAATCTATTAAGTAAAATTAACATATATATATATATATATATATATATATATATATATATATATATATATATATATATATATATATATCCTTGAAACCAACTGGGCACATTTTTACTTCAGCATTTTAAATTCTCCCACCTCCACGTGCTTTGCACGTCTCCTTCAATTTTTCCTTAATATTTGGCAGCAGGTGCTGCCACTAATTTTTTTTATTAATCTTTTTCTTTTCTTGGTAACTACGTCTACATGCGTCCAGTTTTTTTTTTCAAGAGAATTATTTTATTCAATACTAAATCTTTCACGTAAATTGATTATTTTTAATTTCACATCATATTTATTAAATTACTTTTTTACCCTTACTTTACAATTTCGGGTATTACAATTCTACCCACCTTACAAAAATTTCGTCCCCGAAATTCGCTTACTTTACTCTAAAAACAAATATGAATAATATTTCTTTACAATTGTCTCACGCTTTCACGTAATCTTTTCAATATCCTTATTCCGCCACAGAATTTAAACTAATGCAATTATTTTATTTCACAAGACTTGTTCTTTTTGTCTAAAATTCTCACTGGTACTTGTATATAAGCCCAAATTTTCTGAATTTCTATAGTTTAGCTCGAAATATTATAATACTCATCATGTAAACACTTTCTTAAAAGTGAAACATGAAATACATTATATAAATGTTTTAACTCTAGAGGTAAATCCAAATGATATACTATTGTTCCAATTCTCTCGATCACCTCATAGGGCCCCACAAATCTCGAGCTCAATTTTCCCTTCTTTTTAAACCTCAACACACCTTTTCACTGAGATATCTTCAAAAATACCCAATCATCAACTTAGAACTTGAGAGGTCGCCTTCTTTTATCAACATATCCCTTCTGTCTGTTCTGGGCTGTTCTGAGGTTCTTCCTAATCAGTTTGATCCCCTCAATTGTTAACTCAAATAATTGGTGGACTAGATATATTTCTCTCTCCCATTTCTTTTTAACATACAGGAGTTCTACATCTCTGACCATACAATTTCTCAATCGGTGCCATCCCAATACTAATTTGAAACTATGATCCATGGTACTTCATACAACCTCACAATATCAACTACATCCCTCTTCAATCCTGACCATCAGAATTTTTGTCTCAATCCTCTATACCTCTTATTATTACTTGATTGCATCGAATCTACATCATCATATACTTTTCTTCGTATCTTCTTTCTCCACTCCGCATCATTGGGAACACAATTCCTATTTTCCAATACCAAAAATACCCTCACTTCAATTTTGAACTCATTTTGCTTTTTTAGTAAGCACTCAATGCTTAATCTTTTCTATCTCTTAATCTCTACCTTGCATCTCTAAAACATTTTAATATGGATGACTGTCAACTATAATTGTTAATCATGATCTTCTATCACTGATATTCAACTTCCTTCTTATCTCTTTTAAATCTATCATCAATTTTACATCAGGACTCCCCATAGCAGTTAACTTTCTTGTAGACTTTCTACTCAATACATCAGCTATCACCTTCACATTTCCTAGATGATAGTGAATTGTACAATCATATTCACTAATCAACTCCATCCACAATCTTTCCCTCAAATTCAACTCTCTCTAGGTAGGTCAGTATATCAAAATCTTATAACCATGAATATCTCACAAGTGGCTCCATACAGATAATGTCTTCAACCTTTAAAGTAAATACTATATAAGCAAACTCCAAGTCATGAGTAGAGAAATTTTTATCATGAATCTTCAAATTGCCTAGAAGTATGGGCCACTGCTTTCCTATGTTACACATATCTCAATCATTGATGTGGCGCGTCACTGTACACCACAAATCTTTCATTATCAGAAAGAAGCACCAATATTGGAGCTGTAGTCAATTTCTCCTATAGTAATTGAAATTTTTTTCTCACATTTCCCTCACCATACAAATCTCACCTCTTTCCTGGTCAGTCTACTCAACAATATTACAATAATAAAAAATTTCTGAAAGAATCTTCTATAATAACCAGCTAACCCCAAGAAGATTCTAATCTTAGTCACATTAGTTGGTCTCTCCCAACTTAACATTACCTCTACCTTTTGTGAATCAACTGCTATACTATTTCCCGATATTACCTGTTCCAAGAAAGTTATTTCCTTTGGCCAACACTCACACTTAGAAAACTTTGCATATAATTTCTTTCTCCTCAGAATCTCCAACACATTGTCTAATGTTTCATATGTTGTTCTTCATTCTTAGAATATATTAGAATGTCATTACTGAACACAACCATAAGATTATCAAGAAATGGTTCAGACATTTTATTCATCAAGTCCATGAATGTTTCTAGAACATTAGTCAGTCCAAATGACATCACAACAAACTTGTGACCATAATGTGTCATAAAAGCAGTCTTAGATACGTCTTCCTCTTTTATCCTTAACTGGTGATAATCTGATCTCAGGTTTATCTTATAAAACACTAATACTCCTTGCAACTGCTCAAACAATTCATTTATCCTGGGTAAAAGATATTTGTTTCTATTCAACTATTTTTAGTCTATACACAATTTCATCGTTTCATCTTTCTTTCTTCACAACCACTACGTGGGATCCTCTTGGTGACACATTTAATCGAATAAATTGTTTATCCAAAAATTCTTAAAATGGTACGTTCAACTCTCTCAATTCAGCTGGTATCATTCTGTAGAGTGCTATAGATATATGTGATGATCCTGGTATCACATCAATAGAAAATTTTATCTCCCTACTTGGAGACAACCTAGACAACTAATCAAGAATTATATTAGAAAAATCTTTCACCACTAAGATTTATTCTAACTACTATTTTCCTTTTTAAAATCCATTATGTATGCCAAATACTCCTCACAACTCTTCTTTAACCATCTCTTAGTGGTCAGAGTAAAATAAGATAGTTCGAGAGTATTTTATGTTCTCTATGAAAGTTACACTCCTCATATCCATATGTTGAACACTACCTTCTTTCTGGAGCAATTAACCCAATCGTAATACGTCGACAACCAATTCTTTCCCAAAATCGAATGAAGATCTATCATATTCAAAAGGTAATAAATCAGCTTCAGATTTTTGTATCACTGATATGAATCACACAACCCTTGTAAGCATTTATGATTATCACTTTATCTCTAGTGAGAACTTCAACAAAAATATCTTGCATCCAATAACTAACATGTACTTCAATAAACTTCATACGAATACTGGATGCAAAAGAATAGGTTGCACCAAGATCAACCAACATTGATATGTCCACATTCTCTATATACCAAGCACCTCAAATTAGAATAATTATGGAATAAATATCTTATCGGATTACATCTATAACATGTTCTACTATTTTTATCATGTTTATCACATTCTCTAAGTAGTACACTCCCACATTTCCCATATCATGTCTCCCAAATCGAAGGGTTCAATCGATATTAATATGAGCTACAAAAGCAACAGATCCTGCTTGCCTCGGACTCGGTACTTCAATTCTTTGTGACAAGGAACACCTCTTCTGGGTGGTCTCCCACCCTACACATTCATACTGGTACCACCTCTGAGTTCATCAAATCTAAACTTCTTCCTCCGATTCCTCCTACCTCTAATTTCTATCACATCCTTCTCAATATGAAGTGTTATATTTGCCAACATAACATAATTCATATGCCTCATGTAAGAAAGTTTTGATCAAATCTTAAAACATAGTTCATCTTTGAACCTCTTACACTTCTTCTCCACTAGGTCTACCATTTCCGATACAACCATTGATAAGACCACACATCTGCTATCATACTGAGCCATAGTCAACACATTTGCCTCAAATAAATAAAACTTATTCCAGGTTAAGGGTCTATCAATATCCGTACTTACCATAAGAAGAGTATCCTCTCATCATTCTAAAACTTCTCCTTCTAACTCAAACGAGGCAAAGGCAATCATCTGTCTGTCAGTCATTGATAAAATATCAAATAAATCTCTCTACATGTTTCTCCCAAAACTCAGGATTAAAAGGATTCATAGATCCTTTAAACAACCAGGCATTCAACTTAACAATCTCTCTGCATCTCATGTATAACTCACTTTCTCCCTATTTTTAAATATCTACCATTGTTGGATTACAACAACCATAGGCACTGTTCTAGCATATTCATCAAGTCTATACTATAGGTTACTAACTCTATCATCTGTTACATTTACTTTCTCAAGAGCATGAGTAAGAGCTTATCTTAACTCATCTATTTCAACTTCAAATGCTCTCATACCTTTACTAATATCAATTGTATTACTAATATCAATCATACTATCAACACATTCCTTTCTAGGAACCACAGATTCAGACTCAACCTCAACTTATCAAAAAAATATTAGGGCCTACCACGCCCTCTCAAATCAACAACTCTAACTCTAGCTCTAGTGTGTCCACATGTCATCCTCAGACTATTCATTAAAATATAATTTATTTTAATTTTTCACTTTCTTACTTTTTATGCAGTCTACAGAATCTTAAAACCTAATGCTCTGATACCAAAATTGTAACGACCCATCTCGGGTTGGCCACACCTGAGACGGTGTCATCACATTTTGAAAATCCAACACGACACATATATGCAACAATAAAAATTAATACTAACAAAAATTCTTCTACACCAATCCTTAACCCTCAACAGGGGAGATACATCAATCTGATCTTTGACATTAGATACAATGTAAACTGCATGCATATTTACAAATAGATTTTTTATTTTCTTTTATCATTAGTCTGAGGATGTTGACATGTACATGACTTACAGAAATGATTTCATCAGATTCTCAACCCACCAGACTATTTGTTCTGTTCTGCTACCTGAAATCATTGTACAATGAGGGATGAGCTTCACAAGCTCAGTGAATTAAATTTACTATAAGTACTCAATTTGTATAAATGGTATTTCAATATTAAATCATTTATATCTTATACAACTTGATACTAGCATTCTACTGTCACAACACATGTCATAAGATCCACTCTCTATCAATCTCTTTCTCGTATTTATTGGTTCACTTTAAGACCATCAATTATCTCATAATTACCTTGTAATGAGGTTCACATCATAAAATCTACCATTTAGATGGTTCTTATCACCATAACTATCTCTCTGTAAGACTCATCCATCTATCAATAAATTCACAATAACACACCACACATCAGCATTTCAATAATGCAAGCAATAATTAAAACAGATGCAATGCAATAATTATTATTATGGGAACATCTTTCCACATGTCGACATGTTTTTATTATCTTAGACTGGCCCTCTCCCGACTCTTTTCTTTACAGCTTATCCCGACTGTTACAGAATTTATTTCCAGCATATATCAGCTGTCACGATGTCCCTTTTATTTTCAGCATATACCAGCTGTCATGGTTTTTCAATTAGATCGGTCCCTTCCTGGTTCTTTCGGTTCTCTTATTTAATGCATATGCATATGAACAATGATATGAAATATTTATATGAACAGTAATATAAAAACCGCATGAATTCAAAATATTTAAATTGGCTATCCTGATTTTTCTTAAATTATAAAAAAAAAATTCACTAAATTCCTCTCATCTCAAATCACATCAAATCATCCATTAAAACTTGTCAAAATCCACTAAATTTCATCCCAATTCACATCAAATCATCTATCAAAGCTTGTCAAGATCTACTAAATTTCATCTCCTCAAAATTCGTATCAAAACATCAACCATAGCTCATCAAGAATTTATTTATCACCATTATTATTAAATCAACTCATTATTCTAATAATATTTCTTCTCACATAATAATTCTCTACGTGTCCAATACTCATATCATATCTATCAACCAAATCTTTATCTATCACCAAAACATAAGCTAATAATTTAATTTAATATTATTACTAGATTTTTCATTTTTTTTATTTAGATTACTTAAAGTAAATCTAACTCACCACATAGCACTTAAAGCTACCCGTGGATGTAATACCCGAAATTGTAAAGTAAGGGTAAATAAGTAATTTAATAAATATGACATTGAATTAAAATAAAATATAGGTGAAAGGTTTTTTATTATTTGAATAAAATAATTCTTTAAAAAAATGGATGCGTGACGGTGTATTTACAAAAAAAAAAGGAAATTTTTTTTTGGACGTTCAGGTCCAACAAAGAAAGAAAAAAAGAAAAAAAAATTTATGTTAGATTGAACAATAGGAAAAGAAAAAGAAGAAAAAAAATAAATATTAGATTTTTCAAAAAAAAAAAACCAATCCGTGCAACACCTGGAAGTCTAGGTGTTGCAAGTTTGAAAGTGGAGAGCTGCATGTTAGGCAGCTGTGCGTAATGCACAGTGAGAAGCGGTCAGCACCGCTTAAAAATTTTGCCTATAAATTGATTCTTAGCGAATTTTCATTTGGTTTTCTTTTAATTTCTCTATATCTTTAAACACTTGGGGATTCAAAGAAATGTTGAAAGAACAAAATTTTAAAGGAGTTTTCTGCGAAATTTCATAGAGAATTACGAGAAGCTATCAGAAAAATATAAGGTAATAACATAATATTTATTTTTGAATTTCTGACATTTATGAAGTTTCCTTGAATTCAAAGTGAAAATTTTCAAAGTGTGTAGTTTATGTCGGATTGAAGAATAAATTAGAAAATTTAATATAAATATAATGTCAAGTGTTGACGATCTATAACTGGGGAGAAATTTCTGAGAGAAACGGAAAATGCAAGGAGGTGATCCACGGGTAGCTTTAAGAGCTACATGATGAGTTAGATTTACTTTAAGTAGTCTAAATAAAAATCAAATATCTAGTGATAATATTAAAATAAATTATTAGCTTATGTTTTGGTGATAGATATAATGTGAATATTGGACCGTAGAAAAATTATTATGTGAGAAGAAATATTGTTAGAATAATGGGTTGATTTAATAATAATAGTCCGAAAAAACCATGACAACCGGTATATGCTGAAAATAAAAGAGACACAGTGACAGCCGGAATAAGCTGTAAAGAACCGAGAAGGGGCCGGTCTAAGATAATAACAACCTGTCGACAGGTGGGAAGATGTTCCCATCATAAGCATTCATGCATTGCATTTGTGTTAATTATTACTTGCATTATTGAAATGTTGATGTGTGATATATTATTGTAAATTTATTTATAGATGGATGAGTGTCCCAGAGAGACAGTTACAATGAGAAAAAGAGGAAAAAACATAGAAATATGATAATATGGTGATTATTCAAATGTTAGACATTATGCTATTATCCAGTTATGGTGAGAAAGAAACAGAGAATGATAAGAACCATCTAAATGGTGGACTTTATGATGTGAACCTCTTTTCGAGGTAATTATGAGATAATTGATGGTTTTAAGGTGAACCAATGAATGAGAAGAGATTAATAGAGAATGAATCTTATGACATGTGTAGTGATAGTAGAAAGTTATCATCAAGTTATGTGAAATATAAATAATTAAATATAAAAATAGCTACTATGCAAACTGAATACTTTTAGTAAATTTAATTCACTGAGCTTGTGAAGCTCACCCCTCATTGTACAATGATTTCAAGCAGCAGACATGACAAATAGTTTGATGAGTTGAGATTCAGACGAAACCATTATCTGTAAGCCATTTACGTGTCAACATCCTTAGACTAATGGAAAAAATGAAATCAAAAATTTATTTGTAAATATTCATGCATTTTACTTGGTATCTAATGTTAAAGATCAGATTGATGTAACTTCTCTAATGAGGGTTGATGATTGATGTAAAATTTTTTGTTGGTGTTATTTATTGTTATTGTTGCATATATGTGTCATTCTGGGATTTTTAAAATGTAATGACACCGTCTCGGGGGTGGCCAACCCAGGATGGGTCGTTACAGTGGATCACCTCCTTGCATTTTTCGTTCCTTTCAGAAATTTCTCTCGGTTACTAACCGTCAACACCTGACATAATATTTGTATTAAATTTATAATTTATTCTTCAATTTATTTTAACCACACCCTTCGAAAATTCTCACTTTGAATTCGGGGAAATTTCATTAACGTTAAAAATTTAAAAATAATCATTTTGTTATTACCTTCTGTTTTTCTGATAGCTTCTCGTGATTCTCGATGAAATTCTACAGTAAACCCCTTCAAAATTTTGCTCTTTTAACCTTTCTTTCGGTCCCCAAATGTTTAAAAAAAATGAGTAAATTAAAAGAATCTAACGAAATCTATTAAGTAAAATTAACATATATATAAACCTTGAAACCAACTGGGCACATTTTTGCTTCAACATTTTAAATTCTCTCACCTCCACGTTTTGGAGACGTGCAAAGAATGCATGTCTCCTTCAATTTTTGCTTGACATTTGGCAGCAGGTGCTGCCATCCGCTACCACAATTTTTTTTTTTATCTTTTCCTTTTCTTGGTAACTACACTCCTCACGCGTCTAGTATTTTTTTTTCAAGAGAATTATTTTATTCAATACTAAATCTTTTGCGTAAATAGATTATTTTTAATTTCATATCATATTTATTAAATTACTTCTTTACCCTTACTTTACAATTTCGGGTATTACAAACCAGCAATTTGAACAAAATCAAAAAACTCATTTTTTTCGCACCATTTAACATTTTTTCAATGGTCCAACACCGAGTTTGGCAATGAAAAAATTGCTACGTTGCAAAGGTGAATTGAAATTTTCGTTTTTGTTTCTGCTTACTGTTACCACTTGAGCTTTCTATAATTACAATTGGGGCATCCTACCAGTCAAACAGGTTAAAAGGGATGGACAAAAAAGTTAGCTCCCTATCAACTATCACTACTCAAATGGAGTAAAAACTGGTAGTCCTATCACTACTTTATAATTTGAAACTAGCAATGTGAATTAGTAGTATTTGGCTCAATGATAGTTTTGTCTCAAATCAAATGTATTTAAGCGTATTGAGATTTTGAGTTTGATTTTTTTAAACTAACAACTCTATTAGGCAAAATGAGGATTATTATGTGGGTGAGTAGGTGTTAGGGATAGACTGTATCATTGTTGTAAAAAAAGAAAGAAAGTTGTGGTGTGGGAAACCGATATATTGTTCTGCTTGGTTTCTTTACTCCATCAATTCGTTTTAGTTTGTAGAAATTCATAAACCACTATTTTTGGTTTGGGTTGAGATTTATTAATTTCTTCAAATCGAATCAAACCATACTAATCATTTACTATATTTTATATATTGGTTCATTGGTTATTATCTCAAGTCAAATATATTTGGATGTCTTAAGATCCTGGAGTAGATTCTTCAGGCCTACAAGCAGTAAGACGTATAAACCCCTTCTTATCTTCAACAGGTATGCCAACCATTTCAATTAATCTGTTATCCTCCAGCTTTATCAATAACTGCCAAATCAGAGACAAACATAAACAACAAAAATCATGGAGATAACAACAAACCATAGAGAAATCTTATAAGAGAAATGTGAGAAAGAAAGATAATACTAATATCTATCTGCGCAGAACTACAAAAATCATTTTTTGGCAAATGCCCCATTTTACGAAACAAATTTCCACAACCAAAATGTCACACCCCAATTCACATGTATACTGAGGCACGACAACGACGAATCATGTAGGTTTCCCAGGCAAGCAAGCCACTTCTATGATCAAAGAAACTAATCTCAATGACAGAAAATATAACATCAAAGGGTGACAAGGACCTCAACCAAAGAAAATATATCTCCTTAACAAAATATTTAAAATATCAAAGACAACTAATGGGGATCATAGTAAGATTAGAATTAAGGATTTTAATTTATGAATTGGAGGATATGAGAATAATTATGTAATAAGAAAATATTATGGGTATCTCGGTGTAGTTAATTTTAATATTTCAATTTCCTTTGATATCTCAATTTTCTTATCGGTCTAGGACTAGGGTTTAAGATCTCTATATAAGAGGCGTCCTTATATAATTTGTAGTCAGCTTTGGAATGAATAAAAAACGAGATTATTGAAAACAAACTCTGTGATTGAGTTGTTTCGCGCCATGTGATTTCGATTGCGGTTCCCATGTGATTTCGAATGATCCATGCGATTTGGATCGTGTTATCTTTAATTTCTTTGTTTTTACATTTTTTTCCCCACTGTATTGCATAAACAACATAAGTTCCCAAATAGTTCAAGCCAATAGTTTTAATGTTTGCAACATTATTCTAGAACCAAAATAATTTTGTCAATTGAAAAATAATCTTTAGCTCTCCTCAAACACGACAACAACCTAGCTTTCTACTTATGAATTAGCAAGACAGTAAAAACAAATGAGCTCAACAATTCATTAGATAATCATGCTCAAGCTAACGACAACAAGCATGTATTCAAATATAGAAGATACATTTGTATATAAAATACCAATGATCAAACTAACTCATCCATCTAAACAATTATCCATGACTTTCAGAAATAATGTAACATACATGTTTCTTACTAAAGCAATAAATCATCAACTTAAATTACAATAAAATGGCTTAAATAATATCACAACCATGTAACCAAAAATCGATAGTCCAAAAAGTATCACATAGAACACTTAACTGTATGATAAAAGCTATGACCACACTTTACTCTTGTGGTATGCACGAGCTCATTTAACCCCTAGGCTGCTAAGCCCAATAACTCACTTAACCCTGTTGTCAGGTTCAATATTTCATTTAACCCTTAGGCTGCCAGGTTCAAAACATAGCTAGGCTGAGAGATTCTTTCTAATAACTTAACCATAAAACCATCATGTTTCCAAAGTCTTAAACACAAACATTGGTTTCATTTCCAAAATAAGTCAATTAACATGGTTGAAAAACCTAAATCTAAATATTCATGTTATAATATATAACAATAACAACTTTAGATAATTCAAATACCCAAACCATGTGTTTAACAAGATAACAACATTTGTATGTTGAATATACATCACTTTATGAGTAAGACTATATACCTAACTCGCCAAAGCACAATAACTCCATAAAAACAAAATTTTCCTAGTCATTCAATTAAGGAAATGCACTAAATATCAACAAAAATGATTTCAATGTACACTCCAAACATGCTATACATGCCAAATAGGTCCCTTGAGGTCACCCGACTGCAGCTACACATTCCTCTAAATCAAATAGAATTTCAAAACTGAAACCAAGTTTTGACTAACTAATTACAACACCATTTGAATACTAAATAAATATGTAAAAATTATTGAAAAGTGTGAAAAACTCAAGGAGTGCTCATTTGCTACCATTGTACCAGTAGCCCACCATTGGCCCTTGCACGTCATATGAGACGAATGGCTTCACATAAGAACTATTTTCGTCTAGATTTAACTATTACGACCAGTTTACTTTGAACGTTAATAAGTTTTTCTACAATATGAATCTTGAAATGGCCTATATGTATCCATAAAGTACTTTAAGTGTACTATGCATTGACTCAAAAATCACTCAAAATAGTAGCAGGACGACCAAGTTATGGTGGCCTAAAGTTGAGTACTTGATTTTGTCATAAAATCTAAACTAAAAAATAATTGAAAAATTATAAATTTTTACTCCTAACTTCGATTGAGGTGATTCTAAAAACTAACGCAGCTAATGAATTAAGGATTCTAAAAAATTTATCCCTTATTACCAGAAGGCTACTGTCGAAGCAAAGGAAATGGATGAAAGTTCGTGGTCTCTTATCCTAGGTTCCTAAATACAATCTTATATAAATTATTAGTCCATAAATAAGTAGAATAAGGTCTCATCCTTAACTTCATTTAGTTTATTGTGAGTCAAATCCTCACCTATAGACCGTTTACCTTCTTTTCCAATTCTCTTTCTTTACAAAATTAAGTATACATAGATAATAATAACAATTTAGGATTTGGTGTTTTTGTTATGGCTAAAACATCCTCTCACAATTTTAAATACTACTATGACCTTCTTTGGTCTCTCCTAAGACCCATTTTTGGCTTTGAACAAACCAAATCAAGGTAATGCAACCCAATTCTTCTAATTTATGCACTATCATTCATATAAGAGTGCATTTAGGACCCTACGATAGAAGACCACTAACTTTTAACCACTGCTGCTGGCTGCTGCTTCTAAAAAAGCCTTTTGGCAATAGGGGTTATATTTTTAGAATCCATCTTAAGCTACATATGGGTTTTTGAATAACCTCAATTGGAGTTTGGGGTAAAAAATTATGATTTTTGAATGATTTTCGGGTATGAATTTTCAGACAAAATCAGGTGGTAGACTTTAGGCCACTATAAGTTGACCGTTTGGCGACGCTTTAGGGTATTTTTGAGTCAAAATGATAACACTCTAAGAATGCTTTATGGATATATATAGACCATTTCAAGATTCATCCCGTATAAAAAGTTATTAATGTTCAAAGTAAACTGGTCATAGTGGTTAAATCTAGAAGAAAATAGTTGTTAGGTGAAGTCATCTAGCACCTGATAGCACACGGGGGCCACTGGTGGGTCTTATTGGTACAAAGGCTACACGTGAACACTCCTTGAGTTATTTCATATTTTTCAATAAATATATATTTGTTTAGTATTTGAATTGTATTCTCTAGTCAAAACTTGGTTTCGGTTTAGAAAGTCTATCTTGAGTTAGAGGAACGTGTAGTTGTTGTCCGGTAATCTCAAGGGACCTAGTTTGCATGTATAGCATGTTTAAAGTGTAAATTGAATCTTCTTTGCTGATTTAGTCCATTTACTTTATCAAATGACTAGGGAAATTCTTGTTTTTTAGAGTTATTGTGCTTTGGCGAGTGAAGTAAATAGTCTTACTCAACTTGGTTTTTCCTATAAATTGATGTACATTCAACATATAGCATGGTTTGAGCATTTGAATTATTTGAAGTGATTATTGTACATTATAGTATGGATGTTTAGATATGACTTTCTCAACCATGTCAATTGACTTATTTTGGAAATGAAACCAATGTTTGTGTTTGAAACTTTGGAAATATGATGGTTTTGTGTTTGAGTTATTAAAAAGATTTTTCAATCTAAATATGTTTTGAACCTAGCCGTACAAAGGTTAAATGGGCTTTGGATAAAGCAGTCCAAGGGTGGTCTCTTGAACCTTGCAGCCCAAGTGTTAAATGGGCTCATAAGATATTACCATAAGGGTAAATTATGGTTATAGTTTTTGTCAGATTGTTGAGTATGGGAGACCTTTTGGATTACCAACTTTTGGTTAGGTGGTTGTAATATTTGTTGAGGGAATTTTATTGTGAATGAATTTGATGATATATTGCTTCAGTAAAAAACACGTATCTTACATTATTTCTGAAACTGATGGAAATTGTTTAGGTTGATGAGTGTTTGATTATTGATATGTTATATACAAATGCAGCTTTCAATTTTTGAATATATGCTTGTTGTAGTTAGGTTGAACATGATTATTCTAGGCTGTGGAGCTCATTTGTTTATTGTCTTACATATTCAAAGGAGGAAAGCTAGGTCCGTTGTCGAGTTTGGAGAAAACTTATTTCTTAGTTGACATCGTTATTTTGGATCTAGAATAATGTTGCAAGCACGAAAATTGTGGACTTAAACTATCTGGGAACTTGTGTTGTCTTTTGAAATAAATCATTTTGAATGTTTTGCTAAAGAAGTCAAATTTATTTGGTTGAGGTATGTGTCACTTTGATATTAGCATATTCGGCATTTGGGTAAGTGCGTGACAACTTATGGTACCAAAGCCTAGGTTATGATCTATAGGTTTTAAACCTAGGAATGACATTGAGATGGGTAGACATAGGTCCTTGGAAAAAAAAGAAAAAAAAGTAGTTGTTCATTGATGGTGCAATTATAATAATTTACTTGAAATAATAAATAAGAAAGATTTTACAATAACGAAAGAGTTACGTAGCATTGGACTAAGACGCGACACTCGCTCTCTTTAAGGTAATTCAAACCACTGCGGGAGTTACTTTCCAACAAGAGAAACCTAGAATTCGACAGGAGAAACCTGTCCAACCACTTGCTAATTTGGGTCAAGGTGATGAGTTGCACAAGGAGCAACTAAGTTCTGCTAGTGTTCCTCATCAGTTAGAGGGCAGTGCTAAAGCAAGTCAGGGTAGTATAATTTAGCTATTAGAAATCAACAACAGATGGTTCAAACTCAGTTGGTAATGGTATCAAAGATGATCCAAACTACCTATCACGTGGATGTGTGGTACCTTAGATTGGCTATGAGTTCATCGTGGTATTTGGGCTCCCCATGAGTGTGATTTGTGATATGTTCAGCTAGCAATTTTGGGACCATTGGTGTTACAGTAAATGTAATGTTAAGTGGAACTAATCAGTTGATCATTACTTAAATTAAACAGAAAAAAAAAGAAGAAAGAATACTCTCATTGACTAAAACCTTCGATTTCTTGAACTCTCCTCTTGTAAATGAGATGGTGTAGTTGCTTTCCTCTATAGCGTTGCTATACATAATTCAAAAAAAAAAAAATCACTACGAGAATTGTAATGATCAATCAAGAAATGGAAATTATTTTAAACATCTTACAATTTCCAGTGAATTTCTAAGAACATTGAATAAAAAAACTTCAAAGTTGTTATTTCTCTTGGCAACCAAACAGAGGTTTAAAATTATACTTTGCATTTCTTTGTTGATTTTACTTTTTTAAGGTATAATTATTACCTGGCCAAAGTCGATGGCGAGCTGTAGAAGCTCCTGTTCAGACATGCCGGGGAGCACCTGCGAGGTACGTGCGGGAGAGGAGGCAGAGAGGTTGCGAGAGGGTATATGATTTTTTTTCTTCAAATCATATATCATTCATATAAATTTGCTGAGGAAACTTTGGTACAATGGTAAAGATATAAGTTGAGTGGTAGGTTTCACTCAATCAATACATGAATTATTTGTGTTTAATTTATTAATTATTTTTTGTTGTTCATTTATTTTAGGATAAATTTCATTTCATTACTTTTAAATTTGTTGATTTGACACTAACCACTAACATATCAAATCTTTTTAAAATGCACAATTAACTTTAAAATATTAATTTTTATTATTAAGTAGTTCAAAATGATTTTTTTTTAAAATCAAAATTTTAATTAGATATAAGTTTTCACCATAACCAAAGTATTTTTGGTGTTAAAATATCTTCAACTGATTATGATAACTTTAATAATTCTATTTATTTTTAAGTTATATTACAAATTTAAGTTTATCTCAAAATTGTTTATATTACAAATTTTTAAGTTAATTGAATTCTTATTTTTCTAAAAAAAGTAAAAACAGACAATATCATTTTAATTTTAAAAATAAAAAATTTATTTTTAATTTATTTTTATGATTATATTTAATATTCATTTATTTAAAATATAAAATTATTTAATTTTATAAAAAAATATATCAACAAACTTTCCACCAATCTCTTGCATGTAGTATAAGCTAACTCAAGATAGGCTATCGACAGAAGTCCTCTGTTCCACTGTTTGCCATAAATTAAGTGCTAAAAGCAAAGATTATAGTTTTCTCATCACAAGTGAGGCACAGCAAGAAAACGTGTCAAAGAAGTGGTGATTTTGAGATACTATGGAATCTGACAACTGTACAGTAATCAACAGTCATATTAATACATGCTCTAGTTCAAAATAAAAAGCTTATCCGAATTTTTGATTCAATAAAAGAAACAAAGCATTTTAATGAACATCTCTCCTCTTCTCCGTATGAAGTGGGGAAGCCGATGGCCTGGGAATGGAGGCGGCTTTTCCATTGCGAACTTCATTGGCCCTTTTCTGGTGATACTCTGTATCATCTCTTGAATGGTGGGTAGTATTTTGGAGGGTTCACTTCAAGTACGAGAGACCCTAGTCATTATTGGAGACCTGAAGTTGCTCTAGTGCTCTCACCACTTGTTCCGTGCTAGGCCTGAGCTTTGGTTCAGTAGATAGGCATTGGATGGCAAGGTTAGCTGCCTTGAGTGCTTCGTCCAATGTGTACTGGCCCTCGATACTAGCATCTAAAACTTGGAAAATTTTGCACTTGCTGGTAAGGTAAGGCTTTGCCCATTCAACCAAATTTTGTTCTCTGGATGGCTTGTTTCTCTCTAGTGCTCGTCTGCCTGATAACATTTCGAGAAGAACAACCCCAAAACTGTATACGTCACTTCTTGCAGTTTGATAACCTTCATAAGAAAAAAAAAATTGAAGTTCCATCTCAAATAGAAGGTTAATTCAACTGAAGAACAATGGATTTGGCAGATGATACCTAAAATATAAACTATATGTCCAGGCTTTTACCGAAAGAAACAAGAGGCGGGCATTTAAATGTGAATACATACATACATACAAGGTGGTGAATTGAAAGATACCTGTGAGCATATACTCAGGAGCTGCATACCCATAGGTACCCAAGACACTTGCAGAGACATGGCTTCTATCACCTGTTGGCCCATCCTTGGGCAGCCCGAAATCAGAGAGTTTTACTTCATAATTCTGTCATATACAATGAATAGGATGGACAAGATAGCAGCGTTAAGTCTGACTGGATTCTTCTACATGCCATAAACTTTAATAATTAAACAATGATTTGCATACCGAATTGAGCAAAATATTCGAAGTTTTGAAGTCCAGAAATATCATTTTTGCTTCGCCACTATGAAGAAACGCTAGACCCTTTGCAGCACCAAGGGCAACCTTGACACGGAGATTCCAAGAAAGCGGTTGAAAATAAGAAGACCCTGTTCCACAACATTGATATATCTAAATAAAAACAATTTTTGGTTGTTGATAAATTACTTCTTCAAGTTATTGAATTGGTTGATATGAGGAGGATATTGATTTATTAATAACTCACTTCTAAATAGATGATTCTCCAAGCTGCCCTTTGGCATAAATTCATACACCAGAAGCCGGTGGTCATCCTCCAAGCAGTAACCAATCAATTTGACAAGATTAGGATGATACAACCGCCCCAGGAAATTGATTTCTATCTGCAGTCCAAAAGGCTAAAATTAATCGATTGTACCATTTACAAATATTATAAGCAACATCATCTATGTGCAAAAACTTAGGAAGAGATATGTTCTAACAATTTGTTGAATGCCCGGTTTGTTCCTTGCTAAGGTTATATAAAAATTGCAAACAAAGGTTCAATTCAAGAAATTAGTAAGAAACTTGATAAATGTGGATGGGATACTAACCAACCATCCGCGGTGGTCCTGGAAACTCTCTTGGTTAAGCCTCTTCACAGCAATAACGATGCCAGTCCCAGGCTTGGCAGCTTGAAATGATTGCTCATCAATCCAGCCCTTGAAAACACAACCAAAACCACCTTCCTCTAACACACTAAAGCTGAACCTCTTCAAATTGGAGTATTACAAGATCCCTCCCTCTGTCCGTTGAGGTGTCAAGACAGATGAGACCTTGCTGCTTGAACCGTTTAAGCCATTCCTATCTCTGCTACCGTATTTTGAATCTGCTCCTACACATGTCAATGTCATGTAGTTTGTAAATTCATCTACTAATTCAAACCCGAAATGAAAAGTATCCATACAAACTGAATCTCTAGTTAAAGTGAATTTAAAATTCAATTATAGTACATAAAGAAACAAAGAAATGAAATCCTTGAAGTTTGTGTTCCATCTCAATTTAAATTTTCTAGAACAAGAGCTTAAGTTAATCAATGTGATACCATTTGGCTCAGGTGAGGAGGATTTTCTTTCCTCAGCTCTAAAGCTTGATTTGGAATGGAAGGAAAGGAAAGGAAGGGGTGTGTGTGTAGCTCTTCATAAAATTTTCCACTCAACCCAAACACACTGTAAGCCAAACTCCTAGGAAAGATTATATTATACCATAATTATAAGCTTTGCGGGATCTCAAAGTAGAATATATAGTATATTTCACGAAAGGAAATGGGTTTGGCTAAAAAGATTCTAATTCATCATTGTCACTTTGTCTTCTATTAACAGAACAAACGAGCACAGCATTTACAAGAAATGAATGCTGCATTGCAAACAATCCCTTGAAAGGAAATGGAACGAAATGGAAATAAACCAGTCCTTTGAATTTTTATGTTCTTGTGTTGCTTTTGTCTCTAAAAAAAGGTTTTTAACTTCAAATGAACTAGGCCAAATAAATAGCTCGATCAAACTTCAGGAAGTGGAGGTTTAAGTGATCAACAGAACCCAGAACCCATAAATCTAGCTAAGAATAACAAAAAATTTAGTTTCCCTTCTTTTCCTACCTTTTCTGACCAACCAAACAGAGGATCGAGAAACCCCATCAAAATAAACACAAATTACCCAACGTAGTTAACAATTTTCAAGGGAAACAAGCTAGGGCAGCTGCGGCTAGCTTTCATCAATCAAGCTAAACAAATTTAACTCGAACAAAGTCAGAAAAGACACAATCTTTAAGCAAAGTAAAGCTCAGATAGGCACCAAGTAGTAGTTGAAATTAAGAGCAAAAATACCATTGTGGAGAAGACAATCACCTTTGATTATAGCACTAAAGCAAGACCCCATAAGAACAGAAGCTCAAGTCTCTTCACTCCTTCTCCAGAAAACCAACTGCTACTGAATTAGATGCAGCAGAAATAGAAATATAGAGATCCGATTCCAAAAGAAAACTTGGAAAGAAAAAAACAAAAGCCAAGCCCATGAAACAAAAGGGAGATGAAGTGTGTGTTTACGTTTTGACTTTTTGTACTCCATGATCTTAATTGGAAAGTAGGGCGAAAGGTCATATATATACGCGCGTGTGTACGCGGATATTTTTAGTTGGTCAAAACTTATGATCCATAAAGTTTATGAATTTTAAAAAATATATATTTCATGGTTACAACAATAAAGTTTTGAATTTTTTTAAAAAATATTTAATGGTTACAATAACAAAAAATTAATGATCGATATCTATCATTTAAAATATATTTATTTAAATTTAATATTTAAAAAAAATCAACATATTTTGATATATTTTAACTAATGATCTAAATTCTAATTTTTCGTATAAAATTTGATAATTTTTAAATCGTTGATAAAATACATATTAAATTATTAATCAAAATGTTATATTTTTATTGAAATTTTGTATAATTAATATATTTTATGAATTTTATTGAATTGTAGGCTATGTTTGGTAAGTAAGAAGACTTTGACCCTATCCTATCATGTGTATGGTATAAAATTTTACATTGAGTAGTGTAATATTTGCTCAGTGAACATTGAGTAAGCACCGCTCATGGAATGATGGGTATAAAAGTGATTCAAAATTACTTATCTACCATTTTACTATTTATATTAATATTATTTTTATAATAATAATAGCCATATTTATAGTAATAATGATAGTAATTATTATTTTTATAATTATAATAATACATATATTAATACCATTTTTTTATAATTATAACAATATTAAAACGATAATGATAATAATTATAATAAATTAATTATTATAATAATAATGATAACAATTATTGTAATAATATTATAGTAATAATGATAATAATTATTATTATCATAATTATAATAATACATATATTAATATTATTTTTATAATTATAATAATATTAAAATGATAGTAAATTAGTAATAATTATTATAATAATAACAATGATAATAATATTATAAATAATATTATTATGATGATAAAAATAATTATAATTATTGTAATAATATTATAATCATATTTATAATAACATTAGAGTAATAATGATAATAATTATTATTATCATAATTATAATAATACATATATTAATATTATTTTTCATAATTATAAGAACTAATATTTATTACTATTATAATAGGAATTATAATAATAATGATAATAATAACTAATATTATAATAATAATGTTTATTATTATAATAATTATTATTATCATAATTATAATAATATGATAAAATACTAATAACAATATTATTTTAATAGTTTTAAAAATATTTTAATAATAATGATAATGAAAATATTATAATTATAATAAAAGTATAAGAACTGATTGAGAATAAAAAGTTTAGAGTGTTTTAGGCGTTCTGTAATTATCAATACCCTACTCATCTTCTTATAAAAGCTTCTCCAAACACACAATAGAGTAAGGGCTTACTCAATGAGTAGTCTACCCTACCCTATTCAATTATCCTACCTTACCCAATCCAAAATTCCAAGCATAGCCATAAATTCCGATCTTAGATTGTATTTTTAAAAACATTATTTTTTTTAAAGAACTTCACGAACTTTATGTAAAGAATTCTATCTAGATTTTTCTATTTATACTAGTATAAAACATATATTTGAAAGAGTTGTGATAAATAACCAACAAATTTGGCCAATACATTTTTAACAGCATGACCGTTATGAAGCTCGAGTTATAATTATTAGAAGCTCGAGTCGTAACAACTAACAAGCAATTCAAAAAAAAATCGAAAAACTCACTTTTTTCGTGCCATTTAACATTTTTTCAATGGTCCATCACCGAGTTTGGCCAATGAAAAAATGCTACATTGCAAAGGTAAATTGAAATTTTTGTTTTTGTTCATGCTTACTGTTACCACTTGAGCTTTCTATAATTACATTTGTGGCATCCTACCAGTCAAATAGGTTAAAATGATGGACAAAAAAGTTAGTTTCCTATCAACTATCACTACTCAAATGGAGTAAAAACTGGTAATCCTATCACTACTTTATAATTTGAAACTAGCAATGTGAACCAGTAGTCTTTGGCTCAATGATAATTTTGTTTCAAATCAAAATGTATTTGAGTGAGTTGAGATTTTGAGTTCGATTATTCAAACTAGCAACTCTATTATGCATAAAGAAGATTGTTATGTGGTTGAGTATGTGTTAGGGATAAGTTGTATCATTGCTGTAAAAAAAAAAGAAAGAAAGAAAGTTGTGGTGTGGAAAAATCAATATACGGAATTAAACTGATATATTGTTCGGTTTGGTTTCTTTACTCCATCGATTCGGTTTTAGTTTGTAGAAATTGATAAACTACTATTTTTGGTTTGGGTTAAGATTTATTAATTTCTTCAAATCGAATAAAATCAATTTACTGATCTTTTACTATATTTTATATATTGACTCATTGGTTATTATTTCAAGTCAAATATATTTAGATGTCTTAAAATCTTGAAATAGATTCTTTAAGCCTACAGTTTTTTTTATAGAAAAAGAAGATTGTTGTGTGTATATATCATATTTAATTTTTAAAATCTCTTATTGTCTAGATGTTAACTTATAAATTTTGTTGTATGACTGGTTAATTTGAGAGACACAGTCGTTTTTTTGTATGGATGAAAAAATATTTGAATTAATTTTAAAAATAAAAAAACCAAATTAACCAAAACGGTTTGACTAGGTTGCGGTTTAACAGATTTTGATTCGCTTTAACATGAGGTTTCTCTAGTTTAAAGTTAACAGACCCGAACCGAACCGTGTGCACTTAGTGAGAGAGAGAGAGAGAGAGAGAGAGAGAGAGAGAGAGAGAGAGAGAGAGAGATGTAAATAGTTGCAGTTTTGTCCATTTGATTAATTTTATTGTTTTTTCTTGTAATCAAAACTTAAGTTGGTTTAACATGACCAATAGTTGGTATTAGTGGGTCCATGAAGAGCTGGCCAAGTTGGCAAGAAGGGCCCCACTAATTGAGAAATCAATTGTGCTTCTAGACGGATATGATTGGAAATTTTAACATGGTTCAAGAAATTTTTTTTTTTATATATAAAAAAGTATCGTTTTAGTAAAAGTAAAAAAAAATAAAGAAAGAAGAAGTTGCAATTTTTTAAGGAGAAAAAAAGTATGTTGAAAAAATTTAGATAATTTTAAGGTTTTAATTTGAGTTAATTAATGGTTATTAAAAACTTTTAATTAGGTAGATTAAATTAAATTCAAGTTAGAGATTTAATAGGTATTTATTTTGATTCAAAAGAAATCCTAATATATGAGTTTAAAATGAGAATAAAATGGTGTTTGAAAACCCAAATTGGTTTTGTCTCATATTGAAAAGAAAATGAGAAATAAAATACTTTATAAGCATTTATTTTGTTATTCTTATCTACTTATGTTAAAAGACCGGGATAAAGGTGAAGGCTTGTTGTCCTGCAACACACCACGCATGTCCCCGTACCTTTGGTACGGCCTCGGCCAGTGCTCGAGCACGGGTTTGATCGCGTTGCACTTCCTTGCTGAGGAGCCCTTGGCCCGAGCCCAGCCCATATCCGATGTTTGGGTTTGGGTATCTAGATTTTAGACAAAAGTCCATATCATACAAAAATCCAAGATTTAATCAGAAATGTGTCATATTAAATCAAAAGGAAACTGTTTAAATTTAAAGGTTGTGATTTAATCAGAGAAGTATGATTTAAATCTAGAAGTTGCAATTTAATCGAACAACTACAGAAAGAAAGGAAGAAAAGAGAGGAGGACTAGAACAAATATAAAGTGGTGGAAGAAGATACGAATAAGTATTTAGCTAATATAATGTTCAAAGTCGTCCTAAAATTATGCAAGTCGTCCTAGAGTGCATCCTCGTGAATGCAAATATCACAAGAGTGTAGATATCAACAAGCCTAACATGGTTGGGATATGGCAAATGAGGTGTTTGGATGGTGGTTAGATTCTGGTGCTACTGTCCAGTGCAATGACAAAGAAATGTTTAAGACATTTGAGGAAGTGACTAATGGATAAGAAGTACAAATGAAAAACGCTGCTAGAATCAAAGTTTATGGCAAAGGAATAGTCGAGGTTGACTTCACATCCGGAAAACGTCTAAGTCTTCTTAATGTTATGTATGTAATAGGGATTCGAAAGAATTTAATTTCTGTTTATCTTTTAGATAAAAAAAGATTTTGAGTTTCTATTGAATATGACAAAGTCATACTTTCAAAGAATGACATGTTCTTCAAAAAATGATATTCTTGTAATGACATGTATAAGCTGAGTATTAATAATAATAAGACCACATTTTCTACTTATATTGTTGAGTCTTCTTCTTTATGGCATAGCTGTTTAGCACATATTAATTTTGGTTATTTAAAGAGCATGCATAAGTTAGAATTAATAAATATTGGAAATGATGACTTAGAAAATTGTGAATTATGTGTTCAATCTAAAATGGTAAAGAAACATTTTTCCTAAGGTACAAAGAGATTCTCAAATTTTAAGTTTAATACATTCTGACTACTTATGTGAACTAAATGGTTTGTTAATAAGGGGTAGAAAAAGATATTTTATTTTTTTTGTGGACGATGCAAATAAATTTTTATATGTTTACTTATTAAGATCCAAAGATGAAGCATTTGACATTTTTGAGAAATATAAATTAAAAGTAGAAAATCAACTTGATAAAAAGATTAAAATTCTACGTTCTGGTAGTTGTGGTGGATATTTCTTAAATGATTTTGATCAATTTTGTGAAGAGCATGACATAATACATCAACGCACTGCACCTTATAAACCTTAACGGAACGGTTTGGTTGAAAGAAAAAAATCGTTATTTAGTAAAAATGGTAAATTGCATGCTAGTTAATGCTAAATCACCTTTAAATTTATGGGGTGAAACATTTTTACTGCTTGTCATATTCATAATAAGTTCCTAGAAAGAAAACAAAATTGAGTCTTTATGAAATCTAGAAAGGTAGAAAGTCTAACTTAAATTATTTCAAAGTGTAGGGATGTTTAATATATTGTAGAATTTCATATCCTAAAAGAACAAAACTAGGACCTAGAGCTACTAAATGTGTATTTGTTGGATATGCTAAAAATAGCAAGGCATATATACTACTTGATTTAGAGTCTAACGTTATTACTAAGTCACGAGACGTAGAATTTTTTGAAAATAAGTTTTCTATTGATTTTGAGGTTATAAAAGAAGTGTCTCAAAGAGATGAGTCCAATGAAGGATTAAGAACAGAAAAACTAATGCTCCTGAAAGGGTTGTTGAACTTAGAATGAGCATTAGGGCAAGAAAAGAGAAGACTTTGGATATTGATTTTATTTCTTCTTAATCATTGTTATTTTTGGTTTAGGATGTTCAAAATAATAATGTATTGAATAAAATACCTATTGTGTTTAACCTAGAAGCAGATCCTATAACCTTAAGGAAGCTATAACTTCAAGATATGCTTCTTTTTGTAAAGAAACTATTAATGATGAGATAGAATCTATAATGGGTAACAATACTTGAATATTGGTAGATTTACCCAAAAGATTAAAACCTATTGGGTGTAAGTGCGTGTTTAGGAGAAAATACAATACTGATGGCAGTATTCAAACTTTCAAAGTGAGACTAGTAGCCAAAGGTTTTAGACAAAAAACAAATATTGATTATTTTGACACTTATGCACTAGTTGCACGTATTACTTCTATTAGAGTCCTTATAGCTTTAGGATCCATTTATAGTTTGTATATTCACCAAATGGATGTAAAATCTGCTTTCTTAAATGGGGATTTAAATGAGGAAGTATATATGGAACGACTCGAAGGGTTTGTTCTTTTAGGAAATGAAAATAAAGTGTGTAAATTAGTCAAAACTTAAAACAAGTTCCAAAACAATGACATGAGAAATTTAGCTTTGTTATTTTATGCTCCGTTTTTAAACATAACAGTGCTGACAGATGTATTTACTCCAAATTAACTAAAAACTATGGTGTAATAGTTTGTTTATATGTTGATGATATGTTAATCATTGGTACAAACATGAAAGGATTAAATGAAACTAAGAAGTATTTTTCTTCTGTCTTTAAGATGAAATACTTGGGTGAAGCAGATACAATCGTAGGAATTAAAATTAAAAAACATAGTGGGGGTTATGCTTTAAGTCAATCTCACTATATTGAGAAAGTATTAACTAAGTTTAAACATCTTGATTTCAAAGAGTATAATACTCATTTTGATCTAAGTATTAAATTACATAATCATTCCGGTAGAGCAGTAGCACAACTTGAATATGTTAGTGCTATTGGTAGTCTAATGTATATAATGTACTACACTAGACTAAATATTTCTTATTCTGTGTGTAAACTTAGTAGATATACTAGTAATCCTAGTATAGAACATTGAAAAGTTATTGGTTGGATAATGAGATATCTCAAGAAGACTAGTGGTTTGAGATTATTTTACAACAGTTACCCAAGTGTATTAGAATGCTACACTGATGCGAGTTAGATTTCAAGTGTGGGAGATAATAAATCCACAACTGGGTGGATATTTACTCTTGGTAAGGGTGCAATTTTTTGGGCAAGCAAGAAATAAACTTGTATATATCTCTCAACTATGGAATTCAAATTTATTACTCTAGAGAAAACTGGGAAGGAAGCTGAATGGATTAGGAATTTGTTGTTAGACATCAAATTGTAGCATAGTCCAATGCCTTATGTTTCACTTTATTGTGATAGTGAAGCTACTTTATCAAGAGCTTATAGTAATACCCGTAACGGTAAGTCTAGACATACCAGTCTTAGACATGAGTATGTGAAACAATTAATATAATATGTTATCATTACAATTGTCTATGCAAAGTCAAGTAAGAACTTGGTTGATCCACTTACTAAGGCACTCACAAGAGACCTAGTAAGTTGTACATCTAAAGAGATGGGGCTTAAACCATTTAAAAGTTAGCAGTGATGGCAACCCAACTTGATACTAGTAGACCACTAGTCCAAAGTTTCAATGGGTAAAAATAAGTTACTGTGATTGACTATTGATATTGTCACAAAATTGGCCCATAATTTAGAAATATCATCCATTACGTTTTAGAGGATGAGTTAAACTGTTAATGAAGTTATAAAATGCATTCTAGTAACGAAAACACAAGACGAACTTCACCTATATGAATGAAGGAGTGGTGCCACTTCTTATAGAGAGTTATGGTTTGCTCTCTTGAGGTTCATGAAACCAAGATATAGCACATGTCCAAAATAGTGCTAAGTGAAAATAAATTCTCACTGAAATAAGAGAATTGTATGTGTGTGGTGGCTCTGATCGTATCACATTGGAATGTTAGTTTAATCTAAAGGACACCATTCATTTCGATATAACTTTGAGTTGTTTACACTAATAGAAGGTTTTAAATCGAAAGATACATTCTTTATGCATATAAGACTTAGAGATATTGTGGTGGTATTTTTTCAAAATTGGTTTTTCACACAAGTGGGGGATTGTTGAAAAAATTAGCTCTATTTTATACCATTTTAAGGTCTTAATTTGAGTTGATTAATAGTCCTTAAAAAACCTTTAATTAGGTGCATTAAATTAAACTCAAAGTAGAGATTTAATGGGTATTTATTTTGATTCAAAATGAATCCTAATATATGAGCTTAAAATGAAACTAAAGGGTTGTTTGAAAACCTAAATTGACTTTGCCCCACATTGATAAGAAAAAGAGAAATAAAATGATTTATAAACATTTATTTGAGATTCTTATCTACTTCTATTAAAAGAAAGTATAAAGGTGAAGGCTCATGGTGCATTGCACCACAACGCACGCCTAGGCCCGAGTCCGAGCTCAAGCCCGAGCCCAGTCTCATCGCAAAGTCACATTGGAACTTTAGGCTCACTTTGCACGTGTGCATCCTTGCTGATGACCCCTCACTCTAAGCCTAGCCAGTGTCCGATGTCCGGTTTCAGGTATCGAGATTTTAGACAAAATCCTAGGATTTAATCAGAAAAGTGTTAGATTAATCAAAATGCATCTGTTTAAATCTAAATGTTGTAATTTAATTAGAGATGTATGACTTAAATCCAAAGTTCATGACTTAATCAGAAAGGTGTCAAATTAGTCAACTGTCTCTTTAACAGATACGATCTGGTCCATTGAAAATTAAGAGAAATAATTAGAAGGCTCATATTAAATATAGAAAATCATGTCTTTCCAAACTTGAAAGTCATGTTTGAAGATGTGCTTATGCACCTCAAATACCCTACCTCCTTCCACTTTCAAAACATAATTCATTTTCTTTCTTCTCTTTTTTTCTCTCAAAACCTCTGCCATAATATTTCAGTATTTCCAAGCAAAATAAAATATGAAGTTCTTCAGATTTTGTTGTCCGCAGAATTCAACCTAGAGATTTAGTTGTATCACAGATGACTATTTGTCTGTACCCATTGTAAAATTTATTTATTTAAGTGTGGACGAATAAAGCCTTAAAGACAATGAATATTCACATCTCTAAGTCTTAAAGCTCATATTTTGTTCTAGTTTAGAAAAGTAAATTTTACAACAATTTTAAGGCTTTATTTCTGTTCAACAAAATGGATCCAGAATCATTCAAGGTGATGGATTAAGACTTTGTCAAGCTAGATAGATTTGATGGAAATAATTTCAACCGGTGGCAAGATAAGATTATGTTCTTGCTTACTGCATTGAAATTTTCCTACATACTGGATCCGAATCTGCAACATATTCTTGATGATCTAGTAACTAAGGAATGAGAGCAGCCTCAAACAGCAGTGATCGAAAAACTACAGAAAGAAAGGAAGAAAAGAGAAGAAGACGAGTTGCTGTGTCGTGGGCATATTCTGAACACATTATCAAATCACTTGTACGATATGTTAACAGACATCAAATCGGCTCGTGATATTTGGAATACTCTTGAGTACAAATAGAAAGCGGAGGAAAAAGGTACAAATAAGTATTTACTTTCCAAATACTTTGATTTCAAAATGTTTGATAATAAACCTGTCATAGAACAAGTGCATGAATTACAAGTTATTGTCAATAAACTCCGAGCTTTAAAAATTGTTTAACCTGAATCATTCAAAGTGGGGGCTATTATCGCTAAAATTCCCCCTTCTTGGAAGGATTATGGAAAAGATTATTGTACAAATCCGAGGACTACACTTTAGAACAAATCCAAAAACATTTTTGTATTGAAGAAGAGTCACGTTTATGTGACAAAAGTAGTAATGTTCAAAGTGGTCCTAAAGTGCATCATGTGGAGGCAACCAAAACTAAAAAGTATGCTTTACAAGTGAAAGCTGGAGGAAAATTTAAGAAGACTATAGGAAAAAAGAAAGGCAAATGCCATGTGTGTGGTAAACCTGGACACTATTCTCGTGAATGCAAATTTCGCAAGAGTATAGATATCAACAAGGCTAAAATTGTTGAGGAGAACTTTGTAGCAATAATCACCGATCTGAACCTAGTGACTATGATCTTCAAGGTTAATATAGCAAATGAGGTGTTGGATGGTGGTTAGATTCTGGTGATATTGTCCATGTGAGCAATGAAAACTGAATGTTCAAGACATTCAAGGAAGTGACTAATGGACAAGAAGTACAAATGAGAAACACTGCTAGAATCAAAGTTTGTGGCAAAGGAATGCTCGAGATTGACTTCACATCCGGAAAGCATCTAAATCTTCTGAATGTTCTCTATATACCAGAGATTCGAAAGAATTTAATTTCTGTGATCTTTTCGATAAAAAGGATTTTGCGTTTCTGTTGAATCTAACAAAGTCATATTTTCAAAAAATGGCATGTTTTTTGGAAAAAATATATTATTGTAATGACATATATAAGCTGAGTTTTAATAATAATAATAATAACAAGACCACAGTTTCTACTTATATTGTTAAGTCTTCTTCTTTACACCGTTTAGAACATATTAACTCTGGTTATTTAAAGAGCATGTATAATTTAGAATTAATAAATACTGGAAATGATGACTTAGGAAAATGTGAAATATGTGTTCAATCTAAAATGGTAAAGAAACATTTTCTTAAGGTACAAAGAGATTCAAAATTTTTATGTTTAATACATTATGACTTATGTGAATTAAATGATATGTTAACAAGAGGTGGAAAAAGATATTTTACTACTTTTGTGGATGATGCAAATATATTTTTATATGTTTACTTATCAAGATCCAAATATGAAGCTTTTGACATTTTTAAGAAATATAAATCAGAAATAGAAAATCAACTTGATAACAAGATTAAAATTCTACGTTCTGATAGAGATGGTGAATATTTCTTAAATTATTTTGATCAATTCTGTGAAAAGCATGACTGAATACATCAACACACTACACCTTACACACCTTAACAGAATGGTTTGGCTGAAAGAAAAAACCGTTCTTTAGTAGAAATGGTAAATTGCATGCTAGTTAATGCTAAACTACCTTTAAACTTATGGGTTGAAGCATTTTTTACTGCTTGTCATATTCAAAATAAGATTCCAAGAAAGAAAACAAAATTAACTCCTTATGAAATCTAGAAAGGTAGAAAGTCTAACTTAAATTATTTCAAAGTGTGGGGGTGTTTAGTATATTGTATAATTTCATATCCTAAAAGAACAAAAATATGACCTAGAGTTACTAAATGTGCATTTGTTGGATATGCCAAAAATAGTAAGGCATATAAACTACTTGATTTAGAGTCTAACGTTATTATTAAGTCACGAGACGTAAAATTCTTTGAAAATAAGTTTTCTACTGATTTTGAGGTTATAGAAAAAGAGTCTCAAAGTGATGAGTCCATTAAAGGATTAAGACCAGAAATTGATAATAGAAAAATTAATGTTCCTGAAAGGACTGTTGAATCTAGATGGAGTATTAGGGCAAGAAAATAGAAGACTTTGGATCCTGATTTCATTACTTCTCAATCATTGCTATTTCTGGTTGAAGGTGACAAAAATAATAATGTATTGAATAAAATACCTATTATGTTTAACCTAGAAGAGGATCCTACAACCTTTAAGGAAGCTATGGCTTCAAGAAACAATTTTGTTTGGGAAGAAACTATTAATGATGAGATGGATTCTATAATGGGTAACAATACTTGGGTATTGATAGATTTACCCAAAAGATCAAAACCTATTAGGTGTAAGTGGGTGTTTAGGAGAAAATATAATACTTATAGCACTATTCAAAATTTTAAAGCGAGACTAGTAGCCAAAGGTTTTAGATAAAAAGAAAGGATTAATTATTTTGACACTTATGCACCAGTTGCATGTATTGTTTCTATTAGAGTCTTTATAGCTTTAGCATCCATTTATAATTTGTATATTCACCAAATGAATGTAAAAACTGCTTTCTTAAATGAGGAAGTATATATAGAACAAACCGAAGAGTTTATTTTTCACGAAAATGAAAACAAATTGTTTAAATTAGTCAAATCTCTTTATGGTCTAAAACAAACTCTAAAACAATGACATGAGAAATTTAACTCTGTTATTTTATCCTTCGATTTTAAACATAACAGTGCTCATTTACTCCAAATTTACTAAAAATTATTGTGTTATAGTTTTTTTATATGTTGATGATATGTTAATCATTAGTATAAACATGGAAGGAGTAAATGAAACTAAAAAGTATTTGTCTTTTGTCTTTAAGATGAAAGATATGGCTGAAGCAGGTACAAAATTAAAATTAAGAAACATAGTGGGGGTTATATTTTAAGTCAATCTCGCTATATTGAGAAAGTATTAACTAAGTTTAAAAATCTTGCTTTCAAAGAGTATAATACTACTTTTTATCCAAGTATTAAATTACATAATAATTTTGGTAGAGCAGTGGTACAACTTGAATACGCTAGTGCTATTAGTAGTGTAATGTATGCAATGCACTACACTAGACCAGATATTTCCTATTATGTGTGTAAAATTAGTAGATATATTAGTAATCCTAGTATAGAACATTCTAAATTCATTGATAGGATAATGAGATATATCAAGAATACTAGCGGTTTTGGGCTGTTTTACAACAGTTACCCAAGTATATTATAAGGATACATTGATGCGAGGTTAATTACAAGTGTGGGAGATAATAAATCCACAAATGAGTGGATATTCACTCTTGATGGGGGTGCAATTTCTTAGGCAACTAAGAACCAAACTTGTATATCTCACTCAACTATGGAATTCAAATTTATTTCCCTAGCAACAACTAGGATGGAAGCTGAATTGATTAGGAATTTTTTGTTAGACATCAAATTGTGGCCTAGTCCAACGCCTCCTGTTTCACTTTATTGTGATAGTGAAGTTACTTTATCAAGAGCTTATAGTAGTACCTATAATGGTAAGTCTAGACATATCAGTCTTAGACATAAGTATGTGAGACAATTGATATAAGATGATATCATTACAATTGTCCATGTAAATTCAAGTAAGAACATGGTTGATCCACTTACTAAGGCACTCGTAAGAGACCTAGTAAGCAGAACATCTAAAGAGATGAGGCTTAAACCATATAAAAGTCAGCAGTGATGACAATCCAACCTAATTATTGTAAACCACTAGTCCTAGATCTTAATGGGTAATAACAAGTTACTGTGATTGACAGTTGATATTGTCACAAAATTGAGAAAAACATTATCATCCATTATATTTTAGAGGATGAGTTAAACTCTTAGTAAAGTTATAAAATGCTTTCTAGTAATAGAAACACAAGTGGAACTTCACCTAGATGAAAGAAGGGCTGGTACCGCTTCTTATAAAGAGTTATGGTTTCCTCTCTTGAGGTTCATGAAACCAGAATATAGCACATGACCATAATAGTGCTAAGTGAAAATAAATTCTCACCGAAATAAGAGAATTGTATGTGTGTGGTGGCTCCGTTCGTATCATCTAGGAATGCTGGTTTAATCTAAGGACACCATTCATTTCGATATGACTTTGCGTTGTTTACACTAATATAAGGTTTTAAATCGAACTATACCTTCTTTATGCATACAAGACTCAGAGATATTGTGGCAACATTTTTCAAAATTAGTTTTTGAAACAAGTGGGGGATGGTTGAAAAAATCAGCTCTTATAACTGAGTTTAGACCATTTTAAGGTCTTAATTTAAGCTAATTAATGGTCCTTAAGAAACGTTCAATTAGGTGCATTAAATTAAACTCAAGTTGTAGATTTAATGGGTATTTATTTTGATTTAAAAGGAATCCTAATATAAGAGCTTAAAATGAGAATAAAGAGTTGTTTGAAAACCAAAATAGGCTTTATCCCACATTGATAAGAAAATGAGAAATAAAATGCTTTATAAGCATTTATTTGGGATTCTTATCTACTTATTTTAAAATAAGGGATAAAGTCGCGTCGCAATGGTACTTGATAAGTGCTTAAATATTCGTATTTAAGCCCCTTAATTTACACTTGTTAAGTTCCTAGTCATGTTATTTCGTGCTATTTTATTTCATTTCTGTGTTTTCCCAGGATATCGAAGAAAATAGAGCATTATCTAGTTTGGAGAACAAAAAAGGGAAGAACTAGAAACTGCACACAGTGGGATCGAGCACAGAAGTGTGCGATCGAGTGCACCAACACTCATGCGCACAAGAAGAAGGCTCGAGCGCAACCTTGCGCTTGAGCGCACCAACATGAGATCAAGCACACCCGTGCAGTAAAATGGCAGAACCTGTTTTGGAAAGTAGGGTTAGGGTTCTATTTTTCTAGTTAGGGTTTCCAGATGTCTTTGGACCTTATAAATAGGCCTGTAAATACAGAGAACAAATATTCTTTTCAGTTTTAAGCTTTGGAGACGAATTGACAACTGTTCTCCACAGTATTTTTGGGTTTCTTTTTCCTTTTATTTTATTTTATGAAGATGTTTAGCCTCAAAACTATGTGTAACTTACTTACTAGTAGGGCTCGATTGAAGCCCTAATTATATTTTTCCATATATGAATATTGATGCCTTTGTGATAGCTGTGTTATGATTATTAACTTGATTAATGCCTATTTTTATTGAAATTCCTCATATGTGTTTGCCTGATCAACATATGCATGTGGTATTGATTAGTTAGTTAGATCAATTTGGATAACCGAGTCCTAGGTCTGACAATAGTAACAAAAGAAATTCACACCGGATTCTTGGGTTAATCAACATGAAAAACCAGGAGTATATAACATGCCCTAGGTCTTGTGTGTTTGTTGATTTTCACGGAGCATATACTCTCTTAAGGAACAACTTAGTATACACCATGCTAAATCCCTTAAGAGAGAAAAGAGTTAGAGTATACACCATGCCTAACTTGTTGCTTAGGAAAATGAATAGCCTAAGGAGTATACACCATGCCCTTAGGTTGACGATAGTAGGTATTCATAATATGACTAAAACATTGGCATATTGTTTTATTGGGAAAATATGATTAGTGGTGGATATCAAAGCCCTATGTTCTTATCACTATCAATCCAAACTCAATATTTATTTCTATCATTTTATATTGCGAAACTGATTAAGCAAAATTCACTAATCCCTGTGGAGATGATCTCACATTTGCACACTATGCTACTGTTGACCTTGTGCACTTTCAAGTAAAACTGTTCAAATATTTTCTTATTAATTTAGGTATATATTTGCACGACAAGTTTTTGGCGCTGTTGTCGGGGATTGTGCTAAATTTCTGTTTAGGATTATTTTTTGTTCAATTTTATTCTATTTCATCAAAAATCTAATTTATTTTCATTTTTTGTTGTTTTGTTTCAGGTACTGCAGCAGTGTAATCTGTGGCAATGCGACTGAGTGCACTGCTTGGTGCGATCGAGTGCACTCGAGTTAGAGACTACCAGAGCAGCAATACTGAAGCTGCTGCACTGAAGTGTTCCAGTTAATTCATGCAAGGACTTCGATCTAGGAATCAAACTTTCTTTCCCCTCGATACAGAGCTTGAGTGAACCATTCAACAAAGGCTGAGAGACATCATTGAAAAGGTAGAAAAGGAATTCGAGGGAGAAGCACAAATAACGGAGCAGCTTGACAACCAACCGCCACCAGAACGAAGACCCATGAAGCAGTCTTTCATTCCACAGACTCTCAACCAGCCCTCATACATTGCGTATCAACCTGAGATGGAAGGCAATTATTACATATTCCCGCAGACACTCAGTGCTTTGACTTATTTTAGGGGTACACCTACTGAGGACCAACACTTGTATCTTCAGAAATTCTTTGATCTCTGCAAGTTCCAGCATATCCGAGGCCTAAACCAAGAGTGAATCAGGTTAATTCTTTTCTCTTTTTCATTAAAAGATAATGCTAAACTGTGGTACAATTCATTGCCTACAATTTCTATCCATACTTGGGAAGAGTTGGCCAATAAATTCCTAAGGAAGTTTTTCCCAGCTCAAAAGATAAGACAAATGAGGAAAGAGATTCAGTCTTTCCAACAGAAGGATAGAGACCTATTCTTTGAGGCATGGGGACATTTCAATGAGTTGCTACTCAAATGCCCACATCACAATCTACCTCAGGATGAACTGGTACAAGCTTTCAATAAAGGTTTGAGTGATACTAATAAAAGTATTGTGGATTCAGGTTGTTGAGGTGTGCTGAGCTGTTTGAGACATTAAGTGAGCACACCCAGCAATTCTCCTCTAGAGGTAGATAAGAAGTTAAGAGCAAAGGTATGTATGAGGTGACTCTATATAGTGGATCCTCTAATCAGATAGTTGCTGTGGAGAGGAAGCTAGATCTGCTTGTTAAAGCTATGACTGCTCAGAACGCCTCACCTAGTCCACTAGCTACACCACTCCAGGTATGTGTTATATGTTCTCATTTTGATCATAATACTGAGACATGTTCTTTATATTCATCAACAGATCCAAAGTAAGCGAATTATGTGGGATCGAACAACTACCCTCCCAAGAACAACCCATATGCAAATACCTACAATCCTGGATGGCAAAATCACCCTAATTTCTCATGGATTAACAATCAGAATGCCCTGAACCTTCAAGGGCAGCAAAGGAACTCCCAACCAGCAGCCCACTCAGTTATCGAATCTAAGAAAAGTGACATAGAGAGTCTTGTGAGGCAATTGACAACTCAGCAATAACAGTTGATGACTTCCCAAGATCAGTTCATAATAGATAAAAGGCAATTTCAGACTGTGCTAAGACAAACCACTACAAAACATGAACAAGCCATTCAAAGACTAGAGGTACAAATGAGGCAATTGACTAAGGAACTGAGTGGCAGAAAGCAAGGTGAGCTTCCAGCTCAAATACTACCTAATCCAGGAGGGCATCAGTAACTGAATGTTGTTACAACTCTCAGAAATGGTAAGGTCATAGGAACCGATGAGTCTGCACAAGCATCTCTAGAAAAACCATCTACATTAAAGGTAAGTAAAATGGAGAAGGTGAATGTACCACCTTTCCCGCAAAGGTTAGTAAAGCAAAAAAAAAAGAAAATAAACTGCTTGATATTTTGAAACTTTACGGAAAGTAGAAATAAACATTCCTTTATTAGATGCAATTCAACAAACAGCTGCTTGCACTAAATTTTTGAAAGATTTTTGCATTCATAAGAGGAAGTTTCAGGAACATAAGACAGTAGCTTTAACTGAAAAGGTAATTGCGGTATTGTTAAGAAAGCTACCACTAAAGCTAAAAGATCTAGGTAGTTTTATTATTCCCTAGAGGATAGGTGACCAACTGTTTGAGCGTGTATTATTGGATTTAGGAGTGGGTGTAAATTTGCTGCCATACACAATATTTGAAACATTAGGCTTGGGAGAGCTTCAACTGACTTTCAACACTTTTTAATTGGCAGACAGAAGCATCAAAAGACCTAGAGGTATTCTTGAGGATGTCTTAGTAAAGGTAGGTGAGTTTATTTTACCTGCTGATTTTATTGTGTTGGATATGGAAGAATGACCTATGCCATTACCTTTGCTCATTATCTTAGGAAGACCCTTTATGAGAACTACTGACACAAAAATTTGCGTGAAAATGGGTATAATAAGTATGAAGGTAAATGGTGAAAAAATAGAGCTCAAAATATTTGAAGCATTAAAATTACCTCAAGATGATATGGAATGTTTTAATGTATATATGATACAAAGTTTT
This sequence comes from Bretschneidera sinensis, assembly GCA_023935145.1. NCBI lineage: Eukaryota > Viridiplantae > Streptophyta > Magnoliopsida > Brassicales > Akaniaceae > Bretschneidera > Bretschneidera sinensis. Next base: position 22,894,880 of record CM043703.1, read on the forward strand.
GTTGAGCATGCTTTTCAAGTCCATCATATTGATCCATTGGAGATCACCCTTACCCATAGCTTCATAAGATTGGATATTGAGCAAGAACTTGAAGATGTTACTGATGACATCATTAAAGCTGTGCACCTCCTTGAGGCATCTCTAAAACAGCTAAGTAAGTCTACCCCTCCATTTGAATCTCTTGTACCTACTAATACTACTCTTCTCCCTTATATTGTCCAAGCACCAAACTTGGAATTGAAGCAGTTGCCAGAGAATTTAACCTATGCCTATTTGGGAGAAAATAGGACATTACCTATGATTGTTACTGCCAATTTAAGTGTTGGGAAAGAAAAGAAACTGTTAAGAGTTCTTAGAGAGCATAGATCTGCTATTGGATAGACCATCGCTGACATCAAGGGGATAAGTCCAGCCAAGTGCATGCATCATATCTACCTTAAGGATAAAGTAAAACCCACCCAGGATGCTCAAAGAAGACTCAACCCACAGATGAAAGAGGTAGAAAAGGCAGAGGTATTAAAACTATTAGATGTTGGCATTATCTACCCCATCTCAGACAATAAATGGGTAAGTCCAGCCCAAGTTGTTCCCAAAAAAAGTGGAATCATAGTGGTGAAGAATGAAGATGAGGAGCTAATACCTACAAGGATAACCACTGGTTGGAGGGTATACATTGATTACAGAAGGCTAAACAAAGTGACCAGAAAAGATCATTTCCCATTGCCCTTCATTGATAAGATGATAGAGAGATTAGCTGGCCATAGCTATTATTGCTTCTTAGATGGGTATAGTGGTTACAACCAGATTGTCATAGCACCAGAGGACTAAGAAAAGACTACCTCTAAATGCCTTTTCGGTACATTTTCTTATAGAAGGATGACATTCGGTTTATGCAATGCACCGGCCACCTTTCAAAGATGTATGACGAGCATTTTTTTTGACATAGTGGAGAAATTCTTTGAGGCATTTATGGATAATTTTAGAGTTTTTAGGTCTATTTTTGATGAATGCCTCAATCTTCTAGAGAATTTCCTAAAGAGATGTGAAGAATGCAACTTAGTACTAAATTGGGAAAAATGTCACTTTATGGTTCAAGAAGGCATTGTGTTGGGCCATTCCATTTCCAACAAAGGTATTGAGGTAGGCAAGGCTAAGATCAACATCATTTCAAAGTTGCCTCCTCCTCTAATAGTCAAGGGTGTCAGAAGTTTCCTTGGACATGCTAGATTCCACAAACGATTCATTAAGGAATTTTCTAAGACCTTTAGACCTCTTTGTGCACTGTTAACTAAAGATACCAAGTTTGAATGGACTGACGACTGTATGAAAGCTTTCAACAAATTGAAGAACGTTCTCACCTCCGTACCAATAATGATGGCACCTGATTGGAGTCTTCCATTTGAGTTGATGTGTGATGCCAGTGACTTCACCTTGGGAGCTGTCTTAGGCCAGGGAGTCAATAAGGTACCTCATACTATTTACTATGCTTCTATAACTTTAAATAATGCTAAGCTAAACTATTCTACTACTGAAAATGAATTGTTAGCTGTTATTTTTACTTTGAAGAAGTTTAGATCATACCTGATTGACTCTAAGGTTATTGTATTTACTGATCATGCTGCTTTGAGATATTTGTTTTCTAAGAAAGATGCAAAGCCTAGGTTAATCAGATGGGTACTCCTATTACAAGAGTATGACTTGGAGATTAAAGATAAGAAGGGCAGTTAGATGGTTGCAGATCACTTATCTAGGCTACCTCATGAGGACGACAAAAATAAGCTACCTTTGAATGAGAACTTCCTCGATGAACAATTGTTCGCATTAGAGGTAACACTTCCATGGTATGCTGATATTGTCAATTATATAACTACTAAGGTTTTTCCTCTAGGTATGACCAGTCAAGAAAAGAAACGGTTGATATTTATGTCTCGACACTATTATTGGGATGATTCCTACCTATTCAAATTCTGTCCTGATCAAATCATCAGAAGATGTCTCAGAGGAAGAGTATTTAAGCTTACTGCAACATTGCCATCAGTTTGCTTATGGAGGACATTTTGGGGCCAAGAGAACATCTCTTAAGGTATTACAATCCGGTTTTTATTAGCCTAATTTGTTTAAAGATGCCTTTTCATTTTACAGCTCATGTGATAGATGCCAGAGGATAGGTAACATATCATCCAGAAATTAGATACTCTTACAAAATATTTATATAGTATAACTTTTTGATGTATGAGGTATTGATTTCATGGGTCCATTTCTTAACTCCTATGGTTATTTATATATTCTTGTGGGTGTGTATTATGTGTCCAAATTGGTCGAGGCTGTCCCCTCAAAGACTAATGATCACAAAGTGGTTGTAAAGTTTCTACAGGATAATATCTTTACTCGGTTTGAGACTCCAAGAGCAATCATCAGTGATGGAGGCAGCCACTTCCATAATCAATCTTTTGTTGCCCTAATCAAGAAATATGGGATCATCCATAAAGTTGGAACTTCATATCATCCTTAAACCAGTGGTCAAGTGGAGATAAGTAACCGAGAGATCAAGGGCATCCTGGAGAGGACCATGAATCCTAATCGGAAGAATTGGTCTTTGCGCCTGAATGATGCTCTATGGGCATATAGGACAACTTACAAGACACCAATTGGCATGTCTCCATACTGATTAGTCTTTAGGAAAGTATGCCATCTACCGGTGGAATTAGAGCATCGAGTATATTGGGCCATAAAGCAATTCAATTTTGACATGAAACAAGTGGATGAGAAGAGGAAGTTGCACTTAAATGAGCTGGAAGAATTAAGGTATGATGCATATGATAGCGCCAAGCTCTACAAAGAAAGGACAAAAGAATATCATGATAAAAAAAACTAGTTAGGAAAGAGTTTCGTGTGGGATAAAAGGCGTTGCTCTATAATTCAAGATTAAGGTTATTCCTAGGCAAACTTAAGTCTTGATAATCTAGTCCTTATATGGTTACTAAGGTCTTTCCTCATGGTGCTTTGGAGATCTATGGTTCCAACAATAATCAGACGTTCACAATGAATGGATACATAGTCAAGCCATACCTTGAAATCAACTTGCCACCAACTGATAAAGATTTGGCACTTCAATCTGTCTAGTATACAGCAGAACTGAGAGCACTTGAGCCACATGAGGTGAACTTTAAGTGCCCTATTCCAGGAGAGTAGTACTGAAGCTACTATAGAGAGCATTTGAGCAATTCAGACTTTGAAAAACGTGTAGCTCAAGCCCCTTTATTGAGATCAGTGGTACTGAGGCCACTGAGTACTGTACATTTCTATTTTTATTGTTCATTGTTTTTCATTATTTTTATTTTTTTTCCTTACTTTCTATAGTTCAATTAGTGATTTAGTACACTTTGTCCTTGCGATCGAGTGCATCTCACTATATATTCGAGCGCAACCTCGACATATGCCAAATAGCGGGCAAGCGTAATCACATGCATACACCTCCGAACAAGTGCGATCGAGTGCACTTCACAATGCAATTGAGCGCACTCAGGGCAGAGAGTCACGTGTTTATTTAAAATCATTTGATTTTGCTACCACATTTCACTCTCACTCTCACATCTCTCACACTCTACACTCTCTCCCCTTTTCGCCCACACCTAATCTTTCACTGCACATCACCACCATATCACCACCACATCACCACCACGTACACCCTCACATCGCTCCTCCCCGTCACCAGGTATAATCATCTCCCTATTTCACCCTTCATAATCATACACGGTCACAACCCAATTAACCACGTTTTTTTTATTCTTCATTTTACTAATCATTGCTTATACAATGTGTCTCTTGTTGTGTGGTTGGTTTTGTTTGCAATCTGTAGGAGGTTGGAATACTTTAGGTAGTGTTGAGCTCTACTTGGTTCACAGGTCGCACACCACCTGTTTGAGAAAACTCTTGACTGTGTGCAATCGAGTGCGGGAGTATTGCGATCGAGCGCAGAGGGAAAGTGCGATCAAGCACACTATACTGTGATCGAGTGCAAATTCTGCAGAACCTTATCCAAAATGCCTAAGCACACTGTTTTCATCTCCCGTGCCTCGGGAAGCCGAACACAGTCCTCCCGACCCAGCTTCAAACAACGGGAGTTCTTATTCGAGACCACATTCAACATTGAAGATGATTTCAAAAACTTTGAAGTCACTCAATGGGCGGTCCAGGAATTCAAGCATCGGGGTTTGAAGAGGCTGTTTAAACCTGTCTGCTCTACTGCCTACACCCAGTTCGTGGTTCAGTTTTATGATAACCTATCTTTCGATGTAGCAAAACAAGTGTCTTGTCCTTATCTATTCAAGGCAAGTACATCGGTGTAACATCTGCAGATATAGCTGCTGCCCTCCATTGTTGTGATGAGTCTCCTCCCGAGGACACCCAGATAGATGAGCAGCCGGAGTCCTTCTCTTTGTCCACCATAATTGAGGACATGTGTGCTGGGCAGTATGTTGATCGACACAATAATGTTGGGAGCCGGTCCAAGTTGCCTCCACAACTCTAGCTCATGGATTCCGTTCTTCAACGGAATGTGTGCCCATTGGGACACAAGACCCAGAGGCGTGACTAGTTCTTACAAGCATTATATACATTCTACAGTGGCCACTGGTACTCCATCCCAGCTATCATCTGGGGCCAGCTTCATAAGTTCTAGGACCACATCCATGCATGCCAAGTCACTACTGTTAATGCCTGGGGGCTCCCATTCCTGTTCCTCCTCAGCTACATTTTCAAGAAAAAAGGGATTAAGGGCTCATCCATCAATGGACTAGTCCGAGAGCACCTCTTTTTCGGGAAGGCTCAGTGGACACAAAGCTAGTCACACATGCCTTGAGGACTCCGAAGGTAGGCACCAGCTGTAGAGAGAGTAGCAGATGACCCTATGGAGACAAAAGATCCTGCAGCTAGCCCGACTTGGGAGGAGGACCATCCAGACATGGGACACACAGGGTACCAGCACATTTTTGAGGAGATGTTCTCTTTCTGGTGTGAGCTCTCTGATATTCGATGAGAGAATCAAGAGGCTACATTACTAGTGCATCAGCGCATCGATGGTTTGGAGGCACGCTTTACGAGGCAAAAGGCGATAATCCAGGCCATTCTTGATCGACTACCTCTCACCTCTGGTGCCTCATCGTCTGCACCACTTGGTGACTAACAGTGAGAGAAGTGCATCGTCTGGCTAAAGACGTAAAACTTAGCGCTCATGAGAGGCACTCCACAGCATATCCTTTTAATTTTAGTATTTTTCATATTTCTTGTTAGTATTTATCTTTATAACTATTTACTTTTAATATCTTTTGTTTTTCAGTATTACTTTCGTTTTTCTTTTTCAGAGACAAGGTGTGTACATCAGTTCAAGTTTGGGGGTATGCTGTAAGCCATGCCAACCAGCTAGTTCTCCATCTCCAGGTCAGATATTTTCATGTTATTCACACATTGGGGACAATGTGTAGTTTAAGTTTGGGGGTATGAGAAACACACTCACACACTTTCTGTCACGGTTTTTTTTTATTATTGAAAAGATAAATACTTGTTCATATTGTTCTGAAAATTTTGGTTGATTTAAACGAATATTGTGATAAGATTTCATCAGTAAGCTTAAAATCTAGAACACATGGTCTAAATAATAAAGTTTTAAAAGTTTAATTACTTACTTTAAGGCATTTAAGAAATCACAAGTTTGATCTAATCTGACATGAGCACATTAGCACATAATTGTGTGGGGTATGACATGTAACTCTAATATGTATGTTTCCATGGCTTAACTGAAATCGGATGACTTGTTAGATGAACACTTTGGCATAGAAAATAAAAAAAAAATTTGGCATAAAAAGAGAAAATAAAATGCTCCTAATGATAATTAAATAAACTTTCTATTGAGTAACTGGACCTCTTGCCTCAGCAAGCACTGAGTGTTCACGTAAAAAAGGTGGAAACTTTGCTCATAACGATCATTAAATAAACTTTTCACTGAGTAACTGGACCTCTTGCCTCAGTAAGCAGTGAGTGTTCATGTCAAAAGGTGGGAATTTTGCTTGGCAGCATTAAGACCAGTTAGTTTCGTAGCCTTTTTTACTCGAGTTAGTAAGTCCTTAGGGGTATCTTTACACCTAATGCCCTAAAATGATCTGGTTTGGAAGTCATTGACTCACTCACTACATGGGTCAATTAGAAAGCTTAAGGGAACTAAACTTGGCAAAAATCTCATAATAAAAGAAAAGAAGGAAATAAAACTATGTCATTTTTGTTCATTCTGATAGGAAGTTCGGTGAATCTTGAGACACCGAAACACTACACATTAGAGTTATTTGGAAGCTTCATCTTTTATGTGCTAGTTCACCATACACTAAGTCAGACTTGTGATGCCTTGGCTAGCCTAGTGTAAGTGATTAGATTTCAAAACTCATATTCATTGCGAAGATGTGTTTATATTTTAAGCTTGCTCATGAATAAATATCATGGTTTTGTGTGTGACCTAAATTTTTGGATACCATGAATGGTGGATTTATCTTTACTATTGTTTTTCAGTTAGTTTTAGTTTTGTATTGCTAAGGGACTAGCAAAATGTAAGTTTGGGGGTATGATAAGTGCTTAAATATTCGTATTTAAGCCCTTTAATTTACACTTGTTAAGTTCCTAGTCGTGTTATTTTATATTTTTTCTGTGTTTTCCCAGGATATCAAAGAAAATAAAGCATTATCTGGTTTGGGGAATAAAAAATGGAAGAACTAGAAACTACACATAGTGTGATCGAGCATAGAAGTGTGCGATCGAGCGCACCAGCACTCGTGGGCACAAGAAGAAGGCTCGAGCGCAACCTTGTGCTCGAGTGCACCAACATGAGATCGAGCGCACCCGTGCAGTAAAACGGTAAAACATGTTTTGGAAAGTAGGGTTAGGGTTCTGTTTTTCTAGTTAGGGTTTCCAGATGTCTTTGAACCTTATAAATAGGCCTGTAAATACAGAAAACAGATTTTCTTTTCAGTTTTAAGCTTTGGAGACGAATTGACGACTCTTCTCCACAATATTTTCGAGTTTCTTTTTCCCTTTATTTTATTTTATGAAGATGTTTAGCCTCAAAACTATGTGTAACTAACTTACTAGTAGGGCTCAGTTGAAGCCCTAATTATGTTTTTCCATATATGAATATTGTTGCCTTTGTGATAGCTGTGTTATGATTCTTAACTTGATTAATTCCTGTTTTTATTGAAATTCCTCATATGTGTTTGCCTGATCAACATATGCATGTGGTATAGATTAGTTAGTTAGATCAATTTGGATGACCGAGTCCTGGGTCTGACAATAGTAACAAAAGAAATCCACACCGGATTCTTAGGTTAATCAACATTGAAAACCGGGAGTATATAACATGCCCTAGGTCTTGTGTGTTTGTCGATTTTCACGGATCATATGCTCTCTTAAGGAACAACTTAGTATACACCATGCTAAATCCCTTAAGAGAGAAAAGAGTTAGAGTATACACCATACTTAACTCATTGCTTAGGAAAATCAATAGCCTAAGGAGTATACACCATGCCCTTAGGTTGACGATAGTAGGTATTCATAATATGACTAAAACATTGGCACATTGTTTTATTGGAAAAATATGATTAGTTGTGGATATCAAAGCCCTATGTTCTTATCATTATCAATCCAAACTCAATATTTATTTATGTCATTTTATATTGCGAAATTGATTCTAAAGCAAAATTCACCAATCCCTATGGAGATGATCTCGCATTTGCACACTTTGCTACTATTGACCTTGCGCACTTGCAAGTAAAACTGTTCAAATATTTGCTTATTAATTTAGGTATATATTTGCATGACAGCGCTTTAAGCGCACTTTGCACTTACGCATTGTCAATGAGGAGCCTTCATCTCGAGTCCAGCCTGTGTCTGATGTTCGAGTTCGGGTATCCAGATTTTGGACAAAAGACGAGATCATACAAAAGGCTATGATTTAATCATAAAGGTGTCAGATTAAATCAAAAGGCATCTGTTTAAATCTAAAGGTTGTGATTTAATCAGAAATGTATGATTTGTGATTTAATAAAAAAAGGTATGATTTAATTAGAAAAGTGTCAGATTAGTCAACTGCCTCTTTAATAGACATGATCTAGTCCGTTAAAAATTAAGAGACATGATCAAAAGGCTCAATGTAAATCTAGAGAATCATGTCTTTCCAAACTGGAAAGAAATGTTTGCCCAAAATTGTTTGAAGAGGTGTTTCTGCACCTATAAATACCTTACCTCCCTCCATTTTCAAAACACATTTCATTCTCTTTCTTTCTTCTCTATCTCTATTTCTCTGTCTCTCTCTGTCTCTCTCTCTCTCTCTTTTCTTCTCAAAACATCTACCATAATATTTCAGTATTTCCAAGTAAAATAAAATCCGAAGTTCTTAAGATTTTTTTGTCTGCAGGAGGACTATTCTTTTGTACCCATAGCAAACTTGTTTATTCAACTCGGGATGAATAAAGCCTTAAAGACAGTGATTAATTCATGCCTTTAAGTCTTGATTCTCATATTTTGTTTCGATTTAGAAAAAAAAAATTTACAACAGAGTATAGGTGACAAAAAGATTAAGGATATTTTAATATTGTTAGAGGTCATTAACAGAAGTGGACTCGAACCTAATCGAGTCCGAATAATAAGGTATTCGAGCTCGGCTCGATTTAAAATGAACGGGTTCGAGCTTGATAACAAACGAGTCTATTCGAGCTCAAGCTCGAGCTCGAGCCTGGCCTTGGATTGTCCATTTGAGCTCGAGCTCGAGCTCGAACCGAACCTTAAAGTATTCGAACTCAGCTCAGTAAACTATAATTTTAATAAATAAAAATAATAATTAAATATTGGTTCGAGCTCGAGCTCAAACTCAATAATACCTCATCAAATTGTTTAGGAGCTTGTCGAATTGAGCCTTAAGGTATTTGAACTCAGCTCAATAAGTCATTCAAGCTTAATTTTCAAGCTTGAACTTGATCGAACAGAGCTTTTGTAATACCTATATTTGTAAAGTAAGGGTAAAAAAGTGAATTAATAAATATGACATGAAATTAAAATAATTTATTTACGTGAAGGATTTAGTATTGAATAAAATAATTCTTTTGAAAAAAAATTGGACGTGTGGGGCGTAGTTACAAAGAAAAAGAAAAAAATCTAGACGTCCAGGTCCAGTAAAAGGAGAAAAAATATATATTATATTTTATTTTCTAAAAAAAAAAATTTTGGCAACAGGTGTCACCACCTGTCACCAGCAGAGGTAGCCCTTGCTGCATGTGAGGCAGCAAGGTGCTGATGCACCAAGTTTTTGCAAGCTGCTGAAAATGAAGCTTTTGCATATGTACATATGTACTTACATGTAGTCTATTTTATTTCTTACAAATTGCGTTTAGTTTCCTACAAATCACTTTATTTCTTTAAATACTTGGGGACCCAAAGAAATGTTGAAAGAGCAAAATTTTGAAGGGGTTTACGGTGGAACTTGATAGAGAGTCGCGAGAAGCTATCAAAAAAATAGAAGGTAATAGTGTAGTGTTTATTTTTGAATTTTTAGCATTCATGAAAATTCACGAAAGTCAAAGTGAGAATTTTCAAAGGGTGTGGTTTATAACGAATTTAATAATAAATTAAAATTTTAATATAAATATGATGTCAGGTGTTGACGATCAACAACCAGGAAATTTTTTTGAGAGGAACGGAAAAGGCAAGGAGGCGATCCACGGGTAGCTTTAAGTGCTACGTGGTGAGTTGGATTTACTTTAAGTAATCTAAATAAAAAAGTGAAATATCTAGTGATAATATTAAAATAAATTATTAACTTATGCTTTGTTGGTAGATGAAAGATTGATTGATAGGTATGATAGGAATTTTGGACATGTGGAAAATTATTACGTGAGAATAATATTTTTGGAATAATAAGTTTATTTAATAATAAAAGCGATAAGTGAAATTCTTGATGAGCTATGGTTGATGTTTTGATACGAATTATGAGGAGATGAAATTTAGTGGATCTTAACAAGCTTTGATGGATGATTTGATGTGATTTGGGATGAAATTTAGTGGATCTTGACAAGTTTTGATGGATGATTTGATGTGATTTGGGACGAGAGGAATTTAGCAGAATTTTTTTATATAATTTGAGAAAAATCAGGATAGTAAAAAATAAATATTTGAATTAATGTTTGTTTTTTTTTAATGTTATTGTTCAGATGCATATTTCATATCATTGTTCATATGCATATGCATTAATAAAAAAAAAGAATCGAGAAGGGGTCGGTCTAATTGAAAAATTGTGACAGACGGTATAGGCTGGAAATAAAAAGGACACCGTGACAGCCGGTATATACTGAAAATGAATACCGTGGCAGCCGAGACAAGCTGTAAAGAAAAAAACTGGGAGGGGGCCGGTCTAAGATAATTATAAAACATGTTGACATGTGGGAAGATGTTGGTATTTGTCTAAGGATTAAATGGGTTGAAGAATGGAGTTTCATCAGGCCTTGGCGCCTCACCCCAGGAGGTGTGCACCTCACCACCCAACAAGAAGAAGTGTTCAGCCCTAGGTGTGCGTCTTACCCTAGGAAGTGTGCGCCTCACCTCCTAGTAAGGAGGAGTCTTCTGCCCAGATATGTGCCGCACCTCAGGAAGGGGTGCGCCGCGGCTCCCAGAAGGTGGAAGCAGTGTGCTTTGGCTTGAGCCGCGGTCTACCCTGTTCTGAGGTACGGTGCTAGGCACACCTGATGCTTCCTGATCAGCACTTTGGATTGATGGGTGGGGCTTGATCAAAATGCAAAGGATCACTTATAATTACTGAAGGGCAATGATTGATTGGTCCTCAAGATCTAAGGGTTGAGATTGTTTTCAAGATTGGTTCAAGAAGTGGTTGCACTATATAAAGGATCATCAAGGAGCAATTCAACAAGAAGACTAATAATCTCAACAAGTGTGACATACAAGTGATCATCATACAAGAGAATTCAAGTACAAGCGTGAGAGTGCAAAGACATAAAACACAAGAAAGGCACTAGAATAGATGCTGGTTGTTTATAGAGAGAAAGTAGTATAGATTGGAGATTCAAGGGCCTTGTAAGTGGAATTTTCTTGGGGAAAATTCCAGGGAAACTCAAGTCCTTATCACTTTCTTTTTCTCTTCTTTTGTTATTCAAGAACAAGCTCACGACGACATGGGCACATTATCGAACCTTGATAACAATTGTTGTGTTCTTTCTTTGATTGGTTTTTTTTTTTCTGTTCATTACAAGTTATTCTAGACTTAGGTGTTTGGAAGATCACCACCTGGGCATCTTGAAGGTGATTTCCAATAGTGGTATCAGAGCTTTGATGAGTGGGTACCGGAGCTGGAACAGAAAGTATCAGAGCAAGACTCCAAGATTCAAAGGTCAACTTCTTGGATGATTCAAGAATGGAGTAGAGATCAAGATCTGATCGTGTTCTTGAGGATGATTCAAGAATGGTATTGAGATCAATCTTTGATCATGTTCTTAAGATTTAGAAGTTGGAAAACAATTGTGGGTGCTGCATAAATCTGGGATTTTCTCCGCAAGATGGGTTCAAATTTCATTGTTGAGAAGTTTGATGGAAAGAGAGACTTTTCCCTTTGGAAGCAGAAGATCAAGGCTGTTCTTATGCAACAAAAGGTAGACTTGGCTATTGGAGAAGATGGCGCTTTTTCAGCAAGTATCACAGAAGTCCAGTGGATTAAGATGAAGAAGATGGCGTATAGCACCATCTTTCTGCACATGTCAAATAGTGTCACAAGGGAGTGCGGAGACTTGGAAGATCCAGCTGTCATTTGGAAGAAATTAGATGAGTTATTTCTTACCAAGACTCTCCCTAATAAGATATACCTTCTTAAAAGAATCTTTGCTTTTAAAATGGATCCTAATAAAGAGTTACAAGATAATCTTGATGTGTTTAACAAACTAGTTCAAGATTTGACTAGTTGTAGTATAATATTCCCAGATAAACAATTGGCTATTATTTTGTTAAATTCTCTTCTTGATTGTTTTGAAAGCTTGATTAATGCTATTAAATATGGAAGAGATACACTAACCAAGGAAATTGTGATCAATGCTATAAGGGCTCATGATTTCGAAGCCAAGATGAGGGAATGATTAAGCGAAGAAGGGTTGTTCGTTAGAGGAAGGCCAGTAACTCGAAATGGCAATAGCATCCATGGCAATTACCGGGAGAAATCAAAGTGTAGAGGGCAGAGCCATTGGAGATCGCATTCCAAACCAAAGTTTAGAGGGAAGTGATGCTAGTACTGCAATAAGAAGGGTCGTTTCAAGAAAGATTGCAAGAAAAAGATGTGGGATGAGAGAGGAAGAAGCCATACCAACAATGGAGAGGCTTCGGTTGCCAAAGGAGAACAGCAAGATAATGTTCTTGTTGTGTGCTCAAATGTGACCAAGAGGTAAGGCAGCAAGAAATGGATCTTGGATTTCGGGTGAACTTATCACATATGCCCTCACAGGGATTGGTTCAAGAATTTCAAGGAAACGAATGATGGAAAGGTTTTCTTGGGGAATGATACTTCTTGCCAAGTGAAGGGAATATGAGACATCTAATTGAGGATGTTTAATGGAGTCATAAGGCTGCTGCGGAATGTGAGGTATCTTTTGGATTTGAGAAGAAATTTGATCTCATTAGGGCAGCTGGATTCCATGGGGTACGCTTACAAAACAGAGGGAGGAAAGCTCAAGGTAACCAAGGGATCTTTGATAGTGATCAAAGCAGCAATTAAGGATGGTCTCTATGAGATGATCTGAGAGATAAAAATCAAGGATCAAGCAGCAAGCTTGATGGCTGAGATAGATAAGGCAGTACTTTGGCACAATCGCTTGGGATGTATGAGCGAAAAGAGGCTGTAAATTCTCAGCAAGAATGGTCTACTTGATGGTGATAAGGTAGAGAAACTTGATTTCTGCGAAAGTTGCGTTCTTGGGAAGCAACATCGGGTCAGCTTCAACACCGGAGTGCACAAGCCTAAGGGCATTCTTGACTACATTCATGAAGATCTTTGGGGACCAGCAAGAACACCAACACATGGAGGTAGTCATTACTTTCTTTCTTTAATTGATAATTATTCTAGAAAGGTTTGGGTTTATTTGCTTAAGAATAAATCTGATGCTTTGAATAAATTTGTGGTGTGGAAAAAGTTGCTGGAGACTCAAACGGGCAGGGTAATCAAGGTATTAAGAACCGATAATGGCTTAGAATTCTTTAATAAAGATTTTGATAAATTCTGTGAATTAAATGGGATTCTAAGACATAGAACGGTTGTGAAAACCCCTCAGCAAAATGGAGTTGCTGAGAAGATGAATATGACCCTTATGGAAAAGGTTAGGTGCATCTTAATTGGGTTCGGTTTACCAAAATGTTTTTGGGGAGAAGCTGTGTCTACTGCTGCATATTTAGTTAATAGATCACCCTTTAGGGCTTTAGACCTTAAGATTCCCGAAGAGATGTGGAGTGGGAAACCCCCTGAGTTGAGTAACCTTAGGACTTTTAGATGTGCTGTATTTGCACATCAAAATGATGAGAAAATTAGCCCAAGGTCTAGAAAATGTGTGTTTCTAGGGTATGGTGATGGGGTTAAGGGGTATAGGTTGTGGTCCTTAGAACCAAAAGGAATGAAACTCATAATAAGAAGGGATGTCAGTTTTAATGAATTGTTAATTCTCTATTTGGAGAAAACTAACCCTGCAGGGGATAGTGAGCAAACCAGTTCGGTATTTGTAGAGCATAGCATCAAGGAAAAATCAGTTCAGGTAGAGTAAGGAAGGCAAGAGGGTTCAGACCAGGTAGAGCCCATTGATGAAGGCCAAGCTCAGGACACTCAAGAGGTGGCTGAACTAGAAGGGGATGATGCAGCAAATCAGAATGATTATCAGCTCACAAGGGACCGGGAAAGGAGGGTGGTCAGACCACCTTTGAGATATGGTTTTGCGGATGCTAATGTAGCAGCTCTTTGGACAGAAAGAGGGATAAGTGAACCAAAAACTTACATGGATTCCATGGAATGTAAGGATTCGTCAAAGTGGCAGCTAGCTATGGAAGAATAAATGGATTCTTTGAGGAAGAACAACTCTTGAGAATTGGTGCCCAAACCAAAAAAACAGAGAGTTGTGGATTGTAAGTGGATTTACAAGATCAAATAAGGGAACACTCCAGGGGATGAAGTCTGGTATAAGGCTAGGCTGGTGGCAAAGGGGTTCACATAAAGAGAAGGCATAGATTTCACTGAAATATTCTCACTGGTTGTGAAATACAAGACAATAAGGATAGTGTTAGCAATGGTGGTCCAATTTAATTGGGAAATCGAGCAAATGGATGTGAAAACAGTGTTCTTACATGAAGAGCTTTATGAGACCATCTACATTAGGTAACTCGAAGGCTATAAGAAAGGAAGACAGAGAGATTTAATGTGCCAATTGAAGAAATCTCTCTATGGCCTGAAGCAATCACCTCGGCAATGGAATAAGAGGTTTGATTCTTTTGTAACTAGCTTGGGTTTCATGAGGAGCTACTATGATTCGTGCTTGTACTACAAGGGGCACAAGGTAGAGAAAATGGTGATTATTCTCATCTATGTCGATGATATGCTGTTGGTTGGCAACAGCAGGGAGAGGAGATGATAGAAAAGTTAAAATCTCAACTCAGTTCGGAGTTTAAGATGAAGGATCTTGGCCATATACAGAAGATCCTTGGGATGAGTATAATCCGGGAAAGAGAGAGAAACAGATTAAATATTTTTCAAACTTCCTACGTAGAAAAGATGATATCTAAGTTTTCTATAGAAGATAGCAAACCAGTGAAGGTTCCCCTTGCTGGTCATTTCAAGTTCTCCAGTGATCAATGTCCAAGATCGGATGAGAAGAAGAAGGAAATGGAAAAGGTCCCCTACTCTAGTGCGGTTGGATCAGTTATGTTCATGATGGTAAGCACTAGACCTGATATTACTTATACAATAAGTGTTCTCAGCAGGTTTATTAGTAATCCCAGAAAGGAGCATTGGCTTGGGATGAAGAGGTTGCTGAGGTACTTGAAGGGAAGCCCAAATGTGAGGCTGGTTTATAAGAAGAGGGGTAAGTCCATCTATCTTAAAGGTTATGCAGATTCGAACTATAGAGCAGACCGGGATAAAAGAATATCGATTACCTCCTACTTATTCAACTTAAATGGGTTGTATAAGTTGGAAGACTCAGTTAAGCTGGTAGTAGCACTCTCAATAACCGAGGCTGAGTACATAGCAGAAACAGAAGCCATTAAAGAGGCTATGTGGTGTAAAGGGTTGTTGGAAGAGTTGAAGGTACTAAAAAAACAGGTGGTGGTGTATTCGGATAGTCAAAGTGCGTTGCATTTGTGCAAGAATCCGGTGTTCTATGAGAGGACAAAGAATATAAATGTTCGGTACTATTTCATTCAGGAAAATGTTACGGAATGATGCATATATGTGGACAAGGTGGCCACGGAAGAAAATCCTACAGATTTAGGTACTAAAGTTCTACCTCTAAGCAAGTTCAATCATTACCTTGGACTTCTTAGGATTAGAGTCAGCTAATATGGTGACTCAAGTTTAGTTTGGATCTTGAGTTCTCTACACAATGAGTTCGGGTTTAATCGCTTAGACAAAGGTAGAGATTGTTGGTATTTATCTAAGGATTAAACAGGTTGAAGAATGATGTTTCATAAGGCCTTGGAGCTTCACTCTAGGAGGTGTACGCCTCACCTCCCCCAGCAAGGAGAAGTGTTCAGCCCTAGGTGTGCCATACCTCAGGAAGTGTGCGCCTTACCTCCCTGCAAGGAGGAGTCTTCAACCCAAGTGTGCACTGTACCTCAGAAAGGGTGCGCCGCAGCGCCCAAAAAGTGGAAGTAGTGTGCCCTGGCTTGAGCCGCGACCTGCCCTGTTCTGAGGCGCGGCGCCAAGCATACCTGATGCTTCCTGATTAGCACTTTGGATTAATGCGTAGGGCTTGATCAAAACGCACAGGATCACTTAAACTTGTTTAAAGGCTATGATTGATTGGTCCTCAAGATCTAAGGGTTGAGATTGTCTTCAAGATTGGTTCAAGAAGTGGTTGCACTATATAAAGGATCATCTAGGAGTAATTCAACAAGAAGAATAATAATCTCAACAAGTGTGACATACAAGTGATCATCATATAAGAGAATTCAAGTGCAAGTGTGAGAATGCAAAAACACAAAACACAAGAGAGGCACTAGAATAGAGGCTGGTTGTTTAGAGAGAGAGAGTAGTATAGATTGGGGATTCAAGGGCCTTGTAAGTGGAATTTTCTTGGGGGAAATTCCAGGGAAACTCAAGTCCTTATCACTTTCTTTTTCTCTTCTTTCATTCTTCAAGAACAAGAGGTTTCTTGAAGAGGTGCTGTTGTAACTTGTAAGAACTTATTAATTTAGTGCAGAGGGCTTGGAGGAGCTCACAGGGACGTAGGCACATTGTCGAATCTCGATAACAATTGTTGTGTTCTTTCTTTGATTGGTTTGTTTCTGTTCATTACGAGTTATTCTAGACTTGGGTGTTTGGAAGATCACCACCTGAGCATCTTGAAGGTGATTTCCAACAACATGTGTAGTGATAGTAAAATGCTAGTATCAAGTTGTATGAGATATAAATGATTAAATATTGAAAGACCATTAATACAAATGAATATTTCTAGTAAATTTAATTCATTGAGCTTATGAAGCTCATCCCTCATTGTATAATGATTTTAAGTACCAGACAGGACAAATTGTCTGGTGGGTTGAGAGTCAGACGAAATCATTTCTGTAAACCACATACGTCTCAACATCCTTAGACTAATGAGAAAATAAAATAAAAATTTATTTGTTAATATTCATGCATTTTACATTGTATATAATGTTTAAAGATCATATTGATGTAACTCCTCTGTTGAGGGTTGAGAATTTCTGTAAAAAATTTCTTTTGGTGTTATTTATTTTCATTGTTGCATATATGTGTCGTGTTAAGATTTTCAAAATGTGATGACACCGTCTCGAGGGTGGCCAACTTGGGATGGGTCATTACAATTTTGGTATGAGAGCATTAGGTTTTAAGATTATGTAGACTGCATGAGAACTTAAAAAGTGGAAGATCTAAATAAATTATATTTTAAATAGTCTAAGAATGACACATGGACGTCCTAGAGCTAGAGTTAGAGTTGTTGATTTGAGAGGGCGTGGTAGGCCCCAATATTTTTGACAAGTCGAGGTTAAGTTCGAATCTCTAGTTCCTAGAATGGAACATGTTGACAATATAATTGATATTAGTAAAGCTATGAGAGAATCTGAAGTTAAAAGAGATGAGCTAAGATAAGCTCTTGCATATGCGGTTGAGAAGTGAAAGTAACAGATGATAAAGTTGATGGCTTATAGCATAGACTTGATCCTGAGGTGGTTAATCCAGTAATGGTAGACATTTAAAAAGGGGGAAAAGTGAGTTTATGCATGAGATGCAGGGAGATATATTAAGCTAAATGCTTTGTTATTTAAAGAATTTATGAATTCTTTTAAGCTTGAATTTTGGGAGAAATATGTAGAGAGATTTATTTGGTATTTTACCAGTAACTGGCAAGTAGATGGTTGTCTTTGCTTCGTTTGAGTTAGAATGAGATGTTTTAAAATGATGAGAGGATAATCTTCCCAGGGTAAGTGCAGATATTGATAGACCCTTAACCTGGAATAGGTTTAAGAAGGTTTTCCTTGATAAATACTTTCTTTATACCTCTAGAGCCTAACAAGATAGAGATTTTTTTTATTTGGGGTAAATGTGTTGACTGTAGCTCAGTATGATAGTAGATTTGTTGTCTTATCAATGGTTATACCGGATATGGTAGACCTAGAGGAGAAGAAGTGTAAGAGGTTCATAGATGAACTATGTTTTAAGATTTGATCGAAACTATCTTACATAAGGAATATGAATTATGTTACGTTGGCGGATATAACACTCTAGATTGAGAAGGAGGTGATGGAATTTAGAGGAAAGAGGAACTGATGGAAGAAGCCTAAATTTGAGGAACCCAGAGGTGGTACCAGTATGAGTGTGTAGGGTTGAAAACCACCCAGAGGAGGCATTCCTTTTCACAAGGAATTGAAGTACAAGAGTTGGAGGCAAGCAGGATCTGTTACTTCTGTAGCTCAGAATACTATCAGTGGGACCTTTAGATTTGGGAGACAGGTTATGTGAACTGAGAGTCATGGCAGAGGAAGTAAGTATACCACCAAGGGGAAGTGGTAATCTGATGTATGATTGAGAGACATAAGTTTTATATATATATATTCAGATAAGATATTTATCCCAGAATTGTCAAAATTTGAAGTGTTTTATGTGAGGAGAAGGTGGACATATCAATGTTGGGTGATCTTGGTGCAACCTATTCTTTTGCATCCAATATTTATATAAAGTCTATTGAAATATGTATTAGTTCTTTGATGCAAAATATTTTTGTTGAAAGTTCCCTCTAGAGTAGAGTGATAATCATAAATGTTTACAAGTGTGGTGTGATTCATATCAATAATAGAGAATCTGAAGCTGATTTATTATCTTTGAATATAATATAATTTTGAGAATGAATTGGTTGTCGACGTATTACATTTGGGTTGATTGTTCCAGAAAGAAGGTAATGTTCAAATATGGACATGAGGAGTGTAACTTTCAGAGAGAATATAAAATACTCTCGAACTATCTCATTTTGCTCTGACCACTAGGAGATGGTTGATGAAGGGTTGTGAGGAGTGTTTGACTTACATAATGGATTCTAAAAAGGGAAATAGGAAGTTAGATATAAATCGTAGTGGTAAAAGGTTATTCTAATGTAATTCTTGATGAGTTGTCTAGGTTGCCTTCAAGTAGGGAGATTAAATTCTCGATTGATGTGATACCAGGATCATCACATATATTTAATAGCACCTTATAGAGTGGCACCCATTGAGTTAAGAGAATTAAAAGTTCAAGAATTTTTACATATACAATTTATTGGACCTAATGTATTTGGGAAGCCCCTGTGTTGTGCGTGAAGGAGGAAAATGGAATGATAAGATTGTGTATAGACTACAAATAGTTAAATAAGAACAAATATCTTTTACCCAGGATAAATGGATTATTTGAGCAGTTGCAAGGAGTGAGAGTGCTTTCTAAGATAAACCTGAGATCAGGTTATCACCATTTGAGGATAGAGAAGGGAGATGTGCCTAAGACAGCTTTTAGGATACGTTATGGTCATAAGCTTTTTGTGATGTCATGTGGATTAATTAATGTTTCAGAAACATTCATGGACTTGATGAATAGAGTGTTTAAACTATATCTTAACAAGCTTATGGTTGTATTTGACTTTCTGATATATTCTAAAAAGGAAGAACGGCATGTGAAACATTAGACAATGTGTTGGAGATTCTGAGGAGAGAGAAATTATATACAAAGTTTTCTAAGTGTGAGTGTTGGTTGAATGAAATAATTTTCTTGGAACATGTAATATCAGGAAATGGCATAACAATTGATCCATAAAAGGTAGAGGCAATGTTAAGTTGGGAGAGACCAATTAATGTGATTAAGATTAGAATCTTCTTAGGGTTAGCTGGTTATTATAGAAGATTCTTTCAAAAAAATTTATTATTATAATACTGTTGCATAGACTGACCAAGAAAGAGGTGAGATTTGTATGGTGAGGGAAGTGTGAGAAAAAAATTTCGATTACTAAAGGAGAAATTTACTATAGCTCCAATATCGATGCTTCCTTCTAGTGATGAAGGATTTGTGGTGTATAGTGATGCGTCATATCAATGATTGAGATATGTGTAACATAGGAAAGCTATGGCCCATACTTTTAGGCAATTGAAGATTCATGATAAAATTTATCCTACTCATGACTTAGAGTTGGCTGCTATAGTGTTTACTTTAAAGATTGGAGACATCATCTGTATGAAGCCACTTGAGAGTTATTCATTGATCATAAGAGTTTGACATACTTACTTGCTCAGAGAGAGTTGAATTTCAGGCAAAGATGGTAGATGGAGTTGATTAGTAACGATGATTATATAATTCACTATCATCCAGAAAATGAGAAGGTAATAGCTGATGCATTGAGTAGAAAATCTACAAGAATATTTTCTGCTATTAGGAGTCCTGATGTGAAATTGATGATAGATTTAGAGAGATAAGAATGAATTTGAATAACAATGAAAGAAGATCATGGCTAATGAATATGGTTGTACAGTCATCCCTAGTAAAATGCTTTAGAGATGTAAGGTAGAGATGACGAGATAGAAAAGATTAAACATTGAGTGCTTACTAGAAAGCAATATGAGTTCAAAATTTGAAATAATGGTGTTTTGGTATTGGAACATGAAAATTGTATTCTCAATAATGCAGAGTTGAGAAAAGAGATAACAAAAAAGGTACATGATGTAGATTCGATGCAACCAAGTAGCAATAAGAGGTATAGAGGATTGAGACAAAATTTCTGGTGGTCAGGATTAAAAAAGGATGTAGCTGAAACTGTTAGGTTGTATGGAGCACCATTAAGCATAGTGTCAATTAGAGATGCTAGATTTACATTTTGGTTTAGGAGAGGCTTTCAGAAAGCCACGGGTACACAATTGTAATTTAATATAATTTTTCAACCTCAAACAGAAATGATTATTAGAGTACTAGAAGATATGTTAAGGGCAAATGTGATAAGTTCTCAGTAAGTTTGGAATGCTTACATGTCATCGATTGAAGTTGCTTATAATAATCAATATCAAACTAGTATTGGGATGACACCGATTGAGACATTGTTTGGTAGGAGGAGTAGAACTCCTATATATTGAGAAGAAATGGGAGAGAGAAATATATCTGGTCCATCCATTATTAAGTTAACAACTAAGAGGATCAAATTGATTAGAGAGAACCGTAAAGCAGCACAGAGTAGACCAAATAGTTATACTGATAATAAAAGAAGACCTTTTGAGTTTCAAGTAGGTGATTGGGTGTAATTAAAAATATCTCCATGAAAAGGTGTGTTGAGGATCAAAGAGAAAGAAACGTTGAGTCTGAGGTAAGTGGGACCTTATGAGGTTGTTGAGAAAGTCGGGCTAGTTGTGAGTAGCCGGGAGTTGCCTCCAGAATTAAAACATTTATATAATGTATTTCATGTTTCACTTTTATGAAAGTGTTTACATGATGAATATTAAAATATTTTGAGCAAAGCTATAGAAATTCAGAAAGTTTGGGCTGATATACAAGTACCAGTGAGAATTTAGACCAAAAAAAACAAATCTTGTATAATAAAATAATTGAATTAGTTCAAGTTCTGTGGCGGAATAAGGATGTTGAAGAGATTACGTGAAAGCATGCGACAACTATGAAGAAATATTATTCACATTTGTTTTTGGAGTAAAGTAAAGAAATTTCGGGGATGAAATTTTTTAAGGTGGGTAGAATTGTAATACCCGTATTTGTAAAGTAAGGGTAAAGAAGTAAATTAATAAATATGACATGAAATTAATATAATATATTTACGCGAAGATTTAGTATTGAATAAAATAATTCTTTTGAAAAAAACCTGGATGTGTGGGGTGTAGTTACAAAGAAAAAGGAAAAAAAAATCTGGATGTCTAGGTCCAACAAAAGGAGACATATATATATTATTTTCTTTTCTAAAAAAAAAATTACTGGCAATAGGTGTCGCCACCTGTCACCAGCAGAGGCAACCTTTGCTGCATGTGAGACAGCAAGGTGCTGATGCACCAAAGTTTTTGCAAGCTGTCGAAAATGCAGCTTTTGCATATATACATATATACTTACATGTAGTCTATTTTATTTCTTACAAATTATGTTTAGTTTCCTACAAATCACTCTATTTCTTTAAATGCTTGGAGACCCAAAGAAATGTTGAAAGAGCAAAATTTTGATGGGGTTTACGGTGGAACTTGATAGAGGGTCACGAGAAGCTATCAGAAAACAAAAGGTAATAGTGTAATGTTTATTTTTGAATTTTTAGCATTCATGAAAATTCTCGGAAGTCAAAGTGGAAATTTTTAAAGGGTGTGGTTTATAACGAATTGAATAATAAATTAAAATTTTACTATAAATATGATGTCAGGTATTGACGATCAACAAGTGATCCACGGGTAGCTTTAAGTGCTACGTGGTGAGTTGGATTTACTTTAAGTAATCTGAATTAAAAAATGAAATATCTACTGATAATATTAAAATAAATTATTAACTTATGGTTTGTTGGTAGATGAAAAATTGATTAATAGGTATGATAGGAATTTTGGACATGTGAAAAATTATTTCGTGAAAAATAATATTTTTGGAATAATAAGTTGATTTAATAATAGAAGTGATAAGTGAAATTCTTGATAAGTTATGGTTGATGTTTTGATTCGAATTATAAAGAGATGAAATTTAGTGGATCTTGACAAGCTTTGATGGATGATTTGATGTGATTTGGGACGAGAGGAATTTAGTGCAATTTTTTATATATAATTTGAGAAAAATCATGATAGCAAAAATTAAATATTTGAATTCACGTTTGTTTTTTTTTATGTTATTATTTGGATACATATTTCATATCATTGTTCATATACATATGCATTAAATAAAAGAAAAGAACCGAGAAGTGGTCGGTCTAAAAAAAAATGGTGACAGCCGGTATAGGCTGGAAATAAAAGGGATACCGTGACAGCTGGTATTTGCTAGAAATGAATACCGTGGCAGCCAGGACAAGCTGTAAAGAAAAGAACCAGGAGGAGACCGGTCTAAGATAACAAAAAAATATGTCGATATGTGGGAAGACGTTCCCATAATAATAATTCATGCATTACATCTGCTTTAATTATTGCTTGCATTATTGAAATGTTGATGTGTGGTGTGTTATTACGAATTTATTTATAGAGACATGAGTCTCACAAAGAGACAGTTATGGTGATAAGAGCCATCTAAATGATAGATTTTATGATGTGAACCTCATTACAAGGTAATTTTGAGATAATTGATTGTCTTAAGGTGAACCAATAAATACAAGAAAGATATTGATAGAGAATGGATCTTATGACATGTGTAGTGATAGTAAAATGCTAGTATTAAGTTGTATGAGATATAAATGATTAAATATTGAAAGACCATTAATACAAATGAATACTTCTAGTAAATTTAATTCACTGAGCTTGTGAAGCTCATCCCTCATTGTACAATGATTTCAGGTAGCAGACAGGACAAATAGTCTGATTGGTTGAGAGTCAGACGAAATCATTTTTGTAAGCGACGTACGTGTCAACATTCTCAGACTAATGAGAAAATAAAATAAAAATTTATTTGTAAATATTCATGCATTTTACGTTATATATAATGTTTAAAGATCAGATTGATCTAACTCATCTGTTGAGGATTTATGTAAAAAATTTCTTTTGGTGTTATTTATTTTCATTGTTGCATATGATTTTCAAAATGTGATGATATGGTCTCGGGATTGACCAACCCGGGATGAATCGTTACAGCTTTGATTGAGCTCGAGTTTGAATAATTAAATAAAAACTTAGTTCGATTCTAATCACTAAATTAAGAATTAAGACCAGGGTTGATCATCAAGTCGGCCAACCAAACAAATACGAAAGGCATGTGCAATGAATAAATTCAACTTCATAAACACTTAAGTTAGTGCCTTGTTGGCTTGCTATTCTTAAAGAACAAACCAAGTTGATTAAATAAAAGCAACTTTTTGAACATTTAGCATGTATATCATACTATGTGACATGGCACAAGAGCATGACATTTTCTGACCTCATGCTTCTAACCCAGAGTTTATGAAAATTTTTGTGGCTCTATGCTTCTAATTTAAAGAAGAAAACCTATCAAAATAAAGTTAAAGCAGAATATATATCATCGACCTATATTTGATACGAATTTAAATTGAATATTTCCTTTGGACAGAAAATTTGTAACTGAAGAGATGAAATTTTTCTCACATTAATTAGCAAAGGAAAGAAATGAGAAGATTGTTAGGGGTTTTCACACAAAGACAATGGTTATGATTATGGCGAAGATAAAATAGACTTTCAAACTTATTATTCATTCTGTCACCTGATTCATCAGGCAATTAATGTTAGAATTTTTTTTAAAAAATGAAATGGACAATTGATTATGGTTAATGAACAGTTGATTGTCATTTTAAACAGAAATTTTTTCGATTGTGGTAAAGGACATACAATTGTAATCCTGATACCTAACTAAAACTTGTCCATATGTTGAAGGCAATTGATTGTCGTTAGTGAACAATCAGTTGTTAATTCATTATTTTAAAAATTCTAAATTTTCAACAATCATGTTTTCAAAGAGTTTCTTTTCCTCCTACCTCTTCACTTTATGACTATTGAGAAAGTATAAAGTCATATCTAACTTCCATTTTAAAAGAATTATTTACTTTTTTTCTTCTCTTCTTTTCAATTTTTATAATTTTTATGGTCAATATTTCAAACAGAGTTTTTAAGAGATTCATTGGATTTGCTATCTAACAAAGACTTTATTGTATAGATATTTATTTATAACCTATTAAAAAAAATCTTTTAAAAGTGAAGACAAATAAAATCTCAAAAGACAACGATTCTTAACGTGCATATAAAAAAAAAAAAAGATTTTTAAAAGACCTTATGAATGTACCAACGGATGACAGGTTTAAGAGCATCTAGCAGTGCTCGATTTATGCTTTAAAATGGTGACCGTGATGTTGAGGTCAAAGCAGTCGGCATTCTTTAAGCAGTTTATTTTGCGGATGGGTTTGTTTGAAACTGATGGGAATGGGCGTATTAAATGTGATAAAAGAAAGAAGGGTAAGCTGCGTGAGGCCGTGACTGTCGAGATATTTTATAGCCAAAGTTTGGTTTTGACTTTTGACTTTTCTCAGGAGGTATAACTACCTCAACGTAGACAAATCTTTTATAATTGCGATTATAAGGTTCACGTACGTCTCTTGTTTGTTTTTTTTGTTACCTTAATGTACTCATTTCTCGTCTAAAGCTTTACAGTTTAAACCCATCCACAATTACTATATTTTTTATGATGTCACAGTCACGCAATGAGATAACCTAAAAGTAATGGTGTAATTATAAATCACATAGCATCTCGCTTAATTTGGTACGCTTTCGATTCTCAAGTTGATTGATGCACTTCATTTTTCTCAGGTCAACATCTGACTTTCTCCTTACAGCCTGGGAAAAGGATTCCCTTACATAACCTTTTCTGGAGAATCATACTTAATTCATAACTATGCCCATCACCATGAGATCAAGAAAGACGAAACAGAATTCCTAACCATGAATGTCTAAATTTCACTCTAAAATAAGATCAATTGCTGCTTATTTCATGGACATGCACACTAAATTTAAATTCTGAACCATTCCCAAATCACGAGTTTATCAGTATCACGGTAACTCAAATCAAAGACAATAGCCTCGTGAGAAAGGAAGTGTAACCATTCATTCTAATTTCTACCTCATGTAATCTCAATTTGATAATTTCACCCTACGAGGCAAGAAGCAGACTACTGCCAGTTTACGCAGAAGGCACACATCTATTGGGAGCTGAGGCTAAATGTAAGCGAGCAAATCCAAATTCGCTGAGATTTACTCTCTTATATGTGCTTAAAACAATAATAACTTGAAGTTCATAGGTTATGAAATGAGATTTAACTATAAAAACATGAAAGCATCAACACACAACAGGCTCAAGGTTTAATGGATCCACCCAGTGTACCTTTCACTTTCTCTATCTTATTGTGATTGCAGTGATTACTTGGCTTGTATCGTGTATTTATATCAGAAAACCCACCAGAAGTTTGCAATTGTTAAACTGCTGACTTCAGATCTTAAAGTCAGAATAGGAAATCTGCCCAGATGAAACTGCTTAACGTTTCTTTGTGCAACTGCAGTCTCTCGTCAAGTAGTAGTCGTCAAAATTGTAGGGGCATTTTAAGAGGATGATAATGATTTTACCATAAATTAAAATTAAAATGAAAGAATAAGAAAACGTAAGAGAACAGAAGAGAAAAGAAAAATGAGAAAAAAAAACATAATTTTGACTTTTCCATCATTTATTTGGTAGAGGATAAAAAGTTAAAGAAAAAAAGAAATTAGCTCATTTAACTTCCCACTCTCTAGTCCTCAATTGGGAGTATTGTGATTTACACACAAGGGAAGAAAATCTACTATCTTCTCAATTTTCTTTTTTTTTCTCCACCACCAAAAGAAACAAAGTGATTTTCCACTCTCTTTTCTTTCCTCTCACTTTTCCCTCTGACAAACCATAGCCTTAAAGAATGATTGCACAAAACTATTGCCACATTCCAATCTTGCTCTCAAGTAGAATCTTCTTAAGGAATGACACAAACATGGTTACCAGTATCCCACATTGGAGACAAGGGATATCACCAAATAGAATGAAATGCCGGCACTATAAAAACCTTTTTCTGATTTCACCATCAGTAAACCCTAATTCTGACCACCTTGAGTAAAAATAAAAATTCACACAAAGGAGCATGTCCAAGAAAGCATGATAAATACACTAAGGAGAAAAATAGTATGAGACTTATTCATACATAACATGGTTCTGACTTTTGAGGTTCCAACTGAAATACAAAAGGTGCAACTTGTTTCCCCACAAAAAGGTAAGTCCATAATCGTACAGAATGGATTCTTTATTTTGAAAAGTCTTACAGAGTGGATTCTGTACCTCTCCGAAACAAAAACTTAACAGACTCACCTACTCATGCTTAAAGCCAAGCTCAAGCATTTTTCTTCACCTCCGCAGACTTGATAATATCAATGAACTCAGGCTGGAGAGAGATAAAAAGAAAAGGGCCAAGAAATATAAGGAAAAGAAACCAAAAATATCAAACAGAAATAAAATCATAGCAAAAATAACATTACCTTCAGAGATGCTCCACCGACCAAAAAACCATCAACATCGGGTTGAGATGCCAGTTCCTTGGAGTTTGCAGCAGTTACAGACCCTAAAAATAAAAATGCAAATCAGTTGGGCAATGAAACACAGCAAAAGAAAAAATAGAGAGTGCCTCTTATGGGTGTAAAAAAAACCAATCAAACCAAACCATTTCGGTTAAGCTTTTCCTCTAGTCAGTTCAGTTTGGGTCAATCTTTTGGGAACCAGTCAAAATTCTGTTCGGTTAAGCTCAGGTTAGGTATGTAAGAAAAACAAACCGAATATGCAATATATTTGGAAATATTTTTTTTCCCAACTTCTCTCCTCATTCTCTTCTCTTCTATTTACATCTCCTTTTTTCGATGCCATCTACACAAGGGACACAACTGCACTCATTTCTCTTTTACTTTTTCTTTCCCATTGCTATCTATCCCAAGTATTTTTCTTTTCACAATGTTGGCACGTACTAACTCATGATGTAAGCAAATAACAAAGCTATGACAAGAACTTTACGAATTTTTCAATACTATTGCAATAAGTAACTTGATTAGATAAGTACATATCATTAGATTCTTGAAATTGCACACTGCTATTATATTACCAAAGAGCCTAAGTTTAGCCTCCCTACCACCCCAGCGCATGTTAGCATTTGTTCAACATTTCCTATAACTAAGTATACCCAATGTTACCCCGACTTGCATTTTACTTGAAGTACTCGTGTTGGACACATATCCGAAATGTGTCCAATAACATTAGTATGATGGTTGGACCCTCCAAACCAATGAAAAACTTACAAAAAATAAACAAGTTGAGAACTAGGGTCGAACAATTACCAACATCCGACACTTTTACCCGAGTATAACATATGATATACCCTATTAGTTTTTCTCTCTCTGTGTGTGCGTTTGTTGGTGCGCACACGCTCCTCAATAGAGAAAACTCAATAAAGAAGCAAAAAGATAAATTAATTATCCCAGAGATTTATTTTCCTCTTTAAAATTTCTTTATACCACCAATTATCTGCTTACCAGAACAGCAAGGCATAAGGCCATGTTATTGAGGTCCATGTCCATGGAGATTTTCAATCAGAACGAAAGTATTCAAAGACGTTCGACAGGAGTAGGACCAGCATTGTCACGTGGTCCGGATCCATGGTATGAAGGGGGAACCCCGTCAGCCAAGCAGTCAAACCAACCGTCGCCAGTCAAAATTTGCATTTTGGTTTAGCTTCAAGCTCAAGATTCAGTGTCTGAAGTCTTTAATTTTCTTTTGGCTAAAGTGTCATTCTTTAATTTCTTCTTTTGGCTAAAGTGTTCTGGTTTTATGTTCTGTTTACTTCTTTTGGTGTGAAAGCTGAGACATTTTGTTTAACTCCGAAATTATCACTTGTTAAAGTTTTTATTTTTTTTCTAAACCAGTAGCAAGAACAGTGTTACTCCATTGGATCTATTTTCCCTTGTGGAACCAATCGATGAAATTGAACTGAACTGTTTATTTTCTTTTCAGTTCAATCTCAATTCTTCAAAATCGATTGATTCAGTTCAGGTTTATTAATAGAAGACCCAAAAACTTCGGGTAAGTTCCAGCTTGACCTCCAACCCAAACCCCCTAGTACTTTTAAGAACCATTTTATTTATTTCATGTTATCTACATCCCTCTAATAAATGAGTATCCTATTAAGTGCAGGTGCAAGACATGCACATCAATAAAATATTTGATGTGCTTGTGCAAGATAAATTAGCTAAACATACAGCAATTTTTCCTTTGATGAAGATGTTTGCTTCTTCACTGATTTTTTTCTGGAGTCAAACAGAGCTACAATATTTTTTACAAATACACCGCAACACTGGCTTCTTGACTTCAGAGTTATTGATCTATTTTTTTATAGTAGAAGAACTTGTTACAATACATGGGGGAGGGGGGTTTGAACCCTGTCCATTGGGGAGGGACTTGGTGTCCACTACCACTGAGGCAAATGCAGGTGGGACTTGATATATTTAATGTCCTTTACTTTCATTCTTATTCACAGAATTATCCAAGAATGGGGATCATAGATACCGAGTTTATTGAACTCAATTTTGTTCATTGTTCTATAGGCCCGCAGATAGAGAAATTACAGTGCTGTGCCTCCTAGAAATGCATATCAGACAAAGCAGATGAAAATAATTGGCCTTTCTGATTGCAAAAACAATTAAATTAAAAAATCACAAAAACAAGAGTAGGATGTCTCAAGTTATATATATACTTAAATACGTAATCTGGGTTTGTTGCAGCAACTTCAGAAAAACAGTTGAATTGAAAGATCAAAGGATATGTAACAAATATATATACCTCCATATATAATTCGGGTTGTTGCAGCAATTTCAGGACTTGTGTTCGCTTGAAGCCATTTCCTCAGTTCAGAATGTACCTGTTTTATATATAAAATCTCATATGAATAGGATAAGCCACAAAATGACCCTTAAGGAGCGATCAAACACATAAGGGCAACATTGCCATGACAGGAATTATATGCTTAAAGTGGCATAAATTTCCATTACATGTCATGTCATATGCAGAACCACTTCACATTACAAAATTTTAGATTCATATAAACCAAAATACTCTCCAGAAATCAGCTAGGGAACTTACTGTTCCACATTAAAGTGACATGAAATTGTCAAGATCACAAAGGGTTTGGTCAAATTCTCATACAACGCTCATGTACCTAAGCCAAGCATTTAACAGTCCAGGAAGAACAACCCCTTCAACAAGATTTTAAATTGGGAACTAGACATAGACTAACAAAAAGAATCTACAAACCCTAACCCCTACTGGCTACTAGCCTCATTAATGCCACTGTCACTCTCCTTTACCCCATCTCAGGCTGACTATACAGGGAATCAGGTAGAGCTGCAGTTAACTGACAAACCATAGAGACGCAAGAGAGGGGAAGGAAACAAAAGATCCAACAACCTCCAGTCTTGGCACATGCAACTTCCAGCACCCAGCATGTAAACACAAAAAAGCCCTCTATACAAGTCAAATCTAGAAGCTCCTAAAATCAGTTACTTTCATTTCAAGGAAGAAAAGAAGAATATAAATGTAAACATAGATAAATATGGAAACATAGTTTCTGTAAAATGTTTAATTGTAAAGCCCAAGTAAACAAGGGTTTTACGGTGAACAAATTGAAACCTCGAACCCTAGGACAGAGTTCTCTGATAAAAAGACTGAAGGGCTTTGGTAGTTATTTACCAAAAAAAAAGGATACTGAGTTACATGCTGAACGTAGAATCAAAAATCAATATTTGCCGACCCGCCATCCCACCCCACCAAAAAAAAAAAAACAGTTTGGGAGGAGTTCAGCTGGAACAATAAGAATCAGGTGATATCTTAACAATGTTGTGTGCTGGCATTAATACTGTTATGTTTCTTCTTCTTCTTTAAAAGAAGAAATTTTAAACTGCATCATTGAAAAATTTGTCAACTTTATAAAAGTTAAAGCCAAAAAAAACCTTAGTGACCAATTTAATAACGTCCAGACACTGTATTGCATATGTTAGTAATTATAATTTCCTTTGGAAGTTATTGAATATTCAAATAGTTTATTTGGGTTAATAAATGCTTTCATTTTCTAACTTATTGCTGGTTCTGCACAGTGATCAATATTCTGCTATAAAATCATCCCAAATCCTTTGACACTGCATTTAAGGGGTGTCATTGCTTTATTCACTTCTATTATATAAAGTTCCAATCGACAAAAAATGCTAGTGATTTCTACTATGTCAATTTCTTTCAAGCCACTGCCCTTTCACACTCTCCAAGAAGGCTTTCTACGGCTTCAAATTTACCATTGAAAACACCAAAGGAACAGTGCTTGATCGAATTGAAGCAGAGGTGGGGGGAAAAATATGTGTCTAGGCAAACACGCACAAATTTCATCAATAAGCTAAGGCCTGACTTACTTCCTGAGCCTGAGATGGAGTTGCAACCTTCCCAGTTCCAATCGCCCACACCGGCTCATAGGCTATAACAACATCAGCCCAATTTGACACACATTCTGCCATTAAAAAAACCACAAATTGTTAAAGGGAAACACAATCATCAAAAAACCATTAAATTAGAATCAATTGAATCTACGCAACATCCACCTGACACACATCCTAAGACAATCAAATTAACAAATATAAATAGACAATAATATGAATATCCAATAAAAGCACAAGCAAAGGAACACTTATGCGCCAGACCAAACAGAGACTAAGAGCCCCTCGATGTGCAGAATTAGAATGAACATGCAATCATGTGCAACAGTGAAGTATTAGTTTAACATAATCATGCAACATCATTCTTTGCAACCCTGCCAATCAAGAATATATCGATAGCTTCCTTGAAAATATTGATGAGCATTGTTTTACCCTCATAGATTGAATGCCGACTTGATCGTCTTCACAGCCCACGAAAGCGGATGGTGTTGGGGATAGGGAAGACAAACATAATTTATACAACTTTCGGAAAGGACCTCCCTCCTTTTAAAGAAATAAATTTAATGTAAAGCAATTCAACAGTACAGATAGGATGAAAGTTATACAATAGCACACAATATAGACCATAGAACTTGAATTAATGAACAAGAACCACAACCTCATAAAGACCAGTCTCTAACAGTCTAACCAAGAAAATTAAAGAAATAAATTTAATCTAAGCAAAAAAAGCAATTCAACAGTACAGATAGGACGAAAGTTATATAATATCACACAATATAGACTTACAAATCATAGAACTTGAATTAATCAACAAGAACCACCACCTCATAAAGACCAGTCTCTAACAGTCTAACCAAGAAACTTATAGCATCAAATATTAAACTCCATAAGAGTTTCATGAATATTAGGATTCTAAAAGTAATACCTGCGATTGCTTTAGTCTGTGCAGCAACAACATCCATAGTAGATCCTGCTTCACGCTGTTCAAGAGTCTCACCAACACAAGCTATCACCTTCAGACCTTTAGAAAGTGCATATGCAACCTTATCCCCAACAAACTACACAGAAATACATAGAGACCTTGAGTCGTCACACATTGGAAACCTTAGCTAATTATCAGAACATCCAACGTGAAGCACTCACTACTTGTCGATATATTTACTGGCATCACCATATGTTTAAAGTTTTTGCACAATGAAACACATCTTACCTCATTTGATTCATTTAACAGTTGTCTCCTTTCAGAGTGACCAAGAATGACCCAAGGAATACCCAAGTTGACAAGCATCTCTGCACTGCACACACATGAGACATCAACACACCAGTACAAAATGTATACACGCTGAAAGAACTATGCAAACGCAAGACACGATAATATGAGATAATAGCCATAGGGCCTGGTCATATTGAGTTCAACTAGAGATTGAAGCAAAAGTAACTTTAAAGGAAATGAATAAAATCCCATCATAAACAGCTTAAGCTGGTTGCTTATGGTTAAGAAGTTTTCATACATTCTGGGAGACAGTTGGATGCATCAGGTTGTACTTTTTTCCCCATAACGGATAGCAAATCCTCATTTCTTTCAACAAGATACTCAAATTTCTTATTAAAGAAAGGAAACCCACAAAAATGAAAAACAAAACTTAACTTGAGGGGAAAAGATCCTGCACCCTCCATCCCAAATTATTTGTCCATCTTAGGGAATCCTACTTTTTAAGGAACATCAATTGATGCATTCACATGGATATAAAAGTTTACGAATAAAATAGAAAAGTGAGTCCATCAGACGAACAAAACATGTCAAACATTTTGACTGCAGCATTGCACAACAAATAGATATTACTAAGCAAATTTGTGCATACCTAACTTCACCGGTGAAGGCACCTCCCTTCTTGACCCAACAATTTTGAGCAGCAACATGAAAATCAGGCCTCAACAAGCTTTTCACCAGTTCAAGAAACACAAACGGAGGGCTTATCACAACCTCTACAGAAGGATCAAGTTCTCAGCATGTCACATTTCAATTATCCATGAGCATCAATTTTAATTTCAATATAAAAACAATAAAAAGAATGATGATGAATTGATGATTAGAGCTAGAGCTAGAAAGCAAAATGAACAATCAACAAAAACCTTTCTCGTGTTGGAAATATTAAGATCAAATAATTCAAATGACAAATCAGTCAATGCCCAAAAAAATCTAAAAGTAGCACGGTTCTACTAAATTCTAAAGTGGCATGCAATTTGTAAAAGTAAAGCTGACCAGATTAGCTATACCATGAAACAAGAATTTTTTTCAGTGAATAAGAACAATGAGCCGATTTGAGAAAATAGTCATGTAGACCAACATGTACTGTGAAAAACTTATTAGCAAAGATATCATAACTTTTCACTCCGTCAAGTAATTAGTAATATTAACTGCCAACTTAATTCTTCCATCAATTGTAATTCATTGTAATGAATAATCATGATCCATATCCACAAGGGTCTCATGAAAAATAGATGTAGTGAAAAAAAACGCAACCGGCATCTCACAAATGTAACAGATCATCTCTCCTAAAAATTACAGTGTTACAGAAGGGTCGTGTTGTAAAGGTTCAAAAACCAAACGTCACACCACACAGCTCTTAACAAAACATTGGCTGATTACATAAAATGTCACATTCACTTTAATTTGAGGAAGATGAGGAAGTAGGAGTGGGTGTCATTGTTGGTTAATGGATTGGAAAATCATTTCTCGGAATGTGAAGGTTTAAATGATCCTTTGAAAAGAGCTATGGTAAAAATTTCTCTCCGTGAATGGAAAGGAGACATTTTTTTTTTGCAAGAAACCAAATTGGAAGAGATATACAGCACCTTAGTGAGAAGTGTGTGGGGAGTGAGGATGAGTGGATGGAAAGTTCTCTTGGCCCTCTAGTGGTTTAGTCATTTTTTGGAAGGATATGTCATTTTTTTGGAAGGATAGGGTGGTTGAGTTGATGGATTCTTAGGTTGGTGTTCACTCGGTTTCGTGTGTATTCAAGGGGGTGGATCAAGGCGTGGAGTGGCTGTTCACCGTGTTGATGGACCAGGGGAGGGATTTGAAAGATTGTCTCTTTTGGCGAATTGGAAGATATTAAGAGGAGGTGGTGTTTACCTTGGGTTATTGGAGGTACTTTCAAATTAGTTCTCTACCCTCACGAGCACTCTGGGGTGTCAGCATCCGAAAGGAGTTGTTGGGGGAGATTCAAAGGTTGGATGAGAGAGAGGTGAGTGGCGGACTCTCCAGAGATGATCCTAGTATAAGATTGTCTCTTAAAAGGAGCTTGTGAAAGTTATCAATTTGGAAGAAGTGTCTTGGCAACAAAAGTCTAGGCCCCCTTAAGCTTCAAGAGGGTGATAATTGTTTTTTGATAAGTAAAAAGGTATATTGATCAAAGGCACCAAGGGGGTGCCACCCATGTACAACAACTATCTACAGGACAGTATCTCAATGAAGTCTAAGTTTTCTTCATCATTTACAAAAAAAATTGCTCTTAAATCAAAACCCAAAAGTAGGAAACCACCCACCCTTGATGATGGCTACTTGCCATCAAAAGCTCTCTTATTCCATTCACGCCAAATGACCCAAAAAAATGGATAGAGGAATCAAGCAATATGCCTTTTTTCGCTTTGATCCTCTCAATCCATACCATGCCCACACCTCATCTTGGACCAAGTCGTCAACCACCCATTGAATTCCCACTATACTAAGAGTTATCTTCCAAAATGCCTAATTAAGGAGTCTTGTAAAAATTACTTAACCTCAAATTTTCCACTTAAATTCAACCTCCATTAAAACTTGTCATCATCTAGCAAGTTTACTTTCGCGTTACATAATATTTTCAAGAAAATTATCCATACTTGCCAATTCCCAATCATGAGCATTCCGACTCAAGGCTATGTCCCACACAATCGCCTCATTATGGGAATTCACACGAGCAAACTAAAGCCTCCTTATCTTGGGCAAGGGCGAAAACCTCCGAAAATCTATCTTTCAACAGAATGTCACCCTGCCAAACATCATGCCAAAACCAAATGTCTTTCCCATTGCCACGTTCAAAGAGGACATAAAGAAAGTCACTCTAACCCTTTATAATCCAACTCTACACCCCAACATCATAAGTACCACGCCTCTCCCTAGAAATCCAACCATTATCCTCACCCAAAATTTGGCCACAATAACCTCATGCCAGAATTGATCCTTCTTCACCATGAATCTCGAAAGCCACTTTCCTAGAAGAGCTTTGTTGAAAAGAACAAGGACTTAAGCCCAAGACCCTCACGAGCAATGGGCTGATTATTGATTAATAACACCCCATCTCACCAAGTGGTATTTGTGGTCTTTCCCCTTGTTACCCCAAAGAAATCTCCTTTGTATTCTTTTCAAGAGAGAAATAGGAAAAAATGACATAAAATAGATGGAATGGCTCGAAAGAGTGCTCTTGATGAGATGGGAGGGTGATAATTATACCAATTTTTTTCATCAAATGGCTAAAGGGCATCATGCACATTATTTATTAGCAAGATTGAGGTTGATGGGGTCAATTTTGATGTTAAATAGGACATTAAGGAAGCTATTTGCGGTTTTTACAAGAATTTATATAGTGAACCTTGCAATTGGTGGCCTACCCTCGACGTGTTGAGTTTTTTAACCACATTTATGGGGCGTCTTCTAGGTGGTTAGAAAGTTAGTTTAAGGAGGAGGAGATTCTTTGTGTGCTAACTGCTAAGTAGTTACCATGGAATGGTTTCACTTCGGCTTTCTTCCGAAGTAACTGGGAGGTGGTGAAAGGTGATATTCTCAAGATTTTCAAGGAGTTCTTCGACATCGTAGAGTTTGGAAGTAGTCTAAGTACCACCTTTGTTGCTTTTATGCAGAAAAAAATGGAGCTACTCGTATTAAAGACTTCCGGCCTATTAGTATTGTGAGGGGTATGTATAAGCTCATTTCTAAAGTATGGACACTCGGATTGGAAAAAAAGCTGTTAGATTATTAAGGTTAGAGTCTTAATCTGAATACAAAGATCAAAGCCCCGCAGTTTAGAAGTAGCACAGTTCCACTAAATTCACAGTTCATATAAAAGTAAATCTGACCAGATTAGCTATACCATGAAACAAGAAAGTTTTCCAATGAATAAGAATTCTGAACAATGACCGGATGGAACTGCAAATTCTAATATATACCTTTAAAAGCTTAGCATCAAAGACATCATTAGTTTTCACCTAGTCAAGTAATATAAACTGCCTACTTAACTCTTCCACTAATTATAATGTTGATTTATGTCAACGATCAGCGCATCTAAAATGATCTCGTGGAAAACAGATGAAGGAAAAATGAAAATATCCATGAAGGTCAATGAAAATTCACTTACCCACAACATCTTGGGATGGCACATGACCTTCATTGAGTGTGTTCACTATCTTCTTCACTTCCTCAGTGGTTCCATTCTACACCCAAATTCAGCTCATATCAAAATTTCACATATTAAACATATAGCATTATATAGTACTCAGCATCCAAAAAATTTACGACGCAAAAATTAGAAGAATAAAAGTATAATAAGTGAAAGCCAGCATGTATGCACATAAAAACGCCAATGCTATCTTTTTGATCATCCACACAGTTCACTAATAAATTAAAACCTCCATATTCAATATCCGTTTCCAAGAGAATATAGATCTAACAGCATAGCAACAATTACACTTCGTTTTGCTGCTAGCGATCAAAATTAAGAGTACAAAGGTGAAAAAATATAGATCCAAAACAAGCAAAAAAAAAACCCTATTTAGATTCATCGTTCTGTTGAGTCTTGAGAGCCAAACAGCACATCAAGACTTAGTGATTCACTTTCTCTTCCTTTTTATTCTCGGTTCTCTGGGGAACCAAACTGATCAAACGATCAAACACTATGAAGCAATAAGAAAAATTTCTGTGTTTCACTTCCCTTTCCATATTCCCACAGATCAATAGATGATCAAGCTTATCAAGTAATAAGAAAATTAAAAACATGTGAATCGGAGACTTACGCATTTCCAGTTACCACCGACGAAGAACTTCCTGCCCATCTTTTGACGATGATCACGAGATCTCACAACGCAGTACAATACAACACAAGACAGAGAGATTATAGTGCGAGGAGTGGCCAGTGGTGGTATTTATCATGCAAATTTTCATAGATCTTACTGGATCATTTAAATGACACATATGTCCTCATATGTGAGAATATACCAAGCATATAATCTTACGTCATTAGGCTATTTTTGCCAATTCGAGTAAAAGTGACCTTTAGCCAACGGTTTGAGTTTGTAGCTTGTGGCCCACGGGTTCGTGCATCACAGCCCACAGGAAGTGAGTGGTGTCTAAACGGATTAGGGTGATGGGCTAAACCCACGCATCTTACCTTTCCTATGCACCACTCGTGTAGTCAGTCATGCATCATGCCCCACGCTCAGTGGTGGTACACATTATCTTATTATTCTTTTTTTTCTATTCCCTTAATTTCTTATTTACAAATCCAAAGTTACTCATTTTATTCAGTATTTAGCTTCATGCCCCACGCTCAGTGGTGGTACACAGTATCTTCTTCTTTTTTTCCCTTCACTTAATTCTTATTTACAAATCCAAAGTTACTCATTTTAATCAGTATTTAATTTCAACTGTTTTTTTTAATGGTGATTAGATTAAAAGTATTGTGGTCGATGATTTAGTGGTTAAGATTGAGATTTTAATATTATAAAGTTTTAGATTTAATTTTTACAATGTATAAATTATTTGTTTAATTTATATATCAGTTATTTCTTTAATTTTAAATGAATTATATTAATATTATTGATTTTTGTATAAATAACAAGAGAATGTGAACTTATATTATAATCATTATACAATATTTGTATACAATATTGCTCCAATTTTTAAAAAAATATATATATTAAGCATTAAATAATGTTGTGCAAGTCTTGTGCTTTATTAATTGGTTTTGTCTATCATGCTTAATCAACACAATGTATTTACAAAACTTTCTTTTAAGAGCTATTCGTTTCTCTTTTAAATTTAAGCCCAACACTGTCGAGCTTTTATTCTAATCTACTTTGACTTGAAGGACAATAATTCTTATTAAAAAAAAAAAAGACAATGACATTATCAAAACTCTCTTTTAAGCTCAACTAACAAAGACCTTCTATTATCTGTTATGTCGAAAATCTGTCTTTCGGATTTCTGTGCATTTGAGAGATACGTAAATCATGTTTTTCTGATAGCTTTTCGTAACTTTTTATAAAATTTTCTCGTAAATCCTTTTAAAATTTTGCTCTTTCAACATTTTTTTGGGTCCCTAAGTGTTTAGAGAAATAGAGTAGTTTGAATTGAGGAAAATAGAAAACCAAAGATTTTCTAAAGTAAAGCAAAACTTTATATATATATATATATAAGCACATTTTTTTTCAATTCTTCAGCAATTCTCCCCCTCCTCATTTCTATGCTGCCACGAATTTTTGCTATATGTTTAACATGCAACACCCTTTGTTTCATTTGGCAACAAGTGGCAACACCTACTGCCACGTTTTCGTTTTTTTTTTTTTTGAAAACTTTTTCTTTTTTCCTT
Organism: Bretschneidera sinensis; assembly: GCA_023935145.1. Classification (NCBI taxonomy): domain Eukaryota; kingdom Viridiplantae; phylum Streptophyta; class Magnoliopsida; order Brassicales; family Akaniaceae; genus Bretschneidera; species Bretschneidera sinensis. Next base: position 22,933,465 of record CM043703.1, read on the forward strand.
TACCTTTTACTGTTCATGTTTTTTTTTTGTAACTACGCCTCCACATGTCTAGATTTATTTTTTTTCAAAAGAATTATTTTATTCAATACTAAATCCTTCGCATATATATTATTTTAATTTCATATCATATTTATTAAATTACTTTTTTACCCTTACTTTATGATTACATGTATTATAAGTTTGTTTGGAGTGTTTTATTTCTGCATCATGCAGTTCTAACATCATTTTGGTACCTGGGTACTAAAAAGGCGAGAAGTAGACACTTAAAGTTGTCTAAACAGTTTAAGGGATAACGCAAGGCTATCTTTTGAATATCCCATCTTTGAAGAGGACTAAGCTCGATGTTGTCCCTTTGGAAGGGAGATTGATAAGTTCGTGGAGCTTAATCTTGAGCTAATTTCCTCGAAGCGAGGTATGTAACAAGTCCGAGTGATACGAACATAAGTGTAGCAAGTCCGAGTTAATCGGACGTAAGTGGAGAGTATCGAGTCTGAGTTAATCAGATGTAAGTAGAGAATAGCATGTCCAAGCTAATCGGACATAAGTCGAGAATAACGACTCTAAGTTATTTAGATGTAAGTGGAGAATAGCGAGTCCGAGTCTATCAGGAGTAAGTGGAAAATAGCGAATCCGAGCTAATCAGACGTAAGTGGAGAATAACGAGTCCGAGTCCATCGGACGTAAAGGACGTAAGTGGAGAATATCTAAGTCCATCGGACATAGGTGGAGAATAGCGAGTTCGAGTTCATCGGACATAAGTGGAGAATAGCGAGTTCGAGTTCATCGGATATAGGTGGAGAATAGTAAGTCTGAGTTAATCAGACTTAAATAGAGAATAACGAGTTTGAGTTCATTGGACATAGGTGGAGAATAGCGAGTCTGAGTTAATTAGACTTAAGTGGAGAATAGCGAGTTCGAGTTATTCAGATGTGAGTGGAGAATAACGAGTCTGAGTCCATCGGATGTAAGTGGAGAATAGCGAGTCTGGGTTAACCAAATGTAAATGGAAATAGTGAGTCCGAGTTAATCGAACATAAGTGGAGAATAGCGAGTTCGAGTCAATCGGACGTAAATAAAGAATAACAAGTTCGAGTTAATTAGACTTAAGTGGAGAATAGCGAGTCCGAGTCCATCAAACGCAAGTGGAGAATAGTGAGTTTGAGTCCATCGGACGTAAGTGGAGAATAGCAGGTCCGAGTCTATCGGACGTAAGTAGAGAATAGTGAGTCTAAGTTAATCAGACTTTAATGAAGATAGATTCAAGGAGATTGACTTGGATCAAACTACTCAGAATCGATAGAGAAACTGGACCGAGGTTGAAGTAGCTTGGGGTTACCTCTTTGAAGCTGATGAAGAAAATGGACCGAGGTCGAAATAACTCAGGGCTACCTTCTCAGAGCTGTTGGAGAAGCTGGGTTGAAGATGAAGTAGCTCACGGCTACCTCCTCAGAGTAAATAAAGAAACTGAACTAAAGACGAAATAGCTCGGGTCTACTTTATCAAAGTTGATAGAGAAACTGATCTGACACAGAAATAGCTCGAGGCTACCTCTTCAGAGTTGATGGAAAAACATAGATGATGGAGAAACTGAGTTGATGGAGAAACCAAGTTGCTTGAGAAACTGATCTGAAGCTGAAGTAGGTCAGGGGTACCTTCTTAGAGTTGATGAAGAAATTAAGCTGAGGACGAAGTAGCTCGAGGCTACCTTCTTGGAGCTGATGGAGAAACTGAGCTAAGGGTTAAGAAACTAAGTTGAGGACGAAATAGCTCAAGGCTACCTTTTTGGAGCTGATGGAGAAACTGAGCTAAAGGTGAAGTAGCTCAGAGCTACCTCCCCGAAACTGATGAAGAAACTGAGCTGGAAGAAAAGTAGCTCGGGGCTAACTTCTCAAAGCTGATGGAAAAACTGATTTAGAGGAAAAATAGCTCGGGGCTACTTTATCGGAACTGATGAAGAAACTGAGCTGGAGAATAAACAAAGCTGATAGAGAAACGAGGCTAATGGAGAAACGAGGATGATAGAGAAACGAGGTTGATGGAGAAACGAAGTTGGTGGAAAAAAAAGGCTGGTGGAGAAACAAGACTGGTGGACAAATGAAGCTGGTGGAGAAACAAGACTGGTGGAGAAACGAGACTGATGGAGAACCGAAGCTAATGGAGAAACGAAGCTGATAGAGAAACAAAGCTGGTGAAGAAACCGAGCTGGATGAATTGAGGTGTTCTAGTATTTTGGAATTTATATCATGTCTTGTGGAGTGATTCTGTTTGTTTGAGTTTGGGGCATGTTTGTGGCTCTTTGATGAAGAAATAACCATCTTTTCTTTGACTGTTTGTAATAAACTTTCACGAGAAAGTCGAATTTCAAAATTTGGAGTTCGGTTTAGAAAGAGAATGTTGAAAAACCTTAGGAACCCGTTTGTCCAAGTTTGAAACTGTGCTTGAGTTTAGTGATCCGACTAGTCAAATATGAGTCAAAATTGGTGGTTCGTGAAGAAACTCATCTGTGCAAGCAGAATTTTGGAATTATAAGCTCTGATTTGAAATGAGAATGTCATAAAACTTTAGGAATCGGTCTTTTAGATCTGAAACTAGATTAAATATAGCTAAACTGGATAGTCAAAGTGGTGAATCGAGTGGTCAAACCTTGTTAGACCAGCTAATTTTAGTCAATTGACGTGGTGCTAACGTGGTGCCTAGGTGGCGATGATGTGGCATCTAAATGACAATGATGTGGTGATGACATGGAGCCTAGATGTTGATGATGTGGCACTTAGTGGTGATGACATGGCGTCTAAGTGTTGATGATATGGCGATGATGTGGCCCAGGGGGTGACAAACATGGCGCTTAGGTGGCGATGACACGGCGCTTAGGTGGCACTATTATAATGATGGCATGGCGCTTATGTGGTGTCGACTAGGTGTTGACTAACCATTTACACAATGACACGTGGCTAAATTGCATCATCTTTTAAGATGTATTAAAAATCTGAGTGTCCAATGAAATTTTAACATGCGGCTGTGACATATTTTTTAGAAGTAAGGAAAATCTTATTGTCCAATGAAAATCAGACATGTAGCATTGGTAAATAAATGAAATTTGAATCATTTAGTTAAAGCTTGACAAGTGGCGACAACATGTTATCTTAAAGATAAGATAAATGGTGAGTTTCCATTGAAAACAGAACATGTACCTGGTAAGATAGGTTTTAAAGATAGTAGTAATCTTATTGTCCAATAAAAGTTGGACATGTGGCGGAAATTCTTTTTAATAGTTTTGAAGAAGACGACTTCTTCGTGTATCAATTTTGTCGTCCGTTTGACTGATCATTTTTCGGTGACCAAAGATCTGGGTTTGCTGTGAAACTTTGTCTGCATGCTCAGGAGAGGATGCCAAGGCACCCTGTGGTGGTGGCAACGACTTTTGATGGTCGGATTTTCATAAATCGTCGGTTAAAATATATTTTCCGTCGAAGATCCGGGGTGTCTCTAGACGGTTTTTCGTCATCCAATCATCATAAAATTTTGCACACTTGTAGATCAAAGTTCGACGAAACTGGTTGTACGACTTGATTTGAACTTTGATATGGTCAGATTATGACAGATCTAATGGTCAAAATTTCGTTTTCTCGACGAATTTTAAATGTTCCGATGGAGGACTTTCTGACGTCCAATCGTTGTGAAACTTTGAAGGCATGTAGATCTAAGGATGGAGAATCTATTTTTTTAGTTGATATAATTTTTATGGTTGGATTTTGGTAGAATTGATGGTAAAAATTATGTTTTCTCCGTGAAATTTAACGGCTCCGATGGGGAACTTTCGGAACTCCAATCGTCGTGAAACTTTGTAGGGTGGTAGATGTGGAGGTGGTGAACGTAGTGGTGTACTCCGATTGGATCGTTGACTATCTGATTTTTACCGATCTAAGAGAAAGATCTGATTTTTGGTGATATTTCGGTAGTGCACGGGGACTTTTATTAGATCCGATGAGACTTTTGAAGCGGCGGATCGGTGGCTCATCTCTTAACGACATCTTCTTAAAATAAATTTTTTGTTGCTTCCCATGGACGGCGTCATCTATTGATGCCGAAAATCTGCCTCCCGGATCCTTGTGCAAGACACGTAAACTAAAAAGTCTCCTGGGGGTTGTGCCCTTGGGGGACTCTCCAATGTCTAAGTTAGTATAAGACTTAAGGAAATAAATTGAAAAATATTTAATGTAAGTCGTGAATGTATACATTTGATGGTGAGAGCCCCCTTATATAGTATTTTAAAGTAGAATCCAATTAGGAAAATAACTGATTACTTTAGTTTTGTAATAGGAGTAATATTCTCATAGATAAGATTAGAGTTATCCGTAAGCTAAATTTGTTTAAATAAGAGCTTATTTATAAGTTGGAGTGGCGGAGTGGTATCAGGACATTGGTATGGAATTATCGTTATGTCTTTTGCCAAATTTTGGTGTTATATTGGCTACTTTGTCTGAGTCACGAAATTATCCTTTTGCCTTTGGAGGTTGCCACGTATTGTAATATTATTAGAAACGGAATTTTCCCCTACATCACTATGCAAGAAAAAAAATATAAAGAATAACATAAATAAATTCATGAAATTTATTGTATGTATAAAATATTATAGAGTACATTTCATTTTTAGTCATTTTAGTTTGTATCATATCTTTATTGGGTCCTTTAAATTTGACGTTTGTTTCATTTAGGTCCTTCACCCAAACGATTTTGTTTCATTAACTAGTTATTCAAATTTGCATGAAAGTTTCCAAAGTCAAGAGTCGTTAAACTTTATTTGGAACATAGGGTTATGGTTGATGTAATGGAAGACTAGGTAAATAAGGTTGATGAAGATATGAGGATAACAAATTATGTGAGAATTTGAAGAAATTGTTTTTTACTATGCTGTTGAACCTGACTTGAATGAATCTGTTGTGATGAACATATTATGAATGAGCCTATTGTGAATGAATCTATTGTGAATGAGATTATTGAGTCATTTGGGTGAAGAGCTTGATTGGAGCAGGTACTGATTAGGGTATGAAAATGCACTTCAGATAGAGTTAATTATATGCATTTGTTGAGATTAATTTTGATTATTCATTGAATTTCTTGACAAGTATGGTCCTTTAGAGAATTTTGTGTTTTAGTGTGTTTTGCAGATTTAAAAAAAAAAAACAAATAAGCCTTAAACAAAAAAATATATAAAATATGTTCGAAAGAATCCACAACATCCGGACCAGTTCAGAGCAGGGAAACCAGGTTTCCCAAGAGGAGTGCAACAAAACCCGTCATTTTCTAGACTGTTAAAGATAAATTTAGCATTTTGCTAAGTCATGTTGTCACTAGCAAAGGGTGAAAAAGAGTTTCCCTAAATTGCCAAAATTGCCCGTACAAATCAGTCATTTTTGCGGATTAAACCGTATTGATTCAGGAAGAACTAGGAGATGACATATATGCTTGGAAAGATTTGGATGTCTATTTTTTTGGAGAATTTTACGGCTCATAAATATGATTTTTCTAAATAAAGTTATGGTAGTTTTAGTAGACATAGGTCGGGCTGTGAGTGATTTCAGCGTGGCAGAAATGAAGGAGCTACTAAATTTTGATTTTTTTTGGGATTTGCACTGCTTGGACAGTAGCACAACCGAACCAGTTTTGGATAGTAGAAACTGGTCCTAGACAACAACAATTGCATGGCCTGGATAGTAGCAGAACTAGGCCTGAACAGCAGCAAAAGCACACAACCTGAACAGAAACCCTAGGGTGATTTTTCTATCTACAAAGTCGTCTCCATACATCTATATATAGGATTTTAGACTCAAAGAAGAGATACACACTGAATTTCTAGAGAGCTGTTGTGATTATGTATTTTCGGCTAGGCTAAGTTTCAACAAAGGTGAAGAGATGAACTCTTAGACATAGCAGGTTTGGCTTGTATTTAATTCAGTATTTTTGTTTTTAAAATTGAATAATTATTTTGAGTTGTTCTGTTTATTTAATATTGTTGTTCTTTTTCTCCATATAAGTTCAGTCATACTTCTCTTATGTGTGGAATTTAGGATGCAATTGACTTCGGTGTATTAATTATATATGCTGGTCCTTTATTGCGTTATTGTCTCCAGATATATCGTCAATTTAGAATATCATATATGATTGACTGTTGCATTACTTGTAAAAACAAGAAGAGGATTTCTCATAATAATTTATAAAAGAATATTTTTGGTGCTTTCACTATTATTTTCCGATTACGTATTTGGGATGTGAAATATGTAGTTGAGTTATAATTATTGAATTGATACAAGTTGAAGCTGTGAAATTTATGAGGGATTCTTGGACCCTTGTGTTACCCATTATTATTATTTTTTTCACTTAATTCAATTGTATCATTTAATTCTCAACATTTTCTTAATATTAATTTTTAATTTTGTTTCAATTATTTTTTGCCTAAGACTTTGATTGTAGAACGTTATCTTTGTGGGATCGACACTCCATTCTATACTGCTGCAACCGCATAGTACTGTTTGGGTATAATTCAGGTACCAAACATAAAGTATCCAATAGGGACGTTTTAAACTCTAGGATGCCAATAAAGACACGAGGCAAACTAAAACGACTAAAAATGAAATTTACTCAATATTATATGATCAATATTGTAATAACCGTATTCGTAAAGAAAGGGTAAAAGAGTAATTTAACAAATATAACATGGAGTTAAAATAATATATATATATATATGTGCAAAAGATTTAAATTTTTATAAAAAAATATTTTTAAAAAAATTAAAGCGTCCAGACAAAGGAAAAAGAAAAAGAAAAAAAATGTGGCAACTACGATTTAAATTACTCTCTTTCTTTAAACACTTGGGGACCGAAAGAAAGGTTGAAAGAGTAAAATTTTGAAGGGGTTTGCGGAAGAATTTTATAGAGAATCACGTGAAGCTCTAAGAAAAATAGAAGGTAATAACATAGAGTTTATTTTTGAATTTTAGCATACATGAAATTTCTCATAATTCAAAGTGAGAATTTTCAAAGGGTGTGAATTATAGAATAATTGAAGAATAAATTAGAAATTTAATATAAATATTATGTCAGGTGTTGACGATCAGCAACCAGTGGAAATTGCTGAGAGAAGCAGAAAGGCAATGAGGTGATCCACGGGTAGCTCTAAGTGCTACGTGGTGAGTTAGATTTACTTTAAGTAATCAAAATAAATATGAAATATATAGTGATAATATTTGAATAAATTATTAATCTATGATTTGATGAAAGATGAAAGTTGTTTGATGAGTATGATAGGTATAATTGATATGTGGAAAGTTATTATATGAGAAGTAATACTATTAGAATAATGAGTCGATTTAATAATGAATGTGATAAATGAAATTCTTGACGAGTTATGGTTGATAAATTGATGTGATATATGAGGAGAAGAATTTAGTGAAATTGATCAAATAATAATTTGAGGGAAAGCATGATAGCTAAATTAAATGTCTGAATACATGATTGTTTTTATATTATTGTTCATATGCATATTTCATATCATTGTTCATATGTGTTGACCCTCGCCCGTATTTTAATGATGGAAAAACACAACTGTTATTTAACTAACATGTTTAAACTAAGTTGTATTAAGGATCAAACACATTCAACCAAGGAACAAAGTGCAAAAACTCGAACCAAATCAAGTATCAAGTGAAGACTGAAGATCTAGTATAGGTCTTAAGGTTTAGAACCAATGTAAGTCTCACTCATACATTGTATTAGCTTGTTCAATGGCTCAAACACAAAAGGTTTTTCTAAAACCATTATTTTTAAATGTTTTTGATGAAAAACAGAAGAAAAACTGGGTTGGAAGACAACCCAGTTGACTGGGTACATATACCAGTCGACTGGTATATGGGTCAGAAGGTACCCAGTCGACTGGATGAATTAACCCAGTCGACTGGTACTTGACCAGTAAGTTCCCAGTCAACTGGATGAATCAACTCAGTCGACTGGTAAAATGGATAGAAAGTCTCCAGTCGACTGGATGATATATACCAGTCGACTGGATACCCAGAAGGTCTGAAAACGAGTATTTTTCAAGTGAACCCAGTCGACTGGTATCTCGACCCAGTCGACTGGTAATTCAAAAATATGACCGTTGGACTCCAAATCTGAATGTTTTAAAGTAAATCTTTTTCAAATTAAAGTCCAAAACGGCCATATTAATTGATTGCTATATAAACCCATTTAGCAAAGCATTCAAAAAGAAGAAGCATATATTCAAAAAGAGTTGATCTCATATAATCAAGTTTTTATACTCTTGAAACACAAAAAGCTTTGAAATAATCTTGTTGAGCCATTTATACAAGCTTTACTTTGAAAGAGAGACATTTCTGTTGTAATAAGCTTTCATTTGCTGTCTCTTTACCTTTTACTTTACACCATCTTTGTAAAGGGATTACTTCCGAGAGGAAGGGGAAACTTCCGAAAGGAAGGGGATTTTTCGGTTTAAGCAATTCCTGTAAATTGCTTGTGTACGGTTTGTGCAACACCCGGCTAAGTTGTGCGACTAAGTTTTCTTAGTGGATTACTTCAAGGAGTTCCTTGAAGAGAGTGGACGTAGGGTCGGAACGAATCCGATATTGCCGAACCACTATAACTGTGTTTGCATCCTCTTTCCTTAAACTCTTTATTTACAACTTATTACTTGTATTAATTATTTGTTGCTTATCAGTTGTTATAAACTTGTATAAATTCCGCAAAAGTTTTTAAAAAACCCAATTCACCCCCCTTCTTGGGTTGAAACCTCGAGCTACAATTGGTATCAGAGCTTCGTTCTCTTTATTAGGCTTAAATTCCTATAGTTGATCCAATGGCAGCAAATAGCTACTCTGAGGGACACTCTTATACTAGACCACCATTGTTCAATGGATCAAATTATAACTACTGGAAAAATAGAATGAAAATCTTCGTCGAAGGACAAGATTACAATCTATGGAGAATTATAGAAGAGGGACCTAAAATTCCCTCAATAGAAATAGTTATTGGAGAGACTCTTCATACAATGCCTAAACTCAAAACTGAGTTTACTGACGAGGATTGTAGAACGATGTCTCTCAATAGCAGAGCAACAAGCATGCTACATTGTGCATTAGATATCTCTGAATATAACAAAATATCTGCATGTGTTTCTGCTAAAGAAATATGGGATAAATTGCAAGTCACATATGAAGGAACAAGTGAAGTAAAAAAGTCTAAAATTTACATGCTAATTTCTGAGTATGAATCTTTTAAGATGTCTCCTAACGAAACCATTTCCGAAATGCACTCACGATTCACTACTATTATAAATGGTTTAAAACTGCTTGGCAAGAATATTGAGGAAGTTGAACTAACCAGAAAAATCTTAAGATCTCTGCCACCAGAATGGAAACCAAAGAGGACAGCCATTCAGGAGGCCAAAAATCTTGACAAGCTTGATGTTGAGACGCTGCTTGGGTCATTATTGACATACGAGATGGAAGAAATGACTCCCATCGTCAATGATGATAAGAAGAAGAAAAAGCAAATTACTCTCAAAGCTTCTACGAGCAACAAAGAAAAGGAATTAGAACAAGAAGCAGAGAGCAGTGAAGAGGATGGTGAAATGACTTTAATCACCAGACGTTCCATAGGTTCTTGAAGAAAAGCAAGAAACCTTACTCAAAGGATCCCACCTCAAAAAGGGAACCACTTATGTGCTATGGCTGCAAGAAGCCAGGACATATAAAAGCTGACTGTCCGGTTTCAAGCAAACCATACAAGGGCTTCAAGAAGAAAGCTATGGTAGCAACTACCTGGAGCGATGACGAAGAAGATGAGTCATCAGACAAAGAAATCGGATACGAAGAAATTGCCAACCTTTGTTTGATGGCAATCGATGATGAAAGTGAGGTAACATCTTCTCCCTCTTCAAAAAATAATATTGTTACTAGTAGTGAAGAACTGCTAGAAGTCATAAATGAAATGCATGAAGAATTAAAGAAATTTGATTCTAGAAATTCTGTTCTTAAGAAAGAAGTATCATCTCTTTCTAAAGAAATGATAGTTCTTAGAGAAGAAAAAGAAAAATTATCATCTTTACTGTATAATTCGTCTCAAGATTTTCTTAAAGATGAAAATGAGAATTTGAAAAATAAAATTTCTGAATTAAACAGCACTATATCTAGACTTATGCTTGGTAAAGAAAAACTTGATGAAGTGCTTTCTTCCCAAAGATTAAGTGGAGGAAAATCTGGTGTAGGATATTCTCCATTGGGAAAACAAAAAACAAAAGAGAGCTTATTTATGAAAGCCTCTTGTGTAGATGGAGCTTCTACTTCAAAAGCTCCTAGCCTTGTTAAAAGCACTCCCTTGATAAATCCTAGGAAGTCTAGAAACTTAAATGATCATACTAAATTGAAGCATCCTAAAAATACTCATGCTTATTTGTATGCTCATTCTAGAAATGCTCATACACACCCTAGAAATAATCATCATGCTCATTCTAGGAACAATGTGTATAATCAAAGAATGCATTCTGCTCATGCTCATCCTAGGAATCACCATCATGGCTATTCTAGAAATAACTTGCATACATATGCTAGCATGTATCCTAGAATGCATCATCATTCATTTTCTGGAAATGACATGCATTTTCATACCCCTTACCATAGAAACATGTATCCTAGGAACTATCATCCTAAGGATTATAGGAATGCACATGTAAGATTTCCTAGAAATTTCTATGACTATAATGCTAGGATTGTACATCATCAACTTGTTCATAGAGTACCACATATTAAGAAAGTATGGGTCCCAAAAGGAACCGTATTTTCCAGGACTAACCCCAAAGGACCCAAGAAATTTTGGGAACCTAAAAGTGCTATCGTATATCCTTGTGTGATGTAGATTTGTCTTCACACCAAAGAGAAAGGTAACTGTTGGTACCTTGATAGCGGTTGCTCGAAGCATATGACCGGTGATAAAAGCGTATTCAAGGAGCTAACTCTAAGAGATGGTGGACTTGTGACCATTGGAGACAATACTAAAATAAAGATCATCGGGCATGGAAAAGTCGGTAATGATTTCTCAACCCTAGATAATGTTTTGCTAGTGCAAGGCCTTAAGCCAAATTTACTTAGCATTAGTCAATTATGTGACAAATGATATAAAGTCACATTTGAGACCTCTCATTGTCTAGTTATAGACATCAAGAGCAACAAGATCAAATTCATTGGCCATAGACATGAAAATGTCTATATAGTTGATTTGAAATCTTTGCATTCCGTTAATGAAAAATGTTTTCCTGCCTTTAGTGAAAATCAATGGCTATGGCATAGAAGGCTTGGTCATGTAAACATGAACTTGCTAAAAATTGTTTCAAGAAAAGATTTAGTTATTGGACTTCCTAAAATCAATTTTGAGAAAAACAAAATTTGCAATGCTTGTCAAATGGGAAAACAATCTAGGATATCTTTTAAAGCAAAAAATGTAGTCTCAACTACTAGACCTTTGGAACTTTTACATATGGACTTATTTGGTCCAATTAGTACCATTAGTCTAGGTGGCCATCAATATGCTCTTGTTATTGTTGATGACTATTCAAGATATTCCTTTGTTATTTTTATTGCTTATAAGGATGAAGCTTTCAAAGGATTTGAAAAGTTTTGCAAAAAGGTACAAAATGAAAAAGGAATTTGTATTTCAAGCATAAGAAGTGATCATGGCAAAGAATTTGAAAATCAAAACTTTTCAAAATTTTGTGATGAAAATGGAATTAATCACAACTTTTCAGCTCCTAGAACTCCTCAACAAAATGGAGTTGTTGAGAGGAAAAATAGAGTTCTAGAAGAATTTTCAAGAACAATGCTTTGTGAAAATAATTTACCAAAATATTTTTGGGCTGAAGCCGTGAATACTTCTTGCTATATTTTAAATAGAATTTTGATAAGGTCCTTACTTGATAAAACACCATATGAATTATGGAAAAGGGAGAAAGCCCAATATTTCCTATTTTCGTGCCTTTGGTAGTAAGTGCTTCATCTTAAATAACAATAAAACTAACTTGGGTAAATTTGATTCCAAGACCGATAAGGGATATTTTTAGGATATTCAACTACTAGTAAGGCTTATAGAGTTTTCAATAAGAGAACTCTAGTAGTAGAAGAATCTGTGCATGTAACTATTGATGAATCTAACCCAATGAGTAGTGGAGAAGTTTCCTTTAAAGATGATGCAGATTTTATTCCAAGAATGGAAACTCCTACTTCCATTGTTGACCCAAAAATGAGTTCTACTCAAACAAATGAAGGGATGGCAACTCCAAATTTGGACCAACCATCCTCAAGTCAACAAGAGGGAAATCTACCCAAGGATTGGAGGTATGTAAATCATCATCCAATTGATCAAGTAATTGGTGATCCTTCACAAAGGGTAAGAACTCGCTCTTCCATTAGAAATATTTGCAATTTTGTAGCTTATTTGTCTCAAGTAGAACCTAAGACATTTATAGAAGCTGAAAAAGATAATGATTGGATAATTGCAATGCAGGAAGAGATAAATCAATTTGAGAGAAACAATGTTTGGGAACTAGTTCCAAGACCTAAAGATCATTCAATTATTGGAACTAAATGGGTATATAGAAATAAAATGGATGAAAATGGTATAGTAACTAGAAATAAGGCTTGACTAGTTGCTAAGGGATATAACCAAGAGGAATGAATAGATTTTGATGAAACCTATGCTCCCGTAGCTAGATTAGAAGCTATTCGAATGTTATTAGCCTTTGCATGCTTTAATAAATTCAAACTATTTCAAATGGATGTGAAAAGTGCCTTTTTAAATGGCTTTATAGAAGAAGAGGTTTATGTTGAACAACCTCTTGGATTTGAAAATCCAAGTCTTCCAAATCATGTCTATAAACTTTCTAAAGCTCTATATGGGTTGAAGCAAGCTCCAAGGGCATGGTATGAAAGACTAAGTAAATTTTTGATTGATAATAATTTTGTAAGAGGTAGAATAGATACAACTCTCTTCACAAAAACTCACAAAAATGACACTTTGATAGTTCAAATATATGTTGATGATATTATATTTGGTGCTACTAATGAATCTATGTGTCAAGAGTTTGCAAAGTGCATGCAAGGTGAATTTGAAATGAGCATGATGAGAGAACTTACCTACTTCATTGGACTGCAAATTAAGCAACTAAAAGGAGGTATCTTCATCAATCAACAAAAGTACATCAAAGATCTACTAAAGAGGTTCGGGATGGAAAGCTCAAAGCCAATTGGAACGCCTATGAGCACAACCACCAAACTTGATCTTGATGAAGGAGGTAAAATTGTAGATTCTAAATATTATAGAAGCATGATAGGTGCTTTACTGTACTTGACTGCAAGTAGACCTGATATAATGTTCAGTGTATGCATGTGTGCTAGATTTCAATCTAATCCTAAGGAATCACATGTAGTTGCAGTAAAAAGAATCCTTAGATATCTACAAGGGACCCAAACCATAGGATTATGGTATTCTAGAGAATCATCTTTTGAGCTAGTAGGATATTCGGATGCTGATTTTGCTGGATGTAGGTTAGATAGAAAAAGCACAAGTGGAACATGCCAATTCTTAGGTGCTATGTTAACTTCTTGGTTCTCCAAGAAACAGAATTCAGTTGCACTATCAACCGCTGAGGCGGAATATGTAGCAGCTGGCAGTTGTTGTGCCCAAGTACTATGGGTGAAACAACAACTAGAAGACTATGGCATGAGTCTCAAAAATATTCCTATATTTTGTGATAATACTAGTGCCATCAACCTAACCAAAAATCCTATTCAGCACTCTAGAACCAAGCATATAAAGATTAGACATCATTTCCTAAGAGATCATGCTCAAAAAGGTGATATAAGATTAGAATTTATACCTTCAGAAGATCAAATAGCTGATATTCTTACAAAACCCTTAAGTGAAGCTAGTTTTTGTAAGATTAGAATGTTGATGGGCTTGCTTGATTTTGATAAACTGAATGTTTGATTGCATCTCATTTCATCATTTGCATATTTGACATTGAGTGAAAGAGTATTAATCATTGTTTAATTATTTCCCTCACTCAAAAATGTCATAGATAAACAAATTCGTGCTTAAATACCAGACTGAAAATTTTGCTAAGGGTCCAGTCGACTGGTACATGTGACCCAATCGACTGGTAAGTCTCTGCCAGATATTCCAGTCGACTGATAATTTTGACCCAGTCGACTGGTAACTTTCTGCCAATTCAACCAGACGACTGGTAAGTCTTCTCCAGTCGTCTATAAGATTAAATCCTGTTTGGAGCCAACTTTTTGAAAAACCCTTGTCCTCCAGTCGACTGGTAAAAATAGTCCAGTCGACTGGTAACTCTCTGCCAGTTCATCCAATCGACTGGTACGTTTACCCAGTCGACTGGTAAAGAAACTGTCCATCTTTTCAAATGAGCCCAGTCGACTGGTACGTTTACCCAGTCGACTGGTATCGCGATTCTATAAAAGGGACTGTTCATTTTCGCCATTTTTACGCCATTTTCAAAGAGCCCAAGCTTTCTCTCTCTAGAAAAATTCATCTTTTTGATCTAAAAACCATCCAAATCCCTTCTAAACACACCGATCTACTCATTCCTAAAGAGATTTTTAACTTTCTGCGGTTAAAATCTCTCATTTTTACCAAATTTTCTTTTTCCAAAAACTTCAAATTTCTCCCAAATGAGTGACAAAATCCGTATAAAACTCACAACTAGTGGACCTAATGCGCCCAAAAAGCCAAGGTCTTCAAAACCTTTGGCTTCAGAGTCGAAAATGAAGGGAGCAGCAAGGTCATCCAGCAAGGAGCCTAGAACAGAGTTGGAGCAGACTCTGTTTTACAGCCCAACGGCTCATAAGAGATATAATTCTATAATCCGTCACAAGAAAATCATGTCGGGTAGAGTCGTTGATTTCGACTCTATTCATCATGGTAATTTCGATATTCTACCAGCCTTTGAGGCAATAAATCTGACCCCACTGGTCAGAATTCATGAAAAATATTACCCGCGATTGATTCACCAGTTCTATGCGAACTTGGTGAAACCCAGTCCTCTGGCTCTGAGATTCAGAACCAGAGTTAGCGGTGTGGAGTTTGAGGTCAACACTGACCTCTTGATGAGCATTCTGAGAATCCCTATAAGGGGGGTTCAATGGAGTCTGGATGGATGGCCAGACAACTTTGAAGTTGAGGAGGCCTGTCGGATAGTCAGGGGCGACCCTAACTATGTGTACAGACCCACTACATTTCACACATGTAGTGACTTGCCCCTCGACTCAAAGATGTTTCAATTGATTGTCAGTTGGACCATCCACCCGAGACTCGGGAGTCGAGGGTATCTAACTAAAATAGATACGGTATTGATTTGGTGCCTAAAATCTGGGCACCACTTCAATATATATCCTCTGCTGCTCGCCAACATGATAAACGGCGAAGCAAACGACTCCGGGTGTCTTCCTTATGGGATGCTCATTACACTCATCCTCCAGCACTTCCGGGTACCTTTGCTTGCCTCCGAGGCTCAAGATATCGGATTGACGGATATCATCAACATCTCATCTCTGAAGAAGATGGGATATACTGTTCGTGAAGGGTTTCTCTATCCAAAGGCCGGAAAGCGCCTAAGGATCCGAGAGGATGCGAGTGACAGTGATGAGGATGCTGATACGGCTGCTGAGATGAAGACGGATACCCGAGCACCTCCCATTGGTGACTCGAGTACTGGTCAGACTGGTTATGGTGACATCCTACGAGCTATCACAAGTCTTCAGATAACGATGGAGTCCGGTTTTCAGTCCATGCAGTCCGATTACCAGAGGCTGAGCTCCTCCATAGACCACCTACGGGACGACTTCGAGTTACATCGAGAGCATACCGAGGGTTCCTTAGCTGAGATTAGGGAACTTCTTCGTGACAGCTCGGACTCTCCCACACCATGAGTCTCTTTCTTTTATCAGTTCTTAGCGCTTTTCCAGTTTTTGTCACATAGCACGGACATCTCATGTATGTTTTTCTTAGTTATGGCTCTGTGAGGCCCTGCTTGTATTGACTTTTTCTCTATGATGATGTAATACTATTAGCCATATTTCTTGCATTTATTTACGCTATTTGTGATATGTTAGAACTGTTTTAAAAATCTGTTTGGTCACTAAAACTGCTATAAAATACTTATATGCTTGAAAAACTTCCGGTTCTTCCCGGGAAGGCTTCTGAAATTCGAATGAAGCCAAATCTTCGTGTACTTCTTTGTATTCTTATAACCTATTTGACTGTATTGGCTAAGTAGCTTATTTTTTATGTTATGCCCCTTTTGGTTGCTATTGTCAAAATGGGGGAGAAAAATGAGAAAAACGAGAAAATCTAAGTAAAACGCAACCAATGCATAGATTTAGGGGGAGCATTGCTCCATATCTTTGTAAAAATGTTTATTGATTGGTTGAGTTTAATTCTGGATTGGTTGAAAGAAATATAAACTGTGTTTGCCTGTTTACAGGGTGGTTTTACTCGAAAAACAGAGGAGACTCTGTCCAAATTTTTGTAAAATCTTAACACTTAGTTTTTAAAACTGTTTTTACATTATTAGTTTTGTCATCATCAAAAAGGAGGAGATTGTTGACCCTCGCCCGTATTTTAATGATGGCAAAACACAACTATTATTTAACTAACATGTTTAAACTAAGTTGTATTAAGGATCAAACACATTCAACCAAGGAACAAAGTACAAAAACTCGAACCAAATCAAGTATCAAGTGAAGACTGAAGATTTAGTATAGGTCTTAAGGTTTAGAACCAATGTAAGTCTCACTCATACATTGTATTAGCTTGTTCAATGGCTCAAACACAAAAGGTTTTTCTAAAACCATTATTTTTAAATGTTTTTGATGAAAAACAGAAGAAAAACTGGGTTGGAAGACAACCCAGTCGACTGGGTACATATACCAGTCGACTGGTATATGGGTCAGAAGGTACCCAGTCGACTGGATGAATTAACCCAGTCGACTGGTACTTGACCAGTAAGTTCCCAGTCGACTGGATGAATCAACCCAGTCGACTGGTAAAATGGACAGAAAGTCTCCAGTCGACTGGATGATATATATCAGTCGACTGGATACCCAGAAGGTCTGAAAACGAGTATTTTTCAAGTGAACCCAGTCGACTGGTAATTCAAAAATATGACCGTTGGACTCCAAATCTGAACGTTTTAAAGTAAATATTTTTCAAATTAAAGTCCAAAACGGCCATATTAATTGATTGCTATATAAACCCATTTAGCAAAGCATT
Organism: Bretschneidera sinensis; assembly: GCA_023935145.1. Lineage (NCBI taxonomy): Eukaryota > Viridiplantae > Streptophyta > Magnoliopsida > Brassicales > Akaniaceae > Bretschneidera > Bretschneidera sinensis. The sequence continues at coordinate 22,950,813 of CM043703.1, forward strand.
CAAAAAGAAGAAGCATATATTCAAAAAGAGTTGATATCATATAATCAAGTTTTTATACTCTTGAAACACAAAAAGCTTTGAAATAATCTTGTTGAGCCATTTATACAAGCTTTACTTTGAAAGAGAGACATTTCTGTTGTAATAAGCTTTCATTTGCTGTCTCTCTACCTTTTACTTTACACCATCTTTGTAAAGGGATTACTTCCGAGAGGAAGGGGAAACTTCCGAAAGGAAGGGGATTTTTCGATTTAAGCAATTCCTGTAAATTGCTTGTGTACGGTTTGTGCAACACCCGGCTAAGTTGTGCGACTAAGTTTTCTTAGTGGATTACTTCAAGGAGTTCCTTGAAGAGAGTGGACGTAGGGTCGGAACGAATCCGATATTGCCGAACCACTATAACTGTGTTTGCATCCTCTTTCCTTAAACTCTTTATTTACAACTTATTACTTGTATTAATTATTTGTTGCTTATCAGTTTTTATAAACTTGTATAAATTCCGCAAAAGTTTTTAAAAAACCCAATTCACCCCCCCTCTTGGGTTGAAACCTCAAGCTACAATATGCATATGCATGAAATAAAAGAACCGGGAGGGGACCGGTTTAAATGAAAAACCATGATAGCCGGTATATGCTAGAAATAAATGAAAACCATGACCGTCGGTATATGCTGGAAATAAAAGAACCGAGAGAGCAGTCGGTCTAAATAAAATAAAAGAACCGGGAAGGCAACCGGTCTAAGATAAAAACATGTCGACATGTGGAAGACGTTTCCTAATAATAATTCATGCATTGCATCTGTTTTAAATATTGATTTTATTACTGAAATACTGAAGTGTTGTTTTGTTATTGTAAATTTATTTATAGATGAATGAGTCTCACAGAGAGGCAATTATGGTGAGAAATAAACATGAAAGTATGATATGATAATAACTATCTAAATGGTAGACTATATGTTGTGAACCTCATAACGAGGAAATTATGAGATATAATTGATGGTCTTAAAGTAAACAAATATATAAGAAGAAGAGATTGATAGAGAATGGGGCTTATGATATGTGTAGTGATAGTAGAATGTTATTATCAAATTATATGATATATAAATGATTAAATATTAAAAAAAATATTTATACAAATTGAATACTTCTAGTAAATTTAATTCACTGAGCTTGTGAAGCTCATCCCTCAATGTTAAATGATTTCAGGCAGCAGGCAGTGCATATAATTGGTGAGCTAAGATTCAGACAGATTCATTATCTGTAAGCCACGTGGTCCACATCCTCAGACTAATGAGAGAAAAAAAAACATTTGTAAATATTCACTCATATTATGTTGTATACAATATTTAAGCTGAGATCTGAATGATGTATCTCCCCTGTTAAGGGTTAAGGATTGGATATAAATACTTGCTGTTGGTAAATTTTTATTGTTGCATATATGTGTCGTGCTAGGATTTTCAAAATATGATGACAACGTCTCGAGGGTGGCCAACTCGTAATGGGTCGTTACAAATATGTTTTGTCTTTCTGCGTAATGTCTTCAATTCGAGATTTATGAAGAAAAGTTATCAACATAATTTTGTTTTCAATACTGATGTGCAATACTTTCACTCCACCAATGACGCCCTCCAAAGGCTAAAACATAATTTCACAAACTCTGTTAACCAACCAATCAGCAATCGTACGCTTACATAGCATGGGCAAAAAGGTAATATTAACACCTAAAATCCTTAAAAATATCCTGGCCAACCACATTAAATACTCCACGACATTTACATATAAATAATATAATTACCTCCGATATTAAACCGATGTAACTCCTGACATTAATACTTCACAATAACACCTAATATTATTACAATTATTACGCCTAATAATCACTACATTATTATCACCATTATTTTCTGTAACCGACTTAACCTTTAAACACTATATTAAGAGAGTTCCCGCCATTTCCCAGATAAAACGCAACCCTCTTTACAATCCTCTTACTTTACCTTACTTTAGATGACTAAATTGGGCGTCAGAGAGTCCGTCTGAGCACCACTCCAAGGGACTTTCTAGTTTACGTGTTCTTCATGTTCGCAGGGGTCCGTGAGCTCGTCTGGTAGATTTTTGACATCAATAAAATGACATCGTTTATAGGGAACGACAAAAAAAATCATGTCTAAAGATGCAATTATAGATGAACCACTGATCCGTAGCCATAAAAACACAAGATCTCGTCATATCTAATAAAAGTCTGTGTGCATCTCCAAAATATCACTAAAAACTAAATCTTTCTTTCAGATATGTGAAAATCTTGTGGTCAACGTCACATATCAACTCCAACATCAGATCCAGAGGTGAACAGTACAATTGGAATGTACCACTACGTTCGCCACCCTCAAAATCTACCACTCTACAAAGTTTCACGAATATCAGATGTTTGAAAGTCCTTCATCGAAGCTACTAAAGTTCGTCGGAAAATGGGATTTTTATCATTAGATCTGTCAAAATCCGGCTAAAGATGGTAATATCAAGCCACAACAACAAATTCATCGGCCTCCAATCTACATGTTTTCAAAGTTTCACGGCGATCGAATGTTGGAAAGTCCTCCATCGTGCTGCTAAAATTCATAGAAAAATAGAGTCTTTACCATCAGATCTATCAAAATGCAGCATTCGACAGTAAAATTCGATCACAACAACAATGTCATCGGCTTTCGATCTACATGCCTTCAAAGTTTCACGGCGATCGGACGTTGGAAAGTCCTCGATAGGAGCCGCTAAATATCGCTGAAAAAATAGAACTTTGACCTTTGATTTGCAAAAATCCGGCAATAAAAAATCGGCACCATCACCACAGAGTGCATCGGAAATCTTCTTCGAGTATGCCGACAAAGTTTTAAGGCAAATAGACTTTCCGACATCCGGCACACGTCGGTCAAAGTGGTGGACAAAAAATTTGCATCGGTCAGCCCTGATTCTTTTTTAAATATTAAGAATTTCTCCTTTGCCACATGTCCATTGCTAATTGAAAATTCAAATTTCTCTTTATCTTTTCAAAATCAAATCTGCCACATGTCCATATCTCATTAGACACCCAAAATAGCTCTTTATCTCTTTAAAATGTGTTTTCATCATGTCATTTTTCTAATAGCTAGTGAATGCCCAGTCAGCAACCACGTCAGCGCCTAATTATCAACACACTAGCACCACTTAAGTACCCAGTCATCGCCACCTAGGTGCTACATCATCACCATGTCATCACCACGTCAACGCCACGACAGTGCAACTTAAGCACCACCTAGGCCATATCAGTTAACTCTGACCAGCTGGTTCAACTAGGTTTGACCATTCAGTTAATCACTTGACCAATCAGTTTAGCTATTTTTAACCCAGTTTCAGATCCAACAAGATCAGTTCCTAAGGTTTTATGATGTTTTCATTTCAAATTTGGGCTCAGAATTTCAAACTACGACTTTAACAGATGAGTTTCTTCACAAATCCATTATTTTAACCCACATTTAGCCAGTCGGTTCACTTATCTAGTGCATAGATTCAGACCTAACCAATCCGGTTCCCAAGGTTTGTAGCCTCCACTTTCCAGAACCAATATCATAATTTTAAAATTTGACTTCTTTTAGGAAACTTTCTTACAAACGGTAAAAGAAAAAACTGTTATTTCTTCACTAAAGGGCCTTAAACACACCCTAAGCTCGAACCAACGGAACTCAAACAACCAGAAAACATCATAATCGTTCACAATCATGTATTATCTTTCCTTACTTCATGTACTATCAAGTTTTCATATCACTTAAGTTGTTATAAGCTCTTCGTTTATAAGAAAAATCTAAAGTCGTTAGCCAATGACCTAATAAAGCCATCGTCACCGACACAACTAAAACTGTTAGCCAATGATGCAATAAAGTCGTCGTTGCAACTAAATTCGTCAGCCAATGACCCAATAAAGTCGTATCACCAATGCAACTAAAGCCATCAACTAATGACGCAATAAAGCTGTCATCACTGACGTAACTAAAGCCGTCAGCCAATGACACAATGAAGCTGTCATCACCAACACAATTAAAGCAGTCAACCCATGATGCAATAAAGTCGTTGTCACTGACGCAACTAAAGTCGTAAGCCAATGACACAATAAAGTAGTTGTCACCGATGCAACTAAAGTAGTTAGTCAATGACGCACCAAAGCTGTTGTCACCGACACAACTAAAATCTTCAGCCAATGACGCAATAAAGTCATTGTCGCTGACACAACTAAAGTCTTCAGCCAGTGACGCACCAAAGTCATTGTCACTGATGCAACTAAAGCCATCATCTAGTGACGCACGAAAGTCGTAATCACCGAAGCAACTAAAAGCTGTTAGCTAACGATGTATTCAAAGCCGTTAGCCAATAACGTACCAAAGTCATCGTCACAGACACCCAAAAGACGTCAGCCATTGATGCAACAAAAAGTCTTCAGCTTTTGATGCAACAAAGACCTAAGTTTATCTAGGAAATGACCGGTCAATCTCCTTCCACTTACCCGAGTGGAATGTGCCAAACACTACCTCTTCTCAGATAAACCTCCTTTAACATAACCGAAGGGAATACATCGAGCATTGACTCCTCTCGGATCAAAATCTCTCAATAATCGATGGGAATGCACCGAGTGCACTAAGCACACAAATATGTGCTAAGAACTCGAAATTCAATACTACTCCCTTAACCGTATAAATACATTCAAGGAATTGGAGCCATATGATGTGGGGTAATTTCACTCCACCAATGACGAATCAACACGTGGCACCCTCCAAGGGTGAAAACATAATTCCACAAACCTAGTCAAGCAACCAATAGCACACTTATACGTGACATAGGAAAAAGGATAATATTCACACCTAAACCCTAAGAATTTCCTGGGAAGTCACATTAAATACTCCACGATAGTTGCATACAAATAACACTATTACCCCCCGACACTAAACCCGTGTAACTCCTGATATTAATACTTCATAATCACACATGATATTATTTCTTGTAATTATTTCCCGTAACATTTTCAACCTTTAAATGCTATATAAATGGGTTCCCGCCATTTCCCAAGTAGAATATAACTCTCTCTACAATCCTCCTGCTTTATCTTACTTCAGATGATTGACTTGGGCGTCAGAGAGTCCCTCCGAGCACCACCCCTGATGGACTTTCTAGTTTACGTGTTCTTCATATACATAGGAGTCCGTGAGCTCGTTTGACAAATTTTTGGAATCAACAAATACTGTTATATATGAGAGTAATTAAAAACTAAATATATTAAATAAAAATATAATGGAATAATATTTTATAAGAACTAAGTTATACTAATTTTTAGATGGCTTTATTCTAAAAAAAATTACATTTGGATGACCTTTTAACTTTGTCACGCTATTGCTTGCAACAACTTATACGCATACTTATATACCGTTAATTCTTATAATTTTTTTTATTAATAAAGAGCAAAATAGTAAAATGCATTATATAATTTATGTTTCTTATTTTAAGACATTCAAACAAGGAATACATGTACCACACTATTTTCTATCATTTCTTTTATTTTCAACTCTTTTCAAACTTTCAAACCTATGCATTTTAGTGGTTGGGCTAGGCTAAACACACAATTTGAACACCAAACTTTACTTAAAAATTCAATTTGCTCATCAAACTTCGGTCATTGAACTTTGATTAATATTGTAGTTCAATCACATCTTTTACTACCATTAGACAGAATTGGATATACTTTTCATTTAAGCGTCAAATGGCTCCTACGCAATAAATGAGAATCAGCGAGAAACTTCTTTTGAGTTAGAAAAAAGACTTGGCAGTTGTTCAAAAAAGAAAAAAAAAACTTTAATATGCTTTTAATCACTGATCTCTCTCTTAAATTGACAACAAGAACCATAAATCACACAGAAAGTAATAATTTCTCTCATTGTGTTCTCTAATATTGATTTAAGGCAACTAATTTGGTTTTGGATAAAAATTAGCCGCTGTTTTTAGTGTAAAATTCTAGATGAACTTCTCACTTATGTGTGCATGTGAAAAGTTAAACTGATGTAAGCAATCAATGTTAAATAATGCTAATCACAACAAGATTAGTTATTGAATTAAAAAATTAATCAAAGTATAGTGATTTAATTGTAAAAATTTAAAGTTTGGTGACTAAATTAAACATAAATCAAAGTTTATTGACAAATGGATAATTTATAGCAGCTTAAAAGTGATTTTCAGCTTTTAACCTGAAGTATGTGGAATACCTACATATTTTTCCCCTGGCATAAGCACTCCCTTTGACCAAGAAGATGGCTTTTTTTTTTCTTCCTCTAATCAGTTGCCCCTCTCCCTCTCTTCATAATTAAGCAGTTGCCACGCAAGTCATTGCACCACATGCAGTTGGCTGGGCGCTCCCATCTGTTTCCAGATCTAGCCTACTTGGTCTAGGCTAGTTCTGCTTCTTCTTCTTATTTCTTTTTATTTAATTTTTCTTTGATTTGATTATGGATTTAAAAGAAATTATTTTTTTTTATTTTTAAATGTTGGTTAAATTTTAATAAAAAAGATGATTAATTAGATTCTTAAATATCAATTATAATTAATTAGTTTTCCTAATAAACAATTAAAGATGATTATATTGGCTTGTTGTATTTGTTATCTTGCCTGTGAAAGTCCGTCCACCCAGAAGGCCACAGCCTGGCAAAAGAGCCACCAGTGAAGTCCAAGGTGTTTCTAAGTATCAATTCTGAATAAAAAAAGATGTTTGTCAAAGTTGTCTTAACAGAATGTAGCTTGAGGTAATATTTTTCCATTGTAGATTCAGTCGAAATGTTGATTGAGGAAGAGATTAGTTTAGAGGAAATGTTATGCACAGAGAAATTTTTTTTTAAGTATATTATAAGACAAAAAATTAACTCTAAAAGATTTTCTTTTTTCATTTTTATATTAAAAAATCATGTATAAGTCGTATAATAAAATATTTTATTAAAAAAATAGTGTGATTTATACATAATTTTTTAATATATTGTCCAATATAAAATCATCACGCAAAAAAAATAAATTTTCACAATAATGTAAAAGCATTTTCTAGGCAATTTTTATGGGGTTTATGGCCCAAAAATCAATTTAAAACAAAAAATAATTGGCTTTAAGTCAATATCAAACATCACCAATACAATGAGACGAAGATTTCTTTCTTTTGTTGCAACTTTTAACGAAATGATCTAGCTAATTTAGGCATTTAGGTGCAATTTACGGTTTAGGTGAGTTAAAAACTTGTAAAATACTATAAAAGAAAAATTATTTCTTAATTGAAAAAAAAAAAATGCACCAAGAGAACAAATTGACCACAAAATTAGTTCAAAGTAATAATTGACAACCTTAATATCAAAGGCAAATCCAAGCAAATGTCTTTAGTTAAGTATAAGCTAATTAATATATAATAATTATAAATTAAAATAATTTTAAATATATAAACAATATTAATTAATTAATCGAAATCAATTTAAGATAATATCAAAAAATTAAATTAATTCAATCTAAACAATTAAAACAAAATTGATAGAAAAAATGAATAAATTTTTTTAACAGATCTTTTCGAGTGTACCTATTGTTTTGCACACTTCTGTTGTTAAATTAGCGCGTGGTGTCACGTGAACCCCTGTGAGAGTGGGTCCATACTCCATAAGTAGAAAACCCATAGGATTCTTTTCGGTCCTAATTGGGTTAGGTCAATTTAAGGCCTATGATTAATTACTGGAGTCGCAACTGTACTCTTCTGACTTCTCTTGTAAAGTAGGAGGAAGATACTGCCACATAGCGTGCGTGTGGTCCCTTGGATCGGGTTTTATTTAAAAATAATATGGAATTTTACTCGTTCGATTGGGTCTATGGAATAATGACCCTTGATTTTCTTATGATGATATTAAGTTATTATTGTACGTTTAAGTGGAGAGAACTAAAAGATGATTGACGGGTCAATTATTTTATGACTAGCGTATAACGTATGAGGAAGGTCCTCTTATAGCTAACGTCATGTTCCATCCAGGCAATATCCGTGTTACTTCTGTACTATTTTATCTTTTTCTGTTCAATTCAAGTTGCGTGGTCACCAAGGCAAATACGTTTTCTACAACTACTATTTGCTCCAGCATCCAGGCTACAATTATCATTATGCCCATCTTATCAAATTTATTGACCAACTTGTCATTTCATGGATTAAGGTTTTCAGACCCCAACACTCCAAATTAAGGGCGGTTGTTCGGCTTGTGAGATCCAACTGAGTTTTGAATGAATTTAAAGCTTAGCTTAAAAATAAAATATTGAGTTAAATTCAGTTAAGATTTTAACTTAAATTTTAAAGTAATTCAATTAGTTTTTAAAACCCATAATTGATAATGTTATAGTCATAATTTTAAAATTTATTTTATATTATTAATATTAATATATATTAAAATTATTAATCAAATCAAATTGATTTTCGAATTTATTAAACTGAGTTGGATATTACTTAAATTTGATTCGATTTAATCTAATTTTGAATTAAACCTTGCGAACTGAGCGAGTCGAGTCGAGTTGCTAAGCTCAGTTTCTCTATTTCTCCAAATGATAGAAACAATTGTAAAAGCTTAATCGCAGAGAAGAGACATCTTAATTATAATACAATGTAATAATTCTAGATGGATTTAAAAAAAATCTAAATGGAATTGGAAGATAAAATTAATACAAAATCATTCACATGAACTTTTCAAATTTGAACTTATCTCTTCTATTATAAAGAAAATAAGAAATTTGAATTTATCTAGGGTTGATGATTATTAGTCCATCTTGTGGACTTTAAAAGATTCATTCTTCTATGCAACATAAGCTATTTCCAAATCAAATGCAATATCAAATAAATTATTAATATTCTTTAATCATGCTAAAATTTTTGAACGGCGATACTATTGATCTTATTTCGTGAAAATTATTATAAAATCAAAAAAATCTATTAATAATTATGAGAAAATTAAATAGTAACTGTTTAAATTTTTTTTTTAAAATTTAAATATTAAAGTTACTTCATGATCATTTATAAACTTTCTCGATTTTGTAAAATCTCTAACGAAATCAGTCTTATCACCACTCTAGATTTTTTTTCTCATAAAAAAAAAATAGTGTTTCGGTTGTCATTTTTGCCTTTTGGTTCATATATGATACAATTTTTCTATTTTTTTTTTTGCTGGAATTACACTTTTTATTGTTAAACCCTTGTTTTGCAGCAATATCACAACTGAAAGAGAAAAACCTTCCAAACAAAACAAGGGATATTGGATATTTCTGCAATAACAAAATCTAATTACACCACCAAAATAAAGAATCACCAACGAATATTTCTCTCTTTGGCGTCCAGGTACAGTTTCTCTTTATCCATTTCCCTATCGAAAATTTCGTTAACAGATAGGACGTACTTAGTCATTAACGAAAGCCCTAAAGCCCATTTTAGTCATTTCACTAAAATCCCCAGCTTCTATATCACATCACCACCCCCTGGCTCCTTTTACCGACGTTCCCATTGCTTTCGCCTCTCATCCTCTGGGTTTTCTCCCAGAGTCTCTGTTCTCTCTCAAATCCCCTCTGGATCACAACACACAAAACCAAAAATCAAAAAGCAAAAACACCAAAAACATCCCCCAAAAGGAAAAACCCCGAAACCAAAACCACCTCATTTTCAAATACCCCAAAAGAAAGAATTAAAGAAGAGGGAAGTTCTTAATTTTAACCGAATTTCAAGTTTCCATCATTTTCGTACACGAAGCCAGGGTTTCGAGAAACCACTCCCGTTACGGATCACGAGGAGGGTTCTTCGTGATTGTGATAGGACGACATAGACAAAGCTTGGGGGATTGGGGGAGGGGGAGGCGGAAACAACGACGTTTGGTTTGGGGGGATGGAGTGCAGGGTGTACGCCACATCGGCCACGGGAGATTGGTGGGTCAGGGGGGTCGGGCAGATCGGGGGAGGGTTAAGCCACGAGAGCGAGCACGACTTGTCCCTCATGGTTAGCGATTTCTTGGAGAACGGAGGCAGCACCGGCGCCGATTCCTGGTGCAGCAGCGACAGTGACTCCGGCTTCCCTGATCTCCCTCACCTCGCCGACAAAATTCAGGTACCTTTCTCTCTCTCTCTCTCTGCATATATATATATATGTGTGTGTGTGTGTGTGTATGTTTTTACCCAATTCTTTTGTTTTTTGGTTTGAATTTAGATAGTAAGTTTAGGGATTTTCGGTGTGGAAATGAGAAGTCATGTTGAATTAGGTTGCCCAGGGGGGGGGGGTGTTAAATTTTGGAGTGATAAAGATACCAATATACTTAGTTCAGTTTTTGTGCTTTGTTTGTTTATTTTTCTTTAGATTCCATTTTTTCACCAATTAATAGGGGCATAAATGAAGAATTCACTTTGAAAAGTAATGGTATGGTGGCTGTTTAGGAAAATTTCTTGAGCTCTTTATGTTGGTTTTGAGAATTTAAATGGAAGCTAAAAGTAGAGAAACTTTGATTGTTTATTGCTGTTATTATGGTTACTCAAACGGAAACTAGTCTAAAAAATAAGTCTTCTCCATTGTTTTTGCTGATTAAGTTTCATATTTTTATGGAGTATTATATTTATTTGGTACATGGGCCGGGAGAGGGATCGAGTCTTTTGTATATGGAGGACCCGGACTTAACCACTAAAAGGCTCGGAATTTTTTTATGGAATATTTTCTTAGAGCCCAACAGCTGAATAATCAAGAAAGCTATACAGGGGTTCTTTAATTTGTCACTGATGTGATTTTTCTTGCTTTTGCCTAATTTATCAAAGTACATGCGGTATCTCTAAATCCATAAATCCTTTTTGGTAACATAATCCATCTGGGACTTTGTTTATTTAGCAATGTTGATGCCTTTGTGGAGGTGAAACTTATAATCTTTTAACTACAGCAGTAAATTATTATTTTGTTACATTTACATATGTCATATGTGATTATGATTATGTAGTTACATTTACATGTGTGATTTGAATTCTATGTTTGTTCATAGAATACATGTGGATGGTGGTGTTTGATAGAATTGTATTACTAGTAGTGGGTGGAGATTAAAAGAAACAAGAGATGAGAACTAAAGAAAATCATAAGAACAAAAGAAAAACTAGAACAGGGGAGCACTGTGTTCTCAAGGGGCGAAGTATCCGAAACCTAAAATATCTCTTTAAGTTCTAAATTGCTAGGATAATAATGCAGCTGTTAGTATATCTTCTTAAATCTCGATTACTACCCGTCATTTGCGTAGCTATTGGTCAACCAACCCAAGGACTTAAACTAAAGATCAAAAGTGACAAGTGCCTTGTTGAAAAATAAGAAAAAGTGTCTTACCTAAACATTTTATGGTAAAACACATATTTTTGGTGGTAAAATTCATGCTTCTAGTGGTGAAGTTGTTATTGTTGTTTTTACCACTAGAAGTATGAATTTACCACCAAAAGTATGCTTTTTCTTTTTGGATAAGTTACCGTATGTGTTTTACCATAAAATGTATGGGGTAAGGCACTTTGCCTTATTATTTATCAAGGCACCTTAGACATCACCAAGAGCAAATTGTAGTTTCAAGTCTTTATTCTTTAATGCCTTATGGCTTCTGAGTTCTGCCATTACTCAAGATGGAACTAAAAAGGTTTGGATATATCCTGTGAATACGTGTTTTCTGAATACAGTCATAATGCGTCCTGTCTACTTTTGATTGCATATAATCTGATTAAATTTTGTCAACTTTTGCATGAATTTATAACCTTCTAATAACTTCCAAATTCTTTAAAAGTTTCTTGCAGTCTTCACCATATCTGTACCAAATTTGACCCTTTGTTTCTAAATTGTTTCAATTTCATTAGGTTTCAAATCTCATGCTTTACCTAATTCTAGCGATGTTCTCTGATATACAGATTTCCCAATAAGATAATTTCATTGATGTTGATTATTATCTTCGTACTGCAGTTTTATAAACACTCAGTGGCTCAGTACGAGAGCGACTTGCTGTCAGTGGTTCATTCTCTTATGCTATCTATGAACAAGAAAGACCTTCACTTTGTTGAGTCTGCTCCATGTAATGCAAGCTGCATCAGGTCTTCTCTGGTAAAGCTTTTGAGACTTTCTGGTTATGATGCAGCTGTTTGTGCATCGAGGTGGCAGGGTAGTGGCAAGGTCCCTGGAGGTATGCTGTAAAATTCCTGAATTAATGTAATTTATCCTGCTTCTGGACCTTTAAGTAATTGAGCTTTTTTCTGCAGAGAGGGAAGAAAAGGACTCCCTATTTAGAGTGTTACTTATGAGGGTTTTCCTGAACATGTATAATGTGTTGTGTCGGTCACCTATCTTGTGTGTTTATTGGAGCTGGTATCTGCCCTCAATAATTAAAAATAGTTTTTCTGGTTCCCATTGAGAAGATTTGTCTGCATATTTTGGACTATTCACAATGATCTATGCAACTTAGGAGGTTCAGTGATAGACATGGAGTTGGGCAGCAAAGACCATCATATAGTTTGGTTTTGTAGGTTTCTGTTGCCACACAATTCTTCCAATGGCATATTGACATGGTTTTTTTATGGTAGAGTAGTTTTTGAGTTGAATATTTTCTTAAATATGTGTGTGTATGTCATGCAGGGGATCATGAATACATTGATGTGGTCAACTACAGTGACAGTGGAAGCAATGAGCGTTTGATAATTGATATCGACTTCCGGAGCCATTTTGAAATAGCTAGAGCTGTTGATTCTTATGATAGAATATTGAATTCGCTTCCAGTTGTTTATGTGGGCTCTTTGACTAGGTTGAAACAGTTTCTTCAAGTTATGGTTGAAGCTGCTAGATGTTCCCTCAAGCTAAACTCCATGCCTCTTCCTCCGTGGAGATCTCTTACATATTTGCAGGCAAAGTGGCACTCACCATTCCAGAGGCAGATTAATCCAGTTGAACATAATGTTACTGGCATCTATTCTTCTGACCATAAACAGTGCAGTGGACATTTAAAGAGGCTGCAGTCTGCGCTTCAGTCTGAAATAGAGGCAGAGCGAGTATTGAAGCCTATAAACAATGACAGTAAACGGAGGTTGAAACTTGAGAGGCAGAGACACTCCTCGTTCAGAGTTCTTTGAGTTGTACAGATTTTGGCCTGGAAGATAAAAAGTTCCTTTTGTGAGAGTTTAACTGTATTGCGGCTTTCTTTTCAGTAATTGATTCCCTGGATATTAAGTGTGAACCAGAGTGAAAGGTTGGTTCATATGGCAGACACAATAACGATAACACACCACAATGATGGAGATATCTTCAATTTTTTCGTAAGTTTGGGAATCATACATTTATGATTCATTTTTTGTGCAATAACAGCGACCAACTCAGGTTTTTGAAGCTGCTGTCTGTAATATCACCTTCAGTCAAACCAGTGGATGTTTGATTTACTGCAGTGCATAGTTTCATAGGTTGTTTTTCCTTTCTCAGTATCCTTTAAATTCCTTGCCTCCTATTTCATGGGCTGAGGAATATTTTTGCTTCTTTTATACTATTTCAACATGTTTCTACCTTTGAACTTAGGTTGCACATCTCTTGTGGCAGGCAAAAGGTGCATAAATGTTATATATAAAAATGAATATTATAGAAAATAATAGTTTATAATTTTTATGGTCTGGCCTCGCGTAGATGTTATATATTCGTGATTTCTACTTCTCTCGTCCATGTTGAGTTTGCAGTGTACTTTGCTTTTGGTTATTCTGTTCATTGGATTCCTTATAATGTATTCATGCCTGGTGTCTTAATTAAACTGGCTTGTTCTGGCTTGGGAGAGTTTGTTGTTGGATTTTTAGTTATCTAATTATTGAGTCATCACCAGAAAACATGTGAATTAGTTGAAGTAGTGGAATAAGGTACGTCTTTCTTTTTCTAATCCCTTGTTTGGATGAAGGAAAATGAGAGGAACTGATCCAGACATGAAATAGAAGGGTGTATGTACTTTTTGTTGGGAGTTATCTTTAAAGATAAAGAGAGGATTTGATCATTTGAAGAGATACCTACATTCCTCCAAATTTCCTTAAAACTACGGTTGTTGTGTTTTTTTTTTCTCTTAAATGTTTCTTGCGTGTTTGTTTGGAGAGAAAATGATAGGAATTAACTTGTTTTAAGATTATGTGAACATATGATGCTTAACAGCAAAATACTACTTCTTTGTTTACTGGTGGCATTTATTTATTTTTATAGCAGGAACAGGACTATGTTTCCTTGTAGCTTACTTTCTCTCTTTGCAGCCTTGTCATTTATGTTTGCTTGCTGTCACCCGGAGTTGAGGATTTAAATTGAATGTTACTGTTTGACTTTGCAAAACAATTTCGAATTTTAATGGTTGGTAATTTATTTAGTTAAAATTATTTGTTTTGAAAACTTATATATTTAGAAATTTCTAAATAATTTACTGTTTAACATTAGAAAAAAATTAATTATTTAATTTAGTGAATAGTGAAAATTGACATTCAATTTGGATGGAAGGAGTGCTAGTTGTGAACTTGTGATTACTATATATAAATATTATAATTATTATATATATTGATTATATTATATCAAGTACTTGTACAAACCTAATATCAATAAAATCATTAGTAAATTTTAACTCAAACTTAATAAAACTAACTGTAAATAAAGTCTTGAATATGATTAATAATTATATTAATTCACTAACATAAAAAAAATCATAATGAAAAATATGAAACCATTACTTAATATGTTTAAAATTTTAAATTCAAGTATAATGTTTAAACTTTAAAGTCCATGCGATAAAAAGCTTTCCTAACAATTAAAATTAACTTTGTACTCATTAAATCTCATGTAAAACCAAGTCTAAAGCTATCTTGACCAACCATTTCCTAGTCATGATGTGCTGACCTCATTTAAGCTAATAATTGAACAACTTGTGAGTCATTCAGGTAAAAAAATTGAACACCTTGTGAGCCTTACGCACTTAGGTCCATGTACACCTACTCTTGTTATTGCATGCATTTTGAGGCATACCATTAGTCATCAAGCAGAGATCAAGATTTTTTCCCTTTCCGGAGTCCAAATTTTCCTCTCAAAACTTGTAATGAGCGAGTAAAAGCTACAGATAAATCTTTGGTTCCTTATGAGTAGCTACTGATAATCATCCAAGTTAGCATAAGAAATCATATAAGCAGTTAAATCCGCTTAGAAAAAGGACAAAAAATAAAGAAAAGGAAAGAAACAATCAAGCTTAAGTGTTATAACCCTCGTTCTTCAACATCGATCCTCATTTGTAAAGGAATATCATTTTTGTCATATTAGACAGTCGACTATCTTTTGAATCAGAATTGAATTTTCTTTCCTTTGATTTTTTAAATCATCCCAAGACAAAACAAGTATTATTTTGAAAATCATCACTAGTCCCTTATCATTTTCAAAATATTTTGACTATAAATTTGAAAAATCATAATCTTTCATAATCCATTGAAGTTCATGCTTAAATGAAGATATCTTTGGGACTTGGATATTTACTTAGTGAAAACACATCAAAGTTAAACATAATGTGTAGTAGTATGATACTTTGAACCACATATCCTATTTGTTTAACCGGACATTTCTCATACATAAAACTTTTCCTCATAGAATTTGCTAGAAAATTGTCGACACTTTTGAAAGCCTTGTGTCATGTATCTTATATCATGAGTACTCTAGAGTGAGTGTCATTTTTGTGAGTTTTTGTGAAGAGAGTTGTGTCTATTCTATCTCTTACAAAATCATTGTCAATAAAAAATTTACTTAGTCTTTCATATCATGCCCTTGGAGCTTGCTTCAACCCATATAGAGCTTTAGAAAGCTTGTAGACATGATTTGGAAGACTAGGATTTTCAAATTCAAGAGGTTGCTCAACATAAACCTCTTCTTCTATAAAGCCATTTAAAAAGGTACTTTTTACGTCCATTTGAAATAGCTTGAATTTATTAAAACATGCAAAGGCTAATAACATTCGAATAGCTTCTAATCTAGCTATGGGAGCATAGGTCTCATCAAAGTCTATTCCTTCTTCTTGATTATATCCCTTAGCAACTAGTCTAGCCTTGTTTCTAGTTACTATTCCATTTTCATCCATCTTATTTCTATATACCCATTTAGTTCCAATTATTGAATGATTCTTAGGTCTTGAAACTAGTTTCCAAACATTGTTTCTCTCAAATTGATTTATTTCTTCTTGCATTGCAATTATCCAATCATTATCTTTTTTAGCTTCTATAAATGTCTTAGGTTATACTTGAGACAAATAAGCTACAAAATTGCAAATATTTTTAATAGAAGAGCGAGTTCTTACCCTTTGTGAAGGATCACCAATCACTTGATCAATCGGGTGATAATTTACATACCTCCAATCTTTGGGTAGACTTTTCTCTTGTTGGCTTGAGGATGGTTGGTCCAAATTGGGAGTTTCTGTCTCTTCATTTGCTTGAGGTGGACTTTCCTTTGGGTCAACAATGAGAGTAGGAGTTTCTATTCTTGGAATAAAATCTGCATCATCTTTAAAGGAAACTTCTCTACTACTAATTGGGTTAGACTCATCAAGAGTTACATGTACAAATTCTTATACCACTAGAGTTCTCTTATTGCAAACTCTATAAGCCTTACTAGATGTTGAATATCCTAAAAATATTCCTTCATCGGTCTTAGAATCAAATTTACCCAAGTTAGTTTTATTGTTATTTAGGATAAAGCATTTACAACCAAATGCACGAAAATATGAGATATTAGGCTTTCTTCCTTTCAATAATTCATATGGAGTTTTATCAAGCAGAGGCCTAATTAAAATTCTATTTAAGATATAGCAAAAAGTGTTCACGGCTTCAGCCCAAAAGTATTTTGGTAAACTATTTTCATAAAGCATAGTTCTTAAAAATTCTTTTAGAACTCTGTTTTTCCTCTCAACAACTCCATTTTGTTGAGGAGTTCTAAGAGCTGAAAAGTTGTGATTAATTCCATTTTCATCACAAAATCTTGAAAAGCTTTGATTTTCAAATTCTTTGCCATGATCACTTCTTATGCTAGAAATACAAATTCTTTTTTCATTTTGTAACTTTTTGCAAAACTTTTCAAATCCTTTGAAAGCTTCATCCTTGTAAGCAATAAAAATAACAAAGGTATATCTTGAATAATCATCAACAATAACAAGAGCAAATTGATGGCCACCTAGACTAATGGTACTAACTGGACCAAATAAGTCCATATGCAGAAGTTCCAAAGGTCTAGTAGTTGAGACTAGATTTTTTGCTTTAAATGAAATCTTAGTTTGTTTTCCCATTTGACAAGCATCGCATACTTTATCTTTTTCAAAATTGATTTTAGGAAGTCCAATGACTAAATCTTTTCTTGAAACGATTTTTAGCAAGTTCATGTTCACATGACCAAGCCTTCTATGCCATAGCCATGGATTTTCACTAAAAGCAGGAAACCATTTTTCATTTTCAGAATGCAAGGATTTCAAATCAACTATGTAGATATTTTCATGTCTATGGCCAATAAATTTGATCTTGTTGCTCTTGATGTCTATAACTAGACAATGAGAGGTCTCAAATGTGACTTTGTTGCCTTTGTCACATAGTTGACTAATGATAAGTAAATTTGGCTTAAGGCCTTGTACTAGCAATACATTATCTAAGGTTGAGAAAACATTACCGAATTTTCCATGCCCGATGATCTTTATTTTGGTGTTGTCTCCAATGGTGACATATCCACCATCTCTTAGAGTTAGCTCATTGAACACATTTTTATCACCGGTCTCAAGGTACCAACAGTTACCTTTCTCCTTGGTGTGGAGACATATCTACATCACACAAGGACATACGATAGCACTTTTAGGTACCCAAAATTTCTTGGGTCCTTTGGGATTAGTCCTAGAAAACACAGTTCCTTTTGGAACTCATACTTTCTTAATAGTATATGGTGATCTAAGGACATGTTGATGATGCACAATCCTAGGATGGCAGTTATTGAAATTTCTGGGATATCTTAGATGTGCATGCCTATAATCCTTAGGATAATAGTTCCTAGGATACATGTTCCTATGGTGAGGAATATGAAAATACATGTCATTTCCAGAAAATGTATGATAATGCATTCTAGGATACATGCTAGCATTACTATGAGTATGCATATTATTTCTAGGATAACGATAATACCTAGGATGTGCATGTGCAGAGTGCATATTTTGATTATATATATTGTTCCTAGAATGCACATTATGGTTATTTCTAGGATGTGTATAAGCATTTTTAGAGTGTGCATACTTATAAGCATGTGTATTTCTAGGATACTTCATTCTAGTATGATCATTTGAATTTCTAGATTTCCTAGCATTCATTGAGAGAGTGCTTTTAACCTTGCTAGGGGTTTTTGAAGTAGAGGCTTCACTCATACATGAGACTTTCATGAATAAGCTCTCTTTTGATTTTTGCTTTCCCAAAGGAGAGTATCCTAAACCAGATTTTCCTCCATTTAATCTTTGGGAAGAAAGCACTTCACCAAGCTTTTCTTTTCCAAGCATAAGTCTAGATATAGTGCCATTCAATTCTAAAATTTTATTCTTTAAATTCTCATTTTAATCTTTGAGGAAATCTTGAGAAGAATCATACAGTAAAGAAGATAATTTATCTTTTTCTTCTCTAAGACTTATCATCTCCTTAGAGAGAGATGATACCTCTTTCTTAAGAATTGAATTTCTAGAATCAAATTTCTTCAACTCATCATGCGTTTCATTTTTTACTTCTAGCAACTCTTCACTACTATTTATAATATTATTCTTAGAAGAAGGAGAAGATGTTACCTCACTTTCATCGTCGATTGCCATCAAACAAAGGTTGGCAATTTCCTCGTATCCGGCTTCTTTGTTCGATGACTCATCTTCTTCTTTGTCATCGCTCCAAGTAGTTGCTATCATGGCTTTCTCCTTAAAGCTCTTGTATGGTTTGTTTGAAACCGTACAATCAGCCCTGATGTGACCAGGCTTCTTACAGCCATAACACATAAGTGGTTCCCTTTTCGAAGTGGGATCCTTTGTATAAGGTTTCTTGCTTTTCTTCAAGAACCTATGGAATCGTTTGGTGATTAATACCATTTCACCATCTTCCTCGCTGCTCTCCGTTTCTTTTTCCGATTCCATTTCTTTGTTGCTCATAGAAGCTTTGAGAGCAATTACCTTTTTCTTCTTCTCATCATCATTGACGATGGGAGTCATTTCTTCTATCTCATATGTCAACAATGATCCAAGTAGTGTCTCAACATCAAGTTTGTCAAGATCTTTGGCCTCCTGAATGGCTGTCTTCTTTGGTTTCCATGAAGGTGGCAAAGATCTCAAGATTTTTCTAGTTAGTTCAAACTCCTCAATATTCCAACCAAGCAGCTTTAAACCATTTATAATAGTTGTGAACCGTGAGTGCATTTCAGAAATTGTTTCGTTAGGAGATATTTTAAATGACTCGTATTCAGAAACTAGCATATAGATTTTTGACTTTTTTACCTCACTAGTTCCTTCATATGTAATTTGCAGTTTATCCCATATCTCTTTAGCTAAAACACATGCAGAGATTTTATTATATTCAGAAATATCTAAAGCACAATGTAAAATACTTGTTGCTCTGCTATTGAGAGACATCATTCTACAATCCTCGTCTGTGTACTCAATTTTGAGTTTAGGCATTGTATGATGGGTCTCTCCAATAGTTATTTCCTTTGAAAGAATTTTAGGTCCTTCTTCAATGACTCTCCACAGATTATAATCTTGTCCTTCGACAAAGATTCTCATTATGTTTTTCAAATAGTTATAGTTGGAGCCATTGACCCAAGGAGGTCTAGTATAAGAGTGTCCCTTAGAGTAGCTATTTGCTGCCATCGGATCAACTCAAGGATTTTAAGCCTAAAATTGAGAACGAGGCTCTGATACCAATTGTAGATTGAGGTTTCAACCCAAGAGGGGGGTGAATTGGGTTTTTAAAACTTTTGCGGAATTAATACAAGTTTATAAAAACATAAGAGCAACAAACAATTAAAACAAGTAATGTGCTGTAAATAAAGAGTTTAAAGAGTAGATGATGCAAACTCAGATTATAGTGGTTCGGTAATATCGGATTCGTTTCGACCCTACGTCCACTCTCTTCAAGGAACCTCCTTGAAGTAATCCACTAAGTAACTTAGTCGTACAACTTCACTGGTGTTGTACAAACCTTACAATTCCTTCCTCTCGGAAGTAATCCCCTTCCTTTCGGAAGTAATCCCTTTACAACAGATGCTGTAAAGTAAATGGTAGAGAGACAGCAAGTGAAAGCTTATACAACTGAATAATGTCTCTCTTTCAAAGTAAAGCTTGAAGAATGGCTCAATAAGAATATTTCAAAGCTTTTTGTGTTTCAAAGAGTACAATAACTTGATTGTGTGAGATCAGCTCTTTTTGAATATATGCAGCTCTCTATTGAATGCTCAATAGAGTGAGTTTATATAGCCATCAAATAATATGGCCGTTGGGACTTTAATTTGAAAAAGATTTGCTTTAAAATGTTCAGATTTAGTGTCCAACGGTCATATTTTTGAATTACCAATCGACTGGGTCGTGATACTAGTCGACTGGGTTCTCTTGAAAAATCTCGTTTTCAAAGCTTCTAGGGTACCAATTGACTGGGTTCTTCTTACCAGTCGACTGGGGACTGTCTGTCCAATTTACCAGTCGACTGGTATGTTCCATCCAATTGACTATGGACTTACTGTTCAATATACCAGTCGACTGGTATATGTACCCAGTCGACTGGGTTGTCTTCTAACCCAGTTTTTCTGTTTTAACTTAAAACATTTGTTTAAAAAGTTCGTTTTAGAAAATCTTTTGTGTTCGAGCCATTGAACAAGCTTTTACAATGTACAAGTGAGACTTACATTGGTTTTAAAACCTTAGACTTATACTAGTTCTTCAGTCTTCATTTAAAAGATTGATTCGGTTTGAGTTCTTGCACCTTGATCCTTGGTTGAATGCTTTTGTTGCTTACTACACTTAGTTTGAGCTGTTAGTATAATAGCAGTTATGTTTTGTCATTATTAAAATACGGGTGAGGGTCAACAGATATGTTGACGAACAAAATGACAATCATTCTCAAAAGACACATTAGTTGAGTAATAAACTGATATAACTGAGTGTCTCTTCTCAAAAGATACTTTAGTTTACGAGCAACTTTCATTTAATGTTAAGAAAATTCAAATTTTTCGAATATTTAGTTGACTGAACAAGTAACAAAGAATTTTTTGCCTTCCATTCAGTTAACTAAATCAATAATTCAATTGATTGAATGAGTTCATTTAGTTATCAATCATTCAATTAACGGAATGAGTCACAAAAAGTCTCTTCCTAATTATCTAGTCGAATGGACTGATCCATTCAATCAATTGGATCAACTCCCATGAGCTAAACTTGATTTTCCTTTTCTTTGATTTTCTAAAACACCCCAAACTTAAATCTAAATTTATTTTAAAAAAAAAATCAACACGATTTGAATTATTTTTCCATATTAATTTGTTTGTAAAAAAAGAGTTGATAGACTCTAAGATACAAGATCATGGTGTGGGTATGGGAATGAGAACATTTATTTTCAAAAAAAAAAAAACACTAAAATCAAAAACACCTTCAAAATGTATTTTTAATTATATTTTTTCAATTTTATATCATTATAAGGTGAGAAGTACTAAAAATTACAAGCTGAGGTTAATTATTAAATACTAATGAATGTGTATGAATTATATTTTCTAAATAAGAAACATCACCAGCTCGGTATGGTCATTATGAGTTTTTGGTTCTGCCTTTTGGGTTAACAAATGCCCCAGCTGCTTTTATGCACTTGATGAATAGGGTGTTTAGACCATTCTTAGATAAATTTGTGGTGGTCTTCATTGATAATATTTTGATGTATTCAAAAAGTGAAGAAGAACATGCTGAGCATCTAAAGATTGTACTAGAAACCCTTAGAAGAGAAAAACTTTATGTTAAGTTTAATGAATGTGAATTATGGCTTAAAGAGTTGACATTCTTGGGGCGTGTGGTGTCAGGGGAAGGTGTGGCAATGGATTCAGTAAAAGTTGAAGCAGTTCTGAATTGGGAGAGATCGATAAATGTGATTGAGATTAGAAGCTTCTTAGGATTAGTAAGGTATTATAAGAGGTTATTAAATACTTCTCACTAATTGTTGTACCTTTGACCAAGTTGAGTAGAAAGGAAGAAAAGTTTGAATGGTCTGAAGATTATGAAAGGAGTTTCCAATTACTGAAAGAAAAGTTGACAATTGCACCAATATTAGTACTTCCTTCCAATGATGAGTGATTTGTAGTTTATAGTGATGCATCACATCAAGGGTTAGGTTATGTGTTAATGAAACATGGAAAAGTTATAGCTTTTTCTTTACGTCAACTAAATAATCATGAAAGAAATTATCACACCCATGACTTGGAGTTATCTGTAATAGTCTTTGCATTGAAAATATGAAAATCACCTTTATGGAGTGAGTTGTGAAATTTATACACATCATAAGAGTCTTAAGCACTTACCCACCCAGAAAGAGCTGAATTTGAGACAGAGAAGATAGGTGAAGTTAATCAGTGATTATGATTGTACCATCCATTATCATCTTGGGAAAACTACTATGGTAGCTAATGCCTTGAGTCGAAAATCTACCAGTAAATTAACTGCTTTGAATACTTATAACTTGGGATTGATAGAAGAGTTGAAGAGCTTGGAGGCAAAACGTGATGTGAGTATTAATAGAGGATTAAAAGCAAATATGGTGGTGAAATTATCTGTGGTAGATCGTTCTTTAGAAGCACAAAGTAGAGATGAAGCACTAATGGAAATGACGAAGGAAGTAATAGATGGTAAGCTGTTAAATTTTCTAGTGCCAGAAGATGGTTTGTTGATGTTATGGAATCGAATTTGTGTACCACATGATATGGAGTTGAGAAAAGAAATTTTAAGGGAGGCACATGATACTATATATTCCATGCATCCAGTAAATAATAAGATATATATAGAACTTAAGCAACACTACTGGTGGTCGGGTTTAATGAAAGATGTGGTTGAGTATGTATCTCGTTGGTTGGTATGTCAACAGGTGAAAACTGAACATAAGCATCTAGTGGGTTTGATACAGCCTCTTCCTATACCAGAATGGCATTGGGAAAGAGTGACCATGGATTTCATTATGGGACTTACCCTTACTTATAGAGGCTTTGATGCTATTTGGGTTATAATAGACCGATTATCGAAATCTGCACATTTTCTCCCCATTCAGATTTTTTGGTCTCCCTAGAGACTAGCAGAGTTATACGTGGCTGAGATAGTGAAGTTAAATGGTGTACCTTTGAGTATTATGTCAGATCGTGATGCTTGGTTTACTTCTCATTTCTGGAAAGGATTTCAAAGAGTAATAGGTACACAGTTAAATTTTAGTACTGCTTTTCACCCTCAGACAGATGGTCAGTCATAGCGTACTATACAAACGTTGGAGGATATTTACGAGCCTATATTATGATTTTTTTCAGGTGGTTAGGGTGCATACTTACCTCTTATAGAGCTTGCTTATAATAGTAATTTCCAAGCTAGTGTTTGAATGGCTCTTTTTGGGGCATTACATGGGCGGTAGTGTAGAATTCAAGTATGTTAGGAAGAAGTGGGGGAAAGAAAAATCTTAGGTCCAGAATTAGTAGAGCTAACTATAGAAAGAATTAAGATGATATGGGAGCATTCGAAGATAACCCATAATAGATAAAAGAGTTATGTTGATAAAAGACAAATACCACTTGAGTTTTAGATGGGTGACTGGGTGCATCTAAAAGTTTCTCCATAGAAAAGAGTATTGAGATTTGGGCGGAAAAGGAAGTTGAGACCTTATTATATAGGGCCTTATGAAATTGTTGAGAGGGTTGGATCTATAGCTTATCGACTAGCCTTGCCTACAGAGTTAGTACAATTACATGATGTATTCCATGTTTCAGCCCTACTAAAGAACATACCTAATGTTTCCCATGTTATTCTATCACAGTCAGTGGAAGTTCAAGAGGACCTTTCTTATATAGCAGTACCAGTTAAGATCCTGGATATTAAAGAGCAAGTGTTGCAAAACAAGAGTATTACTTTGGTTAAAGTCCTATGGAGGAATAGAGATATGGAAGAAGCTACTGGGGAAAGTGAAGCAACTATGAAGAAACAATATCCTCATCTATTCACGAACTCAGGTCAGTTTAATTTCGATGAAGAAATTTTATTAGGTGGGAGGAATTATAGAGTCCGGTTTTATTTTGTTTTACCTTGATACGTGTATGTGTTCATATTGGAATTAAGCCCCCGTATTATAGTGTGTTGGACCTATTATCTGAAGAAATAAATTTAAACGTTAAAATAAATGGGTGTTTTAGTATGAATGAAATCTAAATTGTAGAATTTTGGTTAGAAATGAAATTAGTGGGCCTTAGTTGTATTAGTTAAGAAAGAGAGGAAAAGACTAGTAATTTGATAAAAGAAAATGAGAGGGGTATAAGAGTAAAAGCTTATGTGGGAGTAAATAAAGCCCAAGTCAAACAAAAAACACCAAAAAATCATTTCTCTTTCTTAATTTTTGGGTAGAGAAATAGAGAATAAATCAGAAAAATTTTCTCTAACAAAAACTCATTTTCTCCAAACTTTAACAAGCCAAAACCTTACCAAATCAAGTCCTTTTGCCACCAAAATTTATAAAACCTCTACTGAAACCACCGGCCACCATTTGGTCAGGGATATGGGCCACCACGGCTAAAGCAGCGTGTGGCCTGCACACACTAGACATAACTTCTTGAGCTCTTTGCTGTTTTGGATATTTTTCTGCAAGTTTTGAGGTAGTTTGGTATCCTAGCCTTCCTAAGGTAAATTAGACTTTTTAAAGTTAATATTTGGGCTTTGTTTGAGATGATTTGAGCTATGAAAAATTAATATGTGTGTGGTTGATGATAGGAGTTTAAGAGTTTTAGTTAAAATTCTAAGCTTTGGAGTTGAACAATGAGATTTATGATTGGGTATTGTAGAAATTTATAAGATTAGTGCTAGAGAAGTATTAATATTGATGGGTTTGTAAGTTATGGAAATTAAAAGATAGTTGTAGTAAAAAATTTGGTTTGAAATGGTGAAAATTATTATGGAATTTCTTAGTCTTGTGTTGTGTGTTATTAAAAAGTGAAAATAATAGGTTTGAAGTATAAAATCTTGTTGGAGTTAAAGGAATCTCTTTGATTTAGAGACTTTTTTTTTTGTTGAAATTAAGTGTTTAGAAGAATGTCTTTATAAAATTAAAGTTCGAATGAATTCTTTAAGTTAGAGTTTGAAGAATGATTAATATGGGAAATTGGGAGTTTAATGATATGTGGATTTGTAGACTTATGGATTTGGGTGACTTATGAAATTTTTTGAAGCTTAACACTTGCTAAAACAAAAGAGAAAGTTTCTAAATTGGAGGATTTAAGTGATAAAATAAGATATAGATAGATAATTATAACCTTATGGATTTTAGTTAAGTTTGTGTTTGGGAAATGCCTATTCTATGAGTATAAAATCTTGAAGTATAAGAATAGTTAGCTTATGTTTCCTTTGTATTGGAAGAAGTTTTTGAATGGTTAATAGAAACCTTGAGAATAAAAAGCTTAAAAAAAAATGAAAAATTGGGAAATATAGGAAACAAGTCACCTTGAGATGAAGTTCAAAGCTTCTTATCTTTTGACTTAATTTTGATAAAGTAAATGAGGAAGTATCATTATCTTAGGATGAATCTCAAATTGTTAATAGGAAATGAAAGAAGGATAAAGAAAAAGGAAAGTAGTAGTATTGTATTCTAAATAATGTATTCTCTAGGTGTGGTGGAAGAAAGGAGTAAAGGCAAGGAAAAAGTCCAAGAATAGCACTTGGTGCTATTAAGATGAGTTTCACTTTACTCTTGGTAAGCGTAGCATAATAAATGCTTATGGAATTGCGATGATAATAAAAATAATAATTTGTTTGGATTTATGGATATATATAAGGAAATATTTATTAAAATGTCTCTATTTTTTTAATTATTGTGAATGAGATGGTTGTGATATAAATTGTTGTGGACTTTATGTTTGAAATTATGATTTTATGAATGTATTGCATTGATATAATTAAAATGACAATATGGAAATGAATGAATTCAAAACGAAATGATAGGAGCCCACCAAGTGTAGGTTGTGACCTAGGTGAAGGGGATCCGAGAATGATATTGAAATGGTAGGGCCATACCTAATGTAGATTGTGACCTAGATGAAGGGGATCTGAGAATGATATTGAAATGGTAGGACCTTACCTAGTGTAGTTTGTGACCTAGGTGAAAGGGATTGAAGGATTATATTGGAATGGTAAGACTCTGCCTAGAGTAGGTTAAGACCTAGGTAAAGGGGATACAAGGATATGAAAACATGAGGAAAGTACCAGTGCATGGGGAGACATCCCCGCTGTGTTATAATTAACTCAAGAAATGAATAATCATTTTTTTTTGATATTTTCATTGCATAACATTTTATTTACAATTCTTATGTTGATTTATGGGATGTGAATGATTGGAATTACCCAATGAAAGGTATATAATATTAATATATGTGATGAATGTATACCTTGTATGTTCATAGTAATCTTAGATGTGTTTTTATATAGTGAAGAACAATTATTACGTTTACTTACATTTTTGTTTATTATAAAAGTTGGAAATGTCTAACGATATTGTTGTTTGCAATAACGATTATTCCGAGTAATGTGATTACTCGTTGAGCTCTTTAGCTCATCTCTTTTCTTTTAATATTTGAGGAAAACCTTTTTAAAGACTTTGATGCTTGTAGGTGAAGAAATGGTAAAAGAAGGATATTGTTAGGTGGGTTACAAGCAAGGAGTCTTCATGTTATTTTTGTTTTAAATGGATAGACTATGTAAATATGTATCCATTTTTGGAAAAGTGTATAATATGGTTTATTATGGATGTAGTTAGATACAAAGTTTGTATGTATCGAAAATTCTTGGTCTTAACCAAGATGTTTTGGATAAAGGTTAAAGGAAACTTGCTAGTGTATATGTAGTTGGTATGATTTCAGTATGTCATAGATAGATCAAGATCACAGGTTGTACTATAGGCATAGGTGCTCAATATCCAAGGGTAATGATGTCATTTTGAGTGGAATCCTTTCGGGATGGGTCGTTAAATTGATTCTCATCATTAATATAGGGATCAACACAAGATAACTTCTTATCGCCAAAATCTCATATGAAGTTTCTTATCGCCAAAATCTCATATGAAGTTTCTAGAATGTCTATGTGAGAATGAAAACTAAGTAAGTTAATTTTTGACTTCTAAAAAGTTTAACACCATTTCAGCACCGAGCAAATATCAACCACAAAAAAAATTCAAGCGAGCTAGGATTGCTTCACTCAAGGCTTGAGAAGCTACATACATAAAGTTTTAGTTTAGTCCATATATAATACTTTTGGACCTACTGGCTTATCGTGATTAGGTTTCAACCTAGACATGAGAAGATCTTGGAGTTTTCTTGGGATAAGTTACAAAGGAAAATATTTCTAAAGTACTAGTTGAATCCATTCATATAGGGATCACCACAAGATAGCTTCTTGTCACCAAAATCTCATATGAAGTTTCCAGAATGTCTACATGAGAATGAAGTGCATTGACATAATTCTTGATTCCCAAGAAGTTTAAAAATATTTCAGCACTGAAGAGACATCAATCATAAAAGTAATTACCCTCTGCCTTGGTACAGTGGTGATAGACATCAAAATCCCTTCCCAAGGAACATGGTTCGAAACCCTTAACCCCCTACTAAAAAAGATCACAAAAACAATTCAATCGTGCTGGGATTGCTTCACTCAGGGCTAGCAAAGCTATGCACATAATTTTAGACTTATTGACTTGTTGCGATTAGGTTTCAATCTAGACAAGGGAAGATTATGGAGTTTTACTTGGGATAAGTTACAAAGGAAACGTTTCTTAAGTATTTGTTGACTTCATTAATATAGGGATCACCACAAGATAGCTTCTTGATGCTAAAATCTCATATAAAGTCTTTAGAATGCCTATGTTAGAATGAAAACGACATTACTTAGTTCTTGACTCCCGTGAAGTTTAAAAACATATCAGTATTGAGCAGATACCAATCACAAAAACATGGTTTCATGATTTTGTGGAGATTTTCACTATTCATATAAGTTCTTTTATAAGGTAATGTATTCTTAATTATATTTTTAAATTTTATATAATTATAAGGTAAGAAGCATTAAAAATTACAAGGTGAGGTTAATTATTAATCTTAGATAATAAGTACTAATAAATGTGTATGAATTATATTATCTAAACAAGAAACATCACCAACTTAACTGGTTAGAAACGTATATGCCAAAGGTGAGGGCTGTTGGTACAACTCTCAAAAACTGAGTTTGCGGATTGGGTGCGAATCTGTGCATGTGATTTATTGTGCAAAGCTTGATTAATGGAGTGTGTATGTAATATATATATAGTTACATTATTGTAAAATTTGTTTTCTAAGTGCATGTAACATTATTACGGAGCCCATATGCAAGTTTGACTATATGTGTTCAGACCCATGGGAACTTCATAGAAAAACAGAGAATGGGAGGGTTTATGTGCAAAGACCCCCAAATTTAGGAATTCTCCATTCTATGTTCTACAAAAAAACCTAAGAAGAGAGTTGGGGTGCGATTGGGTAAAAGATTTATAAAACTTTCAGCATTTTTAATAAAGGAGTTTTAAGATTCAAAAGTTGAAATCCCAACACTCATACTTATAATTAAAATTTAAAATTTTCTTTTGTTTGTTACAAAAATAGATAAAAGTAAATTAAAAAAATGAAAAAAAATCAATTGATAACTAAAAAGTTGAAGCATCCTCGACGATTCCTTTCTCTCTATTGACTCTATTTCCAATCTTTCTTGACCTTGAGATATCCGACAATAGTCTCTAGCGATCCATTCTCAATTGTAGATGAACTCTCTAGGGATTAAAAGTATGTTAGATCATTGTTGTAAATATAAAAATTGCAATCTTAACCGTGATACACATTCATATCTTAGTATATTTTTTGTTTATCAAACCCTTAATTGATGACAAAACATGTTGGAGAAAGTTTTATTACAAATTAAAGAGAATTAAAGTTTTTCTTTACTTGCTTTCCATTTGAATCATTTTTATACCCAAGAGAAAATCTTTTCCTTTTATTTCTTGTTAAAAAAGTAAAGAATTTCAATGTTCTTTTTATTTTTCATTTTTGCAAACATCTCATTTGGTAATAAATAGCTTAAATCGGTAAACCTTAAAGTCCATATCAATAGTTGTGGATTCTTTGATCTACATATTACTATTTTTAGCAACTTCTTCACTATAGAGAAGAAGCTTGGTAAGAAAAATTGATATCCGACAAAAATAAACTTATAGCCTCATTCATCTAAACCCCCACCTATAATTTGTAGGGAAAAATTTACTTGCAAGAAAGGAGAAGACGTCGAAGAAGAAGCAAAAGAAAGAAAATGAAGACTGAGAGATTGATAAAGAAAATGTAGGAAGCTAGGCTTAAAAAGGTCTAAATGCTTTTCAAGTGCATTTCTCTAAAAACTTTTCCTCATTTTATTCAATGTAGTGGCATAGTGAGGAGATAACCCTGTTATCTACTTGTTATATTCATCAAGAAGACACCTAAATCCAAGACGATATTTCATCAAAGTAAATGAAAGTGCCTTATCAAGTCGTTTTCTCTACTTATTTTCCTTCAGATACGGGCTCCTGCAGCACTGATAACGTCTTAGGTGCTAGTTCCCATAATTTCCTTTTGTTGCACCATTGCTTGTAGATGTTTATATGTATGTGTTATGTTGTACAACATAATATATGTAACTTGATGGAAAATTGTGGCAAGAATGGCATGGGTGGTGACGGTGACCATCTTGTTGCTTTAATATTATTCACATTTGAATTTTATTACTCAGAGTTCGATGATAAGAACAAGTTGGTTTTGTAAGATATTGATGGAAATACCTTTAATCCTCTTATTTCCTTATGCATCTCAAGGTATTCTTATGTTTTTAATGAAAAAACTCAATGTTTTCATTAATTTCTTGATCCCTTCCTCATATGCTTCTTGTTATATTATTTTCCAATGTCTAATATTACTTTTGACTAATGTTACAATCATGTATCGATTCATATACGGTTCTTAGATATTATCTTATAATACAAAAATAACTCTCTATTTTAGCAAATAACAAATTGATCCTCACTGTAAAAAATTCAGAGTCAATGAATCCATGAAATATAACAAATTCAAGCGACCTAGGACACTCAGGGCTTGCAAAGCTACATACAAAAAGTATTAATATAGTCAATACATATGAATTTTGGACTTACTGGCTTATTGCAAATAGGTTTCAACCTAGACAAGGAGAGATCATGGAGTTTTCCTTGGATAAATAACAAAGGAAAAGATTTATAGAGTATTGATTCTCATCATTAATGAAGGGATCACCACAAGACAACTTCTTATCGCCCAAATCTCATATGAATTTCTAGAACATCTTTGTAAGAATGAAAACTAAGTGAGTTAATTCTTGACTTCTAACAAGTTTAACACCATTTCAGCACTGAGCAGACATCAATCACAAAACAAATTCAAACGATCTAGGATTGCTTCACTCAAGGCTTGAGAAGCTACATACAGAAAGTTTTAGTTTAATCAATATATATGAATTTTGGCCCCATTAGCTTATCGCGATTAGGTTTCAACCTAGACACGAGAAGATCATGGAGTTTTCCTTGGGATAAGTTATAAAGGAAAAGATATTTAAAGTACTAGTTGACTCCATTAATATAGGGATCACTACAAGATAGCTTCTTATCGCCAAATTCTCATATGAAGTTTCTAGAATGTCTACATGAGAATGAAAATGATATAAGTTAATTCTTGATTCCCAAGAAGTTGAAAAATATTTCAGCATTGAAGAGACATCAATCATAAAAATAATTTACCCCCGTCTTGGTGCAGTGGTGAGAGATGTCAAAATACTTTCCCAAGAAACATGGTTTAAAACCCCTAACCACTAACTAAAAAAATCACAAAAACAATTCAATCGAGCTGGGATTGCTTCACTCAGGGCTAGTAAAACTATGCATATAATTTTATACATATTGGCTTATCATGATTACGTTTTAATCCAGATAAGGAAAGATTGTGCAGTTTTACTTGGGATAAGTAACAAAGGAAACATTTCTTAAGTATTGATTGACTTCATTAATGTAGGGATCACCACAAGATAGCTTCTTGTTGCCAAAATCTCATATGAAGTTTTTAAAATGTCTATGTTAGAATGAAAACGACATTACTTAAGTCTTGAGTCTTGTGAAGTTTAAAAACATATCAGTATTGAGCATACATCAATCACAAAAACATTGTTTCATGATTTTGTGGAGACTTTTACTTTTCTTATAAGTTCTTTCAATAAGGAAATTAGATGATCCAAACTTATCAAGGCTAAAATTTTAGTTTTTGAATTTAGGTATTTTTCACACTAAAAAAATAATTTAATATTCTCAATTATTGGAGTGTAATTGAAATTAATTAACATAACTAAAATCACAACCATTTTTTAAGATGCTACCTTAGAAGAACACCCGGTAGTTGAAAAACCTACAAGAAAGACTTGTTGCGTATATCCTTATATTATATATCCACCTTGCAAAGAGGCGTCAACCACTCCAAATAGAGAAAGAACTTAAATGCATTCGAGCTTATCGGATTTTAACAAATTATCAAAGAAAATTTCTCTGATAAGCACTTTTAATTATAAAATATTATTTATAAGATCCAAACAGAGTGATTGCACAACTTGTTTATTAGAACTTTGCAGGTGCAAACTTTGTTCCTTAGAAAAAGAAAAGGCAACGTATATTTCCCAGTAATTAATTCCCAAAAATATCACATATATTTGTATTTTTATTAATTCTAATTACAATGCAAGAGTAAAATATTAAACTACAAGAAAATAGTGATCTAACTACGTGTTTTGTTTAACGATTTCCTTCATTTTGCAGCTTTACTACAATCCCCTTGGGAGACAACATAAATAAATAAATAAAAAATAAGTCATAAGAATTTGGGCATAAGAAGAGTATTATTTTTCAAAAAGATGAACTGGTATATGGTTAGATAATTAAAGGAGCTAACTTCTTGTTCTGTCACTAAATATGAGAACGTTTATACATCTTTGATACATCCTTTAGCAAAAATTGGGTCCCTGAATTACGAATTTGGCATTGAATTAAATCCTCAAACTTTCAATTAAGTGCAATGTCACCATTTTCATTAATGAAATGTCTATTTCTCTACTTTGTGATGGTTGAATGTACTAAAACAAGATTCCAATAATTATTTTAGACACCATTGAGAAAATTCGACAATATTTTTGGATTTTGCAGCCAAGTACTAAAAAATTCTAATTTTTTTCTCATGAAATATCACTTTTTTCTTTGTATTGCATGGCAGATCATGATTTTCCGTTCCTTTACGCTACTTTTGATTTTTTGGAATAAAAGCTTGGAATTAGAATTGAGGTAAAACCATACTTTTTCAACACTAAAATGGCTAAAAAAGACCATATTTCCAACTCAATTCCAATTCCAAGCTTCAATTTCAAATAACCAAACATAGCTTTAGTATATTTTTAGCACCAGTACATTGATGAATAATGATTGAAAGGATCACAGTATTGCAACCAATTGAAAGTTTAAGAACTATAAGTCACATATTAGAAGAGTAGTTATTCTTGTCATATAAATAGGAGAAGAGAATTGTAAAGAGATATTCATTGAACAGAAAACTTATTTCTTCATTTTTAGGAGCCTTACTAAGCTCGAATCAGTTCCTTAATTAACAATTCTCATTTTCCCAATTACAATAATAGTAGTGTAGGATAAATTTTTCATCCTATCATATTTCGATCTTATATTAGATGCGGCTATCTGCAGGGAGCTTCTAGAGCCTGAAGCTTGATCGTACTCAAGATAAAAAAGGGGTGTTGCCATCGGGCAGGATTAATCTACATATATAGTTGATTTTATATTTCAAATATTAAAAAGAACTATTCATATTTATTGATGGATACTAATTGAAACTTATTTGTAATAGTTGTTGGTTATTTGATATGTTTATATCATTTCTTTTGAACTAGTCCTTTTACTTGGCGTGGTGGGTTAAATACATATATAGCTCCTTCAACTCTTCAGTTTTTAATGTATATATGCTGTCTTTTTTTAATGTTTTCTTTTGTAGTATGTACTCTTTTCAAGGAAGTTAATTTTCATGTAAACAAAATCTCTTTTGACAAAACAAATAGTTCTAGCATCATATTTGATGTATCTAAATTTTTATTTCATGTGTTTAATTTATAGACAAATAATTAATTTTATGGTTTTTTTTATTCTAAAACATTTCGAAGGGGTTACAAGTAAATTTCCCTGATTTATAGAATCCAGTATGTAAAGATTGTTAATGATTTTCAAAATAAACTTGAATTTAAATTTGGGATGTTTTAGAAAATCAAAGGAAAGGAGAAAAGAAAAGAAAAATCAAGTTGTGAATCATTCGGCTGACTGAATAGACGCATTCAGTCAAACTGAATGACCATACATTCGACTGAATGGACTTATTCAGTCGAATTGAATGACCTTACAGTTGACTGAATGGTCATTCAGTCAGTTGTATGATTGAACTAGTCGACTGAATGGAAGGCAAAAACTCTCTGTAAATTTTTGAATCGACTGAACAATTGTTCCAATCGCCTGAATGTTCTAAAATTTTGAATTTTCATAACGATAAATGATAGTTGCTCATGAAAAAGAATGTCTAGTTATTCAATATTTTACTAAACCAATGTGTCTCTAATGGAAAGACACTAATTAAACACTATAAAAAGGGTGTTTAACTATCATAATTGATAAATCTATCTTCTTCTTATTCTCTTCTCTGAAAAACACTTATTTGTTTATGTTCAGAAATTCTGCATATTTCTATACATAAGTATTCTTCATCCATAAACTCATAGAAGTTGTTGTGGGTTGTTTTTCAAAGGTGCAAATAGCATAACAACAACAGAGCTGTTTCATTGTATCTTGAAGGAAATTCACCAGAAACCTTCTTGCACCATGAAGGGCGAATTAAACCTTAAGAAAAATGACCTAATCATGCTTTGACGCCTTTCTATCTCTCTTAATTTTGATCAACAACCCTCTTATTCCCCAGAAATTTCCCCAAAAATCTTAATGTTTAATTTTTGGTTTATCAAAATGACTTCATCTTTGAGTTCCTTGAGAGATATTGTGTTGGACTTTAATAAGTTGGAGTGATTCGATGGAAGAAACTCTTATCGCTAGTAGAAGAAGATGTTTTTCCTCTTGATATCACTTCGTGTGTATTATGTCATCTCATCTCCAAAAACCAAACCTACAGAAGATGAACCGATTTCCTAGACTCGAGACAGACAAAAATTGTATCAGGATGATGACATTTGCAAAGGTCATATTCTGAATTCCATGTCCAACACCTTATTTGATGCCTACCATAATGTCAAGACGGTAAATGAGTTGTGGGATATACTGTAGGCAAGGTACATTAAGGAAGACTCAGCAAGTAAGCGTTACATTATTACAAAGTTCAATACTTTTAAAATGATTAATACTTGTAGTATTATGGATCAATATAGTGAAATAAAAACTATATTAGATCAGTTTTTTCAACATAATCTGAAAATGGACGAGACCATAATGGTCACAACCATTATGTTGGGAAACCACTGTGGATGATGTCCAGGAGGTGATCTTCCAAACACCCAAGTCTAGAGTGACTTGTATAAGAAAAGAAACAACAACCAATCAAAGCAAGAAAGAAAAGAACACAAGAAATTTGTTGACAAGGTTCGACAATGTGCCTACGTCCCCATGAGCTCCTTCAAACTCTCTGCACTATCTTATCAATGGAGTTCTTTACAATCAGTAACACCCTTCTAAGAACTCTTAGGTTCTTGAAGAACAAAAGAAGAAGAAGAAGAAGAAGAAAGTGATAAGAATTAACCCTGGAATTTTCCCAAGAAAATTTCCCTTACAAGCACTTCAATCCCTTTCTATTCTCCTCTCTCTATCTAAATAACCAGCCTCTCTATAGAGTCTCTTTTGAGTTTAGTGTCTTTGCACTCTTATAATTAATCTCACTTTTAATCACAAGTTTTCATAAGTTATGTTATAATGAAGCTAGGTGACCCTTTATATAGTGCACCAACTTCTTGACCAATCTTGAGGGTCAGTATCCACCCTTAGATCTAGAAGACTAATCATTCATGGCCTTTGATCAATCCTTAATGATCTTATGCATTTTGAACATGTCTCACAAACCACTTAAAAAGCTGAAACATGTGTGCATCAGTGTGCTTGGCACCACGGCCCAGGGCAAAGCACACTTCCTCAAGCTTCTGGGCACCGCAGCCGGGGGGAGGTTGAGCCAAGGCGCACACCTCCTCCAGGACTCCTCCCTTGTCGGGTGTCGTGGCCTGGGAAGGCTATACCGTGGTGCACACTGATACTGAACATGCTGATTTTATTCTTCCACCTTCTTGTTTAAACCTCGGACAAAATACCAACAATCTCTACCTTTATCCGAGCGTTTAAACCCGAACCTATTGTGCAGAGAACTCAGTATCCAAACTCATCTTAAGTCATCATATCAACCGACTCCAATCCTAAGAAGTCCAAAGAAATGATTGAACTTGCTTAGAGGTAGAACTTTAGTACCTAAATCCACAGGGTTTTCTTCCGTGGCCACCTTGTCCACATGGATGCATCCTTTCATAACATTTTCCCAAATGAAATGGTACTAAACATCCATATGCTTTGTCCTCTCATAGAACATCGGATTCTTGCACAAATGCAATGCACTTTGGCTATCCGAATACACCATAACCTGCTCCTCCAGTACCTTCAACTCTTCTAACAATCCTTTGCACCACATAGCCTCCTTGATGGCTTCCATAGCCGCTATGTACTCAGCCTAGATTGTTGAGAGTGCTACCACCGGCTGCAACTGAGCTTTCAACTTATACAACATCTGTTTAAGTTGAAGAAGTAGGAGGTAATCGATATCTTTTTATCCTGGTCTACTCCATAGTCCGAATCAGCATAACCCTCAAGGCATATGGACTTACCCCTCTTCTTATAAACTAGCCCCACATCTGGGCTTCCCTTCAAGTACCTCAGTATCCACTTCATCCCAAGCTAATGTTTCTTTTCGGGATTACTCATAAACCTATTGAGGACACTTATTGCATGAGCAATATCAGGTCTAGTGCTTACCATAGTGAACATTACAGAACCAACTGCGCTAGAGTAGGGGACTTTTTCCATTTCCTTTTTCTCCTAATTCGATCTTGGACATTGATCGCCGGAGAACTTGAAATGACCAGCGAGGGGAACCTTCATTGGTTTGCTATCTTCCATAGAGAACTTAGATATCATCTTCTCTATGTAGGAAGTTTGAGAGATCTTTAATTTGTTTCTCTCCCTTTCCCGGATGATACACATCCCAAGGATCTTCTATGCATGGCGAAGATCTTTCATCTCAAACTCCTCACTGAGTTGAGTCTTCAACTTTCTTATCCTCTCCATGCTGCTCCCAACCAACAACATATCATCAACATAGATCAGGATGATCACCACTTCCTCCACCTTATGCCTCTTATAATACAAGCAGTAGCTCCTCATGAAACCCAGGCTGGTTACAAAAGAATCGAACCTCTTATTCCATTACCAAAGTGATTGCTTCGGGCCATATAGATATTTCTTTAATTGGCACTCCAAATCTCCCTGCTTTCTTTCCTCATAGCCATGTCATTCCATCAAACATCCTCAACTAGATGTCTCCAATGCCTCTTACTTGGTAAGAAGTTTCATTCCCTAGGAAAACCTTTTCATTATTGGTTTCCTTGAAATTCTTGAACCAATCTCGGTGAAGGCACATGTGATGAGTGCACCCGATATCCAAGATCCATTTCTTGTTGCCTTCTTGCCCCCTACTCACACTTGAGTACACAACAAGAACATCATCATCTTGCTTTTCTATCTTGGCAACCGAAGCCTCTCCATTCTTGGTATGGCTTCTTCCCTCATCCCTCATCTTCTCCTTGCAATATTTCTTGAAGTGACCCTTCTTGTGGCATTAGTAACATCTATTCCCTCCAAATCTCAGTTTGAAATGCACTCTCCCATGGCTTTCTCCTCTACCTCTGTCTCGGTAGTAGCCATGTCTGTTGTTGTGCGCTCTCCCATGGCTCTCTCTTCTACCTCTATCCCAGTAGTAGCCATGTATGTTACTGTGCACTCTCTCATGGTTCTCTCATCTACCTCTGTCCTGGTAGTAGCCATGTATGTTGCTGTGCACTCTCCCATAGCTTTCTCCTTACTTCTATCCTGGTAGTAGCCATGGATGTTGCTGCCATACCGAGTTGCTGGCCTTCTTCTAATGAACAGCCCTTCTTCACTTGATGCACTCCTCATCTTGGCATCAAGATCATCTTGCAACTTTTTATTAGGATCAAATTTAAAAGCAAAGATTCGTTTACGAAGATACCTCTTATTAGGGAGAGTCTTGGCAAGAAACAGCTTAGCTAGTTTCTTCCATATGACAGTTGGATCTTCCGAGTCTCCGCACTCCCTTGTGACATTATCCGACATGTGCAAGAAGATGGTGCTGTATGCCATCTTCTTCATCTCATTCCGCTGGACCTTCGTGGTACTTGCTAGAAAAACATTATCTTCTCCAATCGCCAAGTCCACTTTTTGTTGTATAAGAACAGCCTTGATCTTCCGCGTCCAAAGGGAAAAATCTTCCTTTCCATCAAACTTCTCAACCATGAAGTTTGAAGCCATCTTGCGGAGAGAATCCCAGATTTATGCAGTACCCACAATTGCTTTCCAACTTCTTCTAAATCTTAAGAACATGATCGAAGATTGATCTAAATACTGTTCTTGAATCACCCTCAAGAACACGATCAGATCTTGATCTTTACTGCGTTCTTGAATCACCCAAGAAGTTGATCTTTGATTCTTGGAGTCTTGCTCCGATACCTTCTGTTCTTGCTCCGATACCCAGCTGTGCGGGCTCTGATACCACTGTTGTGGTATCTCCTCTAGCTCTGATACCACTATTTGGAAACCACCTTAGATGATGCCCAGGAGGTGATCTTCCAAACACCCAAGTCTAGAGTGACTTATATAAGAAAAGAAACAGTAACCAATCAAAGCAAGAAAGAAAATAACACAAGAAATTTGTTGACGAGGTTCGACAATGTGCATACGTCCCCGTGAGCTCCTCCGAGCTCTCTGCACTATCTTATTAATGGAGTTTTTTACAATCAGCAACACCCTTCCAAGAACTCACAGGTTCTTGAAGAACAAAAGAAAAAGAAGAAGAAGAAGAAGAAAGTGATAAGAACTAACCCTGGAATTTTCCCAAGAAAATTCCCCTTATAAGCCCTTCAATTCCTTTATATTCTACTCTCTCTATCTAAATAACTAGCCTCTCTAAAGAGTCTCTCTTGAGTTTAGTGTCTTTGTACTCTTACAATTGATCTCACTTTTAATCACAAGTTTCACAAGTTATGTTATAATAAAGCTAGGTGACCTTTTATATAAGGTACCAACTTCTTGACCAATCTTGAGGGTTAATATCCACCCTTATATCTAGAAGACTAATCATCCATAACCCTTGATCAATCCTTAGTGATCCTATGCATTTTGAACATGTCTCACGAACCACTTAAAAAGCTTAAACATGTCTCACGAACCAAAACAGGGCAGGCCGCAGCCTAGGGCAAAGCACACTTCCTTAAGCTTCTGGGCACCGCGGCCTGGAGGAGGTTGAGTCGCGGCGCACACCTCCTCCAAGACTCCTCCCTTGCTGGGTGCTGCGGCCTGGGAAGGTTGTGCTGCGATATTCACTAGCACTGAACATGCTGATTTTATTCTTCCACCTTCTTGTTTAAACCTCGGACAAAATACCAACACATTATAGACAAATTACCTCCACTTTGGAATAATTTCAAGAATTTTCTGAAGCACTAAAAGGAAGACTTGAATCTTGAGGAGTTGGGAAACTATCTCTGTATTTAGGAGGATGTACAAAAAGAAGGAAAGGAAGAAACCATCTCCAAGATTAATATAGTAGAGGAATGAGAGACTTCAAAGAAGAACTCTCAAGTATCTCACAAGAGCAATAACTAACCTGCAAAGTTTTCTAAGAATAAGAAGATTAAGGGTTCTTGCTTCAATTGTGGGAAACCAGGACATTTCAAGAGAGATTTTAGATTAATAAAAAAAGGGAAAAGCACCGTAAGAATTCATGGCTGCAATTTCTGAAACAAATATCCTTGAGGACGATGAGGCTTGGTTGATTAATTCTGGTACGACGAGGTATGTGTGCAAGGAAAAGAAGTTCTTCAAGAACCATGAAATAATAGTTGATGGTACTTTCCTGTATATGGGAAATTCAACCACTATACCAGTGATAGGCAAGGGAAAAGTTCAACTAGAGTTCACTTCTAGAAAGACCCTCATCCTCACTGATGTGTACCATGTTCTTGAAATTAAGAAGAATTTAGTTTCTAGTAACCTCTTGAACAAAAATGGGTTCAAGCTTGTATTTGAAGATAATAAGTTTGTACTTTCTAAGGGAGGTATATTTGTTGGGAAGGGTTATATTTGTTTAAGCTTAATATTAATAATAATAAAAGTATGATTTCTATTTATATTGTTGATTGCTCTGCTTTACTTTGGAATAATCGTTTAGGATATGTAAATGCTAAACGTTTAAATGATATGGTTAAGTTAGATTTACTTCTAAAGTTTGATATTAATATGAAAAATTGTAGAACTTGTATGCTCACTAAAATCACTAGAAAACCTTTATCTAAGTGTTCAAAGAAGTTCAAAAATTCTAGATTTAATACATAGTGATATATGTAATATGCATGTTACACCTTCTTTAGGAGGAAATAAATATTTTATGACCTTCATAGATAATTGTACAAGATATTGTTATGCTTATTTATTACATATTAAAGATGAGGTTATGCATAATTTTTCTGTTTTTAAGAATGAAGTAGAACTTCAGTGTGATAATAGGATTAAATGTCTTAGAACTGATAGGGATGAGTACAATGATCTTACATATTTTGAATCTCATGGAATTCATGAAGTCAATGCCCTTATACACCACAGCAAAATGGTGTAGTAGAGAGGAAAAATAGAACTCTAAAAGAGATGGTTAATGTCATGCTTTCCAGCTCTGGTCTAGGACATGGTTTTTGGGGAGAAGCTCTTTTAACTGCTTTTTACATTTTAAATAGAGTCCCTACAAAAAGAAATAAAGTAACACCTTATGAGTTATGGAAGAATAGGATGCCTAATCTAGACTACCTTAAGGTGTGGGGTTGAAGAGTTATAGTTAGAGTTCTTGAACCAAAAAAGAAGAATTAGGGTGAAAGAGGAATATAATGTATTTTTCTCGGATACACACTTCATAATAAAGCCTATAGGTTCATAGTGGTGGAGTCAAATGATTATTACTTAATAAATTCCGTCATTGAATCTAGGGATGTTATTTTCAATGAAAATAGGTTCAAGACACTTTCTAAGACTGTTTCTAATAGAAATGAACAAGAACAAAGTTCAAAGAAGGAAGATGAAGGGAAACTTAGAATGAGCCAAAAAAGTTAAAACTCTTAAGACATATGGACCCAATTTTTACATGTATTTGGTAGAAAGAACTAGAAACTCAATAAGTAATTTGATTCCAACTGTCTTGAATATTAACTCTAATCCACAAACCTATGAAGAGGCTATAAAGTCTCAAGATGTTGCATTTTGGAAGGAGTTCATAAATGATGAAATGAACTCCATAATGGGGAAAAAAATCTGGAAATTGGTGGACCTTCCACTTGGTTCCAAACCCATTGGATGCAAAAAGATTTTCAAAAAGAAATTAAGAGTGGATGGAACAGTTGATAAATTCAAGGCAAGGTTAGTGGCTAAGCAATTCACACAAAAAGAAGGTGTTGATTATTTTGACACCTATACACCTGCTGCAAAGATAGCCACAATTAGAATGCTTATTGCGTTAGCTTCCATATACAAGCTTGAAATTCATCAAATGGATGTTAAAACAATATTCTTGAATGGTGAATTAGAAGAGGAAATGTATATGAATCAACCGAAATGTTTTGTAGTTAAGGGATAAGAGCATAAAGTATGCAAGTTAGTTAAGTATTTATATGGACTTAAACAAGCCCTAAAACAATGGCATGATAAATTTGATCAGATAATTCTATCAAATGGTTTCAGAATTAATGAATCTGATAAATGTGTGTACAGTATGTTCATTAATGGTAAAGGTGTTAACATGTATCTCTACGTAGATGCTATGTTGATTTTTGGTACTAGCTTAGAACAAGCTCAAAATACCAAGAAATATTTGTCTGATAATTTTGACATGAAAGATATAGGTGTAGCTGATGTTATTGTAGGTATCAAAATCATAAGAGATAATGATAGTCTACCTTTAACATGATCTCATTATATTGAGAAAATTACAAAGAAATTTGGTCACTTGAAAAGCACACATGTAAGTACACCATTTGATAGTGGTATCAAATTATTTAACAATGATGGTAGAGCAACTGCACAACTAGAGTATGCTAGAGCATTTTATTGTTTAATGTATGACATGAATTGTTCAAGGCCTAATATATCTTTTGATGTGGGGAAGCTAAGCAGGTTTACTAGTTGTCCTAACAATGATCATTGAGAGGCTGTACATAGGGTCTTTAGGTATTTGAAAAAGACTATGAATTTTGGCATGAGTTACAAAGGGGGTCCAACAGTTTTAGAAGGATACACTGATGCTAGTTGGATAACAAACAGAGAGGAAGACCACTCATCCTCAAGTGGTTGGATATTCACTCTTGGTGGAGTTGCTGTATCTCGGGCTTCCAAGAAACAAATCTCTATCATTGATTCTACCATGACATCTGAATTTGTGGCAATTGCTAGCTGGGGGTAAAGAGGCTGAGTGGTTAATGAATTTATTGTTAGCATTTCTTGTGTGGCCTAAACCCATGGCTTCAATTTCAATTAGATGTGATAGTGAAGCAACACTAGCAAGGACCTATAGCAATGTCTACAATAGAAAGTTTGGACATATCGGATTGAGACATAGCTATGTAAAGAAATTACTTACTGATGGAGTAATTACGATTGAATTCGTAAGGTCCATAAGGAACTTGGCAGATCCATTAACCAAGTGACTTACAAGAGCATAAGTGGTTAAGGCGACACAAGGGATGGGTCTCAAGCTCATACAATAGGATCACCAACGATAGAACCTCGAATCAACGCTTATTAAATCTAAGTCTTAAGTTCAATGAGACAAAATGCATCATTAGTAGTGATTGCAAGCATCAAAATAAAAAATTTATTTTCCATCCCAAGAATAACTATGTCTGGAACCGTAATGATAAAGTGTAGGTGAACTATGAAATCTTAATAAGCTTATAAAAGATTTTCTTTGGTATATTAAATTATGGAACATACTTGATAAGTTTACTTAGTGAGTATGAAGTGTGGTTGCTTTTGTTAAGTTTAAAGGCTTGACTCTAAAGCACTCATGATATCAGATACATGACATAAGGCTTTTAAAGGTGTCGACAAAAATTTTCAGCAAATTCTATGAGAAGAATGTCCAATTAAACAAATAGGATTTGTAGTTCAAAGTATTATACTACCACATATTATGTTTAACTTTAATGTATTTTCACTAAGTGAAGATTTAAGTCCAAAAGATATCTTCATTTAAGCATGAACTTCGATGAATGGTAAAATATCGGTTTTTCAAAGTTTTATCAAATTAAATTATTTTCAAAATGGTGGGGGATTGTTATTGATTTTCAAAATAAACTTGGATTTAAATTTATGATGTTTTAGAAAATAAAAAAAAAATAAAAAAATCAAGTTTTGAATCATTGAGTCAATTGTGTTAAGATATTTTATATTCTAAAATCGTGTAATTTTAATATAGATAAAACTTATTTAATTATCTAACAAACTAATTTAAGCATGATGTTAATTAATTGTTTATTTTCAAAACGACTTGATCATGTCTTGAAGTCTTTCTATCTCCATAATATTTT
The DNA here is from genome assembly GCA_023935145.1 of Bretschneidera sinensis. Taxonomy (NCBI): domain Eukaryota; kingdom Viridiplantae; phylum Streptophyta; class Magnoliopsida; order Brassicales; family Akaniaceae; genus Bretschneidera; species Bretschneidera sinensis. Next base: position 22,994,229 of record CM043703.1, read on the forward strand.
GATAAACAACCCTCTTATTCCCCAAAAATCTCCATAATATACCACATATTGGCAATTTTTGTGGCACTTTAAAGTGCCAGAATACACCTGGCTTATGTTTTTGCATTATTTTGGGTTTAATATCAACATCTACTATATAAATAAAATTAATCCCTATTCATCAATATATATCATCAAACCCATATAAATTCAAATATCAATACCTAAGTCATTTCATAACATAAAAAAACATTCATATTTAACCATGTAAATTCATACACAACCAAGTAATTGAATAAAGTCTCAAAAAATATTTTAAGTGTCATTACAACCCCTGTAATAAAGACTTGAGCTCATCCATTAGGGACTGCATATTTGTCATTTGTTCATCATGCTTCGTCGTTATTTCCTGAATCTGATGCTCATTTTTTTTTTATTCATTTCTTCTATTTGTGCTTTCAAATTATATATCTCTTCTGCATAAGCTCTATTGTATCCTACATCATTCCTAATTTGAGCTGAAAATCCAAACACATCGGTGGAATTAATTCCAAACCCTTGACCTCGTACACGTCCAGAAGTCTCTTCACCCATAAGTTCCGTGAAGACTTCATTTTGTATTTGTAAATTATTACTAGCATAAGAAGATCCTGAAGCAGCAACAAGTTCTGCCACACGAGCCTCATCAGTCTCCTAAAATTAAGAAATAACAAAGATACTAAACAAAATCCCCCAAAGAGTGAGTAGCTATTTGCAGCGAAAGTTACATAAAACAAAAGGAACAAAAAGTTAAGCAATCAGATTTTACATAAAAACGGGTAGAGTTTCCCCTCTTTTCCCATAAAACCTCCTGCAAAAGAAGAACAGAAATACAATCCAAACAAAATAGCCACAACCAGCCATATAGATCATTAGAATAGCTTGGATACATCATCAGGAATAGAGTCAAAGTACAAAGCAGAATGGTAAAACATATTGCTTTCCTTCTCAAAAGTCCATCCTCTAAGAAATTATAGTTCCAAAAACAAATCATCTCACCAGTTTTAACAGCCCATTTTAATCCTTTTTCAAAGTCAAAGTTATCCCATTCAGTTTTAAGTCAATGAAGGACAAGTTAACCAAAGGTTAGTTTTGGATAACCCTTTACACCTGTTGAACATTTTGGATTCTGACTTAAACATATAATCAAGAAAAAGTCTCTCTTAGCATCACATATTTCATGCATTACGAATGTCTGGATGTCTATAACTTTCTGAGAGAACATGTGAGCTTCAACTTGCTATGCTTTGAGGTAGCACCTCATGGCACTTTTTTAAGTCTTGCTTTGAAGTGAGTCTCCAGCTTCCTAAAGTTGTTCTGCAATCTGTAATTGGCTGTAAAACTATGTAGGCCTCCAATTTTTCATCTTGTATGTCTCAGCAATTGCAATTCTTTTTAAGAGAAAATGTTAGTGCTGCAATGGACATTGCCATTCGATGGCTCAATACAAAAAAAGTACAAAATATTTCCACTTAATTATAGATGTGAATAGCATATGATAAGCAACCTATATTGTCAAGGCACAGGCCTAATTATGACCTACTTCCTAAAAGTAAATATTTTTCCAATTTGAGTACCACTCCAAATGTTGTCAACAATATCATTTTTCATGTATAAAAGCATAGTATCCCTTTGAACATTTTCTTATATGGTCCTTGTTTTTTTATATACTTTTATAGGTCCACTTGAAGCACTTGGATGGCCATATTGAAGAGGTAACACTGTCTCTGTGCTTTCAATCTGGTTTAAGTCTTGCAATCATGCAGCTTCATCCATTTTCAAATCTTAACTAAAGCAGGTTCCTTATTTCTGTCTGCCAGCAAATGAGTTAGTTGATGTTGTTGCTCCATCTTGTTACAGGTATTTTCCAGCTCTCTATTTTTGTACTACACTACTATTTAGCATGTTTTTCAAAAAATTAATACAGTATAATGCAACAAACTGAATTTTCTGATTATTAGAATAGTATATACTGCTAGAAATCTTACCATTTTTTTTTCATCTTGTGAAAATACTATACTTTGGTTTAACATTCTTCCATATAAAGATTTAGAAAACTATAAATTATGCTTGATCTCCCGTTTAAGATCTTTTTCTAATTAAGGTTTTCTATTTTGTTCAACAGTTGTTTTGACTACACAAATGCATTAGCGGTAAGTTTTCATCTAATAAGTAAGTTCATCACCCTCCTATGATTTTAAGAGGCATGTGGTAACTGCTAACGTTTTTTTTTATAAGTGTTAACTACTTACATTTACTTCTTTATTTATACCTTTGTGTAATTGGGCAACAGATTACATTTTTTAATCTTATTATGATATGATTTTTGTTACAGTAACTTGCGTAGAGTTTAATTTAATCACATGGTAATAGTTCTTCTCAATGAGAATTGGACCCGAGTCTAGGGTCTATCAATCATTACCTTTGATGCTCAAATTTTTTAGCTTATCCTTTGTTACACATTAGCAGTGCGTTATTTCCTTCGCCTCTTATGAAGGAATTGGCCCATAAGTTGAGAGACATAGGACTGTATCCTTATTTTAGAGTTGCCTTAACCAAAGCATTTGTTAATTAAAAAGGAAATTTTAATTGAAGATTTCGGAGCCTATAAAAAAGGAAATTTTAATTGAAGATTTGGGAGCTTATATAAAAGAAATGGAGAAACTCTAATTAAAGGAGACAATATGTAGCCCTAGAGACACAGCCCTAGAGAGATAGCCTGCAGCCCTCTCAACCTCATCTGGCAGCAGCAACCCGCAACCACCAGTCATCTTCATCCGGCAGCAGCAGTTGTCCTAATCCAGCACCAGGAGCTGCTTCCTCACAGCTGGCACCTACCTCACCCCCTGCTCGGTATCTAGCGTTGATCGTACAGCAGCAGCAATTGAACGCACACTGGTTTACGGAATTATAGTGAATTCGTTGCAATTAAATATAATTTTCACCGTGAACTAAACTTTCTTTATTCTATGAAAACAATGTAATTTAATTTCAAACTATGCTTGCTTTTCTATGCTGATTTGCAGTAATTATCTTCTATGTTTAGCTGATTTATTTTGAACGTATTGCTTCTAATTGACTAGCCATTAATTAGAAGATCTTGATATTGTGATTTGTTGTTGAAAAAAGGAATTACAGGATAAAACTTCGATATTTCAGCATAGGTAAATATATGAATTGAAAGACTTATATGAACTTGTGTAGTCTAAAAAAATCGTTGGTCTTAATGCTTTCTTGTTTTATTAATTTGCATACTCTTGTGTAGAATGATGAACAAGAATATTTCCAATTGACTATCAAAATATACTTTTGGATAAATTGGAGATTTCGCTAACAAACAGAGAGGATTAATTTTAATCAGTTAGATGAGTTAATCATAGTGACGAATTAAGTGAAATTGGTTTCCTAGAAGCTCTTTCTCTTATTAATTTGATATTCGAAAAACAGCTTTTTTTTCCTTTGATTATTTCCTATAAATTGATTTTATTTCATATTGCAATTGCGAACAACAAAAAGAGATTTTTCTAAATAAAATTGAGATTAGCATAATTTCGGTACTTGTCAAAAGTAAGTTACAAATCCCTGAGGATGATACTCATCTTATCACTTTATTTTAAAGCTATGATATTGTGCACTTGCAGTTTTGCACCGATCAAGTTTTTGGCGTCATTGCCAGGGATTGATTTCTTCTTATTTTTGCCAATATCGATATAAAGCAATCTTGGTTTTAATTTAGAATTTTATTTTATTATTATTATTATTTTTTTTTTCTACATGTGTGTTTTTGACGTTGCATGCGTCGAGCTAGATATTGTGACATTACCCTTTTTGATTGGGAGATTGAAGGAACCTTTAGATCATGAAGAAAAAATCAAGTACTAGACATGGCTGACGAACAACATGATGCATAACCGCGCACCTTGAAGGATTATGTACGGCCAGTTGTGATGATAATTGCTCGGGTATAAGACATCAACCCATTCATGCCAACAGTTTTGAGCTCAAACCGGCCTTAATCAGCATGTTGCAACAAGCCCAGTTTAGTGGATCGCCACTTGCTGATCCCAATATTCATCTGGCGATATTCTTGGAGATTTGTGACACTGTAAAGATTAATGGTGTTACTGAAGACACCATTAGACTGAGATTGTCTCCTTTTTCCTTAAGGGATAAGGCAGGAGGTTGGCTACAAGCTCTACAATTGGGAAGTATCACTACCTGGCAGGAAATGGCTAAAACATTTCTTGCTAAATTCTTCCTACTTGTAAAAATAGCTTAACTCAAGAATAAGATTGGTCAATTCAAGCAAAATGGTTTCGAGTCCCTCTATGAAGTATGGGAAATGTATAAAGATTTAATTTGACGCTGGCCTCAACACGAATTGCAGGACTGGTTACAAGTTCAGATGTTCTATAATAGGTTAAATGGGCAAACTCGGACCATTGTTGATGTTGCGTCTAGTGGAACTTTGATGTCAAAGACAGCTGAAGGCGCTACTTCTCTTTTGGAAGAAATGGCCGCAAATAACTATCAATGGCCAACTGAAAGAATTATGGTTAGGAAAGTTGCTGGAATTAATGAATTGGATCCATTAGTAGCCCTTCATCTCAAGTTGCTTCTCCATCTCATCAAATTTCAGCTTTGACTACACAAGGAATACCTTAAAGTGCGGAATATGTTGCAGCCCCAAGTATGACAATTCCAAGTAATGAATCAAGTCAAGAACAAGTTCAATACATCAAAAATTGAAACTACAACTATCGTGGTAATCCTATGCCAAATTACTACAAAGAATGTGCTGCAACCTCCTCCAGGATTTGTTAATCAACCAAGCGAGAAGAATATGTCACTTGAGGATGCCATGGTTTCTTTTGTTGATGAGACAAATGCAAGGTTCAAAAAGAATGATTCACAGTTAAACAACATTAAAACTCATTGTAGCAACATGGGAGCCACTATAAAGAATCTTGAAGTGCAAATTGGACAACTAGTCATAACCATCAATGCCCAACAAAGAGGAACATTTTGCTAGCAACACAGAAGTGAATCCAAAGGAACAATGCAAGGCCATCACACTTATGAGTGGAAGAGAAATTGAGAGGTCACCATCAAAGGAAACAAAGTCCACCTCTACAGCTCCAACCAATGGCCAATGCTAGAATAAAGTAGACAAAGAGAAGATTGTGGATGATACATTAAGAGAAACTGACAAGCCTCCAAAAATTTCATTTCTTGACAATCTTCATATTCTCCCTACTCCACTCCCTCATCCTCAATGTTTTTAGAAACAAAAATTAAATAAGCAATTTTCTAAGTTTTTGGATATCTTTAAGAAAATTAACATAAATATTCCTTTTGTAGATACTCTAGAATAAATGCCAAATTATTTCAAATTCTTAAAGGACATCATTTCCAAGAAGAGAAGGATGGAGGAGTTCGAAACAGTAAAGATGTCTGAAGAATGCAATGCCATCCTTCAAAAGAAATTGCCTCAAAAATTAAAAGATCCAAGGAGTTTCACTTTGCTTTATACCATTGGAAATTCATTGTTTGATAAAGTTTTATGTGATCTTGGTGCTAGCATTAATCTTATGCCACTTTTTGTTTATAGGAAATTAAGACTTGGAGAGCTGAAACAAACAACCATTTCTTTGCAACTAGCAGATCGATCCATCAAGTACCCATGCGGAATCATAGAAGACGTACTGGTAAAAGTGGATAAATTTATTTTTCCTGCTGATTTTGTGGTGTTAGATATGGAGGAAAACCAAGAAGTCCCACTAATTCTTGGCCGACCATTATTGGCTACGGGAAGGGCTTTAATTGATTTTCAAAATGGTGAATTAACATTGAGAGTAAATAAGGAAGAAGTTATGTTCAACATCAACCAAGACATGAGATTTCCAGAAGATCCAAACACTTGCTTCTGAGTAGATGTCATCAAGAAATGTGTAGAAGAAACCTTTCAAGAAGATGTACCAGCTGATCACTTAGAACGTTGTATCACCACTTCATCTCAAGCTTATAATTTTACCAATTCTGCTATTTGTGAATTTGATTTATCTTTTGTTAGTGAAGAATTTCTCCACTGTGTATTTGCCTTGGGAGCCTTACAGCAGGATGCATCACTTAGCAATGAAGTGGGAAGGCTAGATCTGATTGTAGGAAGGCCTGATTCTGAAATTTCTAGAGAAAAGATGCAGCAAACTACAACTCCAGAGTTGAAGAAATTACCTGAGCATCATCGCTATGCATTCTTGGGTGATAGTTACACATTTCCAGTGATTGTTACTGCATCATTCACACCTAAAGAAGAGGAAAAGTTGTTGCGTGTGTTAAGGGAGCATAGAACAGCCTTGGGATGGACTATTTCTGACATAAAAGGTATAAGCCCCTCCATTTGCATGCCCAAGATTTTAATGGAGGAACTTTATAAACCGTCGATCGAGCACCAAAGAAGATTAAATCCAACAATGAAGGAGGTCGTGAGAGCTGAAATTTTGAAGCTCATCAATGCTGGAATTAACTATGCTTTTTCAAACAGCTCATGGGTAAGTCCAGTGTAGGTTGTACCAAAAAAGGGTAGAATGACAGTGGTGAGAAACGACAATAATGAGTTTATTCCTACAAGAACAGTCACGGGTTAACATGTATGTATGGATTACCGCAAGTTGAACAAAGCAACAAGGAAGGATCATTTTCCATTTCCCTTTATTGATCAAATGCTGGATCGATTGGCTAGGTATTCCTACTATTGCTTCTTAGATGGTTATTCGGGGCATAACTAGATTGCTATAGCCCCTGAAGATTAAGAGAAAACTACATTCACATGCCTCTACGACACATTTGCTTTTAGGAGGATGCCATTCCGATCGTGCAATGCCCCAGCGACATTTCAACGTTGCATGATGGCTATTTTTTCTGATATGGTAGAAGAGATAATGGAAATTTTTATCGATGATTTTTCATTTTTTGGTATATCTTTTGATCATTGTTTTCATAATTTAGCTCTTTTTTTGCAGAGATGTGAAGACAAAAATCTAGTCCTAAATTGGGAGAAGTGAAATTTCATGGTTCATGGTTAAAGAGAAAACTACATTCACATGCTGATATTGTAAACTACCTAGCTGTAAAGTACTGCCACCAGATCTCACTTACCACCAATGCAAAAAGTTTCTACATGATGTGAAATATTATTTTTGGGATGAGCCTTTGCTGTTCAAAAGATGCCCTGATCAAATCATCTGAAGATGTGTACCAGAAGAAGAGATGCAAGCCATTCTCCATCATTTCCATTCATCATCATATGGAGGACATTTTAGAGCAACACGAATAGCAGCTAAGGCATTTCAAAGTGGTTTCTTTTGGCCATCTATCTTTCATGATAGTTATACTTTGGTGAAGACTTGTGATCGGTGCCAACATATGGGAAATATTTCAAGCCGTCAGGAGCTACCATTGAAAAATATCTTAGAGGTTGAGTTATTTGATGTTTGGGGAATCGATTTTATGAGTCCTTTTCCTCCTTCTTTTGGCTACGTCTATATCTTGTTAGTAGTGGATTATGTGTCAAAATGGGTGGAAGCAATTTCTATAACAACAAACGATGCAAAGGTTGTGCTCAAATTTCTACATAAGAATATATTCACAAGATTTGGCACTCCACGAGCTATTATCAGTGACGAAGGGACCCACTTTTGCAACAAGTTGTTTGCCAACCTTCTTTCTAAATATGGTGTGAAGCACAAGATAGCACTTGGCTACCATCCTCAAACTAATAGCCAAGCTGAAATTTCAAATCGGGAAATCAAGAACATCCTCGAGAAGACGGTCAACACCAATAGGAAAGATTGGGCAAAGAAGCTTGATGATGCTTTGTGGGCATACCGTACAGCTTTCAAAACACCTATCGAGATGTCTCCTTACTGATTAGTGTTTGGAAAAGCGTGTCATCTTTCTGTTAAGTTGGAGCATAGAGCTTATTGGGCGGTAAAGAAGTTTAATTTTGGTTTAAAAGCAGCAGGTGAAAAGTGACTCTTACAATTGTATGAGATGGATGAGTTTCGAAATGATGTTTATGAAAATGCGAAGACCTACAAAGAACAGATGAAAAAATGGCATGACAAACAGATTCTTAGGCATGAGTTCCTAGGACAACAAGTTGTACTCTTCAATTCACGACTCAAACTCTTCCTGGGCAAGTTAAAGTCAAGATGGACAAGTCCTTATACAATTGACAGTGTTTCCTCTTTTGGAGCAATAGACTTAAAGGACAAGACAGGGAATATACAAAGTTAACGGTCAAAGACTGAAGCACTATTATGGGGAACAAGTTGGCAGGAACTGTGTACTTATTTCTCTTGGAGACCCTAATTGAGGAAAATTGAAAAGTCTAGCTATAGACTTAAAAACAAGTGCTTCTGGGAGGCAGCCCATAGAACTTTCTTTTACTATTTTATTTTTATTTTTTATTTTGAATAATTTGGATTTTGATGCAGGTTTGTTAGAAAGAATAAAGAACTAGAAATTGCAAACTACGGCGGATTCACCATGGAACCAGGGAAGTTCCTTTCATTTCTTTAATCTTTCTCTCATTTGAATCACAATGAGGATATTATTGAGTTTAAGTGTGGGGGTGTAAACTCCTATAGTCATTTTTTTCCTCTTGATTGCCGGTTATTTTACTTTACTTGTGATTTTATAAGTCTTGAGTTTTTGAATTTTCTTATTAAGCATGCATTTGAGTATGATTGAATTCTTTATGATCTAAAATTTGTGATTAAGGATAGGACTGAGAAAATTTTTGAAAAATTATTTTATGTCAGGTTGAGTTTTGTGGATACTTTGATTTAAATCTTTGTCCTTGAACATAATTGAGCACATAGTCGTTTTTTTTTTTATTTCCATTTGTCCGACAAAGAGAATGGGTAGAATCAACTGGTTCGAGGGAGTTCAATCTTGCTTTACTCTAGAATCCGTTGATGGATCCTTGAGGCGAAATCCTAGTTGATACCAAATATTTGAGAAATGATCTAGGTATTTTTTGTCATAACCAAAAAGCTTTCCCAGCAGTCCTAGTTATCATACCATCATTGCATGGTGTACTTCCATAGTCAACGCCCCTCGAGCCTTACTTTATTTAAGCTTTTATTTATTCTTTTAACTACATTAACCATTCCCATTCTAAGCCTGAAAAACCATGAATGTACAGTTTGAGAAAATACTTTGGTGGGAATCTACATTTAAAGAGAAAGTTAGTTCAAAGGAAATTATGCTCTGTTTGATCCAAGTGTATCTTCAACAAAAATAAAATAAAAAGTATTTTGGCTGGGTTTGTTTTTTTTTTTTTTGGCCCAAAGGTGATTTATCCATCATGGAAGGAAGCATAAAATAGAGAAAACTCAATTAATGGAGTGCAGATCACTTCAGATTTTGTTTAAAGTGTACTTAGTATTGCTTCATTAAGAAAAACAACAATAATGTCACCAATATGAGCATGCAGTCGAGAAAGAGTTATGGTTTGAAACCTGTGGATATCTCTTTTATTGTTCTTTCCACCAAGTATTTCCCAGTTTGCTTTAATTTTCCTTATCCAATTCTTTCTTAGCGCTTACCTCGTGGCCTATCATTACAACATGATTAAAGACCTTTTGATCTTTGATTTTGGTGTTGACTACATTAGTGGAGAGGATTTCTGAAAGTTGGACTTATGGAGTTAAGATTTGAGAGAATTCCTCTGGTTTTAATTGTTCTACTTTTATTTGAGTTTGCAACTGGTTTGGAGTTAAATTGACTATATCACACACATACTTAAAGACTTAGCTTTAGGTTGAAGTAGTCTCTTAACTCTTGCTTGACAAATTGCTGAAATTTTTTTTATTGATTTTCCTGCTATCTTTGATTTAAAAGAGTAAGATACTAGTAATGAATCCAAATTCAGATCATGCCTTGGTGAGTTATGAGATTTTTCTATGGGTTCGTTTTATTTTTATTTGAGGACAAATAAAGTTTTAAGTTTGGGGGTGTTTGATTCAGTGCATAATTCCCTATTTTTATCACATTTTAACTTTTAACTTTAATATAATTTTATTAATTTTTGTTAGTTTTAGGCTTTATTGTTGTCATTTAATTTATTTCAGGTTTAGAAGAAAGGAAAGATCCAAATTTTAGTGCCCTATTGTCAAGTGACTTTTTCTCTTGTTTAAAAAAAGAAATTTTAATTGAAGACTTGGGAGCCTATATAAAGGAAAGAGAGAAACTCTAATTAAAGGAGATAGCCTGCAGCCCTAAAGAGATAACCAGCAGCCTTTTCCTCCTCATCCGACAGTAGCAGCCCGCAACCACCAGTCCTCTTCATCCGGCAACAGCAGTTGTCCTAATCTGGCACCAGCAGCTGCTTCCTCACAGCCGGCACCTACCTCGCTCCCTACTCGGTATCCAGCACTGATCGCACAGCAACCCTCCACGGCAGCAGCAGCAGCTGAACGCGCACTGGTTTACGAAATTATGGTGAATTCATTGCTGTTAAATTTAATTTTCAGTATAAACTAAACTTTCTTTATTCTAGGAAAACGATATAATTTATTTCAAACTATGTTTGCTTTTTTATGCTGATTTGCAGTAATTATCTTCTATGTTTAGCTGATTTATTTTGAATGTATTGCTTCTAATTGACTGGCCATTAATTAGATGATCTAGATCTTGTGATTTACTATCGAAAGAAGGAATTATAGGATAGAACTTGGATATTTCAGCATAGGTAAATATAGGAATCGAAAGACTTATATGAACTTGTTTAGTCTAAAAAAAAATCACTAGTCTTAACGCTTTCTTGTTTTATTAATTTGCATACTCTTGTGTAGAATGATGAATAAGAATATTTCCAATTGACTATCAAAAGAGGCTTTTGGATAAATTGGAGATTTCACTAACAAATAGAGAGGATTAATTTTAATTAGTTAGAAGAGTTAAGCATAGTGAGGAATTAAGTGAAATCGGTTTCTTAGAAGTTCTTTCTCTTATTAATTTGATATTTGAAAAACAGCTTTCTTTTCCTTTGATTATTTCCTTTAAATTGATTTTATTTCATATTGCAATTACAAACAACAAAAAGAGATTTTTCTAAATAAAATTGAGATTAGTATAATTTTGGTACTTGTCAAAAGTAAGTTACCAATCCCTAAGGACGATACTCATCTTATCACTTTACTATAAAACTACGATACTGTAAACTTGCAGTTTTGCACTGATCACTGGTGTAGCAACAGACCATTATGCAACAAGCCCTGCGCAGGGGCTGGTGCAGCAGGCCATGGTGCACCAACCCCTGCACCTGTACAGGGCCTGTTTCCCCTGTGCAGGGGCTGTTGCAGCAGCCCTGTGATATTACTACTCTATTTAGTTTGTTCTTAATTTTTATTTTAAAAAATATCTATGATTGAATAAACTATAATGTTACATAATAGTGGGATATATATATATATATATATATATATATATATATATATATATATATATGTATATGTATAGACATGAGTGAAACAATTCTTAGAATATAAAAAAAATTGAAATAAGCATGGCAACATCATATTAAATAAACCGTAATTATCATATTAAAGGGTAACATCTAGTCAAGTATTTGAGAACTAGTTTTTTTGAACTTACACCAAATTGTGTTGATGCTTCATCAATAAAAGTTTTATCCTTGCGTTTATGGGTTTCAGTAAAAAACTCTACGCGTCCTGGCTCAGTTCCATGTTTCATCTCCTACCATGAATGAAAAGAGTTCAAACAATGACTCAATACACTACATCTCAAATGAAAAATTGGATGAATGAAGTAAATCAACTCACATATTCATCCATTTTTCTAGCAAAACTCTTTGATCTGGATGTGTGAGGACATTGTTGTCTTTCACGTGTTGTTATCCCTATCGTAGAATATTTCTACAACAACCATAAACCAATTTGGCTAATTAATCATTAAAAAAAAATAGAAACAATGAGAATTCTAATGAACATAATTAAGAATAAACAACCTCACTCTGCTAAAAAAATCAGTAGTTCACAAGTTGTTTCCACTAGTCTTGATCTACTCTTTTCGGAACTTTATTGCTCAAAACTTGTTGCTTTGTTTTGTTCCTCACATGGTCCCTGTTAAGCACGTATTTGTAGTCCTTCCATTTTTTACTGATTATCCTCACTAATATTTTTTCGATCATCTCAATCACAGGATAATAAAAATTCCTCTACAATAAAGAAAAGCAATAGTATAAAAAAGTATTTTTGGTCTTAAGGAGTATATGTATGTACAACACCACAACAAAGGAAGAAAAACCCTAAATTGGTTATTATTAATTACCCAAATCAATAAAACAAGGTTCTTTTTTTCTAGTTGGAAGGAAAGTTTTTCCAATCCATGTAACCAAGTGGACAAAGGTTCACTCTCTTTGCAACTTTACCCAACCAGCTAGTTAATATTTGTCCACCCTTTTTTCACTGGTTGATTAAGTGCATTGAAGTGGACCACAATTTTCTCCCCACATTCCAAGGACCACACTTGTGATGTTCACATGACACATGTTTGCTTTCTTACCCTCCCTTGAGAATTTGTACATTGAAAACATAAATTTTATAAGTAGAATAACACCGTGATATCAAAGTAGCTTTAAAGAGAATGTCTTATAATACAAAAATTACCAATTATCTCGTATTCTTCATTATCATTGTTTTGACTTTTTGCTCTTGTTGACATGGGCTCAGAATCACTTTGAGATTCAAGATCATCTTCAAGTTGATACTTATGCTCAGGTTCAACATCTTCTTGATGTTGTGAAGACCCAGTTGGAGATTGGTTTAACATAGTAGTTCTGATTGAGGGAGATATAGACCTAAGCATAATGAAATATGTATATATAAAAATATAAACATGCTTATATCTTTCAAAAAAGAGATAACAAAATTAGTCACCATATTCATTCAACTTTATCAACAACCATGATAAAAATTAAGAGAGCAAAAGATTAATATATCTCTTTCAAGAAATTATAAAGAAAAAACATATGATATTGAAAAAAGAAGAAAAAACACTAGATGATGTGAGATGCAATGAGTTGCCTTAACCAAAGTTTTATTAAATTATACTTATACACTACACGTGGCTTTTTTGGATCACTATAATGTGCAGTAGCCCCTATGCAGGGGCTGCTGCACCAGCCCTTCTGTAGGGGCAGGTGTAGCAATGATAGTTTGGGTGAGAAGGGTTGGCTAAGCAATGATAACACTTGGCATGTTGCTTTGTGGAACAATATCAACCACAATAATCCGTGAAACCATGGCAGCATTATTACTACTACTGCTACTGTTGTTGATCGAACCCCTAAAACTCATCAAAATGGAAATTAAAAATAACCCCTTTTGTCTCTCTATATATGATAAATATATCAAGAACTTTTTATGCAAAAAGCGCACAGCTATCTCGTAGTGAAGTTTGAGTAAATCATATTTTCGTTTAGTAGTTTATCCTTTTATGTTTTAACACTTCTTGACTATGTATCTACGGTTGTTGGACACAGCCTCCTAAGAAGCAAAGACTACCTTTAAGTGTAGCACAAGTAATGATTAAGAAACAAAAGGAAATAGAAGAAAATTGTGATGATGTGAAATGTGCAGGGTTAAGTGCAGCAGTCCCTGCACAAGGATGGACTTGTACCACAAGATTGTCATAACAAGAATGCTATAGAAAAAACATTTAGCAACTATTGTGACAACTACCATGGATTAGATCTTTTCTTCGAAATAATGTTCTACATCATTTCATCCTAGAATTGAACCAAACAAAAAAGATACATTAATACATTAAAGATTGGTATCTTCATCAATGTCCATCCTAACCTAATTTGAGATACAATCTAATTGATCGTATACCACTACATTAGAAGACATACATTGATTGTAAGTGTCATCATCCTCTTCTTGCGTTTTTCCCCCATATCATATAGGTTCGTTGGCTTTGTAATCACAACAAGATACCATTCCTTTCTTGTTCGGTCTTGCACATAAAATACTTGTTTCGCTTGAGATAATATAACGAATGGGCCATCCTTCAATAACTGACCAGTATATATGAACCTCGAGAAGTTCACGAGAATAAACTCACTTACATCTTTCTTCAAACCCTTGGGTGAATTAATATCCACCCAATCAAAATGAAACAACACAATCTTAAATGCCCCATAGTATTCTAACTCGATGATATCTTTGAGTACACCATAGTACGTTTGATCCTCCATTTCAACTATAACTCATGAATTTTGAGATTGTCTAAATTTCTCACGATCCTTTGTGCAAAATTTAAAGCCATTGATGTTGAATCCATTAAATTTCCTAACAACATTATTCAGACCTCGAGCAAAGGCAATTATTTCATCTGAATAATTGTTATCCACCATCCATGGCACCTAACCATATTCAAACAATTAATATGATACACCAACTGTTAATGTTTTATTGAACACACTTATACCATTCAAAGACAATTGATATTATGCCTAACTAGTCTCATAATCCATGAGGGAAATTTCTTAACCAGCCACATATGTTCAAGACTTTGTATTGGTCGATTAGAACGGTTGGTTAATCTTTGAGCAGCCAAAAATTTGCTGCAAAAAATCGATATTATCAAACTGTTAGCCCTCACAGGGATAAAAAAAGATAACTACTAAATTTAACCACATGACTAATGTCTTTTATTGATACTAACCCACAAAAGTGAGAAAGTTTATCATTATGGAAAAACACATAACGATGTGCTTGAGGTAATGACATGTCATCAAGCTTAACACTTACAATGTTTCCCATAATTCGTCCATCAGAGGAAAATATGTACTCATCCGGATAATTTACATTATCATTGTTCCTTTGGGGGCGGTTGAATTTTGTCTTACACCTTTGAAGTATTGTGAGCAATATGTTAGAAACTATTCTCCATTGTACTCTTCAGCAATTGACCCCTCGGGTCAACTTCTATTACGTAAATAAGATTTCAAGTGCATTAAATACCTTGCAAAGCCAAAAAAATTAAAAGATAAATTTGGTAGCCATTAAAATACAAATTAAGTATTTGCAAATGCTATTTGAACATCTAACCTCTCAACATGATACATCTACCTATAGTGTACGGAACCACCAAGTCTAGCCTCTGAGGACAAGTGAATGATTAGATGAACCATAATAGTAAAGAAACCATGGAAAATATTTTCTCCAAATGGCAAAGTGTCAATGCAATACACGACTCCAATATGTCAAGCTCCTGAGGATCAAGGGTTTTAGAGCATAAAGCTTTGAAAAATGATGATTACTCATAAACAACTGCTACAACATGTCTAGGAAAAGATGCTCTCAAGGCAATAGGAAGGATTTCTTGCATCAATATGTGACCGTCATGACTCTTTAAGTTTGACAGCTTACACTCCTTTAGGTTGACACATCTTGAGATGTTTGATGCATACCCATCAAGAACTTCGAGATTTGCCAAAACTGTCAAGAAATTGTCCTTCTCTTTTGTAGACATAGTGTAGCATGCTGAAGGCGAGTGATCTTTTCCATTATAAAGAACAACTAAATGAAGGTCTTTTCTAATACCAATTTCTTCGAGATCACGGAGTGCATTTTTATTATCTTTAGTCTTACCTTCAATATTCAATATTGTTCCAATCAAATTATCACATGCATTCTTCTCTATATGCATCACATCTAGATTATGACGAAGAAGATTGTTTTTCCAATAAGGTAACTAAAAAAATACTTCTTTTTTTTCACAAAGTTTGTACATCTCCCTTATCCATTGGAAGATCCACCTTATTAACATTTTCTAGGAAATCATCTACACCCTCAAAAAGATTATCAACTTCATCCACTAGTACTTGCCCCGTAAAGGTACCAGCATCCTCTCTTGCCCTCTTCTTAAAAGGTATTTGCCCTCTTCTTAAAAGGTATTGAGCTTTTACCATAGATGTAGTTTCAACCCTCTAGTTGACTTAAAACATCGTGTCCAGACAGTGGAACAAGAGCAGATCCCAACTCTATGGTTCCATCAAACTGATCCTTTTGAAATCGAAATTAATGGTTTTCTTCTAACCATCAACAATGACTCATATAGCAAAACTTTCCCCCATACTTTAACTATATAGAATGCGTAGAGTCCCCACAACATGGACAAGCAACACGCCACGCCCCTTGGTGCTCCAACCAAATAAGTTTGCATATGCAGGAAAATCATTAATGGTACAAAAAAGAGAAGCATGCAACTTAAAGCTTTGATTGCTAGATGCATCAAATGCATCAACACCATCCCATAATTGTTTTAACTCTTCCATTAAAGGCTACAAAAAGATTTCAATATCATTACCGGGGCCTTTTTCACCAGGAATCACCATTGAAAGGATGAATGAGGTCTGCTTCATGCAAAGCCATGGTGGCAAGTTGTATGGGACAAAAAGAATGGAACATGTGCTATAATTAAAACTCATTATTCAAAAGGGATTGAACACGTCACTAGCTAGGGCAAGCCTAACACTACGAGAATCAGCTGCAAAATCGGCATACAAGTATCAAATTCTTTCCAAGCTAATCCAACCATCGGGTGTCTTAAAATTTCATCATTTGTCTGCTCTTTATCATGCCATCTCATCAAGGATGTTATTTTAGATGACATATATATCCTTTTTAATCTCGATATTAGAGGAAAATAACACACTACTTTAGCTGGTTTTTTCTTTTTAGACGAAACATCCATCTCATTCAACAAATCCTCCTTATCAGCATTGCTTTTAACCCACCATAGCACACCACACACATGACAAAATTTATCATTCACACGCTCACCCCAATACAATGAGCAGTCATTAGGAAAAACATGAATCTTCTCATAGTCAAGACCTAATCCTTTGATAATTTTCATGGCTTCATAATAATTTGATGGCATTGGAGCACACATCGAAAATGCCATGTTGATAAACTCGAGAAACATAGTAAGAGATTTACCAGATGTTATGCGAAAATCTACTTAAATTATTAAGCAAATAATCGAAGTTGTTTTACTTGCAAGTGCACAAGGTCAACAATAGCATAGTGTGCAAATGCGAGATCATCTCTACAGGGATTTGTGAATTTTGTTTTAGAATCAGTTTCACAATGTAAAATGATAGAAATAAATATTGAGTTTAGATCGATAATGATAAAAACATAGGGCTTTGATATCCACCACTAATCATACTTTCTCAATAAGTAATGTGCCAATGCTCTAGCCCTGCTATGAATACCTAATGGTTGTCAACCTAAGGGCTTAGTCTACTCCTTAAGTTATTGATCTCCCTAAGCAGCGAGTTAGGCATGG
The DNA here is from genome assembly GCA_023935145.1 of Bretschneidera sinensis. Lineage (NCBI taxonomy): Eukaryota > Viridiplantae > Streptophyta > Magnoliopsida > Brassicales > Akaniaceae > Bretschneidera > Bretschneidera sinensis. The sequence goes on from CM043703.1 coordinate 23,011,641, forward strand.
TGTATACTCTAACTCTTTTCTCTCTTAAGGGATCCAGCATGGTGTATACTGAGTTCTTCCTTAAGAGAGAATAAGGTTTGTGGAAATTGACAACCACACGAGACCTAGGGCATGTTGTATACTCTCGGTTTCCCATGTTGATTAACCCAAGAACCCGGTGTGGATTTCTTTTGTTACTATTGTCAAACCCAGGACTCGATCATCCAAATTGATCTAACTAACTAATCCATACCACATGCATACGTTGATTAGACAAACACATATGAGGAATTCAATAAAACAGGCATTAATAAATTAAAGCTTCATAACATGGCTATTTGCAAAGGCAACAATACTCATATATGGAAAAGCATAATTAGGGCTTCAATCGATCCTTATTAAGAATTTAGTTACACATGCTGATTATGTTAAACATCATCATAACATAAACTAAGTAGAAAAGAATAAACCTGAAAAATACTGTGGAGAAGAGTCGTCAATTCCTCTCCAAGGCTTACAATTGAAAAGAAGATTAAAAGATCATGTTCTCTGTGTTTTACAGACCTATTTATAAGGTTCTAAAGACACATCGAAACCCTAATTTCCAAAACAAGACCCAAATCAATCTTTCCAAAACTGGCTCTAAGCACTTATCACACCCCCAAACTTACATATTGCTAGTCCCTTAGCAATACAGAATGAAAAACTAACTGAAAAACAAAATCAAAGATAAATTCATCATTCATGATATCTAAAAATTTGGGTTGCACACAAAACCATGATATTTGTTCATGAGTAAGCTTAAAATATAAACACATCTTCACAATGAATAAGGGTTTTAAATTTTAATCACTTACACAAGGTTGGTTTAAGGCATCACAAGTCTGACTTAGTGTGTGGTGAATTAGCACATAAAAGATGATTCCAAATAAACTCCAATGTATAGTGTTTCGGTGTCTCAATATTCATCGAATTTCCTATCAGAATGAACAATAATGGCATAGTTTTATTTCTTTCTTTTTCTTTTATTATGAGATTTTTATCATGTTGAGTTCCATTAAGCTTTCTAATTGACCCATATAGCGAGTGTTTAGCTAATGACTCCCAAACCAGATAGTTTTAGGGCATTAAGTGTAAAGACACCCCTAAGGACTTACTAACTCGAGTCAAAAAGGCTATGGAACTAACTAGTCTTAATGCTACCAAGTAAAAATCTCCACCTTTTGACGTGAACACTCACTGCTTACTGAGGCAAGATGTCCAGTTACTTAGTGAAAACTTTATTTAATGATCATTATATGCATAATTCCCACCTTTTGATGTGAATATTCACTACTTGCTGAGGCAAGAGGTCCAGTTACTCAGTGGAAAGTTTATTTAATGATCATTAAGAGCATTTTATTTTCTTCTTTTGCATAATAAACATTTTTCTTTATTTTTCTATGCTACAGTGTTATTCTAACAAGTTATCCGATTACAGTTAGGTCATGGAAACATATACATAAAAATTAGATGTCATACACCACACAATTGTGTGCTAATATGCTCATGTCAGATTTAGATCAAACTTGTGAATTCTTAATTGCCTTGCGGTAGGTAATTAAACTTTTAAAACTCTTGTTACTAGACTATATGTTATAGATTTTAAGCTTACTGATGAAGTTTTATCATAATATTTGTTTTAAATTAACCAAAAATTTTAAAACAAAATGATCATGCATTTATCTTTTCAATAATACTATAAAAAAAAACTGGGACAGAGTGTGTGAATGTGTCTCCCATACCCCCAAACTTAATGTACACATTGTCCCCAATATGTGAGTGACATGGAAAGATTTGACCTAGGAGATGGAGAACTAGATGGCTGGCATGGCTCGTGCCACACCTTCAAACTTGAACTTGATGCACTCACTACGTCCTTGAAAAGGAAAAACAAACATAATACTGGAAAACAAGAGATACTAATAATAAACAGTTATAAAAGTAAATACGAACAATAAATATGAAAAAATATAAAAAATAAAAGGATATGATGTGGAGTGCCTCCCATGAGCGCTAAGTTTTATGTCTTTAGCCAGACGGGGTACTGCTCTCACTGTTGGTCTCCAAGTGGTGCAGTTGATGAGGTACCAGGTGCGGGAGGTAGTCGATCGAGGATGGCTTGGAACATCGCCTCCTATCTTGCAAAGCGTGCCTCTAAGCCATTGATGCGCTGATGTACTAATAGTGTCACCTCCCTATCCTCTCGGCGAATGTCAGAGAGCTCACATCGAAAGGTGGACAGCTCCTCGAGAAGGTGTTGGTACTTGGTGGATCCCATGTCTGGCTGGTCCTCCTCCCAAGTACAGCTCTCTATGGGGTGCTCAGTGTCCATGGGATCATCCTCCACTCACTTATCAGCAGGCGCATGTGTTGGAAATCACCTTAACAAGATGCCCAGGTGGTGATCATCCAAACACCAAAGTCTTGAATGACTTGTAGAAAGAAAAACAGCAATCGAACACAAGAACAAAAAATCAAAGAAAGAAAAAAAGACAAGCAATTGTTATCGAGGTTCGGAAATGTGCCTACGTCCCCGTGAGTTCCTCCGAACTCTCTGCACTATCTCAATGGTTCTTACAAAGTTACAGCAATCCTCTTCAAGAATCCAAGTTCTTGAAGAAATAAGAAGAGAACTAGAAAGTGATAGTCCTATTACAAAGTTTTCTATCAATTCTATACTATCATCTCTTCTTTACAACCATCCTAAGAAAGAGTCCCTCTTGTGTTTGTCACTCTACACAATTCTCTCTAAGTGTTTATAATGATCTCACAATGTCACAAATCTCTCTTGTATGTGTGTTGTATATCTTGTTGTAGTGTTGTGAAAATGAGGCTTGAGAACCCCTTTTATAGCCTTTCACTTCTTGGACATTATTGTAAATCAATCTCCACCCTATGATCATGATCCTCACTTAATCATGGCCTTTTATCATTCTCCAAGTGGTGCTGTGCGTTTTGGACTTGCGCACACACTTTTGGAGAGCCTTGAAGCCTACTGCCCAAGTGTGCAGCAGTGTGCCTGGGTGGTGCAGCGCTGGGCATGGGCGGTGTGGTGCTGGGGCTGTCCCTAATGGAGTGCATGCTGTAAGGCACGGCGCTGGGCATGCGCGGCGCGCCCAGACCTGATGCTGCTGCCTTCTGCTGCAGTGCGCACATGCTTCTGCTGCTGTGCAGAAGTGCGCACACTAGTGCGCATGGTCTTCCCATGCTCCAAATTGAAGCACACACATGTGTGCAGCCTTCTAACTTGCTGAAATTTGATACTCCACATTTGGTTTGGACTTTAACCATCCTTAGATCATGTTTGGACATGTTTGAACTTTAGACAAATAACAACAATCTCTACCTTTGTCTAAGTGTTCAAAAAACCTGAACCATTGTGCAGAAAACTTCAGGATCCAAACTCATCTTGAGTTACCAATTAACCAACTCCAATCCTAAGTAATTCAAGGCAGTGATTGAACTTACTTAGAGGTAGAACCTTGGTGCCTAAATCTGCAAGACTTTTCTCCGTGGTCTTCTTGTTAATATGAATGCATCCTTTCGTACCATTTTCCAGAATGTAATGATACCGAACATCCATATACTTCATCCCCTCATGGAACACCTGATTCCTCCATAAGTACCCCACACTTTGGTTATCCGAAGATACCACCACCTGCTCTTTTAGGACCTCCCACTCGTCCAACAACCTTTTGTACCCTATAGCCTCCTTTATGGCTTCCGTAGCCGCTATGCATTCTGCCCCAGTTGTTATGAGTACTACCACTGGCTGCCACTGAGCCTTCAAACACCTCAGCAACCTCTTCATCCCAAGCCAATACTCTGTTCTGGGATTACTCACACATTTGCTGAAAACACCAATTGCCCGAGAAACACTAAACCTGTTTCTTTCCTTTTCCCGGATGATTCTCATCCCAAGGATCTTTTGTGTGAGGCTGAGATCTTTCCTCTCGAAATCCTCACTGAGTTGAGATGTAAACCTTTCCATCCTCTTCCTACTGTTCCAACCCAACAGCCCATCAATGACATAGGTGAGGATACTCACCATCTTCTCCACCTTGTGTCCAGGTGAGAAAGTTTATGTGAAACTTATGTTTTCTCTTCTTGTGAACCCATTCGCCACCAGCCTAGCCTTGTTCTGGACTTCATCTCTTGGAGGGTACCCTTCTTTGATCATGTAAGTGCACTTACATTCCATAACTTTCTTATTTCCTAGAATTTTTACTAATTCCCAGAAGTTGTTCTTCCTCAAAGAATCCATTTCTTCCTCCATAGCCAGCTGCTACTTTGACGAATCCTTACACTCCATGGTATCCATGTAAGTTTCTGGTTCAGCCATCCCTCTTTCTATCCAAGGAGTTGCTGCATCTGCAACATTTGCAAACCCATGTCTCAAGGGTGGTCTAACCACTCTCCTTCCCCGGTCTCTTGTGAGCTAGTAGTTATTTACTGCATCAACCTCTTCTTGAGTTTCTTGAGCTTCTTAGCCTTTATCCAAGGGCTCTACTTGCTCCGAACCCTCTTGCCTCCTATGCTCTACCAGAACCGAGTTCTCCTTGATGCGATGCTCCACAACTTCCGGTTTGGTTTGCTCACTAGCCCCTGCAGGGTTAGTTTTCTCCAAGTAGGGAAATAACAATTCATTAAAAATAACATCCCTACGTATAATTAGTTTCATGCCCTTCTTTTCTAAGGACCACAACCTATATCCCTTAACCCCATCACCATATCCTAGAAATACACATTTTCTAGACTTAGGACCAAGTTTATCCTCCTTTTTATGTGTATATGCTGCACACCCAAAAGTCTTAAGGTTGTTTAATTCAGGGGGTTTTCCACTCCACATTTCCATGGGAGTCTTGAGCTCTATTGCTCTAGAGGGTGATCTATTCACCAAGTATGCAGCTGTTGCTATAGTTTCTCCTCAAAAATATTTTGGTAACCCGGATCCTATTAGTATGCACCTAACTTTTTCCATAAGGGTTCGATTCATTTTTTCAGCAACTCCATTTTGCTGGGGTGTTTTTACAACCGTCCTATATCTTAGAATGCCATTTAATTCACAGAATTTATCAAAATCCTTGTTGCAAAATTCTAAGCCATTATCGGTTCGTAAAGCTTTAACTACCCTACCAATTTGGGTTTCCAACAATTTCTTCCACACAACAAATTTATTCAAGGCATCAGATTTATTCCTAAGCAAATAAACTCACACTCTTCTTGAACAATCATCAATCAAACACAAAAAGTAAAAGTTACCTCCCTGTGTTGGTGTTCTTGCTGGTCCCCAAAGGTCCGAATGAATGTAATCAAGGATCCTCTTAGACTTGTGTACTCTGGTGTTGAAGCTGACCCGGTGTTGCTTCCCAAGAACACAGCTCTCACAGAAATCCAGTTTTTCTACTTTTTCACCACCAAGTAGACCTTCCTTGCTAAGTACTTACAGGCCCTTTTCGCTCATGTGTCCTAAGCAAGTGTGCCAAAGGGCTGCCTTATCCAGCTTAGCCATCAAGCTTGTTGCTTGATCATTAGTTTCTGTTTCTCCGATCATCTCATAGAGTCCATCGTTTCTTGCTGCCTTGATCACTACCAAAGATCCCTTGGCCACCTTGATCTTTCCTCCCTATAATTTGCATGTGTACCCCATGGAATCCAGCTGCCCCAATGAGATCAAATTTTTCTTCAAATCTGGAAGATATCTTACATTTCGCAGCAGCGTTGTGACTCTATCAAACATCCTCAATTAGATGTCTCCAATCCCTCTCACTTGGCAAGAATTGTCATTCCCCAAGAAGACTCTTCACTCATTGATCTCCTTGAAATTCTTGAACCATTCTTTGTGAGGGCACATATGGTAGGTGCACCCGGAATCAAGAATCCATTTTTCGCTGCCTTGCCTCCTGCTCACATTTGAGCACACAACAAGCACATCATCTTGTTGTTCTCCTTTGGCAACCGAAGCCTCTCCATTGTTGGTATGACTTCTCCTCTCATCCCACATCCTCTTCTTGCAATCTTTCCTGAAATGGCCCTCCTTATTGCAGTAGAAACATCTCCTTCCTCCTCCATTTCTTGTCTTGGAGTGAGATCTCCCATAGCTCTGCCCTCTACCTCTTGATTTCTCCTGGTAGCTGCCATGAGTGCTTCTGCTATTCCGAGCTGCTGGCCTTCCTCTTACGAACAGCCCATCACCACTTGATGTCTCATTCATCTTGGTTTTGAAATCATGTGCCCTTATGGTATTGATCACAATCTCCTTTGTCAAACTATCTCTCCCATATTCAATTGCATTAATCAAATTGTCAAAGTAATCAGGAAGTGAATTTAACAAAATAATAGCAAATTGTTCATCCAGAAAAGAAATGCTACAGCTATTCAAATCTTGAACTAGCTTATTAAAGACATCAAGATTATCTTGCAACTCTTTATTAGGGTCCATTTTAAAAGCAAAGATTCTTTTAAGAAGATAGATTTTGTTAGGAAGAGTTTTGGTAAGAAACAACTCATCTAGTTTCTTCCATATGACAGTCGGATCCTCCGAGTCACCGCACTCCCTTGTGACACTATCCGACATGTGCAAGAAAATTGTGCTGTAGGCCATCTTCTTCATCTCGGTCTGCTGGTCCTCCGTGACACTTGCTGAAAAAGCATCATCTTCTCCAATAGCCAAGTCCACTTTCTGCTGCATGAGAACCGCCTTGATCTTCCACTTCCATAGGACAAATTCCCCCTTTCCATCAAACTTCTCCACACAGAAATTTGAAGCCATCTTTTGCGGACAAGATCCCATATTTGTGCACTAACCACAACTGCTTTCTTCAACTTCAAGAACACAAATTGAAGATGGATCTTTAACACCGTTCTTTAATCAACCTTCAAGAACACGACCAGATCTTGATCTTTACACCGTTCTTGAATCACCCAAGAAGTTTGATCTTTGATTCTTAGAGTCTTGGCTCCGTACCTTCTACTTCTTGCTCTGATAACCAGCTGCTTAGCTCTGATACCACTGTTGGAAATCACCTTGACAAGATGCCCAGGTGGTGATCTTCCAAACACCCAAGTCTTGAACGACTTGTAGAAAGAAAAACAGCAATCGAACACAAGAACAGAAAATCAAAGAAAGAAAAGAAGACAAGCAATTGTTATCGAGGTTCGGCAATATGCTTACGTCCCCGTGAGTTCAAGGTGAGAGTGCACTCGAGCACACTGTGTAGTGCACTCGATCGCAAGGGCAGAAAGTGTTGTCAATCAAATAAACTATAAAAAGGACTAAAAATGAAAAATAATGAGAATACTTAGCAAAACTCAAATTGTATCGTACTTAGTGGCCTCAGTACCACTGACCTCAATAGAGGCACTTGAGCTACACATTTATCAAAGTCGAAATTTCTCAAGTGCTCTCTATAGTAGCTTCAGTGCTACTCTCGTGAAAGGGGGCACTTAGAGTCCACCTCATGTGGCTCAAGTGCTCTCGGTTCTGCTGTATACTGGACAGATTGAAGTGCTAAGTCTTCATCTCTAGGTGGTAAGTTGATTTCGAGATATGGCTTGACTCTGTGTCCATTTACTGTGAATGTTTGATTGCCATTAGAACTATGGATCTCCAAAGCACCATGAGGAAAGACCTTGGTGACCGCATAAGGACTAGACCATCGGGACTTTAGTTTGCTTGGGAACAGTCTTAATCTTGAGTTGTAGAGCAACACCTTTTGTCCCACATGAAACTCTTTCCTTATCAGTTGTCTATCATGATAGGCTTTTGTCTTTTCTTTGTATAGCTTAGCGTTCTCATATGCATCATACCTTAATTCTTCCAACTCATTTAAGTGCAGCTTCCTCTTCTTACCATGTCAAAATTGAACTGTTTAATGGCCCAATATGCTCGATGTTCTAACTCCACTGGCAAATGGTATGCTTTCCCAAAGACTAGGCAGTAGGGAGACATATCAATTGGTGTCTTGTAAGTTGTCCTATATGCCCATAGAGCATCATTCAGTCGTAAAGACCAAACCTTCCGATTAGGATACATGGTCCTCTCTAGGATGCTTTTGATTTCTTGGTTACTTATCTCCACTTGGCCACTGGTCTGAGGATGATATGGAGTGCCAACTTTATGGGTGATCCCATATTTTCTAATGAGTGCGGCAAAAGAATGATGATGAAAGTGGCTGCCGCCATCACTGATGATTGCTCTTGAAGTCCCAAATCGGGTAAAGATGTTATCCTATAGAAACTTCACAACCACTTTATGATCATTAGTCTTTGAGGGGACAACCTCGACCCATTTGGACACATAATCCACACCTACAAGAATATATAAATAACCAAAGGAGTTAGAAAATGGACTCATGAAATCAATGCCTCATATATCAAAAAGTTCTACTATATGAATATTTTGTAGGGGCATCTGATTTCGGGAAGAGATGTTACCTGTCCGCTGGCATCTATCACATGAGCTGCAAAATGAGAAGGCATCTTTAAACAGATTAGGCCAATAAAAACCGGATTATAATACCTTAAGAGTTGTTCTCTTGGACCCAAAATGCCCTCCACAAGCAAACTGATGGCAATGTTGTAATAAGCTCAAGTGCTCCTCTTCTGAGACACACCTTCTGATGATTTGATCGGGACAGAATTTGAATAGGTAGGGGTCATCTTAATGGTAGTGTCTAGACATAGATATCAACCATTTCTTTTCTTGACTGGTCATACCTGGAGGAAAAACCTTAGCAGTTAGATAATTGACAATATCAGCATACCATGGAAGTGTTACCTCTAGTGCGAACAATTGTTAATTGGGGAAGTTCTCATTCAAAGGTAGCTCATTTTTGTCATCCTCATAAGGTAGCCTTGTAAGTGATCTGCATCCACATTTTCACTACCCTTCTTGTCTTTGATCTCTAAGTCAAACTCTTGCAATAGGAGTACCCATCTGATTAACCTAGGCTTTGCAACTTTCTTAGAAAACAGATATCTCAAGGTAGCATGATCAATAAATATAATGACCTTAGAGCCAATCAGGTATAATCTAAACTTCTCTAAAGCAAAAATAACAGCTAACAATTCATTTTCAGTAGTAGAATAGTTTAGCTGAGCATCATTTAAAGTTCTAGAAGCATAGTAAATAGCACGAGGTACCTTATTGACTCTCTGGCCTAAGAGAACTCCCAAGGCGAAGTCACTGGCATCGTAAATCAGCTCGAATGGAAGATTCCAATCTGGTGCCATCATTATTGCTGCAGAGGTGACCACATCCTTCAATGTGTTGAAAGCTTTCATACAGTCATCAGTCGATTCAAACTTGGTATCTTTAGCTAACAATGCACATAGAGGTCTAGAGATCTTGGAGAAATCCTTAATGAATCGTCTGTAGAATCTAGCATGTCCAAGGAAACTTCTGACTCCCTTGACTGTTAGAGGGGGAGGCAACTTTGAAATGATGTCTATTTTAGCCTTGTCTACCTCAATACCTTTGTTGGAGATGGAATGACCCAACACAATGCCTTGTTGAACCATAAAGTGACATTTCTCCCAATTCAGGACTAAGTTGCTCTATTCACATCTCTTTAGGACACTCTCTAGATGATTTAGGCATTCATCAAAATTAGACCCAAAAAAACTAAAATCATCCATAAATACCTCAATGAATTTCTCCACCATGTCGAAAAATATGCTCATCATACATCTTTGAAAGGTGGCTGGTGCATTGCATAGATCGAATGACATCCTTTTATAAGCAAATGTACCGAAAAGACATGTGATATGTGAAGGTAGTCTTTTCTTGATCCACAGGTGCTATGGAAATCTAGTTGTAACCACTATACCTATCCAAAAAGCAATAATAGCTATGGCCAGCTAATCTCTCTAACATTTAATCTCTTTAACATATGTGAAGCTAATCTCTCCTTTGGAAGTGGAAGATCAAGATGGTTCTCATGCAACAAAAGGTGGACTTGGCGATTGGAGAAGATGACGCTTTTCCAGCAAGTCTCACGAAGGTCAAGCGGAATGAGATGAAAAAGATAGCATACAGCACCATCTTCCTACACATGTCGGATAGTGTCACAAGGGAGTGCGAAGACTCGGAAGATTCAGCTGTCATTTAGAAGAAACTAGATGAGTTGTTTCTTACTAAGACTCTCCCTAATAAGATTTGTCTTCTAAAATGAATCTTTGCTTTTAAAATGGATCATGATAAAAAGTTGCAAGATAATCTTGATGTGTTTAATAAACTAGTTCATGATTTGGCTAGTTGTAGTATAACATTCCCGAATGAACAATTGGCTGTTATATTATTGAATTCTCTTCCTGATTATTTTGAAAGTTTGATTAATGCTATTGAATATGGAAGAGATACACTAACCAAGAAAATTGTGATCAATGTTATAAGGGCTCATGATTTCAAAGCCAAGATAAGGGAAGCATCAAGTGGAGAAGGGTTGTTCGTTAGAGGAAGGCAAACAACTTGGTATAGCGGCAATATACATGGCTACTACCGAGATAAAGGTAAAGGAAAAAGCCATGGGAGAACGCACTCCAAACTGAGATTTGGAGGGAAGGGATGCTTGTACTGCCATAAGGAGGGTCATTTCAAGAAAGATTGCAAAAAGATGATGAGGGATGAAGGAAGAAGCCATACCAAGGATGGAGAGGCTTCGGTTGCCAAGGGAGAATAGTAAGATGATGATGTTCTTGTTGTGTGCTCAAATGTGAGCAAGGAGCAAGGAGGCAGCGAGAGATGGATCTTGGATTCCGGGTGCACTTATCACATGTACCCTCACCGGGATTGGTTCAAGAATTTCAAGGAAACCAATGATGAAAAGGTTTGTCAGGGGAGGGGATAGAAGACATCCAGTTAAAGATGTTTGATGAATGACAAGGCTGCTGAGGAATGTGAGGTATCTTTTAGATTTGAGAAGGAATTTGATCTTACTAGGGCAGCTAGATTCCATGGGGTACACATACAAAGCAAATGGAGGAAAGATCAAGGTAACCAAGAGATCTTTGATAGTGATCAAAGCAGCAATGAAGGATGGTCTCTATGAGATGATTAGAGACACGGAGATCAAAGATCAAGCAGCAAGCTTGATGGCTGAGATAGATAAGGTAGCCCTTTGGCACACTCGCTCGGGACATATGAGCGAAAAGGGCATGCAAGTACTCAGCAAGGATGGTCTACTTGGTGGTGACAAAGTAGAGAAACTTGATTTATGTTAGTGTTGCATTCTTGGGAAGCAACACCAGGTTGGCCTCAACACCGGAGTGCACAAGTCTAAGGGCATTCTTGACTACATTCATGCGGATCTTTGGGGGCAGCAAGAACACCAACACAGGGAGGTAATATTTACTTTCTGTCTTTAATTGATAATTATTCTAGAAAGGTTTAGGTTTATTTGCTTAAAAATAAATCAGATGCTTTGAATAAATTAGTGGTGGGGAAAAGCTGGAAGAGACTCAAACAGGCATGGTAGTTAAGGTGTTAAGATCGATAATGGCTTAGAATTTTTTAAGAAAAAACTTGATCAATTCTATAAGTTAAATGACATTCTGTTGTGCGAAAATATACCTAAATAAATAGGTGAATAATCGTACTTGTTTTACTTGCAAGTGCACAAGGTCAACAGTGTAGTATAGTGTGCGAATGCAAGATCATCTCCACAGGGATTGGTAAAGTTCAGTTTAGAATTATATTCGCAATATAAAAAGATAGAAATAATAAAAGTGTTGAGAAATAATAAAGATAAAATACTAAGGATAAAGGCGTAGGGACTTGATATCCACCACTAATTATGCTACCACAATATAATAGTATGCCAATGCTTTATTCATGCCATGTATACCTACTGGTCGCCAACCTAAGGGCATGGTATCTACTCCTTAAGCTATTGATTTCCCTAAGCAACGAGTTAGGCATGGTATCTACTCTAACTCTTTTCTTCCTTAAGGGATTCAGCATGGTATCTGCTTGAGTTGTTCCTTAAGAAAACATAAGTACTATGGAAATCGACAACCACATGAGACCTAGGGCATGGTATCTACTCCCGGTTTCCCATGTTGATTAACCCGGGTATCCGGATAAGATATCCCTTGTTACTAATGTTAGACCCAGGACTCGGTCATCCAAATTGATCTAACTAACAAGTCCATACCACATGCACATATTGATCAGACATATACATATGAGGAATTTAAATAAAAGCAGGTATTAATCAAGTTTAAGCAACACAACATAAATATCGCAAAGGCACCAATACTAAATTTATTGAGTAAACATAATTAGGGCTTCAACCAAGCCCTACTAAGAATTTATTTACACATAATAAAATAAAAAGGAAAGAAGAAACATGAGAAAAGAGGCGTCAATTCTGCTCCACGGTCTCCTTCTCCAAGCTAAAGCAAAAGAGAAAAGTGTTTTCTATCTAAGGTTTTTGTTTTTGTGTGTGAGTTACAAGTGTATTTATAGGTCTTTGAGAAGTCCTAATAGACTCATGAGTTTCTAAACTTTCCTAAAATACAAAACTCCTTTATTTCCAAAATAGAGTTATTTCCAAAATAGGGTTATTTCCAAAATAGAGTTCTGCAGTTTACTATTCATGTCTGTACATTTGCGCTCGATCGCATGTGTCCTTGCGCTCGATCACAGTGTGCGCTCGATCCTACAAGTGTGCGCACGACCGTATGTGCGCTCGATCGCACTGCATGTGCGCTCGATCGCACTTTGTCCAGAAAGTGCTCCAGGGCTTCTAGATTTCTTCTTTAAAGAGCCAAAACTGCTTCTTTTTCTCCAAGACCCTATAAAAACATGTAAAACACACAAATGGAGTAAAAGATACCAAATTAATGTAATAAAGGATCTAACAAGTGTAAATAAGGGGGCTTAAATATGTATATTTAAGCGTCTATCACATTCTAAGACATATAACGGTTGTGAAAACCCCTCAGCAAAATGGAGTTGCTAAGAGGATGAATAAGACCCTTATGAAAAAGGTTAGGTGCATGATTATAGGATCCGAATTACCCAAATGTTTTTGGGGGGAAGCGGTGTCTACTGCTTCATATTTCGTTAATAGATCGCCCTCTAAGGCTGTGGACCTTAAGACTCCCAAGGAGATGTGGAGTGGTAAATCCCCTGAGTTTGACAACCTTATGACTTTTGGATGTGCTGCATTTACACATCAAAATGATGATAGACTTAGCCCAAGATCTAGAAAATGTGTGTTTCTGGGATATGGGGAATGGGCTAAGGGGTATAGGTTGTGGTCCTTAGAACAAAAAGGATTAAAACTAATAATAAATAGGGATATCATTTTTAATGAGCATTTATTTCCCTATTTGGAGAAAACTAACCTTGCAGGGGCTAGCGAGCAAACTAGTTCGGTATTTGTGGAGCATTGCATCAAAGAATATTCAGTTCAGGTAGAGAAAGGAAGGCAAGAGGGTTCGGACCAGGTAAAGCCCATAGATGAATGCCAAGCTCAAGACACTTATGAGGAGGCTGAACTAGAATGGAATGATGCAGCAAGTTAGAATGACTATTAGCTCACAAGGGACCAAGAAAGAAGGCTGGTCAGACCACTTTTGAGATATGGTTTTGCGGATGCTATTGTAGCAGCTCCTTATTCAGAATAAGGGATAAGTGAACCAGAAACTTACATTGATGCCATGGGATGTAAGGATTTGTCAAAATAGAAGCTAGTCATGGAGGAAGAAATGGATTCTTTGAGGAAGAATAACTCTTGGGAATTGGTGCACATTCCAGAAAAACAGAGAGTTGTGGATTGTAAGTGCACTTACAAGATCAAATAAGGGAACCCTCCTGGAGATGAAGTCCAGTATAAGACTAGGCTGGTGGCGAAGGGGTTCACGTAAAGAGGAGGCATAGATTTCATAGAAACCTTCTCACCTGGACATAAGGTGGATGAAGTGGTGATTATCCTTGTCTATGTCAATGATATGTTGTTGGTTCGGAACAGTAGGGAGATGATAGAAAGGTTGACATCTCAACTTAGTGAGGAGTTTGAGAGGAAAGATCTTAACCTTACACAAAAGATCCTTGGGATGAGAAGAATTCGGGAAAGGGAGAGAAACGGGTTGAATGTTTCTCAGTCTTCCTACATAGAAAAGGTGTTGTACAAGTTTTCTATGGAAGATGGTAAACTAGTGAAAATTCCCCTTGCTGGTTATTTCAAGTTCTCCAGTGAACAATGTCCTGGAATGGATGAGGAGAAGAAGGAAATGGATAAGGTCCCTTACTCTAGTGCAGTTAGATCAGTCATGTTTATGACGGTAAGCACTATACCCGACATTTCTCAGGCAATGGGTGTTCTCAGCAGATTTGTGAGTAATCCCGAAAATGAACTTTAGCTTGGGATGAAGTGGTTACTGAGTTACTTGAAGGCTCAGTTGCAGCCGGTGGTAACACTCTCAACAACCGGGGCAAAGTACATAGCGGCTACGGAAGCCATAAAGGAAGCTATGTAGTGCAAAGGGTTATTAGAAGAGTGGGAGGTCCTAAAAGAGCAGGTGGTGGTGTCTCCGGATAGCTAAAGTGCGGTGCACTTGTGTAGGAACCCGGTGTTCCATGAGAGGACTAAGCATATGAATGTTCGGTATCATTTCATTTGGGAAAATGTTACGGAATGATGCATTCATGTGGACAAAGTCGCAACGGAAGAAAATCTTACAGATTTAGGCACCAAAGTTCTACCTCTAAGTAAGTTTAATCATTGCCTTGGACATCTTAGGATTGGAGTCGGATGAATTGTGACTCAAGTTAAGTTTGGATCCTGAGTTCTCTGCACTATGAGTTCGGGTTTAAGCGCTTAGACAAAGGTAGAGATTGTTGGTATTTGTCTAAGGATTAAACATATGAAGAGTTCAGTATCAGGTCCTGACTGTGATCCTTGGCCCAGCCTTAGCTACCGCAGCCTCCAGCAAGTCCAGGACTCCTCCCCTCCAGGCCACGCCGCGGCCTCGCCCATCCAAGCCTCAGCACGAAGCTCTGAGCCTCAGCACGCCTTGTTCCTAGCCTCAGCACGAGGCACACTTGACACCTTTGAATCAGCATTTTGAGATGGTGTGTGGGACTTGGTTAAAATGCACAGGATTACTTAGACTTTTAGAGAGCCATTGGTCTTTGGCTCTTAAGATCTAAGGGTGGAGATTGATCTCCAAGATTGGATGAGGAAGTCATTGCCCTATATAAAGGGTCATCTAGAAGCCATTCAAGGTGTAATGTGATGTGAATGACATAAGAATGTGTGTGAAATAGAACACATGGTGTATGAGAGTGCAAAGACATTAAACACAGGAAAGACTCATTCAAGAGAGGCTGGTTGTGTAGAGAGAGAGTAGTATAGATTGGGGATTCAAGGGCTTTGTAAGGGAATTTTCTTGGGGAAAATTCTAGGAAAACAATAGTCCTTATCACTTTCTTTTTCTTTTCTTTCGTTCTTCAAGAACTTGAGGATTCTTGAAGAGATGTTGCTGTAATTGTAAGAACTCCATTGATTTAGTGCAGAGAGCTCGGAGGGGCTCACGGGGACGTAGGCACATTGCCGAACCTCGATAACAATTGCTTGTGTTCTTTCTTTGATTGCTGTTTGATTCTGATTCATTACAAGTCATTCTAGACTTGGGTGTTTAAAAGATCACCACCTGGGCATCTTGAGGTGATTTCCCAACAGACACCATAAAGCTTAATCATGATCACAGCAATGATATTGGATATTGTAGAATAAGCTTCCTTCTTAATTCTCCTTTTTTAGTTTTCTGCGAGAATTTGGTTGAGATAAGGGTCCTCAAATGGTGCTGGTGGCTTGCCATTACTATTGTTTGATAAGGTCCAAATTACATTCCTCAGCATAAAGAGTTTTGAGTGCTCACTCAACATTTCCAAGAAAGGTTTAAGTGATCCATTACTAGGAACAAAACCCTCAAAACTTGGGAAATCGCCAGCAACATTACCCAAGGCCCATACTGCCTGCTCTCTGACATCAATACTCATAGAGCTAAAGAGTTTCACAAACATAGTGCTTGTGCCATGCTCAATGACAACTCGCAGATCAACCAAAGGACGATCAGTTACCACCTCCCTTGGAGATGATCTAGCAAACATCATATGGGCATCCCTAATTATGTCACTATTCAAATACATGTAAATCGTGGCATGACCAAAAGAATTAGAAACAAACACAGATACAAAATCTATGCCATGACTTGTTTCTACATTTTCAAGCCTGGTAACGTAGCACCAAATTTCAACCAAATATTTCTAATGCAGTCCAACAAATACAATCTCTCAAGAGCCGCAATTGACAACCCATAAAAAATTAACCAATAACCAATCCATTGAAAACCATTATCAATCATGTTGCTGATATCAAATGCAAAAACTGTAAGTGACCTCTTTTAATCAAACTTAAGAGTACTTGGATAAAAGAATGCATCCAAAGCATAAGTAAAGAGAAAAGTAGAATCATATGCATAAAGCCCATAGAAATTCATTGCCAAAACCTCATCTGAGTTAACCTAGAAACTTGACTGGTTTAGCTCCTGAATCGAGTTAAGAATCGGTTTGAACTCAAAGTTCATATAAAAAAGCTTTGTGAAATCACGGAGATTACTACCTGTAACCAAAAGAGACCTAATCGAAAACTTTCCCATATTCGTAGCGGTTATTCCTAAGATAATTAGTCTAGCCAGTTTCTTATTCACTTTTCCCGACAACAAAGCGGTTGTGGGAATATCAATAAATCCCCACCAAATTATCCAAGGCATGGTAGGGTGAGTTGATTGAATAACTCAGTAGCACCTAATTCATGAAAAAGCCAATTATTGCTTAATGATGTAAGAATTTCATTAGGAATTTTGAAATCTGAGGCGAAGACCTTATTATAAAAAGCCAAAACTAGATCGATAATGCTTGAATATGCCCCAACTGATGGCTCATTTAAGTCTTCATTTGCATTAGAGAAGATCACCATAGGTAACAGGGGTAGCATAGGTGGATTATGGTGTAGAAATAGAGAGGAAAAAGCCAAACCCTTCTGGTGAAGATCTGAGCCTAAACCAGATAATTTGTCATCTATGGATGGTGAATTTGAGCCATTAAATCTTGAAAATTAAGGCACATGGTTCATGTTTGGATGGTAGATTATGGAGAAGATGAAGAACCATGGCTAGAAGGAGATAAGTTTTCTGGATATAGCGAGGGGATGGTGTGTAAGGCTTAGGCAAGACAGTTATCCATGGCGATGAGAAGATGGCTAGGTCATCCATGGAGAGTGGACTTTTCCATAGAAATAGAAGAGATTAAAGCATCGAGACAATGGTTGTTAGCTTCAGCTGTATCGATGAGGGGGGTGGGTCACTGTCTTGGTGAAAACCTTCAAGCAAGTCTCATCAGCCATAACATAAGGACAATGAAAGCACCAATGTAACAACTAAAATGATTAATCGGTTGCAAAATTGGATAAATCCCAAAATGGGTATAAATATTGATATATTGATTCAACAATGCAATTACAACGAATGAAATGAATGAAATTGACAGATAGTTGCTAGATTTCGAGGACTAGCACCTCTAAAGAAATTCAGAGAAGATGATAGAGATATCTTTGATTTATAGATACCCTTCTACTAGGATCTATTAATAACTTATATAACATTTTACTATACTAACTTTCCTATATTTTATTCTTACAGTTAATCCTTCCAAATTACATTCCGATATAACCTTTTGCTATAACAACTTTCTTATATTATCTCCTTACAACTCATCCCTCCAAATTACATTTCTCTAGCCTTAACTCCCGTTCGTAACATTCCATAATCCATCAAATAACCTTGAGGAGGTTCAAGTAATGCTCTCATTAGGAACCTCATAAATGAAGTCAATAGTAAAGAATAAGAAGAGAAGCCCAGATTCTACAATTGCCTTTGTCCCTAGCACATAACCAAGAATAAAGACACCATAAAGCTCAATCATGATCCCAACAGTGATATTGGATATTGTAGAACAAACTTCATTCTTAAATCTCCTTTTGTTGTTTTCTGCAAGAATTGGATTGAGATAAGGGTTCTCAAACGGTGCTGGTGGCTCGCCATTAATGTTGTTTGATAAAGTCCAAATTGTATTCCTCAACATAGAGAGTTTTGAGTGCTCATTCAACTTTGCCAAGAATGGTTTAAGTGATCCATTACTAGGAATAAAATCCTTACAACTCGGGAAATCACTAGCAATATTACCCAAGGCCCATATCGCCTGATCTCTGACATCAATACTCTCAGAGCTAAAGAGTTGCACAAACATAGTGCCTATGCCATGCTCAATGACAACTCATATATAAAGCAAAGCATGATCAATTACCACCTCTCTTGGAGGCGATCTAGCAAACATCATGTGGGCATCTCTAATTGTGTCATAGTCAAATATATGAATAAAGATGGCATGACCAAAAGAGTTAGAAACAAACACAAATAAAAAAATCTATGCCATGAACTTGTTTCTTTATTTTCAAGCCTGGTAACGCAGCACCAATAACCACCCATTGAAAACCATTATCAATCACGTTGTTGATATCAAATGCAAAAACTGTAAGTGGCCTCTTTTAATCAAACTTAAGAGTACCTGGGTGAAAGAAAGCATCCATAGCATGAGTAAAGAGCAAACAAAAATCATATGCATAAAGCCTATAGGAATTCATTGCCAAAACCCCATCTGAGTCAACCCGGAAACTTGACTCGTTTAGCTCCTGAATTGGGTTCAGAATCGGTTCAAACTCGAAGTTCATATCAAGAAACTTTAATCACAAAGATTACTGCATGTAGCCAATAGAGACCGGCCCGAAAACTTGCCCAGATCCATAGTGGTTATACTTGAGATCATGAGTCGAGCCGGTTTTTTCTTCACTTTTGCTGATGGCAAAGTGGTTGTGGGAATATCTATAGATCCCCACCAAATTATCCAAGGCATGGTAGGGTGAGTTGATTGAACAACTCGGTAGTACCTAATTCATGAAGTAGTCAATTATTGCTTAGTGATGTAAGAATTTCGTTAGGAATTTTGAAATCTGAGGTGAACACCTTATTATCAAAACCAAAATCCATATCGATAATGCTTGAATATGCCCCAATTGATGGCTCATTTAAGTGTTCATTTGTGTTAGAAAAGCTCACTGTGGTTAATAGAGGTAGAGTAGGCGGATTATGGTGTGGAAATAAAGGGGAAAAGGCCAAACCCTACATGGTTCGTGTTTGGATGGTAGATTGTTGAGAATAAGACGAAGAACTATGGCTAGAAGGAGATGAGTTTTCTAAATATGGTGAGAGGATGGTGCGTAAGTGTAATACTCGTGTTCATAAAATAAGAGTAAGAAGTATTTTTACATTTATTATATTGATTTAAATCCATTGATGAAAGATTTAGTATTAATTTGAAATATAATATTGAAAATTTTGTTGAAAAGAGTTAGAAATTTTTTTAGAAGAAAGTACTGAAATTTTTTGAAATTTGAAATTGAACTAAAAGAATTTTGAAGAAAAATATTGACTGAAGTTGAGGAAAATAATTTTAAAAAAAAATTGGAAGAAAATATAAATTTTTGTATTTCTTTATAATTTTTATAAAATTTTTGGAAGGAAAAAAAGATGAAAAATTTATTTTTTTTTAAAGAGAAAATGGCACAACTGTAATTATGTAATGGCAAAATGGTAAATTTTAAATTATGGCAGAATTGTAAATACCGATGACAAATACATAAATTATATTAAATAAATAAAAAAAAAAAACAAAACAACAGACTTCACGTGAAAGCGGTGAAGCAATGAGGAAAAAAAAAAAGACGTGAAGATGTTAACATGATATATATATATATATATATATATATATATATATATATATATATATATATATATATATATATATATATATATATATATTATTAAGAAAAATGGTGAAGAACATAGGTTCTGAGAACCCATGTGTAATATTAATATCAACATTGATATTAGTATAAAACAATATTATAATATTAAAAAAATTCAAAGCCTTATATTAGTCTTTGAAAGCTCAGAGGCATTTATTCTTTCAAATTCTGTAGTTTTCCTTCTTTCTTCAATTCAAATTCTTAGCAAAAAGTTATAAAGAAAACTTCTCTAATATTAGAGATAATTATAGTCATCCAATTACAATTGCAAGATTTCATCACATTTAGGGTAAATTTTCAATAAGATTCATAACTAAATAATTATATTGTTTGAATTAAGTTGTGAAATAGTAAGATTTATAAAAGTTTATGATTAGGTGTTGGTGATCAACAATCTCAAGAAATTGCTGAAATGAGTAGGAAATGCAAGGAGGTGATCCACAGGTAGCTTTAAGTGCTATGTGGTGACTTAGATTTACTTTCAGTGATCGAGACCAATCAAAATAAGAATTTATGATACTTGAATGAATTGTTAAATTATAATGATTGGATGATGTATTTTCTGCTATGTATGATAATTGATTGATTTATTGATTAGTGATTAAATAATATGTTGAAAATTAATTATATAAGAATTTATATTTTAAAAAGGATGGATTAATGAAAAATATGCTAAGAAGTTATATGAAATTTCTGAAAATATGATTGAAAAATTGATATGATATATAATGAGACAATTTAATAAATATGATAAGAATAATAATTTTGAGAAAGAGCTAGATAGTTAAATTGAATGTTTTGATGTATGCTTGCTTACATGTTATTGCTTATATGCATAAAAGGAAAGACCAGGAAAGCAGATGGTTTGGTTGAGAATACTAGGAAGGTAGCTAGTCTGGCTGAAACATGTCGACATATAGGAAGACGTTCTCAGATGATAATATGAAATGATCTGATGAGAAAGAAATAAAGATAATTTAAATTCATGAATTATATTTGTTTTTAATATTTATTATTAATGGCTAAGATACTAAAGAATCAGTTTTGATTATTAAATGATTGATAGATAGATAAGTCTCATAATGAGACAATTTTGGTGATAAATGAATAGAAATGATGATATAATAAAGAATAGTATTATTGATTGTTTGTATGATATGAACTTTATGATCATATTAAATTGGAAATATTAAATTAATAAAATATATGAGATATATGTATCGAAAAATGATAACTTGATAATTTATTTATTAAGAGAAATTGATAAATGGTTGAATTAGAATATTAGAAGAGATATATGGTTAATTATGTTGATTTAACAATGAATGAATATAACTAGAAGTATCCAAATCGAATACTTCTAGTAAATTTATTTCACTGAGCTTTTGAAACTCACTCCTCATTGTTAAACAATTTTAGGTAACAGGTAAGACAGATAAATGGTTGAATTAGAATATGAGAAGAGATATATGGTTAATTATGTTGATTTAACAATGAATGAATATAACTAGAAGTATCCAAAACGAATACTTCTAGTAAATTTATTTCACTGAGCTTTTGAAACTCACTCCTCATTGTTAAACAATTTCAGGTAACAGGTAAGACAGATAAATTTGTGAGCTGAGATCCAGACTGAGTTATTAACTGTAAGTCTCGTGGTCCATATCCTCATACTAATGGAAGAAAAAAATTTGTAGATATTCATGCATCTTTAGTACATTGTATATATTGTTTCAAATGGGATATTAATAATGTAACTCCCCTGTTGAGGGTTGATGTATATATATTTTCAGTCGATGTATGTTTTTATATTGTTGCATATATGTGTCGTGTTAGGATTTCAAAACGTGATGACACTATCTCGGGGGTAGCCAACTCAGGATGGGTCATTACAGTTTTGGTATCAGAGTATTAGGTTTTATGATTCTGTAGACTGCATAAAAATTTAAAGAAGTGGAAGATTTAAATAAATTATATTTTAATGCAGAGTCTGAGGGTGACATGTGGACATGTTAGAGCCAGAGGTGGAGTACTGAACCAAATAGGATGTGCTAGACCACCAATATTTAGAAGAACTAAAGTTGAGAGGGAGGTTGAGTCTATGGTTCATGCAAGGGAACAGGTTGCTAGTACAACTGGTACTAGTAGAGGCGGGTTATAATCTAATATTAAGATAGATGAGTTGAGAGAAGTTCTTGATTGTGCTATAGAAAGAATAATTGCGGCAGAAGAAATGGCTGATAATTTACAGAAGTAACTAGATGAAAGGGCTAGAACTGAACCTGATATGGTGAAACAAGAGGTTTATGAGGGAGTGGGTGTGTTTGAACATGAGATGCAAGGCGATTGTTTTGTAAGATTTATTAAATTTAAACCTTAGTCTTTTAGAGGATCTATAAATCCTATTGAGGTTTAGCAGTAGATTAAACATGTTGAGAAATATTTTGAAGTCTTACCAGTGACAGATAGACAGAAGGTTGATTTTGCTTCATTTAAGCTGAATATTCTGCCTAGATTGAGTACACAGGTAGATTAACCCTCAACTTGGTGTAAGTTTAAGGATTTGTTTATTGCGAATTATTTTTCAGATACGTTTCGAGCATAGTAAGAGAGAGATTTTATTCATTAAAGGCTGAATACTTTATCTGTTGCTGAGTATGATAGTAGATTTATAGACCTATCGAGGTTTGTACTTGAGTTAGTAAATACGAAGGAGAAGAAATGTAAGAGATTTTTAGAGGGGTTACACTATGAGATTCGAACTAAACTCTCTTATATGGGTATTGTGAATTATGCTATAATGATGGATAAAACATTACAGATTGAAAAAGATGTGATGGAGTTTAGAGGTAAGAGGGACTGACTGAAGAGGTCTAAATTTGAGGAACCTAGATGAGGTAGTAGTATGAGTGTAAAGAGTGGGAGACCATTGTCATAAGGAACTGTGATGCAAAGTCAGAGGCAAACCAGATTTGTTGCTTCTATAGCTCAGAGTAATATTGGTGGGACTCTTAGATTTGGGAGACAAGCTATGGTAATTGGAGGTTATGGTATATGAGTAAGTATACCACCAAGGGGAAGTGGTAATTTAATATATGATCGAGAGACAAAAGTTTGCAATAGATGTAATCAGACATAGTATCTATCTCCGAATTGTCCTACTCTAATGTGTTTTGTATGTGGTAAGGGAGGACATATTAGTGTAGATTGTCCAATGGGAAAATCTGTTAAGATAAGTTCTAGAGGTGTAGGGAGAAAATAGGTGGACAGAGGTTGTGGATCAGGGAGTATGCAAGGCAGAGGCAGAGAACCAGTAGCTAAGAGATGACGTATTGATCAGTTATAACCCAGAGATAGCAGAGTCTATGCATTGACCTAATAAGATGCACAGGCCACTCCTGATATTGTTATGGGTATGGTATCTATTCTTGATAGACCTGCTAGATTATTGATTAATCCTGGTGCAACCCATTCTTTTGCATCCAATGTTTATATGAAATCTATTGATGCTTATGTTAGTCCTTTGATGTATGCTGCTATTTTTAAGGTTCCTACTGGGGATAGGATTATTATCATGACAATTTATCAGGGTTGTGTGATTAGTATGGTTGATAGAGAATTTGAAGTTGATTTATTGCCTTTAGATATGATAGATTTTGATTTAATTATGGAGATGAATTAGTTATCTACATATCATGCTTGGGTAGATTATTTGGTGTTCAGGATACCAAGATAAGAGGAGTTTAATTTTCAGGGAGAACATAAGATACTTGTCAATTATCTTATTTATGCCTTGACTGCAAGTAGATGGTTGAAGAAGTATTGTGAGGGGTATTTGGCGTATGTGGTGGATTCTAGAAATGAGATTAGAAAGTTAGAAGAAATTTCAGCTGTGAAAGATTTTTTTTGATGTGTTTCCTGAGGAGTTGTCTGGTTTGCCTCCCCATAGGAAGATTGAGTTTTCTATTGAGATGATTCCGGGATCATTACCCATTTCTATAGCACCTTATAGAATGACGCTAGTTGAGTTGATAGAATTGAAAGTTTAGTTTTAGGAGTTGTTAGATAAACAATTTATTCGACCTAGTATGTCGCCTTGGAGAGCCCCTGTGTTGTTCGTGAAGAAGAATGATGGAATGATGAGGTTGTGTATTGATTATAGACAGTTGAATAAGATCACCATCAAGAATAAATATCCTATGCCTAAGATAGATGATTTATTTGAGCAGTTACAGGGGCTAGGGTGTTTTCTAAGATAGACCCGAGATCGAGTTATCATCAGTTGAAGATAAAGGACTGGACGTGCCTAAGACTGCTTTTAGGACACGTTATAGCCATCATGAGTTCCTTGTTATGCCATTTGTGTTAACTAATGCTCTTGCAGCATTTATAGATTTAATGAATCAGGTGTTTAACCATTCTTGGATATATTTGTGATTGTATTTATTGATGATATCTTGGTGTATTCCAAGAATGAAGAGGAACATGTTCAACATTAGAGATAGTGTTGGAAATTCTGAAAAGAGAGAAATTGTATGCAAAGTTCTCTAAGTGTGAGTTTTGGTTGAACAAAATATATTTCTTGGGGCATGTTGTGCCAGGAGATGGTATAGCAGTTGACCCACAAAAAATGGAGACAATGTTGAATTGGGAAAGACCAACTAGCGTGACTGAAATTAAAAGTTTTTTGGGGTTGGCTGGTTATTATAGGAGGTTTATCTAGAATTTTTCTATTCTTGTTGTACCATTGACCAGATTGACCAAGAAGGAAGTGAAGTTTACATGGTCAAAAGAATGTGAGAAGAGTTTCCAGCTGTTGGAAGAGAAATTGACTACTACTTCGGTATTAGTGCTTCCTTCTGGTGATGAAGGATTTGTGGTATATAGTGATGTGTCGCATCATGAGTTGGGATGTGTGTTGATGCAACATGAGAGAATTATAGCCTATGCTTCTAGGTAATTGAAGAACCATGAGAGAAATTACCCGACTCATGATTTAGAATTGGCAGCCATAGTTTTTGCTTTGAAGAATTAGAGACATCATCTGTATGGAGCCACTTGTGAAATTTTTACTGATCATAAAAGTTTAACGCATTTACCTACCTAGATAAAGTTGAATTGAGGCAGAGGAGATGGATGGAGTTTATTAGTGACTATGACTGTACAATTTACTATCATCCAGAGAAGGCTAATGTAGTAGCGGATGCATTGAGTAGAAAGTCTATAGGGAGATTAGCTGATATTGGGAGTCATTATATTAGCTGGATAGTAGAATTGAGAGAAATAAAAATGCAGTTGTGTATCAGTGATAAATGAGTATTGATGGCAAATATGGTGGTACAATCTTCTATTATTGATCGCTTGTTACAGATGTAGAGTAGAGATGAAGGGATAAAGAAGATCAGATAGGAAGTATTGAGTGGGAAACCGACTGAGTTTAGAATTAGAGAAGATGGTATGGTGGTATTGGGATATAGAGTTTATGTTCCCAATGATGTTGAGATGAGAAAGGAGATACTAAGATAGGCTCATGATTCTGTGTAGTCTATGCACCCAGGTAATAATAAGATGTACAAAGGGTTGAGACAGAATTATTGGTGGTCAGGGATGAAAAAGAATGTGGCTGAGTATATTTCTAGATGTTTGATTTGTCAACAGGTGAAGTCTGAAAATAGACATCCGGAAAGTTTATTATAGCCTCTTCCAGTACCTGAATGGCCATGGGAGAATGTGAGTATGGATTTTGTTTCTGGTTTTCCTTGTACCCAAAGAGGTCATGATTTTGTATGGGTTATAGTGGATAGACTTTCTAAGTCTTCGCATTTTCTTCCTATTAAAACTACCTGGAGTCCTGAAAAGTTGGTTGAATGGTATGTAGTGGAGATTGTGAGATTACATGGAGCACCTTTGAGCATTGTATCAGATAGAGATTCTAGATTTACTTCTAGATTTTGGAGGGGTTTTCAGAAAGCTATGGGTACACATTTGCAGTTTAGTACAGCTTTTCATCCTCAAACTGATGGGTAGACAAAGAGAATCATCATAATACTAGAAGATTGTTGAAGGCAAGTGTATTGAGTTTTTTAGTGAGCTGGGATGCTTATTTACCTTTGCTCGAGTTTGCATACAATAATCAGTATCAAACTAGTATTGGGATAGAACCATTTAACGCTTTATGTGGTAGAAGGTGCAGAACTCCAGTATGTTGGGAAGAAGTTGGAGAAAGAAAGATATTTGGTCCAGAAATGATAGATTTGACTACTGAGAGGATCAAACTGGTTAGAGAGAACCTTAAAGCAGCACAGAATAGACATAAGGGATATGTTGATAATAGAAGATGACTTCTTAAGTTTCACGTTGGCGACTGTGTGTATTTGAAGATATCTCTGTGGAAATGTGTATTGAGATTTAAAAAGAAAGGGAAGTTGAGTCCGAGATTTGTGGGGCCCTATGAGGTGATTGAAAGAGTTTGACCAGTAGCATATAGATTGGATTTGCCTCTGGAGTTAAAGTAATTGCACAATGTGTTTCATGTTTCCTTTTTGAGGAAGTGTTTATATGATGAATCCATAGTTTTCAGAGTCAGGCTGTAGAATTTCAGGAAGATTTGACTTTTATGCAAGTACTAGTCAGAATTCTAGACAAAAAGGAACAAGTCTTGCGTAATAAAGTTATTCCTTTAGTTCAAGTGTTATAGTAGAACAAAGATGTTGAATAAATTACTTTAGAGCATGAGGCAAGAATGAGAAAAAAGTACCCCTAGTTTTTTCATAAGTTAGGTAAGGAAATTTCGGGGATGAAATTTTTATAAGGTGGGTAGAATTGTAATACTCATGTTCATAAAATAAGGGTAAAAAAGTAATTTCACATTTATTATATTGAATTAAATAATCCATTGATGAAAGATTTAACATTGATTTGAAAGATAATATTGAAAATTTTGTTGAAAATAGTTTGAATTTTTTAAAGAAGAAAGTACTGAAAAATTTTGAAATTTGAAGTTGAAATTAAATAATTTTGAAGAAAAATATTGATTGAAGTTGAGAAAAATAATGAAAGTTTTTTTTGGAAGAAAATATAAATTTTCATATTTCTCTATAATTTTTATAAAATTTTTTGAAGGAAGAAAAGATGAAAAATTGATTTTTTAAAAGGGAAAATGGAAAAACTGTAACTGTGTAATGGCAAAATGTTAAATTTTAAATTCTTGTAGAACTGTAAATAACCAATGGCAAATATGTAAATTGTATTAAATAAATAAAATAAATAAAAATTGCAGACTTCGCATGAAAGCAGTGAAATGGCGAAGCGACGAAGAAAAAAAAAACATGAAGATGTTAACATAAATATATATTATTAAAAAAAACGGTGAAGAACATGGGTTCTGAAATATTAATATCAACATTCATATTAGTATAAAACAATTTTATAATATTAAAAAAATTCAAAGCCTTATATTAGTCTTTGAAAGCTTAGAGACATTTATTCTTTCAAATTCTGTGGTTTTTCTTCTTTCTTCAATTCAAATTCTCAGCAAAAAGTTATAAAGAAAATTTCTCCAATATTAGAGATGATTACAGTCATCCAATTACAATAGCAAGATTCTATCACATTTGAGGTAAATTTTCAATAAGATTCATAACTAAAAAATTATATTGTTTGAATTAAGTTATGAAATAGTAAGATTTATAAAAGTTTATGATTAGGTGTTGGTGATCAGTAATCTCAAGAAATTGCTGAAAAGAGCAAGAAAGGCAAGAAGGTGATCTACAAGTAGTTTTAAGTGCTACATGGTGAGTTAGATTTACTTTTAGTAATTGAGACCAATAAAAATATGAATTTATGATATTTGAATGAATTGTTAAATTATAATGATTGGATGATACATTTTCTGTTATGTATGATAACTGATTGATTAGGGATTAAATAATATGTTGAAAATTAATTATATAAGAATTTATATTTTAAAAAGGATGGATTAATGAAAAATATGTTGAGAAGTTATATAAAATTTCTGAAAATATGATTGAAAAATTGATATGATATATAATGAGTGAAAAAGAGTTAGATAGTTGAATTGAATGTTTTGATGTATGCTCGCTTCCATGTTATTGCTTATATGCATAAAAGTGAAGACCAGGAAAGCAACTGGTCTAGCTGAGAAGACCAGGAAGGTAACTGGTTTAGCTGAAACATGTTGATATGTGGGAAGACGTTCCCAGATGATAATATGAAATGATCTAATGTGAATGAAAGAAAGAAAATTTAAATTCATGCATTATATTTGTTTTTAATATTTATTATTAATGGCTGAGATACTAAAGAATCAATTTTGATTATTAAATGATTGATAGAAAGATGAGTCTCATAATGAGACAATTTTGATGATAAATAAATAGAAATGATGATATAATAAAGAATAATATTATTGATTGTTTGTATGATGTGAACTTTATGATCATATTAAATTAGAAATATTAAATTAATAAAATATATGAGATATATGTATTAAAAGATGATAGCTTAATATTTTATTTATACAGAGAAATTGATAAATGATTGAATTAAAATGTGAGAAGAGATAGATGGTTAATTATGCTGATTTAACAATGAATGAATATAACTAGAAGTATACAAATCGAATACTTCTAGTAATTTAATTCACTGAGCTTGTGAAACTTACTCTTCATTGTTAAATAATTTCAGGTAGTAGGCAGGACAGATAAATTTGTAAGATGAGATCTAGACTGAGTTATTATCTGTAAGTCTCGTGGTCCACATCCTCAGACTAATGGAAGAAAAAAAAATTATAGATATTCATGCATCTTTAGTATTTTGTATATATTGTTTCAGATGGGATATTAATAATGTAACTCCTCTGTTGAGGGTTGAGGGTTGATGTATATATATTTTCAGTTGATGTATGTTTTTATATTGTTGCATATATGTGTCGTGTTGGGATTTCGAAACGTGACAACACCGTCTCGGGGGTGGCCAACTCGGGATGGAGAATTACAATAAGGCTTGGGCAAGACGGTCATCCATGGTAGTGAGAAGATGGTTGGGTAATCCATGGCGATGAGAAGATGGTTGAGTTCTGTTAGAGTGGACTTTTGCATAGAAACAGAAGCGATTAAAGCATCGAGATAATGGTTGTTGGCTTGAATTGTATCGACGAGGTGGGTGGGTCACTGTCTCTGTGAGAACCTTCAAGCAAGTCTCATCAGCCATGGCAAGAGGACAATGAAGGCATCAATGTAACAACCAAAATGATTAATGTGCTGCAAAATTGGATAAATCTCAAAATGGGTATGAAGATTGATATATTGATTCAACAATGAAATTACAACGAAGGAAATGAATGGAATTGACAGATAGTTGCTAGATTTCGAAGACTAGTACCTAATAAGAAATCTAGAGAAGAGAAGAGAGATTTCTTTGATTTACTGATATCCTTCTATTGGGATCTATTAGCAGCTTACATAACTTTCTTATATTCTCTCCTTACAGTTAATCCCTCTAAATTAAAATCCTATATAACCTTTTGTTATAACAACTTTCCTATATTCTCTTTTTACAGCTCATTGCTCCAAATTACATTCCTCTAGTCTTAACTCCCATTCGTAACAGTTGCTAAAAATGGGGATTAAGATATTGCCAGAAAAAAAATGATTGTAACGTGATCCAAATATTGAAAGAGGTAACTCAATGTTGTGACCGATAGGGGAGTTCCTCTGTCATGTGTTTTATTTTTTTACTACATTGCAGAGAAGTGAATCAAACCCAAGACACCTATATAACTTTTAAGCCAAAAAAAATCCCAAGTTTTGTCATGTGTTCATCATCAGATGTAACATATGCTTCTAAGAAGGTTTTTTGTTTTCTGAACAAGAAAATATTTGAGAGAAAATTTTTAAAATCTGAAAAAGTTGATTTTTTTTTTACAAAGAAATAGTCATTTTCATTCGTTTATAAAACAACTTTCGATAAAAAAAAAATCATAAGTCATTTTTTTTAAAACAACAATTTTTTACGTAAAATAAATTTTAATGTAAAACACTTAAAGTCCATCAAACTTAATGAAAATAACATTAATATGGAAATCATTTTCTACTGTAACAAATGCAGCCTAAAAGAAATGGAGATAAGAAAATGCAAAAAAAACAGGTAAAAAGTAAATGAATGAAAAAACCAATAAATGGGTCCCAATAGAAAATTCAAATGGTCTAGTGGGCCCTTCCATTTAATTTCGGCCTGTAAAAGCACCCCCATTGGTCCTTGCTCCTATTCCAAGAAGGAATGCCACGTTTCACCAAAAACTATCGCCATTAAACTCTCGAGGTAAGAATTTCTTGACAGACTTTCCTCCAGGGACCCATTTAAGACGACCTGTCGTGTTCTTACTGGGGCAGTGTAAAGAGAATGGTTTACACCCGAGCTAGATAAAAATTTCTTCTTACTGGGTACTGTTGTCTCAACTAGAACTCTGACAGACCCAACAGCTTTAAGTCTGTAAAATTTTCAACAAAATTGTTAATATGATTGAGAAGTGGGAGAGAATGAATCATATATCGATGTAATGAGAAAGAGATACAAGAATACAATGATATATACACATATTTATAGGGGGAGTGGGGGTTAGGGCTTTGTCATGTGGGCCAAGCCCATATAATACATTAACATCCCTCTTCAAACTCAAGGCGGTAAGTGGGAGGTGAACTTGAGTTTGGAAACCAGATAGGGAAAGCGTCCGGGTGGATGAGCCTTAATGAAAATGTTGGCTGTCTGATCGGCTGAACTGATGGATTGTAAACGAACCGTAATCTGGAGAATGTGATGATGGATGAAGTGGCAATCATTCTCGATTTGTTTTGTACGCTCGTGGAAGACATCATTGTGAGCGATCTGAATAGCACTCCTATTGTCGCGGTGTAGGATAGTGGCAACAGGAGATAACATTACCGTGTCAGCAAGTAGCCATCGAAGCCAGAGAAGTTCTTGAGTTGCATCAGCTATGGTATGATATTCTGCTTCAGTACTGGAGCGAGCAACCATAGTTTGTTTCTTACTACGTCAGGAAATAAGAGAATTGCCCAAAAAGAAACAATAACCAGTGGTTGAACGTTTGTCGGTGGGGTCTCTGGCCCAATCGGCATCAGAATAGGCTTGTAAGACTGAGCTGAGAAATGAAGCCCATGAAATAAAGTACCCTTGATATACCGAAGAATGCAAAGAATAGCCGAGTAATGGGTGGTCCAAGAAGCGGACAAGAACTGGCTGACCTGATGAACGATATAGGCAATGTCAGGGCGAGTGACAGTAAGATATACAAGACTTCCAACTAGTTGGTGATATAGAGTGGCATCCTGAAGAGGTGAACCATCGAGTGGGGTAAATCTGACATTCGGCTCGAGAGGAGTAGTAGCAGTGGTTGAGTCAGTGATCCCAGCCTTGGAAAGGAGATCCGAGGCATATTTGGCCTAAGAGAGAAAAAATCCATCAGAACTAGATGAGACTTCGAGGCCAAGAAAATAGGTGAGCTCGCCAAGATCTTTCATCTCGAATTGGCCACTGAGAAACTTTTTGAGTTCAGAAATACCACATAGATCATCTCTAGTAAAAACCATATCATCCACATACAGTAAAATAAGGATAATATCGTTGGCAGTATGGCGGATAAACAGAGCCGAATCATGAGCACTCGGTGTGAACCCAAACTGATGAAGAGTAGTGCTGAATTTGGTAAACCAGGCATGTGGAGCTTGTTTCAAACCATATAGGGCACGACGAATGCGACAAACTTTGTTTCGAGGGGCATCCTATCCGGGAGAGGTATGCATATAGACTTCCTAAGAAGATCTCCATTGATAAATGCATTTTTAACATCCATTTGAAATATAGTCCATCTTCGAATGGTGGCAACAGCAAGAAGTGTATGGACAGATGTGAGCCTCACCACTGGAGCAAATGTCTCTTCATAGTCAATGCCATATTCCTAAGCAAATCCCTTGGCAACAGGTCGGGCTTTATATCATTCAATAGAGCCATTAGAAAGCGTCTTGATCTTAAACACCCATTTGCACCCAATAGGAGTTTTTCTAGGGGGCAGATCAACAATATCCCAGGTATGAGTTTTAGTTAAGGCTTGAAGTTCTTTATCCATTGCTTTCTGCCAAAGAGGATTAGTACTAGCCTCCTTATAGGATTAAAGCTCATGTAGATGAAGTATAGTGGGAAAATAATGATAATCACAATGATAATCAGCAAGATGAGAAGGGCGATGAGTTACCCTAGTAGATATACGCGGGTGATCTAGAGGATGGCTCTCAAAAGGAGTCGATTCAAACTCATCAGACATACGAATATCCTCGGGCAAGACCGATTGAGTCGGAGAGGTGAGGTCAGCTGATGGTTCTAGAGCTGGAGCTGGGTCTGGAGATGTAGGATCAGCTGGTGGTTCCGGAATGGAAGGGGTGATATCAGCTGGTGATTATGAGGTAGACTCAACAGTACCTGAAACTGGATTCTTAGGAAATAACTCAATAGATGGATCAGTAAAGAATTTGGAGTTAGTGATAGTTGACATAAAAAATGACCATAAGGAAGAGAACATTTGATGTTCCCAAAAAATGACATGGCGGGAGATACAAAGAGTTTTAAAAATAGGATCCTATCACCGAAACCCCTTATGTTCAATACCATATCCAATGAAACAACACAGATGAGCCCTTGGTTGCAATTTGTTGTGTTCATGTGCTTGAATGGAGACTGATTCTGGATTATAGCGGAAGGGACATGGTTGATTGTGTACACTACGATTAAGGCAGCATCACCCTAGAAACATTCAGGATATGATGACGAAATGAGTAGAGCACGAACGGTGTCAAGAATATGTCGATGTTTGCATTTGGTTCGTCTATTTTGTTGGGAGGTTCCAGAACACGAGCGGTGGGAGAGCGTTCCATTTTTGTGAAGTAGGTTTAGAAAAGCACGGTCTTTATATTCTATTGCATTATCTTAACGAAAATTTTTGATATTCCGAGATAATTGAGTTTGAACCATAGAAGAAATATCAGAATACATTTGAAAGAGTTCAGATCTGATTTTCATAAGAAACAACCAAGTATAACGAGAATAGTCATCCACAAATATAACAATATAGTGAGCACCACTCATTGATGCATGAGGAGAAGGGCCCCAAACGTCAGAATGTACTAAATCAAAAGGTGCAAAAGAAACAGACTAACTCTCATTAAAAGGTAAAGCTGATTGTTTTGCAAGTTGACAATGAATACAATGAAAAGACTTATGCTGAAATGAACCTAACTAACCACTAGAAATAAGAGAATATAGACAGTTGGATGAAGTGTAACCCAACCGAGAGTGCCACAATTCCACGGGTGGGAGTGCTGGGATGGATGCAATTGATTGGTTTGGTAATGGTGAGGATGGGACTTAGAGGTGAGTGAGCTCAAAAAGGTGTCCAACTTTAGGGTCGATTCCAAGGAGTTTTTCTGTCTGACGGTCCTGCACACGACAACCAGTAGAAGAAAAAATGCAAATCAAGTCCAAGATCACATAGTTGTCCAACAGATATAAGGTTAAGCGTAAGATTATGAACCAAATATATGTCAGGGAGAGACAAATGAGAACTATCAACATGTCCAGTGTGGCTGACCAACATATTTGATCCATTGACAGTGTGAATAATAGGTGCATGATCATCATGGATTTTAGAGGAAAATATAGAGGCATCAGAAGTCATGTGATTGCAATAGGCAGAATCAAAATACCATCAAGATGTACCTAGTGTAACTAACATGGCTATATTGTTACCAATTTTATTTAGAGCCTCATTAAGAGCAGTGCAGAAACTACTCCAATCAGGTAGAGAGCTGGATGAAGTTGGTGTAGCATTACTGGCTACAGCAGCAGCATTCTTTGGCTTGGAATAGAACCAATTGCGAGAGCCTCGAGAGCGATATTGGTTCCCATTTGACTAATTTCCAGATAAAAGTTTAGGGCAGTCTATAAGACAGTGACCCGATTCTTGGCAGACTTTACATAGGCGAGAAGGACATTTGAGCAATTCATACCCTTGTGAATAACAATACCTACAGTATAAGGGCTTCTGGGATGGGTTTGCCTTGGTAGCTGGTGTGGCAAGAGCAACGGGGGCTGTAAGGGT
Organism: Bretschneidera sinensis; assembly: GCA_023935145.1. Taxonomy (NCBI): domain Eukaryota; kingdom Viridiplantae; phylum Streptophyta; class Magnoliopsida; order Brassicales; family Akaniaceae; genus Bretschneidera; species Bretschneidera sinensis. The sequence goes on from CM043703.1 coordinate 23,045,784, forward strand.
AACATCTGTATGAGATCCTTGTAATGTGGCAAGACATGTTTCGTCACTGAGTAGATCAGAAAAGACATCATTTAGGGGAGGTATCGCTCCCTGGTGTAGGATTGAAGCTCGTATAGGTTCAAATTCCTCTCTCAAGCCCATCAGGAATTCAATAATGCGTGTCTCAGTTTGGTACTTTCCATGAACATCAGCGTCTTTTATGCATTCCCAAGTTGGCTCAGTGAGAGCTAACTGGTTCCACACGGCAGTCATCTGAGATAGAAAACTGTTGACAGTTTGTTCAGGTTCTTGGCACATACTATGAAGGGTGGAAAGAGATGTCTGCCCTGGTGTAGCGGTGTTGGAGAAGATCCCAAGCTTTTTTAGCTTTACAGAGTGTACCAAATTGAAGTTTGATCTCTGGGATAATAGTGGCACGAAACCATGTGAGAATCTGGTGATTTTACTATCCTAGTCCTCTAGACGGTCAACATATTTGTCAGCATCTTCGTCGTTCTTCTTTTTGGGTTCAGTGATATCTCTAGTCATGTAATGCCATAATTTTCATCCACGGAGGAAACCAGACATTTCTTGAGCCCACAACATAATTAGATTCATCTAGAACAATAGTGATAACCCGGGGTAAGTCCGATTCGGCCATATGCGCAAAGAGGAAGGTAAACCGGTATAGAAACCACAAAAATATAAAAGGAAATATGTTCTGTGATCCTCAAATCACAAAACAGACGTCAAAAACAGAATCAAAACATTGAAAAACACTAGGAACTGGTCCAACTTTGCAGAAAATTGGTCTAAAAATGCCTGAACCGGTCAAAGAGAAGTACCTCCAAGAAACCGATGACGTGGCGGTCAACTGATGATATGGCAGTGATGTGGCACTGGCACAGATTTTAGTGCTGACATGGCAATAGCGTGTCTGAAACAGGAGCGGAGGCGCCTGAATCTAAGGCCAGAGTGTTCTGGCCGCGCGTGAGGGTGTGTAAGATCTCTGGTGGTGGTGATTTTGGTGGTGTTGTGTTCGTCTCGAGAAGACGAAGACGGTGATGTGGTGATTGTTGATATCGAACTAGGGATAAAGCCTACATTAGCGTCGAAAGTCTCGGGATAATAAGGAAGGCGGCGGCGGAAGCTTTAGGGTTGCGAAAATTTAAGGAGAACAAATATAGGAAAGACTTGCTCTGATACCATGTTAATATGATTGAGAAATGAGAGAGAATGAATCATATATTGATATAATGAGAAAGGGATACAAGAATACAACGATATATACACATATTTATAGGGGGAGTGGGGGTTAGGGTTTTACCACGTGGGCCAAGCCCATATAATACATTAACAAAAATGTCCAGCGGTATTGAAATGTCTCTCGATGAAATCTTCCGTAAGTGCAGGAGACCGGGAGTACAAAACAGTAATTTCAGAGGTAGAAGCCGGGGCCCTGGCTAGATCGTTACGGCTTGAATCGCGACCCAATTAGATCCAATCCCTACCCAATGTGATAGGTGACCATTTGGTTGCTGAGAAGATATATTATTTCTTATGATTTCTTTTTTCTTCAAAATAAAATGTTTTATAGTTGTTGCGTGGAATCACAAACAATGAGAAATTTCATTTTCACTTTTTAGCAATATCGTCAAAAACCGAAATAAAGATTAAAAAAATAACGTTTTCATTGTATTTAATATAGATTCTGTTTGTTTTGCAGGAAAATTATAAGCGTAAAACACTTGCAGTATAAAATGTTATTTTCAGTGTGTTTAGTAGAATGTAAATCAATTTCGACAAAAAATCAGATTTTACACCACTAAAAGATAAGATATAGAAATCAACTTCCTCTTTTTTTTACCGTAAGTTGATTTACATTGGAAAATGAAAATTAAAACACATTTCCCTACACTTCATTTCTCTCTTGCCATATATAATAAACTTACTTTATCGTTCTCTCTCTGCAGTGCACAGGTACATTATTCACTATATATAATATGTTAGTTTTTTAATATTTATACATATATTTATTTTTAGATACATAATATGACTTATTGTTAATTTATTTTTTGGTCTCACGAAGGGTTTATTTTGTATCGTTTTTTTATGCAACTAGCTTTGAACCCGTGCAAATGCACATAAATATTTTGTTAATAGAAATAAAATGTGAGAAAAAACATTAATTAAAAAATAATTTATTTTGTCATAATAAACATTTGAATTAAATAAAAATATTATTTTAAAAAGAGAAAGGGATATATTTATACAGTTTTAATTTAAAATCTTATTTTTTTCGTTGTCGTCTAAATATCCATGCAATAATGCTTGCTGCAAAAATATAACAAATTTCCTCCCCTTGTGTGGTGTTATATTGATCGAAACATAATAGAAAATAATTTTGATGATAAATTTTATGTCATTTTAGACCTATATATAGTTATTTTGTCTTTTAGAATATTTTACCACGCCATTCTCGCTCTTGCACTGTACATCAATCGATGTAATTGATGATGTATGCTAACTATATTTTCTAAGATAATAATATTTAGTTTATTTTTTTATTAAAAGTGTATTTATTTTATATATATTTTTGCTAATGTCTAAAATAAAATTTAGTTAATTTTAAGATATATAAATGTAAGTATGCAAATTTGGAACATATTTTTTTCGATAATATTCTAAATTAATTTGATTAAGTTTAATATTTAAAATTAAAATAAACAAAAATTTCATTATAATTTTAAGAGACAATTACAAAAATTGAAGCAGATGGTAAAAATTTTAAGAGATAATTACTAAAATTTAGGTCATTATGGATATATACTTATAAAGTAAATATTTTTAAAGATAATAATATTATTGATATATTTAATTTTGATTAAAATAATATGTATCTATTTTATTTTATATTATATTATTTTTCTTAATGAAACAGCCATTAAATAAATATACTAATCCCAAATTTTATCAATATATATTAAGAAAATCTCACTATTATATTTAAATTTGTGTATTTCAATATTTAAACTCAACTTATTTCATCTTTAAAATATCACATTTTTATTGGTTTTATCTATGTTTATTACGTTTTTCCTTTATGTTATATTTAAAACATTTTTTTAATCTAAAAGCTTTTCAACTACTCATCATATCCAATTTTTTTATCTGAACATTTTTTATCTATTAGCTTTTCATTTCCTCAGTATATTTAAATTTTGTATTTACTCATTATACTAAAATTTTGTATATTTCAATATTTAGTCTATCTTATTTCATCTTAATATTCCTACATTTTTATCTATTAGCTTTTTTATTCAAAATTTGTATTTCAATATAAAAATTATCATACTTCATCTTTAAAATCTCTTATTTTTATTAGTATCTATTAACTCTTTGGTGTGGTTTGGGTAATATTTTAAGTGAAGATTAAAACAACTTTTCTGAAAAATTGTTTTAATCTTCACTTAAAGCATTATCTAAATCAGACCTTTCTCACCTCAATGTATTCAAATTTTGTATATTTCAGTATATAAACTTATCTTATTTTATTTTTAAAATCTTATTTTTTATTAATTTTTTTTTAAAAAAAATCAGAGACTTGTATATTTCAATATCTAAACTTATCTTATTTTATTTTTAAAATCCTTATTTTTTCTATTAGCTTTTTCTCTTAGAACATATTTTTTTTTATCTATTTGTTTTTCAACAACTTATTATATTTAAAAAATTTATCAAAGAACTTTTATTTATCTATTAACTTTTTTTGTTTCCTTATCATATTAAATTTTTGTATATTTCAATATTAAGTTTATCTTATTTCATCATTAAAATCCTGTATTTTTTTTATCTATTATTTTTGTTTATATTTATTAGCTTTTTATCTCTTCATTATAATCAAATTTTTATATTTCAATATCAAACTTATCTCACTTTATCTAAGAGCGATAGACTTAACAATATCTAGTAGCATTTTATCTCCTCACTGGTGTATATTTCAATATTCAAACCTATAACTTATTTCATTTTAAGAATTCTGTTTTTTTTTTTTTTTGTCTATTACCTTAATCTATATCTATTAGTTTTTTCTTATTATATTAAGAGCTTTTTTTTTATCTATTAGATTTTTAACTATTCATTTTTTTATCAGAGCATTTGTTTGTCTATTAACTTTATTTATATTTCTTATCTTTTTTTTATCTTCTCATTACATTCAAATTTTGTATCTACTTAGTATATTAAAATTTATATATTTCAATATTTAGCTTATCTTATTTCATCTTAAGAATTCTGTAATATTTATTTATTAACTTTATATATCTCTAAAAAAACTATTTTCTTATTATATTCAAATTTAGTATATTTTATTATATATTTGATCTTATATCATCTTAAAACTTATGTTTTTTTATCTAAAAGGTTTATTTATATAAATTACGATCATATGAGAAAAGATATATGAAAACAAATCCTACTTATATTAGGAAAAAAGCTAACATAATACACTTAATTGGTACCAGTAAAATAAATTATTTTTTTGAGATGAAAAATTAATAGAGTTTTAAATTTTAAATAATAAGAGTTGTAAATGCATATGAAGTCATTAATAAGTTAATAATTATATTAGATAAACCCTTATGTGGAATACAATCATTTGAAAATGAAATTGGCAATACAAATTTTTTGACAAAATTTATATGATATTTAGGATTGTATCTTGTGTAAGAGAAAATGTATTTGAAATTTAAATTTAAATAAAAAAAAATTTACTGATAAAATTTATCTTACAGTTAACAGTTCAGTTTCTATGAGAAAAAAACTTAAGGTGTTCATATTAAAAAAATTGTAAAAAAAAATGTGCTATTGTATACATCTACATCACTGTCTATGTAGGCATTGTCATGTTTACATATATCTTTTACCCTTAAACTATCACAAATTTATTGCTACTTAAACTATTGTTAGGTTTGATTCCTCCATGGGCGAGTTAGTTGGAATTCAAAGTGTAAAACTATTTCTTTCTTTCTTTCTTCTTTTTCTGTGACTAGATAATGGATACTAAAAATACAAATAGATGAGACCTCTTACAAACAGAGAAAGAGATATGAAAATGGCATTCTCTACATCTTCATGATAGCCTTTTCCATACAATTACGAAATAATAAAATAGAGAACACCATAAAAATTCATTGAGGATAAAAAAAAAGTTTGTCTTTCCTATCCCCCTACCCCTAAAATAAAAAGAAAGAGAAACAAAGAAAATGGTCATTTGACATTAAATAAATACAATACAAATCATTATTGATCAATAAATATTTATTTAAGTTTTAGATACTCAAGCTATTACTCAAAAAAAAATTATTTAGACAACAATCTCCCAGTAGAATATATTAGTAAAAGAGAAAACAAAACAAAATCAAGAACACTTACTAGAGAGAAATTAAAAGCCTGATCCCAAACTTAGTAGCTCTTATTTATTCACATTCACGTCAAAAACCACTTAAATCTGCATATTAACCCAAACACAGTATTAATAAAAAAAATCAATCAAAATTAAAAAAAAAACACTTTTCAATCAAACCATTCAAGCAAAGAATAACCACACCAAAAAGAATTAAAATATTCTCTATTCACATTTAGTCCACTAAAGAAGATCCTATCACTCGAAAAAAGCTCCAAAAACAAAAGCTAACAGTGTCTTCACTTACACTGATTCACGAAACAGAGAGAATGTGAGGGAGAAAATAGAATTTACCTCCTTGTTCTAGTGGCTAGAATGGTCGGAGAAGTTGCGATGGTTGAAGGGATAAACAACCACTGATTTAATTATGTTTTAGAGAGACACTTGGATAACTGTTTCTATTAGATTTAATCAATTTTTGTTTCACTTATCTCTAATTTGTGTGGCCTCAATCTTATTTACAATAGAACCATTGATTAATTATGAGATACAAATAATTTTTTATAGATAATTATAATTAATATAGCAGACTTTTATCTATCAGTAACATAAAAGATGAGGGTAAATTTCGTTTAGATAAGTTTAATTAATTATTGATAGATATCAAGTGGAATCCAAATAAACCATTTAAAAAACCTCTATTGAATTTTAATCTTATCAGTTCACTTGAGTTGTTAAAAAAGTCAACAACTAAGGGTTTCTATTATTTCAAAAAAAAAAAAAGAGTTTCTGAAACCAATTGGATGAGTTAATAAATTGTGAGAATATCAAAGGTAAAACCAACTCTCAAATCCCCATTTATCATGATGTAAATAGTAGACAGTATTAACGTCCTCAACACTGTCAAGCATACCACCTATGATCCAATAGTAAAAGGATTTCATTATTGTTTAAACAATATTAATGTGATAGACTTATCAATAAAAATCAGCTTTGTGCTCGTGTATTTGATCATAAAAATTCATTGAAGTGATTTTCTAAATTATTGTTATTTTTATTATTTAACTTTCATATAATTTAATAGAAAATCATTTTTATATTTATTTTTGTATTAAATATAAAATTGAATGAAATCAAATTATTAATTTTTAAGAACGAGTTCGATTTTTCATATCAACAACTCTTTTATAGATAATAAGAATTATAATGTGAGTGAATATTAATCAAGAATTATTATGGTAATAATTAATGGAGATCGAATTCGATTTTTCATATCAACAATTCTTTTGTAGTTAATAAAATGTGAGTGAATATTAATCAAGAATTATTATGGTTATTATTAATTGAGCGATTAAATAATTTTGTTAGTTAAAGATAAAACATACAAATATTTGAATTTGAAAGTAAGTATATTTTATTTGAAAAAAAGAATTTGATAATTAAGTGGTATGTCCATGTCAGTGTCCACATCATTACTTATGTGACACGCTAGAACTATTCTACTTATATATATATATGCAACAAATGAAAGTGAAAGAGCATATGTGGCAGCACCAGTTTGTGCCCATTGGTGGAGCTAATGTAGAGTGGAGCACGTAGCTATACATATCAAACTTGGATTATGGTGTTCCTAATGAAGATATTAATGTAATATTTTTCTATTACGTGTTAGTTCATATCACGGATTTCTATGCTTTTTTATTTCTTTTCTTTTTTAATTATCTAATTAGCATTTTTTTTGGGAGTGTGTGCTTATTATGGTAATTCCTGTTTTATTAATCCTTTGTTATATAAGTTTCAAAAAAGAATGTGTTGATGCTGAAAATCTGTCGAGAATTAGAACAGCCGATGAGCGGAACCTGCACACACAAAATAAGGAGAAAACCTAAAAGTCACCGGAGGGGGTGTGTCTCTAAGGGACTCTAAAATGCCTAAGTTAGTATAGGACTTTTGGGGAAATAAGGAGAGCTATGTGAAACCAGGAACTGTGAGTAATGAATTGAATGTACCTTTTGATTATGAGAGCCATTTTTATCGTTTGTCGGAGCTGAGTCCGATTAGGAGAATGATTTTAATGTTGTAATAGGAATAACATTCCTCTTAGATAAGACTGGAGTTATTTACATGTTGGATTTGAATAACATTTTATCCATAAATTGGAGTATTGTAGTAGTACTAGGACATTGACGTGAGATTACCACGACACTTCTCGATGTAAAATTATCGTAATGCCCCTTGCCAAGTGTGAAGATTTTATTGGTTGATCTGTTTAGATTACGGAATTACTTTTTTTCCCTTAAAGGTTACCACGTGTCACAGTATCATTTGAGAGAGAATTTTCCTCTACATCAGATATCCCCCATTTCCTTTACTGTAGTTATGCAGTTGAGGAAGTACTTTATGAAATATGTGCTTGGTATGATGTGACTAAGGCTTGATGTGTTGTGCTCGGCATGCGGTGGTCGAAGCTTGAGGTGCTTTGCATGAGGTAGCCAAGGCTTGGTATTTCATGCTCGGTGTGTGGTAGCTGAGTCTTGAGGTGCTTGGCATGATGTGCCTAAGGCTTGGCCTGTCATGCTCGGTGTGTGGTAGCTGAAGCTTGAAATGCTTGGCATAATATAGCCAAGACTTGTCGTGCTCGGCATGCGGTGGTCGAGTGTCACGGTACGCATCATTTGACATGGTTGCTACCCATAAGTTGGCCTTTGAATAGGCTGTGTGGTTATCTTTGTGACTGTTGTGCAGCAAGTGTGGCCTAGTTATGGGGCGGTTATGCAGCAGATGTGTGTTAGTGGTATGCTAGTGGGGCACAGTGGTAGTTTCATAATTATGTGGTTTATACTTCGAAAATTAATGGAAAATTTTGGGAAGTGTCTGGAAGATGCACTCAGTGATAAGGTATGCTCAGATTCGACAGATTATGGAAACTGGATTTATTAAAGGATTATAACGACTCAAGCATGAGGTATGTTTCTTTTTGGTAATGCTCAGAATGACTTAAGACTCTATAGAAGGACAGTGTGTCAGGTTCTCCACCACCCCTAGTGTACACACATGGGCCATGATGGACATGGTTTGAGCGATGTGTAGGAACTAAGTGAGGTTCCCAAATAAACTTGGGGTGCAGGTTTAGAGCCACCATAGGGTGGCTCAATCCTCCTTAAAGCGGGGAGCTTCATGGACAGTAGAAGTGGCCCGTATGCATTATATTGCGCTATTTTCCCATGCTTGAGGCTTCGTCCTTACAGTTGTTATCGTGTAGGCTATCAAATATGTGTGCAAGCAGTGTGTAGTTCTGTTGTCGCAATGTGACACCTATGTGAGGTATTATATATATGTTCAACATAATGATGGGAGGTATTATGCATTGATGGTTGAGTTGTGCATCGACTCTCTTCAGTTGGACTTACAACCTATGTGCATGCAGTCAAGTTTGAGAGTTGGTTATAGGAAGCTAAATTTATGGGCGGTATGCTTTCAGTTAGGATGGTGGACTATCATTCATGCGTTTAGCATAAGTACATAGGGAATTGTGCATTTGTGGGTGAACAATGGTTCAGTGGCAAGCATATTGAAGGGCGACATTGTGCGTCTTCAATAGGCAAATAGTGTATGATGGATTACAGGTCATTGAGCTAAGAATTAACACAGATGATAACTCTATGGCATTTTTAGGATGTCTTGGGGTACCAATGAGACTTTACTCGTGTGCTCTTAATCAGGTAAGTGTTCCTCATTGGATTCTAAAGGCATTAGGGCTGATAAGGCCTATTAGCACATGTTCTTGGTTATTCAGGTCAGTGGGATGTTTAAGGTTGGTTCAAGAGCGATGCGATAACCTCTAGGACAATGTTAAGTGTCTTGTGAGTTTCATGACATTGTGGGTTTGAGTTTCAGAGAAAGTGTGTTGAGTTATGTGGCTTCAAAAAGGTTGCCTTGTGAATTATTGAGGTGAAAAACTCAATGTGAAGAAAGGTTGGCTAGAACTTGGAGAAATTTTAGTACCGCACGATCCTTTGGATTTAGGGCAAATCTGGCAGACCGTGATAGTTGGTATCAGATCAACAGTTACTCTTTTTGGAGTGGCTTGGTATCTAGAAGAGACTTCGATCAATTAGTGGGTTGTAACTTCTTGAGCATCTCGGTCTTCTTGAGTAAGATTGCAGTATCAGTTATCAGCTTTGTGGTATATATGAGTCGGCAAGATTCGGCATGACAACACTTGTATAGAGGCACGTTGTGGCCTTGTCACGAGTTTGAATGGTGGCTTGATATTGTGATCTTAACCAGTGGACCAACGTAACTAAAAGGAATTCGTATGGTTACTAGCTTTGGAGAGTAAACCCTCGTGGAACATGTATGGACATGATTCATGAGGGAGCTTTCAAGCATGGGTTATTGTGTTTATCTGAGATGGTAAATTTGCTCATGTGACTTGGTTACTAAAATGCATTTGTATGGTTACTAGCTTTGGAGAGCAGGCCCTTGTAGAATATGTATGGGTATGTTTAATGAGGGAGCTTTCAAGCGTGGGCTGGTGTGTTTGTCTGAGAGAGTGAACTTGCACATGAGAGTTGGTTAGTGAGCACATTGATTGTGTGTTTGTGTGGGTACTACGAGGTGTGATAATTACTTCGGTTGTGATTGGAGTTAGCATCTGGTTCAGTGTCAACTTTGAGGACTCTGGCCAAGAGTGTTGGTTTGGTTCTTTCAGTTTTAGGTTAATGTTTTGCTTTATGAGGCATTGAAGGCCTATTATCGATCGTAGTGTTGTGGCATATGGATTGGTGGCTTCCTTGTGAGGAAAAAAGTTTCCATCTTGAGAGGGAAAATAGATTTCCCTAGCTAAGAGTTGACTTTAAAGTGAACAAGTGGGAGGAACCCATGGTGTCAAGAAATGACAAATTTGAGCTGGATTTTTGAGTAAGGTCCCTTGGTAATGAAAGGGTTTCCTTTGGCGCCCTGAATTGTGAGTTTGAGTGGGGGAGTCCCTCAAGCCTAAACTTAATGTTCATTATGGTGTTCTTCAAGAGTGGAGACAGTTTTAGTTTCATTTAGACTAAAGAAGAATGTCGTCAGAGGAAAGTTGGCTTGCGAGCCACAGCTTACAAGGTGCAATTCTTCTTGCGTCCTGGTGTTAATTAAGGGTAGGCACATTTTGAAAATTTGAACGGACAAGAGTGGAGTGCCGCTAGAGGGCAGTTACCTAGTAAGCCATACTCGGAGGGGTGCATCCTTACTTGCGTCTTTGTGTTGCCTAAGAATATTTGCACACGCAACAAAGTTTGAGTTCTTGATTCGTAACACATTTTGAACCTTGTGTGGCAGGTTTGTCGAGCAGTTTGGATTTTGGTAATGACTCAATGGAGCTTGAGTTAGGGTAAGCCTTGTGGCTGGAACACGATAATTTGTCTTACTGAGTGCACCCATAAGACAATTTCGAGTCCTAGAGGGAGGGATCATGAGTTTGGTGGGCATGAGAGCCTCACCCAAAGGGGCGCACCTAAGATAAGTAGTGCCACAAACGTGTGGTTGGCATGAAGGCCTCGTCCAGAGGGGCACATCCAAGATAAGTGGTGCCACAAGCGTGTGGCTGGCGTGAGTGCCTCGCCCAGAGGAGCACAATTAAGTGAAGTGGTGCCACAAGAGTGTGGTTGACATAAGTGTTCAGCTCATAGGATCAAACCCAAAGGGATGAGAGAGTTGAGAGATAAGATATTTCAGTTGAGGCAAGTTAAAGGGTTACTTCTTGGTATGGTAAAGAAAGTCGCACACCCCGTTGCAAATCAAGTTTCAATTTTGAGGCATGATGAAATGTCATCATTAGGTAATCAAAACAATGTTTTAGTTGGCTTACGTGAAGTCTTCTGTGGAGCTTTAAGTTGAGTTCTTGTGCTTCTGAGGACAAAGAATGAATTCGAGCTTGAGTAAGGTGGAAGTGGAAGTGTGAGTTTACATCTTCGATCAAGTCTATAGAGATGGGTAAGCGACTAGTAAATCCTTAGATCGGCATGTGTGGTGCTCCAGGATCATGGGAAGATGTCACAAAGCTTTCTATGGAAACTTAGCTTTAGTTCTTATGTTGTGCATCGATGAGGGCATCAACCGAATGAAATGGGGGAGAATGTCACGGTTCGCACCATTTGACATGGTTACTACCGGTGAGTTGGCCTTTGAATGGGCTATGTAGTGATCTTTATGACTATTTTGTAGCAAGTGTGGCCTAGTTGTTGGGCAGTTGTGCAACAAATGTGTGTCAGTGGTGTGCTGGTGGGGCACAGTAGCAGTTTTGTAATTATGTGATTTATACTCCGAAAATTAATGGGGAATTTTGGGGAGTGTTTGGAAGATGCACTCACTGATATGGTATGCTCAAATTCGGAAGATTATGGAAAATAGATTTATTAAAGGATTATGATGACTCAAGCATGAGGTATGTTTTCTTCTGGTAATGCTCAGAATGACTTAAGACTCTATAGGGAGACAGTGTCTCAGGTTCTCCACCACCCCCAGTGTACACACATGGGCCATGATGGACATGGTTTCAGCTATGTGTGGGCACTAAGTAAGCCTCCCAAGGAAACTTGGGGTGCGGGTTTGGGGCCACCATAGGGTGACTCAATCTTCCATGAAGTGGGGAGCTCTATGGACAGTATAGATGCCTTATATGCACTATATTGCACTCTTCTCCTGTGTTTGAGGCTTCGTCCGTTCGGTCGCTATCGTGTGGGCTATCAGATATATCTTGACACTATGTATGCAAGCAGTGTACAGTTTTATTGTGGCAATGAGACACCCGTGGAGGTATCATCGGTTATGTTGTGGGCTATTATGTATGTGTTCAACATAATGATGGGAGGCATTATGCATTGATGGTTGAGTTGTGCATTGACTCTCTTCTGTTGGGCTTGCAGCCTATGTTCGTGCAGTCAGGTTTGAAAGTTGGTTACAAGAAGCCGAATTTATAGGCAATATACTCTCAGTTAGGATGGTGGACTATCATTCATGTGTCTAGCATAAGTACAGAAGGAATGGTACATCAGTGGACGAACAATGGTTCAGTGACAAGCACAATGAGAGGCGGCATTGTACGATGGATTGCAGATCATTGAGCTAAGAATTGACACAGATGACAAATCTGTGGCATTTCTAGGATGTCTTGAGGTACCAATGGGACTTTACTCGTGTGCTCTTAATTGAGTAAGTATTCCTCATTGGGGTCTAAAGGAATGAGAGCTGATGAGGACTATTATCATTTATTTGTGGCTATTCAGGTCAGTGGGATGTTTCAGGTTGGTTCAAAAGCAATGCGATAACCTTTGGGACAATGCTAAGTGTCTTACGAGTTTCATGACATTGTGGGTTTGAGTTTCAGAGAAAGTGTGTTGAGTTATGTGGCTTTAAAAATGTTGCCTTGCAAATTCTTGAGGTGAAAACTCAAGGTGAAGAAAGACTGGCTAGAGATGAGCGATGCTGGTCTCGATAGTGTGCATGCGCACAGTTTTCGGACTCAGTAGTGTGCATACGCACTAATGCTTAGGCTCGGGGGCAGCGTGTGCACTAATCCTAAGGCTTAGAGGTGGCGTGCGCACTGATACTAGGACGTGGAGACAATATGAGCACTAATGCTAGGGCTCTGAGGCGGCATACGCACTGATGTTAGGGCTTGAAGGTGGTGTGAGCATTGATGCTTGGGCTCGGAGGCAGCGTGCGCATTGATGCATGGGCTTGGAGATGGTGTATGCACTAGTGCTAAAGCTTGGAGGCGATGTGCGCACTGATGCTAGAGCTCGAAGGCGGCATGTTCACAGATGCTTGGGCTAAGCAGTGTGTACCAATGTGCACCTCGACACTCCAAAGTGTGAGACATGGTATCGTGTGACTCGGCTTCAACAAGGAGCAAAAGTCCAAAGAGAATGACTTGGAGTGAACCCCTCGGAGTCTTGGAGATAGGTCCAAGGAGTTAATCTTGGCATAAACTCCTCGAAACATAAGAGATAAGTTCAAGGAGGGGATGGTTCCGAAGAGAATGACTTGGATCAAACTCCTCGGAGTTTTGGAGATGGGTCCGAGGAGAATGCTTGGGATCGAACTCCTCTGAGTCTTGAAGATGGGTCTGAGGAGGATACTTAGGATCGAACTCCTCGGAGTCTTTAAGATGGGTTCGAGGAAAATGACTTGGATCAAACTTCTCGAAGTTGTGGAGATGGGTCCAAGAAAGATGCTTGGGATCAAACTCCTTATAGTCTTGGAGACAAGTCCAAGGAAAATGACTTAGATCAAACTCCTCAGAGTTTGGAGATGGGTCTGAGGAGAATGACTTGGATCAAACTCCTCTGAGTTTGGAGATAGGTCCGAGGAGAATACTTGGGATCGAATTCCTCGGAGTCTTGGAAATGGATCCGAGGAGAATGACTTGGATCAAACTCCTCAGAGTTGTAAAGATAGGTCCGAGGAGGATGCTTAGGATCGAACTCCTCAGAGTCTTTGAGATGGGTCCAAGGAGAATAACTTGGATCAAACTCTTCGGATTTGTGGAGATAGGTCCGATGAAGATGCTTGGGATCGAACTCCTCGGAGTCTTGGAGATGGGTCTGAAGAGAATGACTTGGATCAAACTACTTTTAGTTGTCGAGATTTATTTGAGGATGATGACTCGGATCAAACTCCTCAGAGTCTTGGAGATGGGTCTGAGAAGACTGACTTGGAATCGAACTCCTCGAAGTTGTGGAGATAGGTCCGAGGATGAATGCCTTGTAAAAAAATTCCAAGTAATGAGAATGGGTGATTTATTGCTTTGTAAGAAAGGCCAGTAATGCCTTAGACCTTATTCTTTAATGAATGATATGGGCGTGGACCCTTTTTACAAGGGCTTCTGAAGAGAGAAGGAACTCGACACTACCTCATCGACCTTGATTAAAAGGTCTTCTGAGGAGAAAAGAAACTTAACAATCTCTTCTCTGCCTTAATTGAAAGGGCTTTTGAGAAGAGAGAGAGCTTGGCACTCTTAGTGATGACTTTGATGAGGATTTCGTGGTGAGAAGAAGCTCGAGGCTTCCTTCTCGGTGAAGCAATTTTAACATGAATTCAGAAATAAAAACTTTATTGATAACTAGCTGGAATTACATGTCTAGAAAAGAAAAGAGAAATGCCTATTGATAGATTTTCTGAATGTTCTTAGTGTTCCTTGTCCAAGGAATCGGGTTACTGTTGGACCAACCTGCATAGTCTTGCTGTAGATCCTCGACCTCTATAGGTAAGGTCTCAATAAATTGTTTTGATAGTGTCTGTCGCTGTAGATGTGTGACACCTATTGTCTTGTCTACTTTTTTTTTTAGTTCCTTCTTGGACTTTAATCTCTTCGAGGGCTTGAATATCTCTAAGAGTTTTGTCTCGAACTTCACCAAGAGTCTCGTTTTGAGTTCCACTGCACGAAACTCTGTCTAGCATGGCATTCAAGACTTTGTCTCGAAGGGTTTCCCCTGAGAAGTTGGTGAACTCTTTCAGGTATCCCTAATGACGAATGAGGGACTCGATCTGGTTTTTCAATGCCCGACATTCCTCGGTGTCATGCCCATGATCTTGTGGAACCTACACCATTTGGAATGATCTGTCATTGCTAAGGTGTACAGGTCTTGAGGGCCAGTGAATAACATCACGGTCCTAAATGTTCGTCAGTATATTAGACCTGGGTGCATTCAATGGGGTATAGCTGTCATATTGACTGGATCCCTTAGCATTATCTTCTTGCCGAGGTTTTTTCGATGAATGGTCATTTGCCTCAATGACTTCCTTCTTCCTTTTTTCTCTCCCTTCTTCTCTTTCTCTTCGGAATGTCTGATTTTCCTCAGCCAATATGAATTCTCCAACCCTAACAAGGATTTCGTTCATATCTTTGGCCGGTCATCTAGTCAGTTTGGAGCTAAAGGTATCGAAGCCTGTTTTTGAAAACAAGAGTTTGGATCATCGGATCCAGATCCAGGATCTCCAATGATGCGGTGTTGAACCTTGAGATATACTCTTGAAGCTTCTCTTCTTTGCACTGGATGATGTTGAAGAGACTTTCTGAAGTCTTATGGGGTCCCTTGCTGCTGAGAAAGTGTGCGACAAAGGCACACTTGAGTTCCTTGAGAAAGCCCATGCTCACCGGTTTCAGATGAGAGTACCATGTGCTGGCGGCCTTCTAGAGTGTCTAAGGAAAGGCCCGACATAGTACAGCATCTAGATGATGGTGCAACATCATGTTGGTTTTATAAAGCTGAAGATGGTCCATGGGATCCGTGGTGTCGTCGTAGGACTTTATGATTGGCATGCAAAAATGTCTAGGGAGAGGAGTTTTGAGGATCTCCTGGGTGAAGGGCGGATCCTAGGAGTTGAGTCCATCGAAGATATTGGTGTTTCTCCCTTTAAAATCCTCTCTTATCGTTTTGTCCATATCTTTTAGCATTCTCTATAGGTCAACATGGTTCCTAGACGTGGAGAAGTCTCGGGACCTTACTTTGGAACGAGGAGATGACCCAGTGGTGGAGTGACTATGAGCTGATCCGTTGGGATTAGAGTGCTTTGTTTGGCGAGGGTTTTGCCCTAGCGGAGGTGGAGATGTAGAAGGGAGAGCTTGCCTCCTAAGTCCGATGGCCAAACTTGTAACAAGTTGTCAAAGTTCCAAGAACTGTTCTTGGGTCATCGATGTAGTTGGGTTGGGTGTAGGTGGGGTTTCTAGGTTTTCTTGGTCATCAAGATCCACAGGGTCGAGCTGTGGAGGATATACTGGGTCAAGCGATGGAGGATCTATTGGGTCAATCCCGGTTTGTCCGTCTGACGGTTCATTGTGATTTTGGTTGGAGGTACCATATTCAGAGATAGTAGGGAGCCGTTTTCTAGATTTAGCTGTGAGTGTATACTCGTGTGGTAGTTAAACTGGTTCCAGTGCTGTTTTTGGTAGGGTTCTCAGGCGACATTGTAACAGATGAGTTCTTTGCACCTTTACTGACAAAGTTAAAGAGTGTGGTCCTCACAAATGGCACCAATCTATTGATGCCGAAAATCTGCCAAGAATTAGAATAACCGAGGAGCGGAACCTGCACACATGAAACAAGGAGAAACTCTAAAATTCTTCGGATGACCGGAGGGGCTGTGCCTCCCGGGAGTCTCTGATGCCTAAGTTAGTATATAGTTTTTGGAGAAATATGGAGAGCTGTGTGAAATCAGGAGCTGTGAGTAATGAATTGAATGTACCTTTTGATTGTGAGAGCCATCTTTTATAGTGTGTGAGAGTAGAGTCTGATTAGGAGAATGATTTTAGTGTTGTGATAGGAATAACATTCCTCTTTGATAATGTTGGAGTTATCCACATGTTATATTCGAATAACATTATATCAAGGGGCATCATGATAATGACTCTCTAATGCCTAAGTTAGTATATGGTTTTTGGATAAATATGGAGAGCTGTGAGAAATTAGAAGCTGTGAGTAATGAATTGAATGTACTTTTTGATTGTGAGAGCCATCTTTTATAGTGTGTGGGATTAGAGTCTGTTTAGGAGAATGATTTTAGTGTTGTGATAGGAATAACATTTCTCTTAGATAATGCTGGAGTTATCCACATGTTATATTTGAATAACAGTTTATCCATAAATTGGAGTGTTGTAGTGGTACTAGGACATTGGTGCCCCTCGATATAAAATTATCGTAATACCCCTTGGCAAGTGTGGAGATTTGATTGGTTGATCTGTTTAGATTGTGGAATTACTTTTTTGCCCTTAAAGGTTGCCACATGTCGTAATATCATTGGAGAGGGAATTTTCCCCATACATCATAATGTTATAATTGCATGTTATACATAGGTGTGTGTAAGCAAATTGCTAAAGGGCAAATAGCTATTCTTTAATTTAGAGAATTCTAGCTCAAAAAACAGAATAGAATTGTGTGATTAACTCTTCATGTCATTCAGTGATTGCGGCACACAAAAGGGAGCAAATACTTTGTGTTTAAAACAGTACGATGGAGATAGGCATTGCAAAAGTTTAATGAGGGCATTCATAATTCAAATTATTTGATCATCTGTTCCCAAGTTTAAGGAAGGTAGCACGTGATGTGATTATTAGTATTTTTCTGTCAGTAATTTTTTCGTTCGTGGGTGGTAACAGTTGATAATGCAGACTCCATGTATGTGTCATTTGAAATTTGCATATAGAGGCGATCTAGGAAGCCTAGACAGAGGCAGAAGATATGATCTATTAGGCTATTGTAGCCGTTGCAGGTTAAAAGTTATTTTTCACCTGCTGTCCTTTTAGGTCCTCTGAATGTTATAGTTGAAATAAGCAGTTTTGGTTTGTTAATGATCGTCTATATTCAGTTAAGGTGCTTTTAAATTTTGAATTTCTGCGACATTACTTTCGTTTGTTCAATATGAAGAAAGCTGATGTAAAGTGTAGATAACGGAGGGTTACATATGTGCTTGCCCGTTTTGTTGGTGTACCGATATGGTTATCATTCATTTGGGTTGTGCTTGTGCTTGTGCCACCTCTATTGACTAATTCTTACAAAAAAGGAATTTTTTTTTAAAAAAGAAAACTGTTGTTACTTAGTAGTCCTTTCTTTTTAAAGAATATCCATGCAACCTTTCATTCACTAATTATTGTTCACCACTCCAGAAAAGTAGTGGATAAATCATATTTTCCCTTATAAACAATGCCATTGTTGTGGTGGTGGATTACCTACAATAATAATAATGGTGCTCGTTATGGGAGACAGCAGCCAACAGCAGTTGTGCACTGGGTCATTGTGGCTGTGGTGTGTAGTGTATCTGATTGAGGACGTGGTACTGACAATATGGGTTGGGGTTCATTGAAATTGTCATCTAAAGGCTTATTAATTCATATATTTCAGCAGGATAGTTTAGAAGCCACAGGATGGCAGGCTTTACAGGTTCTTTGAATTTGTTCTTTATAGGTATATTCAGACATTTAACTTTCTTAGTATATATAATTTCCCATTACTGTCCATTCAACATGGATTATCATCTTTCAGGCACAACTGCATTACATCTTAATTGATTGTCTTACTGAACTCAAATGATGCATTATTTTTCTTATATTTTTTCATGCTAATGTTTTCAGTCGTCTAAGTCTTAGTTGAACTAAAAATTCATTATTGACGCGTGTTAGGCTTTTTGCAGGTGCTCTTCTCTGAGGTTGGTGACTTGAAAGGGTACTCAATCCATTATGATAGGAGTGGAAGATCAAAGGTACTTTCTCAGGTTTAGTTTCTAGTCTATTTGGAAAGTTTGTGTTTTCCTGTGGGTTTAGATGATCCTTTTGTTCAGGGAACAGCAGAAGTTGTCTTTTCTCAGCAGACAGATGCTCTAGCAGCCATCAAGAGATACAACAATGTTCAGCTTGATCGGAAACCAATGAAAATTGAGCTTGTTGGAGTAAACTTGGTTACACCTGCTCCTCTGCCACCAACAAAGAGTATTTTGGGAAAGCCTTATGGTGACTTCAGAAGGTTTGAATGGAATGATGTTTCTTTATACGTATTGTTTTGCTGATAGTTCTTGTTTTGTCACTTGGTATCAATATATCTATGATTTTCAATTGTTTGCCACATCATTTCACTCGATAATAGAAACAAGGAAATGCCACAGCATGTCTGTACGCTTGTATCTATGCAAAAATAGAAACAGTGAATGGAAGTGAGATTTTGATTTGTGACATGTATTTAATATTGAGTTATTGACCAATGGGAAGGTGTTAAAGGCAAATAAATGCTAGAGCAAGCCTCCTGAGTCCTTGCCCAATGATGATACCTTTGCCCTTGTTTAATCATTATTTTTATTTATCTGCTGCATCTTTGCTGTTGTAGTAAGAGTTTTAGTTGGAATTGGGATAAGCTTTGGCTCCTAAATAGAAGTGTTACTGACTCATGTCTGAAATATACTTTCTGAAGAAAATATACAATTTTAGTTAGCTTTTGCTTTTATCACTTCTTGAGTCCTTTCCCAATGATGATATCGTTGCGTTTGTGTAATCGTTATTTTTATTTAGCTGCTGCATCTTTTCTAATGTAGTAAGATTTTTGGTTGGAATTAGGATAAGCTTTGGCTCCTAAGTAGAAATCTAACTCGTATGAAATATACATTCTGAAGAAAGTATGCAATATTTTAGTTTGCAACACGTCCAATTTTGACTAGCATCATCTTCATTGTCACTGGACAGTGGACAAGAAAGAGTTAATGTCTGCCATGGATCTGGTAGTGTTTGCAACCAAAGGAGATACCGTGGTGAGAAGATAAATGCAGAAGATCTTGATGCTGACTTGGAGAAGTACCGCTTAGAAGCTTTGAAGACAAACTGAGCTCCAGTAGTTCCTCCTACACGTCAGCTGCTTCTTCCTAGGTGCTTTTCCCTTTGAGATGAACAGAGTAAGATGGTCTAAATGTTTAGTTGAAAGAGAAGGCGTTAATAGTATAATTGCAGAATGAATGTGGAGCGTGGCGTTTTGATTATAGTAGCTCCATGGGATTTAGTACCATATTTTGTTTTGGAAAGGCTTAATATCAAATTCTATTGCGAGCAAATTCTACAGTTGGCTGCTTATGTTTTAGTTTCCAGGCACTACTGTCAGCATACAGTTTGAATTGGTTTGCTGGATTTCAGCCCACATTTTATGAAAGTGTCATAACTTTTGAGATGTGATGGATGCCAACTCCTCTTTCTGTTTAGGTAAAGTAAAATACTAGCGGTTTTTTTAATTTTGGTTTCTCTCCGTTCATCTGTTCAAATCAATAACAAATGGCAAGCCACATTGGCTCCCGGTGGATTCACTGATACAGCAACAAATGGAAGAAATGGCAAAAACATTTGTAGCCATTTAACTACTGTTAAAATTTTCAATTTTGTGAAACAATGTTGTCCATATTTGGAAAAGTTCTTGTTTAACACAGGTTCATGAAAGATTGATGACACAATGATCTATATCATCATTAAATAGTATGAGAAAAGAGAAAAAAAAAAGATATTTTCTTTTCATTCAATGATGAGATAAATTCTTTATGTAATGTATTTTCATAGACCTAAACTAGATGAAAATTTTTCTTGTATTTGTGTAAATTGAAACAAAACTCACGGCGGATTCCACGAATCACCCCAAAAATGAGGTCATTTTCAATTCTGTTCTACAGACCACACAAAATTTGAAACAGAAGCGTCTCATGCGCATAAAATGCGGTTGTTCTTTGGTAAATAATACTAAGGGTCTGTTTGTTTTGTGTTCATCCGGAAGATTATCGTTTGGTTTATCAATTTGGAGCTGCGAGTCTACATCATGTTACCCTTATTTGTGTAATCTAAATACCCACCTAAAAGGTGGTTATCCTCTCACATTATCGCTTGGGCTAACTTACGAGTTATTTTTTTTTTCCTCTATTACATCTCCATAATAATGTAATAGTAATAATCTCATACTAAATAACGTAAATATATAAGATAATACAATATATTGTATATAAAATAATTTAGTATTAAATATGTAATGATATAATAATATAATAATAGAAGTATCATAAATTTACTATAAAGTTTAGTAGATAATAATATAAATATAATCATAATAATAAAATGTATAATTATAATAATCAATAATATTAATTAAACAATTAGATATTATTACGATAAATAATATAGTACTATACCTACATAAAAAAAATGTAATATATATATATATATATATATATATATAATTGAAAAAATAATAAATAAAATATAGTAGGTGTCAATTAATTTATTTGATAGAGTTGTTTATCATGGTACAAAAAATTAAGTAATCTTTCATCAAATTACATTGCTAACAACACGTAAGTAATATGACTCCTATAATAAGAATATAAGGTAATCAAAGATTACTTGTAATCTAGATTTCTCCTACCAATCATTTTTTCGACATCAGTTTTGCTCATGGTTACAAAGAATGGTCTACAACAATTTTGATTTTTTCTTAACCTTATATTTGGAAGTTTGGAGGAAAAGGAAAGGAAATATAAAAAGAAAAAGAAATGAGAGAAAATAAAATGTTACATTTGAGAAAAGAAATTTATAAAAAAAAATGGAGAGAAAATGGAGAAATACATTTGCATTTTGATTGGATATTTAAAAATGAAAACAAGAAAGAAAAGGACATAATGCACTTTATTATTTTGCTCTTCGTTAATAAAAAATAATATTATGAAAGTTAAGGGTATAATGATGCATATAATAAAAAAAAATTACAAAAGGGATACACTCTACTTTAAATTCTCTCATTTTGAGAAAATTAAAAAAACGATTTGAAAGGAAATAAAAAAGTACAAGTACCCATTCCTTTACTTCCCATTGTATTCCCCTAAATATAGACGCTAAGATTTTAATTGGTAAAAAAGAAAAGTAAGAAAGAAAAAAAAAATAAAAAAAAGATTGATATTTTTGTTGTGTTAAATAAATATAATCGAAAAGTGTGAGTAAAGAAAAAAATAACAAAACATAGTTTATTTTAGCTTACACAAATCAATTACCTCAATTTAAGAAAATTTTAATTTATACATATAAAAAAAAAAACACATTAATCATTTTTTTTTCTTCTACCAAAAAAAAATACTCACCTTTTGCTTTCCTATTCATATTTTTTTCTCCCTTCTAATCATAACTAAAAGTCACCAAAAAAAGGCCAACATTTTACAACAGTAACACACTAACTTTAAGGATGTTTCGCATTCCCTTGCAATAGTTTGACTTTCACTATGTTTTGTTCCAATAATAGAAGAGAATCGAATGACAAGAAAAACAATTTCAGAAGAATAATGAAATTGGAGGTTGCCTCAAACAGTCATTTTACACTCAAAACCTAAATTTTGGTAAATATTATCAACACTTTTTTTTATTTAACTTACAATAATATTTTTTATTAAAATTAAACATTTTTAATTTTACTAGTTTTTTCATTATAAATTAAGAGTACATTTTACAAGAGATTAGTTTATGACTTTACCCTCATTTTCTCAAACATCCAAAGAATGAGAGGTTTCCCTCTACTCTTCATTTCCTACTATGTCATTCCTTTCCCTCCTAACTCCCAAACAAGTTGCAAGTAACAAACCAAAACCTAGAATGCTACAAGTGCTTCAAATATGTTCGAAGACAAGTTCTTGGGAAGCCACCGCATAGAAAAACCTTAACTACTTTCAAGTTTCTCCACTCTCCTAGTGGCACTGTTCATAATTTATACAGTATATACTAAATATTAGAAAACACAAATCATGAAGGCATGTCCTTGTCTTAAATTAGGTAGTGTTAAGGTACCGAACAAAAAATAAGGCAAAATATTTTATCAATGCATTTTGTTGTAAAACATATACTTTTATCGATAAAAACAAAAACATTAACTATAAAAAAATAAAACAACTTTACTACCAATACTTTTTTAAAAGTATTTGCTCTTCCACAAAATATATGGATAAAGAAACTTCACCTTATTTTTTAACAAGCAGCCAAGTAGTCACCTAACTCCAAGTTTGATAAGAAAAGAGTATTGGAAAGAGCACTTGCTCTTCCAAAGAATTTCAACAACAGGAGGTGACATGAAAATTCTACTAAAACCACTCCTCCCCCCCACCAAACAAAACAAAAACAAAATACAGGGAGCAAAAGCACCTATATGCTCCAACAATTCTAGCCAACAACCTACATATAAAGAAAAACAAATCCAAGGATATAACAAATTTTCATTTTTACTCAGAATCATCACTTGTAAATCATACTCAAGCAGATTTCTTGACAACCATGATACAATAATGTGCTAATTTGAAGTTGTAGAAAAAAAGAGAACAAAATTTTACGTACTTTACAAAGTTGAACGAAACTAAGGAACAAGTGTAAGCTGGGAGAAAGAAAAGAAACAAAGAATTGGTATACCAAGGAGACTCTGAAGCTGTCTCTGAAAAAGATAAACTGACTCCGATGCCCCTAAAAAATGGAATTGGGGAGCCTTGTGATCCAATTATCTATTTACCGCCTTAGGTCCTAGCCACTAAATAAACAGAATCCTTAATCTGCTCTCATTGCGGTCATGGAAATGAACCTCTATTAGCTGAAAACTTGAGGTTTGTATTACTAAAGGATGGCTGTAAAAAAAGTAGCCAGTACTAATTTTACCCTCATGAATTACAAAAGCAAAAGAAGGCCAAAAAGAAATCTGATACTGTACAAGGAAAGGACTCTGCCATAGTTGCCCAGAAAATCTTCTATGAATGTAATGTGTGCCAATAACTGCTATAACATGAAAAAAAGGAAACACATTAGTATAAGAAAATTCAATATAATACCACAAATTAATCTTCAGGGCTTTCTTTTATACACAAAAAAGGATACTATTACAAAAGAAACCCTACTTAAATTTGAATAAGATAATAAATCAATTTCTTATGCAGATGGTATAGAGGTTATTTTAGAATAAGCTCTTTTAACTAGGGCAGAAAGAGCATAAAAAAATTCAACTGATGCAAGTAGACGTGCAAAAAGAAAAGAGCTATAAGCAGAGGTTAAGCCAGGATTTTTATGCTGGGAAAGAGGGGACAGGGCTAAGGAACAAGGAAAAGAAGAAATTTTATAAGCATGAATATTGTTTATTTAAATTGTACTCCACATTATTACATACAACAAAAATCACCAACTATCGAGTCTATATTAAATTTTTCAGCAATCTCTTTTTCAATATACACAAATAGACTATTTCTATTTAAAGATAATAATAATTAATAAAATATTAAAATCTAAAAAAACAAGATTAAAAAAAGCTTACCTTGTAAAGTTTGAATATATTTGCTAAGCAATAATACCATCTTTAAGTTGCTGTTGTTTCTAAATTCGTTCGTTATTTTTGCATTAGTTTTAGGGTTTGTGTTTTAACTTGTGTTAATTGCATTTCAAAAGACAATAAAGTCTTTCTTTGTTCAACTATTTATCTTTAGTCTTATTAAGAAAGGAAAAAAAAAATTAAAGATCCATTTTTTCTATTATTTTCTTTATTTCCATTCTTGATGAGTTTGAGTTATAGTAATGGGCCAATTTTTTTATAAAATGAAAAAAAAAAAAAAAAAAGAGTAGAGGACAACTAGCCTACAACACTACAAGACTATAACTACTTTGTCTAAAAACTCAACTGGTACTCTTAAGATTATATTAATTCATTAAGGGGGCCATGTGCAGGCTCTCATAAGTTTAGGGCACCTTCGCCAATGGCTGTAAGTACAAGAACATTGTTGAATACTTCATGAAAATACTAATAAAGAAAAGGGCACAGAAGTGGCACCTAAAACTACCATGAAAAAAAATATAATTTATTTCTCAGAAAACACTATTGGTAAGAGGTTCCAGTACCTGAAGATTCGTTCCATGCCTTGAACTGCACCATCCAGCAGCAGAATAGAAGACAGACAAATTAATAACACAAGTTACTCCAAAAAAAATTATGTACATCTTGCATTCTCTCTAACTTCTAACTGACAAGCCTCCAGTTCAAAACCTTCAGATGT